>OY735246.1:28313278-29597177 GCA_963457695.1 Neria commutata
ACTGCTGTGGAAGCCCAATGTGGAGGAAAGGGTGAAAAAAGCCGGTAATGCCCTATACACATGCAAGAAGATGCTAGGCTGTACTTGGGGCTTATCTCCCTCGCTTACGCACTGGTGTTTCACAGCTATTGTAAGACCAATAATACTCTACGGTGTTCTGGTGTGGTGGAACATGACAAAGAAATCCACCTACTGTAAGCTTTTGGAGAAGGTTCAGCGTCTCGCCGGGCTCTATATAACGGGAGCCATCAAAACCACTCCAACAGCAGCACTCAACACCATACTTAATTTACCACCCATCGACCTCTTCTCAGAATACCTAGCGGCTAAGTGCGCAAGCAGACTGAGGGCTTTGGGGCAATTCAAAAGTAGCTCTTTTGGACATAGCTCCATAGCACGAAGCCAGATGGCCGAATTAGATTATATGGCACCGATCCTAATGTTCGAAAATAGGATAAAGGTTACAATCGGGAAAGAAGGGTGGCGCAAAAGTTTGGAACCTCGTCGCGCATCCTTCAATCTATTTACAGATGGCTCTAAAATGATAGAAGGAGTCAGAGCTGGTGCGTACTGCCCCGATCTAGATATCAAGCAATCGTTTCGTCTACCCAATAACTATACCGTTTTTCAAGCCGAGGTGTTCGCAGTCAGGAAAGCTGCGGAACTGGCTTGCACTAGCATCACCATAAACTCAATGATAAACTTCTACGTAGACAGTCAGGCAGCTATTAAGGCAATAACATCCCATAGTCAATCATCCAAAAATGTCCTGCGATGCCGGGTGGCACTAGAAAGGTTAGCTGCGAACCGCAGGCTACATATCTACTAGGTACCCGGGCATAAAGGCGTAGAGGGAAATGAGGAAGTGAATATTATTGCCAAACAGGGTGTCTGCCTTTCAGATGAGCATATCAGCAGCGTACTGATGTCTCTGCAAGCGTTCTACAGTCAAATAGAGGAATGCAAGAGAAGAAAAACGAGGGCCAGGTGGAATAACCTAAGCACTTGTGCGACCTCCAAAACCATGCTAAAGTCCTATGACGAAAAGTATACTAGGTTTATACTGACTCTCCCAAGAATAGAATGTGGAGCTATCACAGGTGCACTAACGGGACACTGCCTTGTAGTAGCGCATGCACATAGGATAGGTATAACGAACGACGAAAGCTGCAGGAAATGCAAAGAAGCTGGCAGCAGGGAAACCTTGGCACATATACTGTGTTCCTGCCCCGCCATCGCTAGAACTCGTCTGACTTGTTTAGGAGCGCCATTCTTTTCAGGGCTCGAACAAATCTCGGAACTAGGCATTAAGCCTCTTTGGAAATTTGTGAAAAACACCCAAATTCTGACAGATCACTACTTTGACTCCTAAACGGAACTGGTATCGCTAAGGACCCAACAGGGTCTATGCGTGGCCTTCTTAGGCAGCCAGATTAACCTAACCTAACCTATTGACGCCTTGGAAGAGAATATTCGGCGCGTTATTGCAGACATACGGCCCCAATTGCTGCAAAAAGTGGTTGAAAATTGGGCCTCTCGGCTGGAATTTATTCGAGCCAGCCGCGGCTGCCACTTGCCCGAAATCATTTTTAAAACATAATGGCAAACCCTTATCTTTATAATAAAGCTAAATTCTTGGCCATAACATTAAATTATATGCGTTTTATTTCTTCTTGAAAACCACTCGTCTAAAAAAACACCCTTTATATACATAACTACCAATGCTGCTGTCGATGCCTGCAACAAACTATTCGATGTATGTAAACATTTCTCCACTCACGCGGCTTATCTGCACCGTTATATTAGTGGCCACTACGGGGTCCGGCAATAGGTGCTGGTGCTCATTCATAACGGAAGCGGAAGTTGTTAGTGTTGCATTTCCGTTATTGTCCATTTCCGGTGACGCATTTGCTAAATATAAAAAATGAAATTAATAACTTTTAAATAATAAAATACTAACTGAAACGTACCGATTTGGACTGCTGCACACTGAAGTCCGCTTTTCATTATGTCATATGTATGCTTTTCACACACTAGCTTACTATTGTTTTTGTACATTGCAAGCAATCCCAGGTGCTCTAGCCAAATGGCGGCCCGCCTTGCGTCTCGAGGAAAACAAAACATTTTCCGGTTGGAGGCATTCATTTTCCAAACATTTCGGCACGCTACACTTTTTGTAGTTTTTTGGCGACATTTGTATATTTTTATCACCTTAGAAAACTTTATATGTATCACTATAACCCTGTATATATCAATTACTTCGAAAAAATTTCACCATTTTTAAAATTTGCAATAACCGTAAAATTGAAAACGCCTGGCCTGCTTATTGTAATATTGGTGCAAGTACTTAATCACTTTTATCTTTGGTTGGGGAATGCGGAAATATGGGGTTTGTGTGCTAAATAAAGTACTAATCGAAAATGGAAATTAGTACCGGCCTCATCATAGTACATCTGGGACAGGAACCAAGGAAGATTTCGAATCGAAAAGTACTAATGTAAAGTTTCGGATTTTTAAGAGCGAGCGCCCCCTATATCTAAATAGCAGAACTTGCATTATAGCACGGGTAGCAACCTCGTACTAATATGGCTGGTACTAATTCCTATTTCTGTGCACAAACCAACAACCGCCTTCTGTTAGTAAAAACATATCAGTAAATCAATGAAGGAAGAAGTATCGACTTATGGGTATTTTTGCGTAACTAACTTCATACTGAAAAATCTGCAATTTGGGAGAAAAAAAATATTGTGCCACAAAAATGTATCAACTATTTTTTTAGTAAAATGGCTAAAAAGAGCATAGACAGCAAATATAAATAGTATTTGTTGGTTTACAAAGTGATTTTATAGCTTTCAAAAAGCTCAGTGTAAAAAGTTGCGCCGCCACGAAATCAAAACCACGCGTCTCTTTTTCATCGCCAACGAATTCAAGTGACTTTAATTTTCAAAATTACGGCAGCCACAATGCCAGCAATGTCGTCACACTCTCAGCGTGCAATTTTCGACAGTACGACATTCTTCAATTAAACGAAAACAATGGCAATTTCAAAAAGTTGCAATGGCAAATGTTGTTGAGTTGCACTCTGGCGTACTTGCGGCGCTTTGTATTTCATATCAGCAACATATGAAGCTTCTGCTGCTGCTGTCGATGCCAGTGGCAAGTGCCGCGCAACAGGTAGTCAGTCATAAGCCTAAAAACACATAGTCCGCCGGAGTGCACAACTTCAAGCATGTTACGCACTCGCGTACTAACGGACATGTCTGTCATGATGACATGCGCTTTCTTGTCGTTGCATGCGCCCGCTTGTAATTGCTTTCTTGGTTGTTGAATCGGCAAAGATAAATTGGATTGAATAAAAGTAGTAAAGTTCGATAGTCATATATAATTGTACTCTAAAAATAATGCAGCTTTAAAGTTTTCTTCTGTCCGCTGTGCCAAAAAAACAAAATATCTTAAATCCATGTAAAATTAAGAAAATGTTTGCATGCATCCTTAAAAACTGAATCGTTGAGATACAAAGAGGTCCGCAAAGCAGGGCCACCTTCTGCATCGGACGACCAAGTTCAGTTGAGCATTTGCCACAAATTCCGTTGCCGCTAGCCGGGTGCGCTGGTACGCTTATTAAATGTGTTAAGTTGGCTTGTGTTCAAGGTTTTCTCCTTTTTCTTTAATTCCCTGTGGACAAGGAAAGTATAATTAGCCGCGAATACATTTGATTACCTTCCAAAGACAAAATAGTGTAGGCTGCGATTTACTTTGAACTGTAGCACCAGCATTCTGAGATTGTGCAAGCGTCGTTCTTCGGAGCACATGCAGGAATACAGAAACATTCAGTCATTTTTGCATGCACTTACCAGTTCATTTGCTTCTGTCCAAACTTGTTGATTATTTTCATTGTACTTTGGTGTGTGAATCTCGTTCAGTACACGCGGCACGTATTCGTCTGAATGATGAGATGCGAGACTTGTTTGTACGGAGCCCGTGTAGTTGCCCTTGCACACATTTCGTCTCGCTTCAAGAATTTTCTCTATGTGCTCCAGGTCGCGTTCTTCTTCGGTGCGCGCTTTCTTTTCCTCGAAACAGCAGGCAATCCGCCAAGTCATTCTGGCCATACGAGAGTTGCAGCAGTCTTAAGGGGCGGCGCTTGTGTTGTGGCAAGTTTTTACCAAATACAGTGAATAATAAAGATGCGCCAGACATGCTTGGAGCTTTTTCGCCCCGCAGAAACTGGCAATTGTGGTCCTATAATACGTCACGTATTATACGTGTGAGCCTGCATGTATGCGTAAGCAAGAGCTTGAGAACGGCAAGCCGAAAAGCAACGAACGAAATGCTAACATTCGGTCAGAGAATGCCGCAGCGTAAGGTTGTGCGAAGCCTATTGCTCGCCTTTATGCGTTTTTGTTGTTGCTATGAGACAGCAAAGAATTTGTATAAGCTTTATATTAGGTTCACTTTGCGCAAGCGGTGTCGTCAAATGTAGTACTCAATTTTTCACCCACTTCCCGACTACTTAGAGATCTGAAACTTTGCATACATGCGTAAACACGAAGACAATGCATGAATCAATAAATTTTATGGGCGTAGGATAAGGGGCGTGGCACTCTTTTATCAACTCCAGATTTGTGTATAACTTTAGAACTACACATCACACATCAATGAAACTCGGTAGGAACTTACTACACATCCATATCCTTCTACTGGGAAAATAAGACGGGTGGTGGCCAAGTGGGCGTGGCACCGCCCATACAAACAAAATAGTTTATATAGAATAGCTTTGGAACTTAAGGTCGTGCAGCATTGAAATTCCGTATAAAGGCCCCTCTTGGATGCTTCGTCCCACTGGTAAAATTGTATGGGCGTAGGATAAGGGGCGTGGCACTTTTTTATCAGCTCCAGATTTGTGTATAACTTTAGAACTACACATCACACATCAATGAAACTCGGTAGGAACTTACTACATATCCATATCCTTCTACTGGGAAAATAAGACGGGCGGTGGACAAGTGGGCGTGGCACGGCCCATACAAACAAAATCGTTTATATAGAATAGCTTTGGAACTAAAGGTCGTGCAGCATTGAGATTCTGTATACAGGCCCCTCTTGGATGCTTCGTCCCACTGGTAAAATTTTATGGGCGTAGGACCGGGGGCGTGGCACTTTTCAAGCAACTACACACTTGGGCTTCAGTTTATAACTATAGGTACACCACACATCAATGAAAAACGATAGGAACTTAATCGCCGCGCCTTGCAAGCAAAACAACAACAACTCATCGCGCCACAAATATGCCACGAATATTAGGGTCGATCACAGCCGTATTATTTGTTAAATTGAGGATATGACATATGACGATAGGAAACACTGTGGATACCCTAAATATTGTGTACTGCTCTGCAAGTTTTAAATTCTTTTTGCGAAAAATTTCAGAGCTCTAAAATTTAATTTATGGGAGACCAAAAATTAGAAAATAATATTATATAGAAAAAAAACTTTTTAGAAATAAGCTTTAATGTACTAAAAAGTAGAAAATAAATTGTTTCGAAGTCACCAGTATCTTACTATCAATAAAAGCTTGTGCGGTCAATATCCATATTCACACTTATCTTTCATTACAAGAATCTATTTGCAAAACATAATTTAAATAAAATATTGTGGTAACTGGTTGACAAATATTGAACACATGAGCGCCCAAGCTTTTATTGATTTAATATAATCTTGCCGTATTTATAGAATACGAAATGTGTAATCACCTAGATTTATATCTGATTTAGGCCCCTACAAATAATATTATATACATATATAGATCATTAAATAAATTACATCAAATACATGAACAAATGATCCGGGGACAGACGGGCAAGGAGGAGCGCGGCTATTCAACCGCAAACAACGAAAATCAAGAAAAGGGCAGACGGGCAAGGAAAAGTACTCCTATTAAATTAAATGGAATTAGATTGAGCAACAGCCAATCACAGCACAGATAGGGAAGAACAAGTTAATATACATATGTATGTAGATGATAAAGTAGTTTTGACTGATCTGGTGTGTTTTCTCCCTTAGAGATCTGAAACTTTGCATACATGCATTCATTCATTTTAAAGGAAGATTCCTGCGAAATAAAGTTTTTCACGTTCTTTGACGACACTGTACAGAAATTAAAATTCATGCCAAACCGCTAATCGCTATATTTATTTTTTGCTGTATTTATGGAATACAAAATATATAAGGACCTAGATTTATGCCTAAATTAGGCCCCTACCAACATATATGCATCACAACCAATATTATATAGATATAACATTAAATCACATCGAATACAACTAATATTCCGGGGACAGACGGGCAAGGAGGAGCGCTGCTATTCAACCGAACACAACGAAAATCAAAAAAAGGGCAGACGGGCAAGGAAAAGTACTCTTATTAAATTAAATAGAATTAATTTCAGCAACAGCCAGTCAGAGCACAACAGGGAAGAAGAAGCAATGCTGTATATAAGGAGCAGCTGTAGCCAAAGCGGACAGAACTGTACGAGATGCCAAGCAGAGAGGTTGTCTGATTTTTATAAGCTTTATATTTACTTCACTTTCCGCGGTATGTCAGCGGTATGTTTGTCGTCAAATCTAGTAATCAATTTTTCACCCACTTCCCGACTACTTAGAGATCTGAAATTTTGCATACATGCCTAAACACAAGCACGATACATGAATCAATAATGGGCGTAGGATAAGGGGCGTGGCACTTTTTTATCAACTCCAGATTTGTGTATAACTTTAGAACTACACATCACACATCAATGAAACTCGGTAGGAACTTACTACATATCCATATCCTTCTACTGGGAAAATAAGACGGGCGGTGGACAAGTGGGCGTGACACCGCCCATACAAACAAAATCGTTTATATATAATAGCTTTGGAACTAAAGGTCGTGCAGCATTGAAATTCCGTATACAGGCCCCTCTTGGATGCTTCGTCCCACTGGTAAAATTTTGTGGGCGTAGGATAAGGGGCGTGGAACTTTTTTATCAATTCCAGATTTGTGTATAACTTTAGAACTACACATCACACATCAATGAAACTCGGTAGGAACTTACTACATATCCATATCCTTCTACTGAGAAAATAAGACGGGTGGTGGACAAGTGGGCGTGGCACCCCCCATACAAACAAAATTTTTGATCTCGATTAGCTTTGGAACTAAAGGTCGTGCAGCATTGAAATTCCGTATACAGGCCCCTCTTGGATGCTTCGTCCCACTGGTAAAATTTTGTGGGCGTAGGATAAGTGGCGTGGCACTTTTTTATCAATTCCAGATTTGTGTATAACTTTAGAACTACACATCACACATCAATGAAACTCGGTAGGAACTTACTACATATCCATATCCTTCCACTGGGAAAATAAGACGGGCGGTGGACAAGTGGGCGTGGCACGGCCCATACAAACAAAATCGTTTATATAGAATAGCTTTGGAACTAAAGGTCGTGCAGCATTGAGATTCTGTATACAGGCCCCTCTTGGATGCTTCGTCCAACTGGTAAAATTTTATGGGCGTAGGACAGGGGGCGTGGCTCTTTTCAAGCAACTACACACTTGGGCTTTAGTTTATAACTATAGGTACACCGCACATCAATGAAAAACGATAGGAACTTAATCGCCGCGCCTTGCAAGCAAAACAACAACAACTCATCGCGCCACAAATATGCCACGAATATTAGGGTCGATCACAGCCGTATTATTTGTTAAATTGATGATATGACATATGACGATAGGAAACACTGTGAATACCCTAAATATTGTGTACTGCTCTGCAAGTTTTAAATTCTTTTTGCGAAAAATTTCAGAGCTGTAAAATTTAATTTATGGGAGACCAAAAATTAGAAAATAATATTATATAAAAAAAAACTTTTTAGAAATAAGCTTTAATGTACTAAAAAGTAGAAAATAAATTGTTTCGAAGTCACCAGTATCTTACTATCAATAAAAGCTTGTGCGGTCAATATCCATATTCACACATCTTTCATTACAAGAATCTATTTGCAAAACATAATTTAAATAAAATATTGTGGTAACTGGTTGACAAATATTGAACACATGAGCGCCCCAAGCTTTTATTGATTTAATATAATCTTGCCGTATTTATAGAATACGAAATGTGTAATCACTTAGATTTATATCTGATTTAGGCCTCTACAGATAAAATTATATACATATATAGATCATTAAATAAATTACATCAAATACATGAACAAATGATCCGGGGACAGACGGGCAAGGAGGAGCGCGGCTATTCAACCGCAAACAACGAAAATCAAGAAAAGGGCAGACGGGCAAGGAAAAGTACTCCTATTAAATTAAATAGAATTAGATTGAGCAACAGCCAATCACAGCACAGATAGGGAAGAACAAGTTAATATACATATGTATGTAGATGACAAAGTAGTTTTGACTGATCTGGTGTGTTTTCTCCCTTAGGGCCAGTTTCACAGTGGATGTTTAAACTCTGATTGCAGTTTAAATAGGGAATTTCAGTTTCACAGTGGGAAGTTAAATACAATTTAAATGCCCGGTTGTGGGCATTTAAGTACGGCACAGAGTTGCAATCGAAAACAAATAAACAGCTGATTTCGGATGTGCAGGCAAGCTGCGTCGACAATATTGCAATTTATAAGCGGCCAAATTAAACATACAACTGCATGGTGTAGCACATATAAATGATCCCGTAGTACTATAAATAATATAAACTGTGGATTCTTTGAAGAATATCCAATAATTCACTTCTTTCGGCCGACGAAAAATTTTTAGCTCGCGCTGCCTCCATAATTGAACAATTGAACATATGTTTTTGGCAAGTTGTGCTGTGTTCAATTGTCAAATATTCGAAGTTGCCATTCATTATTCCGTATTTAAATAAATGCACTGTGAAACTCAAGAAAAGTTAAACTAGATTTAAACTCAATTCGCAAATTAGATTTAAACATCCACTGAGAAACTGGCCCTTAGAGATCTGAAACTTTGCATACATGCATTCATTCATTTTTAAGGAAGATTCCAGCGAAATAAAGTTTTTCACGTTCTTTGACGACACTGTACAGAAATTAAAATTCATGCCAAACAGCTAATCGCTATATTTATTTTTTGCTGTATTTATGGAATACAAAATATATAAGGACCTAGATTTATGCCTAAATTAGGCCCCTATCAACATATATGTATCCCAACCAATATTATATAGATATAACATTAAATCACATCAAATACAACTAATATTCCGGGGACACACGGGCAAGGAGGAGCGCTGCTATTCAACCGAACACAACGAAAATCAAAAAAAGGGCAGACGGGCAAGGAAAAGTACTCCTATTAAATTAAATAGAATTAATTTCAGCAACAGCCAGTCAGAGCACAACAGGGAAGAAGAAGCACTGCTGTATATAAGGAGCAGCTGTAGCCAAAGCGGACAGAACTGTACGAGATGCCAAGCAGAGAGGTTGTCTGATTTTTATAAGCTTTATATTTACTTCACTTTCCGCGGTATGTCAGCGGTATGTTTGTCGTCAAATCTAGTAATCAATTTTTCACCCACTTCCCGACTACTTAGAGATCTGAAATTTTGCATACATGCCTAAACACGAGCACGATACATGAATCAATAATGGGCGTAGGATAAGGGGCGTGGCACTTTTTTATCAACTCCAGATTTGTGTATAACTTAAGAACTACACATCACACATCAATGAAACTCGGTAGGAACTTACTACATATCCTTCTACTGAGAAAATAAGGGGGCACTGGATAAGGGGGCGTGGCACCCCCATACAAACAAAATTTTTGATCTCGATTAGCTTTGGAACTAAAGGTCGAGCAGCATTGAAATTTCTAATGCAGTGGCCTCTTTGATGTGTCGTCCCACTGGTAAAATTATATGGGCGTAGGATAAGGGGCGTGGCACTTTTTTATCAACTCCAGATTTGTGTATAACTTTAGAACTACACATCACATATCAATGAAACTCGGTAGGACCTTACTACATATCCATATCCTTCTACTGAGAAAATAAGGGGCACTGGATAAGGGGGCGTGGCACCCCCATACAAACAAAATCGTTTATATAGAATAGCTTTGGAACTAAAAGTCGTGCAGCATTGAAATTTCGTATTCAGTCGCCTCTTGGATGCGTCGTCCCACTGGTAATATTTTATGGGCGTAGGATAAGGGGCGTGGCACTTTTTTATCAACTCCATATTTGTGTATAACTTTAGAACTACACATCACACATCAATGAAACTCGGTAGGAACTTACTACATATCCATATCCTTCTACTGGGAAAATAAGACGGGCGGTGGACAAGTGGGCGTGGCACCGCCCATACAAACAAAATCGTTTATATAGAATAGCTTTGGAACTAAAGGTCGTGCAGCATTGAGATTCTGTATACAGGCCCCTTTTGGATGCTTCGTCCCACTGGTAAAATTTTATGGGCGTAGGACAGGGGGCGTGGCACTTTTCAAGCAACTACACACTTGGGCTTCAGTTTATAGTTATAGGTACACCACACATCAATGAAAAACGATAGGAACTTACTCGCCGCGCCCTGCAGGCAAAATAGCAACAACTCACCGCGCCAAAGCAACGGGAGTTTTGAGCATGGGCCGAGCTCGCCGCGCCTTGCAAGCAAAACAACAACAACTCATCGCGCCACAAATATGCCACGAATATTAGGGTCGATCACAGCCGTATTATTTGTTAAATTGAGGATATGACATATGACGATAGGAAACACTGTGAATACCCTAAATATTGTGTACTGTTCTGCAAGTTTTAAATTCTTTTTGTGAAAAATTTCAGAGCTCTAAAATTGAATTTATGGAAGACTAGAAAGTATAAAATTAAATTATATAAAAAAAAACCTTTTAAAAATAAGCTTTAATTTATTTAATGTACTAAAAAGAAGAAAATAAATTGTTTCCAAGTCACCTGTATCTTACTATTAATAAAAGCTTGGGCGCTCAAAATCTATATTCACACTAACCTTTCATAACTGCAATCTATTTACAAAAAATAAATAAAATAAAATATTGTGTTAACTGGTTGACAAATATTGAACACAAGCTTTTATTGATTTAATATAATCTTGCCGTATTTATAGAATACGAAATGTGTAATCACCTAGATCTATATCTGATATAGGCCCCTACAAATAAAATTATATATACATATAGATCATTAAATAAATTACATCAAATACATGAACAAATGTTCCGGGGACAGACGGGCAAGGAGGAGCGCTGCTATTCAACCGCAAACGAAAATCAAGAAAAGGGCAGACGGGCAAGGAAAATTAAATAGAATTACAGCTCTATTCCTGCGACCGTCACAATACTCATTTCATCACAATAGAGCATTTCGTCACAATTTTTACTTTTCCTTATTCGGAACAGAAATCAAAAGCTCGAAACGTATCAATTGTGACAAAAATTGTGACGGTCGAATTAGGAGGTCACAAACGAAATCAAAACGTGAATTTTGAAGCAAAAAGTGAAAATTTTTAAGTGCTTGATATGGAGGAAGATTTGTTGCTAGTTTGCGCGGCCGAATTAGCATTGAGGTCCCCTGCCACCTGCTCCCATAAGTTCTGCACGGTTCGCGGAGCTGTGGGGCAGTTCTTCCCGGCGTGCAGATCTGGGTGCTGCTTGCAGAATTCTACAAAGCGCAGCAGTTGCTCCTGCGTAGTTCGCTCCGATATCTAGAAATGAAATGAAAAGAGATAAATTGACAAATAATTAAAGATTTACAAAAAATACTCACTTCTCTGCCGTTTGTAAATCCATTATTGGTTTTTTTTTTAAGAAGAGGAAGCGCACAAACAGCTGTTTTCACAGCAAAGAACTTCACAAAGCTTTTTTCGTGATACAGTTGGCAAGGAATAGGGTTGCAGAAAGCTCATCACAAGAAAGCGGATCACAATTGTGTCACAATCAATTGTGGCGGGAACGCAAGAATAGGGCTGTTAGATTGAGCAACAGCCAATCACAGCAC
Source organism: Neria commutata (assembly GCA_963457695.1). NCBI lineage: Eukaryota > Metazoa > Arthropoda > Insecta > Diptera > Micropezidae > Neria > Neria commutata. The sequence continues at coordinate 28,325,321 of OY735246.1, forward strand.
AGATAGGGAAGAAAAAGTTAATATATGTAGATGATAAAGTTGTTTTGACTGATCTGGTGTGTTTTCTCCCTTAGAGATCTGAAACTTTGCATACATGCATTCATTCATTTTTAAGGAAGATTCCAGCGAAATAAAGATTTTCACGTTCTTTGACGACACTGTACAGAAATTAAAATTCATGGCAAACCCCTAATCGCTATATTTATTTTTTTGTTGTATTTATGGAATACTAAATATATAAGGACCTAGATTTATGCCTAAATTAGGCCCCTACCAACATATATGCATCACAACCAATATTATATAGATACTGTCAATTCTCTTTTTATGCGAATTTTTTTTATGCGATTTCGAAGTTATGCGGTTTTTCCATACGAGTATTATGCGATTTTTTTTTTCATTATTTCGAAGTTATGCGTTTTTTTCCTTTGAATTTTGTATGGCAGAGGTGCCCTAGCGCAACGCAACAACACTTTCTTAAGCTTTGTTGGTACATTTTTGCGACAGCTATCTTCAACGCAAATTCTGTTGTTGTCTTGCGCATGATTTGATAAGCATTCATATAAAAAGCAGTCTAGTGCGAGTCGGATTCACGCACAGAGGGTTCCATACCAGAAATTTATTTATTTATTTATTTATTATATAGTATCCTAGCACAACAAGATTTTAAATCTTATAAATGACAGTGCTAGTCATAAACATAGTAAATAATTATATGAGTTCATTTAGCTTAATTAAAAATTATACATTAAAGATCGAAGATCGAAGATTGAACATTAAAAATTAAAAACTAGCAATATAAAAAACTACATACTTATATGCTAACAATGGGATTAATTAATTAAATAAATGTGAAATAAACTACAAAATATATGAAATTTAAACATTTGACCCGTTTTTAAGAAATATAAAAAGATTAGCTTTAAATTTTAAATGGTTCTGTTGCTGCTGCATAGTTTCCGGAAGAGAGTTCCAGAGGCGAATAGCATGAATAAAGAATTGACGCTCAGAAACAAGCGACGTGTATCTGAACTGACGTAGGTTTGCATTTCGATTTGACTGCAGAAATGATAATTTGGAATGAAGATATGAGGGTTCTTTTGTGTATATAATTCTGTGCATCATAGTTAGACATCGGTATTTTAGTAATTCGGCAAAGGGAAAAGGGTACAGGACTGTGGAAAACTTACTTATATGATCGTATCTTTTCAACCGAAACACGTATCGAATTATGTTGTTGTAAACAACAATGAGCTTCTGTTTTCCCTTGCTATCGCAGTTTGAAAAGATTTCGCAACCATAAAGAAGGGTAGGAATTAGGGTAGTTTTAGCCAACAAGATACGGACTTTTAGCGGAGTAAATTGCTGGGCAGCCCATAGCGCTCGAAGCACTCCATACACCTTCCCTACGGCATGATTAATGTGCAAATTCCATGAAAGTTTGCTATCAAAAAGTAAGCCCAATGGTTGTGATGCATATATGTTGGTAGGGGCCTAATTTAGGCATAAATATAGGTCCTTATATATTTTGTATTCCATAAATACAAAAAAAAAATAAATATAGCGATTAGGGGTTTGCCATGAATTTTAATTTCTGTACAGTGTCGTCAAAGAACGTGAAAATCTTTATTTCGCTGGAATCTTCCTTAAAAATGAATGAATGCATGTATGAAAAGTTTCAGATCTCTAAGGGAGAAAACACACCAGATCAGTCAAAACAACTTTATCATGTACATATATTAACTTTTTCTTCCCTATCTGTGCTGTGATTGGCTGTTGCTCAATCTAACAGCCCTATTCTTGCGTTCCCGCCACAATTGATTGTGACACAATTGTGATCCGCTTTCTTGTGATGAGCTTTCTGCAACCCTATTCCTTGCCAACTTTATCACGAAAAAAGCTTTGTGAAGTTCTTTGCTGTGAAAACAGCTGTTTGTGCGCTTCCTCTTCTTAAAAAAAAAAACGAATAATGGATTTACAAACGGCAGAGAAGTGAGTATTTTTTGTAACTCTTTAATTATTTGTCAATTTATCTCTTTTCATTTCATTTCTAGATATCGGAGCGAACTACGCAGGAGCAACTGCTGCGCTGCACAGATCTGCACGCCGGGAAGAACTGCCCCACAGCTCCGCGAACCATGCAGAACTTATGGGAGCAGGTGGCAGAGGACCTCAATGCTAATTCGGCCGCGCAAACTAGCAACAAATCTTCCTCCATATCAAGCACTTAAAAATTTTCACTTTTTGCTAAAAAATTCACGTTTTGATTTCGTTTGTGACCTACTAATTCGACCGTCACAATTTTTGTCACAATTGATACGTTTCGAGCTTTTGATTTCTGTTCCGAATAAGGAAAAGTAAAAATTGTGACGAAATGCTCTATTGTGATGAAATGAGTATTGTGACGGTCGCAGGAATAGAGCTGTAATTCTATTTAATTTTCCTTGCCCGTCTGCCCTTTTCTTGATTTTCGTTGTTTGCGGTTGAATAGCAGCGCTCCTCCTTGCCCGTCTGTCCCCGGAACATTTGTTCATGTATTTGATGTAATTTATTTAATGATCTATATGTATATATAATATTATTTGTAGGGGCCTATATCAGATATAGATCTAGGTGATTACACATTTCGTATTCTATAAATACGGCAAGATTATATTAAATCAATAAAAGCTTGGGGCGCTCATGTGTTCAATATTTGTCAACCAGTTAACACAATATTTTATTTTATTTATTTTTTGTAAATAGATTGCAGTTATGAAAGGTTAGTGTGAATATAGATTTTGAGCGCCCAAGCTTTTATTAATAGTAAGATACACGTGACTTGGAAACAATTTATTTTCTTCTTTTTAGTACATTAAATAAATTTAAGCTTATTTTTAAAAAGTTTATTTTTATATAATTTAATTTTATACTTTCTAGTCTTCCATAAATTCAATTTTAGAGCTCTGAAATTTTTCACAAAAAGAATTTAAAACTTGCAGAACAGTACACAATATTTAGGGTATTCACAGTGTTTCCTATCGTCATATGTCATATCCTCAATTTAACAAATAATACGGCAGTGATCGACCCTAATATTCGTGGCATATTTGTGGCGCGATGAGTTGTTGTTGTTTTGCTTGCAAGGCGCCGCGAGCTCGGCCCATGCTCAAAACTCCCGTTGCTTTGGCGCGGTGAGTTGTTGCTATTTTGCCTGCAGGGCGCGGCGAGTAAGTTCCTATCGTTTTTCATTGATGTGTGGTGTACCTATAATTATAAACTGAAGCCCAAGTGTGTAGTTGCTTGAAAAGTGCCACGCCCCCGGTCCTACGCCCATAAAATTTTACCAGTGGGACGAAGCATCCAAAAGGGGCCTGTATACGGAATTTCAATGCTGCATGACTTTTAGTTCCAAAGCTATTCTATATAAACGATTTGGTTTGTATGGGCGGTGCCATGCCCAATTATCCACTGCCCGTCTTTTTTTCCCAGCAGAGGGATATGGATATGTAGCAAGTTCCTACCGAGTTTCATTGATGTGTGATGTGTAGTTCTAAAGTTATACACAAATCTGGAGTTGATAAAAAAGTGCCACGCCCCTTATCCTACGCCCATAAAATTTTACCAGTGGGACGACGCATCCAAGAGGCGACTGAATACGAAATTTCAATGCTGCACGACCTTTAGTTCCAAATCTATTCTATATAAACGATTTTGTTTGTATGGGCGGTGCCACGCCCACTTGTCCACCGCCCGTCTTATTTTCCCAGTAGAAGGATATGGATATGTAGTAAGTTCCTACCGAGTGTCATTGATGTGTGATGTGTAGTTCTAAAGTTATACACAAATCTGGAGTTGATAAAAAAGTGCCACGCCCCTTATCCTACGCCCATTATTGATTCATGTATCGTGCTCGTGTTTAGGCATGTATGCAAAATTTCAGATCTCTAAGTAGTCGGGAAGTGGGTGAAAAATTGATTACTAGATTTGACGACAAACATACCGCTGACATACCGCGGAAAGTGAAGTAAATATAAAGCTTATAAAAATCAGACAACCACTCTGCTTGGCATCTCGTTCAGTTCTGTCCGCTTTGGCTACAGCTGCTCCTTATCAGTGTTGCCGTTTTGGTTACTTTTTACCAAAATTGGTTACTTTTTTTGCGTTTGGTTACGAGGTAAATTTTGATTATTTTTGGTTACTTTTGACTCGGATCAAGTATTAACTGAAATATATCTTTAATACGTCTTATAACTAAAATTTTTTTTGTTTCATAAGTTCTTCTATTTTTGTGCAAGAAGTGGCATCGTTGGCATAACTTCTGTCACTAAGATTAATAGTGGCAGCACGATTAATCGAAACATCATATGATTGGCATATTATCATCTCTAGTTTGCTTACAAATAAAAAGCGGGTTTTTGGGAAGAGCGGTCTTTTGGAAGCCTTTATTTTTTAATTTAAAGACTACAAACATAAAGGCGAACATGGAAAAGTGGGTAAAGTGAGACATTCTTATTTTAACATGTATTCTATAGATTTCTGATCAGAAAGCGTGCTGAGGAAATGGAATTCGAAAGCGACGAAAGCAGGTGACATGGTTTATTGTGCTTATAGGCACCTAAAATGTTTTTAAAAAGAAATACAAATGAATATTCGGAACTTTTACTTGGAGCTTTTAAAGCAAATGCAGCAGAGATTCGACTTCTCTAGAGATGACTTAAAAAATTTGTCCATTTTAACTCCAATTGGAGTTTTGTCTAAATCCAAAATATGTATATCACCTTTGCTATCTCATTTTTCGAATTTAAATGAATATGAATCTGAGACAGTAATCACACAGTGGAAATTGCTAAGATTTTCAAATGTGGAGCTAAGTAGTGATATGGACATAGTAGAATTCTGGCAAAAAGTATCGTCTTTCAAGAATGGGATGGGAGAAAATTCTTTTAAGGAGCTATCGGAATTCGTAATGAATTTATTATCATTGCCGCATAGCTCAGCCGCGGCAGAAAGAAAATTTTCCGATTTGTCTTTAATTAAAACACAAAAAAGAAATAAACTTGATTTCAAAACCATCAATAGCATTATGCTATCAAAAGAATTATGTGGTGGGGGAAACGAACCTAACTATGTATGGTCTGCCAAAACTATTTTTTAATGCTTAAATGCATTAAATATTTAATATAATTTCTTTTTGATCTCATTTATTAGTTTTTGATCTAATACTCGTATACATACATACAAATGTATAGTAAAAATGTGAAATATTTACATCAAATGTATAACAAAATGAATTTTCATCATTACATCAAATATGTGTTCATGTAACCATTTTAATTTTAGTTTTTGCTGTTATGAAATGTTTTTGTTCTCGTATTCTTTAAAAGTTTACTTTTTTGAAGCTAAAATAAAAATGACGTATATACGTTTTTTTTATATTATATAGTGTTGTTTTATTATGGTTACTTTTTCTCGATTTTGGTTACTTTTTCGACAGGATTTGGTAAAAAAAAATATTTTTCTAGCGACAACACTGCTCCTTATATACAGCAGTGCTTCTTCTTCCCTGTTGTGCTCTGACTGGCTGTTGCTGAAATTAATTCTATTAAATTTAATAGGAGTACTTTTCCTTGCCCGTCTGCCCTTTTTTTGATTTTCGTTGTGTTCGGTTGAATAGCAGCGCTCCTCCTTGCCCGTCTGTCCCCGGAATATTAGTTGTATTTGATGTGATTTAATGTTATATCTATATAATATTGGTTGTGATGCATATATGTTGGTAGGGGCCTAATTTAGGCATAAATCCAGGTCCTTATATATTTTGTATTCCATAAATACAGCAAAAAATAAATATAGCGATTAGCGGTTTGGCATGAATTTTAATTTCTGTACAGTGTCGTCAAAGAACGTGAAAAACTTTATTTCGCAGGAATCTTCCTTAAAAATGAATGAATGCATGTATGCAAAGTTTCAGATCTCTAAGGGAGAAAACACACCAGATCAGTCAAAACTACTTTATCATCTACATACATATGTATATTAACTTGTTCTTCCCTATCTGTGCTGTGATTGGCTGTTGCTCAATCTAATTCTATTTAATTTAATAGGGGTACTTTTCCTTGCCCGTCTGCCCTTTTCTTGATTTTCGTTGTTTGCGGTTGAATAGCCGCGCTCCTCCTTGCCCGTCTGTCCCCGGAACATTTGTTCATGTATTTGATGTAATTTATTTAATGATCTATATATGTATATAATATTATTTGTAGGGGCCTAAATCAGATATAAATCTAGGTGATTACACATTTCGTATTCTATAAATACGGCAAGATTATATTAAATCAATGAAAGCTTGGGCGCTCATGTGTTCAATATTTGTCAACCAGTTACCACAATATTTTATTTAAATTATGTTTTGCAAATAGATTCTTGTAATGAAAGATAAGTGTGAATATGGATATTGACCGCACAAGTTTTTATTGATAGTAAGATACTGGTGACTTCGAAACAATTTATTTTCTACTTTTTAGTACACTAAAGCTTATTTCTAAAAAGTTTTTTTTTAATATAATATTATTTTCTAATTTTTGGTCTCCCATAAATTAAATTTTAGAGCTCTGAAATTTTTCGCAAAAAGAATTTAAAACTTGCAGAGCAGTACACAATATTTAGGGTATTCACAGTGTTTCCTATCGTCATATGTCATATCCTCAATTTAACAAATAATACGGCTGTGATCGACCCTAATATTCGTGGCATATTTGTGGCGCGATGAGTTGTTGTTGTTTTGCTTGCAAGGCGCGGCAATTAAGTTCCTATCGTTTTTCATTGATGTGTGGTGTACCTATAGTTATAAACTGCAGCCCAAGTGTGTAGTTGCTTGAAAAGTGCCACGCCCCCTGTCCTACGCCCATAAAATTTTACCAGTGGGACGAAGCATCCAAGAGGGGCCTGTATACAGAATCTCAATGCTGCACGACCTTTAGTTCCAAAGCTATTCTATATAAACGATTTTGTTTGTATGGGCGGTGCCACGCCCACTTGTCCACCGCCCGTCGTATTTTCCCAGTAGAAGGATATGGATATGTAGTAAGTTCCTACCGAGTTTCATTGATGTGTGATGTGTAGTTCTAAAGTTATACACAAATCTGGAGCTGATAAAAAAGTGCCACGCCCCTTATCCTACGCCCATAAAATTTTACCAGTGGGACGAAGCATCCAAGAGGGGCCTTTATACGGAATTTCAATGCTGCACGACCTTTAGTTCCTAAGCTATTCTATATAAACGATTTTGTTTGTATGGGCGGTACCACGCCCACTTGTCCACCACCCGTCTTATTTTCCCAGTAGAAGGATATGGATGTGTAGTAAGTTCCTACCGAGATTCATTGATGTGTGATGTGTAGTTCTAAAGTTATACACAAATCTGGAATTGATAAAAAAGTGTAACGCCCCTTATCCTACGCCCACAAAATTTTACCAGTGGGACGAAGCATCCAAGAGGGGATGTATACGGAAATTCAATGCTGCACGACCTTTATTTCCAAAGCTATTCTATATAAACGATTTTGTTTGTATGGGCGGTGCCACGCCCACTTGTCCACCACCCGTCTTATTTTCTCAGTAGAAGGATATGGATATGTAGTAAGTTCCTACCGAGTTTCATTGATGTGTGATGTGTAGTTCTAAAGTTATACACAAATCTGGAATTGATAAAAAAGTTCCACGCCCACTGTCCTACGCCCATAAAATTTTACCAGTGGGACGAAGCATCCAAGAGGGGCCTGTATACGGAATTTCAATGCTGCACGACCTTTAGTTACAAAGCTATTCTATATAAACGATTTTGTTTGTATGGGCGGTGCCACGCCCACTTGTCCACCGCCCGTCTTATTTCCCAGTAGAAGGATATGGATATGTAGTAAGTTCCTACCGAGTTTCATTGATGTGTGATGTGTAGTTCTAAAGTTATACACAAATCAGGAGTTGATAAAAAAGTGCCACGCCCCTTATCCTACGCCCATAAAATTTTACCAGTGGGACGACACATCCAAGAGGCGACTGCATACGAAATTTAAATGCTGCACGACCTTTAGTTCTAAAGCTATTCTATATAAACGATTTTGTTTGTATGGGCGGTGCCACGCCCCCTGTCCAGTGCCCGTCTTATTTTCTCAGTAGAAGGATATGGATATGTAGTAAGTTCCTACCGAGTTTCATTGATGTGTGATGTGTAGTTCTAAAGTTATACACAAATCTGGAGTTGATAAAAAAGTGCCACGCCCCTTATCCTACGCTCATAAAATTTTACCAGTGGGACGACACATCCAAGAGGCGACTGCATACGAAATTTCAATGCTGCACGACCTTTAGTTCCAAAGCTAATCGAGATCAAAAATTTTGTTTGTATGGGGGGTGCCACGCCCCCTTATCCAGTGCCCGTCTTATTTTCTCAGTAGAAGGATATGGATATGTAGTAAGTTCCTACCGAGTTTCATTGATGTGTGATGTGTAGTTCTAAAAATATACACAAATCTGGAATTGATAAAAAAGTGCCACGCCCCCTATTCTACGCCCATAAAATTTTACCAGTGGGACGACACATCCAAGAGGCGACTGCATACGAAATTTCAATGCTGCACGACCTTTAGTTCCAAAGCTAATCGAGATCAAAAATTTTGTTTGTATGAGGGGTGCCACGTCCAGTGCCCGTCTTATTTTCTCAGTAGAAGGATATGGATATGTAGTAAGTTCCTACCGAGTTTCATTGATGTGTGATGTGTAGTTCTTAAGTTATACACAAATCTGGAGTTGATAAAAGAGTGCCACGCCCCTTATCCTACGCCCATAAAATTTATTGATTCATGCATTGTCTTCGTGTTTACGCATGTATGCAAAGTTTCAGATCTATAAGTAGTCGGAAAGTGGGTGAAAAATTGAGTACTAGATTTGACGACATACCGCTTGCGCAAAGTGAACCTAATATAAAGCTTATAAAAATTCTTTGCTGTCTCATAGCAACAACAAAAACGCATAAAGGCGAGCAATAGGCTTCGCACAACCTTACGCTGCGGCATTCTCTGACCGAATGTTAGCATTTCGTTCGTTGCTTTTCGGCTTGCCGTTCTCAAGCTCTTGCTTACGCATACATGCAGGCTCACACGTATAATACGTGACGTATTATAGGACCACAATTGCCAGTTTCTGCGGGGCGAAAAAGCTCCAAGCATGTCTGGCGCACCTTCACGGTCTTTGGTAAAAACTTGCCACAACACAAGCGCCGCCCCTTAAGACTGCTGCAACTCTCGTATGGCCAGAATGACTTGGCGGATTGCCTGCTGTTTCGAGGAAAAGAAAGCGCGCACCGAAGAAGAACGCGACCTGGAGCACATAGAGAAAATTCTTGAAGCGAGATGAAATGTGTGCAAGGGCAACTACACGGGCTCCGTACCAACGAGTCTCGCATCTCATCATTCAGACGAATACGTGCCGCGTGTACTGAACGAGATTCACACACCAAAGTACAATGAAAATAATCAACAATTTTGAACAGAAGCAAATGAACTGGTAAGTGCATGCAAAAATGACTGATTGTTTCTGTATTCCTGCATGTGCTCCGAAGAACGACGCTTGCACAATCTCAGGATGCTGGTGCTACAGTTCAAAGTAAATCGCAGCCTACACTATTTTGTCTTTGGAAGGTAATCAAATGTATTCGCGGCTAATTATACTTTCCTTGTCCACAGGGAATTAAAGAAAAAGGAGAAAACCTTGAACACAAGCCAACTTAACACATTTAATAAGCGTACCAGCGCACCCGGCTAGCGGCAACGGAATTTGTGGCAAATGCTCAACTGAACTTGGTCGTCCGATGCAGAAGGTGGCCCTGCTTTGCGGACCTCCTTGTATCTCAACGATTCAGTTTTTAAGGATGCATGCAAACATTTTCTTAATTTTACATGGATTTAAGATATTTTGTTTTTTTGGCACAGCGGACAGAAGAAAACTTTAAAGCTGCATTATTTTTAGAGTACAATTATATATGACTATCGAACTTTACTACTTTTATTCAATCCAATTTATCTTTGCAGATTCAACAACCAAGAAAGCAATTACAAGCGGGCGCATGCAACGACGAGAAAGCGCATGTCATCATGACAGACATGTCCGTTAGTACGCGAGTGCCTAACATGCTTGAAGTTGTGCACTCCGGCGGACTATGTGTTTTTAGGCTTATGACTGACTACCTGTTGCGCGGCACTTGCCACTGGCATCGACAGCAGCAGCAGCAGCAGCAGCTTCATATGTTGCTGATATGAAATACAAAGCGCCGCAAGTACGCCAGAGTGCAACTCAACAACATTTGCCATTGCAACTTTTTGAAATTGCCATTGTTTTCGTCATCTTTCAATAACATATAAGAAAAAGTAATTAATATTAATAAGTTCAAAATTCTTTATATATTGCTATGCAAAAATATCAAATTTGACACTTTAGATGACTTCAGCAGAGTTCGGCGTTAATTTCTTATATTTCCTGTCCCCTAAAAAATGCGCTCGCACGGGACTGATGTAGCCACTACGCGAAATCTCTTTAACATGTATTGATACAAACGGGGATATAGGTAAGTTCGTAAATGCAACCCAGTGGTTGCACTGCAAAGCAACGCGTTCGTAAAAGCAAAATGGCGCAATACTACTGCGTGCAACGCGTTCGTTAATGCAACGGCTTGGCACCGCAGTGACAAATATCTGCAGTTTTCGCAGTCATTATCCTACTGTTGCCGTTTGCAAAACACGAAATGGAAACGTAGAAAATTTATTATAAATGGATCAAATTTTTGTTGTCATCTTGTATAAAGATGGAATACATCATCTGGATAGGTTTTTATTGTTTTAAAGTAATTATTTACTTTCGGGATCGATCTTTTTTTCTTTTTCAGCTAGGATTTTAGCTCGACACATCTCTCTTTCACTCGTTTTACCCTTTCTTTATTGAAATTCATTAAAAGACTCTTACTTCGAGTTTCGCAATTATCAATTAATGCCTTACCCAAAATTTCCATCCTGAATCGCGTTCGTTAATGCAACAAAAGTTTCTGCAACCAACCTGCAAACGAAATCAGCTGATCGGGCAGTGACAACTGAAGTTGGCTGCACTGCTACTGTCACTGCACGAATTTACTGCATTTACGAACGTACCTTATACCTCACGTCTCTCATGCCACCACACTAGCGGATCTTTCTTCCGATCTAGATACTCTTCATTTAGATACTTGTCAATTTCACTGGTGACATACCTTGTTAATGTGCCTTGCACCTGTCACTTGAAAAACTCGGCGCCTTTTATAATTCAAGTAAATTTAGCTTTAGTTCATCTAGGTCATCCAACTGAACGACCGATAGAGCTAGTTCAGATATGAGAACCAGAACTTTTAGATCTTTAGTTCGCGAACGACACAAGCATAATTGTTAGCAGACACTTCATGAATCGCATTAATGCCCTCACGAAGTTTATCAAAAGCAATGCCACAATCTTCGGTGGTCATGTGAAAGATCACTGGTGGCGAATTGAATTCCAGAATCGTGGAAGTCCACACCTTCATATGGTTGTATGGATTGAAGATCATCCAGCATTCGATTCTGAAGATGGAATTCAATTCTTAGATCAAGTGTGTTCCTGTGAAATGCCAGCTGATGATTCCGATATCTATGAATATGTGAGAAGGAATCAAATACACAAACACACTTCAACATGTACAACATGTCGATTCAGTTTCCCTCGAAGAGAGTGTGAAATTACTAAAATCATCAGCCATACATCTCACGAGTTCATACAGAATGGCGGAAGAATATGCCTGCTGAAACGCCGAAAGGAAGACATATGGGTCAATAACTACAATCCAACATTGCTCAAATTATGGGACGCAAATATGGACATTCAACCGTGTGGATCAAATGAAGCCATAGCACACTACGTGGCGAAATACATGTCCAAGTCTGAACCAACTGAACTTGATGCAGGCATTGCCCAAGCAATTCGGCAAATAAAGCGAGAGGAAACGTGTGTCTCACGGAAGCTCTTCAAGATTTGTATGAAAATCTTAAATCAACGCCAAGTGTCAGCATGTGAGTGTATATTCCGGTTATGCCATCTCAATATGAGAGATAGCCCAAGAAAATGTATATTCCTCAACACACGGAAGCCTGAACAAAGATACAGAGTCATTAAGTTCGACGGGTCGGGCAGAGCAGAAGCTATTGCACAAACATCTTTGTGCGCTATGAAAAGCGTCCACATGAACACCCCGACTATGACTTCAACAACATGAGTCTAATCGAATTTGCGATGCTGTTCGAGCCTTACTATGCGAAACCACAGCATGACATTGAAGAAAGTATAGACCCATTCCCAGAAGAAGAGAAAAATACTCGAAAAAGACTAATCAAGCTAATAGATAATAGCAAAATAGTCATCAGAAATGTACCAGCCGTTGTGAGATTTCCAAACTTCATAGCTGCAAATGATCCGGAAAACTTCTATTATAGCTTACTCCTTCTATACATGCCATATCGTTCTGAAAGCGAATTAATTGAAGAGTTTGATACGGCTAGAGAAGCGTTTATGGCACGCGAAGAACATCTAAGACAAGTTAGCGCACACATGGAGTTGCATAGAGAACGAGACAAACAACTTGAGAATGCATTCAATCAAGCTCACGCATTCAATATTCTCGAACAAGAACCTGCTCTCTTAGATGTGGCAGAAGAAGAAACATGCCGGATCAACTTATGGAGGATGCAGAGTTCCAAGCTGGCGAAAGAGCTATGAATTTAGACCAGCGAGAAATATATATCACCATCACCAGTAGTGTGCAAGAACAAATGAATGCCAGTTCTAATCCACTGAAGCTCTTCATAACTGGAAATGCTGGAACTGGAAAGACATTTACATTAAACATGCTAAAGAATCAAGTTAGTAGACTCTATGCCAAACAAGCCGTAAAAGTATGGCATTAACAGGAGTTGCGGCAAGATTAGTAAATGGTTCAACATTGCACAGTACGCTGAAGTTGCCCGTCCAGAAAGATGGACGAATCACACAGATGCCGTTGTTAACTGGAAACTTCTTAAGAATCATGCGAATGCAATGGAAAGAAATTGAATTCTTGTTCATAGATGAAATATCTATGGTCCCTTATGAAATGCTTTGCATGATCGACTCACGCCTGAAACAACTGAAAAATTGCGAAGAACTCTTCGGCGGCATCAATGTAATACTCTTCGGAGACTTGATGCAATTACCACCAGTACGCGGGAACTAAGTGTTCGCCCAGCCGGAGAAATTACGACCTACAACACACTTATGGCGAATGTTCAGGCTGATCGAACTTAAGCAGAATATGAGACAACGAGGAGACATGACCTTCATTAATATCCTAAATGCACTACGAATTGGAGAACTGAAATCAGATCATATGTCAGTCTTAATGGATCATGTGAAGAATGAAAACACTGGTGAATTCTCGATTGAAAAGGCCCTGCGTATATATCCAAAAAATTACCAAGTATTCGAACACAATCAAAGCGTACTAGAGCACTTCAGATCAAAAGGAACAACAATGTAAAAGATACAAGCACAAGGCCAGCTTGTAGATGCTATAAGAAACATAGACAATCTTGATCTCAGTAAAGTAATTCCAGCTGACATCAATCAGACTGGAGGCCTGCCTAATGAGTTATGAGTATTTGTAGGAGCGAAAGTAATGCTGCGATCTAACATCGATGTACCTAAAGGCTTAGTAAATGGTGCTATCGGCTTTATAATAGAAATCATATGGCCACTATACGCTCGTAATCAACTACACGAGAGACAAATTCCATCAGTCCGCGTAGACTTTGCAAGGGATGGCATACATATAATAAACCCAATAGCTAAGCAATTCTCCGCGAAGATGAGCTATGGCACTGCTGAACGTAGAATGCTACCAATGGTACTATCTTGGGCTTCTTCCGTACACAAAATGCAAGGCAATACAGTGGATTATGCAGTAGTGTACTTGGGACCAAAGATCTTCACAGATGGTCAAGCATATGTGGCTTTAAGTCGAGTAAAATCCTTAGATGGCTTGAGAATTGAAGAGCTAGACTGCAAGAAACCTAACAGGAAAGAAACCTTGCAATAATGAGGCATTAACAGAAATGAATAGAATGAGAGACATAGAGTAAATTCAAAATATCTGATTTCCATCTTGTACAATGCTCAAAGATTTCTAATACAAATACCGGCCCAAGGGCAACGGCACAAATACCGGCCCAAGGGTAACGGACAAATACCGGCCCAAGGGCAACTCGCAATAAACAAATACCGGCCCAAGGGCAACGGCACAAATACCAGCCCTTGGGCCTAACAGGCATAAATACCGGCAAAAGGGCAACGGCACAAATACCGGTCCAAGGGCAACGGCACAAATACCGGTCCAAGGGCAACTCGCTATAAACTAATTCCGGCCCCAAGGGCAACGGCACAAATACCGGCCCTTGGGCAACGGCACAAATACCGGCCCTTGGGCAACGGCACAAATACCGGCCCAAGGGCAACGGACAAATACCGGCCCAACGGCAACGGAGAAATACCGGCCCAAGGGCAACTCGCGATAAACAAATTCCGGCCCAAGGGCTACGGCACAAATACCGGCCCAAGGGCAACGGCACAAATACCGGTCCAAGGGCAACTCGCGATAAACAAATACCGACCCAAGGGCAACGGACAAATACCGGACAACGGTTAAAATTCCAATCAGAGCACAGACAGAAGAAGAAGCACGTAGGGACAGACGGGCCAGGAGCTGTTTAATCGCATTTTATATAATCTTGCCGTATTTATAGAATACGAAATGTGTAATAACCTAGATTTACGCCTGATTTAGGCCCCTACCAATATATGTATATTCACAACCAATATTATATAGATATAACCTTAAATCACATCAAATACATGAACAAATGTTCCGGGGACAGACAGGCAAGGAGGAGCGCTGCTATTTAACCGAAAACAACGGAAATCACGAAAAGGGCAGACGGGCAAGGAAAATAACAGCACAGATAGGGAAGAACAAGTTAATATATGTAGATGATAAAGTTGTTTTGACTGATCTGGTGTGTTTTCTCCCTTAGAGATCTGAAACTTTGCATACATGCATTCAATCATTTTTAAGGAAGATTCCAGCGAAACGACACTGTACAGAAAATAAAATTCATGGCAAACCGCTAATCGCTATATATATTTTTTGCTGTATTTATGGAATACAAAATATATAAGGACCTAGATTTATGCCTAAGTTAGGCCCCTACCAATATATAGGCATCACAACCAATATTTTATAGATATAACATTAAATCACATCAAATACATGAACAAATGTTCCGGTGACAGACGGGCAAGGAGGAGCGCTGCTATTCAACCGAAAACCAAGAAAAGACCAGACGGGCAAGGAAAAGTACTCCTATTAAATTAAATAGAATTAGATTGAGCAACAGCCAATCACAGCACAGATAGGGAAGAACAAGTTAATATATGTAGATGATAAAGTTGTTTTGACTGATCTGGTGTGTTTTCTCCCTTAGAGATCTGAAACTTTGCATACATGCATTCAATCATTTTTAAGGAAGATTCCAGCGAAACGACACTGTACAGAAAATAAAATTCATGGCAAACCGCTAATCGCTATATATATTTTTTGCTGTATTTATGGAATACAAAATATATAAGGACCTAGATTTATGCCTAAGTTAGGCCCCTACCAATATATAGGCATCACAACCAATATTATATAGATATAACATTAAATCACATCAAATACATGAACAAATGTTCCGGGGACAGACGTGCAAGGAGGAGCGCTGCTATTCAACCGAAAACCAAGAAAAGACCAGACGGGCAAGGAAAAGTACTCCTATTAAATTAAATAGAATTAATTTCAGCAACAGCCAATCAGAGCACAACAAGGAAGAAGAAGCACTGCTGTATATAAGGAGCAGCTGTAGCCAAAGCGGACAGAACTGTACGAGCTGCCAAGCAGAGAGGTTGTCTGATTTTAACTCTTCGTTGTTTCTTTTGGTTGAATTCTAACCTCAAAAAGGTTATTTCTGGTACGGTACACTTAGGGCGCGAGCCCGACTCGCGCTTGACTGCTTTTCTTTTTTTTTTTGTTTCTATGAGCGACTTTTTCCCATGGCGTTAAGACTCCTGCTCTCATTAGTCCCTGCGCGGTTAAATTATAGAAACGTATAAGAAAAGTCATATTCAATTTCATTGGAAATTTCCATGCATAGACCGAGCTCGCCGCGCCTTGCACGCAAAATAGCAAAACTCACCGCGCCAAAGCAACGGGAGTTTTACGGAACAACAATGTACAAGATACAAGCACAAGGCCAGCTTGTAGATGCTATAAGAAACATAGACAATCTTGATCTCAGTAAAGTAATTCCAGCTGACATCAATCAGACTGGAGGCCTGCCTAATGAGTTAGGAGTATTTGTAGGAGCGAAAGTAATGCTGCGATCTAACATCGATGTACCTAAAGGCTTAGTAAATGGTGCTATCGGCTTTATAATAGAAATCATATGGCCACTATACGCTCGTAACCATCTACACGAGAGACAAATTCCATCAGTCCGCGTAGACTTTGCAAGGGATGGCATACATATAATAAACCCAATAGCTAAGCAATTCTCCGCGAAGATGAGCTATGGCACTGCTGAACGTAGAATGCTACCAATGGTACTATCTTGGGCTTCTTCCGTACACAAAATGCAAGGCAATACAGTGGATTATGCAGTAGTGTACTTGGGACCAAAGATCTTCACAGATGGTCAAGCATATGTGGCTTTAAGTCGAGTAAAATCCTTAGATGGCTTGAGAATTGAAGAGCTAGACTGCAAGAAACCTAACAGGAAAGAAACCTTGCAATAATGAGGCATTAACAGAAATGAATAGAATGAGAGACATAGAGTAAATTCAAAATATCTGATTTCCATCTTGTACAATGCTCAAAGATTTCTAATACAAATACCGGCCCAAGGGCAACGGCACAAATACCAGCCCTTAGGCCTAACAGGCATAAATACCGGCAAAAGGGCAACGGCACAAATACCGGTCCAAGGGCAACGGCACAAATACCGGTCCAAGGGCAACTCGCGATAAACAAATTCCGGCCCAAGGGCAACGGCACAAATACCGGCCCTTGGGCAACGGCACAAATACCGGCCCTTGGGCAACGGCACAAATACCGGCCCAAGGGCAACTCGCAATAAACAAATACCGGCCCAAGGGCAACGGCACAAATACCAGCCCTTGGGCCTAACAGGCATAAATACCGGCAAAAGGGCAACGGCACAAATACCGGTCCAAGGGCAACTCGCAATAAACAAATACCGGCCCAAGGGCAACGGCACAAATACCGGCCCAACGGCAACGGAGAAATACCGGCCCAAGGGCAACTCGCGATAAACAAATTCCGGCCCAAGGGCTACGGCACAAATACCGGCCCAAGGGCAACGGCACAAATACCGGTCCAAGGGCAACTCGCGATAAACAAATACCGACCCAAGGGCAACGGACAAATACCGGCAACGGCACAAATACCGGACAACGGTTAAAATTCCAATCAGAGCACAGACAGAAGAAGAAGCACGTAGGGACAGACGGGCCAGGAGCTGTTTAATCGCATTTTATATAATCTTGCCGTATTTATAGAATACGAACTGTGTAATAACCTAGGTTTACGCCTGATTTAGGCCCCTACCAATATATGTATATACATCACAACCAATATTATATAGATATAACCTTAAATCACATCAAATACATGAACAAATGTTCCGGGGACAGACAGGCAAGGAGGAGCGCTGCTATTTAACCGAAAACAACGGAAATCACGAAAAGGGCAGACGGGCAAGGAAAATCACAGCACAGATAGGGAAGAACAAGTTAATATATGTAGATGATAAAGTTGTTTTGACTGATCTGGTGTGTTTTCTCCCTTAGAGATCTGAAACTTTGCATACATGCATTCAATCATTTTTAAGGAAGATTCCAGCGAAACGACACTGTACAGAAAATAAAATTCATGGCAAACCGCTAATCGCTATATATATTTTTTGCTGTATTTATGGAATACAAAATATATAAGGACCTAGATTTATGCCTAAGTTAGGCCCCTACCAATATATAGGCATCACAACCAATATTATATAGATATAACATTAAATCACATCAAATACATGAACAAATGTTCCGGTGACAGACGGGCAACGAGGAGCACTGCTATTCAACCGAAAACCAAGAAAAGACCAGACGGGCAAGGAAAAGTACTCCTATTAAATTAAATAGAATTAGATTGAGCAACAGCCAATCACAGCACAGATAGGGAAGAACAAGTTAATATATGTAGATGATAAAGTTGTTTTGACTGATCTGGTGTGTTTTCTCCCTTAGAGATCTGAAACTTTGCATACATGCATTCAATCATTTTTAAGGAAGATTCCAGCGAAACGACACTGTACAGAAAATAAAATTCATGGCAAACCGCTAATCGCTATATATATTTTTTGCTGTATTTATGGAATACAAAATATATAAGGACCTAGATTTATGCCTAAGTTAGGCCCCTACCAATATATAGGCATCACAACCAATATTTTATAGATATAACATTAAATCACATCAAATACATGAACAAATGTTCCGGTGACAGACGGGCAAGGAGGAGCGCTGCTATTCAACCGAAAACCAAGAAAAGACCAGACGGGCAAGGAAAAGTACTCCTATTAAATTAAATAGAATTAGATTGAGCAACAGCCAATCACAGCACAGATAGGGAAGAACAAGTTAATATATGTAGATGATAAAGTTGTTTTGACTGATCTGGTGTGTTTTCTCCCTTAGAGATCTGAAACTTTGCATACATGCATTCAATCATTTTTAAGGAAGATTCCAGCGAAACGACACTGTACAGAAAATAAAATTCATGGCAAACCGCTAATCGCTATATATATTTTTTGCTGTATTTATGGAATACAAAATATATAAGGACCTAGATTTATGCCTAAGTTAGGCCCCTACCAATATATAGGCATCACAACCAATATTATATAGATATAACATTAAATCACATCAAATACATGAACAAATGTCCCGGGGACAGACGTGCAAGGAGGAGCGCTGCTATTCAACCGAAAACCAAGAAAAGACCAGACGGGCTAGGAAAAGTACTCCTATTAAATTAAATAGAATTAATTTCAGCAACAGCCAATCAGAGCACAACAAGGAAGAAGAAGCACTGCTGTATATAAGGAGCAGCTGTAGCCAAAGCGGACAGAACTGTACGAGCTGCCAAGCAGAGAGGTTGTCTGATTTTAACTCTTCGTTGTTTCTTTTGGTTGAATTCTAACCTCAAAAAGGTTATTTCTGGTACGGTACACTTAGGGCGCGAGCCCGACTCGCGCTTGACTGCTTTTCTTTTTTTTTTGTTTCTATGAGCGACTTTTTCCCATGGCGTTAGGACTCCTGCTCTCATTAGTCCCTGCGCGGTTAAATTATAGAAACGTATAAGAAAAGTCATATTCAATTTCATTGGAAATTTCCATGCATAGACCGAGCTCGCCGCGCCTTGCACGCAAAATAGCAAAACTCACCGCGCCAAAGCAACGGGAGTTTTACGCATGTGCCGAGCTCGCCGCGCCCTGCAAGCAAAACAACAACAACTCATCGCGCCGCAAATATGCCACGAATATTAGGGTCGATCACAGCCGTATTATATATTAAATTGAGGATATGACATATGACGATAGGAAACACTGTGAATACCCTAAATATTGTGTACTGCTCTGCAAGTTTTAAATTCTTTTTGTGAAAAATTTCAGAGCTCTAAAATTTAATTTATGGAAGACTAAAAAGTAGAAAATAATATTATATAAAAAAAACTTTTTAAAACTAAGCTTTAATGTACTAAAAAGTAGAAAATAAATTGTTTCGAAGTCACCAGTATCTTACTATCAATAAAAGCTTGTGCGCTCAATATCCATATTCAAAATATCTTTCATTACTAGAATCTATTTGCAAAAAATTATTTAAATAAAATATTGTGGTAACTGGTTGAATATTCGGTTGAATATTCTGAACTATAAACTTTTTCGAAATGATCGAAATGATAAAAAAGGTGGGGGAGTTGCAATATACTGTAAAAGTAACTTAAATGTTAAACTGTTAGGCATGTCCAGTGGTTGAGGTGGAATTTCTCAATGTAGAAATTTATGATAATCGTACAAAAGTTTTCTTGTCGTGTGTGTATAATCCGTATCGTAACTGTTCTCTGGACCTATTGTTTACTACATTGTCGAATTGTGCAATTGACTACGATCACTTTGTTTTGTGTGGTGATTTAAATATAAATGTTTTATCTAAGGATAATCTTGTTAGTCATTTCCTCGATCGTCACTGAAGTAGGGCTCCAAATAGTAAATAACAGTATTCCTACACGCTATGCAAGCAATGCTTCTCCAAGTCTATTAGATCTTTTTGTTGTCTCAGATGTCTCTACTGTGTCGCTTTTTGACCAAATATTGTTCATATCTGACCATGATCTTATTTTTTTGTTCCTTGAATATAATTCTGACACCAGCTGTAACTGTGAATACCGCTTCTTTTCGTAACTACAAATTAATCGATTTCGATTCGTTGCATAATGACCTGTCCATCATAAATTGGTCCGAATGTTGGTTCGTTAGCACTGTTAATGAAAAACTGTATATCTTCGCGAATAAAATTTTTGAGTTGTTTGAGTCGCATGTCCCATTAACTACTCACCGAGTCACTAACAGAAGTTGCCCCTGGTTCACAAATAATGTCAAATTAGCCCTGAAAAAACCTAGTAAAACATATAACCGCTGGAAAAGAAACCCGACAAGCTCTAATTGGGAACAGCACAAAAGAGCTAGAAACGAAGCTAACTACACTGTCAAATTGGCAAAACGCATTTTCTTCATGTCCAAGTTAAGTACAGCACAACCTTCCAAAAATCTTTGGAACAATTTAAGAAGGGCAAGAGTTTGTAATGTGAGTTCTGACGAGTGTCGGCTTGATCCTAATGTTCTAAACGATTATTTCACTGCCAGCTCCACGTCAAAATACAATGCATCTGTTATTAATACGAGAATTGTTAATGTCGTTTGTCCAAATAATTTTGAGTTTTCTGCTGTAAATGAATGCGATGTTGCCCGTTGCGTTAATAATATAAAATCAAATGCTGTGTGTGAAGATGAGATACCAATAAAATTCATCAAACTCATTTTACCGCACATCTTTAGCCCTTTGACACACATTTTGAATCACTGTGTCACAAGCTCTTGCTTCCCTGATGCTTGGAAAGCAGCGACAATCATCCCAATAGCTAAGAAAACCAATGCACGTGATCCGTGTGATTTTCTTCCGGTAAGCCTTTTATCATCTTTATCGAAAGTTTTTGAGTCTCTGTTGAGTGAGCAAATCTCGGAACACATCAGAAAATGTAATCTTATGTCCCCACTTCAATCGAGCTTTCGGCCTGGCCATAGCTGCTCCACAGCTATTGTAAAGATCCTGGATGACATCAGACTTTCATATGATCTGGGGCACATTACCTTGCTTTGTCTGTTAGACTTTTCAAAGGCTTTTGACTCGGTTGACCATTACATCCTTTGTCAAAAACTAGAGCTAAATTTTGGGTTTTCTAGCGGGGCAGTCCGCCTGATATATAATTACTTGGTAGGGAGGTCTCAACGAGTTAGGGTGGGAAATAGCCCGTCTGCTTTCAGTAATTTATCCTGTGGAGTGCCGCAAGGCTCAGTCCTTGGTCCGCTCTTATTCACGATGTTCCTCAATAATATTTTCAACACATGCCTTCATGTTACAATGCATGCATATGGTGATGATCTTCAGCTCTACTTGTCCAAGCCAATCAGCCTTGTTGAAGATTTATGCACTGAAGTAAATGAAGACATGAAAAAGCTCGAAGATTGGTCTAAAGCGAATAAGCTTAGCCTTAACCCCGTCAAATCATATGTCTTGCCGATTTCAAAATCTAACTACTCTGTTTCTAATATACC
Organism: Neria commutata; assembly: GCA_963457695.1. NCBI lineage: Eukaryota > Metazoa > Arthropoda > Insecta > Diptera > Micropezidae > Neria > Neria commutata. The sequence goes on from OY735246.1 coordinate 28,347,436, forward strand.
AAGAATTATACTGAATGGTGTAGCCTTGAATTTTGTCGAAAAAGTTAAAAATCTTGGCTTCTTTATAAACTCCTCCCTGTCTTGCGTAGATCATGTAAATTCCGTGGTTTGCAAGGTTTACTGTACCCTACGGAACCTAAGGTGGACTGGATCATTGGATCATTCGTGCCTGTCGAGACCAGACGAAAGCTAGTGATCCAACTCATAGTGCCAATCATTTCCTACGCTGAAGTTGTGTATAGTAAACTGGACTCTAGGTCAAAGATCAAGTTACAGCTCGCTTTTAATAATGCGATCAGATATATCTATGGTCTGAAAAAGTTTGACCACATTAGTCATTTGAGCAAACTTGGTTGCAATGTTATTAAGTACTTGGAAGCCAGAAACTGTATTTTTCTGCATAGCTTAATTTATACACAAACGCTTGATTACTTATTTAATAAGCTACAGTTTTGTAGGTCAGCTAGAAATTTAAACCTCATAATCCCTGCACATAACTTTTTAAACTCCGACAGACTCTTTTTTGTGAACGTCATCAGATTGTGGAACTCGCTTCCTTTAAATATAAAAAGTATCAAAATTAAGCACAGCTTTAAGTATGCTATTTTCCAACATTTCTCCTGAACGTACCTTGCTACTTTCTTCTTCTATCCTATCTTTTCCCACTTTTTCTAACCTATATTATATCTCTCTATATTAGATAAAACTTTATTGACAAAAATTGTTAGATCTTTTATTTATCTACAAAATTTGTAATTAATGTCTAAGGGCCAGTTTCTCAGTGGATGTTTAAATCTAATTTGCGAATTGAGTTTAAATCTAGTTTAACTTTTCTTGAGTTTCACAGTGCATTTATTTAAATACGGAATAATGAATGGCAACTTCGAATATTTGACAATTGAACACAGCACAACTTGCCAAAAACATATGTTCAATTGTTCAATTATGGAGGCAGCGCGAGCTAAAAATTTTTCGTCGGCCGAAAGAAGTGAATTATTGGATATTCTTCAAAGAATCCACAGTTTATATTATTTATAATACTACGGGATCATTTATATGTGCTACACCATGCAGTTGTATGTTTAATTTGGCCGCTTATAAATTGCAATATTGTCGACGCAGCTTGCCTGCACATCCGAAATCAGCTGTTTATTTGTTTTCGATTGCAACTCTGTGCCGTACTTAAATGCCCACAACCGGGCATTTAAATTGTATTTAACTTCCCACTGTGAAACTGAAATTCCCTATTTAAACTGCAATCAGAGTTTAAACATCCACTGTGAAACTGGCCCTAAGTTACTTTTAATTATCCCTTATATTTTCTGTGTTGATTATTACTCGTTGTTATTTATGATATACTTACTGCATGAAAAAGACTCTGTCTTATATGTGAACAGAATTAGGTTAATAATAAATAAAATAAAAAAATAAAAAATAAAATAAAACTGGTTGACAAATATTGAACACATGAGCGCCCCAAGCTTTTATTAATAGTAAGATACTGGTGACCTCGAAACAATTTATTTTCTACTTTTTAGTACATTAAAGCTTATTTTTAAAAAGTTTTTTTTATATAATATTATTACTCTTCGTTGTTTCTTTCAGTTGAATTCTAAGCTCAAAAAGGGTATTTCTGGTACGGAACACTTAGGGCGCGAACCCGACTCGCACTTGACTGCTTTTCTTTTTTTGTTTCTATGAGCGACTTTTTCCCATGGCGTTAGGACTCCTGCTCTCGTTAGTCCCTGCGCGGTTAAATTATAGAAACGTATAGGAACAACATGCAAAATTCAGTACTATTTTAGTTTGAAAATTACCGCAGTACCACCTACCTTCAGTTCCTTTTGGTGAATACCAATATAATTAGGGTTTTCACAGTGTCTCATATTTGTCGTGTAATTTGAAATAAGAATATACAACAGTCATTAAAATAAGTTTGCTTTTCTTATACAAAAATCAAATAAGTACGACAAATACAACACGGCAGCCTATGTATTTCAAAAGTCATATTCAATTTCATTGGAAATTTCCATGCATGGACCGAGCTCGCCGCGCCTTGCAAGCAAATCAACAACAACTCATCGCGCCACAAATATGCCAGGAATATTAGGGTCGATAACAGCCGTATTATTTGTTAAAGTGAGGATATGACATATGACGATAGGAAACACTGTGAATACCCTAAATAGTGTGTACTGCTCTGCAAGTTTTAAATTCTTTTTGTGAAAAATTTCAGAGCTCTAAAATTGAATTTATGGAAGACTAAAAAGTAGAAAATAAAATTATATAAAAAAAAACTTTTTAGAAATCAGCTTTAATTCATTTAATGTACTAAAAAGTAGAAAATAAATAGTTTCCAAGTCACCAGTATCTTACTATCAATAAAAGCTTGTGCGCTCAATATCCATATTCACACTTATCTTTCATTACTAGAATCTATTTGCAAAACATAATTTAAATAAAATATTGTGGTAACTGGTTGACAAATATTGAACACATGAGCGCCCCAAGCTTTTATTGTGAGTAAGATACTGGTGACTTGGAAACAATTTATTTTCTACTTTTTAGTACATTAAGGGCCGTTTTCTCAATGTCCGGTTAAGCGATAACCACCACATTTAACGGCGACTTTTGAAGTTTCCGATTTCACAGTATTTGATCAAAATTGCTCTGTCGGTTAAGCTAACCGGCACCACTTCTGTCGGTTAACTTACCCGGCTCACCGTTTGACAGCTAATAAAAGTGACGTTTTCAATTGACGTCTAATATTGCTATATTTTTAATTCAGAAAATAGAGAAAACTGCGTTTTTTACGCATTTTACAAATGAAAAAAGCAATGATTATAAGAGAGGAAATGGAAAAGAGAAGGAACCTATGAGTGCGCCAAGCCTCTCCACTATTGAATCAGTGCTCTTTTTCCACTGGGCGCTACCCGTTTGTCCAGCATCTCTTTTCTTCTTTGCTTTAAATTTGTTCACAGAAAATAATTTTGAAATTTATTTTGCGATTCATATTGACAGCAAATGTACTGTCAATTCTCCTTTTATGCGGTGGATGCGTTCCACAACTAACCGCACAAAAGGAAATCGCATAAAAAAATACTCTAATGTATGGTAAAAATAGGGATGTGTTCCATTGTTTTCAAAAAGCGCATAAAACTCAAAAATCGCATAGAAATAGACATAAATTACGTTGCATAAATAGGGATACGTTCCAAAATTTTTTAAAAGCTCAAGACCAAAAAGTCGCAAAGAAAAGTCGACTCTGAAAAAATGTGGATACCTAAGAATATTTGAACAAGGAGTAAAAATTTTCAATTTGCCTGTTCTGTAAAACATTGTTATCCAAAAGTTCCTTTTGGAAGAGAAAACACCAACCCATACAAACTTTGTTATGATAAAAAGAAAAACCAATTGTGTTCAATATGTACACTACAAAAACAAATTAATTGTATGTAATATGTTATGAAAACCCAACTTAATAACTCAAAATTCATTTAAATCTCTCATGATCCTTCCAATAAAAGATCCTAATCAATTTCCCAGTCAAAAAAATCAATTTCCCACTTTTTTTCTGAAGATATGTTCTTCATTTTGCAAAGTTGGCATAATTTAAATTTCAAACTTAATAAGCACAAATTTTTCAAGTGCTTCTCATTCCACAGCTGCACACTTTTTCCATCGAAATCATGCGCAAGACAACAACAGAATTTGCGTTGAAGATAGCTGTCGCAAAATTGTACCAACAAAGCTTAAGAAAGTGTTGTTGCGTTGCGCTAGGGCTCCTCTGCCATACAAAATTCAAAGGAAAAAAACGCATAACTTCGAAATTATGAAAAAAAAATCTCATAAAACTCGTATGGAAAAACCGCATAACTTCGAAATCGCATAAAAATAATTCGCATAAAAAGAGAATTGACAGTACTAGAACAAGCGTCAAATCTTTTACATTTTTGTGATTTAAATATAAATGTTTTATCTAAGGATAATCTTGTTAGTCATTTCCTCGATCGTCACTGAAGTAGGGCTCCAAATAGTAAATAACAGTATTCCTACACGCTATGCAAGCAATGCTTCTCCAAGTCTATTAGATCTTTTTGTTGTCTCAGATGTCTCTACTGTGTCGCTTTTTGACCAAATATTGTTCATATCTGACCATGATCTTATTTTTTTGTTCCTTGAATATAATTCTGACACCAGCTGTAACTGTGAATACCGCTTCTTTTCGTAACTACAAATTAATCGATTTCGATTCGTTGCATAATGACCTGTCCATCATAAATTGGTCCGAATGTTGGTTCGTTAGCACTGTTAATGAAAAACTGTATATCTTCGCGAATAAAATTTTTGAGTTGTTTGAGTCGCATGTCCCATTAACTACTCACCGAGTCACTAACAGAAGTTGCCCCTGGTTCACAAATAATGTCAAATTAGCCCTGAAAAAACCTAGTAAAACATATAACCGCTGGAAAAGAAACCCGACAAGCTCTAATTGGGAACAGCACAAAAGAGCTAGAAACGAAGCTAACTACACTGTCAAATTGGCAAAACGCATTTTCTTCATGTCCAAGTTAAGTACAGCACAACCTTCCAAAAATCTTTGGAACAATTTAAGAAGGGCAAGAGTTTGTAATGTGAGTTCTGACGAGTGTCGGCTTGATCCTAATGTTCTAAACGATTATTTCACTGCCAGCTCCACGTCAAAATACAATGCATCTGTTATTAATACGAGAATTGTTAATGTCGTTTGTCCAAATAATTTTGAGTTTTCTGCTGTAAATGAATGCGATGTTGCCCGTTGCGTTAATAATATAAAATCAAATGCTGTGTGTGAAGATGAGATACCAATAAAATTCATCAAACTCATTTTACCGCACATCTTTAGCCCTTTGACACACATTTTGAATCACTGTGTCACAAGCTCTTGCTTCCCTGATGCTTGGAAAGCAGCGACAATCATCCCAATAGCTAAGAAAACCAATGCACGTGATCCGTGTGATTTTCTTCCGGTAAGCCTTTTATCATCTTTATCGAAAGTTTTTGAGTCTCTGTTGAGTGAGCAAATCTCGGAACACATCAGAAAATGTAATCTTATGTCCCCACTTCAATCGAGCTTTCGGCCTGGCCATAGCTGCTCCACAGCTATTGTAAAGATCCTGGATGACATCAGACTTTCATATGATCTGGGGCACATTACCTTGCTTTGTCTGTTAGACTTTTCAAAGGCTTTTGACTCGGTTGACCATTACATCCTTTGTCAAAAACTAGAGCTAAATTTTGGGTTTTCTAGCGGGGCAGTCCGCCTGATATATAATTACTTGGTAGGGAGGTCTCAACGAGTTAGGGTGGGAAATAGCCCGTCTGCTTTCAGTAATTTATCCTGTGGAGTGCCGCAAGGCTCAGTCCTTGGTCCGCTCTTATTCACGATGTTCCTCAATAATATTTTCAACACATGCCTTCATGTTACAATGCATGCATATGGTGATGATCTTCAGCTCTACTTGTCCAAGCCAATCAGCCTTGTTGAAGATTTATGCACTGAAGTAAATGAAGACATGAAAAAGCTCGAAGATTGGTCTAAAGCGAATAAGCTTAGCCTTAACCCCGTCAAATCATATGTCTTGCCGATTTCAAAATCTAACTACTCTGTTTCTAATATACCAAGAATTATACTGAATGGTGTAGCCTTGAATTTTGTCGAAAAAGTTAAAAATCTTGGCTTCTTTATAAACTCCTCCCTGTCTTGCGTAGATCATGTAAATTCCGTGGTTTGCAAGGTTTACTGTACCCTACGGAACCTAAGGTGGACTGGATCATTGGATCATTCGTGCCTGTCGAGACCAGACGAAAGCTAGTGATCCAACTCATAGTGCCAATCATTTCCTACGCTGAAGTTGTGTATAGTAAACTGGACTCTAGGTCAAAGATCAAGTTACAGCTCGCTTTTAACAATGCGATCAGATATATCTATGGTCTGAAAAAGTTTGACCACATTAGTCATTTGAGCAAACTTGGTTGCAATGTTATTAAGTACTTGGAAGCCAGAAACTGTATTTTTCTGCATAGCTTAATTTATACACAAACGCTTGATTACTTATTTAATAAGCTACAGTTTTGTAGGTCAGCTAGAAATTTAAACCTCATAATCCCTGCACATAACTTTTTAAACTCCGACAGACTCTTTTTTGTGAACGTCATCAGATTGTGGAACTCGCTTCCTTTAAATATAAAAAGTATCAAAATTAAGCACAGCTTTAAGTATGCTATTTTCCAACATTTCTCCTGAACGTACCTTGCTACTTTCTTCTTCTATCCTATCTTTTCCCACTTTTTCTAACCTATATTATATCTCTCTATATTAGATAAAACTTTATTGACAAAAATTGTTAGATCTTTTATTTATCTACAAAATTTGTAATTAATGTCTAAGGGCCAGTTTCTCAGTGGATGTTTAAATCTAATTTGCGAATTGAGTTTAAATCTAGTTTAACTTTTCTTGAGTTTCACAGTGCATTTATTTAAATACGGAATAATGAATGGCAACTTCGAATATTTGACAATTGAACACAGCACAACTTGCCAAAAACATATGTTCAATTGTTCAATTATGGAGGCAGCGCGAGCTAAAAATTTTTCGTCGGCCGAAAGAAGTGAATTATTGGATATTCTTCAAAGAATCCACAGTTTATATTATTTATAATACTACGGGATCATTTATATGTGCTACACCATGCAGTTGTATGTTTAATTTGGCCGCTTATAAATTGCAATATTGTCGACGCAGCTTGCCTGCACATCCGAAATCAGCTGTTTATTTGTTTTCGATTGCAACTCTGTGCCGTACTTAAATGCCCACAACCGGGCATTTAAATTGTATTTAACTTCCCACTGTGAAACTGAAATTCCCTATTTAAACTGCAATCAGAGTTTAAACATCCACTGTGAAACTGGCCCTAAGTTACTTTTAATTATCCCTTATATTTTCTGTGTTGATTATTACTCGTTGTTATTTATGATATACTTACTGCATGAAAAAGACTCTGTCTTATATGTGAACAGAATTAGGTTAATAATAAATAAAATAAAAAAATAAAAAATAAAATAAAACTGGTTGACAAATATTGAACACATGAGCGCCCCAAGCTTTTATTAATAGTAAGATACTGGTGACCTCGAAACAATTTATTTTCTACTTTTTAGTACATTAAAGCTTATTTTTAAAAAGTTTTTTTTATATAATATTATTACTCTTCGTTGTTTCTTTCAGTTGAATTCTAAGCTCAAAAAGGGTATTTCTGGTACGGAACACTTAGGGCGCGAACCCGACTCGCACTTGACTGCTTTTCTTTTTTTGTTTCTATGAGCGACTTTTTCCCATGGCGTTAGGACTCCTGCTCTCGTTAGTCCCTGCGCGGTTAAATTATAGAAACGTATAGGAACAACATGCAAAATTCAGTACTATTTTAGTTTGAAAATTACCGCAGTACCACCTACCTTCAGTACCTTTTGGTGAATACCAATATAATTAGGGTTTTCACAGTGTCTCATATTTGTCGTGTAATTTGAAATAAGAATATACAACAGTCATTAAAATAAGTTTGCTTTTCTTATACAAAAATCAAATAAGTACGACAAATACAACACGGCAGCCTATGTATTTCAAAAGTCATATTCAATTTCATTGGAAATTTCCATGCATGGACCGAGCTCGCCGCGCCTTGCAAGCAAATCAACAACAACTCATCGCGCCACAAATATGCCAGGAATATTAGGGTCGATAACAGCCGTATTATTTGTTAAAGTGAGGATATGACATATGACGATAGGAAACACTGTGAATACCCTAAATAGTGTGTACTGCTCTGCAAGTTTTAAATTCTTTTTGTGAAAAATTTCAGAGCTCTAAAATTGAATTTATGGAAGACTAAAAAGTAGAAAATAAAATTATATAAAAAAAAACTTTTTAGAAATCAGCTTTAATTCATTTAATGTACTAAAAAGTAGAAAATAAATAGTTTCCAAGTCACCAGTATCTTACTATCAATAAAAGCTTGTGCGCTCAATATCCATATTCACACTTATCTTTCATTACTAGAATCTATTTGCAAAACATAATTTAAATAAAATATTGTGGTAACTGGTTGACAAATATTGAACACATGAGCGCCCCAAGCTTTTATTGTGAGTAAGATACTGGTGACTTGGAAACAATTTATTTTCTACTTTTTAGTACATTAAGGGCCGTTTTCTCAATGTCCGGTTAAGCGATAACCACCACATTTAACGGCGACTTTTGAAGTTTCCGATTTCACAGTATTTGATCAAAATTGCTCTGTCGGTTAAGCTAACCGGCACCACTTCTGTCGGTTAACTTACCCGGCTCACCGTTTGACAGCTAATAAAAGTGACGTTTTCAATTGACGTCTAATATTGCTATATTTTTAATTCAGAAAATAGAGAAAACTGCGTTTTTTACGCATTTTACAAATGAAAAAAGCAATGATTATAAGAGAGGAAATGGAAAAGAGAAGGAACCTATGAGTGCGCCAAGCCTCTCCACTATTGAATCAGTGCTCTTTTTCCACTGGGCGCTACCCGTTTGTCCAGCATCTCTTTTCTTCTTTGCTTTAAATTTGTTCACAGAAAATAATTTTGAAATTTATTTTGCGATTCATATTGACAGCAAATGTACTGTCAATTCTCCTTTTATGCGGTGGATGCGTTCCACAACTAACCGCACAAAAGGAAATCGCATAAAAAAATACTCTAATGTATGGTAAAAATAGGGATGTGTTCCATTGTTTTCAAAAAGCGCATAAAACTCAAAAATCGCATAGAAATAGACATAAATTACGTTGCATAAATAGGGATACGTTCCAAAATTTTTTAAAAGCTCAAGACCAAAAAGTCGCAAAGAAAAGTCGACTCTGAAAAAATGTGGATACCTAAGAATATTTGAACAAGGAGTAAAAATTTTCAATTTGCCTGTTCTGTAAAACATTGTTATCCAAAAGTTCCTTTTGGAAGAGAAAACACCAACCCATACAAACTTTGTTATGATAAAAAGAAAAACCAATTGTGTTCAATATGTACACTACAAAAACAAATTAATTGTATGTAATATGTTATGAAAACCCAACTTAATAACTCAAAATTCATTTAAATCTCTCATGATCCTTCCAATAAAAGATCCTAATCAATTTCCCAGTCAAAAAAATCAATTTCCCACTTTTTTTCTGAAGATATGTTCTTCATTTTGCAAAGTTGGCATAATTTAAATTTCAAACTTAATAAGCACAAATTTTTCAAGTGCTTCTCATTCCACAGCTGCACACTTTTTCCATCGAAATCATGCGCAAGACAACAACAGAATTTGCGTTGAAGATAGCTGTCGCAAAATTGTACCAACAAAGCTTAAGAAAGTGTTGTTGCGTTGCGCTAGGGCTCCTCTGCCATACAAAATTCAAAGGAAAAAAACGCATAACTTCGAAATTATGAAAAAAAAATCTCATAAAACTCGTATGGAAAAACCGCATAACTTCGAAATCGCATAAAAATAATTCGCATAAAAAGAGAATTGACAGTACTAGAACAAGCGTCAAATCTTTTACATTTTTCCTTTAACCGAGAGAATGTTAACCAGCACATGGTGGAAACGAAAATTCTTAACCGCCTGATAAACTGCTTTCCGTCGATTAGTTATCTGCTGGTTAAGAGTGAAACTAACCAGACATTGAGAAAGCGGCCCTAAATGAATTAAAGCTTATTTTTAAAAAGTTTTTTATAAGCTTTATATTAACTTCACTTCAGGTATGTAGTGGAATCTAGTAATCAATTTCTCACCCACTTCCCGACTACTTAGAGATCTGAAACTTTGCATACATGCGTAAACACGCTGACAATACATGAATCAATCATAAAAATATAAAAATTTTTACCTTAAACAAAGTAATTAGCGAAATTGTAATAGCCAATCAGAGCACAGATAGAAGAAGAAGCAGCACGTAGGGACAGACAGTAGTTGTGTGGTTGATGGTGGTTTGTAATTCTCGTTTGCTTTATACAGTTCTGTAGTCAGTATTCATTTACTTTCATTGCAGATGGTGGTTTGTAATTCTCGTTTGCTTTATACCGTTCTGTAGTCAGTCTTCATTTACTTTCATTGCAGATGGTGGTTTGTAATTCTCGTTTGCTTTATACAGTTCTGTAATCAGTCTTCATTTACTTTCATTGCAGATGGTGGTTTGTAATTCTCGTTTGGTTTATAGTTGGCCGGTGATTACCCTCTACTTTGTTGTGTTCAAGTTAAGACTATACTTCAAAGGATAATGTCAGTCTTCATTTACTTTCATTGCAAAATGAAGTATTTCTGCACCCGCGATGAGGAGGTACATTGTTATAAGCTTTATATCAACTTCACTTTCTGTCGGTATGTCAGTGGTATGTCGTCAAATCTAGTAATCAATTTTTCACTCACTTTCCGACTACTTAGAGATCTGAAACTTTGCATACACGCCTAATCTAGAGCCCAATACACGAATCAATAAATTTTATGGGCGTAGGATAAGGGGCGTGGCACTTTTTTATAAACTCCAGATTTGTGTATAACTTTAGAACTACACATCACACATCAATGAAACTCGGTAGGAACTTACTACATATCCATATCCTTCTACTGAGAAAATAAGGGGGGCACTGGATAAGGGGGCGTGGCACCCCCCATACAAACAAAATTTTTGATCTCGATTAGCTTTGGAATTAAAGGTCGTGCAGCATTGAAATTTCGGATGCAGTCGCCTCTTGGATGTGTCGTCCCACTGGTAAAATTTTATGGGCGTAGGATTAGGGGACGTGGCACCCCCCATACAAACAAAATTTTTGATCTCGATTTGCTTTGGAACTAAAGGTCGTGCAGCATTGAAATTTCGTATGCAGTCGCCTCTTGGATGTGTCGTCCCACTGGTAAAATTTTATGGGCGTAGGATAAGGGGCGTGGCACTTTTTTATAAACTCCAGATTTGTGTATAACTTTAGAACTACACATCACACATCAATGAAACTCGGTAGGAACTTACTACATATCCATATCCTTCTACTGAGAAAATAAGGGGGCACTGGATAAGGGGGCGTGGCACCCCCCATACAAACAAAATTTTTGATCTCGATTAGCTTTGGAACGTAAGGTCGTGCAGCATTGAAATTTCGTATGCAGTCGCCTCTTGGATGTGTCGTCCCACTGGTAAAATTTTATGGGCGTAGGATAAGGGGCGTGGCACTTTTTTATCAACTCCAGATTCGTGTATAACTTTTGAACTACACATCACACATCAATGAAACTCGGTAGGAACTTACTACATATCCATATCCTTCTACTGAGAAAATAAGGCGGGCACTGGATAAGGGGGCGTGGCACCCCCCATACAAACAAAATTTTTGATCTCGATTAGCTTTGGAACTAAAGGTCGTGCAGCATTGAAATTTAGTATGCAGTCGCCTCTTGGATGTGTCGTCCCACTGGTAAAATTTTATGGGCGTAGGACAAGGGGCGTGGCACTTTTCAAGCAACTACACACTTGGGCTTCAGTTTATAATTATAGGTACACCACACATGAATGAAAAACGATAGGAACTTACTCGCCGCGCCCTGCTGGCAAAATAGCAACAACTCACCGCGTCACAAATATGCCACGAATATTAGGGTCGATCACTGCCGTATTATTTGTTAAATTGAGGATATGACATATGACGATAGGAAACACTGTGAATACCCTAAATATTGTGTACTGCTCTGCAAGTTTAAAATTCTTTTTGCGAAAAATTTCAGAGCTCTAAAATTGAATTTATGGAAGGCTAAAAAGTAGAAAATAAAATTATATAAAAAAAAAACTTTTTAAAAATAAGCTTTAATGTACTAAAAAGTAGAAAATAAGTTGTTTCCAAGTCACCTGTATCTTACTATTAATAAAAGCTTGTGCGCTCAATATCCATATTCAAAATATCTTTCATTACTAGAATCTATTTGCAAAAAATTATTTAAATAAAATATTGTGGTAACTGTTTGACAAATATTGAACACATGAGCGCCCCAAGCTTTTAGGGATAGTAAGATACAGGTGACTTGGAAACAACTTATTTTCTACTTTTTAGTACATTAAAGCTTATTTTTAAAAAGTTTTTTTTTTATATAATTTTATTTTTTATATAATTTTATTTTCATATTTCAATCTGCCTGTCTGTCTGGCTGGCTTGGATTTCATTTGAATATGTACATATGTATTCTTTTTTGAATGATACATACATGCATACATATTTCAGTCTGTCTGTCTGGCTGGCTGGCTGGCTTGGATTTCCTTGGAATTGTCTTTGCACACTTGAAGGGAATCGTAGCAGCGCCGCGGCTGCTGCGTAGAAATACGTATGTATTTGTTTTTGAATGGTAGATATATAATATTATGTATGTATGAGCATAACATTTTCACAGTTTTGCAGGTTCTTAGCTTGTAGCAAATTTGCTTTTCATATGACAATTTTTTCTTCGTTTTTTGAGGATTTACTATTATTGCTTCTTTACACCTACCAACTTTTCTATCATTTTTCATTTGCTTATTTCTTATATTTTGCAGATAAAGATTTTTAAAGATCGCTTTAAAAATACATATGTACATATGTATGTATATCAATTTTGCAATACACACATATGTACATACATCCCTTTCAACCCCTATTTTTGCAACTTCATTGTCGCTGTCTTCAAGAAGCACACGCAACGGCAGCATAATTTGAGCGTTTGTTTACATTTTTTATAAAAACTTGTCTGGGATAATACATTTGTTTGTGTTTCCTGCGAATTTTTTGCCTTTTCAATTTTTAAGTTTTTTTATGTCGCGTCGACTACGGCTAGACATGCAGGTGTTCATTCATTCTTGATTTTATTATCTATCTATATATATAAAAATGGAGCGTGGTTTGTTCGGATGCTTAAAACTCCAGAACGGCTGAACCGATTTTGATGAAATTTAGTGTATGTGCTTCAGTGGGGTCTGGGATGGTTTTGATCTATAATTGGACCCGATTGGACAAGGGGGCGTGGTACCGCTCATACAAACCAAATTGTTTACATCGAATAGCTTTGGAACTAAAAGTCGTGTAGCATTGAAATTCCGTATGCAGTCGCCTCTTGGATGTGTCGTCCCACTGGTAAAATTTTATGGGCGTAGGATAAGGGGCGTGGCACTTTTTTATCAACTCCAGATTTGTGTATAACTTTAGAACTACACATCACACATCAATGAAACTCGGTAGGAACTTACTACATATCCATATCCTTCTACTGAGAAAATAAGGGGGGCACTGCATAAGGGGGCGTGGCACCCCGCATACAAACCGAATTTTTGATCTCGATTAGCTTTGTAACTAAAGGTCGCGCAGCATTGAAATTCCGTATGCAGGCACCTCTTGGATGTGTCGTCCCACTGGTAAAATTTTATAGGCGTAGGATAATGGGCGTGGCACTTTTTTATCAACTCCAGATTTGTGTATAACTTTAGAACTACACATCACACATCAATGAAACTCGGTAGGAACTTACTACATATCCATATCTTTCTACTGAGAAAATAAGGGGGGCGGTGGACAAGTGGGCGTGGCACCGCCCATACAAACCAAATTGTTTACATCGAATAGCTTTGGAACTAAAAGTCGTGTAGCATTGAAATTCCGTATGCAGTCGCCTCTTGGATGTGTCGTCCCACTGGTAAAATTTTATGGGCGTAGGATAAGGGGCGTGGCACTTTTTATCAACTCCAGATTTATGTATAACTTTAGAAATATACTTCATACATCAATGAAACTCGGTAGAAACATATTACATATCCGTATCATTGAACTGGGAAAATGGGATGGCCATTGGACAAGGGGCGTGGCACCGCTCATACAAACGAAATCATTGATATCGAATAGCTTTGGAACTAAAAGTCGCACAGTATTGAAATTCCGTATGCAGGCACCTCTTGGATGAGTCGTCCCACTGATACAATTTTATGGGCGTAGGACAGGGGCGTGGCACTTTTCAATCAACTTCACATTTGGGTATTACTTTAGAACTATACATCATACATAAACGAAACTCGGCAAGAACTGACACCATATCCGTATCCTTGAACTGGGAAAATGGGACGGGCATTGGATAAGAGGCGTGGAACCACCCGTACAAACCAAATCATTGATATCGAATAGCTTTGGAACTAAAAGTCGCGCAGTATTGAAATTCCGTATGCAGGCACCTCTTGGATGAGTCGTCCCACTGATACAATTTTATGGGCGTAGGACAGGGGCGTGGCACTTTTCAATCAACTTCACATTTGGGTATTACTTTAGAACTATACATCATACATCAACGAAACTCGGCAAGAACTGACACCATATCCGTATCCTGGAACTGGGAAAATGGGACGGGCATTGGATAAGAGGCGTGTCACCACCCGTACAAACCAAATCATTGATATCGAATAGCTTTGGAACTAAAAGTCGCGCAGTATTGAAGTTCCGTATGCAAGCACTTCTTGGATGAGTCGTCCCATTGGTACAATTTTATGGTCGTAGGACAAGGGGCGTGGCACTTTTCAATCAACTCCACATTTGGATATTACTTTAGAACTATATATCATACATAAATGAAACTCCGTATTCTTCAACTGGGAAAATGGAATGGGCATTGGACACGAGGCGTGACACCCCTCATACAACTTAAATCTTTTATTTTGTATATATTTAAAACTACAAGTCATTCAACATTGAAATTCTGTTTTGTTATTATTTAGTCATACATATGTAGGTACATGTAAACATTTTTACATAATTTTGAGTTTTATATATATAGATTTAGGGTCATGGGACAAGGTGGCGTGGCACACCTTCAATGTATGTACCGTAAAAAAGTGGTGGTCCATGAGGAGTCACTTTAATTTTGGCCTTCCACCAAAGGAGTAATCTACATACACAGATAGTTTTGTAGAGACCTACATTTATGACTTCCCCTACAAGTATATAGACATTACAAGCATCAGCAAGGAGAAGCGCTGCTGTTCAACAGAAAACAACAAAAACCAAGAAAAAGACAGACTGGCAAGCACTTCTATTAAATTAAATACAATTAAATACAGCAACATCCGGTATGTCGTCAAATCTAGTAATCAATTTTTCACCCACTTCCCGACTACTTAGAGATCTGAAACTTTGCATACATGCCTAATCTAGAGCCCAATACACGAATCAATAAATTTTATGGGCGTAGGACGAGAGTCGTGGCACTTTTTTATAAACTCCAGATTTGTGTATAACTTTAGAACTACACATCACACATCAATGAAACTCGGTAGGAACTTACTACATATCCATATCCTTCTACTGAGAAAATAAGGGGGGCACTGGATAAGGGGGCGTGGCACCCCCCATACAAACAAAATTTTTGATCTCGATTAGCTTTGGAACTAAAGGTCGTGCAGCATTGAAATTTCGTATGCAGTCGCCTCTTGGATGTGTCGTCCCACTGGTAAAATTGTATGGGCGTAGGATAAGGGGCGTGGCACTTTTTTATCAACTCCAGATTCGTGTATAACTTTAGACCTACACATCACACATCAATGAAACTCGGTAGGAACTTACTACATATCCATATCCTTCTACTGAGAATATAAGGCGGGCACTGGATAAGGGGGCGTGGCACCCCCCATACAAACCCAATTTTTGATCTCGATTAGCTTTGGAACTAAAGGTCGTGCAGCATTGAAATTTCGTATGCAGTCGCCTCTTGGATGTGTCGTCCCACTGGTAAAATTGTATGGGCGTAGGATAAGGGGCGTGGCACTTTTTTATCAACTCCAGATTCGTGTATAACTTTAGACCTACACATCACACATCAATGAAACTCGGTAGGAACTTACTACATATCCATATCCTTCTACTGAGAAAATAAGGCGGGCACTGGATAAGGGGGCGTGGCACCCCCCATACAAACAAAATTTTTGATCTCGATTAGCTTTGGAACTAAAGGTCGTGCAGCATTGAAATTTCGTATGCAGTCGCCTCTTGGATGTGTCGTCCCACTGGTAAAATTGTATGGGCGTAGGATAAGGGGCGTGGCACTTTTTTATCAACTCCAGATTCGTGTATAACTTTAGACCTACACATCACACATCAATGAAACTCGGTAGGAACTTACTACATATCCATATCCTTCTACTGAGAAAATAAGGCGTGCACTGGATAAGGGGGCGTGGCACCGCCCATACAAACAAAATTTTTGATCTCGATTAGCTTTGGAACTAAAGGTCGTGCAGCATTGAAATTTCGTATGCAGTCGCCTCTTGGATGTGTCGTCCCACTGGTATAATTTTATGGGCGTAGGATAAGAGGCGTGGCACTTTTTTATCAACTCCAGATTTGTGTATAACTTTAGAACTACAAATCACACATCAATGAAACTGGGTAGGAACTTACTACATATCCATATCCTTCTACTGAGAAAATAAGGGGGGCACTGGATAAGGGGGCGTGGCACCCCCCATACAAACAAAATTTTTGATCTCGATTAGCTTTGGAACTAAAGGTCGTGCAGCATTGAAATTTCGTATGCAGTCGCCTCTTGGATGTGTCGTCCCATTGGTAAAATTTTATGGGCGTAGGATAAGGGGCGTGGCACTTTTTTATCAACTCCAGATTCGTGTATAACTTTAGAACTACACATCACACATCAATGAAACCCGGTAGGAACTTACTACATATCCATATCCTTCTACTGAGAAAATAAGGCGGGCACTGGATAAGGGGGCGTGGCACCCCCCATACAAACAAAATTTTTGATCTCGATTAGCTTTGGAACTAAAGGTCGTGCAGCATTGAAATTTCGTATGCAGTCGCCTCTTGGATGTGTCGTCCCACTGGTAAAATTGTATGGGCGTAGGATAAGGGGCGTGGCACTTTTTTATCAACTCCAGATTCGTGTATAACTTTAGAACTACACATCACACATCAATGAAACTGGGTAGGAACTTACTACATATCCATATCCTTCTACTGAGAAAATAAGGGGGGCACTGGATAAGGGGGCGTGGCACCCCCCATACAAACAAAATTTTTGATCTCGATTAGCTTTGGAACTAAAGGTCGTGCAGCATTGAAATTTCGTATGCAGTCGCCTCTTGGATGTGTCGTCCCACTGGTAAAATTTTATGGGCGTAGGACAAGGGGCGTGGTACTACACACTTGGGCTTCAGTTTATAATTATAGGTACACCACACATGAATGAAAAACGATAGGAACTTACTTGCCGCGCCCTGCTGGCAAAATAGCAACAACTCACCGCGTCACAAATATGCCACGAATATTAGGGTCGATCACTGCCATATTATTTGTTAAATTGAGGATATGACATATGACGATAGGAAACACTGTGAATACCCTAAATATTGTGTACTGCTCTGCAAGTTTTAAATTCTTTTTGTGAAATATTTCAGAGCTCTAAAATTTAATTTATGGAAGACTAAAAAGTAGAAAATAAAATTATATAAAAAAAAACTTTTTAAAAATAAGCTTTAATTTATTTAATGTACTAAAAAGTAGAAAATAAATTGTTTCCAAGTCACCTGTATCTTACTATTAATAAAAGCTTGTGCGCTCAATATCCATATTCAAAATATCTTTTATTACTAGAATCTATTTGCAAAAAATTATTTAAATAAAATATTGTGGTAACTGGTTGACAAATATTGAACACATGAGCGCCCCAAGCTTTTTTGGATAGTAAGATACAGGTGACTTGGAAACAACTTATTTTCTACTTTTTAGTACATTAAAGCTTATTTTTAAAAAGTTTTTTTTATATAATTTTATTTACGAAAAGTTTGCAAATTTCAGTCCTTTTTGCTATTAGTGAAAATTATGCTTGTCTTTAAACTTTATCATTTAACCCAATACAATTTTTCTGAATTATGGTTTGTTCAATCATATTTCATGTATGTTTACTTGATTAAACATTATTTTCGGATTTTTCAAATACTTTTTATCAATCACTAGCTCGACCCGGCATAACTCCGTTTTGCCCGCAAGAATTTCATACAAATTCGGGTACGGTCGCATATCGCTCGCGCTCCGGATTTAACTCGATAAATAAAGTATTAAACAAGTCTGTGATAAATTTTTGCTTCCTCTGTGATTGGATTTACTACTCACTATCCACCTGCAGTGTTTTCATAGCCTGTCACATAAGGTTTAGTGTGAAAAATAGGTAAATCTAAATCGTATTTATCAGCAGTACACAAAATTTTTTGACAATCGAACTAAGCAAGAACAAGAGTGGTGAAGAAAAAAATTTCGCGCCGAATGGATGTCCGCTCCCCCGCACTGAGTGGGTGACGCTGCAGCGATCCCTCGTCAACTGCCGCTAACTGGCCTCTCTGCTCTATACAATCTCCTCAAATTCTTGCTTGTGCTTTTTGCTTATTCTTCTCGCCTGTTCTGAGCACGCAATCGTCGCCACTTCGCAACACAAATGAAGCCCTCTCCTATGATAACGCGTCAACAGCGAGATCAGCTTGCTCTTCGTAATTTAAATAAGAGCGAAGGCACACCGAAGCTGGGAAGCAGCGATACAACCTCTTCTGTTCTACAAGTCACGGCCGTGGAAGAGCGACTCTGCGCAAAGTTAAGAGAGGAAATTAAAAACTCAGAGAACCGTCTTCAGAAACACGCTGAAAGTCTATTTGGAAGACTCTCTATAGAAATTTCAAGCAAATTCGGCGAATTGGAGAGCGAAGTGGCCTCCATCAAGCAACAACTCCAAAACCAATTTACGGAGTACGATAGAAAAATACAAACCTTGGAAAGCGAAGTAAGCGCTCTATCGACTCTCTGCGAAGCTCTTACTAAAAAATCGTCGATAATAACAATAATAACAACAACAGCGTCAAAAATAACAACAACATAAACATCGATTACACGGCGGATGCAGTTCTTTTTGGGCTAGCATATTCAAGTGGAGAAAATCTTAAGGCGTCATTCAATCTCATTTGCAGATACCTAGATTTTCAATCTCCCCAAATAAGGGATATTTTCCGCGTTAAGCCAAAAACAAACAACTCCACCCCTGTGGTTATTGTAAAATTTTATACTCCATTCGATCGGAATCGAGTTTTGAAGGCGTTTGGCGATTTTAGAAGACGGGCAAGAAAGGCAGTTAACATGAGAGATGCCGGGCTTGACGCAGATAATAACGTCTACATTCATGAGAGCCTTACTACTGAATCCCGAAAACTTTTGCAAGCAGCTATCTCTTACAAGCGCAGAAACCAAATCTTTAATGCGTTCACTATCAGAGGATCTGTTTTTATCAGATCGTGCAAAGGCGCTGATGCAGTTAAAATCAATAGCGAAGATGAGCTCAATAGTTTTGTTTGCAATTCTTCAATGGATGGAGGTGCTGAATAATAGAATTTTAAAAATTATTGTATTATTATTATTATTATTGCTTTTTCCTATGCCTCTCGCCTTCATATATACAGCTGTCTTAATCTATACTATTTTTCCTCTATTCTTTCTTTTGCTGACTCTTTCTATAATGCTTTGCTGTTTTGCTTCTTGCGCTTTTTGTGTTCACTTTTTGCTTCTATGTCAGGTGTAAGTGGCTCCGGTAGTCGCACTGGCGAAATGCATAAAACGTTAATTAACATTCTCTGCAATCAACGCACTGGTCTGAGAATTGTACATTTTAATGCAAGAAGTCTTAGGGCCAGTTTCACAGTGGATGTTTAAACTCTGATTGCAGTTTAAATAGTGAATTTCAGTTTCACAGTGGGAAGTTAAATACAATTTAAATGCCCGGTTGTGGGCATTTAAGTACGGCACAGAGTTGCAATCGAAAACAAATAAACAGCTGATTTCGGATGTGCAGGCAAGCTGCGTCGACAATATTGCAATTTATAAGCGGCCAAATTAAACATACAACTGCATGGTGTAGCACATATAAATGATCCCGTAGTATTATAAATAATATAAACTGTGGATTCTTTGAACAATATCCAATAATTCACTTCTTTCGGCCGACGAAAAATTTTTAGCTCGCGCTGCCTCCATAATTGAACAATTGAACATATGTTTTTGGCAAGTTGTGCTGTGTTCAATTGTCAAATATTCGAAGTTGCCATTCATTATTCCGTATTTAAATAAATGCACTGTGAAACTCAAGAAAAGTTAAACTAGATTTAAACTCAATTCGCAAATTAGATTTAAACATCCACTGAGAAACTGGCCCTTAATGGTACTAAGATGGATTGTATAAAGCACGCTTTTTCAGATTCCAGCCTTGATGTTATTTGTGTTTCGGAGACATGGTTCCACGTGGACGTAAGTGACTCGTTCTTTAAATTGCAAAACTATAAATTGTTTCGAAACGATAGATTGGGAGCTCGAGGTGGTGGTGTTGCAATCTATTGTAAAGAAAACTTGAACGCAAAGGTGGTAGGGAAGTCAAGTGGATCTGGTGTAGAATACCTAAATATCTCAATATCGGAAAATAATACTAAAGTACTTGTCTCATGCGTATACAATCCGAACCGTAGTTGTAGTCTGGAACCAGTGTTTACTGAACTGTCAAGATGTATTATTGATTTTGAACACTTTGTCTTGTGCGGCGACAAACATAAATCTCTTAGCAAATGACAACCTTTCATGTAAGTTTCTAGATGATGTAGCCGAGGTAGGACTCAAAGTAGTAAATACCACATTGCCAACTCGTTTCTCGAACAATGCCTGTCCAAGCCTATTAGATGTTATGATTGTATCTGATCCGTCCCTAGTAATGCTCTTTGATCAAATATCATTTGTTTCCGATCATGACTTAATTTTTTGCACATTGAACATTAAAGTTTCAAAATCAGCTTCTGAAACAACTTTTCAGTATCGCGACTACAGGTCGATTGACTTCTCATCACTGTGTAATGACTTATCTCATATTAACTGGTCAGATTGTCGGTTTCTTGCATCCGTCGATGAAAAGCTAAATTTCTTCATAAGTAATATAAATAATTTGTTTGATATGCATGTTCCCTTGCGAACACGTAACGTTACCAATAATAACTGCCCATGGTTTACGCAGCCGGTCAAATTGGCACTTAAAAACCGGAACAGAGCGTACAGCAAATGGAAAAGAAACCCTAATTCGCTGAACTGGGAGGATTATAGAAAAGCCAGGAATAAAGCGACAAATTCCATCAAGTTTTCCAAAAAGCAATTTTTCATGTCAAAATTGAATCCAACTTTACCATCTAAGCAGCTATGGAACAACCTGAAAAGCTTCGGTGTATGTAATAAAGACACTGAAACGTGTCAAATCAATCCAAACTCGTTGAATGATTATTTTATTGCAAATTCGACTTCTATGACCTCCTTTGCATCTCCGTGTGCTGATGAACCTCTGATTGTGTCTCCGAATGAGTTTCATTTTAGCGCAGTGAGTGAAGGGGATGTAGCACGTTGCATCAACAAGATTAAATCCAATGCCACTGGTGTTGATGGCATTTCGATTAGGTTCATTAAGTGTATTTTGCCATATGTATTAAGCCCACTTGCTCACATTATAAACCATTGTTTCACTACTTCCAAATATCCTGAGCTATGGAAAGTTGCAACTGTCATTCCCATCGCAAAAAAATCTAATGCGTGCGAACCATCCGATTTCCGCCCAATAAGTATACTGTCTTCGCTGTCCAAAATTTGCGAGCACATCATGGCTGAACAAATTGTCCACCACATAAACACTTTTGACCTAATGCATAACTTGCAGTCGGGCTTTCGACATGGACATAGTTGTTCTTCTGCATTGGTAAAAATTCTGGATGACATTAGAGTGCCATTTTATATGGGCCATTTGAGCTTACTCTGCCTGCTAGACTTCTCAAAAGCGTTTGATTCTGTGGACCATTCATTATTGTGTAAGAAACTCTTTTCTAACTTTGGCTTTTCCAATGCGTCGGTTCGTCTGATGTTTAGCTACTTGAATGGCCGGTCTCAAAGAGTCAGAGTAGGGAATAATCTCTCGCCTTATAAAGGTACCACAAGTGGAGTTCCGCAAGGCTCAGTTTTAGGTCCAATTCTATTTACTATGTTTATAAATGACATCTTTAGTATATGCAAGCATGTAACCATGCATGCTTATGCTGATGACTTGCAGTTGTATATGTCCAGGCCCTCTGGCCTCTCTGAAGATTTATGCGCGAGAGTAAACGAGGATTTAAACCTAGTGGCAAATTGGGCAAAAGATAACATGCTAAAGCTGAACCCTCAAAAATCATACGTCTTACCAATCGCGAAAACTTCTTATCGGGATCTCGACGTTCCCCCAATTTTCCTTAATGGTGCTGAGCTCAAATTTGTAAGCAAAGCCACTAATCTAGGCTACCAAATAAACTCGTCGCTGTCCTGTGCTGATCATGTTAACTCCTGCGTTAGAAAAACCTACTATGTTCTCAGAAATCTTCGGATGACGGCAGCCTTCGTACCGGTCGAAACCAGAAAGAAGCTTGTTTTACAACTGGTACTGCCAATCCTTTGTTATGCGGAAGTCGTGTATAGCAAACTTGACTCTAGTTCTGCGCACAAAATGCAGGTTGCGTTCAATAATGCTACCCGCTATGTTTACGGTCTTCGGAGATACGATCATATAACACCCTATTCCAAAAAGCTATTGGTAACTTGTTCAGCCACCTTGATGCCAGAAATTGCATTTTCCTGCACAAAATTATCCACTCGCGTTGCCCAAGATATCTTTTTGAAAAGATAAAGTTCTGCAGGTCCAGCCGAAGCGTGACCCTGGCTATTCCGAAGCATAACTTTCAAAACTCTTGCAGATTGTTCTTCGTCAGTGCCATACGCCTATGGAATTCGCTTCCAATTTCCATAAGAACAATTTCAAAAACTGAGCACTTTAAGCGTCTTATTCTTACCCACTTCTCCTAAATCTATTCTTTGATCTCTACTCTCTCTTATCTCTTATCCTCCTCTTAACTGTAATAATCTCTTTTTTCCTCTAAATCTTTTAATTTTAATTAAGTTAAGTTAATTAAGTTAACATGTTAATTTAAGTTAATTTAAGTACGACCAGTTGTTTATCTATTAAATGAATTAATGTATGAATGTATATACGCGGCATGCAAAAGACTATGTCTTAAATGCCAACAGCCAATAATAAATTAAATTGAATTGAATTGACATTGAGCTCATCTGCAGCAGTCCCACGGGGAATCACTGACAATGTTTGTCTGAAGTAACGATACTCAACCTGTGGCCCGCCAATCTTTTATGTGCGGCCCTAAACACATTTAAAATTGTAATTTTGAAAATCTCAAAAAACTCCAAACACAGCCATCTCACTTTGCACAAATATTTAACAACGAACTCGTTTCCGATCTCAATCTCTCGACTCGTGACGATGAAATGTCACTTTCACTACGATTGTCCGGCCATTATTGTCCTTTGAACGTCGTCGATAAACTGAATATCCATCTGACCCCGTTACTGTTTCAGCTACTAATGGCCATAGGACCATGGGTATTTTTGTGCATTTTCCATCAACCATGCATGGTGATTTTGGATTCAATGCACCATCTGTGTTCTGACAATCTCTCATATGATCTATGCGTTTCGAATATTCTTTGCAACGGTCCAACGGTTCTTCGCTGAAGGACAATGTCTGTGTGCTTGATCTCCAACAACCAATGCACAAATGTCTGCAGAAGTTGAAGCATTGTATCGTCGTGAGTGTTCTCCGGCTGAAGCGCCATCAGGTTTGAAGACAAATCTGGGATCGCCTGACTTCATTTTCTCCATCCCCATTTTAAACATCGTAATCGGAGCGTTGTTTGCAATCAAGAATGGTTGCAAGTTTCGAAAGACCTTTTTTGTCACTCCTGTTTGACCTCTGTACCGCCTATCGACTTGATCATCTCCTGACGAAATATAGTACACCTGCAGATATTGGTGTGCGTCTTTGTTAACTGGTAAAAATGCACCCATCCGATGGTAAATTTGGCCTTGAATATGTAAACCCGAATCGTGCAGTGTAGAATCCCGCGCCATTTTTAGAACAGTTGTGTTTGCATGATGTGTTAATGCTTTTTTCTTTTACCTTGCAAGCCGGCATGAAACCAGTTTCTTGAATAAAACATTTGTACTGTCGAATGTTCTTGAGAAAATCATCCGATTCAAACAACGGTTTCAATTGCTCCGGAGGTGCATCTTAGGGAACCAATTTCATTTTGCCACTCGAACAGCAAAGGACGTGAGTTTCGCCTTTGAATTTAAGCGCGTTGCAATGTTGGCACACAATTGTCATCGCTCCAATACCGCCACCTATCGTAAAATTTGAATAAATCGATTTATCAGATTTCCTGACTTTACCGTCAGATTTTCCGGAATTTCTTTTCTTCATAAACCTAAAATACAGCAATTCGAACAAAACAAAAAAAGAATCTTGAAAATCGGCCTAGCGGTTATCGAGTGAGACGGCTAAAGAGATTCACCACTTTTTTTTTATATATTAGATTTTTTCAGGATTTATATTTATTCCTGAAAAATCTTCTTAATGATCTCATGTAAAATATCAATTTACGCTTACATAAGTATATGTATGCAATATATAACTTTAAAAATTTTTTATGCGGTTTTATGCATGTCGCTGAATTGAGAAAAGAAAGTGAGATGTAGCGTGCACATTTTCTCTGAAGCAACGGAAGTAGTTTCGTTATTATGATGGCAATGTCGACATTGTATGCTGCTCCTACATTAACTCGTCAAGTCAATGAAGAGCGTCATTTTAATGAGAAGCGAACAATTGAAGAATTGATTACATACATATGTATGTATGTATCTTTAAGTGATAAGTAACATCAGGAATTTCTTTCAATTCTCCAGAAATGGGCGTGGTTCGCCCACCATGAGGGCAGTAAAATAAATATGCCGATAACATCAGTTGTACACCTGTCAGAGCATTAATATTTGGCATAAATCCAAAAATAATGTTTAATCAAGTAAAGATATATGAAATATGATTGAACAAACCATAATTCAAAAAAATTGTATTGGGTTAAATGATAAAGTTTAAAGACAAGCATAATTTTCACTAATAGCAAAAAGGACTGAAATTTGCAAACTTTTCGTAAATAAAATTATATAAAAAAAACTTTTTAAAAATAAGCTTTAATGTACTAAAAAGTAGAAAATAAGTTGTTTCCAAGTCACCTGTATCTTACTATCCATAAAAGCTTGGGGCGCTCATGTGTTCAATATTTGTCAACCAGTTACCACAATATTTTATTTAAATAATTTTTTGCAAATAGATTCTAGTAATAAAAGATATTTTGAATATGGATATTGAGCGCACAAGCTTTTATTAATAGTAAGATACAGGTGACTTGGAAACAATTTATTTTCTACTTTTTAGTACATTAAATAAATTAAAGCTTATTTTTAAAAAGTTTTTTTTTTATATAATTTTATTTTCTACTTTTTAGTCTTCCATAAATTAAATTTTAGAGCTCTGAAATATTTCACAAAAAGAATTTAAAACTTGCAGAGCAGTAGACAATATTTAGGGTATTCACAATATATCCTATCGTCATATCCTCAATTTAACAAATAATACGGCTGTGATCGACCCTAATATTCGTGGCATATTTGTGGCGCGATGAGTTGTTGTTGTTTTCCTTGCAAGGCGCGGCGAGTAAGTTCCTATCGTTTTTCATTGATGTGTGGTGTACCTATAATTATAAACTGAAGCCCAAGTGTGTAGTTGCTTGAAAAGTACCACGCCCCCTGTCCTAAGCCCATAAAATTTTACCAGTGGGACGACACATCCAAGAGGCGACTGCATACGAAATTTCAATGCTGCACGACCTTTAATTCCAAAGCTAATCGAGATCAAAAATTTGGTTTGTATGGGGGGTGCCACGCCCCCTTATCCAGTGCCCCTTATTTTCTCAGTAGAAGGATATGGATATGTAGTAAGTTCCTACCGAGTTTCATTGATGTGTGATGTGTAGTTCTAAAGTTATACACAAATCTGGAGTTGGTAAAAAGTACCACGCCCCTTATCCTACGCCCATAAAATTTTACCAGTGGGACGACACATCCAAGAGGCGACTGCATACGAAATTTCAATGCTGCACGACCTTTAGTTCTTAAGCTAATCGAGATCAAAAATTTTGTTTGTATGGGGGGTGCCACGCCCCCTTATCCTACGCCCATAAAATTTTACCATTGGGATGACACATCCAAGAGGCGACTGCATACGGAATTTCAATGC
This sequence comes from Neria commutata, assembly GCA_963457695.1. Lineage (NCBI taxonomy): Eukaryota > Metazoa > Arthropoda > Insecta > Diptera > Micropezidae > Neria > Neria commutata. The sequence goes on from OY735246.1 coordinate 28,373,786, forward strand.
TGCACGACCTTTAGTTCCAAAGCTAATCGAGATAAAAAATTTTGTTTGTATGGGGGTGCCACGCCCCCATATCCTATGCCCATAAAATTTTACCAGTGCGATGACACATCCTAGAGACGACTGCATACGAAATTTCAATGCTGCACGACCTTTAGTTCTAAAGCTAATCGAGATCAAAAATTTTGTTTGTATGGGGGTGCCACGCCCCCTTATCCAGTGCCCGTCTTATTTTCTCAGTAGAAGGATATGGATATGTAGTAAGTTCCTACCGAGTTTCATTGATGTGTGATGTGTAGTTCTAAAAATATACACAAATCTGGAATTGATAAAAAAGTGCCACGCCCCTTATTCTACGCCCGTAAAATTTTACCAGTGGGACGACACATCGAAGAGGCGACTGCATACGAAATTTCAATGCTGCACGACCTTTAGTTCTTAAGCTAATCGAGATCAAAAATTTTGTTTGTATGGGGGTGCCACGCCCCCTTATCCAGTGCCCCCTTATTTTCTCAGTAGAAGGATATCGATATGCAGTAAATTCCTACGAAGTTTCATTGATGTGTGATGTGTAGTTCTAAAGTTATACACAAATCTGGAGTTGTTAAAAAAGTGCCACGCCCCTTATCCTACGCCCATAAAATTTTGTTTGTATGGGGGTGCCACGCCCCCATATCCTATGCCCATAAAATTTTACCAGTGGGACGACACATCCAAGAGGCGACTGCATACGAAATTTCAATGCTGCACGACCTTTAGTTCCAAAGCTAATCGAGATCAAAAATTTTGTTTGTATGGGGGTGCCACGCCCCCTTATCCAGTGCCCGCCTTATATTCTCAGTAGAAGGATATGGATATGTAGTAAGTTCCTACCGAGTTTCATTGATGTGTGATGTGTAGGTCTAAAGTTATACACGAATCTGGAGTTGATAAAAAAGTGCCACGCCCCTTATCCTACGCCCATACAATTTTACCAGTGGGACGACACATCCAAGAGGCGACTGCATACGAAATTTCAATGCTGCACGACGTTTAGTTCTTAAGCTAATCGAGATCAAAAATTTTGTTTGTATGGGGGGTGCCACGCCCCCTTATCCAGTGCCCCCTTATTTTCTCAGTAGAAGGATATCGATATGCAGTAAGTTCCTACCGAGTTTCATTGATGTGTGATGTGTAGTTCTAAAGTTATACACAAATCTGGAGTTTATAAAAAAGTGCCACGCCCCTTATCCTACGCCCATAAAAGTGGCAGTCGGCAAATTTTTGAAACCGATCGCTTGTACAGACCATGTTTCGTACGAACAGTGACGACGCGTACAAGTTGATCCAACCCAGGGTGTAATTCCGTTACGCTTGTAGATGCGACAGCCAGTCAGATGACCATTTGGACCAGAAATGTTGCACGAGTCGCTGTACTTCAAAGTATTGTGCCGAAAGTGATTTGTTGTCAGGAGCGGTTTCAGGGGGAGCAAGCAAGGCATCGCCGATGAGGAAATGTCCCGGCGTTAACACGAAGAGATCATCGTGATCTGATGTTAGTGGGCATAGCGGCCTCGAGTTGAGGCAGGCTTCTATCCGAACCAAAATTGTGGACAGCTGTTCATATGTTAGTCTGGTTCCACCAACAGAGCGTTTTAAATGATATTTAATTGATTTTACATTAGCTTCCCACAGGCCTCCAAAATTGGGAGAGTGCGGGGGGTTGAAATGCCAGCGAATATTTTGCGCAGCTAGCTGAGGTACGATATCGCGCTCAAAATCTTCGAGAAATCGCTTTTGGTTCGTTTTTAAAATGGTCTCTGCTCCAATAAAATTGGTACCACAGTCGCTATACAAATCGTTACAAATTCCACGACGGCCAATAAAACGCTGCAGTGCACTCAAAAAATGCTCCGATGTCACACCGGTCACGGCCTCTATATGCACCGCCTTTGTAGCTAGGCAAATGAATATTGCAATGTAACCCTTGTAGATCGTATGGCCGCGATATTTTGAGGACTTTAGTTCTATGGCTCCTGTGTAATCTACACCTGTTGTGAAGAACGCACGCTGTGGTGGGTTTATCCTTTGCGCAGGCAAATCTCCCATAAGCTGCGTGGTGGGCTGTGGCTTATTGCGAAAACATTTGATGCAGAGTTTGAGGCGATTACGCACTGTTTTGCGTGCATTTATAATCCAAAACCTTTGACGGATATTACAAAGTGTCAGTTGCACTCCACCATGCAGAGTGATGTTGTGAGCGTGGTCAATCAACAATTTTGTGAAATGATGATCGCTTGGTAAAATCATTGGATGGCGCTGACGGTACGGCAGGATCGAATGCTTAAGGCGACCACGTACGCGGAGAAGTTCCTTTTCGTCTACGAATGGCGTCAAGCTAACCATTTTGCTACTGTTCGGTAGTGGCTCCTTGGAGTCAATAAGGTGGATTTCCTTTTTAAATGCGTCTTGCTGCACCAATCGAACTATACGAAATAATCTTTCTTGCAATTCGTCTGGAGTAAGAGGGCCAATTGCTTGCGTATCGTGGTGCAATTTGGAATGACAGAGGTTGTTGTAAAATCGTAAGAGCCAGGCAGTTATACGTACCAGCTTTGTATATGAGGAGTAGCGAAGCAAAAATTATGATTTTCCTACAGTCGAATGTGCGTAAACCTTCACTGGTTTTTCTTCTAATGCAGTGTCGCCAGCATCCCAAGCATTAATGGGGCCAGTCGGCCAGGTTGACGTATGTTGTTGCCACCAGAGTTCCAAACAACTGAGTTGCGTTGGTGTGAGACCTCGAGTGGCACAATCAGCCGGATTTTCGGATGTGCTGATATGCCTCCATTGGCTGGGAGTACTGACTGACAAGATTTTTCCGATGCGATTGGCAACATACAGTTTCCATCTGTTTATGTCACCATAAATCCAGTATAATATAATCGTCGCGTCGGTCCAGTAGAAAATTGGTATCTCTCCCCAAGTTCCTCTCAGATTCGTTTGCACCCAGCTCGCAAGGGACGATGCCAAAACAGCGCCACATAGCTCGACTCGAGGGATAGTGAGAGAACAAGCAGGAGTTACTTTGCTTTTAGCTGCAACGAGATGAGTGAAGATTTCGTTGTTGTTATATTGAATGCGTAGATATACAGCAGCCGCGTAAGCATGAGAAGACCCATCACTAAAGGCATGAATTTCGACCGAACGCAGCTGTTGAGATTAATAGTGTAGCCAGCGTGGAATGGCTATGTCCTTTATTAGTGGCAAGTTGGTCACGAAATTTTGCCAGGTCAGCGCGATAGATGCCGGTAACTCCTCATCCCAATCTAAAGCAGTGTATTGGCCATTTTCGCGGTTTATTCTCGTTGTCCAAATTTCCTTCAAAATTATTTTTGCTGCAATTGTAATTGGGGTTAAAAACCCGAGCGGGTCAAACAAACGTGCAATTGTAGATAAAACAGACCTTTTGCTGGAAACAGAATTTATATGAAATTTTATAGAGAATGTGAAAGCGTCGATATTAGGCTGCCAGTGTAGCCCTAGAGTTTTGACTGTCTCGTTATCATTGAGTTGCAGAGCTGGATCGCATGATTGATGCTCGCGTGGGATAGATCGCAATAGTTCCGGAGTGTTGCTTGACAACTTACGAAGCTCCATGCCAGCTGACTTTAGGGCAGATATCAACTGATCGCGCATTAACGTTGCACTATAAATGCACTCATTGCCACTGAGAACATCGTCAACATAAATCTCATTGAGCAAGATATTTTCTGCAAGCGGAAAGCGTTGCCTTTCATCCTGTGCGAGCTGATGGAGAACTCTGATTGCAGTATATGGTGCGGAAGCTGTACCAAAGGTCACCGTTGTGAGGCAGTATTCCTTAATCTGGCCTTCTTCATCGCGCCACAAAATGCGTTGGTAATTGGCATCATCTTGGTTCATATCGATACATCGATACATCTTTTGTGTATCGGCAAGAAATACGTATTTGTGCATACGCCACTTTAGAATTACTGCTGCAAGGTCGTTTTGAAGGGGTCGACCAGTGCAGAGCAATTCGTTTAATGAACGGCCATTGGACGTTTTTGAAGATGCATCATAAACAATTCGTACCTTTGTGGTTAGGCTTTCCTCCTTTACGACTGCGTGGTGTGGCAGAACACAAGAGGTGACAGAAAGTTTGTTGAACTCTGTGTATGAACAATTAGCGTCCTCGGTCGTTAAAGCTGGACGAATTTGGTTGAGGCGAAAGTAGTCTTGGATTCCGTCGACGTATTGACCACGAAGTTCAGGGTTGCGCTGAAGTCGACGTTCTAATTGATAAAATCTATTCAACGCAATTTGCTTAGATTTGCCTAAAGTTTGATGAGGGTCGTATAGTGATTTTAGTGGCAAACGGACGAGATATTTACCATTAGCTTGTCGGATATGTGTATTTCGGAAAAATTCTTATCACCACTGATCTTGTGCAGACAGCGGTGATGTTGTGGGTACTTGTTCGCTTTCATAGAATTTCTGCACCAGTGCTTTTGACTCGGCAATTGTGCTGTGAGTTGCTTTAGGACATAAGCGAACTCAATGTGAGCGACGAAATTCTCGTCATGGCAAGAACGAAGAGTGCAGCTGACTAGCGATCTTGACTGGCTGAATGCATTTGGACCTACGCCGCAAATATCGGCAGAGGTAGGATACCGTTGGAGCCCCAATAGTTGAACTACATTCTCGGATATAAGTGTTCCTTCTGACCCCTGATCGATAAGTGCGTAAACTAGCGCAGATTGATTGGTGCTTTCATTGCATAGTGATACTAAAGCCGTTAGCTAATAGTACTTGTTTCGGTGTTCGTGCAGGAGGCACTTCGACGCCGAATTGGGTTGAGTTAGCGGCTACAATAGCATGAGCGTTAGTGAAATGCCGTGGATCCAACGCAGCTGCCGAAGTGAACGGAGCGCTGGAATGGACAGGTGCTGGCTGCCCTGGTGCCGATGCCGAAAAAGTGTTGAAATTTGCTGAAGTATGGTGAATTGCTGGCTGAGGCGCAGCGATTGAATGAGAAATCTGAGAAGAGAATGGAAAGTGTAATAACGTGTGATGACGTTGGCCACATTGGAAGCAATTTTTGTTGCTGGTGCACTGTGAGAGTGCGTGAGACTTACTCAAACAATTCAAACACAACTTAGCTTTATCAACGATACTCTTCCTTTCGTAAGAATCTTTAGCGAGAAATACTGGACAGCGTCGTATTATATGCGCTTGGCCACATAATGCACAAGCTTCTTGACTAGGTGTGCTAGCTTTAGTGGCAGCGTGGAAGCTCTTGATGTGATGGGTCGATCTCTGAGTATATTTAGAGTTAGGAAACGATACTTGATTAGCATGTTTAGGATCTTTGAATGATTTAGCTGCAGGTGCTACCGTAAAGGCAATGTTACGGTGCTCAATTGCATCGATGGTAAAAATGCGAGTGTTTACGAATTCCTCCAGATCGGAGGAAGTTGGGACTTCGGTGCGACTTCCTAAATGGCGTTCCCAGGCTTGATGCGTGTCAGTCGGCAATCTAGTTGACAAGTAATGAGCGATCCAGTGGTCACATTCACCGATTGGTATTTTTAAGCGTTTAAACTCATTCACGCAAACACTAGCCACGTTCAGCATGGATTTTATGTCATCAGATTTTTCTTTGTACAGAACTGGCAAATTGTAGAGCATATTCATCTGATGAGAGAATAAGATGCGCGGATTGTTATACCGCTTGAGCAGCAAATCCCATGCCGTAGTATAGTTTGTCTCCGTTAATAGCATTTGGTGGATATCAACATCTCTGTTAGCAGGGAGCGCTTGCTTTAAGTAGTGAAATTTTTGTAGTGCACTTTTGTGGTACCTCTTTCCAAAAATGCCAATTGTTGACGTAGCAGTGGCGGGCCATACAAATACGCTGCAGATTATACACTTCTTTTGAAGATAATTCTTCATTTTGCAAAGTTTGCATAATTAAAATTTCAAGCTTAATATGTATGAGCACAAATTTTTTCAAGTGCTTCTCATTCCACAGCTGCACACTTTTTTCCTCGAAATCATGCGCAAGACAACAACAGAATCTGCGTTGAAGTTGACAGTTATTGTCGCAAAAATGTACCAACAAGCTGAAGAAAGTGTTGTTGCTTTGCGCTCGGGCAGTGGCAGCTGAAACGAAAATAACATTGTTGTTTGTGTTTTTCGTACTGCTTAGCGTGAAGAGCTGTGTCTGTGTGAAGAAATCACAGCCTATACCAAAGGGCATTTACAAAAACAAATGAGCACCGAGGGTATAGGGTGTGGGTACCCCTGATCTAACATTATGTATGAATTAAATGTAAAACTCTGAAAAAATTGTTGCCTAGTTTCAGGCTTAAGCTTGTGCTTAAAGTTCGATCAGAGAACGAAGAGAAGAAGCAATTTGAATATGGAAACTATTCGGCTGACAAACATTAAGGGCCAGTTTCACAGTGGATATTTAAACTCTGATTGCAGTTTAAATAGAGAATTTCAGTTTCACAGTAGGAAGTTAAATACGATTTAAATAGCCGACTGTGGATATTTAAGTACGGCACAGAGTTGCAATCGAAAACAAATAAACAGCTGATTGCGGATGTGCAAGCAAGCTGCGTCGACAATATTGCAATTTATAAGAGATCAAATTAAACATAAAACTGCATGGTATAGCACATATAAATGATATAAACTGTGGATTCTTTGCACAATATCCAATAATTCACTTCTTTCGGCCGACGAAAAATTTTTAGCTCGCGCTGCCTCCATAATTGAACAATTGAACATATGTTTTTGGCAAGTTGTGTCAACCTTCAATTGTCAAATATTCCAAGTTGCCATTCATTATTCCGTATTTAAATAAATGCACTGTGAAACTCAAGAAAAGTTAAACTAGATTTAAACTCAATTCGCAAATTAGATTTAAACATCCACTGTGAAACTGGCCCTAAGAGAACATATATAAATATATATATAACAACAATGGAAAGGAAAAATTAGAATTTCTTTGACGGATGATAGCGCCATCTCTTGGTATTAAAGAAAATCGAACATGTACAACAATTTTAAGTTGCGAAATTTTTCGTTCGTACGGTACAAATGAAATTTCTTTTTTCTATTAGTCCGCTTTTACACGATGCGACTCGGCCCCGGCGATTTTTTCGCATTCCGCTTTGAAATCGCGCATAGCTTTTACACGATGCGACTCGCTCCACTCCACATATTGACACTAGAGTCTGCAGCTGGTTTTATTTCTGTAATTTGTAAACATTTAAAGCACTTATTCCACTCTTTGCTCATTTTCTTCTTTATATTTACTTTTATGCGTAAAATTCTGTAAATTTTTCAGTTTATTTGCAATACGTATTCACTCGATTTCAAGTTTTAATTTACAGTCGACAGCGCGAAGCGCGAAAACGAATAAAGAGGAACGTCAGAAAATCAGAAAATCGCAGCACAATCGCTGCCGGAGCGATTTTGCGCGTTCCCCTGTCGTTTCACCCCTCTTTCCAACATTCTTCCGTGTCTCCGGGGCCGATTCGCATCGTGTAAAAGCGGACTTACATGATTTTCGGAGGGATTTTTGGCTACGCACAATTCGCCAATAGGTTGTTGGGGTTGATGGCATGCATTGCTGCCATTGTTTGCTCACGATTGGGTAATGAATGCATTATTATGAATGCAATTTAGAAGAAGGGGAGCTATGATAAATATTTACATTTGCCGAAGTGACACTTGTAACCATATGGTCAACCAATTCTAATAAATCTTAAATATATTTCAAAATACTAAAGCAAATTGTCTTTTTATCTCATTTCCACTTCATTTAAAGTTCCTTTAGTTTTCTCAAAAGATTACAGTTGTAAAAAAAATTATTAAATCGCTGTTTATGCCAAGCCTCTCTGCACTGCACCCGTACCCGAGGGCAGTTGGCAACCCAGGCGAGGTTGACAGCCTTTTTAACAGGCCCAGCTGTCAATTGGCTCTGCCATCAACGAACACAAGAAATTTCAATATATGTAAGCGTATGTTGAAATTCCTGGCACTTGCAACTTTCACTTGTTTTGAAATTTCAAATCGAAGTTAGACTTTTGTTGAAATATCGCAGTATGGCTGAGTTCCTAAATGCTGTAATACAAAACATCAGCATTTTATTAAGAATATGTAGAAAAAGAGTTCGAATTCCCATAAAATGGGAGAATTTTCTCACAGTTAGTAGCCCTCGTTATATTTACTTTGAGTTTGGAATTTCTTGTAGCAGAGCGGTTCTCTGAGAGGACGGGTGACTGAGCGAAACTGAGTGGAAATTGGGCCGTAGTCAGGGTAGGAAATCCCCGTACTTTCGTACAGATTTGGGTACATTTTTATTATTTGGGTACGCGTTTTATATCCCAGAGTACGTTTTATGTTTTGGGTACGCTTTTCATTTTTCAGGGTACGTTGAGATATCAACACTGTGGGGCGAACGCCAGGAGCAAACGAATCTTGTAAAATGAGCACGCGAACGACGAGACATAATGCGGCCCCGAGACGGTCAAATGGTTTGAGTCAAACATGAGCATGTGTTGGAGAATATTTGTATGTATGGTAACACAGACAATGTTTGACCAAATATCAAAGTGGTTTAGATATTTGTGACGCACTGCAGGGGCCAAAGCAAAATTGCCATTTCGTTTTGTTCGTCGTGCTGTTAACATCGTGCGCATGTCGGCAAACCAAACAAGCGACGCGGAAAAACAATTTTTGTCGCGAAATTTATGCGATAACTGACTTCTTTTTCTTAAGCACTGTTCAATCCGAGTGCTCTTCTCTTTATTTTTTCACTTTTTAACACACTTTGCCAGTGCAAAATATGCGATACAATCGTCCGTGTCACTCATAGTATGTCTGCACACCACAAAGATTCGGAAATTATGAAGATTTGATGGCAATGTTTGTTTTGTGTAAGGGCTAAGCATCAGTTTACACGGACACATGTTTGACTCAAACCATTTGACCGTCTCGGGGCCGCATAAGAAGCTAGTAAGGAATACGAAGTGGGAGGTACGAAAAATTTTTGGTACCTTGGTACTCGATTTTCCATACAAAACTCCATAGAAAATATGATACAAGAGTACGAAAATTTTGGTACCCGTACTGTTATTGTTTACATTTCAGATAAGTCAAATATAATTTTTATATGAAAATGAACGATTTTTGTGCAACTTGAAATGCATTTGCATTTAGATGGATAAAACTAATAAAACTGCATAAAGTGTTGCAGATGTCAATTTCTGCCTTTGCATTTCCATCCAATTAAAACCAAAAAGAATTTCAAAGTCCGCTTTTACACGATGCGACTCGGCCCCGGAGACACGGAAGAATGTAGGAAAGAGGGGTGAAACGACAGGGGAACGCGCAAAATCGCTCGGGCAGCGATTGTGCTGCGATTTTCTGATTTTCTGATGTTCCTCTTTATTCGTTTTCGCGCTTCGCGCTGTCGACTGTAAATTAAAACTTGAAATCGAGTGAATACGTATTGCAAATAAACTGAAAAATTTACAGAACTTTACGCATAAAAGTAAATATAAAGAAAAAAATGAGCAAGGAGTGGAATAAAGATCTTGTAATGAAATTAATTTTGTTACTACAAGAGAAAGAAAACATTTACAATGTAGCTCACAAAGATTATATTAATCGAGTGAAAAGAGCTGACTCTTTAAATGAAATGTGCGAAGAACTCAAGATATTCAACAAAAATATAACAGTGGAAGCAGTAAAGACGAAAATAAGAAGCCTGCGCACACAATATACGAGGGAATTCAGAGCGGTAGGAAACTCCAAGAAAAGCGGCGCCGGAGCTGAGGAGGTATATGTTCCAAAGCTTTGGTGTTTCGAGGAATTGGGATTTTTGAAGAACAGCGTGCATATCAGGGCGTCTACGTCAAACTTCAATCCGGTAAATCTAATATGATATGAACATCCTCTTATTTATGTAAATTACATATTTTATAGGCAACTTTTAATAGTCCGCTTTTACACGATGCGACTCGGCCCCGGCGATTTTTTCGCATTCCGCTTTGAAATCGCGCATAGCTTTTACACGATGCGACTCGCTCCACTTCACATATTGACACAGAGTTTGCAGCTGGTTTTATTTGTGTAATTTGTAAACATTTAAAGCACTTATTCCACTCTTTGCTCATTTTCTTCTTTATATTTACTTTTTTGCGTAAAATTCTGTAAATTTTGCAGTTTTTTTGCAATATGTATTCACTCCATTTCAAGTTTTAATTTACAGTCGACAGCGCGAAGCGCGAAAACGAATAAAGAGGAACGTCAGAAAATCAGAAAATCGCAGCACAATCGCTGCCCGAGCGATTTTGCGCGTTCCCCTGTCGTTTCACCCCTCTTTCCTACATTCTTCCGTGTCTCCGGGGCCGAGTCGCATCGTGTAAAAGCGGACATCGTGTAAAAGCTATGCGCGATTTCAAAGCGGAATGCGAAAAAATCGCCGGGGCCGAGTCGCATCGTGTAAAAGCGGACAAAGTTAAATTTTTATTGATAAAAATATTAAATACACATTGTAGTGACCACATTTGACACTATAAATAGGCAAAAATGTGTGCATTACTTTAATAACAAATTATATGCGCTTGAAATAATTGCGCCAAAAAGAGCACAACTTTGCGTTAATATTTACTGCATATTGCAGAATTTTCATATAAAATAAAAGGCACACACATAAAATATAGATATACATATAACTTCACTTCCCCGGAATTTGATGACATGACACTTTCGGATTGTTTAATTATTCAAAAAGGTACCACTTCGTACCTGATAGAAAAATTTTAGCTGCGCGCGGAACGAGATTTTGTTCTTTGTCCAGCTTTTTTCCAGCTTCTAGAAGGGCTGTAATTCAAGGTACTGCCAGCAAAGAAGAATAGAAGAATGTGGGAAAGTGGAATGAATGAAAGTTGCATGGTTGTATTCAGGGTGCGAAAACTGATGATTGTTGTCTTAAGTACGTGTGAGAAGCGTTTTAATTTTAAGAGGACTTTTTTTTTCTTTTTCCTATTCAAACGACGGACGAACCCATTGGAATCCGAAATGTTTTTATTTGAAGGTACGAAATTTATGGAAAAGGTACGTTTTTTTTTTAAATGGGGTACGTTTTAATTTTCGCCCAGCCCAACACTGGCCGTAGTACAACCAAAAACATAAAAGGGAAAAGACTTCTCATTGGAACATAATCGCAGATAGATAAAATTTCTTGACAATTATCTGGAAGGTTACCGATTGCGCCATCTATGGGCATTCGGCCGCTCGGCGCAAGTCTAGGCAGACATATGGACATATGTGCATACGTGTGTATATACGTGCGTATATTTCAAAGCGAAACTGTTTGAGCAGACGCGCAGGCGCTGCGTAAATAGCAATAGCATGTGTGTGTGTATATCTGACGGCTGGCTTGTGTCGATTTGTGAAGATTTCTGGCTCGCGACAAGCCACGGCTGGGTGGATAAGGCAAAAGGGAACAATGCGTGACGTAGATGAGAAAGAGGACAGCATCGCTTTTGCATGTTTATATTTACAATTGCAGGCACTTTTTAGGTTCTTTGGTTTCAGCTAATTTGCCTGCCTTATGATATGAGCCCTTTTCTTTTATTTTTCAGCATTTTATACATATAATTCGCTGTTTATGGCATTTTTATCAATCAATTTTTTTTTTTATTTACATTGAAACTTCTATTTACAGGAGCATTTTTTGGAATAAAGACTAATTCAAGTTAATTCCACAAAATTCTTCATTTTATTTATTTAAGGTACAATGTTTGCAAATATGTGCATAATACAAAATTCATCGCAATTTTAAACTTTGTCTTTCGCACCTTTTCATTCATTCACAAATGCAGAATGTCTTCGCGCTCTGATTATGCGCCGAAAAGCCTGCAACTTCACTTGCAATGCCTTTAAACATTCAGAATCAATTCTTAAGAAATTTATGATCGCAAAAACAACCGGTCAATGCAGGCAATAAGGACAAAATTTAATTTTCCTTAGCTGGAAAAAAGGGGACATGATGCTCGCTTGTGGGTGCAATGCTTTCAGTACCTGCGCCGCGCGGAAGCGATCATTTGGCCAGGATTTTTTTTATGGGCACCAAAAACTTTTCCCATTCATGAGGTTGCCCGTTTTTTCTTCTCTTCTGCTCTATTTTTTTCAACAATTCAGGCAAAAATGAAAAATTGGATTTTCCCCAAGCTGAAAAAAAGGGCATGCAAATGCACACGCACCTGATGCTCCTTTGTGGGTGCATTGGTTGTGGTTGTAAGCATAGGGATCGCTGTTTTGTTAATATTTATTTATTGTATTGCAGCCATATAAGCAAGTTTAACTTTACTTGTTCTTTTACCTAGAAGCAATATGCATGGATGAAATACAAAAATTTCATTGATCATTACATTTGATGTCGGAATAAATAAACGCACAGGAACACAATAGAATAGACAAACTGACTAGACTAAAGAACTGCATCCAACACGTTCGAAATCAAATTCCAAGTGACAGAAAATTAAGTAGTGCGGTATTTATAAATATTAACATAACAGCGATCCCTATGCCTACAACCACAACCAATGCACCCACAAAGGAGTATCAGGTGCGTGTGCATTTGCATGCCCTTTTTTTCAGCTTGGGGAAAATCCAATTTTTCCAATTTTTTTTGGTGCCCATAAAAAAAAATCCTGGCCAAATGATCGCTTCCGCGCGGCGCAGGTACTGAAAGCATTGCACCCACAAGCGAGCATCATGTCCCCTTTTTTCCAGCTAAGGAAAATTAAATTTTGTCCTTATTGCCTGCATTGACCGGTTGTTTTTGCGATCATAAATTTCTTAAGAATTGATTCTGAATGTTTAAAGGCATTGCAAGTGAAGTTGCAGGCTTTTCGGCGCATAATCAGAGCGCGAAGACATTCTGCATTTATGAATGAATGAAAAGGTGCGAAAGACAAAGTTTAAAATTGCGATGAATTTTGTATTATGCACATATTTGCAAACATTGTACCTTAAATAAATAAAATGAAGAATTTTGTGGAATTAACTTGAATTAGTCTTTATTCCAAAAAATGCTCCTGTAAATAGAAGTTTTAATGTAAATAAAAAAAAAATTTATTGATAAAAATGCCATAAACAGCGAATTATATGTATAAAATGCTGAAAAATAAAAGAAAAGGGCTCATATCATAAGGCAGGCAAATTAGCTGAAACCAAAGAACCTAAAAAGTGCCTGCAATTGTAAATATAAACATGCAAAAGCGATGCTGTCCTCTTTCTCATCTACGTCACGCATTGTTCCCTTTTGCCTTATCCACCCAGCCGTGGCTTGTCGCGAGCCAGAAATCTTCACAAATCGACACAAGCCAGCCGTCAGATATACACACACACATGCTATTGCTATTTACGCAGCGCCTGCGCGTCTGCTCAAACAGTTTCGCTTTGAAATATACGCACGTATATACACACGTATGCACATATGTCCATATGTCTGCCTAGACTTGCGCCGAGCGGCCGAATGCCCATAGATGGCGCAATCGGTAACCTTCCAGATAATTGTCAAGAAATTTTATCTATCTGCGATTAGGTTCCAATGAGAAGTCTTTTCCCTTTTATGTTTTTGGTACAACGGCCCAGGTGCAAAATTTTCGCAGCCAAAATTTTGTATGAGATGCGCACTCTATTATATTAACATACTCTTTGCTTGAACTGTACGTAACGGAACATGACAAACAAAAATAACATTTAATTTTTCCATAAATACCTTAAGTTTTTCGTCAACTGAGTCGTGAAACCAGCATTAATTCCAACTTATGTCAAATAAGTTTTGAAATAAAGCGGGAGTCTATCGATTTATAGTCATGATAAGAAAAACTAACGGGAGAATTTCTACCTAGATTAATATTAACGCAACAAAAAAGTAAGTCATGGTAGACAAGAAAGTTATTTGGTCAAATATAAAAAGTAAAGAAATGTCAGGAACTAAACAGACATCAAGCAGGCTAGGCTCACAATCATGAATATAACGAGTGGGAACGTAATTATTCGAAAATTTTAGTCCACAAATTGAAAACTGGTAATGTAAGGTATCAGCAGTAGAATCATTTTGCAGCAGGTTAACGTTGAAGTCGGAAAAAAATGGTTCAAGGCTATGGCATCGATGAGGATTGTACACACACGACACTAATATTTTAGAGTTTTTGTCGAATATTTCAACATTAAGGAACTCACAGACAACATTACATTTATTGACAAACTTAACATTTAGATTGGACTTACAAATAGCCACTCCACCTCCTCTTCTTCCACACCTGTCACTACGGAAAAGTTTAAATCCGTTAAAATCATAGTGTGAGTCAGAAATTTCACTCTTAAACCACGTTTCCGAAACAGACGACATCGACAAACGAGTTTTCAAAAATATATCTAGCATAGTCAAGTTTTGACCCATTTAAGCTTCTAGCATTAAAATGAACCATATTTAAGCCGTTGCGCTGCTTACACAAGACATTGATTAGCGCCTTATAATTATCCACAGCACCATTAGGTAAGTGTTTGTGAGCTAAACACCCTTTTTTGTATTTTTGAAATTGTAACGAACTTAACTGCCTATTTCTAAACTCATTGTATTTTCACTTATTCATTTTGAGGAGAAGAATCCATTCATTTCTACTGTTCATTTTTATTCATTATATTACTCTGTATTCATTTTTAACCGAAGCTGTCGATGTCAGTTACGAGTCGGTAATCTCCATGAAGAGTCGCACTTCGGAGTCAACAAAGAAATAAAGAATTATTAAATCGAACTAGCGCGTCGTTATTTTTTGGTTAATACAGTCCACTAGTTCTGGATCATAAAAATAGGTCCTTCGGAGATGGATTTTTGATTTTTATTTCTTTCTTTGGGCACTGCGTATCAGGTGCAAATATCGTGACTCTTTGGGCACTGCGTATCAGGTGCAAATCTCGCGACTCTTTGGGCACTGCGTATCAGGTGCAAATATCGTGACTCTTTGGGCACTGCGTATCAGGTGCAAATCTAGTGACTCTGGGCACTGCGGAATAGGTGCATTTTCATAAACGTTTTGGTACACGCAAGTGTGGTTCATGTAAGTGGCACTGCGTATCAAGTGTGCACAAATCAATTTGCTTAAAATGGAAAAGGTAGTACGTAAACGTGGGTGGATAAAGGCGACCAATAGACTTGTTAAAAAATCGGTTGCATAAGCTTGAGCAATCGTATGTGGAATTTGGAGGAACAAGTCAGGCTCTTTACGACTATGCAGATGAAGAAGGTTTCATCGACCCATCCGAGGATGCAGCAGAATACGAGGACAAGTATTTTGGGGCGCATGCAATCCTCTCGCAACTCATCAGGGAAGTAGATACCCCAACAACACAGGACAGCGCAATGGAAAATCCATTGGCAAAATTGGATGCTCAACAGGAGCAATTTTTGAAAAGCTTCAAATCGGACACATCAAGTGTACATCTCGCGAAAATCTCGATTCCTACATTTTCGGGCAAGTATCAAGATTGGCCTTCATTTCGTGACTTATTTGTAGGTGCAATTGACAGTAAGCAAGGGCTTACAAATACCCAAAAGTTTCATTACCTCAAATCGTATTTGGAGGAAGACGCACTCAACTTGGTGAAGCACATTCCTTTAACGGAAAACAACTACAAAGAGGCATGGGATCGACTAGTACAGCGCTACGATAGAAAGCAGTTAATCATCCAATCATTGATTCAATCGTTTTTATCGTTGCCATCGTGTAATGGCAATCTTGGGTGGCTCCGCAAGCTGGCGGACAAAGCAGATGAAACAATTAGGGGACTCAACGCATTAAACAGCAATGAACGAGATCCATGGGTAGTGACAATCCTCCTAAGCAAATTAGACGAGGAAACGCAGAAAGAATGGCAAAAACAGGTGATTCGCATGTACAGCGTCAGTATGCAGATTTGACGAAATTTTTGTCTCATAGTTGCGACGCGCTCGAATCGTGCAACACTGTACACAAATCGGCATCAACACGGCGCCCAGCTTTAGTTAATTTCGCGGAATCTACAAGAAAACCAAAAACAAATTGCTCGCTATGCCACGACACGCATTATCTCGCTCAGTGTAGCAAGTTCAAAGAAATGAGCTGTAACGGTCGACATGAATATGTCAAAAATCAAAATCTATGCTACAACTGCTTAAGTAGGTCACACATTGTGAGCAAATGTCCGTCCGACTACCGTTGCAAATTGTGTCGCGCTAAGCATCATACACTTGTTCATTTTGACAGTCACCATAGCTGTAGGCGACGGCAGGTAGCAGTTTTCAAAAGGCGACAAATAATGCTTAAAACAAATAACGTATTTATTAAAATATGGAATGAATGAAAAGACACTTTTAATTAAACTTTGACTTGAGTATGTTTGACTATGAATTTGGTTTGACGAGACGGCGACGTTTGGTTGACGTTGGGTTGACGTTGTGTTGACGTTGGGTTGTTTGAAATTTGCTGCTTCCTTCACGGCTGCTCAACTGCTACTGACTGGTTTGCTTCACGAAAGTAGAGAGAGCACGTATGGCGAAGAGAGCATGAGCGAAGTATGGCTGGGTATGGATTGTTGTTGTTGTGTGTGGTATGGGTGTGTTTTACAGCGACATCCCACCTCCCAGTGGATCTGTGGTGGGATCCACGAAACTTAAAGCGGCTAGCTTTGACGCAGGTCGGCGTATAATACCATGGCTGGTACGTACAGCGGCACTTCGGACTTGGCCGTCCTTGGCAGTGATGCCGGTAATGCCCTATACACATGCAAGAAGATGCTAGGCTGTACTTGGGGCTTATCTCCCTCGCTTACGCACTGGTGTTTCACAGCTATTGTAAGACCAATAATACTCTACGGTGTTCTGGTGTGGTGGAACATGACAAAGAAATCCACCTACTGTAAGCTTTTGGAGAAGGTTCAGCGTCTCGCCGGGCTCTATATAACGGGAGCCATCAAAACCACTCCAACAGCAGCACTCAACACCATACTTAATTTACCACCCATCGACCTCTTCTCAGAATACCTAGCGGCTAAGTGCGCAAGCAGACTGAGGGCTTTGGGGCAATTCAAAAGTAGCTCTTTTGGACATAGCTCCATAGCACGAAGCCAGATGGCCGAATTAGATTATATGGCACCGATCCTAATGTTCGAAAATAGGATAAAGGTTACAATCGGGAAAGAAGGGTGGCGCAAAAGTTTGGAACCTCGTCGCGCATCCTTCAATCTATTTACAGATGGCTCTAAAATGATAGAAGGAGTCAGAGCTGGTGCGTACTGCCCCGATCTAGATATCAAGCAATCGTTTCGTCTACCCAATAACTATACCGTTTTTCAAGCCGAGGTGTTCGCAGTCAGGAAAGCTGCGGAACTGGCTTGCACTAGCATCACCATAAACTCAATGATAAACTTCTACGTAGACAGTCAGGCAGCTATTAAGGCAATAACATCCCATAGTCAATCATCCAAAAATGTCCTGCGATGCCGGGTGGCACTAGAAAGGTTAGCTGCGAACCGCAGGCTACATATCTACTAGGTACCCGGGCATAAAGGCGTAGAGGGAAATGAGGAAGTGAATATTATTGCCAAACAGGGTGTCTGCCTTTCAGATGAGCATATCAGCAGCGTACTGATGTCTCTGCAAGCGTTCTACAGTCAAATAGAGGAATGCAAGAGAAGAAAAACGAGGGCCAGGTGGAATAACCTAAGCACTTGTGCGACCTCCAAAACCATGCTAAAGTCCTATGACGAAAAGTATACTAGGTTTATACTGACTCTCCCAAGAATAGAATGTGGAGCTATCACAGGTGCACTAACGGGACACTGCCTTGTAGTAGCGCATGCACATAGGATAGGTATAACGAACGACGAAAGCTGCAGGAAATGCAAAGAAGCTGGCAGCAGGGAAACCTTGGCACATATACTGTGTTCCTGCCCCGCCATCGCTAGAACTCGTCTGACTTGTTTAGGAGCGCCATTCTTTTCAGGGCTCGAACAAATCTCGGAACTAGGCATTAAGCCTCTTTGGAAATTTGTGAAAAACACCCAAATTCTGACAGATCACTACTTTGACTCCTAAACGGAACTGGTATCGCTAAGGACCCAACAGGGTCTATGCGTGGCCTTCTTAGGCAGCCAGATTAACCTAACCTAACCTATTGACGCCTTGGAAGAGAATATTCGGCGCGTTATTGCAGACATACGGCCCCAATTGCTGCAAAAAGTGGTTGAAAATTGGGCCTCTCGGCTGGAATTTATTCGAGCCAGCCGCGGCTGCCACTTGCCCGAAATCATTTTTAAAACATAATGGCAAACCCTTATCTTTATAATAAAGCTAAATTCTTGGCCATAACATTAAATTATATGCGTTTTATTTCTTCTTGAAAACCACTCGTCTAAAAAAACACCCTTTATATACATAACTACCAATGCTGCTGTCGATGCCTGCAACAAACTATTCGATGTATGTAAACATTTCTCCACTCACGCGGCTTATCTGCACCGTTATATTAGTGGCCACTACGGGGTCCGGCAATAGGTGCTGGTGCTCATTCATAACGGAAGCGGAAGTTGTTAGTGTTGCATTTCCGTTATTGTCCATTTCCGGTGACGCATTTGCTAAATATAAAAAATGAAATTAATAACTTTTAAATAATAAAATACTAACTGAAACGTACCGATTTGGACTGCTGCACACTGAAGTCCGCTTTTCATTATGTCATATGTATGCTTTTCACACACTAGCTTACTATTGTTTTTGTACATTGCAAGCAATCCCAGGTGCTCTAGCCAAATGGCGGCCCGCCTTGCGTCTCGAGGAAAACAAAACATTTTCCGGTTGGAGGCATTCATTTTCCAAACATTTCGGCACGCTACACTTTTTGTAGTTTTTTGGCGACATTTGTATATTTTTATCACCTTAGAAAACTTTATATGTATCACTATAACCCTGTATATATCAATTACTTCGAAAAAATTTCACCATTTTTAAAATTTGCAATAACCGTAAAATTGAAAACGCCTGGCCTGCTTATTGTAATATTGGTGCAAGTACTTAATCACTTTTATCTTTGGTTGGGGAATGCGGAAATATGGGGTTTGTGTGCTAAATAAAGTACTAATCGAAAATGGAAATTAGTACCGGCCTCATCATAGTACATCTGGGACAGGAACCAAGGAAGATTTCGAATCGAAAAGTACTAATGTAAAGTTTCGGATTTTTAAGAGCGAGCGCCCCCTATATCTAAATAGCAGAACTTGCATTATAGCACGGGTAGCAACCTCGTACTAATATGGCTGGTACTAATTCCTATTTCTGTGCACAAACCAACAACCGCCTTCTGTTAGTAAAAACATATCAGTAAATCAATGAAGGAAGAAGTATCGACTTATGGGTATTTTTGCGTAACTAACTTCATACTGAAAAATCTGCAATTTGGGAGAAAAAAAATATTGTGCCACAAAAATGTATCAACTATTTTTTTAGTAAAATGGCTAAAAAGAGCATAGACAGCAAATATAAATAGTATTTGTTGGTTTACAAAGTGATTTTATAGCTTTCAAAAAGCTCAGTGTAAAAAGTTGCGCCGCCACGAAATCAAAACCACGCGTCTCTTTTTCATCGCCAACGAATTCAAGTGACTTTAATTTTCAAAATTACGGCAGCCACAATGCCAGCAATGTCGTCACACTCAGCGTGCAATTTTCGACAGTACGACATTCTTCAATTAAACGAAAACAATGGCAATTTCAAAAAGTTGCAATGGCAAATGTTGTTGAGTTGCACTCTGGCGTACTTGCGGCGCTTTGTATTTCATATCAGCAACATATGAAGCTTCTGCTGCTGCTGTCGATGCCAGTGGCAAGTGCCGCGCAACAGGTAGTCAGTCATAAGCCTAAAAACACATAGTCCGCCGGAGTGCACAACTTCAAGCATGTTACGCACTCGCGTACTAACGGACATGTCTGTCATGATGACATGCGCTTTCTTGTCGTTGCATGCGCCCGCTTGTAATTGCTTTCTTGGTTGTTGAATCGGCAAAGATAAATTGGATTGAATAAAAGTAGTAAAGTTCGATAGTCATATATAATTGTACTCTAAAAATAATGCAGCTTTAAAGTTTTCTTCTGTCCGCTGTGCCAAAAAAACAAAATATCTTAAATCCATGTAAAATTAAGAAAATGTTTGCATGCATCCTTAAAAACTGAATCGTTGAGATACAAAGAGGTCCGCAAAGCAGGGCCACCTTCTGCATCGGACGACCAAGTTCAGTTGAGCATTTGCCACAAATTCCGTTGCCGCTAGCCGGGTGCGCTGGTACGCTTATTAAATGTGTTAAGTTGGCTTGTGTTCAAGGTTTTCTCCTTTTTCTTTAATTCCCTGTGGACAAGGAAAGTATAATTAGCCGCGAATACATTTGATTACCTTCCAAAGACAAAATAGTGTAGGCTGCGATTTACTTTGAACTGTAGCACCAGCATTCTGAGATTGTGCAAGCGTCGTTCTTCGGAGCACATGCAGGAATACAGAAACATTCAGTCATTTTTGCATGCACTTACCAGTTCATTTGCTTCTGTCCAAACTTGTTGATTATTTTCATTGTACTTTGGTGTGTGAATCTCGTTCAGTACACGCGGCACGTATTCGTCTGAATGATGAGATGCGAGACTTGTTTGTACGGAGCCCGTGTAGTTGCCCTTGCACACATTTCCTCTCGCTTCAAGAATTTTCTCTATGTGCTCCAGGTCGCGTTCTTCTTCGGTGCGCGCTTTCTTTTCCTCGAAACAGCAGGCAATCCGCCAAGTCATTCTGGCCATACGAGAGTTGCAGCAGTCTTAAGGGGCGGCGCTTGTGTTGTGGCAAGTTTTTACCAAATACAGTGAATAATAAAGATGCGCCAGACATGCTTGGAGCTTTTTCGCCCCGCAGAAACTGGCAATTGTGGTCCTATAATACGTCACGTATTATACGTGTGAGCCTGCATGTATGCGTAAGCAAGAGCTTGAGAACGGCAAGCCGAAAAGCAACGAACGAAATGCTAACATTCGGTCAGAGAATGCCGCAGCGTAAGGTTGTGCGAAGCCTATTGCTCGCCTTTATGCGTTTTTGTTGTTGCTATGAGACAGCAAAGAATTTGTATAAGCTTTATATTAGGTTCACTTTGCGCAAGCGGTGTCGTCAAATGTAGTACTCAATTTTTCACCCACTTCCCGACTACTTAGAGATCTGAAACTTTGCATACATGCGTAAACACGAAGACAATGCATGAATCAATAAATTTTATGGGCGTAGGATAAGGGGCGTGGCACTCTTTTATCAACTCCAGATTTGTGTATAACTTTAGAACTACACATCACACATCAATGAAACTCGGTAGGAACTTACTACACATCCATATCCTTCTACTGGGAAAATAAGACGGGTGGTGGCCAAGTGGGCGTGGCACCGCCCATACAAACAAAATAGTTTATATAGAATAGCTTTGGAACTTAAGGTCGTGCAGCATTGAAATTCCGTATAAAGGCCCCTCTTGGATGCTTCGTCCCACTGGTAAAATTGTATGGGCGTAGGATAAGGGGCGTGGCACTTTTTTATCAGCTCCAGATTTGTGTATAACTTTAGAACTACACATCACACATCAATGAAACTCGGTAGGAACTTACTACATATCCATATCCTTCTACTGGGAAAATAAGACGGGCGGTGGACAAGTGGGCGTGGCACGGCCCATACAAACAAAATCGTTTATATAGAATAGCTTTGGAACTAAAGGTCGTGCAGCATTGAGATTCTGTATACAGGCCCCTCTTGGATGCTTCGTCCCACTGGTAAAATTTTATGGGCGTAGGACCGGGGGCGTGGCACTTTTCAAGCAACTACACACTTGGGCTTCAGTTTATAACTATAGGTACACCACACATCAATGAAAAACGATAGGAACTTAATCGCCGCGCCTTGCAAGCAAAACAACAACAACTCATCGCGCCACAAATATGCCACGAATATTAGGGTCGATCACAGCCGTATTATTTGTTAAATTGAGGATATGACATATGACGATAGGAAACACTGTGGATACCCTAAATATTGTGTACTGCTCTGCAAGTTTTAAATTCTTTTTGCGAAAAATTTCAGAGCTCTAAAATTTAATTTATGGGAGACCAAAAATTAGAAAATAATATTATATAGAAAAAAAACTTTTTAGAAATAAGCTTTAATGTACTAAAAAGTAGAAAATAAATTGTTTCGAAGTCACCAGTATCTTACTATCAATAAAAGCTTGTGCGGTCAATATCCATATTCACACTTATCTTTCATTACAAGAATCTATTTGCAAAACATAATTTAAATAAAATATTGTGGTAACTGGTTGACAAATATTGAACACATGAGCGCCCAAGCTTTTATTGATTTAATATAATCTTGCCGTATTTATAGAATACGAAATGTGTAATCACCTAGATTTATATCTGATTTAGGCCCCTACAAATAATATTATATACATATATAGATCATTAAATAAATTACATCAAATACATGAACAAATGATCCGGGGACAGACGGGCAAGGAGGAGCGCGGCTATTCAACCGCAAACAACGAAAATCAAGAAAAGGGCAGACGGGCAAGGAAAAGTACTCCTATTAAATTAAATGGAATTAGATTGAGCAACAGCCAATCACAGCACAGATAGGGAAGAACAAGTTAATATACATATGTATGTAGATGATAAAGTAGTTTTGACTGATCTGGTGTGTTTTCTCCCTTAGAGATCTGAAACTTTGCATACATGCATTCATTCATTTTAAAGGAAGATTCCTGCGAAATAAAGTTTTTCACGTTCTTTGACGACACTGTACAGAAATTAAAATTCATGCCAAACCGCTAATCGCTATATTTATTTTTTGCTGTATTTATGGAATACAAAATATATAAGGACCTAGATTTATGCCTAAATTAGGCCCCTACCAACATATATGCATCACAACCAATATTATATAGATATAACATTAAATCACATCGAATACAACTAATATTCCGGGGACAGACGGGCAAGGAGGAGCGCTGCTATTCAACCGAACACAACGAAAATCAAAAAAAGGGCAGACGGGCAAGGAAAAGTACTCTTATTAAATTAAATAGAATTAATTTCAGCAACAGCCAGTCAGAGCACAACAGGGAAGAAGAAGCAATGCTGTATATAAGGAGCAGCTGTAGCCAAAGCGGACAGAACTGTACGAGATGCCAAGCAGAGAGGTTGTCTGATTTTTATAAGCTTTATATTTACTTCACTTTCCGCGGTATGTCAGCGGTATGTTTGTCGTCAAATCTAGTAATCAATTTTTCACCCACTTCCCGACTACTTAGAGATCTGAAATTTTGCATACATGCCTAAACACAAGCACGATACATGAATCAATAATGGGCGTAGGATAAGGGGCGTGGCACTTTTTTATCAACTCCAGATTTGTGTATAACTTTAGAACTACACATCACACATCAATGAAACTCGGTAGGAACTTACTACATATCCATATCCTTCTACTGGGAAAATAAGACGGGCGGTGGACAAGTGGGCGTGACACCGCCCATACAAACAAAATCGTTTATATATAATAGCTTTGGAACTAAAGGTCGTGCAGCATTGAAATTCCGTATACAGGCCCCTCTTGGATGCTTCGTCCCACTGGTAAAATTTTGTGGGCGTAGGATAAGGGGCGTGGAACTTTTTTATCAATTCCAGATTTGTGTATAACTTTAGAACTACACATCACACATCAATGAAACTCGGTAGGAACTTACTACATATCCATATCCTTCTACTGAGAAAATAAGACGGGTGGTGGACAAGTGGGCGTGGCACCCCCCATACAAACAAAATTTTTGATCTCGATTAGCTTTGGAACTAAAGGTCGTGCTGCATTGAAATTCCGTATACAGGCCCCTCTTGGATGCTTCGTCCCACTGGTAAAATTTTGTGGGCGTAGGATAAGTGGCGTGGCACTTTTTTATCAATTCCAGATTTGTGTATAACTTTAGAACTACACATCACACATCAATGAAACTCGGTAGGAACTTACTACATATCCATATCCTTCCACTGGGAAAATAAGACGGGCGGTGGACAAGTGGGCGTGGCACGGCCCATACAAACAAAATCGTTTATATAGAATAGCTTTGGAACTAAAGGTCGTGCAGCATTGAGATTCTGTATACAGGCCCCTCTTGGATGCTTCGTCCAACTGGTAAAATTTTATGGGCGTAGGACAGGGGGCGTGGCTCTTTTCAAGCAACTACACACTTGGGCTTCAGTTTATAACTATAGGTACACCGCACATCAATGAAAAACGATAGGAACTTAATCGCCGCGCCTTGCAAGCAAAACAACAACAACTCATCGCGCCACAAATATGCCACGAATATTAGGGTCGATCACAGCCGTATTATTTGTTAAATTGATGATATGACATATGACGATAGGAAACACTGTGAATACCCTAAATATTGTGTACTGCTCTGCAAGTTTTAAATTCTTTTTGCGAAAAATTTCAGAGCTGTAAAATTTAATTTATGGGAGACCAAAAATTAGAAAATAATATTATATAAAAAAAAACTTTTTAGAAATAAGCTTTAATGTACTAAAAAGTAGAAAATAAATTGTTTCGAAGTCACCAGTATCTTACTATCAATAAAAGCTTGTGCGGTCAATATCCATATTCACACATCTTTCATTACAAGAATCTATTTGCAAAACATAATTTAAATAAAATATTGTGGTAACTGGTTGACAAATATTGAACACATGAGCGCCCCAAGCTTTTATTGATTTAATATAATCTTGCCGTATTTATAGAATACGAAATGTGTAATCACTTAGATTTATATCTGATTTAGGCCTCTACAGATAAAATTATATACATATATAGATCATTAAATAAATTACATCAAATACATGAACAAATGATCCGGGGACAGACGGGCAAGGAGGAGCGCGGCTATTCAACCGCAAACAACGAAAATCAAGAAAAGGGCAGACGGGCAAGGAAAAGTACTCCTATTAAATTAAATAGAATTAGATTGAGCAACAGCCAATCACAGCACAGATAGGGAAGAACAAGTTAATATACATATGTATGTAGATGACAAAGTAGTTTTGACTGATCTGGTGTGTTTTCTCCCTTAGGGCCAGTTTCACAGTGGATGTTTAAACTCTGATTGCAGTTTAAATAGGGAATTTCAGTTTCACAGTGGGAAGTTAAATACAATTTAAATGCCCGGTTGTGGGCATTTAAGTACGGCACAGAGTTGCAATCGAAAACAAATAAACAGCTGATTTCGGATGTGCAGGCAAGCTGCGTCGACAATATTGCAATTTATAAGCGGCCAAATTAAACATACAACTGCATGGTGTAGCACATATAAATGATCCCGTAGTACTATAAATAATATAAACTGTGGATTCTTTGAAGAATATCCAATAATTCACTTCTTTCGGCCGACGAAAAATTTTTAGCTCGCGCTGCCTCCATAATTGAACAATTGAACATATGTTTTTGGCAAGTTGTGCTGTGTTCAATTGTCAAATATTCGAAGTTGCCATTCATTATTCCGTATTTAAATAAATGCACTGTGAAACTCAAGAAAAGTTAAACTAGATTTAAACTCAATTCGCAAATTAGATTTAAACATCCACTGAGAAACTGGCCCTTAGAGATCTGAAACTTTGCATACATGCATTCATTCATTTTTAAGGAAGATTCCAGCGAAATAAAGTTTTTCACGTTCTTTGACGACACTGTACAGAAATTAAAATTCATGCCAAACAGCTAATCGCTATATTTATTTTTTGCTGTATTTATGGAATACAAAATATATAAGGACCTAGATTTATGCCTAAATTAGGCCCCTATCAACATATATGTATCCCAACCAATATTATATAGATATAACATTAAATCACATCAAATACAACTAATATTCCGGGGACACACGGGCAAGGAGGAGCGCTGCTATTCAACCGAACACAACGAAAATCAAAAAAAGGGCAGACGGGCAAGGAAAAGTACTCCTATTAAATTAAATAGAATTAATTTCAGCAACAGCCAGTCAGAGCACAACAGGGAAGAAGAAGCACTGCTGTATATAAGGAGCAGCTGTAGCCAAAGCGGACAGAACTGTACGAGATGCCAAGCAGAGAGGTTGTCTGATTTTTATAAGCTTTATATTTACTTCACTTTCCGCGGTATGTCAGCGGTATGTTTGTCGTCAAATCTAGTAATCAATTTTTCACCCACTTCCCGACTACTTAGAGATCTGAAATTTTGCATACATGCCTAAACACGAGCACGATACATGAATCAATAATGGGCGTAGGATAAGGGGCGTGGCACTTTTTTATCAACTCCAGATTTGTGTATAACTTAAGAACTACACATCACACATCAATGAAACTCGGTAGGAACTTACTACATATCCTTCTACTGAGAAAATAAGGGGGCACTGGATAAGGGGGCGTGGCACCCCCATACAAACAAAATTTTTGATCTCGATTAGCTTTGGAACTAAAGGTCGAGCAGCATTGAAATTTCTAATGCAGTGGCCTCTTTGATGTGTCGTCCCACTGGTAAAATTATATGGGCGTAGGATAAGGGGCGTGGCACTTTTTTATCAACTCCAGATTTGTGTATAACTTTAGAACTACACATCACATATCAATGAAACTCGGTAGGACCTTACTACATATCCATATCCTTCTACTGAGAAAATAAGGGGCACTGGATAAGGGGGCGTGGCACCCCCATACAAACAAAATCGTTTATATAGAATAGCTTTGGAACTAAAAGTCGTGCAGCATTGAAATTTCGTATTCAGTCGCCTCTTGGATGCGTCGTCCCACTGGTAATATTTTATGGGCGTAGGATAAGGGGCGTGGCACTTTTTTATCAACTCCATATTTGTGTATAACTTTAGAACTACACATCACACATCAATGAAACTCGGTAGGAACTTACTACATATCCATATCCTTCTACTGGGAAAATAAGACGGGCGGTGGACAAGTGGGCGTGGCACCGCCCATACAAACAAAATCGTTTATATAGAATAGCTTTGGAACTAAAGGTCGTGCAGCATTGAGATTCTGTATACAGGCCCCTTTTGGATGCTTCGTCCCACTGGTAAAATTTTATGGGCGTAGGACAGGGGGCGTGGCACTTTTCAAGCAACTACACACTTGGGCTTCAGTTTATAGTTATAGGTACACCACACATCAATGAAAAACGATAGGAACTTACTCGCCGCGCCCTGCAGGCAAAATAGCAACAACTCACCGCGCCAAAGCAACGGGAGTTTTGAGCATGGGCCGAGCTCGCCGCGCCTTGCAAGCAAAACAACAACAACTCATCGCGCCACAAATATGCCACGAATATTAGGGTCGATCACAGCCGTATTATTTGTTAAATTGAGGATATGACATATGACGATAGGAAACACTGTGAATACCCTAAATATTGTGTACTGTTCTGCAAGTTTTAAATTCTTTTTGTGAAAAATTTCAGAGCTCTAAAATTGAATTTATGGAAGACTAGAAAGTATAAAATTAAATTATATAAAAAAAAACCTTTTAAAAATAAGCTTTAATTTATTTAATGTACTAAAAAGAAGAAAATAAATTGTTTCCAAGTCACCTGTATCTTACTATTAATAAAAGCTTGGGCGCTCAAAATCTATATTCACACTAACCTTTCATAACTGCAATCTATTTACAAAAAATAAATAAAATAAAATATTGTGTTAACTGGTTGACAAATATTGAACACAAGCTTTTATTGATTTAATATAATCTTGCCGTATTTATAGAATACGAAATGTGTAATCACCTAGATCTATATCTGATATAGGCCCCTACAAATAAAATTATATATACATATAGATCATTAAATAAATTACATCAAATACATGAACAAATGTTCCGGGGACAGACGGGCAAGGAGGAGCGCTGCTATTCAACCGCAAACGAAAATCAAGAAAAGGGCAGACGGGCAAGGAAAATTAAATAGAATTACAGCTCTATTCCTGCGACCGTCACAATACTCATTTCATCACAATAGAGCATTTCGTCACAATTTTTACTTTTCCTTATTCGGAACAGAAATCAAAAGCTCGAAACGTATCAATTGTGACAAAAATTGTGACGGTCGAATTAGGAGGTCACAAACGAAATCAAAACGTGAATTTTGAAGCAAAAAGTGAAAATTTTTAAGTGCTTGATATGGAGGAAGATTTGTTGCTAGTTTGCGCGGCCGAATTAGCATTGAGGTCCCCTGCCACCTGCTCCCATAAGTTCTGCACGGTTCGCGGAGCTGTGGGGCAGTTCTTCCCGGCGTGCAGATCTGGGTGCTGCTTGCAGAATTCTACAAAGCGCAGCAGTTGCTCCTGCGTAGTTCGCTCCGATATCTAGAAATGAAATGAAAAGAGATAAATTGACAAATAATTAAAGATTTACAAAAAATACTCACTTCTCTGCCGTTTGTAAATCCATTATTGGTTTTTTTTTAAGAAGAGGAAGCGCACAAACAGCTGTTTTCACAGCAAAGAACTTCACAAAGCTTTTTTCGTGATACAGTTGGCAAGGAATAGGGTTGCAGAAAGCTCATCACAAGAAAGCGGATCACAATTGTGTCACAATCAATTGTGGCGGGAACGCAAGAATAGGGCTGTTAGATTGAGCAACAGCCAATCACAGCACAGATAGGGAAGAAAAAGTTAATATATGTAGATGATAAAGTTGTTTTGACTGATCTGGTGTGTTTTCTCCCTTAGAGATCTGAAACTTTGCATACATGCATTCATTCATTTTTAAGGAAGATTCCAGCGAAATAAAGATTTTCACGTTCTTTGACGACACTGTACAGAAATTAAAATTCATGGCAAACCCCTAATCGCTATATTTATTTTTTTGTTGTATTTATGGAATACTAAATATATAAGGACCTAGATTTATGCCTAAATTAGGCCCCTACCAACATATATGCATCACAACCAATATTATATAGATACTGTCAATTCTCTTTTTATGCGAATTTTTTTTATGCGATTTCGAAGTTATGCGGTTTTTCCATACGAGTATTATGCGATTTTTTTTTTCATTATTTCGAAGTTATGCGTTTTTTTCCTTTGAATTTTGTATGGCAGAGGTGCCCTAGCGCAACGCAACAACACTTTCTTAAGCTTTGTTGGTACATTTTTGCGACAGCTATCTTCAACGCAAATTCTGTTGTTGTCTTGCGCATGATTTGATAAGCATTCATATAAAAAGCAGTCTAGTGCGAGTCGGATTCACGCACAGAGGGTTCCATACCAGAAATTTATTTATTTATTTATTTATTATATAGTATCCTAGCACAACAAGATTTTAAATCTTATAAATGACAGTGCTAGTCATAAACATAGTAAATAATTATATGAGTTCATTTAGCTTAATTAAAAATTATACATTAAAGATCGAAGATCGAAGATTGAACATTAAAAATTAAAAACTAGCAATATAAAAAACTACATACTTATATGCTAACAATGGGATTAATTAATTAAATAAATGTGAAATAAACTACAAAATATATGAAATTTAAACATTTGACCCGTTTTTAAGAAATATAAAAAGATTAGCTTTAAATTTTAAATGGTTCTGTTGCTGCTGCATAGTTTCCGGAAGAGAGTTCCAGAGGCGAATAGCATGAATAAAGAATTGACGCTCAGAAACAAGCGACGTGTATCTGAACTGACGTAGGTTTGCATTTCGATTTGACTGCAGAAATGATAATTTGGAATGAAGATATGAGGGTTCTTTTGTGTATATAATTCTGTGCATCATAGTTAGACATCGGTATTTTAGTAATTCGGCAAAGGGAAAAGGGTACAGGACTGTGGAAAACTTACTTATATGATCGTATCTTTTCAACCGAAACACGTATCGAATTATGTTGTTGTAAACAACAATGAGCTTCTGTTTTCCCTTGCTATCGCAGTTTGAAAAGATTTCGCAACCATAAAGAAGGGTAGGAATTAGGGTAGTTTTAGCCAACAAGATACGGACTTTTAGCGGAGTAAATTGCTGGGCAGCCCATAGCGCTCGAAGCACTCCATACACCTTCCCTACGGCATGATTAATGTGCAAATTCCATGAAAGTTTGCTATCAAAAAGTAAGCCCAATGGTTGTGATGCATATATGTTGGTAGGGGCCTAATTTAGGCATAAATATAGGTCCTTATATATTTTGTATTCCATAAATACAAAAAAAAAATAAATATAGCGATTAGGGGTTTGCCATGAATTTTAATTTCTGTACAGTGTCGTCAAAGAACGTGAAAATCTTTATTTCGCTGGAATCTTCCTTAAAAATGAATGAATGCATGTATGAAAAGTTTCAGATCTCTAAGGGAGAAAACACACCAGATCAGTCAAAACAACTTTATCATGTACATATATTAACTTTTTCTTCCCTATCTGTGCTGTGATTGGCTGTTGCTCAATCTAACAGCCCTATTCTTGCGTTCCCGCCACAATTGATTGTGACACAATTGTGATCCGCTTTCTTGTGATGAGCTTTCTGCAACCCTATTCCTTGCCAACTTTATCACGAAAAAAGCTTTGTGAAGTTCTTTGCTGTGAAAACAGCTGTTTGTGCGCTTCCTCTTCTTAAAAAAAAAAACGAATAATGGATTTACAAACGGCAGAGAAGTGAGTATTTTTTGTAACTCTTTAATTATTTGTCAATTTATCTCTTTTCATTTCATTTCTAGATATCGGAGCGAACTACGCAGGAGCAACTGCTGCGCTGCACAGATCTGCACGCCGGGAAGAACTGCCCCACAGCTCCGCGAACCGTGCAGAACTTATGGGAGCAGGTGGCAGAGGACCTCAATGCTAATTCGGCCGCGCAAACTAGCAACAAATCTTCCTCCATATCAAGCACTTAAAAATTTTCACTTTTTGCTAAAAAATTCACGTTTTGATTTCGTTTGTGACCTACTAATTCGACCGTCACAATTTTTGTCACAATTGATACGTTTCGAGCTTTTGATTTCTGTTCCGAATAAGGAAAAGTAAAAATTGTGACGAAATGCTCTATTGTGATGAAATGAGTATTGTGACGGTCGCAGGAATAGAGCTGTAATTCTATTTAATTTTCCTTGCCCGTCTGCCCTTTTCTTGATTTTCGTTGTTTGCGGTTGAATAGCAGCGCTCCTCCTTGCCCGTCTGTCCCCGGAACATTTGTTCATGTATTTGATGTAATTTATTTAATGATCTATATGTATATATAATATTATTTGTAGGGGCCTATATCAGATATAGATCTAGGTGATTACACATTTCGTATTCTATAAATACGGCAAGATTATATTAAATCAATAAAAGCTTGGGGCGCTCATGTGTTCAATATTTGTCAACCAGTTAACACAATATTTTATTTTATTTATTTTTTGTAAATAGATTGCAGTTATGAAAGGTTAGTGTGAATATAGATTTTGAGCGCCCAAGCTTTTATTAATAGTAAGATACAGGTGACTTGGAAACAATTTATTTTCTTCTTTTTAGTACATTAAATAAATTAAAGCTTATTTTTAAAAGGTTTTTTTTTATATAATTTAATTTTATACTTTCTAGTCTTCCATAAATTCAATTTTAGAGCTCTGAAATTTTTCACAAAAAGAATTTAAAACTTGCAGAACAGTACACAATATTTAGGGTATTCACAGTGTTTCCTATCGTCATATGTCATATCCTCAATTTAACAAATAATACGGCAGTGATCGACCCTAATATTCGTGGCATATTTGTGGCGCGATGAGTTGTTGTTGTTTTGCTTGCAAGGCGCCGCGAGCTCGGCCCATGCTCAAAACTCCCGTTGCTTTGGCGCGGTGAGTTGTTGCTATTTTGCCTGCAGGGCGCGGCGAGTAAGTTCCTATCGTTTTTCATTGATGTGTGGTGTACCTATAATTATAAACTGAAGCCCAAGTGTGTAGTTGCTTGAAAAGTGCCACGCCCCCGGTCCTACGCCCATAAAATTTTACCAGTGGGACGAAGCATCCAAAAGGGGCCTGTATACGGAATTTCAATGCTGCATGACTTTTAGTTCCAAAGCTATTCTATATAAACGATTTGGTTTGTATGGGCGGTGCCATGCCCAATTATCCACTGCCCGTCTTTTTTTCCCAGCAGAGGGATATGGATATGTAGCAAGTTCCTACCGAGTTTCATTGATGTGTGATGTGTAGTTCTAAAGTTATACACAAATCTGGAGTTGATAAAAAAGTGCCACGCCCCTTATCCTACGCCCATAAAATTTTACCAGTGGGACGACGCATCCAAGAGGCGACTGAATACGAAATTTCAATGCTGCACGACCTTTAGTTCCAAATCTATTCTATATAAACGATTTTGTTTGTATGGGCGGTGCCACGCCCACTTGTCCACCGCCCGTCTTATTTTCCCAGTAGAAGGATATGGATATGTAGTAAGTTCCTACCGAGTGTCATTGATGTGTGATGTGTAGTTCTAAAGTTATACACAAATCTGGAGTTGATAAAAAAGTGCCACGCCCCTTATCCTACGCCCATTATTGATTCATGTATCGTGCTCGTGTTTAGGCATGTATGCAAAATTTCAGATCTCTAAGTAGTCGGGAAGTGGGTGAAAAATTGATTACTAGATTTGACGACAAACATACCGCTGACATACCGCGGAAAGTGAAGTAAATATAAAGCTTATAAAAATCAGACAACCACTCTGCTTGGCATCTCGTTCAGTTCTGTCCGCTTTGGCTACAGCTGCTCCTTATCAGTGTTGCCGTTTTGGTTACTTTTTACCAAAATTGGTTACTTTTTTTGCGTTTGGTTACGAGGTAAATTTTGATTATTTTTGGTTACTTTTGACTCGGATCAAGTATTAACTGAAATATATCTTTAATACGTCTTATAACTAAAATTTTTTTTGTTTCATAAGTTCTTCTATTTTTGTGCAAGAAGTGGCATCGTTGGCATAACTTCTGTCACTAAGATTAATAGTGGCAGCACGATTAATCGAAACATCATATGATTGGCATATTATCATCTCTAGTTTGCTTACAAATAAAAAGCGGGTTTTTGGGAAGAGCGGTCTTTTGGAAGCCTTTATTTTTTAATTTAAAGACTACAAACATAAAGGCGAACATGGAAAAGTGGGTAAAGTGAGACATTCTTATTTTAACATGTATTCTATAGATTTCTGATCAGAAAGCGTGCTGAGGAAATGGAATTCGAAAGCGACGAAAGCAGGTGACATGGTTTATTGTGCTTATAGGCACCTAAAATGTTTTTAAAAAGAAATACAAATGAATATTCGGAACTTTTACTTGGAGCTTTTAAAGCAAATGCAGCAGAGATTCGACTTCTCTAGAGATGACTTAAAAAATTTGTCCATTTTAACTCCAATTGGAGTTTTGTCTAAATCCAAAATATGTATATCACCTTTGCTATCTCATTTTTCGAATTTAAATGAATATGAATCTGAGACAGTAATCACACAGTGGAAATTGCTAAGATTTTCAAATGTGGAGCTAAGTAGTGATATGGACATAGTAGAATTCTGGCAAAAAGTATCGTCTTTCAAGAATGGGATGGGAGAAAATTCTTTTAAGGAGCTATCGGAATTCGTAATGAATTTATTATCATTGCCGCATAGCTCAGCCGCGGCAGAAAGAAAATTTTCCGATTTGTCTTTAATTAAAACACAAAAAAGAAATAAACTTGATTTCAAAACCATCAATAGCATTATGCTATCAAAAGAATTATGTGGTGGGGGAAACGAACCTAACTATGTATGGTCTGCCAAAACTATTTTTTAATGCTTAAATGCATTAAATATTTAATATAATTTCTTTTTGATCTCATTTATTAGTTTTTGATCTAATACTCGTATACATACATACAAATGTATAGTAAAAATGTGAAATATTTACATCAAATGTATAACAAAATGAATTTTCATCATTACATCAAATATGTGTTCATGTAACCATTTTAATTTTAGTTTTTGCTGTTATGAAATGTTTTTGTTCTCGTATTCTTTAAAAGTTTACTTTTTTGAAGCTAAAATAAAAATGACGTATATACGTTTTTTTTATATTATATAGTGTTGTTTTATTATGGTTACTTTTTCTCGATTTTGGTTACTTTTTCGACAGGATTTGGTAAAAAAAAATATTTTTCTAGCGACAACACTGCTCCTTATATACAGCAGTGCTTCTTCTTCCCTGTTGTGCTCTGACTGGCTGTTGCTGAAATTAATTCTATTAAATTTAATAGGAGTACTTTTCCTTGCCCGTCTGCCCTTTTTTTGATTTTCGTTGTGTTCGGTTGAATAGCAGCGCTCCTCCTTGCCCGTCTGTCCCCGGAATATTAGTTGTATTTGATGTGATTTAATGTTATATCTATATAATATTGGTTGTGATGCATATATGTTGGTAGGGGCCTAATTTAGGCATAAATCCAGGTCCTTATATATTTTGTATTCCATAAATACAGCAAAAAATAAATATAGCGATTAGCGGTTTGGCATGAATTTTAATTTCTGTACAGTGTCGTCAAAGAACGTGAAAAACTTTATTTCGCAGGAATCTTCCTTAAAAATGAATGAATGCATGTATGCAAAGTTTCAGATCTCTAAGGGAGAAAACACACCAGATCAGTCAAAACTACTTTATCATCTACATACATATGTATATTAACTTGTTCTTCCCTATCTGTGCTGTGATTGGCTGTTGCTCAATCTAATTCTATTTAATTTAATAGGGGTACTTTTCCTTGCCCGTCTGCCCTTTTCTTGATTTTCGTTGTTTGCGGTTGAATAGCCGCGCTCCTCCTTGCCCGTCTGTCCCCGGAACATTTGTTCATGTATTTGATGTAATTTATTTAATGATCTATATATGTATATAATATTATTTGTAGGGGCCTAAATCAGATATAAATCTAGGTGATTACACATTTCGTATTCTATAAATACGGCAAGATTATATTAAATCAATGAAAGCTTGGGCGCTCATGTGTTCAATATTTGTCAACCAGTTACCACAATATTTTATTTAAATTATGTTTTGCAAATAGATTCTTGTAATGAAAGATAAGTGTGAATATGGATATTGACCGCACAAGTTTTTATTGATAGTAAGATACTGGTGACTTCGAAACAATTTATTTTCTACTTTTTAGTACACTAAAGCTTATTTCTAAAAAGTTTTTTTTTAATATAATATTATTTTCTAATTTTTGGTCTCCCATAAATTAAATTTTAGAGCTCTGAAATTTTTCGCAAAAAGAATTTAAAACTTGCAGAGCAGTACACAATATTTAGGGTATTCACAGTGTTTCCTATCGTCATATGTCATATCCTCAATTTAACAAATAATACGGCTGTGATCGACCCTAATATTCGTGGCATATTTGTGGCGCGATGAGTTGTTGTTGTTTTGCTTGCAAGGCGCGGCAATTAAGTTCCTATCGTTTTTCATTGATGTGTGGTGTACCTATAGTTATAAACTGCAGCCCAAGTGTGTAGTTGCTTGAAAAGTGCCACGCCCCCTGTCCTACGCCCATAAAATTTTACCAGTGGGACGAAGCATCCAAGAGGGGCCTGTATACAGAATCTCAATGCTGCACGACCTTTAGTTCCAAAGCTATTCTATATAAACGATTTTGTTTGTATGGGCGGTGCCACGCCCACTTGTCCACCGCCCGTCGTATTTTCCCAGTAGAAGGATATGGATATGTAGTAAGTTCCTACCGAGTTTCATTGATGTGTGATGTGTAGTTCTAAAGTTATACACAAATCTGGAGCTGATAAAAAAGTGCCACGCCCCTTATCCTACGCCCATAAAATTTTACCAGTGGGACGAAGCATCCAAGAGGGGCCTTTATACGGAATTTCAATGCTGCACGACCTTTAGTTCCTAAGCTATTCTATATAAACGATTTTGTTTGTATGGGCGGTACCACGCCCACTTGTCCACCACCCGTCTTATTTTCCCAGTAGAAGGATATGGATGTGTAGTAAGTTCCTACCGAGATTCATTGATGTGTGATGTGTAGTTCTAAAGTTATACACAAATCTGGAATTGATAAAAAAGTGTAACGCCCCTTATCCTACGCCCACAAAATTTTACCAGTGGGACGAAGCATCCAAGAGGGGATGTATACGGAAATTCAATGCTGCACGACCTTTATTTCCAAAGCTATTCTATATAAACGATTTTGTTTGTATGGGCGGTGCCACGCCCACTTGTCCACCACCCGTCTTATTTTCTCAGTAGAAGGATATGGATATGTAGTAAGTTCCTACCGAGTTTCATTGATGTGTGATGTGTAGTTCTAAAGTTATACACAAATCTGGAATTGATAAAAAAGTTCCACGCCCACTGTCCTACGCCCATAAAATTTTACCAGTGGGACGAAGCATCCAAGAGGGGCCTGTATACGGAATTTCAATGCTGCACGACCTTTAGTTACAAAGCTATTCTATATAAACGATTTTGTTTGTATGGGCGGTGCCACGCCCACTTGTCCACCGCCCGTCTTATTTCCCAGTAGAAGGATATGGATATGTAGTAAGTTCCTACCGAGTTTCATTGATGTGTGATGTGTAGTTCTAAAGTTATACACAAATCAGGAGTTGATAAAAAAGTGCCACGCCCCTTATCCTACGCCCATAAAATTTTACCAGTGGGACGACACATCCAAGAGGCGACTGCATACGAAATTTAAATGCTGCACGACCTTTAGTTCTAAAGCTATTCTATATAAACGATTTTGTTTGTATGGGCGGTGCCACGCCCCCTGTCCAGTGCCCGTCTTATTTTCTCAGTAGAAGGATATGGATATGTAGTAAGTTCCTACCGAGTTTCATTGATGTGTGATGTGTAGTTCTAAAGTTATACACAAATCTGGAGTTGATAAAAAAGTGCCACGCCCCTTATCCTACGCTCATAAAATTTTACCAGTGGGACGACACATCCAAGAGGCGACTGCATACGAAATTTCAATGCTGCACGACCTTTAGTTCCAAAGCTAATCGAGATCAAAAATTTTGTTTGTATGGGGGGTGCCACGCCCCCTTATCCAGTGCCCGTCTTATTTTCTCAGTAGAAGGATATGGATATGTAGTAAGTTCCTACCGAGTTTCATTGATGTGTGATGTGTAGTTCTAAAAATATACACAAATCTGGAATTGATAAAAAAGTGCCACGCCCCCTATTCTACGCCCATAAAATTTTACCAGTGGGACGACACATCCAAGAGGCGACTGCATACGAAATTTCAATGCTGCACGACCTTTAGTTCCAAAGCTAATCGAGATCAAAAATTTTGTTTGTATGAGGGGTGCCACGTCCAGTGCCCGTCTTATTTTCTCAGTAGAAGGATATGGATATGTAGTAAGTTCCTACCGAGTTTCATTGATGTGTGATGTGTAGTTCTTAAGTTATACACAAATCTGGAGTTGATAAAAGAGTGCCACGCCCCTTATCCTACGCCCATAAAATTTATTGATTCATGCATTGTCTTCGTGTTTACGCATGTATGCAAAGTTTCAGATCTATAAGTAGTCGGAAAGTGGGTGAAAAATTGAGTACTAGATTTGACGACATACCGCTTGCGCAAAGTGAACCTAATATAAAGCTTATAAAAATTCTTTGCTGTCTCATAGCAACAACAAAAACGCATAAAGGCGAGCAATAGGCTTCGCACAACCTTACGCTGCGGCATTCTCTGACCGAATGTTAGCATTTCGTTCGTTGCTTTTCGGCTTGCCGTTCTCAAGCTCTTGCTTACGCATACATGCAGGCTCACACGTATAATACGTGACGTATTATAGGACCACAATTGCCAGTTTCTGCGGGGCGAAAAAGCTCCAAGCATGTCTGGCGCACCTTCACGGTCTTTGGTAAAAACTTGCCACAACACAAGCGCCGCCCCTTAAGACTGCTGCAACTCTCGTATGGCCAGAATGACTTGGCGGATTGCCTGCTGTTTCGAGGAAAAGAAAGCGCGCACCGAAGAAGAACGCGACCTGGAGCACATAGAGAAAATTCTTGAAGCGAGATGAAATGTGTGCAAGGGCAACTACACGGGCTCCGTACCAACGAGTCTCGCATCTCATCATTCAGACGAATACGTGCCGCGTGTACTGAACGAGATTCACACACCAAAGTACAATGAAAATAATCAACAATTTTGAACAGAAGCAAATGAACTGGTAAGTGCATGCAAAAATGACTGATTGTTTCTGTATTCCTGCATGTGCTCCGAAGAACGACGCTTGCACAATCTCAGGATGCTGGTGCTACAGTTCAAAGTAAATCGCAGCCTACACTATTTTGTCTTTGGAAGGTAATCAAATGTATTCGCGGCTAATTATACTTTCCTTGTCCACAGGGAATTAAAGAAAAAGGAGAAAACCTTGAACACAAGCCAACTTAACACATTTAATAAGCGTACCAGCGCACCCGGCTAGCGGCAACGGAATTTGTGGCAAATGCTCAACTGAACTTGGTCGTCCGATGCAGAAGGTGGCCCTGCTTTGCGGACCTCCTTGTATCTCAACGATTCAGTTTTTAAGGATGCATGCAAACATTTTCTTAATTTTACATGGATTTAAGATATTTTGTTTTTTTGGCACAGCGGACAGAAGAAAACTTTAAAGCTGCATTATTTTTAGAGTACAATTATATATGACTATCGAACTTTACTACTTTTATTCAATCCAATTTATCTTTGCAGATTCAACAACCAAGAAAGCAATTACAAGCGGGCGCATGCAACGACGAGAAAGCGCATGTCATCATGACAGACATGTCCGTTAGTACGCGAGTGCCTAACATGCTTGAAGTTGTGCACTCCGGCGGACTATGTGTTTTTAGGCTTATGACTGACTACCTGTTGCGCGGCACTTGCCACTGGCATCGACAGCAGCAGCAGCAGCAGCAGCTTCATATGTTGCTGATATGAAATACAAAGCGCCGCAAGTACGCCAGAGTGCAACTCAACAACATTTGCCATTGCAACTTTTTGAAATTGCCATTGTTTTCGTCATCTTTCAATAACATATAAGAAAAAGTAATTAATATTAATAAGTTCAAAATTCTTTATATATTGCTATGCAAAAATATCAAATTTGACACTTTAGATGACTTCAGCAGAGTTCGGCGTTAATTTCTTATATTTCCTGTCCCCTAAAAAATGCGCTCGCACGGGACTGATGTAGCCACTACGCGAAATCTCTTTAACATGTATTGATACAAACGGGGATATAGGTAAGTTCGTAAATGCAACCCAGTGGTTGCACTGCAAAGCAACGCGTTCGTAAAAGCAAAATGGCGCAATACTACTGCGTGCAACGCGTTCGTTAATGCAACGGCTTGGCACCGCAGTGACAAATATCTGCAGTTTTCGCAGTCATTATCCTACTGTTGCCGTTTGCAAAACACGAAATGGAAACGTAGAAAATTTATTATAAATGGATCAAATTTTTGTTGTCATCTTGTATAAAGATGGAATACATCATCTGGATAGGTTTTTATTGTTTTAAAGTAATTATTTACTTTCGGGATCGATCTTTTTTTCTTTTTCAGCTAGGATTTTAGCTCGACACATCTCTCTTTCACTCGTTTTACCCTTTCTTTATTGAAATTCATTAAAAGACTCTTACTTCGAGTTTCGCAATTATCAATTAATGCCTTACCCAAAATTTCCATCCTGAATCGCGTTCGTTAATGCAACAAAAGTTTCTGCAACCAACCTGCAAACGAAATCAGCTGATCGGGCAGTGACAACTGAAGTTGGCTGCACTGCTACTGTCACTGCACGAATTTACTGCATTTACGAACGTACCTTATACCTCACGTCTCTCATGCCACCACACTAGCGGATCTTTCTTCCGATCTAGATACTCTTCATTTAGATACTTGTCAATTTCACTGGTGACATACCTTGTTAATGTGCCTTGCACCTGTCACTTGAAAAACTCGGCGCCTTTTATAATTCAAGTAAATTTAGCTTTAGTTCATCTAGGTCATCCAACTGAACGACCGATAGAGCTAGTTCAGATATGAGAACCAGAACTTTTAGATCTTTAGTTCGCGAACGACACAAGCATAATTGTTAGCAGACACTTCATGAATCGCATTAATGCCCTCACGAAGTTTATCAAAAGCAATGCCACAATCTTCGGTGGTCATGTGAAAGATCACTGGTGGCGAATTGAATTCCAGAATCGTGGAAGTCCACACCTTCATATGGTTGTATGGATTGAAGATCATCCAGCATTCGATTCTGAAGATGGAATTCAATTCTTAGATCAAGTGTGTTCCTGTGAAATGCCAGCTGATGATTCCGATATCTATGAATATGTGAGAAGGAATCAAATACACAAACACACTTCAACATGTACAACATGTCGATTCAGTTTCCCTCGAAGAGAGTGTGAAATTACTAAAATCATCAGCCATACATCTCACGAGTTCATACAGAATGGCGGAAGAATATGCCTGCTGAAACGCCGAAAGGAAGACATATGGGTCAATAACTACAATCCAACATTGCTCAAATTATGGGACGCAAATATGGACATTCAACCGTGTGGATCAAATGAAGCCATAGCACACTACGTGGCGAAATACATGTCCAAGTCTGAACCAACTGAACTTGATGCAGGCATTGCCCAAGCAATTCGGCAAATAAAGCGAGAGGAAACGTGTGTCTCACGGAAGCTCTTCAAGATTTGTATGAAAATCTTAAATCAACGCCAAGTGTCAGCATGTGAGTGTATATTCCGGTTATGCCATCTCAATATGAGAGATAGCCCAAGAAAATGTATATTCCTCAACACACGGAAGCCTGAACAAAGATACAGAGTCATTAAGTTCGACGGGTCGGGCAGAGCAGAAGCTATTGCACAAACATCTTTGTGCGCTATGAAAAGCGTCCACATGAACACCCCGACTATGACTTCAACAACATGAGTCTAATCGAATTTGCGATGCTGTTCGAGCCTTACTATGCGAAACCACAGCATGACATTGAAGAAAGTATAGACCCATTCCCAGAAGAAGAGAAAAATACTCGAAAAAGACTAATCAAGCTAATAGATAATAGCAAAATAGTCATCAGAAATGTACCAGCCGTTGTGAGATTTCCAAACTTCATAGCTGCAAATGATCCGGAAAACTTCTATTATAGCTTACTCCTTCTATACATGCCATATCGTTCTGAAAGCGAATTAATTGAAGAGTTTGATACGGCTAGAGAAGCGTTTATGGCACGCGAAGAACATCTAAGACAAGTTAGCGCACACATGGAGTTGCATAGAGAACGAGACAAACAACTTGAGAATGCATTCAATCAAGCTCACGCATTCAATATTCTCGAACAAGAACCTGCTCTCTTAGATGTGGCAGAAGAAGAAACATGCCGGATCAACTTATGGAGGATGCAGAGTTCCAAGCTGGCGAAAGAGCTATGAATTTAGACCAGCGAGAAATATATATCACCATCACCAGTAGTGTGCAAGAACAAATGAATGCCAGTTCTAATCCACTGAAGCTCTTCATAACTGGAAATGCTGGAACTGGAAAGACATTTACATTAAACATGCTAAAGAATCAAGTTAGTAGACTCTATGCCAAACAAGCCGTAAAAGTATGGCATTAACAGGAGTTGCGGCAAGATTAGTAAATGGTTCAACATTGCACAGTACGCTGAAGTTGCCCGTCCAGAAAGATGGACGAATCACACAGATGCCGTTGTTAACTGGAAACTTCTTAAGAATCATGCGAATGCAATGGAAAGAAATTGAATTCTTGTTCATAGATGAAATATCTATGGTCCCTTATGAAATGCTTTGCATGATCGACTCACGCCTGAAACAACTGAAAAATTGCGAAGAACTCTTCGGCGGCATCAATGTAATACTCTTCGGAGACTTGATGCAATTACCACCAGTACGCGGGAACTAAGTGTTCGCCCAGCCGGAGAAATTACGACCTACAACACACTTATGGCGAATGTTCAGGCTGATCGAACTTAAGCAGAATATGAGACAACGAGGAGACATGACCTTCATTAATATCCTAAATGCACTACGAATTGGAGAACTGAAATCAGATCATATGTCAGTCTTAATGGATCATGTGAAGAATGAAAACACTGGTGAATTCTCGATTGAAAAGGCCCTGCGTATATATCCAAAAAATTACCAAGTATTCGAACACAATCAAAGCGTACTAGAGCACTTCAGATCAAAAGGAACAACAATGTAAAAGATACAAGCACAAGGCCAGCTTGTAGATGCTATAAGAAACATAGACAATCTTGATCTCAGTAAAGTAATTCCAGCTGACATCAATCAGACTGGAGGCCTGCCTAATGAGTTATGAGTATTTGTAGGAGCGAAAGTAATGCTGCGATCTAACATCGATGTACCTAAAGGCTTAGTAAATGGTGCTATCGGCTTTATAATAGAAATCATATGGCCACTATACGCTCGTAATCAACTACACGAGAGACAAATTCCATCAGTCCGCGTAGACTTTGCAAGGGATGGCATACATATAATAAACCCAATAGCTAAGCAATTCTCCGCGAAGATGAGCTATGGCACTGCTGAACGTAGAATGCTACCAATGGTACTATCTTGGGCTTCTTCCGTACACAAAATGCAAGGCAATACAGTGGATTATGCAGTAGTGTACTTGGGACCAAAGATCTTCACAGATGGTCAAGCATATGTGGCTTTAAGTCGAGTAAAATCCTTAGATGGCTTGAGAATTGAAGAGCTAGACTGCAAGAAACCTAACAGGAAAGAAACCTTGCAATAATGAGGCATTAACAGAAATGAATAGAATGAGAGACATAGAGTAAATTCAAAATATCTGATTTCCATCTTGTACAATGCTCAAAGATTTCTAATACAAATACCGGCCCAAGGGCAACGGCACAAATACCGGCCCAAGGGTAACGGACAAATACCGGCCCAAGGGCAACTCGCAATAAACAAATACCGGCCCAAGGGCAACGGCACAAATACCAGCCCTTGGGCCTAACAGGCATAAATACCGGCAAAAGGGCAACGGCACAAATACCGGTCCAAGGGCAACGGCACAAATACCGGTCCAAGGGCAACTCGCTATAAACTAATTCCGGCCCAAGGGCAACGGCACAAATACCGGCCCTTGGGCAACGGCACAAATACCGGCCCTTGGGCAACGGCACAAATACCGGCCCAAGGGCAACGGACAAATACCGGCCCAACGGCAACGGAGAAATACCGGCCCAAGGGCAACTCGCGATAAACAAATTCCGGCCCAAGGGCTACGGCACAAATACCGGCCCAAGGGCAACGGCACAAATACCGGTCCAAGGGCAACTCGCGATAAACAAATACCGACCCAAGGGCAACGGACAAATACCGGACAACGGTTAAAATTCCAATCAGAGCACAGACAGAAGAAGAAGCACGTAGGGACAGACGGGCCAGGAGCTGTTTAATCGCATTTTATATAATCTTGCCGTATTTATAGAATACGAAATGTGTAATAACCTAGATTTACGCCTGATTTAGGCCCCTACCAATATATGTATATTCACAACCAATATTATATAGATATAACCTTAAATCACATCAAATACATGAACAAATGTTCCGGGGACAGACAGGCAAGGAGGAGCGCTGCTATTTAACCGAAAACAACGGAAATCACGAAAAGGGCAGACGGGCAAGGAAAATAACAGCACAGATAGGGAAGAACAAGTTAATATATGTAGATGATAAAGTTGTTTTGACTGATCTGGTGTGTTTTCTCCCTTAGAGATCTGAAACTTTGCATACATGCATTCAATCATTTTTAAGGAAGATTCCAGCGAAACGACACTGTACAGAAAATAAAATTCATGGCAAACCGCTAATCGCTATATATATTTTTTGCTGTATTTATGGAATACAAAATATATAAGGACCTAGATTTATGCCTAAGTTAGGCCCCTACCAATATATAGGCATCAC
The DNA here is from genome assembly GCA_963457695.1 of Neria commutata. NCBI lineage: Eukaryota > Metazoa > Arthropoda > Insecta > Diptera > Micropezidae > Neria > Neria commutata. The sequence goes on from OY735246.1 coordinate 28,417,961, forward strand.
AACCAATATTTTATAGATATAACATTAAATCACATCAAATACATGAACAAATGTTCCGGTGACAGACGGGCAAGGAGGAGCGCTGCTATTCAACCGAAAACCAAGAAAAGACCAGACGGGCAAGGAAAAGTACTCCTATTAAATTAAATAGAATTAGATTGAGCAACAGCCAATCACAGCACAGATAGGGAAGAACAAGTTAATATATGTAGATGATAAAGTTGTTTTGACTGATCTGGTGTGTTTTCTCCCTTAGAGATCTGAAACTTTGCATACATGCATTCAATCATTTTTAAGGAAGATTCCAGCGAAACGACACTGTACAGAAAATAAAATTCATGGCAAACCGCTAATCGCTATATATATTTTTTGCTGTATTTATGGAATACAAAATATATAAGGACCTAGATTTATGCCTAAGTTAGGCCCCTACCAATATATAGGCATCACAACCAATATTATATAGATATAACATTAAATCACATCAAATACATGAACAAATGTTCCGGGGACAGACGTGCAAGGAGGAGCGCTGCTATTCAACCGAAAACCAAGAAAAGACCAGACGGGCAAGGAAAAGTACTCCTATTAAATTAAATAGAATTAATTTCAGCAACAGCCAATCAGAGCACAACAAGGAAGAAGAAGCACTGCTGTATATAAGGAGCAGCTGTAGCCAAAGCGGACAGAACTGTACGAGCTGCCAAGCAGAGAGGTTGTCTGATTTTAACTCTTCGTTGTTTCTTTTGGTTGAATTCTAACCTCAAAAAGGTTATTTCTGGTACGGTACACTTAGGGCGCGAGCCCGACTCGCGCTTGACTGCTTTTCTTTTTTTTTTTGTTTCTATGAGCGACTTTTTCCCATGGCGTTAAGACTCCTGCTCTCATTAGTCCCTGCGCGGTTAAATTATAGAAACGTATAAGAAAAGTCATATTCAATTTCATTGGAAATTTCCATGCATAGACCGAGCTCGCCGCGCCTTGCACGCAAAATAGCAAAACTCACCGCGCCAAAGCAACGGGAGTTTTACGGAACAACAATGTACAAGATACAAGCACAAGGCCAGCTTGTAGATGCTATAAGAAACATAGACAATCTTGATCTCAGTAAAGTAATTCCAGCTGACATCAATCAGACTGGAGGCCTGCCTAATGAGTTAGGAGTATTTGTAGGAGCGAAAGTAATGCTGCGATCTAACATCGATGTACCTAAAGGCTTAGTAAATGGTGCTATCGGCTTTATAATAGAAATCATATGGCCACTATACGCTCGTAACCATCTACACGAGAGACAAATTCCATCAGTCCGCGTAGACTTTGCAAGGGATGGCATACATATAATAAACCCAATAGCTAAGCAATTCTCCGCGAAGATGAGCTATGGCACTGCTGAACGTAGAATGCTACCAATGGTACTATCTTGGGCTTCTTCCGTACACAAAATGCAAGGCAATACAGTGGATTATGCAGTAGTGTACTTGGGACCAAAGATCTTCACAGATGGTCAAGCATATGTGGCTTTAAGTCGAGTAAAATCCTTAGATGGCTTGAGAATTGAAGAGCTAGACTGCAAGAAACCTAACAGGAAAGAAACCTTGCAATAATGAGGCATTAACAGAAATGAATAGAATGAGAGACATAGAGTAAATTTAAAATATCTGATTTCCATCTTGTACAATGCTCAAAGATTTCTAATACAAATACCGGCCCAAGGGCAACGGCACAAATACCAGCCCTTAGGCCTAACAGGCATAAATACCGGCAAAAGGGCAACGGCACAAATACCGGTCCAAGGGCAACGGCACAAATACCGGTCCAAGGGCAACTCGCGATAAACAAATTCCGGCCCAAGGGCAACGGCACAAATACCGGCCCTTGGGCAACGGCACAAATACCGGCCCTTGGGCAACGGCACAAATACCGGCCCAAGGGCAACTCGCAATAAACAAATACCGGCCCAAGGGCAACGGCACAAATACCAGCCCTTGGGCCTAACAGGCATAAATACCGGCAAAAGGGCAACGGCACAAATACCGGTCCAAGGGCAACTCGCAATAAACAAATACCGGCCCAAGGGCAACGGCACAAATACCGGCCCAACGGCAACGGAGAAATACCGGCCCAAGGGCAACTCGCGATAAACAAATTCCGGCCCAAGGGCTACGGCACAAATACCGGCCCAAGGGCAACGGCACAAATACCGGTCCAAGGGCAACTCGCGATAAACAAATACCGACCCAAGGGCAACGGACAAATACCGGCAACGGCACAAATACCGGACAACGGTTAAAATTCCAATCAGAGCACAGACAGAAGAAGAAGCACGTAGGGACAGACGGGCCAGGAGCTGTTTAATCGCATTTTATATAATCTTGCCGTATTTATAGAATACGAACTGTGTAATAACCTAGGTTTACGCCTGATTTAGGCCCCTACCAATATATGTATATACATCACAACCAATATTATATAGATATAACCTTAAATCACATCAAATACATGAACAAATGTTCCGGGGACAGACAGGCAAGGAGGAGCGCTGCTATTTAACCGAAAACAACGGAAATCACGAAAAGGGCAGACGGGCAAGGAAAATCACAGCACAGATAGGGAAGAACAAGTTAATATATGTAGATGATAAAGTTGTTTTGACTGATCTGGTGTGTTTTCTCCCTTAGAGATCTGAAACTTTGCATACATGCATTCAATCATTTTTAAGGAAGATTCCAGCGAAACGACACTGTACAGAAAATAAAATTCATGGCAAACCGCTAATCGCTATATATATTTTTTGCTGTATTTATGGAATACAAAATATATAAGGACCTAGATTTATGCCTAAGTTAGGCCCCTACCAATATATAGGCATCACAACCAATATTATATAGATATAACATTAAATCACATCAAATACATGAACAAATGTTCCGGTGACAGACGGGCAACGAGGAGCACTGCTATTCAACCGAAAACCAAGAAAAGACCAGACGGGCAAGGAAAAGTACTCCTATTAAATTAAATAGAATTAGATTGAGCAACAGCCAATCACAGCACAGATAGGGAAGAACAAGTTAATATATGTAGATGATAAAGTTGTTTTGACTGATCTGGTGTGTTTTCTCCCTTAGAGATCTGAAACTTTGCATACATGCATTCAATCATTTTTAAGGAAGATTCCAGCGAAACGACACTGTACAGAAAATAAAATTCATGGCAAACCGCTAATCGCTATATATATTTTTTGCTGTATTTATGGAATACAAAATATATAAGGACCTAGATTTATGCCTAAGTTAGGCCCCTACCAATATATAGGCATCACAACCAATATTTTATAGATATAACATTAAATCACATCAAATACATGAACAAATGTTCCGGTGACAGACGGGCAAGGAGGAGCGCTGCTATTCAACCGAAAACCAAGAAAAGACCAGACGGGCAAGGAAAAGTACTCCTATTAAATTAAATAGAATTAGATTGAGCAACAGCCAATCACAGCACAGATAGGGAAGAACAAGTTAATATATGTAGATGATAAAGTTGTTTTGACTGATCTGGTGTGTTTTCTCCCTTAGAGATCTGAAACTTTGCATACATGCATTCAATCATTTTTAAGGAAGATTCCAGCGAAACGACACTGTACAGAAAATAAAATTCATGGCAAACCGCTAATCGCTATATATATTTTTTGCTGTATTTATGGAATACAAAATATATAAGGACCTAGATTTATGCCTAAGTTAGGCCCCTACCAATATATAGGCATCACAACCAATATTATATAGATATAACATTAAATCACATCAAATACATGAACAAATGTCCCGGGGACAGACGTGCAAGGAGGAGCGCTGCTATTCAACCGAAAACCAAGAAAAGACCAGACGGGCTAGGAAAAGTACTCCTATTAAATTAAATAGAATTAATTTCAGCAACAGCCAATCAGAGCACAACAAGGAAGAAGAAGCACTGCTGTATATAAGGAGCAGCTGTAGCCAAAGCGGACAGAACTGTACGAGCTGCCAAGCAGAGAGGTTGTCTGATTTTAACTCTTCGTTGTTTCTTTTGGTTGAATTCTAACCTCAAAAAGGTTATTTCTGGTACGGTACACTTAGGGCGCGAGCCCGACTCGCGCTTGACTGCTTTTCTTTTTTTTTTGTTTCTATGAGCGACTTTTTCCCATGGCGTTAGGACTCCTGCTCTCATTAGTCCCTGCGCGGTTAAATTATAGAAACGTATAAGAAAAGTCATATTCAATTTCATTGGAAATTTCCATGCATAGACCGAGCTCGCCGCGCCTTGCACGCAAAATAGCAAAACTCACCGCGCCAAAGCAACGGGAGTTTTACGCATGTGCCGAGCTCGCCGCGCCCTGCAAGCAAAACAACAACAACTCATCGCGCCGCAAATATGCCACGAATATTAGGGTCGATCACAGCCGTATTATATATTAAATTGAGGATATGACATATGACGATAGGAAACACTGTGAATACCCTAAATATTGTGTACTGCTCTGCAAGTTTTAAATTCTTTTTGTGAAAAATTTCAGAGCTCTAAAATTTAATTTATGGAAGACTAAAAAGTAGAAAATAATATTATATAAAAAAAACTTTTTAAAACTAAGCTTTAATGTACTAAAAAGTAGAAAATAAATTGTTTCGAAGTCACCAGTATCTTACTATCAATAAAAGCTTGTGCGCTCAATATCCATATTCAAAATATCTTTCATTACTAGAATCTATTTGCAAAAAATTATTTAAATAAAATATTGTGGTAACTGGTTGAATATTCGGTTGAATATTCTGAACTATAAACTTTTTCGAAATGATCGAAATGATAAAAAAGGTGGGGGAGTTGCAATATACTGTAAAAGTAACTTAAATGTTAAACTGTTAGGCATGTCCAGTGGTTGAGGTGGAATTTCTCAATGTAGAAATTTATGATAATCGTACAAAAGTTTTCTTGTCGTGTGTGTATAATCCGTATCGTAACTGTTCTCTGGACCTATTGTTTACTACATTGTCGAATTGTGCAATTGACTACGATCACTTTGTTTTGTGTGGTGATTTAAATATAAATGTTTTATCTAAGGATAATCTTGTTAGTCATTTCCTCGATCGTCACTGAAGTAGGGCTCCAAATAGTAAATAACAGTATTCCTACACGCTATGCAAGCAATGCTTCTCCAAGTCTATTAGATCTTTTTGTTGTCTCAGATGTCTCTACTGTGTCGCTTTTTGACCAAATATTGTTCATATCTGACCATGATCTTATTTTTTTGTTCCTTGAATATAATTCTGACACCAGCTGTAACTGTGAATACCGCTTCTTTTCGTAACTACAAATTAATCGATTTCGATTCGTTGCATAATGACCTGTCCATCATAAATTGGTCCGAATGTTGGTTCGTTAGCACTGTTAATGAAAAACTGTATATCTTCGCGAATAAAATTTTTGAGTTGTTTGAGTCGCATGTCCCATTAACTACTCACCGAGTCACTAACAGAAGTTGCCCCTGGTTCACAAATAATGTCAAATTAGCCCTGAAAAAACCTAGTAAAACATATAACCGCTGGAAAAGAAACCCGACAAGCTCTAATTGGGAACAGCACAAAAGAGCTAGAAACGAAGCTAACTACACTGTCAAATTGGCAAAACGCATTTTCTTCATGTCCAAGTTAAGTACAGCACAACCTTCCAAAAATCTTTGGAACAATTTAAGAAGGGCAAGAGTTTGTAATGTGAGTTCTGACGAGTGTCGGCTTGATCCTAATGTTCTAAACGATTATTTCACTGCCAGCTCCACGTCAAAATACAATGCATCTGTTATTAATACGAGAATTGTTAATGTCGTTTGTCCAAATAATTTTGAGTTTTCTGCTGTAAATGAATGCGATGTTGCCCGTTGCGTTAATAATATAAAATCAAATGCTGTGTGTGAAGATGAGATACCAATAAAATTCATCAAACTCATTTTACCGCACATCTTTAGCCCTTTGACACACATTTTGAATCACTGTGTCACAAGCTCTTGCTTCCCTGATGCTTGGAAAGCAGCGACAATCATCCCAATAGCTAAGAAAACCAATGCACGTGATCCGTGTGATTTTCTTCCGGTAAGCCTTTTATCATCTTTATCGAAAGTTTTTGAGTCTCTGTTGAGTGAGCAAATCTCGGAACACATCAGAAAATGTAATCTTATGTCCCCACTTCAATCGAGCTTTCGGCCTGGCCATAGCTGCTCCACAGCTATTGTAAAGATCCTGGATGACATCAGACTTTCATATGATCTGGGGCACATTACCTTGCTTTGTCTGTTAGACTTTTCAAAGGCTTTTGACTCGGTTGACCATTACATCCTTTGTCAAAAACTAGAGCTAAATTTTGGGTTTTCTAGCGGGGCAGTCCGCCTGATATATAATTACTTGGTAGGGAGGTCTCAACGAGTTAGGGTGGGAAATAGCCCGTCTGCTTTCAGTAATTTATCCTGTGGAGTGCCGCAAGGCTCAGTCCTTGGTCCGCTCTTATTCACGATGTTCCTCAATAATATTTTCAACACATGCCTTCATGTTACAATGCATGCATATGGTGATGATCTTCAGCTCTACTTGTCCAAGCCAATCAGCCTTGTTGAAGATTTATGCACTGAAGTAAATGAAGACATGAAAAAGCTCGAAGATTGGTCTAAAGCGAATAAGCTTAGCCTTAACCCCGTCAAATCATATGTCTTGCCGATTTCAAAATCTAACTACTCTGTTTCTAATATACCAAGAATTATACTGAATGGTGTAGCCTTGAATTTTGTCGAAAAAGTTAAAAATCTTGGCTTCTTTATAAACTCCTCCCTGTCTTGCGTAGATCATGTAAATTCCGTGGTTTGCAAGGTTTACTGTACCCTACGGAACCTAAGGTGGACTGGATCATTGGATCATTCGTGCCTGTCGAGACCAGACGAAAGCTAGTGATCCAACTCATAGTGCCAATCATTTCCTACGCTGAAGTTGTGTATAGTAAACTGGACTCTAGGTCAAAGATCAAGTTACAGCTCGCTTTTAATAATGCGATCAGATATATCTATGGTCTGAAAAAGTTTGACCACATTAGTCATTTGAGCAAACTTGGTTGCAATGTTATTAAGTACTTGGAAGCCAGAAACTGTATTTTTCTGCATAGCTTAATTTATACACAAACGCTTGATTACTTATTTAATAAGCTACAGTTTTGTAGGTCAGCTAGAAATTTAAACCTCATAATCCCTGCACATAACTTTTTAAACTCCGACAGACTCTTTTTTGTGAACGTCATCAGATTGTGGAACTCGCTTCCTTTAAATATAAAAAGTATCAAAATTAAGCACAGCTTTAAGTATGCTATTTTCCAACATTTCTCCTGAACGTACCTTGCTACTTTCTTCTTCTATCCTATCTTTTCCCACTTTTTCTAACCTATATTATATCTCTCTATATTAGATAAAACTTTATTGACAAAAATTGTTAGATCTTTTATTTATCTACAAAATTTGTAATTAATGTCTAAGGGCCAGTTTCTCAGTGGATGTTTAAATCTAATTTGCGAATTGAGTTTAAATCTAGTTTAACTTTTCTTGAGTTTCACAGTGCATTTATTTAAATACGGAATAATGAATGGCAACTTCGAATATTTGACAATTGAACACAGCACAACTTGCCAAAAACATATGTTCAATTGTTCAATTATGGAGGCAGCGCGAGCTAAAAATTTTTCGTCGGCCGAAAGAAGTGAATTATTGGATATTCTTCAAAGAATCCACAGTTTATATTATTTATAATACTACGGGATCATTTATATGTGCTACACCATGCAGTTGTATGTTTAATTTGGCCGCTTATAAATTGCAATATTGTCGACGCAGCTTGCCTGCACATCCGAAATCAGCTGTTTATTTGTTTTCGATTGCAACTCTGTGCCGTACTTAAATGCCCACAACCGGGCATTTAAATTGTATTTAACTTCCCACTGTGAAACTGAAATTCCCTATTTAAACTGCAATCAGAGTTTAAACATCCACTGTGAAACTGGCCCTAAGTTACTTTTAATTATCCCTTATATTTTCTGTGTTGATTATTACTCGTTGTTATTTATGATATACTTACTGCATGAAAAAGACTCTGTCTTATATGTGAACAGAATTAGGTTAATAATAAATAAAATAAAAAAATAAAAAATAAAATAAAACTGGTTGACAAATATTGAACACATGAGCGCCCCAAGCTTTTATTAATAGTAAGATACTGGTGACCTCGAAACAATTTATTTTCTACTTTTTAGTACATTAAAGCTTATTTTTAAAAAGTTTTTTTTATATAATATTATTACTCTTCGTTGTTTCTTTCAGTTGAATTCTAAGCTCAAAAAGGGTATTTCTGGTACGGAACACTTAGGGCGCGAACCCGACTCGCACTTGACTGCTTTTCTTTTTTTGTTTCTATGAGCGACTTTTTCCCATGGCGTTAGGACTCCTGCTCTCGTTAGTCCCTGCGCGGTTAAATTATAGAAACGTATAGGAACAACATGCAAAATTCAGTACTATTTTAGTTTGAAAATTACCGCAGTACCACCTACCTTCAGTTCCTTTTGGTGAATACCAATATAATTAGGGTTTTCACAGTGTCTCATATTTGTCGTGTAATTTGAAATAAGAATATACAACAGTCATTAAAATAAGTTTGCTTTTCTTATACAAAAATCAAATAAGTACGACAAATACAACACGGCAGCCTATGTATTTCAAAAGTCATATTCAATTTCATTGGAAATTTCCATGCATGGACCGAGCTCGCCGCGCCTTGCAAGCAAATCAACAACAACTCATCGCGCCACAAATATGCCAGGAATATTAGGGTCGATAACAGCCGTATTATTTGTTAAAGTGAGGATATGACATATGACGATAGGAAACACTGTGAATACCCTAAATAGTGTGTACTGCTCTGAAAGTTTTAAATTCTTTTTGTGAAAAATTTCAGAGCTCTAAAATTGAATTTATGGAAGACTAAAAAGTAGAAAATAAAATTATATAAAAAAAAACTTTTTAGAAATCAGCTTTAATTCATTTAATGTACTAAAAAGTAGAAAATAAATAGTTTCCAAGTCACCAGTATCTTACTATCAATAAAAGCTTGTGCGCTCAATATCCATATTCACACTTATCTTTCATTACTAGAATCTATTTGCAAAACATAATTTAAATAAAATATTGTGGTAACTGGTTGACAAATATTGAACACATGAGCGCCCCAAGCTTTTATTGTGAGTAAGATACTGGTGACTTGGAAACAATTTATTTTCTACTTTTTAGTACATTAAGGGCCGTTTTCTCAATGTCCGGTTAAGCGATAACCACCACATTTAACGGCGACTTTTGAAGTTTCCGATTTCACAGTATTTGATCAAAATTGCTCTGTCGGTTAAGCTAACCGGCACCACTTCTGTCGGTTAACTTACCCGGCTCACCGTTTGACAGCTAATAAAAGTGACGTTTTCAATTGACGTCTAATATTGCTATATTTTTAATTCAGAAAATAGAGAAAACTGCGTTTTTTACGCATTTTACAAATGAAAAAAGCAATGATTATAAGAGAGGAAATGGAAAAGAGAAGGAACCTATGAGTGCGCCAAGCCTCTCCACTATTGAATCAGTGCTCTTTTTCCACTGGGCGCTACCCGTTTGTCCAGCATCTCTTTTCTTCTTTGCTTTAAATTTGTTCACAGAAAATAATTTTGAAATTTATTTTGCGATTCATATTGACAGCAAATGTACTGTCAATTCTCCTTTTATGCGGTGGATGCGTTCCACAACTAACCGCACAAAAGGAAATCGCATAAAAAAATACTCTAATGTATGGTAAAAATAGGGATGTGTTCCATTGTTTTCAAAAAGCGCATAAAACTCAAAAATCGCATAGAAATAGACATAAATTACGTTGCATAAATAGGGATACGTTCCAAAATTTTTTAAAAGCTCAAGACCAAAAAGTCGCAAAGAAAAGTCGACTCTGAAAAAATGTGGATACCTAAGAATATTTGAACAAGGAGTAAAAATTTTCAATTTGCCTGTTCTGTAAAACATTGTTATCCAAAAGTTCCTTTTGGAAGAGAAAACACCAACCCATACAAACTTTGTTATGATAAAAAGAAAAACCAATTGTGTTCAATATGTACACTACAAAAACAAATTAATTGTATGTAATATGTTATGAAAACCCAACTTAATAACTCAAAATTCATTTAAATCTCTCATGATCCTTCCAATAAAAGATCCTAATCAATTTCCCAGTCAAAAAAATCAATTTCCCACTTTTTTTCTGAAGATATGTTCTTCATTTTGCAAAGTTGGCATAATTTAAATTTCAAACTTAATAAGCACAAATTTTTCAAGTGCTTCTCATTCCACAGCTGCACACTTTTTCCATCGAAATCATGCGCAAGACAACAACAGAATTTGCGTTGAAGATAGCTGTCGCAAAATTGTACCAACAAAGCTTAAGAAAGTGTTGTTGCGTTGCGCTAGGGCTCCTCTGCCATACAAAATTCAAAGGAAAAAAACGCATAACTTCGAAATTATGAAAAAAAAATCTCATAAAACTCGTATGGAAAAACCGCATAACTTCGAAATCGCATAAAAATAATTCGCATAAAAAGAGAATTGACAGTACTAGAACAAGCGTCAAATCTTTTACATTTTTGTGATTTAAATATAAATGTTTTATCTAAGGATAATCTTGTTAGTCATTTCCTCGATCGTCACTGAAGTAGGGCTCCAAATAGTAAATAACAGTATTCCTACACGCTATGCAAGCAATGCTTCTCCAAGTCTATTAGATCTTTTTGTTGTCTCAGATGTCTCTACTGTGTCGCTTTTTGACCAAATATTGTTCATATCTGACCATGATCTTATTTTTTTGTTCCTTGAATATAATTCTGACACCAGCTGTAACTGTGAATACCGCTTCTTTTCGTAACTACAAATTAATCGATTTCGATTCGTTGCATAATGACCTGTCCATCATAAATTGGTCCGAATGTTGGTTCGTTAGCACTGTTAATGAAAAACTGTATATCTTCGCGAATAAAATTTTTGAGTTGTTTGAGTCGCATGTCCCATTAACTACTCACCGAGTCACTAACAGAAGTTGCCCCTGGTTCACAAATAATGTCAAATTAGCCCTGAAAAAACCTAGTAAAACATATAACCGCTGGAAAAGAAACCCGACAAGCTCTAATTGGGAACAGCACAAAAGAGCTAGAAACGAAGCTAACTACACTGTCAAATTGGCAAAACGCATTTTCTTCATGTCCAAGTTAAGTACAGCACAACCTTCCAAAAATCTTTGGAACAATTTAAGAAGGGCAAGAGTTTGTAATGTGAGTTCTGACGAGTGTCGGCTTGATCCTAATGTTCTAAACGATTATTTCACTGCCAGCTCCACGTCAAAATACAATGCATCTGTTATTAATACGAGAATTGTTAATGTCGTTTGTCCAAATAATTTTGAGTTTTCTGCTGTAAATGAATGCGATGTTGCCCGTTGCGTTAATAATATAAAATCAAATGCTGTGTGTGAAGATGAGATACCAATAAAATTCATCAAACTCATTTTACCGCACATCTTTAGCCCTTTGACACACATTTTGAATCACTGTGTCACAAGCTCTTGCTTCCCTGATGCTTGGAAAGCAGCGACAATCATCCCAATAGCTAAGAAAACCAATGCACGTGATCCGTGTGATTTTCTTCCGGTAAGCCTTTTATCATCTTTATCGAAAGTTTTTGAGTCTCTGTTGAGTGAGCAAATCTCGGAACACATCAGAAAATGTAATCTTATGTCCCCACTTCAATCGAGCTTTCGGCCTGGCCATAGCTGCTCCACAGCTATTGTAAAGATCCTGGATGACATCAGACTTTCATATGATCTGGGGCACATTACCTTGCTTTGTCTGTTAGACTTTTCAAAGGCTTTTGACTCGGTTGACCATTACATCCTTTGTCAAAAACTAGAGCTAAATTTTGGGTTTTCTAGCGGGGCAGTCCGCCTGATATATAATTACTTGGTAGGGAGGTCTCAACGAGTTAGGGTGGGAAATAGCCCGTCTGCTTTCAGTAATTTATCCTGTGGAGTGCCGCAAGGCTCAGTCCTTGGTCCGCTCTTATTCACGATGTTCCTCAATAATATTTTCAACACATGCCTTCATGTTACAATGCATGCATATGGTGATGATCTTCAGCTCTACTTGTCCAAGCCAATCAGCCTTGTTGAAGATTTATGCACTGAAGTAAATGAAGACATGAAAAAGCTCGAAGATTGGTCTAAAGCGAATAAGCTTAGCCTTAACCCCGTCAAATCATATGTCTTGCCGATTTCAAAATCTAACTACTCTGTTTCTAATATACCAAGAATTATACTGAATGGTGTAGCCTTGAATTTTGTCGAAAAAGTTAAAAATCTTGGCTTCTTTATAAACTCCTCCCTGTCTTGCGTAGATCATGTAAATTCCGTGGTTTGCAAGGTTTACTGTACCCTACGGAACCTAAGGTGGACTGGATCATTGGATCATTCGTGCCTGTCGAGACCAGACGAAAGCTAGTGATCCAACTCATAGTGCCAATCATTTCCTACGCTGAAGTTGTGTATAGTAAACTGGACTCTAGGTCAAAGATCAAGTTACAGCTCGCTTTTAACAATGCGATCAGATATATCTATGGTCTGAAAAAGTTTGACCACATTAGTCATTTGAGCAAACTTGGTTGCAATGTTATTAAGTACTTGGAAGCCAGAAACTGTATTTTTCTGCATAGCTTAATTTATACACAAACGCTTGATTACTTATTTAATAAGCTACAGTTTTGTAGGTCAGCTAGAAATTTAAACCTCATAATCCCTGCACATAACTTTTTAAACTCCGACAGACTCTTTTTTGTGAACGTCATCAGATTGTGGAACTCGCTTCCTTTAAATATAAAAAGTATCAAAATTAAGCACAGCTTTAAGTATGCTATTTTCCAACATTTCTCCTGAACGTACCTTGCTACTTTCTTCTTCTATCCTATCTTTTCCCACTTTTTCTAACCTATATTATATCTCTCTATATTAGATAAAACTTTATTGACAAAAATTGTTAGATCTTTTATTTATCTACAAAATTTGTAATTAATGTCTAAGGGCCAGTTTCTCAGTGGATGTTTAAATCTAATTTGCGAATTGAGTTTAAATCTAGTTTAACTTTTCTTGAGTTTCACAGTGCATTTATTTAAATACGGAATAATGAATGGCAACTTCGAATATTTGACAATTGAACACAGCACAACTTGCCAAAAACATATGTTCAATTGTTCAATTATGGAGGCAGCGCGAGCTAAAAATTTTTCGTCGGCCGAAAGAAGTGAATTATTGGATATTCTTCAAAGAATCCACAGTTTATATTATTTATAATACTACGGGATCATTTATATGTGCTACACCATGCAGTTGTATGTTTAATTTGGCCGCTTATAAATTGCAATATTGTCGACGCAGCTTGCCTGCACATCCGAAATCAGCTGTTTATTTGTTTTCGATTGCAACTCTGTGCCGTACTTAAATGCCCACAACCGGGCATTTAAATTGTATTTAACTTCCCACTGTGAAACTGAAATTCCCTATTTAAACTGCAATCAGAGTTTAAACATCCACTGTGAAACTGGCCCTAAGTTACTTTTAATTATCCCTTATATTTTCTGTGTTGATTATTACTCGTTGTTATTTATGATATACTTACTGCATGAAAAAGACTCTGTCTTATATGTGAACAGAATTAGGTTAATAATAAATAAAATAAAAAAATAAAAAATAAAATAAAACTGGTTGACAAATATTGAACACATGAGCGCCCCAAGCTTTTATTAATAGTAAGATACTGGTGACCTCGAAACAATTTATTTTCTACTTTTTAGTACATTAAAGCTTATTTTTAAAAAGTTTTTTTTATATAATATTATTACTCTTCGTTGTTTCTTTCAGTTGAATTCTAAGCTCAAAAAGGGTATTTCTGGTACGGAACACTTAGGGCGCGAACCCGACTCGCACTTGACTGCTTTTCTTTTTTTGTTTCTATGAGCGACTTTTTCCCATGGCGTTAGGACTCCTGCTCTCGTTAGTCCCTGCGCGGTTAAATTATAGAAACGTATAGGAACAACATGCAAAATTCAGTACTATTTTAGTTTGAAAATTACCGCAGTACCACCTACCTTCAGTACCTTTTGGTGAATACCAATATAATTAGGGTTTTCACAGTGTCTCATATTTGTCGTGTAATTTGAAATAAGAATATACAACAGTCATTAAAATAAGTTTGCTTTTCTTATACAAAAATCAAATAAGTACGACAAATACAACACGGCAGCCTATGTATTTCAAAAGTCATATTCAATTTCATTGGAAATTTCCATGCATGGACCGAGCTCGCCGCGCCTTGCAAGCAAATCAACAACAACTCATCGCGCCACAAATATGCCAGGAATATTAGGGTCGATAACAGCCGTATTATTTGTTAAAGTGAGGATATGACATATGACGATAGGAAACACTGTGAATACCCTAAATAGTGTGTACTGCTCTGCAAGTTTTAAATTCTTTTTGTGAAAAATTTCAGAGCTCTAAAATTGAATTTATGGAAGACTAAAAAGTAGAAAATAAAATTATATAAAAAAAAACTTTTTAGAAATCAGCTTTAATTCATTTAATGTACTAAAAAGTAGAAAATAAATAGTTTCCAAGTCACCAGTATCTTACTATCAATAAAAGCTTGTGCGCTCAATATCCATATTCACACTTATCTTTCATTACTAGAATCTATTTGCAAAACATAATTTAAATAAAATATTGTGGTAACTGGTTGACAAATATTGAACACATGAGCGCCCCAAGCTTTTATTGTGAGTAAGATACTGGTGACTTGGAAACAATTTATTTTCTACTTTTTAGTACATTAAGGGCCGTTTTCTCAATGTCCGGTTAAGCGATAACCACCACATTTAACGGCGACTTTTGAAGTTTCCGATTTCACAGTATTTGATCAAAATTGCTCTGTCGGTTAAGCTAACCGGCACCACTTCTGTCGGTTAACTTACCCGGCTCACCGTTTGACAGCTAATAAAAGTGACGTTTTCAATTGACGTCTAATATTGCTATATTTCTAATTCAGAAAATAGAGAAAACTGCGTTTTTTACGCATTTTACAAATGAAAAAAGCAATGATTATAAGAGAGGAAATGGAAAAGAGAAGGAACCTATGAGTGCGCCAAGCCTCTCCACTATTGAATCAGTGCTCTTTTTCCACTGGGCGCTACCCGTTTGTCCAGCATCTCTTTTCTTCTTTGCTTTAAATTTGTTCACAGAAAATAATTTTGAAATTTATTTTGCGATTCATATTGACAGCAAATGTACTGTCAATTCTCCTTTTATGCGGTGGATGCGTTCCACAACTAACCGCACAAAAGGAAATCGCATAAAAAAATACTCTAATGTATGGTAAAAATAGGGATGTGTTCCATTGTTTTCAAAAAGCGCATAAAACTCAAAAATCGCATAGAAATAGACATAAATTACGTTGCATAAATAGGGATACGTTCCAAAATTTTTTAAAAGCTCAAGACCAAAAAGTCGCAAAGAAAAGTCGACTCTGAAAAAATGTGGATACCTAAGAATATTTGAACAAGGAGTAAAAATTTTCAATTTGCCTGTTCTGTAAAACATTGTTATCCAAAAGTTCCTTTTGGAAGAGAAAACACCAACCCATACAAACTTTGTTATGATAAAAAGAAAAACCAATTGTGTTCAATATGTACACTACAAAAACAAATTAATTGTATGTAATATGTTATGAAAACCCAACTTAATAACTCAAAATTCATTTAAATCTCTCATGATCCTTCCAATAAAAGATCCTAATCAATTTCCCAGTCAAAAAAATCAATTTCCCACTTTTTTTCTGAAGATATGTTCTTCATTTTGCAAAGTTGGCATAATTTAAATTTCAAACTTAATAAGCACAAATTTTTCAAGTGCTTCTCATTCCACAGCTGCACACTTTTTCCATCGAAATCATGCGCAAGACAACAACAGAATTTGCGTTGAAGATAGCTGTCGCAAAATTGTACCAACAAAGCTTAAGAAAGTGTTGTTGCGTTGCGCTAGGGCTCCTCTGCCATACAAAATTCAAAGGAAAAAAACGCATAACTTCGAAATTATGAAAAAAAAATCTCATAAAACTCGTATGGAAAAACCGCATAACTTCGAAATCGCATAAAAATAATTCGCATAAAAAGAGAATTGACAGTACTAGAACAAGCGTCAAATCTTTTACATTTTTCCTTTAACCGAGAGAATGTTAACCAGCACATGGTGGAAACGAAAATTCTTAACCGCCTGATAAACTGCTTTCCGTCGATTAGTTATCTGCTGGTTAAGAGTGAAACTAACCAGACATTGAGAAAGCGGCCCTAAATGAATTAAAGCTTATTTTTAAAAAGTTTTTTATAAGCTTTATATTAACTTCACTTCAGGTATGTAGTGGAATCTAGTAATCAATTTCTCACCCACTTCCCGACTACTTAGAGATCTGAAACTTTGCATACATGCGTAAACACGCTGACAATACATGAATCAATCATAAAAATATAAAAATTTTTACCTTAAACAAAGTAATTAGCGAAATTGTAATAGCCAATCAGAGCACAGATAGAAGAAGAAGCAGCACGTAGGGACAGACAGTAGTTGTGTGGTTGATGGTGGTTTGTAATTCTCGTTTGCTTTATACAGTTCTGTAGTCAGTATTCATTTACTTTCATTGCAGATGGTGGTTTGTAATTCTCGTTTGCTTTATACCGTTCTGTAGTCAGTCTTCATTTACTTTCATTGCAGATGGTGGTTTGTAATTCTCGTTTGCTTTATACAGTTCTGTAATCAGTCTTCATTTACTTTCATTGCAGATGGTGGTTTGTAATTCTCGTTTGGTTTATAGTTGGCCGGTGATTACCCTCTACTTTGTTGTGTTCAAGTTAAGACTATACTTCAAAGGATAATGTCAGTCTTCATTTACTTTCATTGCAAAATGAAGTATTTCTGCACCCGCGATGAGGAGGTACATTGTTATAAGCTTTATATCAACTTCACTTTCTGTCGGTATGTCAGTGGTATGTCGTCAAATCTAGTAATCAATTTTTCACTCACTTTCCGACTACTTAGAGATCTGAAACTTTGCATACACGCCTAATCTAGAGCCCAATACACGAATCAATAAATTTTATGGGCGTAGGATAAGGGGCGTGGCACTTTTTTATAAACTCCAGATTTGTGTATAACTTTAGAACTACACATCACACATCAATGAAACTCGGTAGGAACTTACTACATATCCATATCCTTCTACTGAGAAAATAAGGGGGGCACTGGATAAGGGGGCGTGGCACCCCCCATACAAACAAAATTTTTGATCTCGATTAGCTTTGGAATTAAAGGTCGTGCAGCATTGAAATTTCGGATGCAGTCGCCTCTTGGATGTGTCGTCCCACTGGTAAAATTTTATGGGCGTAGGATTAGGGGACGTGGCACCCCCCATACAAACAAAATTTTTGATCTCGATTTGCTTTGGAACTAAAGGTCGTGCAGCATTGAAATTTCGTATGCAGTCGCCTCTTGGATGTGTCGTCCCACTGGTAAAATTTTATGGGCGTAGGATAAGGGGCGTGGCACTTTTTTATAAACTCCAGATTTGTGTATAACTTTAGAACTACACATCACACATCAATGAAACTCGGTAGGAACTTACTACATATCCATATCCTTCTACTGAGAAAATAAGGGGGCACTGGATAAGGGGGCGTGGCACCCCCCATACAAACAAAATTTTTGATCTCGATTAGCTTTGGAACGTAAGGTCGTGCAGCATTGAAATTTCGTATGCAGTCGCCTCTTGGATGTGTCGTCCCACTGGTAAAATTTTATGGGCGTAGGATAAGGGGCGTGGCACTTTTTTATCAACTCCAGATTCGTGTATAACTTTTGAACTACACATCACACATCAATGAAACTCGGTAGGAACTTACTACATATCCATATCCTTCTACTGAGAAAATAAGGCGGGCACTGGATAAGGGGGCGTGGCACCCCCCATACAAACAAAATTTTTGATCTCGATTAGCTTTGGAACTAAAGGTCGTGCAGCATTGAAATTTAGTATGCAGTCGCCTCTTGGATGTGTCGTCCCACTGGTAAAATTTTATGGGCGTAGGACAAGGGGCGTGGCACTTTTCAAGCAACTACACACTTGGGCTTCAGTTTATAATTATAGGTACACCACACATGAATGAAAAACGATAGGAACTTACTCGCCGCGCCCTGCTGGCAAAATAGCAACAACTCACCGCGTCACAAATATGCCACGAATATTAGGGTCGATCACTGCCGTATTATTTGTTAAATTGAGGATATGACATATGACGATAGGAAACACTGTGAATACCCTAAATATTGTGTACTGCTCTGCAAGTTTAAAATTCTTTTTGCGAAAAATTTCAGAGCTCTAAAATTGAATTTATGGAAGGCTAAAAAGTAGAAAATAAAATTATATAAAAAAAAAACTTTTTAAAAATAAGCTTTAATGTACTAAAAAGTAGAAAATAAGTTGTTTCCAAGTCACCTGTATCTTACTATTAATAAAAGCTTGTGCGCTCAATATCCATATTCAAAATATCTTTCATTACTAGAATCTATTTGCAAAAAATTATTTAAATAAAATATTGTGGTAACTGTTTGACAAATATTGAACACATGAGCGCCCCAAGCTTTTAGGGATAGTAAGATACAGGTGACTTGGAAACAACTTATTTTCTACTTTTTAGTACATTAAAGCTTATTTTTAAAAAGTTTTTTTTTTATATAATTTTATTTTTTATATAATTTTATTTTCATATTTCAATCTGCCTGTCTGTCTGGCTGGCTTGGATTTCATTTGAATATGTACATATGTATTCTTTTTTGAATGATACATACATGCATACATATTTCAGTCTGTCTGTCTGGCTGGCTGGCTGGCTTGGATTTCCTTGGAATTGTCTTTGCACACTTGAAGGGAATCGTAGCAGCGCCGCGGCTGCTGCGTAGAAATACGTATGTATTTGTTTTTGAATGGTAGATATATAATATTATGTATGTATGAGCATAACATTTTCACAGTTTTGCAGGTTCTTAGCTTGTAGCAAATTTGCTTTTCATATGACAATTTTTTCTTCGTTTTTTGAGGATTTACTATTATTGCTTCTTTACACCTACCAACTTTTCTATCATTTTTCATTTGCTTATTTCTTATATTTTGCAGATAAAGATTTTTAAAGATCGCTTTAAAAATACATATGTACATATGTATGTATATCAATTTTGCAATACACACATATGTACATACATCCCTTTCAACCCCTATTTTTGCAACTTCATTGTCGCTGTCTTCAAGAAGCACACGCAACGGCAGCATAATTTGAGCGTTTGTTTACATTTTTTATAAAAACTTGTCTGGGATAATACATTTGTTTGTGTTTCCTGCGAATTTTTTGCCTTTTCAATTTTTAAGTTTTTTTATGTCGCGTCGACTACGGCTAGACATGCAGGTGTTCATTCATTCTTGATTTTATTATCTATCTATATATATAAAAATGGAGCGTGGTTTGTTCGGATGCTTAAAACTCCAGAACGGCTGAACCGATTTTGATGAAATTTAGTGTATGTGCTTCAGTGGGGTCTGGGATGGTTTTGATCTATAATTGGACCCGATTGGACAAGGGGGCGTGGTACCGCTCATACAAACCAAATTGTTTACATCGAATAGCTTTGGAACTAAAAGTCGTGTAGCATTGAAATTCCGTATGCAGTCGCCTCTTGGATGTGTCGTCCCACTGGTAAAATTTTATGGGCGTAGGATAAGGGGCGTGGCACTTTTTTATCAACTCCAGATTTGTGTATAACTTTAGAACTACACATCACACATCAATGAAACTCGGTAGGAACTTACTACATATCCATATCCTTCTACTGAGAAAATAAGGGGGGCACTGCATAAGGGGGCGTGGCACCCCGCATACAAACCGAATTTTTGATCTCGATTAGCTTTGTAACTAAAGGTCGCGCAGCATTGAAATTCCGTATGCAGGCACCTCTTGGATGTGTCGTCCCACTGGTAAAATTTTATAGGCGTAGGATAATGGGCGTGGCACTTTTTTATCAACTCCAGATTTGTGTATAACTTTAGAACTACACATCACACATCAATGAAACTCGGTAGGAACTTACTACATATCCATATCTTTCTACTGAGAAAATAAGGGGGGCGGTGGACAAGTGGGCGTGGCACCGCCCATACAAACCAAATTGTTTACATCGAATAGCTTTGGAACTAAAAGTCGTGTAGCATTGAAATTCCGTATGCAGTCGCCTCTTGGATGTGTCGTCCCACTGGTAAAATTTTATGGGCGTAGGATAAGGGGCGTGGCACTTTTTATCAACTCCAGATTTATGTATAACTTTAGAAATATACTTCATACATCAATGAAACTCGGTAGAAACATATTACATATCCGTATCATTGAACTGGGAAAATGGGATGGCCATTGGACAAGGGGCGTGGCACCGCTCATACAAACGAAATCATTGATATCGAATAGCTTTGGAACTAAAAGTCGCACAGTATTGAAATTCCGTATGCAGGCACCTCTTGGATGAGTCGTCCCACTGATACAATTTTATGGGCGTAGGACAGGGGCGTGGCACTTTTCAATCAACTTCACATTTGGGTATTACTTTAGAACTATACATCATACATAAACGAAACTCGGCAAGAACTGACACCATATCCGTATCCTTGAACTGGGAAAATGGGACGGGCATTGGATAAGAGGCGTGGAACCACCCGTACAAACCAAATCATTGATATCGAATAGCTTTGGAACTAAAAGTCGCGCAGTATTGAAATTCCGTATGCAGGCACCTCTTGGATGAGTCGTCCCACTGATACAATTTTATGGGCGTAGGACAGGGGCGTGGCACTTTTCAATCAACTTCACATTTGGGTATTACTTTAGAACTATACATCATACATCAACGAAACTCGGCAAGAACTGACACCATATCCGTATCCTGGAACTGGGAAAATGGGACGGGCATTGGATAAGAGGCGTGTCACCACCCGTACAAACCAAATCATTGATATCGAATAGCTTTGGAACTAAAAGTCGCGCAGTATTGAAGTTCCGTATGCAAGCACTTCTTGGATGAGTCGTCCCATTGGTACAATTTTATGGTCGTAGGACAAGGGGCGTGGCACTTTTCAATCAACTCCACATTTGGATATTACTTTAGAACTATATATCATACATAAATGAAACTCCGTATTCTTCAACTGGGAAAATGGAATGGGCATTGGACACGAGGCGTGACACCCCTCATACAACTTAAATCTTTTATTTTGTATATATTTAAAACTACAAGTCATTCAACATTGAAATTCTGTTTTGTTATTATTTAGTCATACATATGTAGGTACATGTAAACATTTTTACATAATTTTGAGTTTTATATATATAGATTTAGGGTCATGGGACAAGGTGGCGTGGCACACCTTCAATGTATGTACCGTAAAAAAGTGGTGGTCCATGAGGAGTCACTTTAATTTTGGCCTTCCACCAAAGGAGTAATCTACATACACAGATAGTTTTGTAGAGACCTACATTTATGACTTCCCCTACAAGTATATAGACATTACAAGCATCAGCAAGGAGAAGCGCTGCTGTTCAACAGAAAACAACAAAAACCAAGAAAAAGACAGACTGGCAAGCACTTCTATTAAATTAAATACAATTAAATACAGCAACATCCGGTATGTCGTCAAATCTAGTAATCAATTTTTCACCCACTTCCCGACTACTTAGAGATCTGAAACTTTGCATACATGCCTAATCTAGAGCCCAATACACGAATCAATAAATTTTATGGGCGTAGGACGAGAGTCGTGGCACTTTTTTATAAACTCCAGATTTGTGTATAACTTTAGAACTACACATCACACATCAATGAAACTCGGTAGGAACTTACTACATATCCATATCCTTCTACTGAGAAAATAAGGGGGGCACTGGATAAGGGGGCGTGGCACCCCCCATACAAACAAAATTTTTGATCTCGATTAGCTTTGGAACTAAAGGTCGTGCAGCATTGAAATTTCGTATGCAGTCGCCTCTTGGATGTGTCGTCCCACTGGTAAAATTGTATGGGCGTAGGATAAGGGGCGTGGCACTTTTTTATCAACTCCAGATTCGTGTATAACTTTAGACCTACACATCACACATCAATGAAACTCGGTAGGAACTTACTACATATCCATATCCTTCTACTGAGAATATAAGGCGGGCACTGGATAAGGGGGCGTGGCACCCCCCATACAAACCCAATTTTTGATCTCGATTAGCTTTGGAACTAAAGGTCGTGCAGCATTGAAATTTCGTATGCAGTCGCCTCTTGGATGTGTCGTCCCACTGGTAAAATTGTATGGGCGTAGGATAAGGGGCGTGGCACTTTTTTATCAACTCCAGATTCGTGTATAACTTTAGACCTACACATCACACATCAATGAAACTCGGTAGGAACTTACTACATATCCATATCCTTCTACTGAGAAAATAAGGCGGGCACTGGATAAGGGGGCGTGGCACCCCCCATACAAACAAAATTTTTGATCTCGATTAGCTTTGGAACTAAAGGTCGTGCAGCATTGAAATTTCGTATGCAGTCGCCTCTTGGATGTGTCGTCCCACTGGTAAAATTGTATGGGCGTAGGATAAGGGGCGTGGCACTTTTTTATCAACTCCAGATTCGTGTATAACTTTAGACCTACACATCACACATCAATGAAACTCGGTAGGAACTTACTACATATCCATATCCTTCTACTGAGAAAATAAGGCGTGCACTGGATAAGGGGGCGTGGCACCGCCCATACAAACAAAATTTTTGATCTCGATTAGCTTTGGAACTAAAGGTCGTGCAGCATTGAAATTTCGTATGCAGTCGCCTCTTGGATGTGTCGTCCCACTGGTATAATTTTATGGGCGTAGGATAAGAGGCGTGGCACTTTTTTATCAACTCCAGATTTGTGTATAACTTTAGAACTACAAATCACACATCAATGAAACTGGGTAGGAACTTACTACATATCCATATCCTTCTACTGAGAAAATAAGGGGGGCACTGGATAAGGGGGCGTGGCACCCCCCATACAAACAAAATTTTTGATCTCGATTAGCTTTGGAACTAAAGGTCGTGCAGCATTGAAATTTCGTATGCAGTCGCCTCTTGGATGTGTCGTCCCATTGGTAAAATTTTATGGGCGTAGGATAAGGGGCGTGGCACTTTTTTATCAACTCCAGATTCGTGTATAACTTTAGAACTACACATCACACATCAATGAAACCCGGTAGGAACTTACTACATATCCATATCCTTCTACTGAGAAAATAAGGCGGGCACTGGATAAGGGGGCGTGGCACCCCCCATACAAACAAAATTTTTGATCTCGATTAGCTTTGGAACTAAAGGTCGTGCAGCATTGAAATTTCGTATGCAGTCGCCTCTTGGATGTGTCGTCCCACTGGTAAAATTGTATGGGCGTAGGATAAGGGGCGTGGCACTTTTTTATCAACTCCAGATTCGTGTATAACTTTAGAACTACACATCACACATCAATGAAACTGGGTAGGAACTTACTACATATCCATATCCTTCTACTGAGAAAATAAGGGGGGCACTGGATAAGGGGGCGTGGCACCCCCCATACAAACAAAATTTTTGATCTCGATTAGCTTTGGAACTAAAGGTCGTGCAGCATTGAAATTTCGTATGCAGTCGCCTCTTGGATGTGTCGTCCCACTGGTAAAATTTTATGGGCGTAGGACAAGGGGCGTGGTACTACACACTTGGGCTTCAGTTTATAATTATAGGTACACCACACATGAATGAAAAACGATAGGAACTTACTTGCCGCGCCCTGCTGGCAAAATAGCAACAACTCACCGCGTCACAAATATGCCACGAATATTAGGGTCGATCACTGCCATATTATTTGTTAAATTGAGGATATGACATATGACGATAGGAAACACTGTGAATACCCTAAATATTGTGTACTGCTCTGCAAGTTTTAAATTCTTTTTGTGAAATATTTCAGAGCTCTAAAATTTAATTTATGGAAGACTAAAAAGTAGAAAATAAAATTATATAAAAAAAAACTTTTTAAAAATAAGCTTTAATTTATTTAATGTACTAAAAAGTAGAAAATAAATTGTTTCCAAGTCACCTGTATCTTACTATTAATAAAAGCTTGTGCGCTCAATATCCATATTCAAAATATCTTTTATTACTAGAATCTATTTGCAAAAAATTATTTAAATAAAATATTGTGGTAACTGGTTGACAAATATTGAACACATGAGCGCCCCAAGCTTTTATGGATAGTAAGATACAGGTGACTTGGAAACAACTTATTTTCTACTTTTTAGTACATTAAAGCTTATTTTTAAAAAGTTTTTTTTATATAATTTTATTTACGAAAAGTTTGCAAATTTCAGTCCTTTTTGCTATTAGTGAAAATTATGCTTGTCTTTAAACTTTATCATTTAACCCAATACAATTTTTCTGAATTATGGTTTGTTCAATCATATTTCATGTATGTTTACTTGATTAAACATTATTTTCGGATTTTTCAAATACTTTTTATCAATCACTAGCTCGACCCGGCATAACTCCGTTTTGCCCGCAAGAATTTCATACAAATTCGGGTACGGTCGCATATCGCTCGCGCTCCGGATTTAACTCGATAAATAAAGTATTAAACAAGTCTGTGATAAATTTTTGCTTCCTCTGTGATTGGATTTACTACTCACTATCCACCTGCAGTGTTTTCATAGCCTGTCACATAAGGTTTAGTGTGAAAAATAGGTAAATCTAAATCGTATTTATCAGCAGTACACAAAATTTTTTGACAATCGAACTAAGCAAGAACAAGAGTGGTGAAGAAAAAAATTTCGCGCCGAATGGATGTCCGCTCCCCCGCACTGAGTGGGTGACGCTGCAGCGATCCCTCGTCAACTGCCGCTAACTGGCCTCTCTGCTCTATACAATCTCCTCAAATTCTTGCTTGTGCTTTTTGCTTATTCTTCTCGCCTGTTCTGAGCACGCAATCGTCGCCACTTCGCAACACAAATGAAGCCCTCTCCTATGATAACGCGTCAACAGCGAGATCAGCTTGCTCTTCGTAATTTAAATAAGAGCGAAGGCACACCGAAGCTGGGAAGCAGCGATACAACCTCTTCTGTTCTACAAGTCACGGCCGTGGAAGAGCGACTCTGCGCAAAGTTAAGAGAGGAAATTAAAAACTCAGAGAACCGTCTTCAGAAACACGCTGAAAGTCTATTTGGAAGACTCTCTATAGAAATTTCAAGCAAATTCGGCGAATTGGAGAGCGAAGTGGCCTCCATCAAGCAACAACTCCAAAACCAATTTACGGAGTACGATAGAAAAATACAAACCTTGGAAAGCGAAGTAAGCGCTCTATCGACTCTCTGCGAAGCTCTTACTAAAAAATCGTCGATAATAACAATAATAACAACAACAGCGTCAAAAATAACAACAACATAAACATCGATTACACGGCGGATGCAGTTCTTTTTGGGCTAGCATATTCAAGTGGAGAAAATCTTAAGGCGTCATTCAATCTCATTTGCAGATACCTAGATTTTCAATCTCCCCAAATAAGGGATATTTTCCGCGTTAAGCCAAAAACAAACAACTCCACCCCTGTGGTTATTGTAAAATTTTATACTCCATTCGATCGGAATCGAGTTTTGAAGGCGTTTGGCGATTTTAGAAGACGGGCAAGAAAGGCAGTTAACATGAGAGATGCCGGGCTTGACGCAGATAATAACGTCTACATTCATGAGAGCCTTACTACTGAATCCCGAAAACTTTTGCAAGCAGCTATCTCTTACAAGCGCAGAAACCAAATCTTTAATGCGTTCACTATCAGAGGATCTGTTTTTATCAGATCGTGCAAAGGCGCTGATGCAGTTAAAATCAATAGCGAAGATGAGCTCAATAGTTTTGTTTGCAATTCTTCAATGGATGGAGGTGCTGAATAATAGAATTTTAAAAATTATTGTATTATTATTATTATTATTGCTTTTTCCTATGCCTCTCGCCTTCATATATACAGCTGTCTTAATCTATACTATTTTTCCTCTATTCTTTCTTTTGCTGACTCTTTCTATAATGCTTTGCTGTTTTGCTTCTTGCGCTTTTTGTGTTCACTTTTTGCTTCTATGTCAGGTGTAAGTGGCTCCGGTAGTCGCACTGGCGAAATGCATAAAACGTTAATTAACATTCTCTGCAATCAACGCACTGGTCTGAGAATTGTACATTTTAATGCAAGAAGTCTTAGGGCCAGTTTCACAGTGGATGTTTAAACTCTGATTGCAGTTTAAATAGTGAATTTCAGTTTCACAGTGGGAAGTTAAATACAATTTAAATGCCCGGTTGTGGGCATTTAAGTACGGCACAGAGTTGCAATCGAAAACAAATAAACAGCTGATTTCGGATGTGCAGGCAAGCTGCGTCGACAATATTGCAATTTATAAGCGGCCAAATTAAACATACAACTGCATGGTGTAGCACATATAAATGATCCCGTAGTATTATAAATAATATAAACTGTGGATTCTTTGAACAATATCCAATAATTCACTTCTTTCGGCCGACGAAAAATTTTTAGCTCGCGCTGCCTCCATAATTGAACAATTGAACATATGTTTTTGGCAAGTTGTGCTGTGTTCAATTGTCAAATATTCGAAGTTGCCATTCATTATTCCGTATTTAAATAAATGCACTGTGAAACTCAAGAAAAGTTAAACTAGATTTAAACTCAATTCGCAAATTAGATTTAAACATCCACTGAGAAACTGGCCCTTAATGGTACTAAGATGGATTGTATAAAGCACGCTTTTTCAGATTCCAGCCTTGATGTTATTTGTGTTTCGGAGACATGGTTCCACGTGGACGTAAGTGACTCGTTCTTTAAATTGCAAAACTATAAATTGTTTCGAAACGATAGATTGGGAGCTCGAGGTGGTGGTGTTGCAATCTATTGTAAAGAAAACTTGAACGCAAAGGTGGTAGGGAAGTCAAGTGGATCTGGTGTAGAATACCTAAATATCTCAATATCGGAAAATAATACTAAAGTACTTGTCTCATGCGTATACAATCCGAACCGTAGTTGTAGTCTGGAACCAGTGTTTACTGAACTGTCAAGATGTATTATTGATTTTGAACACTTTGTCTTGTGCGGCGACTTAAACATAAATCTCTTAGCAAATGACAACCTTTCATGTAAGTTTCTAGATGATGTAGCCGAGGTAGGACTCAAAGTAGTAAATACCACATTGCCAACTCGTTTCTCGAACAATGCCTGTCCAAGCCTATTAGATGTTATGATTGTATCTGATCCGTCCCTAGTAATGCTCTTTGATCAAATATCATTTGTTTCCGATCATGACTTAATTTTTTGCACATTGAACATTAAAGTTTCAAAATCAGCTTCTGAAACAACTTTTCAGTATCGCGACTACAGGTCGATTGACTTCTCATCACTGTGTAATGACTTATCTCATATTAACTGGTCAGATTGTCGGTTTCTTGCATCCGTCGATGAAAAGCTAAATTTCTTCATAAGTAATATAAATAATTTGTTTGATATGCATGTTCCCTTGCGAACACGTAACGTTACCAATAATAACTGCCCATGGTTTACGCAGCCGGTCAAATTGGCACTTAAAAACCGGAACAGAGCGTACAGCAAATGGAAAAGAAACCCTAATTCGCTGAACTGGGAGGATTATAGAAAAGCCAGGAATAAAGCGACAAATTCCATCAAGTTTTCCAAAAAGCAATTTTTCATGTCAAAATTGAATCCAACTTTACCATCTAAGCAGCTATGGAACAACCTGAAAAGCTTCGGTGTATGTAATAAAGACACTGAAACGTGTCAAATCAATCCAAACTCGTTGAATGATTATTTTATTGCAAATTCGACTTCTATGACCTCCTTTGCATCTCCGTGTGCTGATGAACCTCTGATTGTGTCTCCGAATGAGTTTCATTTTAGCGCAGTGAGTGAAGGGGATGTAGCACGTTGCATCAACAAGATTAAATCCAATGCCACTGGTGTTGATGGCATTTCGATTAGGTTCATTAAGTGTATTTTGCCATATGTATTAAGCCCACTTGCTCACATTATAAACCATTGTTTCACTACTTCCAAATATCCTGAGCTATGGAAAGTTGCAACTGTCATTCCCATCGCAAAAAAATCTAATGCGTGCGAACCATCCGATTTCCGCCCAATAAGTATACTGTCTTCGCTGTCCAAAATTTGCGAGCACATCATGGCTGAACAAATTGTCCACCACATAAACACTTTTGACCTAATGCATAACTTGCAGTCGGGCTTTCGACATGGACATAGTTGTTCTTCTGCATTGGTAAAAATTCTGGATGACATTAGAGTGCCATTTTATATGGGCCATTTGAGCTTACTCTGCCTGCTAGACTTCTCAAAAGCGTTTGATTCTGTGGACCATTCATTATTGTGTAAGAAACTCTTTTCTAACTTTGGCTTTTCCAATGCGTCGGTTCGTCTGATGTTTAGCTACTTGAATGGCCGGTCTCAAAGAGTCAGAGTAGGGAATAATCTCTCGCCTTATAAAGGTACCACAAGTGGAGTTCCGCAAGGCTCAGTTTTAGGTCCAATTCTATTTACTATGTTTATAAATGACATCTTTAGTATATGCAAGCATGTAACCATGCATGCTTATGCTGATGACTTGCAGTTGTATATGTCCAGGCCCTCTGGCCTCTCTGAAGATTTATGCGCGAGAGTAAACGAGGATTTAAACCTAGTGGCAAATTGGGCAAAAGATAACATGCTAAAGCTGAACCCTCAAAAATCATACGTCTTACCAATCGCGAAAACTTCTTATCGGGATCTCGACGTTCCCCCAATTTTCCTTAATGGTGCTGAGCTCAAATTTGTAAGCAAAGCCACTAATCTAGGCTACCAAATAAACTCGTCGCTGTCCTGTGCTGATCATGTTAACTCCTGCGTTAGAAAAACCTACTATGTTCTCAGAAATCTTCGGATGACGGCAGCCTTCGTACCGGTCGAAACCAGAAAGAAGCTTGTTTTACAACTGGTACTGCCAATCCTTTGTTATGCGGAAGTCGTGTATAGCAAACTTGACTCTAGTTCTGCGCACAAAATGCAGGTTGCGTTCAATAATGCTACCCGCTATGTTTACGGTCTTCGGAGATACGATCATATAACACCCTATTCCAAAAAGCTATTGTGTAACTTGTTCAGCCACCTTGATGCCAGAAATTGCATTTTCCTGCACAAAATTATCCACTCGCGTTGCCCAAGATATCTTTTTGAAAAGATAAAGTTCTGCAGGTCCAGCCGAAGCGTGACCCTGGCTATTCCGAAGCATAACTTTCAAAACTCTTGCAGATTGTTCTTCGTCAGTGCCATACGCCTATGGAATTCGCTTCCAATTTCCATAAGAACAATTTCAAAAACTGAGCACTTTAAGCGTCTTATTCTTACCCACTTCTCCTAAATCTATTCTTTGATCTCTACTCTCTCTTATCTCTTATCCTCCTCTTAACTGTAATAATCTCTTTTTTCCTCTAAATCTTTTAATTTTAATTAAGTTAAGTTAATTAAGTTAACATGTTAATTTAAGTTAATTTAAGTACGACCAGTTGTTTATCTATTAAATGAATTAATGTATGAATGTATATACGCGGCATGCAAAAGACTATGTCTTAAATGCCAACAGCCAATAATAAATTAAATTGAATTGAATTGACATTGAGCTCATCTGCAGCAGTCCCACGGGGAATCACTGACAATGTTTGTCTGAAGTAACGATACTCAACCTGTGGCCCGCCAATCTTTTATGTGCGGCCCTAAACACATTTAAAATTGTAATTTTGAAAATCTCAAAAAACTCCAAACACAGCCATCTCACTTTGCACAAATATTTAACAACGAACTCGTTTCCGATCTCAATCTCTCGACTCGTGACGATGAAATGTCACTTTCACTACGATTGTCCGGCCATTATTGTCCTTTGAACGTCGTCGATAAACTGAATATCCATCTGACCCCGTTACTGTTTCAGCTACTAATGGCCATAGGACCATGGGTATTTTTGTGCATTTTCCATCAACCATGCATGGTGATTTTGGATTCAATGCACCATCTGTGTTCTGACAATCTCTCATATGATCTATGCGTTTCGAATATTCTTTGCAACGGTCCAACGGTTCTTCGCTGAAGGACAATGTCTGTGTGCTTGATCTCCAACAACCAATGCACAAATGTCTGCAGAAGTTGAAGCATTGTATCGTCGTGAGTGTTCTCCGGCTGAAGCGCCATCAGGTTTGAAGACAAATCTGGGATCGCCTGACTTCATTTTCTCCATCCCCATTTTAAACATCGTAATCGGAGCGTTGTTTGCAATCAAGAATGGTTGCAAGTTTCGAAAGACCTTTTTTGTCACTCCTGTTTGACCTCTGTACCGCCTATCGACTTGATCATCTCCTGACGAAATATAGTACACCTGCAGATATTGGTGTGCGTCTTTGTTAACTGGTAAAAATGCACCCATCCGATGGTAAATTTGGCCTTGAATATGTAAACCCGAATCGTGCAGTGTAGAATCCCGCGCCATTTTTAGAACAGTTGTGTTTGCATGATGTGTTAATGCTTTTTTCTTTTACCTTGCAAGCCGGCATGAAACCAGTTTCTTGAATAAAACATTTGTACTGTCGAATGTTCTTGAGAAAATCATCCGATTCAAACAACGGTTTCAATTGCTCCGGAGGTGCATCTTAGGGAACCAATTTCATTTTGCCACTCGAACAGCAAAGGACGTGAGTTTCGCCTTTGAATTTAAGCGCGTTGCAATGTTGGCACACAATTGTCATCGCTCCAATACCGCCACCTATCGTAAAATTTGAATAAATCGATTTATCAGATTTCCTGACTTTACCGTCAGATTTTCCGGAATTTCTTTTCTTCATAAACCTAAAATACAGCAATTCGAACAAAACAAAAAAAGAATCTTGAAAATCGGCCTAGCGGTTATCGAGTGAGACGGCTAAAGAGATTCACCACTTTTTTTTTATATATTAGATTTTTTCAGGATTTATATTTATTCCTGAAAAATCTTCTTAATGATCTCATGTAAAATATCAATTTACGCTTACATAAGTATATGTATGCAATATATAACTTTAAAAATTTTTTATGCGGTTTTATGCATGTCGCTGAATTGAGAAAAGAAAGTGAGATGTAGCGTGCACATTTTCTCTGAAGCAACGGAAGTAGTTTCGTTATTATGATGGCAATGTCGACATTGTATGCTGCTCCTACATTAACTCGTCAAGTCAATGAAGAGCGTCATTTTAATGAGAAGCGAACAATTGAAGAATTGATTACATACATATGTATGTATGTATCTTTAAGTGATAAGTAACATCAGGAATTTCTTTCAATTCTCCAGAAATGGGCGTGGTTCGCCCACCATGAGGGCAGTAAAATAAATATGCCGATAACATCAGTTGTACACCTGTCAGAGCATTAATATTTGGCATAAATCCAAAAATAATGTTTAATCAAGTAAAGATATATGAAATATGATTGAACAAACCATAATTCAAAAAAATTGTATTGGGTTAAATGATAAAGTTTAAAGACAAGCATAATTTTCACTAATAGCAAAAAGGACTGAAATTTGCAAACTTTTCGTAAATAAAATTATATAAAAAAAACTTTTTAAAAATAAGCTTTAATGTACTAAAAAGTAGAAAATAAGTTGTTTCCAAGTCACCTGTATCTTACTATCCATAAAAGCTTGGGGCGCTCATGTGTTCAATATTTGTCAACCAGTTACCACAATATTTTATTTAAATAATTTTTTGCAAATAGATTCTAGTAATAAAAGATATTTTGAATATGGATATTGAGCGCACAAGCTTTTATTAATAGTAAGATACAGGTGACTTGGAAACAATTTATTTTCTACTTTTTAGTACATTAAATAAATTAAAGCTTATTTTTAAAAAGTTTTTTTTTTATATAATTTTATTTTCTACTTTTTAGTCTTCCATAAATTAAATTTTAGAGCTCTGAAATATTTCACAAAAAGAATTTAAAACTTGCAGAGCAGTAGACAATATTTAGGGTATTCACAATATATCCTATCGTCATATCCTCAATTTAACAAATAATACGGCTGTGATCGACCCTAATATTCGTGGCATATTTGTGGCGCGATGAGTTGTTGTTGTTTTCCTTGCAAGGCGCGGCGAGTAAGTTCCTATCGTTTTTCATTGATGTGTGGTGTACCTATAATTATAAACTGAAGCCCAAGTGTGTAGTTGCTTGAAAAGTACCACGCCCCCTGTCCTAAGCCCATAAAATTTTACCAGTGGGACGACACATCCAAGAGGCGACTGCATACGAAATTTCAATGCTGCACGACCTTTAATTCCAAAGCTAATCGAGATCAAAAATTTGGTTTGTATGGGGGGTGCCACGCCCCCTTATCCAGTGCCCCTTATTTTCTCAGTAGAAGGATATGGATATGTAGTAAGTTCCTACCGAGTTTCATTGATGTGTGATGTGTAGTTCTAAAGTTATACACAAATCTGGAGTTGGTAAAAAGTACCACGCCCCTTATCCTACGCCCATAAAATTTTACCAGTGGGACGACACATCCAAGAGGCGACTGCATACGAAATTTCAATGCTGCACGACCTTTAGTTCTTAAGCTAATCGAGATCAAAAATTTTGTTTGTATGGGGGGTGCCACGCCCCCTTATCCTACGCCCATAAAATTTTACCATTGGGATGACACATCCAAGAGGCGACTGCATACGGAATTTCAATGCTGCACGACCTTTAGTTCCAAAGCTAATCGAGATAAAAAATTTTGTTTGTATGGGGGTGCCACGCCCCCATATCCTATGCCCATAAAATTTTACCAGTGCGATGACACATCCTAGAGACGACTGCATACGAAATTTCAATGCTGCACGACCTTTAGTTCTAAAGCTAATCGAGATCAAAAATTTTGTTTGTATGGGGGTGCCACGCCCCCTTATCCAGTGCCCGTCTTATTTTCTCAGTAGAAGGATATGGATATGTAGTAAGTTCCTACCGAGTTTCATTGATGTGTGATGTGTAGTTCTAAAAATATACACAAATCTGGAATTGATAAAAAAGTGCCACGCCCCTTATTCTACGCCCGTAAAATTTTACCAGTGGGACGACACATCGAAGAGGCGACTGCATACGAAATTTCAATGCTGCACGACCTTTAGTTCTTAAGCTAATCGAGATCAAAAATTTTGTTTGTATGGGGGTGCCACGCCCCCTTATCCAGTGCCCCCTTATTTTCTCAGTAGAAGGATATCGATATGCAGTAAATTCCTACGAAGTTTCATTGATGTGTGATGTGTAGTTCTAAAGTTATACACAAATCTGGAGTTGTTAAAAAAGTGCCACGCCCCTTATCCTACGCCCATAAAATTTTGTTTGTATGGGGGTGCCACGCCCCCATATCCTATGCCCATAAAATTTTACCAGT
Organism: Neria commutata; assembly: GCA_963457695.1. Lineage (NCBI taxonomy): Eukaryota > Metazoa > Arthropoda > Insecta > Diptera > Micropezidae > Neria > Neria commutata. Next base: position 28,451,787 of record OY735246.1, read on the forward strand.
GGGACGACACATCCAAGAGGCGACTGCATACGAAATTTCAATGCTGCACGACCTTTAGTTCCAAAGCTAATCGAGATCAAAAATTTTGTTTGTATGGGGGTGCCACGCCCCCTTATCCAGTGCCCGCCTTATATTCTCAGTAGAAGGATATGGATATGTAGTAAGTTCCTACCGAGTTTCATTGATGTGTGATGTGTAGGTCTAAAGTTATACACGAATCTGGAGTTGATAAAAAAGTGCCACGCCCCTTATCCTACGCCCATACAATTTTACCAGTGGGACGACACATCCAAGAGGCGACTGCATACGAAATTTCAATGCTGCACGACGTTTAGTTCTTAAGCTAATCGAGATCAAAAATTTTGTTTGTATGGGGGGTGCCACGCCCCCTTATCCAGTGCCCCCTTATTTTCTCAGTAGAAGGATATCGATATGCAGTAAGTTCCTACCGAGTTTCATTGATGTGTGATGTGTAGTTCTAAAGTTATACACAAATCTGGAGTTTATAAAAAAGTGCCACGCCCCTTATCCTACGCCCATAAAAGTGGCAGTCGGCAAATTTTTGAAACCGATCGCTTGTACAGACCATGTTTCGTACGAACAGTGACGACGCGTACAAGTTGATCCAACCCAGGGTGTAATTCCGTTACGCTTGTAGATGCGACAGCCAGTCAGATGACCATTTGGACCAGAAATGTTGCACGAGTCGCTGTACTTCAAAGTATTGTGCCGAAAGTGATTTGTTGTCAGGAGCGGTTTCAGGGGGAGCAAGCAAGGCATCGCCGATGAGGAAATGTCCCGGCGTTAACACGAAGAGATCATCGTGATCTGATGTTAGTGGGCATAGCGGCCTCGAGTTGAGGCAGGCTTCTATCCGAACCAAAATTGTGGACAGCTGTTCATATGTTAGTCTGGTTCCACCAACAGAGCGTTTTAAATGATATTTAATTGATTTTACATTAGCTTCCCACAGGCCTCCAAAATTGGGAGAGTGCGGGGGGTTGAAATGCCAGCGAATATTTTGCGCAGCTAGCTGAGGTACGATATCGCGCTCAAAATCTTCGAGAAATCGCTTTTGGTTCGTTTTTAAAATGGTCTCTGCTCCAATAAAATTGGTACCACAGTCGCTATACAAATCGTTACAAATTCCACGACGGCCAATAAAACGCTGCAGTGCACTCAAAAAATGCTCCGATGTCACACCGGTCACGGCCTCTATATGCACCGCCTTTGTAGCTAGGCAAATGAATATTGCAATGTAACCCTTGTAGATCGTATGGCCGCGATATTTTGAGGACTTTAGTTCTATGGCTCCTGTGTAATCTACACCTGTTGTGAAGAACGCACGCTGTGGTGGGTTTATCCTTTGCGCAGGCAAATCTCCCATAAGCTGCGTGGTGGGCTGTGGCTTATTGCGAAAACATTTGATGCAGAGTTTGAGGCGATTACGCACTGTTTTGCGTGCATTTATAATCCAAAACCTTTGACGGATATTACAAAGTGTCAGTTGCACTCCACCATGCAGAGTGATGTTGTGAGCGTGGTCAATCAACAATTTTGTGAAATGATGATCGCTTGGTAAAATCATTGGATGGCGCTGACGGTACGGCAGGATCGAATGCTTAAGGCGACCACGTACGCGGAGAAGTTCCTTTTCGTCTACGAATGGCGTCAAGCTAACCATTTTGCTACTGTTCGGTAGTGGCTCCTTGGAGTCAATAAGGTGGATTTCCTTTTTAAATGCGTCTTGCTGCACCAATCGAACTATACGAAATAATCTTTCTTGCAATTCGTCTGGAGTAAGAGGGCCAATTGCTTGCGTATCGTGGTGCAATTTGGAATGACAGAGGTTGTTGTAAAATCGTAAGAGCCAGGCAGTTATACGTACCAGCTTTGTATATGAGGAGTAGCGAAGCAAAAATTATGATTTTCCTACAGTCGAATGTGCGTAAACCTTCACTGGTTTTTCTTCTAATGCAGTGTCGCCAGCATCCCAAGCATTAATGGGGCCAGTCGGCCAGGTTGACGTATGTTGTTGCCACCAGAGTTCCAAACAACTGAGTTGCGTTGGTGTGAGACCTCGAGTGGCACAATCAGCCGGATTTTCGGATGTGCTGATATGCCTCCATTGGCTGGGAGTACTGACTGACAAGATTTTTCCGATGCGATTGGCAACATACAGTTTCCATCTGTTTATGTCACCATAAATCCAGTATAATATAATCGTCGCGTCGGTCCAGTAGAAAATTGGTATCTCTCCCCAAGTTCCTCTCAGATTCGTTTGCACCCAGCTCGCAAGGGACGATGCCAAAACAGCGCCACATAGCTCGACTCGAGGGATAGTGAGAGAACAAGCAGGAGTTACTTTGCTTTTAGCTGCAACGAGATGAGTGAAGATTTCGTTGTTGTTATATTGAATGCGTAGATATACAGCAGCCGCGTAAGCATGAGAAGACCCATCACTAAAGGCATGAATTTCGACCGAACGCAGCTGTTGAGATTAATAGTGTAGCCAGCGTGGAATGGCTATGTCCTTTATTAGTGGCAAGTTGGTCACGAAATTTTGCCAGGTCAGCGCGATAGATGCCGGTAACTCCTCATCCCAATCTAAAGCAGTGTATTGGCCATTTTCGCGGTTTATTCTCGTTGTCCAAATTTCCTTCAAAATTATTTTTGCTGCAATTGTAATTGGGGTTAAAAACCCGAGCGGGTCAAACAAACGTGCAATTGTAGATAAAACAGACCTTTTGCTGGAAACAGAATTTATATGAAATTTTATAGAGAATGTGAAAGCGTCGATATTAGGCTGCCAGTGTAGCCCTAGAGTTTTGACTGTCTCGTTATCATTGAGTTGCAGAGCTGGATCGCATGATTGATGCTCGCGTGGGATAGATCGCAATAGTTCCGGAGTGTTGCTTGACAACTTACGAAGCTCCATGCCAGCTGACTTTAGGGCAGATATCAACTGATCGCGCATTAACGTTGCACTATAAATGCACTCATTGCCACTGAGAACATCGTCAACATAAATCTCATTGAGCAAGATATTTTCTGCAAGCGGAAAGCGTTGCCTTTCATCCTGTGCGAGCTGATGGAGAACTCTGATTGCAGTATATGGTGCGGAAGCTGTACCAAAGGTCACCGTTGTGAGGCAGTATTCCTTAATCTGGCCTTCTTCATCGCGCCACAAAATGCGTTGGTAATTGGCATCATCTTGGTTCATATCGATACATCGATACATCTTTTGTGTATCGGCAAGAAATACGTATTTGTGCATACGCCACTTTAGAATTACTGCTGCAAGGTCGTTTTGAAGGGGTCGACCAGTGCAGAGCAATTCGTTTAATGAACGGCCATTGGACGTTTTTGAAGATGCATCATAAACAATTCGTACCTTTGTGGTTAGGCTTTCCTCCTTTACGACTGCGTGGTGTGGCAGAACACAAGAGGTGACAGAAAGTTTGTTGAACTCTGTGTATGAACAATTAGCGTCCTCGGTCGTTAAAGCTGGACGAATTTGGTTGAGGCGAAAGTAGTCTTGGATTCCGTCGACGTATTGACCACGAAGTTCAGGGTTGCGCTGAAGTCGACGTTCTAATTGATAAAATCTATTCAACGCAATTTGCTTAGATTTGCCTAAAGTTTGATGAGGGTCGTATAGTGATTTTAGTGGCAAACGGACGAGATATTTACCATTAGCTTGTCGGATATGTGTATTTCGGAAAAATTCTTATCACCACTGATCTTGTGCAGACAGCGGTGATGTTGTGGGTACTTGTTCGCTTTCATAGAATTTCTGCACCAGTGCTTTTGACTCGGCAATTGTGCTGTGAGTTGCTTTAGGACATAAGCGAACTCAATGTGAGCGACGAAATTCTCGTCATGGCAAGAACGAAGAGTGCAGCTGACTAGCGATCTTGACTGGCTGAATGCATTTGGACCTACGCCGCAAATATCGGCAGAGGTAGGATACCGTTGGAGCCCCAATAGTTGAACTACATTCTCGGATATAAGTGTTCCTTCTGACCCCTGATCGATAAGTGCGTAAACTAGCGCAGATTGATTGGTGCTTTCATTGCATAGTGATACTAAAGCCGTTAGCTAATAGTACTTGTTTCGGTGTTCGTGCAGGAGGCACTTCGACGCCGAATTGGGTTGAGTTAGCGGCTACAATAGCATGAGCGTTAGTGAAATGCCGTGGATCCAACGCAGCTGCCGAAGTGAACGGAGCGCTGGAATGGACAGGTGCTGGCTGCCCTGGTGCCGATGCCGAAAAAGTGTTGAAATTTGCTGAAGTATGGTGAATTGCTGGCTGAGGCGCAGCGATTGAATGAGAAATCTGAGAAGAGAATGGAAAGTGTAATAACGTGTGATGACGTTGGCCACATTGGAAGCAATTTTTGTTGCTGGTGCACTGTGAGAGTGCGTGAGACTTACTCAAACAATTCAAACACAACTTAGCTTTATCAACGATACTCTTCCTTTCGTAAGAATCTTTAGCGAGAAATACTGGACAGCGTCGTATTATATGCGCTTGGCCACATAATGCACAAGCTTCTTGACTAGGTGTGCTAGCTTTAGTGGCAGCGTGGAAGCTCTTGATGTGATGGGTCGATCTCTGAGTATATTTAGAGTTAGGAAACGATACTTGATTAGCATGTTTAGGATCTTTGAATGATTTAGCTGCAGGTGCTACCGTAAAGGCAATGTTACGGTGCTCAATTGCATCGATGGTAAAAATGCGAGTGTTTACGAATTCCTCCAGATCGGAGGAAGTTGGGACTTCGGTGCGACTTCCTAAATGGCGTTCCCAGGCTTGATGCGTGTCAGTCGGCAATCTAGTTGACAAGTAATGAGCGATCCAGTGGTCACATTCACCGATTGGTATTTTTAAGCGTTTAAACTCATTCACGCAAACACTAGCCACGTTCAGCATGGATTTTATGTCATCAGATTTTTCTTTGTACAGAACTGGCAAATTGTAGAGCATATTCATCTGATGAGAGAATAAGATGCGCGGATTGTTATACCGCTTGAGCAGCAAATCCCATGCCGTAGTATAGTTTGTCTCCGTTAATAGCATTTGGTGGATATCAACATCTCTGTTAGCAGGGAGCGCTTGCTTTAAGTAGTGAAATTTTTGTAGTGCACTTTTGTGGTACCTCTTTCCAAAAATGCCAATTGTTGACGTAGCAGTGGCGGGCCATACAAATACGCTGCAGATTATACACTTCTTTTGAAGATAATTCTTCATTTTGCAAAGTTTGCATAATTAAAATTTCAAGCTTAATATGTATGAGCACAAATTTTTTCAAGTGCTTCTCATTCCACAGCTGCACACTTTTTTCCTCGAAATCATGCGCAAGACAACAACAGAATCTGCGTTGAAGTTGACAGTTATTGTCGCAAAAATGTACCAACAAGCTGAAGAAAGTGTTGTTGCTTTGCGCTCGGGCAGTGGCAGCTGAAACGAAAATAACATTGTTGTTTGTGTTTTTCGTACTGCTTAGCGTGAAGAGCTGTGTCTGTGTGAAGAAATCACAGCCTATACCAAAGGGCATTTACAAAAACAAATGAGCACCGAGGGTATAGGGTGTGGGTACCCCTGATCTAACATTATGTATGAATTAAATGTAAAACTCTGAAAAAATTGTTGCCTAGTTTCAGGCTTAAGCTTGTGCTTAAAGTTCGATCAGAGAACGAAGAGAAGAAGCAATTTGAATATGGAAACTATTCGGCTGACAAACATTAAGGGCCAGTTTCACAGTGGATATTTAAACTCTGATTGCAGTTTAAATAGAGAATTTCAGTTTCACAGTAGGAAGTTAAATACGATTTAAATAGCCGACTGTGAATATTTAAGTACGGCACAGAGTTGCAATCGAAAACAAATAAACAGCTGATTGCGGATGTGCAAGCAAGCTGCGTCGACAATATTGCAATTTATAAGAGATCAAATTAAACATAAAACTGCATGGTATAGCACATATAAATGATATAAACTGTGGATTCTTTGCACAATATCCAATAATTCACTTCTTTCGGCCGACGAAAAATTTTTAGCTCGCGCTGCCTCCATAATTGAACAATTGAACATATGTTTTTGGCAAGTTGTGTCAACCTTCAATTGTCAAATATTCCAAGTTGCCATTCATTATTCCGTATTTAAATAAATGCACTGTGAAACTCAAGAAAAGTTAAACTAGATTTAAACTCAATTCGCAAATTAGATTTAAACATCCACTGTGAAACTGGCCCTAAGAGAACATATATAAATATATATATAACAACAATGGAAAGGAAAAATTAGAATTTCTTTGACGGATGATAGCGCCATCTCTTGGTATTAAAGAAAATCGAACATGTACAACAATTTTAAGTTGCGAAATTTTTCGTTCGTACGGTACAAATGAAATTTCTTTTTTCTATTAGTCCGCTTTTACACGATGCGACTCGGCCCCGGCGATTTTTTCGCATTCCGCTTTGAAATCGCGCATAGCTTTTACACGATGCGACTCGCTCCACTCCACATATTGACACTAGAGTCTGCAGCTGGTTTTATTTCTGTAATTTGTAAACATTTAAAGCACTTATTCCACTCTTTGCTCATTTTCTTCTTTATATTTACTTTTATGCGTAAAATTCTGTAAATTTTTCAGTTTATTTGCAATACGTATTCACTCGATTTCAAGTTTTAATTTACAGTCGACAGCGCGAAGCGCGAAAACGAATAAAGAGGAACGTCAGAAAATCAGAAAATCGCAGCACAATCGCTGCCGGAGCGATTTTGCGCGTTCCCCTGTCGTTTCACCCCTCTTTCCAACATTCTTCCGTGTCTCCGGGGCCGATTCGCATCGTGTAAAAGCGGACTTACATGATTTTCGGAGGGATTTTTGGCTACGCACAATTCGCCAATAGGTTGTTGGGGTTGATGGCATGCATTGCTGCCATTGTTTGCTCACGATTGGGTAATGAATGCATTATTATGAATGCAATTTAGAAGAAGGGGAGCTATGATAAATATTTACATTTGCCGAAGTGACACTTGTAACCATATGGTCAACCAATTCTAATAAATCTTAAATATATTTCAAAATACTAAAGCAAATTGTCTTTTTATCTCATTTCCACTTCATTTAAAGTTCCTTTAGTTTTCTCAAAAGATTACAGTTGTAAAAAAAATTATTAAATCGCTGTTTATGCCAAGCCTCTCTGCACTGCACCCGTACCCGAGGGCAGTTGGCAACCCAGGCGAGGTTGACAGCCTTTTTAACAGGCCCAGCTGTCAATTGGCTCTGCCATCAACGAACACAAGAAATTTCAATATATGTAAGCGTATGTTGAAATTCCTGGCACTTGCAACTTTCACTTGTTTTGAAATTTCAAATCGAAGTTAGACTTTTGTTGAAATATCGCAGTATGGCTGAGTTCCTAAATGCTGTAATACAAAACATCAGCATTTTATTAAGAATATGTAGAAAAAGAGTTCGAATTCCCATAAAATGGGAGAATTTTCTCACAGTTAGTAGCCCTCGTTATATTTACTTTGAGTTTGGAATTTCTTGTAGCAGAGCGGTTCTCTGAGAGGACGGGTGACTGAGCGAAACTGAGTGGAAATTGGGCCGTAGTCAGGGTAGGAAATCCCCGTACTTTCGTACAGATTTGGGTACATTTTTATTATTTGGGTACGCGTTTTATATCCCAGAGTACGTTTTATGTTTTGGGTACGCTTTTCATTTTTCAGGGTACGTTGAGATATCAACACTGTGGGGCGAACGCCAGGAGCAAACGAATCTTGTAAAATGAGCACGCGAACGACGAGACATAATGCGGCCCCGAGACGGTCAAATGGTTTGAGTCAAACATGAGCATGTGTTGGAGAATATTTGTATGTATGGTAACACAGACAATGTTTGACCAAATATCAAAGTGGTTTAGATATTTGTGACGCACTGCAGGGGCCAAAGCAAAATTGCCATTTCGTTTTGTTCGTCGTGCTGTTAACATCGTGCGCATGTCGGCAAACCAAACAAGCGACGCGGAAAAACAATTTTTGTCGCGAAATTTATGCGATAACTGACTTCTTTTTCTTAAGCACTGTTCAATCCGAGTGCTCTTCTCTTTATTTTTTCACTTTTTAACACACTTTGCCAGTGCAAAATATGCGATACAATCGTCCGTGTCACTCATAGTATGTCTGCACACCACAAAGATTCGGAAATTATGAAGATTTGATGGCAATGTTTGTTTTGTGTAAGGGCTAAGCATCAGTTTACACGGACACATGTTTGACTCAAACCATTTGACCGTCTCGGGGCCGCATAAGAAGCTAGTAAGGAATACGAAGTGGGAGGTACGAAAAATTTTTGGTACCTTGGTACTCGATTTTCCATACAAAACTCCATAGAAAATATGATACAAGAGTACGAAAATTTTGGTACCCGTACTGTTATTGTTTACATTTCAGATAAGTCAAATATAATTTTTATATGAAAATGAACGATTTTTGTGCAACTTGAAATGCATTTGCATTTAGATGGATAAAACTAATAAAACTGCATAAAGTGTTGCAGATGTCAATTTCTGCCTTTGCATTTCCATCCAATTAAAACCAAAAAGAATTTCAAAGTCCGCTTTTACACGATGCGACTCGGCCCCGGAGACACGGAAGAATGTAGGAAAGAGGGGTGAAACGACAGGGGAACGCGCAAAATCGCTCGGGCAGCGATTGTGCTGCGATTTTCTGATTTTCTGATGTTCCTCTTTATTCGTTTTCGCGCTTCGCGCTGTCGACTGTAAATTAAAACTTGAAATCGAGTGAATACGTATTGCAAATAAACTGAAAAATTTACAGAACTTTACGCATAAAAGTAAATATAAAGAAAAAAATGAGCAAGGAGTGGAATAAAGATCTTGTAATGAAATTAATTTTGTTACTACAAGAGAAAGAAAACATTTACAATGTAGCTCACAAAGATTATATTAATCGAGTGAAAAGAGCTGACTCTTTAAATGAAATGTGCGAAGAACTCAAGATATTCAACAAAAATATAACAGTGGAAGCAGTAAAGACGAAAATAAGAAGCCTGCGCACACAATATACGAGGGAATTCAGAGCGGTAGGAAACTCCAAGAAAAGCGGCGCCGGAGCTGAGGAGGTATATGTTCCAAAGCTTTGGTGTTTCGAGGAATTGGGATTTTTGAAGAACAGCGTGCATATCAGGGCGTCTACGTCAAACTTCAATCCGGTAAATCTAATATGATATGAACATCCTCTTATTTATGTAAATTACATATTTTATAGGCAACTTTTAATAGTCCGCTTTTACACGATGCGACTCGGCCCCGGCGATTTTTTCGCATTCCGCTTTGAAATCGCGCATAGCTTTTACACGATGCGACTCGCTCCACTTCACATATTGACACAGAGTTTGCAGCTGGTTTTATTTGTGTAATTTGTAAACATTTAAAGCACTTATTCCACTCTTTGCTCATTTTCTTCTTTATATTTACTTTTTTGCGTAAAATTCTGTAAATTTTGCAGTTTTTTTGCAATATGTATTCACTCCATTTCAAGTTTTAATTTACAGTCGACAGCGCGAAGCGCGAAAACGAATAAAGAGGAACGTCAGAAAATCAGAAAATCGCAGCACAATCGCTGCCCGAGCGATTTTGCGCGTTCCCCTGTCGTTTCACCCCTCTTTCCTACATTCTTCCGTGTCTCCGGGGCCGAGTCGCATCGTGTAAAAGCGGACATCGTGTAAAAGCTATGCGCGATTTCAAAGCGGAATGCGAAAAAATCGCCGGGGCCGAGTCGCATCGTGTAAAAGCGGACAAAGTTAAATTTTTATTGATAAAAATATTAAATACACATTGTAGTGACCACATTTGACACTATAAATAGGCAAAAATGTGTGCATTACTTTAATAACAAATTATATGCGCTTGAAATAATTGCGCCAAAAAGAGCACAACTTTGCGTTAATATTTACTGCATATTGCAGAATTTTCATATAAAATAAAAGGCACACACATAAAATATAGATATACATATAACTTCACTTCCCCGGAATTTGATGACATGACACTTTCGGATTGTTTAATTATTCAAAAAGGTACCACTTCGTACCTGATAGAAAAATTTTAGCTGCGCGCGGAACGAGATTTTGTTCTTTGTCCAGCTTTTTTCCAGCTTCTAGAAGGGCTGTAATTCAAGGTACTGCCAGCAAAGAAGAATAGAAGAATGTGGGAAAGTGGAATGAATGAAAGTTGCATGGTTGTATTCAGGGTGCGAAAACTGATGATTGTTGTCTTAAGTACGTGTGAGAAGCGTTTTAATTTTAAGAGGACTTTTTTTTTCTTTTTCCTATTCAAACGACGGACGAACCCATTGGAATCCGAAATGTTTTTATTTGAAGGTACGAAATTTATGGAAAAGGTACGTTTTTTTTTTAAATGGGGTACGTTTTAATTTTCGCCCAGCCCAACACTGGCCGTAGTACAACCAAAAACATAAAAGGGAAAAGACTTCTCATTGGAACATAATCGCAGATAGATAAAATTTCTTGACAATTATCTGGAAGGTTACCGATTGCGCCATCTATGGGCATTCGGCCGCTCGGCGCAAGTCTAGGCAGACATATGGACATATGTGCATACGTGTGTATATACGTGCGTATATTTCAAAGCGAAACTGTTTGAGCAGACGCGCAGGCGCTGCGTAAATAGCAATAGCATGTGTGTGTGTATATCTGACGGCTGGCTTGTGTCGATTTGTGAAGATTTCTGGCTCGCGACAAGCCACGGCTGGGTGGATAAGGCAAAAGGGAACAATGCGTGACGTAGATGAGAAAGAGGACAGCATCGCTTTTGCATGTTTATATTTACAATTGCAGGCACTTTTTAGGTTCTTTGGTTTCAGCTAATTTGCCTGCCTTATGATATGAGCCCTTTTCTTTTATTTTTCAGCATTTTATACATATAATTCGCTGTTTATGGCATTTTTATCAATCAATTTTTTTTTTTATTTACATTGAAACTTCTATTTACAGGAGCATTTTTTGGAATAAAGACTAATTCAAGTTAATTCCACAAAATTCTTCATTTTATTTATTTAAGGTACAATGTTTGCAAATATGTGCATAATACAAAATTCATCGCAATTTTAAACTTTGTCTTTCGCACCTTTTCATTCATTCACAAATGCAGAATGTCTTCGCGCTCTGATTATGCGCCGAAAAGCCTGCAACTTCACTTGCAATGCCTTTAAACATTCAGAATCAATTCTTAAGAAATTTATGATCGCAAAAACAACCGGTCAATGCAGGCAATAAGGACAAAATTTAATTTTCCTTAGCTGGAAAAAAGGGGACATGATGCTCGCTTGTGGGTGCAATGCTTTCAGTACCTGCGCCGCGCGGAAGCGATCATTTGGCCAGGATTTTTTTTATGGGCACCAAAAACTTTTCCCATTCATGAGGTTGCCCGTTTTTTCTTCTCTTCTGCTCTATTTTTTTCAACAATTCAGGCAAAAATGAAAAATTGGATTTTCCCCAAGCTGAAAAAAAGGGCATGCAAATGCACACGCACCTGATGCTCCTTTGTGGGTGCATTGGTTGTGGTTGTAAGCATAGGGATCGCTGTTTTGTTAATATTTATTTATTGTATTGCAGCCATATAAGCAAGTTTAACTTTACTTGTTCTTTTACCTAGAAGCAATATGCATGGATGAAATACAAAAATTTCATTGATCATTACATTTGATGTCGGAATAAATAAACGCACAGGAACACAATAGAATAGACAAACTGACTAGACTAAAGAACTGCATCCAACACGTTCGAAATCAAATTCCAAGTGACAGAAAATTAAGTAGTGCGGTATTTATAAATATTAACATAACAGCGATCCCTATGCCTACAACCACAACCAATGCACCCACAAAGGAGTATCAGGTGCGTGTGCATTTGCATGCCCTTTTTTTCAGCTTGGGGAAAATCCAATTTTTCCAATTTTTTTTGGTGCCCATAAAAAAAAATCCTGGCCAAATGATCGCTTCCGCGCGGCGCAGGTACTGAAAGCATTGCACCCACAAGCGAGCATCATGTCCCCTTTTTTCCAGCTAAGGAAAATTAAATTTTGTCCTTATTGCCTGCATTGACCGGTTGTTTTTGCGATCATAAATTTCTTAAGAATTGATTCTGAATGTTTAAAGGCATTGCAAGTGAAGTTGCAGGCTTTTCGGCGCATAATCAGAGCGCGAAGACATTCTGCATTTATGAATGAATGAAAAGGTGCGAAAGACAAAGTTTAAAATTGCGATGAATTTTGTATTATGCACATATTTGCAAACATTGTACCTTAAATAAATAAAATGAAGAATTTTGTGGAATTAACTTGAATTAGTCTTTATTCCAAAAAATGCTCCTGTAAATAGAAGTTTTAATGTAAATAAAAAAAAAATTGATTGATAAAAATGCCATAAACAGCGAATTATATGTATAAAATGCTGAAAAATAAAAGAAAAGGGCTCATATCATAAGGCAGGCAAATTAGCTGAAACCAAAGAACCTAAAAAGTGCCTGCAATTGTAAATATAAACATGCAAAAGCGATGCTGTCCTCTTTCTCATCTACGTCACGCATTGTTCCCTTTTGCCTTATCCACCCAGCCGTGGCTTGTCGCGAGCCAGAAATCTTCACAAATCGACACAAGCCAGCCGTCAGATATACACACACACATGCTATTGCTATTTACGCAGCGCCTGCGCGTCTGCTCAAACAGTTTCGCTTTGAAATATACGCACGTATATACACACGTATGCACATATGTCCATATGTCTGCCTAGACTTGCGCCGAGCGGCCGAATGCCCATAGATGGCGCAATCGGTAACCTTCCAGATAATTGTCAAGAAATTTTATCTATCTGCGATTAGGTTCCAATGAGAAGTCTTTTCCCTTTTATGTTTTTGGTACAACGGCCCAGGTGCAAAATTTTCGCAGCCAAAATTTTGTATGAGATGCGCACTCTATTATATTAACATACTCTTTGCTTGAACTGTACGTAACGGAACATGACAAACAAAAATAACATTTAATTTTTCCATAAATACCTTAAGTTTTTCGTCAACTGAGTCGTGAAACCAGCATTAATTCCAACTTATGTCAAATAAGTTTTGAAATAAAGCGGGAGTCTATCGATTTATAGTCATGATAAGAAAAACTAACGGGAGAATTTCTACCTAGATTAATATTAACGCAACAAAAAAGTAAGTCATGGTAGACAAGAAAGTTATTTGGTCAAATATAAAAAGTAAAGAAATGTCAGGAACTAAACAGACATCAAGCAGGCTAGGCTCACAATCATGAATATAACGAGTGGGAACGTAATTATTCGAAAATTTTAGTCCACAAATTGAAAACTGGTAATGTAAGGTATCAGCAGTAGAATCATTTTGCAGCAGGTTAACGTTGAAGTCGGAAAAAAATGGTTCAAGGCTATGGCATCGATGAGGATTGTACACACACGACACTAATATTTTAGAGTTTTTGTCGAATATTTCAACATTAAGGAACTCACAGACAACATTACATTTATTGACAAACTTAACATTTAGATTGGACTTACAAATAGCCACTCCACCTCCTCTTCTTCCACACCTGTCACTACGGAAAAGTTTAAATCCGTTAAAATCATAGTGTGAGTCAGAAATTTCACTCTTAAACCACGTTTCCGAAACAGACGACATCGACAAACGAGTTTTCAAAAATATATCTAGCATAGTCAAGTTTTGACCCATTTAAGCTTCTAGCATTAAAATGAACCATATTTAAGCCGTTGCGCTGCTTACACAAGACATTGATTAGCGCCTTATAATTATCCACAGCACCATTAGGTAAGTGTTTGTGAGCTAAACACCCTTTTTTGTATTTTTGAAATTGTAACGAACTTAACTGCCTATTTCTAAACTCATTGTATTTTCACTTATTCATTTTGAGGAGAAGAATCCATTCATTTCTACTGTTCATTTTTATTCATTATATTACTCTGTATTCATTTTTAACCGAAGCTGTCGATGTCAGTTACGAGTCGGTAATCTCCATGAAGAGTCGCACTTCGGAGTCAACAAAGAAATAAAGAATTATTAAATCGAACTAGCGCGTCGTTATTTTTTGGTTAATACAGTCCACTAGTTCTGGATCATAAAAATAGGTCCTTCGGAGATGGATTTTTGATTTTTATTTCTTTCTTTGGGCACTGCGTATCAGGTGCAAATATCGTGACTCTTTGGGCACTGCGTATCAGGTGCAAATCTCGCGACTCTTTGGGCACTGCGTATCAGGTGCAAATATCGTGACTCTTTGGGCACTGCGTATCAGGTGCAAATCTAGTGACTCTGGGCACTGCGGAATAGGTGCATTTTCATAAACGTTTTGGTACACGCAAGTGTGGTTCATGTAAGTGGCACTGCGTATCAAGTGTGCACAAATCAATTTGCTTAAAATGGAAAAGGTAGTACGTAAACGTGGGTGGATAAAGGCGACCAATAGACTTGTTAAAAAATCGGTTGCATAAGCTTGAGCAATCGTATGTGGAATTTGGAGGAACAAGTCAGGCTCTTTACGACTATGCAGATGAAGAAGGTTTCATCGACCCATCCGAGGATGCAGCAGAATACGAGGACAAGTATTTTGGGGCGCATGCAATCCTCTCGCAACTCATCAGGGAAGTAGATACCCCAACAACACAGGACAGCGCAATGGAAAATCCATTGGCAAAATTGGATGCTCAACAGGAGCAATTTTTGAAAAGCTTCAAATCGGACACATCAAGTGTACATCTCGCGAAAATCTCGATTCCTACATTTTCGGGCAAGTATCAAGATTGGCCTTCATTTCGTGACTTATTTGTAGGTGCAATTGACAGTAAGCAAGGGCTTACAAATACCCAAAAGTTTCATTACCTCAAATCGTATTTGGAGGAAGACGCACTCAACTTGGTGAAGCACATTCCTTTAACGGAAAACAACTACAAAGAGGCATGGGATCGACTAGTACAGCGCTACGATAGAAAGCAGTTAATCATCCAATCATTGATTCAATCGTTTTTATCGTTGCCATCGTGTAATGGCAATCTTGGGTGGCTCCGCAAGCTGGCGGACAAAGCAGATGAAACAATTAGGGGACTCAACGCATTAAACAGCAATGAACGAGATCCATGGGTAGTGACAATCCTCCTAAGCAAATTAGACGAGGAAACGCAGAAAGAATGGGCAAAAACAGGTGATTCGCATGTACAGCGTCAGTATGCAGATTTGACGAAATTTTTGTCTCATAGTTGCGACGCGCTCGAATCGTGCAACACTGTACACAAATCGGCATCAACACGGCGCCCAGCTTTAGTTAATTTCGCGGAATCTACAAGAAAACCAAAAACAAATTGCTCGCTATGCCACGACACGCATTATCTCGCTCAGTGTAGCAAGTTCAAAGAAATGAGCTGTAACGGTCGACATGAATATGTCAAAAATCAAAATCTATGCTACAACTGCTTAAGTAGGTCACACATTGTGAGCAAATGTCCGTCCGACTACCGTTGCAAATTGTGTCGCGCTAAGCATCATACACTTGTTCATTTTGACAGTCACCATAGCTGTAGGCGACGGCAGGTAGCAGTTTTCAAAAGGCGACAAATAATGCTTAAAACAAATAACGTATTTATTAAAATATGGAATGAATGAAAAGACACTTTTAATTAAACTTTGACTTGAGTATGTTTGACTATGAATTTGGTTTGACGAGACGGCGACGTTTGGTTGACGTTGGGTTGACGTTGTGTTGACGTTGGGTTGTTTGAAATTTGCTGCTTCCTTCACGGCTGCTCAACTGCTACTGACTGGTTTGCTTCACGAAAGTAGAGAGAGCACGTATGGCGAA
The DNA here is from genome assembly GCA_963457695.1 of Neria commutata. NCBI lineage: Eukaryota > Metazoa > Arthropoda > Insecta > Diptera > Micropezidae > Neria > Neria commutata. Next base: position 28,467,723 of record OY735246.1, read on the forward strand.
GAGAGCATGAGCGAAGTATGGCTGGGTATGGATTGTTGTTGTTGTGTGTGGTATGGGTGTGTTTTACAGCGACATCCCACCTCCCAGTGGATCTGTGGTGGGATCCACGAAACTTAAAGCGGCTAGCTTTGACGCAGGTCGGCGTATAATACCATGGCTGGTACGTACAGCGGCACTTCGGACTTGGCCGTCCTTGGCAGTGAAAACTTCGGTTATTCGTCCTCTTTCCCATTGACTTCTGGGCAAAGCAGGATTGGTTTCTCTTCCGGTGATAATGCTCCATTATCAGATGCGTTATACGATGCTTCTGTGGCTGTTGTCGTGCTGAAACGGGCAGACAATATGCGGCGTCGATTCTTCCATTGACTCGTAGCAGGCCATCGGCATCCAAAAACGGCGTGAGTGGATGGAGGCTACTACTCTTCGACAGCTTCTTTTTCGCGCGTAAGGCGCAAATTTCGGCAGCGTATATTTCGTTTTGTGCATGACGACATACAAAACTTTCTGCTGCAGTCACCTCGGCTGCTGTGAGCTCTCCATGTTGACGAGACTTAGTACTTGCGTTGTGCGTGAATCGAGATATCCAGGCAATCACTCTCAGCATCTTTAAGTAGGGCGAAAATTTAGTGAGATTGTCGAAAAACTCACCTGTATGTGCTAGCAGTAAAACTTTGTTTGCAGCTTCTTCAGTAGCACATTCTTCCGAATACAGCAGTTCGACTTCTTGAGGCCAATGCTCCTCTTCTTGGCGCAGAAAATCTGGACCCTGTATCCAACGGCAATTTGGATCAATGGTTGATGGCAACTTAGCTCGTGTTGCATCATCAGCGGTATTAAGTGCGGTTGGTACCCAGCGCCATTGCGCTGGCGTTGACGTAGCAAGTATTTCAGCAATTCGAAAGGCGACAAATTGCTTATACTTGCGCGAAGTAGAACGAAGCCAAAGCAGAATTGTCTTGGAATCGCTCCAAAAACAGGTTTTGTCCATGCAAAAATCGTGGCACTCTTCGATCGAAGTCCTCAGTCTACTTCCTAGTACGGCCGCTTGCAACTCCAGGCGTGGAACGGTCATACCTTTAGCAGGTGCACATCTCGTTTTAGCAGCAACGAATGTGACATGTACTTCGTGGGCTTTACGAACGCGTAAATAGGCGACAGCTGTATATGCACTTACGCTTGCATCAACGAAGATGTGTAGTTGAATATCGTCGGCATTCGGCAATAAGCTCGATAGGCAGCGTGGGACAGAAAAGTGTTTCACACCTTGAAAAACCTTCCACCATATGACCCACTGTCTTTCGAGATCACACGGCAACTGCTCATCCCATTGGATTTGGCGCTTCCACATAGACTGCAGAAGTAACTTGGCGACGACAGTAATGTTAGCTAATAGGCCAATAGGCTAATAGGGTCGTAAATGGCCATTACGATTCCCAATAGCTCTCTTTTTGTTGGCGGTCGTTTATGTTCTAGGACGTCTCTTGGTATTTTGTAGAATTTGAAATGAAATTCAAACGTATCGTCGACGGAATTCCAGAACATTCCCAGCACCTTGTCCGTTGTGGGCTGGAGTTCTGCGTTGATGACATCAATTTGACTGGCTTGGCTACCATTCAATTTGTGCTGAAGTCCTTTGCAATTTGACACAAACACAAAGCTCCTGAGTGTGAAACCTGCAGCAGCGTTGATTTTCACAGCTTCAAACATTATCTGCTCAGCTTCCTGCACATTGTGGAAGCTTATAACTAAATCGTCGACATAAGTATTTTCGATGACAGCCTTTGCCCCACCTGGCATGTGAGACAAAAACTTGGCGGCGTTGACATTTTTAATGTACTCGGCGCAGCACGGCGAACAAATTGCTCCGAATATCATCGATACCATCGAGTACACACGGACGGGCTCCGCTGGATTCCCATTTCTCCAGAGGAAGCGCTGCGAGTCCTGGTCCTCGGCTCGTATGCGAACTTGCGAGAACATTTCCTGAATGTCTCCTGCAACCGCGACAATTCCTTGGCGAAATTGTGCATGCTCAGGACCTTTTAGCAATACCGAGTTCAGCGAAGTGTTAGACGTAGCAGCTGCAGCATCGAAGACTATGCGCAGTTTATTTGGCTTATGCGGATTCACCACCCCAAAGTGTGGAAGGTACCATGTAGTTGGGCTATGCCTCTCTGCAGCATCTGGTGTCAGCAACTTGGCGTACCCCTTGTTTATGTACTTGGCAATCTCAGCTTTATAACTGTCGGCATACTTGGCATCCCTAGACATTTTTGTTTCTATATTTAAAAGACGTTGCTTTGCCATTGCATAGCTCTGTGGCAGCTGGATATTGTTGCCGCGCCATAAAAGACCGACTTCATACCGCTGGTCGATGTTTCGCGTGGTGTCCGCTAAAATTCTCTTGGCTCTGGCATCCTCTTCCGACTCCAAGACTGTACTGGTACTGCGGACTCCAAAACTTTCAACAGAGAAGTAATCTTCAACCAATCTGTTTAGTTGCGTCAGAGTAGTTGCTTCTTTGACGTGCAGCACCCTTGGCGTAGCAGCGCTGCTTGAGTGAAGTGGGCCATAAGCAACCCAACCCAACTGCGTTGCAACAGCGATAGGCTGGTCTGGACCGGCGGCGACAGTGGCGTTGGACATGCCCAAGAAACTGTTGTCCAGGCCTAACAACAGAACTGGCTTGGCGTCCGTGTAACTGGCGATTGGCACTTCTCGTAAGTGCTGGTGTAGCTCCTTCTTAAATGTCTGCATTGGCAAGTTCAACTGCTTCACGGTGCGTATATTTTTAAGCGAGTACTCTTGGCTGTTACTCTCTGCGCGCACGTCCAATGCTACCTTTGTTGACGGCTCTGTAGTCTGCTTTTCTCCATACCACTGAAGCGTCAGCGGTACAGAAGGTCCTTTAAGACCAAGCTGAATTGCGATGCTCTCTTCGAGCAATGAGACCGATGACCCTTCATCGTACATCGCATATACAGACGTACTACCATGCGGGCCAGAAAGCACGACGGGTAATATTTTGAATAAACTGGTTTGTTGATGTTGACGGCAATTGAACATATGTTCGGCATTTTGTGTTGGCGGCGATGGCTCTGGTGACGGTTCTGACGACGGCTTTGATTCTTGGTGCAGTGCTCGGTTATGCAAACGAGTGCATCCATTAACACCACACTCTTGCCTTGACTGGCAACTCAGCAAGTTGTGCCCCTTTTGCATGCAAGCAAAACAAAGGCGGTGACGCTTTACAAGAGCCCATTTGTCGGCTATAGTAAGCGCCTGAAACTGACGGCATGCACTTAACTTATGGCTCTGACTGCATTGCACACAGCAAAATTTCTGTTGCTCAGCTGGCGGCTCAGTGCTATGCAACATACGGCGTGGAACAGCCCCTCGTGACATGGACTGGCGATTGACAGCGTTACCTGGTTGCACCCCTTGGTGCGGCGGCGGCGGCGGTTGGAATTGACGCATAGACGAGCAAGCCACAGTTGGCATCAAGCTCACTACCCTAGCAAGCTCACTAAGCCACTCTGCAAACGATTCGACGGTGGCATATGGCGTAATATTGTATGCGTGACGACTCCACTCGTATTGCTTGGTTGGCGGCAGCTTCCCAATAAGCTGCTCAAGCAGAGTGGGATTGGCCAAATGGTGATCGCATTTGGCAGACTTGAAAAAGGCGACAATATTTCGGACGCGATTTGAGAACTCTAAAATGTGCTCTAGTCGATTTTCATATATCGGCGCAAATTGCTGCACCTTCTGCAGCTGCGAGCGGATCAGCAGGTCAGAGCGCCCAAAGTTGAACTCTAACTCCTGCATGACCTTGGCAACATCATCAGGATAGATGAGCAGCGAAGTCACAGCGCGCTTGGCATTTCCATGTAGCGCCTTGTGCAAGCGCATGAGGTTCTGACGGTTGTTATACCCAAACTCATTTGTAGTGTCCCTGTAGTTGGCCAAAAATAGGGGCCAATCTTCAGGGTTCCCATCAAAAGGCGACAATGGAAACAACTTATTGGCGGAGCTATCGACAAATGTCATAACCCCATTATACGGCGTCGAAGTATTTGGTGGCTGCGGCTGCAGCGTTTGTTGTGGCTGTTGTGTAGACATTCGTGGCGGCGGCGACTCTGCACTTTCGTGAAACGATGGTTCATTGCCAGCAGCACTATTGCCGGCTGCATTCACTTGTGTACCCAGTTGTTGTATCTCGATTTGACCACGCTGCGTTTCATTGCGGAGCTCCTGAACCGACTCGCGCAATGTGCTGATACTTGCAAACAGCATGGCTAGCTGCTCGCTTGATATTACTGTTTGTGGCTGTGCAGTTTTTTCCTGAGCTCCTTCGGCATTCATTTCGATGAGTGTGTTGTCCAAATTGTCGGAATCCGAATCTTCTTCCTCGTTGTGTGCTATTTTCTTCGATTGCAATCTTGTTAACATTAGGTTGTCAAAGTGAAACGTCAGAGTTTACAGCTGTTCTGACAATGACAGCAATGTGTACTGCGTTACCGACTGAAATTATTACAGCGGATGCGTGAAAAGATTTATTGGCGATGTTTCGGTTGACAACTAGATGGCGTAGTGTTGTACAGCAAATCGAAGTTTTTCTCCCTCTTGGCGGCGGTTGATGACGTCACTGGAAATCCTCTCGGAAGCGCTAGCGTTCCGATGGCGAAGTACGGCAGATACAGTACGGGAACAGTAGGGTTATTAACTTACTCTTTCAGGCTGTAGCTATGGTGATTCCTGGAGCAGCGCGACGATGGCTGGCAGAAAACACAGGCAATAAGTGACGACTTGGTGCTGCGCGACAATGGCTGCACCAGTTCGACGACGGCAATGGATGGCTATGACTTGGAACAGCACGGCAATGTCTGACCAAGATCGAAAGCGATTGATGACTGTTTGGGACGGCACGGCAGTGGCTGGCCCAATATGACGATGAAATGACGATGACGACGGCAAATTCTTCTAACAGCGCGACGGTGGCTGTAGAAGTTCGGCAATGCTGGATAAGTTACCTGGAGCAGTACGACAGTGACTGGCAGGTCCTTGACGGCGACAATAAATCCAAGCAACGACTGTTGCTGACTGCTTTTTATTTTTAATACTTGGACAGCTCGACAGTGACTGTACCAAGTGGGCGACGAAAATTCTCGAAAATTCCAGAATCAGCAAAATGGCGGCTGATTGGAAACGGCGTCGGTGGCAGCGTGAGGAAGCAAATTTCAAAACTTTATGTAGGCGACGGCAGGTAGCAGTTTTCAAAAGGCGACAAATAATGCTTAAAACAAATAACGTATTTATTAAAATATGGAATGAATGAAAAGACACTTTTAATTAAACTTTGACTTGAGTATGTTTGACTATGAATTTGGTTTGACGAGACGGCGACGTTTGGTTGACGTTGGGTTGACGTTGTGTTGACGTTGGGTTGTTTGAAATTTGCTGCTTCCTTCACGGCTGCTCAACTGCTACTGACTGGTTTGCTTCACGAAAGTAGAGAGAGCACGTATGGCGAAGAGAGCATGAGCGAAGTATGGCTGGGTATGGATTGTTGTTGTTGTGTGTGGTATGGGTGTGTTTTACAGCGACAATAGCAACAGAGCAGCTGCATCCAGCGAGCATCGCAGTCGCGACAACACATCACCATCGTCGTGTAGTAGCAGCGCAGCGCTCACACACGCTGCCGCTCATCATACAGCAAGCAACATAGCCGCCGCGGCGACACCAGTAGTCAAAAACCATTCGCTCGCGTCTCATGATATCGCACTCACACTGCTACCGACAGTTCAAGCGAAAGTAATAAATAAGTGGGGAAAGGAGGAGATATGCCACATATTGCTCGATACAGGATCAACTGCATCATTCGTCGCTGAGTCTTTCGTGCAACGCATTGGGCTTGCTCGTCAGAACGCTCGCATGTCGGTTGTCGGACTCTTTTCCTGCAAAGCAGGAACAACAGGAATTACTGTCGCGTTTCTCAAACGACGCCATCAACATCGACGCTCTCATTTTGCCGCAGTTAACAACAAATATTCCAACACAATCGGTTAATTGCACATCGTTCATTTGGGAACAAATTCATCAATTGCCCCTCGCAGATCCCGCATTTAATATTGCTGGTTCTATTGATGTCATCATAGGCTCTGATAAGTTGTGGAGCGTATACACTGGAGAGCATTTCCAAATTCAAGACACAATTCAAACTGCAGTCAATAGCATATTTGGCTGGATTATTGCAGGTTCGTATTCTGCACATAACGAAAATATTTCGCAGGCTATCACCAACCACGCACTCATCGATTTGGATTCATTGGTACGCTCGTTCATGGAAATCGAGAACATTCATCCGAATAAGAGGAAAATTGACATGGCTGATCCTGCAGAAAAACACTTTGCTGCGACGCATACGAGAGATGCTGATGGAACGTATGTCGTTCAATACCTCCTTAAAGAAAACGGGCCGCAAATTGGACGCACACTACTACACGCTCTCACTAGACTCAACCACATGGAACGCAAATTCTGCAAAGATGTTGCTTTGCAGCAACAATACACTGACTTCATGCAGGAGTACATATCGCTGGGCCATATGCAGCTCATTACGTCAAGACAGGAGATAGAAAAGGACAACAGCTTCTATTTGCCGCATCACGCAATTCTGAAGCCTGAGAGCTCAACGACAAAATGTCGTGTCGTTTTCGACGGCTCGTCAAAAGATTCATTTGTTGGTTTCTCTTTGAACGAGCGTCTGCATATCGGCCCTCCAATACAACGAGACTTGCTAGGAGTTTGTCTACGCTTTCGGCAGCATCGCTATGCTTTCTCTGCAGACATAGAGAAAATGTTTAGGGGAATTCGCGTTGCTGAGCAACACACTGAATTGCAGCGCATCGTTTGGCGTGCAGATCAGAATTCAGAAATTTGTCATTATCGACTGCTCACAGTTACAAACGGACTTGCGTTGTCTCCATTACTCGCGGTTCGCGTACTCAAGCAAATAGCAGAAGACTTTAAAACCGAATATCCAAATGCGTCGCGCGTATTAAAAAACGATGTTTATGTTGACGATGTAGTCACCGGGTGTGGTACCGCGGAAGAAGCAATTGCGCTATAAAACGAACTAATTTCCCTGTTGGCAAGAGCAAATTTTAAACTAAGAAAGTGGTATTTTAACTGTATGCCATTGCTCAGAACAATTCCTAGTGAACTTTGAGAATATAACCCGGTGAACATTGACTCGTCTTTGACAATAAACATTGAAAAACCCGTCTGTTGGACGGACTCTGAAATTGTGTTACATTGGCTGTCATCGCCACCCCGTCGGTGGGCTACGTACGTGTGCAATCGCACAGCCGAAATACTCGATACATGTCCTCGCAATCACTGGCGTCATGTGCGATCCGAGCACAACCCTGCTGATTGCGCTTCTCGTGGCTTATCACCAAACAACCTCGCACAACATGATTTATGGTGGACCGGGCCGAGCTGGCTCATCCTTCCTGAAGACTTGTGGCCAAAGCCCAAAACTAAAACTGTTCCCGTAGACGACACTCAAGTGATAACTGAAGAAAGGCCCACCAAGCAACAGGTATTGTTCACGGTGGAAGCAGACAACACAGTCGACATGTTAATCGACAAAATCTCATCCTGGTCCCGGCTTACTCGCATATTGGCGTATTGTCTACGCTTTTGCCGTTCTACAAGTACACCGCACGACATTACTCTTGGCTCAGCAGAACTCCGTCATGCAGCAAACGTGATTTTGAAGCACGTACAGGCAGGCGCCTTTAGTGCTGAAATACAACAGTTGCAGAAGTCTTTACCGCTGCATTCCAAGTCCAAGCTGATACGCTTTATACACCCTTTCTGGATGCTGACGGTTTGCTGCGCGTTGGCGGACGCATCAAGCACGCCAACATAAATTTTAACAATAAACATCCCATTTTGTTGCCGAAAAATTCGGCTGTTTCTCTTCTCATTGCTAGGTACATCCACGAAGTACACCTCCACACCGGCGTGGAGGCCACATACACAATTTTGCGTCAACAATATTGGATGCTTGGAGGCCGTAACCTGATTCGAAAGGTGGTGTTCGCCTGCAAGACGTGCTTTATGCAAAGGCGGGCCACTAGCGTCCAACTAATGGGCGAATTGCCGGCGCCACGGGTGCAGCCCAGTCGCTGCTTCTTACACTGCGGTCTCGATTATGCTGGTCCAGTCTCAATCAATTCCTCCAGTGGCCGCAACCCTAAAATCATGAAGGCTTGGTTCGCAATATATGTGTGCCTTTCTACTAAGGCGCTCCACCTTGAGGTAGTAAGCAATTTGACATCCGACGCATTTCTGGCAGCTTTTCGGCGCTTCATAGCGTGCAGAGGTAAGCCAACTGATCTCTACTCAGATAATGGCACAACATTTCATGGGGCGAAACGAGCAATGGACGAGTTGCAGAGCAATGCAATGTCGAAACCATACCACACTGAAGTTTCACAGGCTCTCGCACACGAAGGTGTCAACTGGCATTTCATCCCCCCATCCGCACCGCACTTTGGCGGGTTGTGGGAGTCGGGGGTGCGTTCCGTGAAGCTGCACCTACGACGAGTGGTCGGTAGCAGCATCCTCACGTTTGAGGAATACGCGACAGTACTGTCTCAAATCATACTGGGTCAAATCCCTGATTTTATCATTTCCCTGTGACATATACATTGCTATCAGAGTCAAAGCCAGCTGCTCTTAAGTTTACTGCCGATTTCATTCGCCTGCGATAATCGCCAAATGCCTTGAGTACTCTGTTGCGGTCGAAAGAAGTGTAAAATTTCAAAATGACGAGCGAATTTTGTGTGCTCGAACTCTGCTTGACACGGAAGGTGTCACGAATTTGAGGTGCTAAGAAATCAATAGAGCGGCATAGGAGATTGAAAATGCTCTTGAGGTTTTCTGCTACAGTGAACGGCACTCCAAAAAGAACAGCATCAGAACAAAAATCAGCAACTGGCATGTTGTTGTTGCGACTGAGCTCAGCGAACGCTGCAGCTTGTTTATCCAGCTCATCGCACCTTTTGGATAATGCACTGAGTTGACCCTCCAGCGAGAGAATTTTCTGGTCAAGCTCACCAAATTTGTTTTCGATGAAATCAATCTCTGATTCAATTTTTCTCACCAAATTAGATTCAACAGTTGTTATTTCATTTGTAAGCCGCTCGAACAAATTATTTGAGTGCGATAGCAGACGCTCCTCCAGCTGCCGCATTTCACGGAGAAAAATTTTTGTAGCTGTTTCGCTGCTCATATCTTTCGGTGATCCGCTTTTTGGCGTGAGTGTGCCAATTCCACGGATAGAAACCTGCTGCTGCTGCTGTAGTCGCGTTATTCGTGGAGAAGGCGGCATTTGCTCAGTGTTTTTGTTATTATTTTTGTTTTGTTTACTTTTGCTCTGTTTGTTAGCTGTTAATGTTGGCGCCAAAACGATTGCAACTCCAATTTAGGCATCCTTATTAAAAAGATTTCAATTATGCAAATAACCGGAATAGAATCGGATTAAAACCCAAATAGACAAGAATACAGTTTGGTCGATTGACTGAAACCGGCCCCGATGATTTTAGGGCTTGATTAAACGAATTATTTATAAACTTTGTAGAGCGATTTAATAAAACGTCCTTTCTCGCCACTCTCTTCTCATTTTTTTGTTCTTTATGTTTGTTTAAAAAAATATATGTATATATAATATGAATTGTTATCGAAAAACATATGTTTTAATTAATATTAGTAAATGGGATTTTTTCCGGGATTTTTGAGCTTTTAAATGGGATAAAGAGGGCGTATTGCATAAGTGAATGGGATTTTTGGAGCTAGATCTCTGGCAACACTGCTTCACACCTCACTCACTGCAACGTGTTCACACAAGACCTCGACTGCTTACACGTCACAAATTCATTCTCATTTCATTTCATTTCGGTTTTGCATTCCGACGTCGTGCTTTGCAGTTAAGATTTTTAATATAATCCAAACATAATTTTTTTCCGTGAAAATGGGTTCCGGCAAGCAGCAAAAAGTGCAATCGTCAGGTTTTACCAAAGAGGAGGAACTTCTGCTGCAGGACTTTAGCCGCAATGTGAGCACAAAATCATCAGCTCTATTCTACGGCAACGCATTTATCGTGTCTGCAATTCCAATTTGTAAGAGCTGACGTATTCATTTTGCTGCTCAAAACTCATTTTATCCTGATAGGGCTCTTTTGGCGCATTCATAGCATGGATCTGCTCCCCAGTGCCATTTTCTTCCTGTTGATGACATCCATAAGCACATACTTAATGGCTCTGGCCTACAAAAATATCAAGTTTCAATTGAAGCACAAAATCGCAGTGCGAAGGGAAGATGCAGTTACTCGCGAAATAACCCGCCAGCTAGGGGACGACAAAAAAATTACGCGCAAAGAAAAAGATGAACGCATCCTATGGAAAAAAAACGAAGTGGCTGACTATGAAGCGACGACTTTCTCGATCTTCTATAATAATTCTCTTTTCTTGGCAATCATTATCTTCATTAGCTTTTTCTTGCTTAAAAACTCATCGCCATTTATCAATTATATACTATCAATTGGCATTGCAAGTGGACTTCTAGCCCTCTGCTCTACCAGTGCTCAAAAAAACTGATATCTAAGAGTCAAATTTTTTCCTAAAAATTTAAAATTTAGCTTTTATTTAAACAAGTTTTATTCGTCTTTAATACTAGAACTATCAGGCATGTGACGGAAATCGTACGAATTCAAAACGAAAACGAAATTTCAAATCGTACGAATTCGCCATTTCGTTCGATTTTCATCACATGCCTGTATATCTGATTGAACTCGATTTTAAAACAGTTGGACTGTAACACTTTTAACTTTCACAAATTATTGGTTATAATTTTAGCTTCATTGCTCTTGCTCAGTCTAGCAGGACTGAAATTTAAAAAAAGGCAGAGCTTGAAAGATAAAGTGATTACTATTGGAAACGAGTTTAGTTTAGTTCTGCCAGAATCATATTCTCTCATTTGTGTTTATTAAGACATTTTTTAAATAAATAGATGGGGTATCCCCAGCTTTTCTATACGATGATGTTTGTTTTTCTAATTTACATGGTGTTCTCTCGACATATCACTCTTGCAAAATTTTCCGTCGGACGCCGGCTAATAAAAATTTTATGGCAGAATGCGATCGATTCGATAGATGGGCGTACCACCAACTAACGCTTTAGTGGTAATGGATATTTTGATGGAAACGGCTTAGGGCCAGTTTCACAGTGGATGTTTAAATCTAATTTGCGAATTGAGTTTAAATCTAGTTTAACTTTACTTGAGTTTCACAGTGCATTTATTTAAATACGTAATAATGAATGGCAACTTCGTATATTTGACAGTTGAAGGTTGGCCCAACTTGCTAAAAACATATGTTCAATTGTTCAATTATGGAGGCAGCGCGAACTCAAAATTGTTCGTCGGCCGAAAGAAGTGAATTATTGGATATTGTGCAAAGAATCCACAGTTTATATCATTTATAATACTACGGGATCATTTATATGTGCTATACCATGCAGTTTTATGTTTAATTTGGCCGCTTATAAATTGCAATATTGTCGACGCAGCTTGCTTGCACATCCGAAATCAGCTGTTTATTTGTTTTCGATTGCAACTCTGTGCCGTACTTAAATATCCACAGTCGGCTATTTAAATATTTAAATCGTATTTAACTTTCAACTGTGAAACTGAAATTCCCTATTTAAACTGCAATCAGAGTTTAAATATCCACTGTGAAACTGGCCCTTAGAGAGTTAATCGTCGATTATCCAATACATCCAAATGTATTGTAATTGTAAAATTCTAAGGGCCAGTTTCACAGTGGATATTTAAATCTAATTTGCGAATTGAGTTTAAATCTAGTTTAACTTTTCTTGAGTTTCACAGTGCATTTATTTAAATACGGAATAATGAATGGCAACTTCGAATATTTGACAATTGAAGGTTGACACAACTTGCCAAAAACATATGTTCAATTGTTCAATTATGGAGGCAGCGCGAGCTAAAAATTTTTCGTCGGCCGAAAGAAGTGAATTATTGGATATTGTGCAAAGAATCCACAGTTTATATTATTTATAATACTACGGGATCATTTATATGTGCCATACCATGCAGTTTTATGTTTAATTTGATCTCTTATAAATTGCAATATTGTCGACGCAGCTTGCTTGCACATCCGAAATCAGCTGTTTATTTGTTTTCGATTGCAACTCTGTGCCGTACTTAAATATCCACAGTCGGCTATTTAAATCGTATTTAACTTTCAACTGTGAAACTGAAATTCCCTATTTAAACTGCAATCAGAGTTTAAATATCCACTGTGAAACTGGCCCTTAGAGAGTTAATCGTCGATTATCCAATACATCCAAATGTATTGTAATTGTAAAATTCTAAGGGCCAGTTTCACAGTGGATATTTAAACTCTGATTGTAGTTTAAATAGGGAATTTCAGTTTCACAGTTGGAAGTTAAATACGATTTAAATAGCCGACTGTGGATATTTAAGTACGGCACAGAGTTGCAATCGAAAACAAATAAACAGCTGATTTCGGATGTGCAAGCAAGCTGCGTCGACAATATTGCAATTTATAAGAGATCAAATTAAACATAAAACTGCATGGTATAGCACATATAAATGACCCCGTAGTATTATAAATAATATAAACTGTGGATTCTTTGCACAATATCCAATAATTCACTTCTTTCGGCCGACGGAAAATTTTTAGCTCGCGCTGCCTCCATAATTGAACAATTGAACATATGTTTTTGGCAAGTTGTGTCAACCTTCAATTGTCAAATATTCGAAGTTGCCATTCATTATTCCGTATTTAAATAAATGCACTGTGAAACTCAAGAAAAGTTAAACTAGATTTAAACTCAATTCGCAAATTAGATTTAAACATCCACTGTGAAACTGGCCCTAAGAAACCTGTTTTCTGTTTTAAACCAGTACTTCCGTAGCTCTTTTCTAAATGGTGAAATATACGTATGTGTTGTATCAAAGAAAAATGTTTTTGCCATTTGTTTGAAATAATACTTTACCTGAGAAGGAAGAAAACTTCATAATAACTTCATACATTTTTTTTAAATGCGATTCTAAAGTCCTTTTATATTTTTTCTATTTTTCGTGGAGTTTTGTTAATTAGGGCTTTTTGAGATGAGCTTTTTTGCAAAAATGGGAGGAATAAGCATTTTACACTAAATTGAAAACAAGACATAAAATTAAGGTTATCCAATAGAACATAAAAAAAACTAGTATAAACAAGTAAGGAAGCATCAGTCGGGTTTCACCGACAGAGTAATACCCTACACCAAGTAACTGAGTGGGCGGACCATGCCCATTTTTGTCAAACTAAAAGGTATTCCGATATATATAGGTACGTTCGTAAATGCAGCACTTTGGTTGCACTGCAACATTAACGAAAGCATCGTGTTCGTTAAAGCAACATGCCGCAATACTGCTTTGTGCATCGCGTTCGTTAATGCAACACTGGCTTTACTGGTGGAAATTTTCTGCAACCAGCGCAGTACTTATTCTACTGTTGCATTTGCGATGCACAAAGCAGTATTGCGGTATGTTGCTTTAACCAGAGACAATATACAAGAACCCTGGACAGTGGCCTGGACGGGGCAATCCGCTCTGGCTGCTCTCTGCTTACATGGCACACGACCACACGATGGTACCAGCTCCGGAGGTCCAAGGAGCGACCGAAGAAGCCCGCAGAACCGGTGCTACTCTGGTTATCGGCGCCGACGCGAACGCCCACCACTCGATGTGGGGCAGTTCGGACACGGACGAAAGGGGTGAGTCACTATTTGATTTTATTCTTTCCACAGATTTACATATTAGTAATATTGGTCAAGAACTTACCTTTGTAACGGTCAACAGAAAGGAAGTTCTGGACATCACTCTAGTAACTGGGGACCATGCAGACGTGGTCCGCAGCTGGGGAGTGTCTAAAGACCATTCCCTCTCTGACCATAGGTACATTCTCTTTCATGTAGATTTACAAATCCCAAAACCACCTCCCTTCAAAAACAGGAAAAGGATGGACTGGGATATGTATAATCAAGTTCTCTCTTCACAACTCAAATCGCTCAAGCCAGCAGCACCCCGATCCACAGGCCAGTTGGAAGATTTGGTGGAGACCATTACCAAGGCATGCAACAAGGCCTCAGACGCTTCCTGTCCAACGGTAACCCCAAGAGGCAGATCTAAACCACACTGGTGGACCGCGGAAATCGCGGAACTTCGGCGTGAGAGCAGGGAACAGTTCAACAAAGCCAATAGGGACAGCACTTGGTCATCCTACAAGGAGACCCTGCGACTCTTCAAGAATGCACTAAGGAAAGCGAAAGGGACTTCCTAGTCGACATACTGCGGGAATGTCGAGAGCGCTTCGGATACCAGCCGGCTCCGCAAAGTTCTGGCAGCTAGTCCAACGCATGCGGGATTCGTACAGAAACCTGGCGGCGAATGGACCAACTCAAGCTCAGAGACCCTCGAGCTCCTAGTTAACGCACACTTCCCAGGTAATTCCAACACACCAGTGCACTATGGGTAATATTACCCATTTTTGAGGCCAAAATTAATAACAGCCAAACTGAAAGGAGTTTTGGGTAAAAAATTGTGGTTTTATAAAAAAAACACGTGCGCTTAGACCACACGGCTGAAGTAAAACTTTTTTTGGATGTTTTTATTTTATTTTTGCTTGATAGATAATCATTATCTATGTTATATTGTTTAGATTTCTTAAATGAATTCAACACTTTTAGTGGTAGAAATTTTATTTATTTAACTCAGTAATATTATTTCCATCAGTAACTTCAGAAATTGCGATATATGTTTCTAGCGTAGAAACAATCGGCTTATGACACGTCTAGGAACTTAAATTTTCAAGATACCGCGAGAAAACTGCAATGTTGTAGACTCATTGGGATTGTTGCTCATTCGTAGTTGTAATGCATCAGGCAGGAATTGGATAAAAGGTTGGGATTCTTTCGACGCGAAATTAAGGTTGAAAACTCCAGCTTAACTTAATGGCATTGTGTGATAGTTCCTTCCCAATTCTTTTGAGCCTACTACACCATATACGAGGAGTCTTCTGTGTAAGAAGCTGATAATATTTTGCACAGTATTATTGGGAGAAATGTTAACTGCACCCATTATTAAATTTGTCCCATCTTCTAAAACGCAGTTTGCAGCATAGATATCTCCAATTTCACTTACATTGCGTAAAAATATATTCATATTTGAAGCTACTATGTTGGTGTTATTAATATTAGTATAGATTGTAACACCTCCACCTCGAACATTGCTGCGTCTAAATTTAGCAACGATTACGATTCAATTGCCATTCCATTCTTGGCACTTGAATTTCGGTCGGCAACAGAAATCGAACAAATCAAAACAAATGGAATTTTGCCTTTGTTTGGCTTTACCTACTTGCAATTTTACAGCACAAGTATGAAATGTTATCCGAATATCGGGTCCTAAAAGTATGCCATAATTTAATTTGGCAAGACAGACAGATATAAGCTTTTTATAGGCCCTAGTCATATTTTATGATTCACCTTGCTGCTTGTTGCTATGTCGAAATATTTATCCGAGCCCAGAATTTTTGGTCCTAAAAGTATGCCATACTTTAATTTGACAAGCCAGACAGAGCAGAAATTAGCTTTCTTGTTGCTATGTCGAAAAATTTATCCGTAACCAGAATTTTTGGGTAGCCTCCGCAAAGAAGTTTTACTTCAAAAATATAGGTGGTAGAAAATTTGGGAGAAGAAATTTGTAGAAAATTTAACCTTTGTCTGCCCCGGGTCCGAAGTGGAACTTTTCGCTTACATTTTTTAAAATTTTTTTAACAGAGTTTTATTTAAATTTGGTTCATAATTCATTATCTAATATGATTTGACTTAGTTCGCATTCATACGCATAGCTTAACACTATGTCCAAGCTATCTTCGTATTCATCGGCA
The DNA here is from genome assembly GCA_963457695.1 of Neria commutata. NCBI lineage: Eukaryota > Metazoa > Arthropoda > Insecta > Diptera > Micropezidae > Neria > Neria commutata. The sequence continues at coordinate 28,483,771 of OY735246.1, forward strand.
CTCTCGTTCCAATTTTGAGATAATTCTGGAGTACAGAGCATGTCAAGAACTTCTCGTGGAAGTTGCACGCGTTTTCTTCCTTCTACTCGTCTCTTCAAACATATTGATGACATGAGCGGATCGGACATGCGTGCATGATGCAGTCTATCAGACTTATGTACATAGTTTGTTGCGAGACTCAGCAGCGTCTTCTCCAAAACAGCCTACCGGCAGTATTGTATGCTCAATAACTTCTTATGAGTGAGCTACAGACATTTTAATTGCCACAATAAATTCAGCGTTTAGCCAGAGTCCGTTTTTTTCTGGAAGACGGCTATCTTCCTATGAGAACTCTCCCATCTAACTGATGCATTTCTACAAAAAGTTCGCACTTTCTCCTTCAACGAAGCCGATTCCTCATTCAAAACATTGCCGCATTCAATACTACCAATAATAAAATTGTAAACAGCAGCATTCTTCTCCTCTGTGTTAAGTTCATCGATCCAAACTTTTGTAAGTTCGCTATATTTCAAGCTGAGGTTGCCTACGAAAAAATGATATTTCTCAAAAAAAAACAAAAAATCGCAACTTGAAATTGAAAAATTAAACACAAAATTCTTAATAGTTTAAAAGCTTATCCAAAGTCAATTTTTAACTAAAAAATTTTTATTAAAGGTTATGCTAAAAAAATGAGTTTTTCCAAAAAAAAATTAAAATTTTAACAAAGTTGCCTACGAAAAAATTATATTTCTCAAAAAACGCAAAAAATTGCAACTTGAAATTGACAAATTAAACACAAAATTCTTTACTCTACACGTTTATGATAATTTAAAACGGCCAAATACGGCCAATAGTTTAAAAGCTTATCCAAAGTCAATTTTTAAATAAAAAATTTTGATTAAAGGTTATGTTAGAATTATGAGTTTTTCCACGTAAAAATTTTTTTTTACCAAAACTTGTCTCTTGAACTATTAAGTACTTACTTTCACCTTTCTTCTCCATATTTAATTGATATTAATATCTGATATTTTAATTAATTTAAACACTTGCGAAACTTCGATAAAATTCACTGCGTATATTGTATTTAAAATGTTTTTTACAAACACTGACTTTGACCGCCTGTTGAGCCGCCATCGTTTGGTTTTTTACCAAATCCAATTACACAGTTAATTGACTTGATGTATTCTTTATCAAATACCATTAAAAAAAATTTGATTTTTGCAAGTGCGAAAAATTAATTTTGGCCTCAAAAATGGGACAAATTACCTATAGTGCAGTGGTCTGTGCGAACTCGGATATGCCAACAGGCCCCGACGTCAGCGACGCTGCGATAAGCAGCGAGAATCTGAACTGGGCCGTTGACAACCTACAACCGAACAAATCTCCAGGCCCCGACGGCATAGTGCCAGAGGAAATAAAACAGGCCAGGACACAATTAGCCCCTTGGCTAATCTTGATCTATAAAGCGTGCATCAGACTTGCCCATGTCTCACGCCAATGGAACAGAGCGAAAGTAGAGGTACGTTCGTAAATGCAGTAAATTCGTGCAGTGACAGTAGCAGTGCAGCCAACTTCAGTTGTCACTGCCCGATCAGCTGATTTCGTTTGCAGGTTGGTTGCAGAAACTTTTGTTGCATTAACGAACGCGATTCAGGATGGAAATTTTGGTCAAGACATTAATTGATAATTGCGAAACTCGAAGTGAGAGTCTTATAATGAATTTCAATAAAGAAAGGGTAAAACGAATGAAAGAGAGATGTGTCGAGCTAAAAACCTAGCTGAAAAAGAAAAAAAGATCGATCCCGAAAGTAAATAATTACTTTAAAACAATAAAAACCTATCCAGATGATGTATTCCATCTTTATACAAGATGGCAAACAAATTTTGATCCATTTATAATAAATTTTCTACGTTTCCATTTCGTGTTTTGCAAACGGCAACAGTAAGATAATGACTGCGAAAACTGCAGAAATTTGTCACTGCGGTGCCAAGCCGTTGCATTAACGAACGCGTTGCACGCAGTAGTATTGCGCCATTTTGCTTTTACGAACGCGTTGCTTTGCAGTGCAACCGCTGGGTTGCATTTACGAACGTACCTTAGTGCTCATCCCCAAAGGAGGGAAGAGCAGCCACGTAACGGCAAAGGACTTTCGACCTATAAGCCTCACATCATTTCTCCTAAAAACACTAGAGAAATTATTGGACGCATACATGCGCCACACGATCGACCGGCGGCCTTCCTCGATATCGAAGGAGCCTTTAACAACATCCAACCAGAGGCCACAATTGCAGCTCTAACCGACCTGAACCTAAACAGTCGGCTAATCCAGCTCATAAAGAATTTTCTTCAAAGGAGGGAAATAATCACAGAGTTGGACGAAACCAAAATCACCAGGTTTGTTACAAGGGGGAGTCCTATCGCCTCTACTCTGGAATCTCACGGTAAACCCCCTCATCACTAAGCTAGCAACCTCGAGTTGCCATGTGATCACCTATTCAGATGACATCGCCTTACTAGCATCAGGCAGGTACCCAGATACTCTGAGAGACCTCCTACAAGGCGCTCTTACAACACTATCTTCATGGACAAGGGAGTGCAGTCTGGGTGTTAACGCTGCCAAGACGGAACTTATGCTTTTCACGAAGAAACATAGGATACCGAGGTTCAGCCCACCCACATTGAACGGCACTGACCTACACCCAACGGAAAAAGTAAAATATCTAGGAATCGTCCTAGACCGGAAGCTAACCTGGAAAGACAATAGTAAAAATCGCATCCAGAAAGCCACCACCACCCTATATACCTGCAAAAGAGCTGATCCAGAACTAGTGGACTGTATTAACCAAAAAATAACGACGCGCTGGTTCGATTTAATAATTCTTTATTTCTTTGTTGATTCCGGAGATTACTGACTCGTAACTGACTTCGACAGCTTCGGTGAAAAATTAATACAGAGTAACATAATGAATAAAAATGAACATTAGAAATGAATGGATTCTTCTCCTGAAAATGAATAAGTGAAAATACATCGAATTTGAAATGAATTAAAAAATAAGCAGTTAAGTTCGTTACAAATTTAAAAATACAAAAAAGGGTGTTTAGTTCACAAACATACCGCCCCCCTGAACGACCGTTCAGAAACAAGGGAGGACAGCCACCTTTGTAATCGGACGTTTGTATTCGCCTCGTGATGTCTTCACCGCTCGGCGTCGCTCTGCAAAAAATCGTACGATGGCAACTGATCGATCGATCGATCGATCGATTCAGCAATGACTATGCTGCTGTTGCTGCCGATCAGCAGTTGCAAAGGCCGCACGATACATCCTGTCTAGCTGTTTGTGTGCTTCGGAATATTTTTTTTTTTTTTTTGTCGGAATATGAAAAACCTACCAGCACGCAGACAAGTATTTGTCCATTGTACTGGTAAGCTAATTCCTTTTACTGAAATCTTCCTGAGCTTTTAATAAAGCGGAGGATTTTCGATGGTGGCAAGGAACTTAGTTGATCGGTTCTCACCACGTCTGACTCCAGCAGCTACAATCGCGACCTGGAAAAGGCGGGACACTCGCATAAGAAGTGGGTAGCGGTATCCTCGTCCTCCAGACAGCTCTCACAGACGCTGTCGTCGGCCAGACCCATCGCACTCAGGTGTTTTGCACAGGAGGTATGACCGGTCAGGACGCCCACAAGAAGTCTACAATCCTTACGGTTTAGAGACCTAAGAAAAGAGGACTTACCTTTGTCGACGGTTGGAAGCAGGAGCTTCGTCTGTCTGCATCCAGCTAGCCCGGCCCATCTTTGACCGTGTTGAGAAACAACCCAGTCGTTTATGGACGCTTTGACCATGGAAGAAGGCAGGCCAAGGGCAGGTTCAGGGCCCAGAAAGTGGTCTTCAGATCCTGATCTTGCAAGTTCATCGGACACTTCATTTCCGGACACGCCGAAGTGCCCCGGTACCCAAAAGAGGGCGAGTGAGTTGTGAAAGCCTACGCTGTTAAGCTTGGCCTTACACTCTTTGACTGTCTTGGAGGTGGTGATTGGGTTGAGCAAGGCCATAAGTGCAGCCTGACTGTCACTACAGACGCAAATACTCTTGCCAGACCATCCACTTTCCCTGACGAAGTCCATAGCCTTTAGGATTGCAAAGACCTCCGCCTGAAAGACGGATGCATGCTTTCCCAATGGATAGTGAAGTTTTGTGTCGTTTTCCTCAAAATACACACCAGCTCCTGAACCTTCATCAGTTCTGGACCCGTCTGTAAAGACTCTACAACACCCCCTGCCTGGCTCGGCTGACGAAAGCCTGCTGTCGCGTTCAGGAAAGGAAACTTCGTATCTGCGCCGGAGTTCGAGGTGCGGAACTAATACATCAGACGGCATGCTCATTCCATCCAAGGATGGTAGAGAGGTCTGCGTAGAGTTATGCACGCCCCGATGCGATTCAAACCACATCCCTACTTGTTTCAATCTAAAGCAGGCCTTGGCGGCTTCACCTCGGATGAAAATGTCCAGGGGTGGAATGTTGAGTATCACGTCTAGAGCAGGGCCAGGGGTGGTCTGGAAAGCTCCCGTACAGCCAAGACACACTGTTCTTTGTAGTCGCCCCAGCGAAGCAATGACGCATTGGCGAGAAAGCCTGCTGAACCAAACTACAGACGCATACGAGATTATTGGTCAAATCATCGACGTGTAGAGCCAAAGGACTCGTTTGGGCGAAAGACCCCACGTTTTACCAAACACACCCCTACAATGCCAGAAGGCAGAAAGAGCTTTTGAAGTTTTGGATTCAACATGACTGCTCCAGAGAAGTTTGCTATCAAGGATGACTCCAAGATATTTTATTTCCCTAGAGAGTTGGATAGTCACTCCCCCTAGAACAGGCAGGACAAGGCCATCAATCTTTCGCCGCCTGGTGAAGAGAACTACATACTCCAGTTTTGAGAGGATTGACAGACAAGCCATTGCTCATGCACCACGAGTGAATTATATCCAACGCACCTTGTGCCTTTCGACACACGACTCTAATGGATGAACCCGTAGCAAGGACAGCTACATCATCCGCGTAGACTTGGGCGTAGACCCCGGACTCGTTGAGTGAGCAAAGCAGGGAGTCGATCAGCAAGCACCAGAGCAGAGGGGAAAGGACGCCTTGCGGGCAGCCTCTCTTCACCTCCATCATGACAAACCTGTCCTCCTCCCCGCCCACCACCGCGGTCCTGCACTTCAGCATTGACCGGAGCCAATTTACTGTCGTGGGATCCACTCCATGAGAGCTAGCTGCGCTACACATTCCTTCAAAGGACGCATTATCAAATGCACCCTCAATGTCGGTGAAAATGCCCATTGCGTAGTCTTTCCTGTCCACAGCACACTCAATCCTACCTACCAGATGTTGTAGCGCTGTTTCACAGGGTTTTCCGCGTTGATAAGCATGTTGCGCGGGCGAGAGGGGATGCTGAAGCAGCGCCCTGCGGATGTGCAGCTCAACAAGTCTCTCCAATCCCTTCAGCAAGAAGGAGGACATGCTGATAGGGCGGAAGCTTTTGGCGAGTGAGTAGTCATCCTTTCCTACTTTCGGAATGAAAGCCACTCTCGCCAACCGCCATGGGAAGGGAACATAAGCCAGAGCAATACAAGCGATGAAGAGCTTCTTCAAGGTTGGTGCTATCTGGGCTAGTCCCTCTTTTAGAAGGGCCGGGTAAATCCCATCCAGACCTGGCGACTTATAGTTTTCGAACGCAGATATAGCGTATCTAATATGACTTTATGGAATTGGCGAAAAATTACTTTAAGTTTTAAAAGTTATTTTGTCTGATACAGCGTTATTTTTTCCGTTTTATATCAAAGTTTTCAATCTAAATTATTTCAAGTCTGAAAAATATTGCACTGGAAATGCTGCTTCTGTAGAGCAACCCGCTCACGCTCTCTTTTGACTTAACGACTTAACATAGAAACCTGAAACCTGCTGTTCTCTATTTCTATTTCTTATTTCATGAGTAACAGCATGTACAGAGTTTCCGTATGGCAGGTTGGCTTAAGTCAAGTTAAGTTATTCCTAAATCATAACTAATGGGACTATTAATCTTTTGACGAGCCGTCGAAAACGACACGATATTTTGTCGTTGAGCTCTCTGGCTTCAGAATTGCGTGATGCGGCAAATAGAAGCTGTTGTCCTTTTCTATCTCCTGTGTTGACGTAATGAGCTGCATATGGCCCAGCGATATGTACTCCTGCATAAAGTCAGTGTATTGTTGCTGCAAAGCAACATCTTTGCAGAATTTGCGTTCCATGTGGTTGAGTCTAGTGAGAGCGTGTGGTATTGTGCGCCCAATTTGCGGCGCGATTTCTTTAAGGAGATATTGAGCGACATACGTTCCGTCAGCATCTCTCGTATGCGTTACAGCAAAGTGTTTTTCTGCAGGATCAGCCATGTCAATTTTCCTCTTATTCGGATGAATGTTCTCGATTTCCATGAACGAGCGTACCAATGAATCCAAATCGATGAGTGCGTGGTTGGTGATAGCCTGCGAAATATTTTCGTTATGTGCAGAATACGAACCTGCAATAATCCAGCCAAATATGCTATTGACTGCAGTTTGAATTGTGTCTTGAATTTGGAAATGCTCTCCAGTGTATACGCTCCACAACTTATCAGAGCCTATGATGACATCAATAGAACCAGCAATATTAAATGCGGGATCTGCGAGGGGCAATTGATGAATTTGTTCCCAAATGAACGATGTGCAATTAACCGATTGTGTTGGAATATTTGTTGTTAACTGCGGCAAAATGAGAGCGTCGATGTTGATGGCGTCGTTTGAGAAACGCGACAGTAATTCCAATTTGACGCGTCCGCGTGTTGTTCCTGCTTTGCAGGAAAAGAGTCCGACAACCGACATGCGAGCGTTCTGACGAGCAAGCCCAATGCGTTGCACGAAAGACTCAGCGACGAATGATGCAGTTGATCCTGTATCGACCAATATGCGGCATATCTCCTCCTTTCCCCACTTATTTATTACTTTCGCTTGAACTGTCGGCAGTAGTATGAGTGCTATATCATGAGACGCGAGCGAATGGTTGTTGATGATTGGCGTCGCCGCGGCGGCTATGTTGCTTGCTGTATGATGAGCGGCAGCGTGTGTGAGCGCTGAGCTGCTACTGCACGACGCTGGCGATATGTTGTCGCGACTGCGATGCTCGCTGAATGCAGCTGCTCTGTTGCTATGGTGACTGTCAAAATGAACAAGTGTATGATGTTTAGCGCGACACAATTTGCAACGGTAGTCGGACGGACATTTGCTCACAATGTGTGACCTACTTAACCCTCAAATGCCTTATTTTTCTATTGAGCTCATAAAATCATTTTAAACTAATTTTTGGTCAAAATGAACGAATTTGAAGTCGGTTTTTTAATTAGACCCTTAAGCCTCGTTAACATTCGACTTTTGCTTCGCTTTGCTTCAGAATTTCGCGTTGACAGATAAGTTCAATACATGCTTTTATATGAGGCTTGCTAAATAGAACGCGAGAAAAGCGAAGCGAAGCAAAATGTTGGGCAACTCTCAACTTTTTTGCGCTTTGACAATCAGTTGTTGAAATTTTTTGTGATATTTTTCATTTTCTCGTGCGCTTCCAGTTGGTTTCATTTTCTCGTGCGTTTGCGTTTTCAATTAAGACACTCGCGAATTTCAAACTTTAGTAGCATAACTACTACTACTTAAATTATATCAGTAAAATCCAAAGTTAAAGCGTTCATTGTAGCAAGCCTTATACTTTTCACGCTTTGTTGTTGAATCTCGAACTGTCAAGCAAAGCGAGGAAAGTCGAATGTGAACGAGGCTTTACTTTACCCGGTACAGGTGAAAATACCCACCCCGCCTTTTGGCAGGATTGGGCATTCCCGCTTAAATTTTTTTTAATGAATTATTTCTTGTTTTGGATATTGATTCATATTTTCTTCTTTATTTTTGATTGTGATACTCTAAGAAACAACTTTTTGTACTTAAAAGACATAAATGAATGTTACATTTGAACAAAATGCCGAGTTTCAGATTTGTATCCGCTCATTTTGCATGTTTTTTTGCCTTATCGGTCCACCAAAGACCAATCTGATCGTGGCGAACATCATAAGTTGGAAAATAGGATGTCTCCGGCAGTGATGAGTGGTCTCACTTTGAATAATCGATCATAACCAGGCTGATCTTTGTGATCTTCATCGTCATCTTCAGAATCACTTTTTTGTTCACCTGCTATATCTTCGTTATCAGTTGGAATTTTTTTCATCATTGCTAAAATCTCTTCCTCAGACAGATTTTTAATTTTTCGACGCGATATTTCTATGAAAACGAAAAAACGGCGAAAAAACACAAAAACTTTAAAGGACACAATGATCAAAAATTTTGAGCGGAATGCCCAGTCCCGCCTTTAGGCGGTTTCACTTTCGGAGCGATTTTAATACATTTAATTCATTAAATGCCAGTATATTCTTACATCACTTAATAAATATTTAAATTTCCTACTCACCAGTATTTTTTTAACTCTGTACGATGAAATTAACTATATTTTTTCTTTTTTTGAAAATCACTGTTTGAACGAATATATTTATTTACGTCCGAGCACTGCCAAATTTGACTTTGAAATTAATTTTCTGCGAATCGAAATAAGCTATACCCATGCGCTACAAACAAACATATGCTAGCATATATTACTTGTTTTGGGAATCCCCTTATTCTGAATTTTTTATTTATGTTGTTTTTAGGGAACTTTTCGTTAAGCCCGCCTAAAGGCAGGCCTGGGAATTACAGGGTTAAGCAGTTGTAGCATAGATATTGATTTTTGACATATTCATGTCGACCGTTACAGCTCATTTCTTTGAACTTGCTACACTGAGCGAGATAATGCGTGTCGTGGCATAGCGAGCAATTTGTCTTTGGTTTTCCTGTAGATTTCGCGAAATGAACTAAAGCTGGGCGCCGTGTAGATGCCGATTTGTGTACAGTGCTGCACGATTCGAGCGCATCGCAACGATGAGACAAAAATTTCGTCAAATCTGCATACTGACGCTGTACATGCGAATCACCTGTTTTTGCCCATTCTTTCTGCGTTTCCTCGTCTAATTTGCTTAGGAGGATTGTCACTAACCATGGATCTCGTTCATTGCTGTTTAATGCGTTGAGTCCCCTAATTGTTTCATCTGCCTTGTCCGCTAGTTTGCGAAGCGACACAATATTGTCATTACACGATGGCAACGACAAAAACGATTGAATCAATGATTGGATGATTAACGGCTTTTTATCGTAGCGCTATACTAGTCGATCCCACGCCTCTTTGTAGTTGTTTTCCGTTAAAGGAATGTGCTTCACCAAGTTGAGTGCGTCTTCCTCCAAATACGATTTGAGGTAATGAAACTTCTGGGTATTTGTAAGCCCTTGCTTACTGTCAATTGCACCTACAAATAAGTCAAGAAATGAAGGCCAATCTTGATATTTGCCCGATAATACAGGAATAGAGATTAAAGACGCGACGCGCCGGGGTTTGCAGAGTATGTCCGCAAACGAGCAAAATGGGGCGAGTCCGTGGCCCGGCGTCGCAGCAGCGGTTTGGCCGTGCACAGAAAAATAGATAAAAAATATATAAGAAAAAGGCAGGGCAAGTTTTCGTGTAAACGTTATAAAACTTATGGTTTTATTATTTTATAATTAAGAGTTAGTGGACTGTATCAGCCCAATTCTGAATAGAAAATTCCTGGTGTTGTTCCGTCTGTTATTTGGCTTTTTCTTCTAAAACGTGCCCGATTCGGACAGCTGAAATAAATTTGCGTGCGACCACTTTTCTTCTTGCTTTATTAATGGCGTTTTTCTCTTTTCCGGTCTGGCGTTGCCAGATGACCATCCTTACTCTAGGTTTACATTTTTGACATTTCTGAGTTATAAGGTTGCCATACATATTACAGGTTAAGGGCTACCTTACATATTACAGCTCGGCCAATCTGACATAATTGATTGGCCTCAATCAAGTTAATAATACTTATTCTACTTCGGTTACATGTGGCTCACTGTAGTCAGTGACCTCGGCGTTAGGCAACCCTACGGGCAGTGGCCATTTTCGTATTTTTATGGCCTCGACAACACTATTATAAGGAATTTGAGAAAGTTGACAGTTGTCAATGTCTTTGATCACATACCGGTCATTGGGCAACACTTTGTCAATCACATAGGGCCCACGATATTTTTGTACAAACTTCTTATTTGTTCCTACCGATGTATCTATGTGTCTGATTACAACAAAGTCACCAACTGAAAATGTTTTTGCGGGTGCACTGTGGGCCAGAAAATATTGGAAACTGTACTCTTGGGACTTTTGAATGGCGCCAAGTGCATTAGACCTAGCTGCCTCCAGGTTACGATTCTCTCCATTATCAAACTTGTCTTTTAAGTACTCCGTCAGTTCGTCAATAATCTCACCACGCTGATTTACACCAAATAATAATTCGCTTGGTGTTTGCTTAGTAGTGCTGTGTATCGTATTATTAATGGCCCATTCGACCTGAGTGAGCTTTGAAGACCAGTCAGAGTGTTGCATAGGCTCACTTAGTTTGCTTAGCATTGCTTTAAGAACTCGGTTTACACGTTCGACTTGTCCATTTGCTTGTGGAGAAGCAACAGCCACTTTTACGTGATTTATATTTCGTTTCAGCAGGAATTCAGCAAATTCATATGACGTGAAACACGTTCCCCTATCAGAGATAATACGTCTTGGTCTACTATAGTAGCTGAAGTATTTTTCTAATGCACAGCAAACTTCTTTTGTACTAGTGGAATTTACTGGGTACAAACGTACGAATTTCGTAAAAGCGTCTATTATAACCAAAGAAGATATTTTCCAGCACGGAAAAAGCCAAAATAAGCGCTTGAAATATGCCCTTAAAACTGAAAAATATGCATCTAAAATATGCAACATACAAGTTTTTCAAATACGTGTAATAGAGTTTTTTTTATTTAATTCAAATTCTCATCGTTTTTACTGTTACAATAAATTATCAGATGGTGCTTCAAGTTCTCAAAAGAAAATTTTTTCCTTTTTTCTGTCAATATACTCCCATATGCTGAAAAACTTCTTTCAACATCTGCAGACGACACGGGGTATGAAAAGATTGTTAGCTCTGTTGGCGAAAGTTTTTTGGCATCTTTGGCATCTATACCAAAACGTAAAATTTGATTAATTTCTTTAAGAGGTTCGTACCCCTTATTTCTTCGGAGAATGGCATCGAGTTTTAAAGAGTAATCTTTGTTTTCTAAAGAAGATACAGAAGCTCGAATTTCTTCTACAATGCGAATAGATTCTTTAAGCTCTAATCCTCGAGGTTCAAATTTTACAATCACGCCCGTCAGGCTCGAAAAATTTAGCTTTATATAAGTGAGATCAGAAACCAAACAGCCTGAACTGAACAACTCTAGAGAAACACGAATGGCTTCAGCATCGTCGCTGTTTAACGAATCTACAAGACTTTTAACCTCATTGAAGTGATCGCAATAATAAAAAGCAGCATTCAGCCACGTACACCAACGCGTTATACACGGTCTTGGGGGCAGAGGTATACCTGGCAGCATTCGTTGGAATTCATTGCGTCGCGATGGGGCCTTAAAAATTTAGTAGTTTGTAAAATGTTCTTCAATATAATAAAATAAAACTTTACCTTTAGGAATACAAATTTTGTACTTGAAATTAAGTTGTTCACCAGCGGAAATTGAGCGCGAACAAACTCTGCTAACCTGTGGAGTCCATGGGAAAAGCACGTCAAGTGCATCATTTTTGGGTACAACACCTGCAGAGCACCAACAGCAGCCATCATATATGCAGCAGCGTCCGTGACAATGAGAAGTACCTTATTGTACTAGATACCTTAAAAATTACAGTCAAAGTTAATATTTGAACATATTAAACAGCTAAATTCCAACTAACCATTTGGCCAAAGCAAAGACAAACTGTCGTTCACGAAGGCGGCCACAGTGGTGGCATTGGCAGCTTCTACTGTTGCTGCGTTGAACAAGTAGTTGTTCGCGCGTTCATTAGGGTCACACGTTAACACCCCAAAAATGAAATTTATCACCAGCCTTTGTTCTGAATCCGTCGTTTCGTCCACAGAAATCCATATATATTCGCTTTTGGCCTTTTCCTTTAGATCTTTTAGAACCTTTTCGTAGAGACAAGGCACGTATCTCTGGCGAAGCGTTGATTCGCAAGGCAGCGGCTCATTGGTGTACTTGCTCAAAAACTTCTTTAGGCTTGGATGGGTAATTTTTTTTAAAGGAATATTTTCTTCTGCGAACGCTTCGCACAAATCCATAGCAAAAGTGTTTTGCTCTTTTGCTTGGTATTCCGTCACCAGTCTGTGTTTGCTTCGGATTTCGTTTTTCGGCAGCTTCTTTATGCTTTGCCGTTTCCAAATGCTGCTTAACATTGAAAATTTTGGTCGCGGCGACCGAACAATTGCAGTAAGTGCAAAAAAGAACCATACGATCCGCACGAAAAACACCAGGAAACTGTTGGATAACACGCGACTTGAACTCTCCCGCAGACTCTTTTTCTTTTGGCATTATGTCACAAAAAACACGTATACAGAAAATGAAGCGCAAATTAAAACTTGTTAACAATGTTGTCAGATGTTTATGAAAAATGGGTGCTAAAAATCGTTGCCAGAAATTTTTTTTAAATATTAGGAAAATTTTTGTGGAAAATTTAGACAATTTTTCCTTTTATTTTCGGAAAAAGCCAAATATATGCTTTTATATGCAAGAACGTGCAAAATATGCGTGAACGTGCCAAATATGCAGAATGCATATGCAATATGCATTTTCAAGCATATATCTTCTCTGATTATAACTAATATGTGTTTGCGTTTTGATTTTATTGATGGCAGTGGGCCGAAATTATCTATATGAATGGTGTCAAATGGAATCGGTTTCTTTGGTATAGAGTGCAGGGCATGTTCATTTGAACGAGCCGGTGCAGAATATATGATACATTTTATGCATCTTTGAGTGAATTTACCTATTTTTTCTCTCATATTTCCAAACCAGTAATTTTTTCGAATTTGATCATAGCACTTATCAATTCCCTGGTGCCCTATAGCTTCATGTACCATACGAATTAGATTATCCCCATTTCACCTGGTATACATAGTAAAAGGCGGTTTGATTCACTTTTACGAAATACTAAGCCGTCTCGCAATTCATAGCCAACTACCACACCGTTCTCTAATTTATTTACTAACGGCCTTACCGTATAAATCACCGTGATCGAACGCAACGCGAACACGAAGCCAACGCCGGGATCAAAAAACGGCATTTTGTAAATCACGGCGTAATTGCGTTCGTTGTCTTACGGCATCACTTGAGCTGTCAAGTTCTTACGAAAAAGAGTTGTATTTTTCTTAATTTATCAGCCAAATACAAAACACACAAAATTTGCTGCATCCATTGCATACCTCCCATAGCCTAGTGGTTAGAGCGTTCGACTAGCACGCGAGAAGTTGCGAGTTCAACCCTCAACCGCGATGCATTTCTTTTTTTTTGTGATTTCGATCCTCAACTGCAGTGCTAGTATTTTCTTTTTTTTGTACTTTTTTCTTTAGTATTTGTCTTTAAGAAGTACTGCAATACTTATTATTTGCTTCTGCAGATTACCACAAATCAATTTTCACTCGAAATTACCAAAAATTTTGCGTTTAAAAAACTGAACGCGAGCACAAACCCAAGTGAACGATTTGACAGTTCAAGTGAGTGAATGCGCCGCGTTGCGTTTTACGCGGTACCGATTTTCATATGAAACTACGTAAGACAACGCGAGCAGTCACCGAGTGAGGTGATGCGTTTTACAAAATACCAAATTAGTGAACGCAGGGTGAAGTGAGGCGTTGGGATTTACAAAATAAGCACCTAACTCCCTAATGCCCTCGTCACGAGATTGGGCAACTTGAATTTGAAACTCCAGATCGTCCGTGTCAACAGCGGCAATCAGCTGACAATTTGTTTTGTCTACCCTAAGATTTGAATTACTAGCGTCATCGGGGACATCTGAAGGAACCCTACTTAATGCATCCACATGGTTCATTGAGGAACCGCTGCGATGTTGTATTGTATAGTTAAAATTTTCTAGTTCCAACGCCCATCGGGATATTCTCGGATTAACATGTTTTTTGTTCAATGTCATAGTAAGCGAATTGCAATCGGTAATAATTTTAAATGGCATTCCTTCAAGGTAAATTCTGAACCGTCGAATATATTATTGCAAGGGTTTCTAGCTCAAAGCTATGATACCTCGACTCAGGGGCAGACGTAGTTTTAGAAAAATATGCAATTGGATGGAATTTGCCATCATTTTGGCGTTGCATCAGCACTGATCCAAATCCATGACTACTAGCATCACAGTGCAATTCAGTTTCTCGCTTTGGGCAAAAAATTGCCAAAATAGGTGCAGCAGTAAGACGGCCTCTAAGCTCTAAAAAGGCTTCTATACAATCTTCAGAAAAATCATATGACGTTTCCTTGCGCAGCAGGTTTAACAAAGGATTCGCTATTTTTGAAAACATCGGTACAAATTTACGAAAGTACGAGAATAATCAGATACAAGAGTGCAATTCTTTCTTGTTTCGGGGCATAGGGTAATGCTTGATGGCACGAATATGTGAGTTGCTAGGCCTAATTCCGGATTTATTAACTAGATATCCTAAGTATTCAATCTCACTATACCCGAACTTGCATTTTTTTTATTTTAGCTCAAGGCATCTTTCGTATGCCCGTTGCAATACTTCTTTAACTATTTCCAAATATGTTTCAAAATTCTCAGTTGGAATTAATATATCATCGATATAAACAATAGTCTTCTTTGCATCAATCAGGTCTCGAAAAATATTATAAACAAACCGTTGAAAATTTGCTGGCGCATTCTTTAACCCGAAAGGCATTTTCAAATATTCGAACTGCCCATGCGGGGTAACAAATGAAGTAAATGGAATTGATGCCTCGTCCATAGTGCATTGATTAAATCCATCTTTTAAATCTAATAGAGTAAACCAACTTTTGCCCGACATATAATCAATGGAATCTTCAATAAGTGGCAACGGAAAATTGTCACGAATAGTTTTCTTATTTAGAGTGCGATAATCCACGCACATACGCGTTTCACCATTTTTTTTCTTTACTAACACTATAGCTGACGCAAAGGGGGATTGACTTGGACGAATAATCTTTCGCCTTATTAACGGCCTTACCGTATAAATCACCGTGATCGAACGCAACGCGAACACGAAGCCAACGCCGGGATCAAAAAACGGCATTTTGTAAATCACGGCGTAATTGCGTTCGTTGTCTTACGGCATCACTTGAGCTGTCACGTTCTTACGAAAAAGAGTTGTATTTTTCTAAATTTATCAGCCAAATACAAAACACACAAAATTTGCTGCATCCATTGCATACCTCCCATAGCCTAGTGGTTAGAGCGTTCGACTAGCACGCGAGAAGTTGCGAGTTCAACCCTCAACCGCGATGCATTTCTTTTTTTTTGTGATTTCGATCCTCAACTGCAGTGCTAGTATTTTCTTTTTTTTGTACTTTTTTCTTTAGTATTTGTCTTTAAGAAGTACTGCAATACTTATTATTTGCTTCTGCAGATTACCACAAATCAATTTTCACTCGAAATTACCAAAAATTTTGCGTTTAAAAAACTGAACGCGAGCACAAACCCAAGTGAACGATTTGACAGTTCAAGTGAGTGAATGCGCCGCGTTGCGTTTTACGCGGTACCGATTTTCATATGAAACTACGTAAGACAACGCGAGCAGTCACCGAGTGAGGTGATGCGTTTTACAAAATACCAAATTAGTGAACGCAGGGTGAAGTGAGGCGTTGGGATTTACAAAATAAGCACCTAACTCCCTAATGCCCTCGTCACGAGATTGGGCAACTTGAATTTGAAACTCCAGATCGTCCGTGTCAACAGCGGCAATCAGCTGACAATTTGTTTTGTCTACCCTAAGATTTGAATTACTAGCGTCATCGGGGACATCTGAAGGAACCCTACTTAATGCATCCACATGGTTCATTGAGGAACCGCTGCGATGTTGTATTGTATAGTTAAAATTTTCTAGTTCCAACGCCCATCGGGATATTCTCGGATTAACATGTTTTTTGTTCAATGTCATAGTAAGCGAATTGCAATCGGTAATAATTTTAAATGGCATTCCTTCAAGGTAAATTCTGAACCGTCGAATATATTATTGCAAGGGTTTCTAGCTCAAAGCTATGATACCTCGACTCAGGGGCAGACGTAGTTTTAGAAAAATATGCAATTGGATGGAATTTGCCATCATTTTGGCGTTGCATCAGCACTGATCCAAATCCATGACTACTAGCATCACAGTGCAATTCAGTTTCTCGCTTTGGGCAAAAAATTGCCAAAATAGGTGCAGCAGTAAGACGGCCTCTAAGCTCTAAAAAGGCTTCTATACAATCTTCAGAAAAATCATATGACGTTTCCTTGCGCAGCAGGTTTAACAAAGGATTCGCTATTTTTGAAAACATCGGTACAAATTTACGAAAGTACGAGAATAATCAGATACAAGAGTGCAATTCTTTCTTGTTTCGGGGCATAGGGTAATGCTTGATGGCACGAATATGTGAGTTGCTAGGCCTAATTCCGGATTTATTAACTAGATATCCTAAGTATTCAATCTCACTATACCCGAACTTGCATTTTTTTTATTTTAGCTCAAGGCATCTTTCGTATGCCCGTTGCAATACTTCTTTAACTATTTCCAAATATGTTTCAAAATTCTCAGTTGGAATTAATATATCATCGATATAAACAATAGTCTTCTTTGCATCAATCAGGTCTCGAAAAATATTATAAACAAACCGTTGAAAATTTGCTGGCGCATTCTTTAACCCGAAAGGCATTTTCAAATATTCGAACTGCCCATGCGGGGTAACAAATGAAGTAAATGGAATTGATGCCTCGTCCATAGTGCATTGATTAAATCCATCTTTTAAATCTAATAGAGTAAACCAACTTTTGCCCGACATATAATCAATGGAATCTTCAATAAGTGGCAACGGAAAATTGTCACGAATAGTTTTCTTATTTAGAGTGCGATAATCCACGCACATACGCGTTTCACCATTTTTTTTCTTTACTAACACTATAGCTGACGCAAAGGGGGATTGACTTGGACGAATAATCTTTCGCCTTATTAACGGCCTTACCGTATAAATCACCGTGATCGAACGCAACGCGAACACGAAGCCAACGCCGGGATCAAAAAACGGCATTTTGTAAATCACGGCGTAATTGCGTTCGTTGTCTTACGGCATCACTTGAGCTGTCACGTTCTTACGAAAAAGAGTTGTATTTTTCTAAATTTATCAGCCAAATACAAAACACACAAAATTTGCTGCATCCATTGCATACCTCCCATAGCCTAGTGGTTAGAGCGTTCGACTAGCACGCGAGAAGTTGCGAGTTCAACCCTCAACCGCGATGCATTTCTTTTTTTTTGTGATTTCGATCCTCAACTGCAGTGCTAGTATTTTCTTTTTTTTGTACTTTTTTCTTTAGTATTTGTCTTTAAGAAGTACTGCAATACTTATTATTTGCTTCTGCAGATTACCACAAATCAATTTTCACTCGAAATTACCAAAAATTTTGCGTTTAAAAAACTGAACGCGAGCACAAACCCAAGTGAACGATTTGACAGTTCAAGTGAGTGAATGCGCCGCGTTGCGTTTTACGCGGTACCGATTTTCATATGAAACTACGTAAGACAACGCGAGCAGTCACCGAGTGAGGTGATGCGTTTTACAAAATACCAAATTAGTGAACGCAGGGTGAAGTGAGGCGTTGGGATTTACAAAATAAGCACCTTAATGTTGAGGAATTGAAGTACGAATTGGCAGTATACGCGATACAAGCTTTATGTTACCAGAGTATCCGTTCTCCTTTGAGGAAGATCGGGAAGCTATCGAACAAAAGCTCGCGGAAATATTGGCACTGGCGGGCGAGTTTGTAGGCGATGAGTTGTCAGCCAAATATAGGGAAATTGATGCAAAGGCAAACTGGGTACTCCGACGGGTAAATAGAATGAAGGCCCAGGAAGAGGGGGAAAAGGAATATGTGAACGAAGTGCGGCAACGAGTAGGGGAGGCGCTACAAATCGTAGACACCAAAGCTAATCTTCCGGGAAATGGGGATTATGCGAGTAGGACTAATTCGTTTGAGGCCGATGTCCCAATTGCTGCTTCCTCCCCTCAAGCAGACGGGCAAGGGCGCCCAGTAAGCAACTCGACTGAGGTATGTGGGGGAATGAAGGGGATAACCTTGTTTAAGTGGGGAGTAAAGTTTTCGGGTAGGGTGGACGAATTCCTGAATAACTTTCTGGAACGGGTGGAAGAGCTCAGGATAGCGAGAGGGTGTTCAGTGAAAACCCTCTATGAGTCCGCCGTAGACCTTTTCGAAGGAATAGCCCTGACATGGTTTCGCGCAAATAGGCGTTATCTCACGAATTGGGAAGAGTTGGTAGCAAAGCTGAAGGACGAGTTCCTGCCGCCCGATTATGATGATCGGTTAATGGAGGAAATTCGTCGTAGAACGCAAGGAGCGCATGAAAGTATAGGCATTTTTGTGAGTGTAATGATGGGGCTCTTTGGTCGATTAGGCCGCCGTTGTGAAGAGGGCACGCAGTTACGGATTATTCGTAAAAAACCTCGCGCCATTTTACACTACTCAACTGGCTCTCGTAGATATCACTTCTATTGCTCAGCTAGTTAGCGTCGGACGTAGATTAGAGGCTACGCGTTTTACAGTGGAACACTATGCCCCACCCCCCACGCGCCGACAAGCTAATCTTTTAGAACCAGACTTATCCTACGTGGTGTCCTTCCGTGTCACGAGCAATTATGCCGGAAGTTGCGGAAGTGCAATGTTTTAGATGCCGTGGGCCCGGGCACGTGGCGCGACAGTGTCCGCAACCGGTGCGGTGTTATGGGTGCAACGCAGGTTCGGAGAGACTGTGCTCGGTGTAGTCGTCGGGGAGCGGAGCACTCCATGTCGGGAAACGGTAAGAGGCGGAGGGACGAGTGGGAGGGCACCCGGGACCGCCAGAGGGAAGAGCGAGAATCGGGAAGTGGTGTTGGCGGATTATGTCTTGGCGGATTATGTCTTGGCGGCCCAACCGGAAGACAATCGGCCATATTTACGTGTCGAAATTTATGGACTGCCTTTGGTCGGATTGTTAGATTCCGGAGCGTCGAGGTCGATTTTAGGGGGACCGGGCTGGCAAGGGTTGAGGGACTGTCATATTCCGCTCCGACCTTCGGTCAAGCGGGTCACAGTAGCGAACGGGGCCCACGTAGAAGTAGAGGGAGAAATACAGGTGCCGGTTCGAGTAGAAAATGAGGTGAGACTGTTCACTTTTCTGGTGATACCCAATCTTTCCCATACGCTTATCCTAGGGACAGATTTTTGGGAGTATTTCGGTATTCGACCAGACGTAAGAAATAGGGCCTGGGAATTTTCACCTACTTTATGTGCACTGAACGACGCTACTCATTTATCACCCTCCGAGAAAAGTATATTAGAGAATGTAGTAGAAGAGGCTTTCCGCGGAATCGAGGGGGAATGGGGCTGTACGTCCTTGGTAGAGCATGAAATTGAGACCGAGTCGGCTCCCATAAAGAAGCGGTACTACCCGGTATCCCCAATTGTACAGGGACATATTGACGATTTGTTAAGCAAAGGGGTGATTGAGCCATCCATCAGCCCGTGGTCGTCTCCCATTTTAATCATTAAGAAAAAGGATGGCTCGTATATGTTTGTGGTTGACTTTCGCAAATTGAATGAGGTTACGAAGCGAGACTCCTATCCAATCCCCTACATCTCATCAATTTTGGATAAATTGCGAAACGCAAAATTTCTTACGTCCTTGGACATACGATCGGCGTATTTTCAAATTCCGTTGGCGGAGAAGTCGAGACCCTGCACGGCCTTCACCATTCCAGTGAAAGGCCTTTTTCAGTTTCGGCGATTGCCTATGGGATTGGCGAATAGTCCCGCTACTTTTCAGCGATTTATGGACCAATTGTTAGGACCGGAATTGGAGCCCAATGTTTTTGTTTACATAGATGACGTGATAATAGTAGCCGATAGCTTCGAGAGTCATATAAAAATTCTACGCGAGGTGCTGCGTAGAGTGAAAGAGGCAGGGTTAGTGTAGAACCGAGAAAAATGTGAGTTTTGTCGAACCGAATTGAAGTACTTGGGATTTGTAGTAAACAACCAGGGATTGCATGTAGATCCAAATAAGGTTAGAAGTATCGTCGATTACCCTCGTCCAAACTCAGTGACGGCCGTAAGACGATTTTGTGGCATGATTTCGTGGTACCGAAAATTCATTCCGCAGTTTTCCGATTTAACCTCACCCATCACTGAGCTGCTTAAGAAAAAGAGAAAATTTGTTTGCACGGAGGCATGCGAAACGTATTTTCAGTTACTAAAAGAACAACTAATACGCGCCCCTATCTTGACTTGTCCTAATTTTTCGTTACCATTTGTGGTACATACGGACGCCTCTGGGTTTCTAATAGGCGCCGTACTTACGCAGAAAGAGGATGAGGGAGAAAAAGTAATTTGTTACTTAAGTCACAGTTTATCGAAAACGGAGAAGAATTATTCTCCTACGGAAAGGGAATGTCTGGCAGTACTCTGGGCGATTGAAAAGTTACGACCCTACTTGGAAGGAAGCGTGTTTACCGTAGTGACCGACCATCACTCCTTGGTGTGGTTAAGCAACCTGAAAGATCCGCAGGGACGTTTGGCGAGATGGGCGGTACGGTTGCAACAATATAATTTTACGGTCATTCATCGGAAAGGAAAGGAGCACTGCGTGCCGGATGCGCTTTCGCGGGCGGTGCCGGAAGTGGCAGAGGTGGAGGAGGATACCGGGAAAGATAATTGGTACCGGAATAGATTTGAGAGTGTTAAGTCCAATCCGGATAATTGGCCTGGATGGAGGATAGACGGAGGCGTACTGTGGAGATATCAGGGGAGAGGCCGTGAAGAGCAGGAACCGGGAAACTGGAAAGTGGTAGTGTCCGCAGGGAAACGAACTCAAATTCTCAGGGATTGTCATGGTAACATCTTAAGAGGACATGGAGGGGTCCGGCGAACTTTTGATAAAGTTGCGTTAAACCATTATTGGCCTGGTATGAGGAGGGACATACCTCGGTATGTACGGCAATGTCATACCTGCCAGACCACAAAGCCCCAGCTTCAAACCAAAGGAGGATTAATGGCGTCACGCCAGAATGTTACCTACCCGTGGGAATTACTAAGTATTGATTTCGTGGGTCCTCTCCCTCGTTCCACCAAGGGGTATAGGTATATCTTAACCATCGTAGACTATTTCACCAAATTCCCTCTGTTTTTCCCGCTGAGAGCAGCGACGGCTAAAAATGTCGTTAGTGTATTGAAAGATCAGGTTTTCATGGTATTCGGAGTTCCAAAGTGGATTGTGTGTGACAATGGGGTTCAGTTTCGGAGTCGAGAGTTTTTATCGTTAACTGATAGATATGGGGTAAGGGTCAACTTCACGGCGTTCTATCACCCACAAGCCAATCCGGCCGAACGTTTCAATCAAACGCTATAAACGAAACTACGTGCTTATATTTCCGATAACCATAAGACGTGGGATGTTCTGTTGCCAAAAGTGGCGTGTGCGATTCGTACTTCGACGCACGAGGTGTTAAAGGCTACACCGTATTTTGCATTGTTTGGTAGGGAAATGCCAGTACAACAACACGGAGCGCAGATTCCCCCGGAGGGTTTTGTGGCGGAAAGAAATGGCCAGGACAGTCCTTGGCATAAAAACTTGGGAAAAGTGATTGTGGATGTGCGGAAGCGGTTACAGGTAGCGGCAGAAAAGTCTTCTAGGCAATACAATCTGCGGCATAGGGATGTTACCTTTTATCCTAATGACCTGGAAAGAATTACGTACTGTCAGATGCGGCGAAGTTCTATACGGCTAAATTGGCCCCTACTTACATAGGTCCTTTTCGGGTAGCAAAAAGAGTATCACCATGGACTCTTGAATTAGAAGCTCTTACGGGAAAGAACGTAGGGATCTGGCACGCTAAAGATTTGAAAGTATATCGAAAGGAGGATTGGCTAGGGGGTGAAAACTTCTGAAAGAAAGGGGGGGGGGGGGGGGGGGTGTTACGTTCTAAATAGTGTGAGAAGTTTTCACTCACAGTAGAACGTTGCGAGTTCGGGCCACAGTTCACACCGATTCAGAATCAAGAGTGCGTGAGTTCGATCCCTGCGACGGGCAGTCTTTCTTCGACTTTTTTTTCTGTAATAATTAATGACTGGAAGAGCGAAAGTGGAATTCGCAATTACAAAGAAGCTGCGTGCCCGGGAATAGGTTTTCCAGAAAAACAAAGACAGAGAAAAGCCAAAGATAATAAATAAGTACCGGTACGGGATCGTATGATGAGGTACAGCCGAGCATGCAGGCAGGCCATAGCCAGTCGAAAATCAAGTGTCGAGCTATGAAGACGTCGTGCCTGCATTCTATTCTAACCAATTAAAGTAATAAAAAGTGGCTGCGGGTGGTTAGTGTAAATTATAGAAGTGGCAGCTTAAGTACGTGGTGACGAGTTGTGACGCAAGAGTTGTGTTTTTTCCTTTCCTTGGGTCCGGAGGACAAATAATACGTGAGTTTAGAACAGTGCGGCCTTCTTAGTCTTTTCCTGTCTAATTGTGTGTTTTATGTAGGACGGGTGTCAGAACCATAGCGGGGAGGAAAGAAGAGGCCCAGTTGCTTGCGTTCGGGAACTTATGGGAAGCGATGTAAGTAGTTGTGGAATTAGTGTGTCACCAGGCATTCTGGTAACGTGCGTGATCACTTTGCAGATATACCTGGGGTTTTTCGCCCGGTGAGGTCGAACTACGGTGGCTACGGCTTGTGGTGCTGTGCCAATATTTGGACGGAACACTCAAAATTCTCTTTTAGCTGTGCATCCTACTATTGGATGGTGGCGTTTTCTTGTTGTATTTGGAAGTTTTCGGCTGGTGTACAAGTCACTATTGTGGAGACGGCGTGTCGGTGAATTGTTTGGTGGATACGTGGTAGACCATCCCGGCCGCCACCCGAAATTTCAAGTGCCTGTATAGCGGGCGTATTGTGGCCCTTCCGACGGGACGGCCAGCGGAGCGCGGTCCACGGGAATCCGGAGACGCGGCGAGTTTTTGTTTTGCATTTTTATTTCGTGGCCTTCTGTGCTGCGTATCATTATTTTCATTATCTATTATTTTATTTTATTTTATTGCATATTGCGGGCTGTATTACTTTGGCCAGCAGCCTTTTCTTTCTTTTTTTCCTTTAACCCTTTTTCTTTTATTGTAAGTTGCATTATTTGAGCTAATTGAATTTGATTTTTCTGTATATCGATCCATATTGGGATCACCAGTGTGAACCAGAGGGTGGCAACCGGTTATAGCGCTTTGGGGGTTAAGTAGGGAAGAAAGGGGATTAGAATAAGAAATTGGTTGGAAAATAAAAAGTGAAGAAGAGAAGAGCGGTGCAGCTTATTAAATTTAACATCAACATTAACGCTAGTCCGACGTAGGAGCCGCGGTACTCTTGCGTACGGGCAAATTGTGGAATATCGCGTGGCGCCCCCGGTCGATAACGACAATTGTAGAAATCTTGGCTCACGACCATCTCCATTGAGCTAGCTAAGCTCCACAATTTGCGCTACCAGGCCAAGCCGTAGCCGAACGAAAACGCAACGTAACACTGTTTTGATAAAAAAATTTTGATAAAAATCGGAGTTACTAGGTATTTTATCACGCATTACCGTAAGGGTGCAGCTTTTTTCGATTTTTTATTTTTAAATTTTTTTTGGATTTAAGATGACCCCCCTCAGAACAACTTTTTTGTTGTTTATATCGAGTGGAGTATCATTAGAAAGGGCTACGTCCATGGATTCCAAACATATTTTTTTTTTATATATTATGTAAACGGGTTAGAAAGATATAGTTAAATAAACAGACCTGTCCCCACATAATCCAATATGCACAGCACATTTCTCAAGCTAAAATTTTGATAAAATCGGGGTTACTAGGCATTTTATCACGCATTACCGTAAGGGTGCAGCTTTTTTAGATTTTTTTATTTAAAAATTTTTTTTGGATTTAAGATGACCACAGAAAAAATTGTTTGTTGTTTCTTTCGAGTGGGGTATCACTAGAAAGGGCTACGTCCATGGATTCCAAACATATTTTTTTTTATATGTAAACCCCGGTTAAGTCAACTAAAGATGTCAAGCTTTTGAGGTACTTAAGCGGGAAAGGTACTTAAAAGAATCCCGCTTAAGTGCCTCAAGGCACTTAAGAACAAATATTCTATATTAGACATAAAACAAGTAAAGAAGCATCAGTCGGGTTTCACCGACAGAGTAATACCCTACACCAAGTATAAATTATGAAAGTTAGGAGGTTTTGCGGTTTATGGCCTATATAGTGGACGGACTACGCCCATTTTCTTTCATGGTATGTAAGACCTATATTTCTACTAGGAAATCAAATTTCATTCGTTTATTTTAATTAATAGTCAATAGAGAGCCATTTCACCGGAAATTTTTTTTCGCCTATATAGTGGGCGAACCACGCCCATTTTTTAGTATCACGTAGAAGGCCGACCCATTAACTTGAATACCAAGTACATATCATCCTTTTCAATGAGTAATTAGAGAAATTACAGCAACTTTATCGTAAACAAGTAGAGCCCGACCGAACGCTCGGTCTCGGTTACCGAACAGTTCGGCAAAAAGGTTCGGGTTCGGTCTCGGCTACAAAAGGCCGAGTATTTAGCCGAACAGTTGAGGAACAAATTGTATAGTTTTAAACCAAATAAAATTTTTTTAATAATACTTTTTATTGATTTTTCATACATCAGATGCTTAATGTAGGTATTTATACCTCAAAAGAATTGGTTTTTATAATAAAATGTATTTTTTCCTAAATATGTATACATTTTTTTTCATTAAAATTCTTCTTTTTTTGCCTATGTATACGAAAGGTTCGGTCTCGGTCTCGGCCGAACATTAAAAAGGCCGAACGCTCGGTCTCGGCCAACATTTCGGGTTCGGTCGGGCTCTATAAACAAGTAAGGAAGCATCAGTCGGGTTTCACCGACAGAGTAATACGGTACACCAAGTAACTGAATGAGCGGACCACGCCCATTTTGGGAGCGTTTAATGTTATTATTACCAGCAGTGATGTGACCAAATATGGACTGACTGGTACCTATATATATTATGGAAGTTATGAGGATTTTCCTCTTACCGTCTATAAAGTGGGCGGACCACGCCCATTTTTTTGGTTGACGTATAGGGCCCACACCTTACCTTAAATACCAAATACCATTCCTTTTAACGAGTAATTAAACAATTTAAAGCAATTTTACTGAAAATATTCCGGGGTAGTGGGACTTACTGACCCGTTGTGGGTGTGTCCTTCGGTCGATTTTGCTAATCTTGGAACTTGAAGTAGTGGAAGGTTCACTGCGACTGTGTGCCAAATTTGGTCCAAATCGGACAACTCCTTCTTTCTCTCCTGTGGCCACGGACACCAAGACAGACGGACAGACAGACAGACAGACGGATAGACAGACAGACGGACAACCGGAAATAAACACAGAAAGTGATTCTAAGCATTTCTATATACTTATGTCTATACCTAGGACGGCTCCTTCAATGCGTTACAATTTTCGCACAAAGTTATTATACCCTATTACCATAGGTGTAGGGTATAAAAAGTCGCAAATAGATATGTATTCGTTTATAAGGTTAAATCAAATAATATTTTATTGCACAAAAATTATTCATTAAAAATTACGGAAAACCATAAAGTATTTTTTGTGTACACTTACAATGCATATTTATACATATATGTTTTGCATATTGGAGTATGTATGTACATATATACATAGCTTTAATTAAACGTTTACGCTGATATCACATGAAATAGTAATTAGATATCTACTTAAAACTTGTTGCTACACATAATCATTAAAAAAAAGCAGTTATTTTTTTCTGACGAATATTTTTACTTTGTTCTTAAATAACTTCTCAATTTTAATTTTCAATGTGCTCGCGCAATTTTATTTTTGATCTGCTTCCCACAAATAAAATTTTCAACTGATTCAAATTTCAGAATTTCAAAGAAGCGTTTCCTAAGAAATTTTTTTTGGCGCCTCCTGTGTTTTTTGTGTACATATGAACAAAATTTTAAAGTGGCACTTAAAAGAGTAAAAATTCATGTAATTTTTTTATTGAAGCATACAATTTTGGGGTACTTATGCGGGTGTGGTACTTAAGCGAGAGGCACCATGTTCGATGCACCAACTTACAGGTACTTAGGCGGGAATGGTACTTATGGGGGGAGGTACTTAACCGGGATTTACTGTAACGGGTTAGAAAGATATAGTTAAAAAAACAGACCTGTCCCCACATGATCCAATATGCTCAGCACATTTCTCAAGCTAAAATTTGGATAAATCCGGAGTTACTAGGTATTTTATCCCGCATTACTGTAAGGGTGCAGCTTTTTTCGATTTTTTTAATTTTTTTTTTTTTTCTTTTTTTCTGATTTAAGATGACCCGCATCAGAAGAAATTTTTTGTTGTTTATATCGAGTGGAATATCATTAGAAAGGGCTACGTCCATGGATTCCAAACATATTGTTGGGGCTAGGAATGGCCGGGATGACAAATTCGTCGCCTCTCGGGGGTTGGGTGAGACTTCGGAGTTTGTTCAACGTCGCAGGCCTGGAAAACCTATGCTTCGGAATGTGAAATAAAAGATGGCACGCAATATAAATTCGGGGTTTATTATATGATATCTTAATACATATACTTACTACACAAGTGAAGTAAAAACTGCTGACTCAAGCCGGTGAAGCCGACCGTCACTGACAGCTTCACTTACGCCCTCTCCCGGTAATAGCATATAAGTCTTAAAACTACGTTACAGCGGCTGCTGGGTGCCACAGGGTGGCTCGGCGTGAACATTCCGCCCACCTTGTAGCATCCCTGCAACCAATACTTATTCTATCTTACGATATAATAAACTATAATATGGGGTTATGCATAAAAATATTAATTTAGTTGTATTTTCCATTAATACCTCAGTGCAATTAAAGTTTCAATGGAAAAAGGGGCTCGGTGGTTTTATACCCTGTGTTGACCGGACACCATCCAACTAAAACTGGTGCCTTGAGCGGTCAATGTTCCGACTACTAACGGTGGGGGCCATTCCGGGCGCATACCTCGGTGCCAACTACGCGGTCTATGGGTCTGGATACCTGCACGAGCATCGCGGGACCGAGCTCGTTCCTTGTCCGATTCCTGATGTAAGTGCCGGCTTCGGATAAGCGCGGCTTTCGCTTTCGCAATTGTTCGGGCGGAATTCTTCTTTTGGCCGAAGTGTAACGGAGGACGGTATATACGCTGGCTATTGGCTTGGCACGGCTGTGGGCAAGACGGTCGTGGTATGACTTCACAGCGGCCTTCAGCGGCCCTGATTGACGATGTCACAGGTGGGCAATACGAGCTGGGTATTGCTCCACCGTGGCTTGCCGTCATCTTTGGGGATGTCTGTGATGGACAATACGTTCGAGGTATTGCTCCAAATTTGACCATCGTCCTCCCGTTTACGTTCATTGGGCAACGGCGTATTGCTCCGTTCTCCATTGGGAGCGGGCAATACGATCAGGGTATTGTTCCGTACTCGACCTTCGCCGTCTCGGTAGCTGCTCCGTCAGATGGGCAATACGGACGGGGTATTGCTCCTGGACTGGTCAGTAGCTTCTTACCATCATTGTTTTCTTCCGTGGCGCCTTCGTTACAGAAGCGCCCGGATTCGTGAGGTTTTGCTTCTCGTGGGGCTCGTGTTGTGTCGTGTAGTGTATCGGGCAGCGGCAGATCCGGGATGACCTGCAGCAATTCCTCATCGATCGTGCTGGATGATTGTGGCAAATGTAGTAGCGAATTATGGCGCTGCTTGCACTGATGACAACTGAAAGGGCTTTTGCATTCTTCAAGGGCATGCGAATGAGCTAAGCAAATTATGCAGAGCTGTAGCCGTCGTACGGCTGCCCATCGCTCTTGCACGGACATCTCCATGAAGGCAGGGCACGCCTTCAAAACATGCATTATCGATGCGCATATCTTGCAAAGTGTCGGGTTTGCAATTGCCTTGAATTTTCGTTCCGCGCCATTCTGAGGATAGATCGGGGTTCGAGCGAGAGAATCAATAAACTCGTTCATTTTTGCGGCGCAGCAGACGTACGTCTGGTAGCAAGACCGGTATTTTTCCTTCACGATGCCCATGTTTGTCGCATCATCTGCAACAGATCCCGGAATAGAATGCATACTTTCCTCATATGCCATCTTGACGTTGCCAAAGGGATTTCAACTCCTCCCTTTGGACCTCCAACGAGTATATTGTGTGGTTGGTCAGCGCTTGGCTGAAGTTGGTTCCAAACTCCAGCAGCTCTTCAGCCAAGCGGATGAAATTACTGATGGCCGACATTATATCTGTTAGTGAAAACGATCGAGGTCAGATTTAATTCCCGGGTTTTGATTTTTCCGTATTCATTTTCTGCCGAGGTGCAGAAAATCTTCCATATAGTTTGCGGGATGCCTCTTGAGATTGGATTTAATCTCAGTTGGTATTGGCTTTGAGCTCAAAAAAAGGGAGGCCAAATAAAAATACTTTCGTTATCTGAAATCGGCCGAAGTGCCGAAATATATATTTATATTGATTGAAACCAGCCGAGTTGCTGAACTTAATTTTCTGCCGGGGTGCAGAAGTTAGAGGTCGCATAAATATAGGAAATATCAAAATCATTTCCATAGTCAGCCGGGATGCCGAAATTGAAAAATACTTCTATATTCGTTACAATTGGCCGAGTTGCCGAATTACGATTCAAATAAATATTAATGTTTATGGACTTCAGCCGAGTTGCCGAAATCCAACCGAATAAATATTTTATAAAATTCAGCCGGGATGCTGAACTTAAGGTTTAGCCGCATGAGTTTTCTGCCGGGGTGCAGAAAATCTACGGAACCGAAATAAGAATCCAAAACATCAATTTAATTTATTTTTTAAAACTCGGCCGAAACGCCGAAACTAGCAATCGTATTTATTCCCTTATATTCGGCCGAAGCGCCGAAGCTAAAGTTTTCAAAGGGCCGGCCGAAATGCCGAAACTAAAGATCGAGGTAAACATTCATTTGTACTAAAACTCGGCTGAAATTGCCGAAGCTAGAAAGCGGACCAATTTGAATGATTGTTAAAACTCGGTCTAAACGCCGAAGCTTTGAATCGGGGTAAATATACAGATTTTCAGAAACTCGGCCGAAGTGCTGAAATCAACTAACTATTTATTAAATTCTTTGCCGGGGTGCAAAAAACTTCCTTACAAATATTAATTTAATTTTCTGCCGGGGTGCGGGAAATCTTCCATACAAACCTGAGTTTAATTTGAAAACTACCGAAAGTAAACTACTCAAAATATTTATTTGATTTTCTGCCGGGGTGCAGAAAATTATTCGTATAAATATGGGTGTAATTTGAAATGAAATTCCAAAACACTATTTAAAACCGCTAAATATTTATTTAATTTTCTGCTGGGGTGCAGAAAATCCCTTCTTATAAATTTGGATATAATTTGAGATCAACCGAAACGAAACCACAAAATATTGATTCGATTTTCTGCCGGGGCGCAGAAAACCTTTCACTCAGATTATCTGATCCCAATTGGCAGTGGATCAATGCCTGCAAGCGTGCCAATAAACGAATGTATTGCAACCCTGAAATTGAAGATCCAAAAACAATATTTATTTAATCTTCTGCCGGGGTGCAGAAAATCTTTCGTGTAAATTGGTGATTAAATTTAATTTGAAAGGACCGAATTTAAAATCCGCTAAATATTTATTTAATTTTCTGCCGGGGTGCAGAAAATCTTTCATAAAAAATTCGCAAGAGATTTAATCAATTCGTACACTCAGCTTACAATAAACGAACGTATGGCAGCCCTTACTTTGGAACGGAACACTTGGCAACCCTGTATAGTGGAGGTCTTTGTAATCGATAACAATACGAAAATTTATCGGAATGGCTAAACCCAAAACTCAGAAAAAAGGGAACTAATTTATTGGATAGCAGCAGTTAAATATATTTCCGCAAATATTACCACAGTCCTTTATTAAATGGCAGTCAATAAATGGATTCGCACCTTCAATAAATTGCGTATTTATGTTATGATTGCTACACCAGAAATAATTTTGACTCAACAAATGGCATGCAATATGGCTAGACACTTTCAGCTAGGCAATTATGTTATGACACAAACGCAATACGCAAAATGTTGACCACCAAAATCAGAATAAAATAATAGAATTACAAAATGAAGTCTTGTTCTCTAAAGCGCTTAGTATTGCGGGCCGAACACAAACTCCTGTTCGAGTTACTTCGACCGGCAATACTGAAGTTGATTTTCGAACACGATTGGCAATAAAATAAACTCTGGAATTTTGGTTCGGTGGGTTTTCACGATTTGCTTCCACAAATGCAAATCGTATTATTTGTGTTGGAGTGCTTGCTATTGTTGTTTGCTTAGCCGTTTATGCATATAAGCGGACAGTGAAAATAACAACAACGATAGGAAGCAGCCCACTGCACTGAAAGAACAAGCGGTACTTTCAAATGGCCTGACCTATGCCAACAGAAAGAACAAAAGAAAAGAAAATCCAACAACTATTGCGATTGAGTACACGGCACACAAGGGGATAATCAAGGGGGATATTGTCCCCTGAGCTTTATTGTAGATAAAAAATGTGAAAATATTATTTTTAAAACATAGATTTATGACGTAGCTGATTTGGTCGGGTTGCGGGGAAATGGCAATAAATTAAATTGGGAAATAAACTTCAAATATATTTAATTCCACGCTACGTGGCAGGGTAAAAAATTGTATTTATTTATTTATTTAAAATTTCGGAAATTTTCCCGTGTAACACGGCGGACTTAGCGGGTTTGTGTGGCGCCCTACAAAATGGCGGGGTCGCCTAAGTATTCGCGAATTGCACTGACGTAAAATGAAAAGTACAACTTACCCCTTTTATTGACTTGATAGAAGTTATTTATGTATGTCTGGCAATTCGACTCCCTCGCTGGCGGGTGCTGGCCGCTGTTGGAAAACGTTGGGGCTGCTGTGGCCCTTGACTCCCTCGTTGGCGGGTGCTGGCCGCTGTAGAAAAACGTTGGGGCTGCTGTGGCCCTTGTGTGCTGTTGGCGACAGTGGTCGCTGCTTCCCACGTTGGCAACAACCGTAAGGGTGCAGCTTTTTTAGATTTTTTTATTTTTTATGGATTTAAGATGACCCCCTCAGAAAAAATTTTTTGGTGTTTCTTTCGAGTGGGGTATCGCTAGAAAGGGCTACGTCCATGGATTCCAAACATATTTTTTTACAATTTTCGGTAAAGTGGTTTCAAAGATATAGCACAAAATGTCGAAAAAATCACCATACACCCTTGCCTTTCTACATTTCTCAAGCTAAAATTTTGATAAAATCAGAGTTTGTAGGTCTTTAGTCATAGATTACTGGAAAGCTGCAGCTTTTATCGATTTATTTGTTTCTCTATTTTTTTAAATTTTATTTAAGACAACCTTTGTAAAAAATTTTCCCCAGCAAAATTTTTTTTTGTTTATGGGGTATTGCTAGAAAGGGCTACGTCCGCGGATTCAAAACATATTTTTTTTATAATTTTCGGTAAAGTGGTTTCGAAGATGTAGGTCAATATGTTGCAATTTATATGGCCGGACGGACAAGGGGAAGCGCTGCTGATCAACAGAAAACAAGCAAAGGACGGATGGGCAAAAAAGAACTAAATTCGAACGCTAAAAGGGGTATTTCTGGTACGGAACCCTCAGTGAGCGAGCTCGACTCGCACTTGACTGCTTTTTTTTAATATAACATCAAAACGAAAAAGGTATATGAAATATATTTTGTGTAATTATTAAAATAAGCAAGGAAGCATCAGTCGGGTTTCACCGACAGAGCAATTATCTACACCAAGTTACCGAGTGGGGGTGATAATCCACGGAAAGAAATGAAATTGTAGGTGTTATAAATTTACCGCCTACATAATGGGCGCACCATACCCATTTTTGACAAACTAAAAGATATTCCTAATAGGACAAATATTGATCCTCTGACAAGTGTACAACAGAAATATATTTAATTTTCCGCCCCCGTGGTGGGCGGATTAGCACAATTTTTGAAGAATTTAAAGATACTGCTGGTAAAGCAGTGAAGTGACAAAATATGAACGCACTGGTAAATATATAATGGAAGTTATGAGGATTTTCCGCTTACCGCCTGTAATCGCCCTGGCGACAAACGGCAAACTCTTAAATGTCGATAAGATTTATACTTTATTTAATACTGTATTAAGTACAATCGATAATGCGTCCTTTGAAGGAATGTGTAGCGCAGCTAGCTCTCATGGAGTGGATCCCACGACAGTAAATTGGCTCCGGTCAATGCTGAAGTGCAGGACCGCGGTGGTGGGCGGGGAGGAGGACAGGTTTGTCATGACGGAGGTGAAGAGAGGCTGCCCGCAAGGCGGTGTCCTTTCCCCTCTGCTCTGGTGCTTGCTGATCGACTCCCTGCTTTGCTCACTCAACGAGTCCGGGGTCTACGCCCAAGCCTACGCGGATGATGTAGCTGTCCTTGCTACGGGTTCATCCATTAGAGTCGTGTGTCGAAAGGCACAAGCTGCGCTGGATATAATTCACTCGTGGTGCATGAGCAATGGCTTGTCTGTCAATCCTCTCAAAACTGGAGTAGTTCTCTTCACCAGGCGGCGAAAGATTGATGGCCTTGTCCTGCCTGTTCTAGGGGGAGTGACTATCCAACTCTCTAGGGAAATAAAATATCTCGGAGTCATCCTTGATAGCAAACTTCTCTGGAGCAGTCATGTTGAATCCAAAACTTCAAAAGCTCTTTCTGCCTTCTGGCATTGTAGGGGTGTGTTTGGTAAAACGTGGGGTCTTTCGCCCAAACGAGTCCTTTGGCTCTACACGTCGATGATTCGACCAATAATCTCGTATGCGTCTGTAGTTTGGTTCAGCAGGCTTTCTCGCCAATGCGTCATTGCTTCGCTGGGGCGTCTACAAAGAACAGTGTGTCTTGGCTGTACGGGAGCTTTCCCGACCACCCCTGGCCCTGCTCTAGACGTAATACTCAACATTCCACCCCTGGACATTTTCATCCGAGGTGAAGCCGCCAAGGCCTGCTTTAGATTGAAACAAGTAGGGATGTGGTTTGAATCGCATCGGGGCGGGCATAACTCTGCGCAGACCTCTCTACCATTCTTGGATGGAATGAGCATGCCGTCTGATGTATTAGTTCCGCACCTCGAACTCCGGCGCAGATACGAAGTTTCCTTTCCTGAACGCGACAGCTGGCTTTCGTCAGCCGAGCCAGGCAGGGGGTGTTGTAGAGTCTTTACAGACGGGTCCAGAACTGATGAAGGTTCAGGAGCTGGTGTGTATTTTGAGGAAAACGACACAAAACTTCACTATCCATTGGGAAAGCATGCATCCGTCTTTCAGGCGGAGGTCTTTGCAATCCTAAAGGCTATGGATTTCGTCAGGGAAAGTGGATGGTCTGGCAAGAGTATTTGCGTCTGTAGTGACAGTCAGGCTGCACTTATGGCCTTGCTCAACCCAATCACCACCTCCAAGACAGTCAAAGAGTGTAAGGCCAAGCTTAACAGCGTAGGCTTTCACAACTCACTCGCCCTCTTTTGGGTACCGGGGCACTTCGGCGTGTCCGGAAATGAAGTGTCCGATGAACTTGCAAGATCAGGTTCTGAAGACCACTTTCTGGGCCCTGAACCTGCCTTCTTCCATGGTCAAAGCGTCCATAAACGACTGGGTTGTTTCTCAACACGGTCAAAGATGGGCCGGGCTAGCTGGATGCAGACAGACGAAGCTCCTGCTTCCAACCGTCGACAAAGGTAAGTCCTCTTTTCTTAGGTCTCTAAACCGTAAGGATTGTAGACTTCTTGTGGGCGTCTTGACCGGTCATACCTCCTGTGCAAAACACCTGAGTGCGATGGGTCTAGCCGACGACAGTGTCTGTGAGAGCTGTCTGGAGGACGAGGATACCGCTACCCACTTCTTATGCGAGTGTCCCGCCTTTTCCAGGTCGCGATTGCAGCTGCTGGAGTCAGACGTGGTGAGAACCGATCAACTAAGTTCCTTGCCACCATCGAAAATCCTCCGCTTTATTAAAAGCTCAGGAAGATTTCAGTAAAAGGAATCAGCTTACCAGTACAATGGATAAATACTTGTCTGCGTGCTGGTAGGTTTTTCATATTCCGACAACAAAAAAAAAAAAAAAAAAAAAAAAGTACAATCGATACTGGCTACAAAAGGCAAACTCTTAAACTTGGTGATTCGTTGTTTCTACGTTGTATTTTTAGCGCGACATTCGACTACTGCGGCGACTGACTGTTCTTTGACTGTCCTTATTTCTGTTTTTCCTCGAGACTAGAGATGGTATCGTTTAGAGCACAGGGTGACCCTTACACACCCCCCCCCCCCCCCCCCCAGCGTGAATCGCTCTGGGATTCACCATCAATGGTTAGGATTGCTAGTTTAGTAGTAGGCCGCCGAAGGACTCCTGTACCCGTTCTTACGTCAGCAACTCGGATTTGCCCATCTTTGGCCGGAAATACCTTCTCAACGCGCCCTTTCCGCCATTGACTGCGAGGTTGTCCGTCATCACAAATCAGCACCAGATCGTGTATCTTCAAAGGTGGCGTCCTCTCCTGCCACTTGCTGCGGCACAATAGCTGTGGCAGATACTCCACTATCCATCGTTTCCAAAGACGGTCCTTTAGATTTTGTGCGATACGCCATTGCTTCCTTATGCATATCTTTTTGTCAATGGGCTGCGGTGTCTGCGTGGAGTTAACCCCTCCGATTAGGAAGTGGTTTGGAGTAAGGGGTTCTTCGTCCTCAGCTGCGAGTGGAATGTCTGTCAGTGGGCGTGAATTTATGATGTTTTCAGCTTCGATGAGTACGCTGCGTAGTGTCTCCACACGTGGAGCTTCTTCGTGTAGAGTTTTTTGCAGCAGGCGTTTCACCACCCGGATAAGTCGCTCCCAACAACCACCAGAACTGGGATTCAGTGGACAATTAAATATCCATTCGATGTTCCGATTTGCAGCTTCATCGTGCAGTCGGTCGAAGTCTAAAATGCGCTCTGCTTCTTTCAGCTCTCGCTGCGCACCGATGAAATTTGTGCCGTTGTCACTTCTTATGCGAATGGGAGTGCCACGTCGATTTATAAAATTTCGAAGGCACACGATGAAAGCGTCAGTCGAAAGGTTTTCTGCAAGTTCCAAGTGGGCTGCTCGTATGGTTAGGCACGTAAAGATTACGGCCCATCTTTTTTCTCGGCGGCGACCCACTGCTACGTTGAATGGGCCAAATAAATCCACACCAGTGTATGTGAAGGGCCTTACATACGGTGTAACGCGGTCAGGCGGAAGTTGGCCCATCAGTGGCGACGTTGGCTTAGCCTTGTAAATTTTACAAACTGTACAACGGCGTTGAACGACCTTCAGTAATGCACGAACATGTGGAAACCAGAACTTCTGTCGAGCTTCGTTGACAATTATCGCAGTGTTTTGGTGATGCAATTTTTCATGATAGTGTTTCATGATTAATTCTGAAACGATGTGACGTTGGGGGAGCAACATTGGGCGCCTAGCTGCCTTCTACCTTTAGAAGGCCCTCGTCGTCCAGGTACGGTGTTAAAGCATAAATCGAGCTGCTTTTGTTCAACGGATGCATTCCTCTAAGTGCGGAAATCTCATTTGCATACTCCTCTTGCTGTACCAGAATGCAAATGCGTTTTTCTGCTCTGTTGAGTTCTTCTGCGGTCACAGAACGGCTTCGCTTAGGTTCTCCGTCGTGCTCTTTGCGTGCCTTAGAGAATTTTTCCACGGCTCGTAAGGTCCAGGCCATCACCCGCTTCAGCTTTAAGTACGACGAAAAACGATTAAAATCAATTACTGCATTTCTTACCTCTTCGTGTAAGATTAAGCAGGGTTTTATCTCCTCCTCTAGCCGGTCCGGCGGCGGCTTGGAAGCAGCTGTGGGCCAGTGGTCTTCCGTTAGCTTCAGGAATTTCGGGCCTTCGATCCATGTGCTGGAGACTTGAAATTTTGGCGGCCATTTCGGGCGCGTGGCTGCGTCGGCTGTGTTCTGCTCTGTTGGGACCCAGCGCCATTGCGATGGAGCTGTCGATGAAAGTATTTCGGCAATACGATGCCCAACAAATGCCTTAAACTTTCTTTCAGCCGAGTTTATCCAATATAAAAGAGTTTGCGAGTCCGTCCAAAAGACAGTTTTTGAGATGTGTATGTTGTGCTGGCGAGATATAATTTTTCGTAGGCGCGTACCCAAAATTGCTGCTTGCAACTCCAGTCTTGGTATGGACATCACTCTCTGAGGTGCTCCACGAGTCTTACCAGCCACGAAAGCGACATCGATACCATCCGGCTGTGAAATTCTCCAATACGCGGCAGCAGCGAACGCAACTTCGCTGGCGTCCACGAACACATGTAGTTCGATCGATGTTGAACAATTCAGGTTCGGCGAATAACAGCGCTGTACTTTGAAATACTTAATGTTCTTTAACTCGTTCCACCATGCAACCCATTTTGGCCTTATTGGTTCCGGAATTTGGTCGTCCCAGCTTATTTTGCTTTTCCAGGTTTCTTGCACTAAAACCTTTGAGAACAGTAAAAAGTCTGCGAGTAGGCCGAATGGGTCGAATATCGCCATTACGATGCCTAAGAGTTCTCTTTTTGTTGGTGTACGCACCCCTTCTAAAACTGCTACTGGAACTCGATGGAATTGTGTTTTGAACTCGAAAATGTCGGTGAGAGTGTTCCAGTACATTCCAAGAACCTTATCTGCGCTGGCTTGCCGCTCTAAATTGATTGTGTCATTTTTAATAGGCGCTTTCCCATTGAGGGCTGTTTGTATTTCCGAGGAATTTGATATAAACGACCGCAGCTCAAATCCAGCTTCTGCGTGCACCTTGACGACTTCCTGGCATATTCTTTTTGCCCATTCTTGGTCGTGAAAACTGGCAACGAAATCGTCCACATAGTGGTTGTCGACTATGGCTTTTACGGCATCTGGATACTCCTGCTCGAATTCTCTCGCGTTTTTATTTTTGATAAATTCGGCACTGCATGGCGAGCACACAGCTCCGAAAATCATAGACGCCATGGCGTAATGTTCAACCGGCTGATGCGTGCTTCCTTCACGCCACAAAAATCGTTGCGCGTGTTGATCTTGTGGCTGTATGCGTACTTGGGAAAACATTTCCCGTATATCTGCCGCCACCCCAATAGCACCTTCTCGGAATTTAAACAATACTTCCAGTAACGGCTTGGCCTGTTCTGGCCCTTTCAACAAAGATGAATTTAAAGAAATATTGTTCACAGCGGCTGCGGCATCAAAAACTATTCTCATTTTGTCCGGTTTATGTGGACTTTGGATCGCAAAGTGTGGCAAGTACCATATATTACCAGTTGCGTTTCGAACTTCGTCTTCTGAGAGTTTTCTTGCATAGCCCTTGTCCAAGTATTTCGCCATTTCCTGCTTATACTTCTCAGCAAATTTGGGATTTTGGCTCATTTTCCTTTCGATGCCGCACAAACGCTGTTGGGCCATTGCGTAGCTGTCTGGTAACTGTGGAGGAAATTTTTTCCAAAGGAGTCCAGTGACAAATTGCTTACCCTCTCGACGCGTAGTGTCCTCTAGAATCTGGCGTGCTCTTTGATCATCCTCTGACATAGGCAGTTCTGCTGACGCGTTGATTCCAAAATTGTCAGCTGAGAAGAATTCGGATACCATCTGGTGTAGCTGAGCGAAGTCATCTGACTCTGTGATGTGAAGCACGATTGACCTCATTGGTGCTTCCATTTTAGTTGGCCCGTATACAAGCCAGCCTAATTTTGTCCTGATTGCTACGGGGCTAGTATGGTCCGCTTCTACCACTGTCGACGCTACGCCCAAGTGGGCATTGTCTAGGCCTATGAGCATTGTTGGCTTAACCCTTTCATAGTCTTGCAATGGTAGAAACTCAAACTGTGGATATGCTGACTTATTAAATGACTGAATCGGCAAGTCCAAATTACGAATGGTGTGTATATTTTTGATGGCAAAATTTACAGACTCACCACGACCTTTAACTTCGCATTTGACTTTTGTTGACGGTTCTGTTGTACATTTTTCTCCATACCATTGCAAGGTTAAGGGTTGTTGTTGGCCTTTGAGTCCCAGTTCCACTGCTACCTTTTCTTCCAATAGGGTTAAGGCTGATCCCTCGTCAAAAAGTGCGAAGACCTCAACTTCACCATTAGGTCCAAAAAGTGAGATGGGCTGGACTTTGAAAAGTTGGCCACATGCTTGCTGGCTCGGCCTGCAATTTAGTAATGACTGCGTTTGCGTTGTGTTGTTTAATGCTGCCATATTATTGGGTGAACTTTCATCGTGGAGACTACTGTGGTGATATCGCCGACAACCATTGACGCCGCATATTTTCTTTGAACGGCAATTCGCTGTTCCATGGCCTCTGCGCAAACACGAAAAGCACAGTTTTTGACTTTTTACCTTTATCCAGCGGTCCGGTACGCTGAGTGACTGGTTGAAGATCTTGCAATTGCTTATAGAGTGCTCTTCCCCACACTCAAAGCAGCTTAACCCAGAATTACGTTGTTGTTGCTCCACGTTATCACTCGTATGCAGCACCCGCCGTGGCTGTGCTGTTCCTCTTGATTGTATTGGTGGCGGTGGCATTAAGCACACAACTCTGGCGAGCTCACTAAGCCACTGGGAAAACTCTTTGACCGTGGCGAATGGCTTGATTGTCACTGCTTGTTTGGTCCACTCAAATTGCTTACTCGGTGGCAGCTTTGACACCAACTGCTCCAGCAGCGCTGTGTTTGACAGGTGTTGCTCACACTTGGCCGAGACCAAGAACGCGACTACATTACGTACTTTTGTGGAGAAAGGCACCACTTGCTCCAAATTCCTCTCTCCAATGTTTGGAAACTGTTCAATTACGGCCAGCTGATGTCGCACCAGCACATCCGGTCTTCCGAACTGGAACTCCAACTCTTCTAGCGCCTTTGGCACATCTTCGGGGTAGATGAGCATTGAGGCCACCGCTTCTTTGGCTTGGCCGACAAGGCACTTATGCAAACGCATAAGATTTTGCCGGTTTGTGTACTTGAATGCTTCCGTGGTGTCTCTAAAGTTTGCTGCAAAAAGGGGCCACTCTTCGGCATTGCCTGAAAAATTAGGAAGATCATACAATTTAGAGGTTCCTGCTGCGACGACAATATGCTGGCTCTCTTGTGATCTTTCGGTTCCTGCTGGAGTGGACGACGGTATCTCAAAACGTGGTTGCACTTGTGTGGCTACAACGGCTGCACTTGTCTCCAATCCCACTTCCCTACGGAGTCTACTGATGTCTCTTTGGCTTTCCACTGTGGTGTTTCTTAGCTCGTCCATAGATGACTTTAAGACCATTAAGGTGGCGATAATGGTGGCCAACTGGTCTGTACCTGCAACTTGTGGTGCTTCTTCCATGCTGATATCAGCAACTACTTCTTCTTCTTTCGCCTGGGAGCTACTTCTTAGGTTGTATTCATTGGCCATCTTGCATGGCTTTGTATTTACTTGTTATAATTTAATTTTATTTCTTCTATTTATTGAATGCTTCGATCTTTACTTGACGACTTGTTCTCTTGATCTCACTTGATTCTTGCCATTTAATGCTGGCGTCGTTGCTTTGCAAATAGAATCTCTCTTTTCATTGGTCGCTTTTGACAAGCGTTATTCAAATAATTTGAAAATAGAAGAACTGTTTTGATTGGCTCTGACGACAAACGCTTTACTTCTCGGTGACTGACACTTGAATGTGGCAACGCGCAAACGTAGAAAACATGTAATCGCCCTGGCGACAAACGGCAAACTCTTAAATGTCGATAAGATTTATACTTTATTTAATACTGTATTAAGTACAATCGATACTGGCTACAAAAGGCAAACTCTTAAACTTGGTGATTCGTTGTTTCTACGTTGTATTTTTAGCGCGACATTCGACTACTGCGGCGACTGACTGTTCTTTGACTGTCCTTATTTCTGTTTTTCCTCGAGACTAGAGATGGTATCGTTTAGAGCACAGGGTGACCCTTACACCGCCTATCCAGTGGACGGACCACGCCCATATTTTCGTATGACGTAGAGGACTCACATCTTACTTTCAATACTAAATATCATTCTTAAAAATTAGTAATTAAACAAATTAAAGCCATTTAACTGAAAAAATTCCGAGGTAGTGTGATTTACAGGCTCATTGTGGATGTGTCCTTTAACCGATTTGACTAATCTTGGAACTTAAACTAAATTAGAGTTCGCTGTCACAAAATTTGATCCAAATCGGACAACTCCTTCTTTCTCTTCTGCGACAATGGACAGTCAAAAAGACAGACAGGCGGACA
This sequence comes from Neria commutata, assembly GCA_963457695.1. NCBI lineage: Eukaryota > Metazoa > Arthropoda > Insecta > Diptera > Micropezidae > Neria > Neria commutata. The sequence continues at coordinate 28,524,475 of OY735246.1, forward strand.
ACCGGAAATCAAGACAGAAAGTGATCCTGATTATTTCTATATACCTATGTCTATACCTAGGACGGCTCCTTTAAAGCCAATTTTGGCACAAAGGTATTATACTCTATTACCATAGGTATGGGTATAAAAATTTTGCTTTATAAAAATTATTAGGAAAAGTTATTCAATCATGTTCCAGAATCCGATTCGGTTCGGAAGTGGATTTGATTCCTCTGTATGGTGTTCTGCATTCCGATTATCGGAAATAGTTTAGAGGTGCAACCCTGCTCTAAATCCGAATGAGTTCGAACACATTTGGTTCGGAAATTTGGTGTTCTATATTCCGAATTCCGGAAATTTTCTTCGGATTTATTCCGTTGACCTGATTGGCGGTGGAATTAGAATTATAATGAAATAAAAGGAAACCTCTGGCCCCGATGGCATCCCAGCCTTCGTGCTGCGTAAGTGTGCTACATCTCTGGCGAGACCGTTGCGCAACCTCTTTAACATCTCGTATACCACTGGCGTTTTCCCTGCCTGTTGGAAGGTTGCCAACGTCCAGCCAGTACCCAAAAAAGGCGGGACTTCGAACCCTGCCAATTACCGCCCCATAGCAATATGCTCTACTCTGTCAAAGGTCATGGAGTGTGTAGTAAACTACAATTTAATTGTACTCCTTAAACGCAGGTATACCGCAGGGTTCGCTCCTGGCACCCACTCTTTTCCTTGTCTTTATCAATGACCTCTTGTCATTGACTAAGAATCCTATATATTCGTTTGCGGATGACAGCAGCCTTTGTCATTCATATTCATTTACAGGTCGCCCAAGCTCTGTGGAGATTGAGAGCAAGCGACGTCGTATGAATGACACTCAACAAAGACCTTCAATCAATCTCCGAGTGGGGTCGAGCGAATAGGGTCAGTTTTAATGCTCGAAAGACCCAATGCTATTGTCTCTCACACAAGTAAACTTCCTCCCCCTCCCAAACTCCTCTATCCTTTGATGGTGTGGGTATTGTAGAGTCGGCAGCTCTTGACGTTCTAGGCTTGTCGATCAAGTGTGATCTCCGCTGGAATGACCACATTTTCGATATTGCTAAAGAAGCTGGCAAGTGCTTAGGCTTTCTAAAGCGCTGTAAAAAATACTTTACACCGGCTGATCTCTGCACTATCTACACCACCTATATTAGGCCCAAAATGGAGTATAATTCGCATTTATGGGCAGGAGCCTCACGAACCCAACTGGAGCTCCTAGACCGTATCCAACGTCGTGCGATAAAGCTAATAGGAAACGATAGGGCAGCCAGCTCTATTGATTCCTTGGAGCATCGTCGGAACGTGGAATGTTTAAGCCTTTTCTATCGTTACTTTAGCGGTAGATGCTCTGCTGAGATAAAATATCTTATCCCAGCTGCCCGCGTGTTTTCTCGTAACACACGAATGGCGAGCGGGGCCCATCGATATCACGTTTCGACGAGACTCCAACGCACCACGCATTACAAGGAGAATTCGTTCTTCGGTCGTACATCGAGGTTGTGGAATAGTCTTCCTGCGGAAGTTTTCCCACATCATTACAATATTTGTAGACGATTTAGTAGGGACATTTTCACTAACCATTTATTTTTTGTCGGCCTAAATACTGTCATTACATTCATATTCTACATTCATATAATTTTCGCGCAGAATTTCCTGCTTCAGATTTTCAGCAACCAGCAGCACTGATTTTGGTTTATTTAGCTATATTTTCTATAGTTTACAAGAAAATGCAAAAATTTTCAAATTTGAATTACTTTTGTTTCTGCTTTTATTTTGTGTCAACACAAAACAGCTGATACGAAATTTGGTTTGGTTCGGATTCGAAATTCATTTCGAAAGGGGCAATTTCAGTCGGATTGTGGAACACCATTTTAAAACCGAATCGGATTTCAATTCCGTTTCCGAAGCATTTCCGATTCGGATTCTGGAACATGCATGATTAATTGATAAACTTGCTGTGTCTAAACATTTTTGACTCGCTGTATGCGATGGGCAGGATACTTATACCACATTATTTGGCACCGATCAGCTTGTCGCCTCCTGAAGCTTTGGTGGTTTTCAGTTGAAGTCTGTAAGGGCGTCTCCCCTTCTGATACCAATACTTTGCAGCTCGCATGAAAACTGACTGAAGAGTGTTTCTGTTCGCTTTACTATTAAAAATTGATTTTTGAATTTGTAATTTGTAAGAAACATGAAAGACCCACAAACCCAGGTCTTGTCTGAGTGTAAACCGTAACTAGGGCATAAAAATGAGTAACAAAGACCAACAACTGATGTTGAATCTCCAGTCCGAAATGAATTCCAGTGAGTATTTATAAATGCCTTCAGAAATACACTCTATGGCTTATAAGGTGCGATGGTTGTTTATTTATTAACGAATTAAATAGATAAATGCATTAATAAATTTTAACAAATAAACATTATTAAAAGCATGTGCATATTGTGGATAACTATGTATAGGAAAAAAATTAACTTTCTAAATATAATACAGATGTTTGAATTTAAAGATACCGTTAAATGTACATATGTCAGCAACAAAGAGCAGAGAGATTTTTATTTTGCGTCTAGGAAATATGTATATACTAAAATGAATCAAATGAATTTAAATTAACTTTTGAAAATGGTCGCATTAGAATTGGGTTAAAAACGAATCTGAGCAATAATGGTGTTGAACTGTAACATTCTAAATGACTGTGAATATTTGTAAAAAAAATTTTTACTTCTTTGTGTAATTTTCTCCTTGCTTGGTGTCTGGAAACTTTAAAATGAATATGAACTGTTACTCCAGTCCGTGGTATAATGTGTACGGAAATTCCGCTACATTCTCCTTTTGTCGTTGAAAATTATTAGCGCAATAACTGTAACTTCCTTACTCAAACCAAATTTAAACGGAGTAATTTGCAACAAAGTTACATTTTGAGTTCACGAACAATGGATAAAATTAACAGGCTTCAAGCAGTAAAGCGATTCCCTGGCCCCCGCCAATGCAAGCTGACCCGATGGAATATTTAAGTTTTCTGCGTCTGTAGTACAAGAAAATAAATAAATCCAAATTGAGTGCAAATTTAGATTAAGGTACTTACTGCATTTCATGAACCAAATGTGCCGTGATACGGGAACCGCTAGCACCAAGTGGATGCCCCAAAGCAATGGCGCCACCGTTCACATTTAAAATTGCGGGGTCCAAACCAAGAGCCTTGGAGCAGGCGAGTGTTTGCGCAGCAAAGGCTTCATTTATCTGGAAGTTATATTTGACGAATTCGAATTTCAGCATGTTTTCCACTTTACAATTTTAAATTCACAGTTCAATTTACTTCAATCAAATCGATGTCCTTCAAATTTTTGCCGCAAACTTTTAATACATTTTGAATGGCGGGCACCGGACCAATACCCATAATTTCTGGCTTGACTCCCACGAACGAATATCCTACTAAACGTGCTAGAGGTGTAAGTTTGTACTCCTGAACAGCATTTTCCGAAGCAAGAATAACGGAACCAGCTCCATCACAAATGCCCTGCAACGAATATACTTAATATGTGTAGTAACAAGAGATAAACGATTTACAGCCGTATTCTGACAATGCAATAACAACTGGTTGTTACTGAACTGTGATCATTTTGGTGTTTCGGCAGCTTAAATCTCAAACGATAAAAAAACGGTTTGTCATTTCACTGCTATTAAAAAAAATCAAAAACCGAAAGAAAAAAGCCGAAAAGAGAGAATTTTTAAAATTACGATAATACGATAAATCGGTAATATTTCTCCTTTTATACTGAACAGTTGATTAAGTCCTTCAGTCCGTCTAAATTTCCTGCTTTAATTTAAAATTGCAGAATGGGTATGAAAATACAAGAAAATGTCTAAGAAAAAATATACATCTACATATGCAAAGGGCGAATTGTCTCATTTATTGTGAATGCAAAGATATAAAAAGATTTTTTATGCAGCCGCCACGGTACGCCAAAAATCTACGAAGTTCGTATCCATTGGATTGCGATTTGCGCTGACGCTTGAATTTGTTGCCAACAGAAACAAATCGAGGCATCAGTGCCGAATTTAAACGTAACAATGATCGAGCGGCGCCGCGGTGGCTCAGTGGTCTAAGTGCTTGGACGCTGACGCGGAGGACCTGGGTTCAACTCCCGGTCCGGTAACATCTAATAAAAAAGAAAATTTGTTTTCAAATTGTTTCTTTGCGCGGTGCCACTTCTCGCGGTGAATTGGCAATTCTCCGAGAATAATTTTTGCCATGAAAAGCTTCTCAAACCCGTTCGGATTCGGTAAAGTAGGTCCCGTTAACTTGTGCAAAAATATAACAAGCACACACAAGTTAATGCGAGAAAGCTAGGCCTAAGCCCACACAGGCTGTTGTGCCAGTCAATTAATTAATTATAATGATCGAGCGGCAGGAGTTGCAATTTATTTCAATAGCAATAACACCAACATTGTTAGTTCTAATATGAATGTCTTATTACGTAATATATTGAAATTGACATTGGCCGGTCAACTATTAGAGATATCTGTGCTGCTAACTGCGTTTGGGAAGATTGAACAAACATCATAATGATTGTAGTTTACATTTCTCGCAATAATACAGTCAAAAATATCATCAGACCTTTACACAGAAGATTGAGTTAAATATGTTTATCTTGCTTCGTTTATTCATTCGCTTTTAAGCTACTGCTTTAAAAAATCAGCAAAACGTTACCCAAATAGCAATTGCTGGGGAAAATAACAAAATCTTGCGTTTTAATCAAAAAAAATTAGAGCAATTGCCTGGAAATGTTTAGAAATAGCTAATGTGTACTTTTATTCATCAGGCCAAATGGTTCTAGCCGAAAAAGGGCAGAAGAAGAAAAGAATGGGCAATTTGTTGATTAATTAAATGTTTTTTGAATAAAAAAAGTGCATATTTTTATTAAATAACGCCTAATCCTTTTTTTCAACCCAATAAATTGCTATAGACCACTCTCGGCCAAATGCCTCGACCGACCAGTCATCCAAACCCAAACCGACCTCAAACATAAAACGCACCCTATATTAAGTTATAAGCAATTTTTAACATTTATATATACACCAGCAGTATCGCGCCACTTCGTGGCGACTCCCCTACTTTTCCTTCGCCGATATGGAGAAGTCGTCTTAATTTTTTCGTAATTTTAAAACCAAAATTTTATAAATCCGTATTACCTAATATATTTTAAAATTTTAATAGTTTAACTCTAAATCTGTTTCTCGAAATTAAGATGTTGGTCTTAATTGGTAAAAATACCCGAACGAACGTAAGTAAGCCGTCAGCTTTGCTGGCACCTTTAACCAAAACTTGAATTAAAGAAAATTTGCTCATTTTGCTGGTTGATAACGTAGTACATACTGCGCTACCTTAATCATTCCTGATAAATAATGAACGGAGGTAGTAGTAGTGATTCGGGAGGGAATAAATAAAGGAGCAAATATATAATTGTTATTATCAGTATCACAAAAGTCGGTGTTTATTGGAAAATAATAAATAAAAATTGTGTGAGGCTAGGTTTCCGAAAAAATTTTAATCCTATCCCTTTCCGTCAAGATTTCTCTAAAGTTGCAATTTTCATGAAACATGTGTAATTCCTATACACATTCTTAGTATTCCACCTTCTAGAATAATTTCAACTTTTCCTCTGACCCACTGCGCGGCTAAATCAAGGATTCTAACGCTTCTTTTGTTTGCCTTATCTGTTCCTATACTATTTCTACAACGTCAGTCCCACCGACTCTTGCTGTATATAAATGAGGTAAGCTCGCGTATTTTTATTTTTTTGTATTTCAGTCGGCTATGTGGGAATATATATGTGATTAATATTTTGTTTAATTCTCTATCCAAAGTTAGAAAGAAAAATTTATTTCACTAATAGACCAAATACCGAAAAAATAACTTAAACTGGACTTGTGAAAAAAAAACTTTTAGACTTAACCTACTCTACATTTACTTATATACATAGATACATACATATGTATGCAGCTACTCAAACTTTGACTTCAATTAAAAACTTGCTTAGATAATTGAACTTATTTTGATTTCCCATGAAATCTAACCGAACACTAAAAATATCTGTCCATTTATATAGTCTTATGTTCAGCACGTCTGCTAATCACATCTGCAATTTTATTAGTTATGTTTTCTGCCGCTATTGTGGCATTTTTATTAGTTATGTTTTCTGCCGCTATAATCTTATACATACATATTTTTACAATCTTCTCTTTCGCTGAAAAAATTAATAAATAGTAGACTAACCATTGCCATTACCGCAAGAAGTGTAAGCTGTAAGTCAAAATATGATACCTTTTATGTATGTACATGAAAGTGAAATGTAAAGCATTACTCTTGTTGTGCAGAAAAGAACACGACAACATTGCAAGCCTATGCTAACATACTCTCTCACTCTCATCAAATGTTGCCCAAAACAATGCTGTGCAAAAACAATGCTACATTTAATGTTAAATCAACAGGGTAACGGTAACTGAACCATAACATTGCGCACGCAATAGCGTTTTATTTAATAGTATGAAGTATGATGAGTCAAAATGCAATTACGTTTTCGAATTTGGATATGGTTTGGTGTTGGCGGGGCGCTAAGTAGCTTAAGTCTATATGTACATGGCCGTAGCCAGAAGCTTTAACCGCAGAGTTACACATTGAGAAGATCTCTCCAAAACTAGCATAATAATTAAAGAACGTCTGAATATCGGCCGAAGCCGAAGTTTCTTCTATTGCCAAGGCCAAAGCTAAATGTCACAAGGAAAAATCCTTCTTGCGAAAGGCTAAATTTAATTAAAGCACCACGGCAGCATTATGCCGCGAAATTAGTCGAAGCCGAGGTTTTAAACAAGGTACGCAGTGACTTCTCGTTGAACACCGCGGCGCCATCTGATACTATTATCATAAAATGTTATAAAGAAAAAAAAAACGATGTATAAAGTTCATACCGATGCAGTTCCAGCAGTAACAGTTCCATTTTTTTTAAAAAGCGAAGGCAGCTTTGCCAAATCTTCCAGAGTTGTACTCGGTCTGGGATTCTCGTCAATTAAAAAATCCAATTCTTTGCCCTTAACTTTCAGTTTAATGGGTGTAATTTCAGCATTAAAAGCGCCCTCTTTCTGGGCTCTCTCCCAATTTTTCTGTGAACGTAGAGAAAATTCCTCAACACGCTCTCGAGATATTTTGTATTGCTCTGCTAGGTTCTCTGCAGTCAGAGCCATTGGCAGTTTACAATATGAATCTGTTAATCCAGCCCAAAGAGCATCCTCTAGGCTATAATTTCCGCCAAGAGTAGTTCCAAAACGCATGTTACGCATTACGAACGGCGACTGTGACATATTTTCAGTTCCGCCAGTAAGCGCTATTTTCGCACTGCCCATTAAAATGTCCTGCGCACCATTTACAATTGACTGGAAACCAGAACCGCATAAACGATTCACGCCAAGCGCTGGCTTCTCGATAGGAACACCACAACTGAGACCAACATGGCGTGGCGTATAAATACCATCTGCGGAAGATGACTGAAAACAGAAAACGGATTAAAATTGATTCAATCATCCACACTCTAGCTTACAGCGTTAACATTTCCAATGACAACTGTGTCCACTTGTGCACCACAAAGTCCAGCGGCATCCAGCGCGGCTTTGGCAGCTGTGACTTGCAATTGCGTTATGTTTACATTTTTCAAAGCCCCTCCAAAGGAGCCGAATGCAGTGCGCTTAGCACCGACGATGTAAATCCCTAAAACGTTAATTTTATTAAAGATGGATGCAAAATTTCCTATAGTTCATAGTCCAACTATGTATGTGTGTGTGCCTACTTAGCTCGTCGTCATGAGAGATAACCAAACCATAAGTCCAAAGTGCAAATCTGTAGCCTTTTTCGAACAAAAATCGTTCTCCGGTTGAGGTCAAAAAGTTCAAAAAGTAGTCTATATGTACATTATATGTATGTATTAAAAATTTTAAGTCAAGCATCTGAAACAATATGGTAGGCCATGAGGAATCTCACCATAGTTATAACAAATCTCCAATAATATGATTAAAAATCTTTTGAAATACTACTACATCACATTTCAATTTAGTTTCTTTTCATCTCTACTGCATACCGGTTTAGGCTTTGTTGTTAAATGGTCACAGAAATGAAACAAAAGACCTAGTGTTATTAGATACATATGTACATTCTTACCTTTAGTGGCTGCTGACATTGTCTTCGGCAGAAATTTTAGTTGAATAAATTCTTAATAAATATGGGTCACACAGTAATCCAGCTACTTTCAGAAGTAGATGATAACTGATCATAACATTTTGCCCACATAAATAAAGTATTTTTTCGTGCTTAGACTAAAGCCTCGTTCACATTCGACTTTTGCTTCGCTTTGCTTCAGAATTTCGCGTTGACAGATAAGTTCAATACATGCTTTTATATGAGGCTTGCTAAATAGAACGCGAGAAAAGCGAAGCGAAGCAAAATGTTGGGCAACTCTCAACTTTTTTGCGCTTTGACAATCAGTTGTTGAAATTTTTTGTGATATTTTTCATTTTCTCGTGCGCTTCCAGTTGGTTTCATTTTCTCGTGCGTTTGCGTTTTCAATTAAGACACTCGCGAATTTCAAACATTAGTAGCATAACTACTACTACTGCAATTATATCAGTAAAATCCAAAGTTAAAGCGTTCATTGTAGCAAGCCTTATACTTTTCACGCTTTGTTGTTGAATCTCGAACTGTCAAGCAAAGCGAGGAAAGTCGAATGTGAACGAGGCTTTAGTCAGCTGACTAACTTAGGCCCATATTACACGCCATTTAATCATTACAGCGAGAGTAGTTTGAGCAAAGAACATATCGCACACCCATTACAAAGGTGACATAGATCCAAATTTTTATTTTTTCAGAAAATGAAAAAAAATTTGTATGAACTAATAAACGTTGTCTAAAATAACTTATAACCGTTTAGTGAAAATAGTTACAGGGTAAGCTCTAGGATAAGTTACAAAGTTTATTTTATTTTACACTAGAAGATCAAAGGTTTCTAGTTGTGACTTTTTTGGTGATATTTTAAAGCATTAATTAACGAATTTTTTTTAAAGTAATCAGGCAGGTTCCAGAATTCGAGTGAACGTGAAATCGAAAGTGATTTTGAAATCGAGTGAAAATGTTTTTGGTGTTCTAGAAACCGAACGATTTCAATTTCACATGTTCATTTTCAACTCGATATAATTTTTCTTCTCGCTGAATTTCCGATCAGCTGATCGTTGTCAAACAAAATAAAAATCAAAACAGAAATTGTTTATATTCTGAAATAATTATTAAGTAAAAAAAAATTTTTAATATTCAACGTTTTTAAAATGGACTAAGAAGTATAAAATAATTTTTCATTGCCATAAACAGATTTCTGAACCAATATAGATGGTCCTGATAATGTTTGATTTTGATTTTTCAATTGATATGGAAATACTAGTAAGATTTAAAACTATCAATCTGTTTATTTCTCATGATATATAAAATAAAGAAGCTAGCAAAATTAAGTTTTTAAAAATTTATATTTCAATTAAATTATATCAATAATATTGCACTCTTATGGTCTAAATTGTCGCATTCTTTCCATCTCCTTCAAGGCATCTTCATTGCACGGTTTCTTGCCAGTGAGTTTTGAACAGTCGAGCTCCTCTATTTCTCTCTCGCTCCGTTGAAAATTTCCAATACCTTTTGTAATCCTCCTGTCATGTTGATATCGCCTGACACAATGTTGTCCATGTTTATATTGTCGGCATTTCTTGTCGCATTCACTAGCACATCCTGAGCCCGAATTCGGAAAATTTTTATACCTTGGGCTCTATATTGTTCAAGGACGGCTGTGTTGTGTGCATCAACTTGTGCACGAGTTGGATATATGCGAATTGCTCTATCCAATTCAAAATCGCCAGATGCTTCTGTCAAGACTTTTGACATAAATAGATCAAAATGTGGGGGCTTCAAATCACCGACGCGTAGAGCATTCAAAAGATCGGAAAATGTTGTGTCGCCTTGTTGTCGCATGTTTTCCGTCAACTCCACAAGACTGAATAGTCTCCACAAATGAGTTGCCGGAATAAATCTTGCAGGCTGATAGAATGCCTGAGCTCCTCGGATAGGTGCCAACTGAAACAAATCTCCGAAAACCATAATGTTAATGCCACCGAATGGTTCATTTTCCATCTTTTTCAGTTGTCGCAATCTAGAATCGATCATGCACAACATTTCGTATGAAACCATTGAAATCTCATCGATGAACAGGAACTCGATGTCCTTCCACTGATTTCGCAAGACCTTCAAATAGTTACCAGTGAGTGGTGCCAAATTTCCTACAATTTTTCCATCTTTCTCAACTGGTAATTTAAATAATGTGTGAAGCGTTGTTCCGCCAACAAGTCGTGCTGCTACACCGGTTAATGCGGTAACTTTAACTGATTTCTTACCATAGCATCGATTGACCTGTTCTTTTATTGCATTGAATGTAAATGTTGTGCCAACTCCAGCACCTCCGGTGATAAACATTCTGATGCGACTCGGACTTCCATTCATTTGGCCCTGGATACTTCGAGTAATGGTGTTGAATAAGACCTTTAGTTCCAAAGCTAATCGAGATCAAAAATTTTGTTTGTATGGGCGGTGCCACGCCCCCTTATCCTACACCCATAAAATTACCAGTGGGACGACACATCCAAGAGGCGACTGCATACGAAATTTCAATGCTGCACGACCTTTAGTTCCAAAGCAAATCGAGATCAAAAATTTTGTTTGTATGGGGGGTGTGGCACCCCCTTATCCAGCGCCCCCTTATTTTCTCAGTAGAAGGATATGGATATGTAGTTAGTTCCAAAGCTAATCGAGATCAAAAATTTTGTTTGTATGGGCGGTGCCACGCCCCCTTATCCTACGCCCATAAAATTTTACCAGTGGGACGACACATCCAAGGCGAAGCAATCACAGACGATGTAAGCCACTAGTTTACCAGCTAGTGCTTCATGCCAAACTATCAAAAGCTTTGGAGATATCCAATGCAACGACCTTGCTTTCACCAAGTTGTTGAATGGACTGATTCCATTTCTCAACGAGGAAGGCCATAAGGTCGCCCGTGCTTTCCTCATAAAAATTTAATTTTCCAATTAATCGTGCATATTTCTATTAATTTTACTTTAATATTCTTTAATTTACCTACATTTTCATACAACTACTTTTAATTTCACTTTCTGCCGCTGAAGTGATTTCAATTCACATTTTTTTTGTCGAATTCGGTTTCTAGAACCTGAAAAATCAGTCGGAATTCATTTTCAAACACGAGTCGAATTTGAAAAGTAAAATGTAAATTGCAGAACACCAAAAAACGAATTCGATTCGAATTCGAGTCAATTTCACTCGAAAGTGAAATCTGGAACCTGCCTGATTATCACTTTTCGTGAATTTTTTCAAAAGATTCGGGTTTGTTTATGTGAATGGAACAAGTGTTCCCTGTCAACATTTCTAACAGTAAATAACAAAAAGCATGAATATAAATAATTAATAATCTATATTATAAAAGCCCTCGTCACTGCCTCACTGATGTGTCATTAACGCAAACGGTTCTTATACAAGTTTAGAAAATAAGTAAGCAAGAGCTGTGATAGCACAGTGAGTAAGGCGCTGGCGCATAAACCGAAAGTGCGTGAGTTCGATCCCGGGCAGGGTATTTTTTTTTTTTTTTCGGTATTAAATTTGTTCAGTCACACGAACGGCTTCTATAAATCTTTAGAACATGAGGAGGCAAGAGCTGTGATAGCACAGTGAGTAAGGCGCTGGCGCAGAAACCGAAAGTGCGTGAGTTCGATCCAGGGCAGGGTATTCTTATTTTTTTCCGGTATTAATTAATTAGTGGAAGGCCAGTGGTTTTTAGTTTCTGAATTGACCACAAGATGGCGCCACTCGCACCTAAAGAGATATTTTGATCTACAGTTTTGGAACTAAAAGTCGTGCGGCATTGAAATTTCGTATTCAGTCGCCTCTGGGATGTGTCGTCCCACTGGTAAAATTTTATGGGCATAGGATAAGGGGCGTGGCGCTTTTCAAACATCTGATTCTCATTGGGACATGCTGTCATTATGAAAATATGCATGCTTCCCATCGAATCAATGTGAACTGTGGTACAAGACTGACAAATCGAACGGTCGACTGAGTGTTGTGCGTTCAGCGGGAAGTGCTGCAATGAGCTGCGTCCGCTCCCTTTTGCGGTGGATAACGCAGATTTTGCAATTGTGGATTACGGACTTAATCAAAGTTTTGGCCCGTATAATCCAAAACTGGGTGCGAATCAGTCGCAATACTAATTGAATCCCCCGTGCAAGCTGACCTGGTGAGTGAATTGCACCAACAACTTGGCGAAGCGACACTGATAGGGAAGTAAAATCGGGTGACGTTCATCATAAGATAGGGATGGAGACAACGCTAATCGTCCACCCACTCGCAGGACTCCGGAAGAGTCTAAAAATGGATTGAGAGTAAGCAGCGCGCTTTTCTTTCCTAACGGCTGCTTCTCCTGCACGTCTCGATAATCGGCAAAAAAGTTCGCTTTCTGACACACGACAATCAGGCTAGTTTTCACGTGCTCGATCTCTTTGCTTAACACCTCCGAGGACTTGAACTCTAATTTGTCCTTAAACTCGGGGTGCAGCCGATGATAAAACCGGTACACGTAAGAGAGTACCCGTAAACCTCGAGCCCAATCCGAAAATCTTTCCAATTGATCTTCGTACTTTGGAAAATAAGCAAAATGTGCTCGGAGTGGCCTGGCTTCCACCGACTCGACCAATCACGATCCTCTGTGTCTGTAGGTAGAGGCCAGTGCGGGGATCCTTCCCTAGCCACGAGGGCCCGTTCCACCATAGGGTGTTATCCACCAGATCTAGTGGTAAAACTCCGCGACTTCCCAGATCTACCCGGGTTGTCCTCTGAGTCGACGTGGAACCAATTTGTGGTTCCGACCTTTTCCACGATTTTTGCCACTCTGTTGGCAACAAATGTGGTCCAATACACGGTGGGTTTTTAAGCCAACAGAGCACGATCGTCGAATCTGTCCAATAACATATTCGATGGGGGCTGATGGGAAGCTCCTACAGCAACGCCTCCATCATGTCAGCCATCAGCACCGCTCCGCATAATTCCAAGCGCGGTAGCGAAACGGTCTTCACAGGCTCTACCTTGGTTTTCGAAACAAGGAGGTTAGTGCTGATTTCGGAGCATTCGTTTTCCACACGAATGTATATGGCTGCAGCGTACGCCTTCTCCGATGCGTCACAGAACGCATGTAATTCGGTCCTCCTCTCTGGAGCGAATTGAATCCATCTCGGCACTCGAATTTTCTTTATACAGCCGTAGGAACTTAAAAACGTTTTCCATCGCTGCAAGATTGGACCACTGATTTCCTGGTCCCAGTCGATGCGTTCCAACCAGATGTCCTGCATCAGAATCTTCGCCACGACAATAATTGGACTTAGCCATCCTGCTGGGTCGAATAGCTTGGCGATTAGCGACAAAAATTCGCGTTTTGTAAAAGATCCTTTAACCTCGTTCTCTGTTGGAGAAAAATAAAAAAGGTCAGTCCTCGCATTCCAACGAATGCCTAGTGCTTTGGTAACACTGGAGTCTTCCAGCTCCAGGAAATCCTCGTTTAGCAGGTGTTCCTTGGGAAGGCCGTCGAGAATAGCTTTGCAGTTAGCGGTCCATTTTCGAAGAGGTAGCCGAGCGGAACTCAAAGCCGCCGTCAGCTGATCGCGAGTTTTAAACGCTGTTTCGATATTATGGGCCCCGACTAACGCATCATCCACGTACATATTTTCCTTTAGAACCTTCGCCGCAAGGGGGTAGCTCCGTTCGACGTCTTCAGCCAACTTGTGCAACGTTCAACGTTAAACACGACCCGAACTTTCGTCGACGTGCTTTCTGGCTTTATCACCGCATGGTGCGGGAGATAGAAATGAGGAAAACGTGAGATTTCCTCTCCGAGAACTTTGTGGGAGTGTTTCAACGTTACATACTCCTGGATCACCTTGCTGTATTGAACATTAAGCTCCGGTTTCCTAGCAAGACTTCTCTCATTCCGCAAGAATTGAGCCAAAGCACGATGTCGGGATGCGCCTAGTCTCAGCTCCGGTAAATCTCCTGATTTAAAGGGTAGCTGGACGACGTACCGGCCGTCCTCCTGACGGCGAGTCGTTTCCGTGTATAATCTCTCGCAGAACTGCTCCTCCCCCGACAAAAACCTCTGTTTTGGAATATCCTCCAGTTCCCAGAAGCGAGCTATTTGCTGATCTAAGGCGACCTCGCTGTAATGCACAGAATATGTCTGTGCTTCTGGTGCTTCTTTGCCAGGGAGTGGGCCCGTGAGTACCCATCCAAACACGGTCTCCTGGGCCAGTAGTGACCCGAGGACCCTATGCCTCACTCCGTCCAAAATGACGTTGGGATACAAATCTCCTCCGATGAGGACATCGACCTGGTCACTCTGATAGAAGCGGGCATCCGCAAGCGGCAAATCTGGCAAATCCTAAAGGGACGCAGCATCTATATATTCGGAAGGTATATTTCCGGTCAGTTGTGGAAGCACCAAAGCCCTTGCTTCGATGTTCCAGTCGGACCTCGCTGGAGAGCCGAGCCTTAGCGTACACATCTTGCTGCTAGTGGCGGAAATTACCTGATTTAAGCCCGAGACCTGTGCTCGAGCCTTATCAGTTGGAAGCTGGAGACGTTTCTGCAAGCGCTCCGAAATAAATGTGCCTTCCGACCCCGAATCTAGCAATGCCCTAGCCGTAAATGTACTTCCCATGTGACATATGGTCACCATGGCTGTACCGAGCAACACCCGTTGGGTGGTTGCAGCAAACCCAGAGTGGACCCGACTTGTCGAGGGCCCGAACGGATTGGGGGGAGAATTTCCTGAACTGGATGGAGGGTGAGATCCGGCTCGAAGGACCAATAACGACGTATGTATGTCGCAGGGGTTTGGCGCATGTGACGTCAAACAAAATAGATTTAAAATGCGGGTTCGTTGCCGGCGTTGGAAAGCAGGATAAAATATGCACAAAAAGAGGAGAAACGGCAGAGCGAATTAGCAACAATAAATGTACGAATTTTGTTGGGTAAACGTTATAAAACGTATATAAATATTTATTAATATGAAATAGCCCAATGGCGGAAAATTAAATATACGTACAAAATGGACTCCTCATATAGAGGAGATGGCAGAAAATGATACGAAAGAATAAACTATGCCCTCATATGGAGGAGCAGCTACAAATTTCGTTACCTGTTGGCTGGAGTGGTAAATCGCAAGTGTCCGAGCGCAGCTTACCGCCACCGGCTTGCAGCACTCGGGCCCAGGCGACACTTGGCAGCAAGTTGCCACCTCGCTCCAGCCGAACCGGTACAACTGGCACTAGGGGCGTTTGGCCTAAACACTATCCATAAAAGCTTGGGGCGCTCATGTGTTCAATATTTGTCAAACAGTTACCACAATATTTTATTTAAATCATTTTTTGCAAATAGATTTTAGTAATGAAAGATATTTTGAATATGGATATTGAGCGCACAATCTTTTATTGATAGTAAGATACAGGTGACTTAAAAACCATTTATTTTCTACTTTTTAGTACATTAAATAAATTAAAGCTTATTTTTAAAAAGTTTTTTTTATATAATTTTATTTTCTACTTTTTAGTCTTCCATAAATTAAATTTTAGAGCTCTGAAATTTTTCGCAAAAAGAATTTAAAACTTGCAGAGCAGTACACAATATTTTATTGGTATTCACAAAAAGGTACTGAAATTATGTGATATGGTACGCCGGTAATTTTCAAATTTAAATAGTACTGAATTTTGCATGTTGTTCCTATACGTTTCTATAATAGCTGATGCAAATACAACAGTAGAGCAAGTACAGCGGTGGTTGCAGAAAATTTACTCCAGTAAAGCCAAACTGTTGCATTAATGAACGCTTGACGTAAAGGAGTGATGCGCCATGTTGCTTTAACGAACTCGATGTCATCGTTAATGTTGCAGTGCTGCATTTACGAACGTGCCTTTTATAATCTTATGATTTATCGCTGTACGTAAGGTAATATATCATATTTTTATTTTTCAAAGTTTTTCTTACAACCCTTTCCAACTCTACTGCTTGAACAAAATCCCCCCAACGCCCCAGGTGAATGCAGTCACTGTAAACCTCGAAATGGTGCACTCCCGGGCAATCGCAACATGCCATGCTTCTAGTACACATTTCATGCAAAAAAAATTACGATCATTTATATGTATTTGAGGACAACCTTAATAATTATACGAGTTTTATTAAATATACGTTGAATTTTTATATATATCGTCGTGATGGCGGTAATGTCTGACTTTCAGGTCTGGCAATTATGCAAAAAACATGTAAGTTGCGAGTATTCGATGTATATTTTAGTATAATTGTTATGGTATTTGTATATGTACACTATTTGACAGGAACTATTTGATGTAACAATACCAGATCAACTAATTTGTGACTCTGGAAAATTTAGGCATCTTGATAAACTATTGCCGAAACTGAAGGATGAGGGGCACCGTGTTCTTTTTTTTAGTCAATTTACAATGGTACTCGACATAGTGGAACGCTATTTAAATATCAAGATGCATGGCTACTGTCGTCTGGATGGCTCCACTGCAGTGGAAGAACGCCATGATATGATAAATGATTTTAACGAAGATTCCAACATATTCATTTTTTTGCTTTCTACTAAAGCAGGTGGTGTGGGCATTAATTTGACGGCTGCCGATACTTGTATCATTCACGATATCGATTTTAACCCTTATAACGATAAGCAAGCTGAGGATCGCTGTCACCGTATGGGGCAAACGCGCCCGGTTAGCATTTACCGCCTCATATCGGAGAGCAGTATTGAAGAAGGTATCCTTATGGTTGCAGAGGAAAAGCTTAAGTTAGAACAAGATATTACTGGGATGGAGAAAGGCGCTTTGCAAGAACAAAGGTGTGTGGTGCAGTTGTTAACAATGGCACTAGGCCTCGATCAGGCGGAGGAGGAACAATTAAACAAATCCGTAAATAACTCACTCACATCACCATCTAAGTAACTTTAATCCCTAAGAATTGTGTAACATTATTATATATAAGTCCCAGCATCAGTTAATCAAGTTTTAAATATTCATACGAATGTTGAGGTTTTCGTTTACACTGTAGTAACTAATTATATTTTTTCTTATAGAATTGTTTTTTGTTACATGATCAGTGGAAAGCGTAAATATAGTGTAAAATCACGACGATATATATAAAAATTCAACGTATATTTAATAAAACTCGTATAATTATTAAGGTTGTCCTCAAATACATATAAATGATCGTAATTTTTTTTGCATGAAATGTGTACTAGAAGCATGGCATGTTGCGATTGCCCGGGAGTGCACCATTTCGAGGTTTACAGTGACTGCATTCACCTGGGGCGTTGGGGGGATTTTGTTCAAGCACTCTACTGCTGGAAAGGGTTGTAAGAAAAACTTTGAAAAATAAAAATATGATATATTACCTTACGTACAGCGATAAATCATAAGATTATAAAAGGCACGTTCGTAAATGCAGCACTGCAACATTAACGATGACATCGAGTTCGTTAAAGCAACATGGCGCATCACTCCTTTACGTCAAGCGTTCATTAATGCAACAGTTTGGCTTTACTGGAGTAAATTTTCTGCAACCACCGCTGTACTTGCTCTACTGTTGTATTTGCATCAGCAACTAAACTTGGCATAACTGCTGCAATTATGCACGAAATTGCTGCATTTACGAACGTACCTAAACTATTGCAGTAGTGCAACAAATTAAGAAAAAATTTTGAGGATTCATTTTGCAAAAATATTTGCAACCATAAAAAGAATTTATAATTAATTACATATTATGCCATAGTTGAGCTTTTCGGATGTTGCGCTTTGCATAGTGATCATATCCTTCTGGTATGTAAATTAATGCTCCTTTAGCTTTTGCAGACGGATTAGTATTTTTTTCATTTTTGCAGTTATGTCAGCTGTGGGAACTCGTAGATGTTGTTAGTTTCGACTTTGCATTTTTGGTAAGGCAGTAGAGCAGTGCCTTCAATCGTGTAGGACTTAGTTTTGTAAGTGGATGTAATAAGTGTTTGGGGAATATTTAGAAAAAAATTTTTATTTAATTTAAATTATTTTTTGCAAATAGATTCTAGTAATGAAAGATAAGTGTGAATAGAGGTTTTCAGCGCCCAAGCTTTTATGGATAGTAAGATACAGGTGACTTTGAAACAATTTATTTTCTACTTTTTAGTACATTTAATGAATAAAAACTTATTTTTAAAAAGTTTTTTATATAATATTATTTTCTACTTTTTAGTCTCCCATAAATTCAATTTTAGAGCTCTGAAATTTTAAATCAAAATCAAATCAAAATTCTCAAAAGTAAGAGCTCCAATGTACGTGCGTTCGCAACGAATAACTGAAAGCATTGGAGCAAAGCGTGCTTCTGTACTGCTTATATACAGCAGTGCTTCTTCTTCCCTGTTTGACTCTGATTGGCTGTTGCTCAATTTAATTCTATTTAATTTAATAGGCGTACTTTTCCTTGCCCGTCTGGTCTGTTCTTCGTTTTCGTTGTTTTCGGTTGAATAGCAGCGCTCCTCCTTGCCCGCCTGTCCCCGAAACATTAGTTGATGTATTTGATGTGATTTAATGAAATATCTATATAATATTACTAGCTGTCCCGGCAAACGTTGTTCTGCCTAAAATAATTATTTTATTCCAAGATTTGTTTTTAAATGTATTTCAATAATGGTAGGAATTTTTTTGATAATATGAAAATTATGTACAGGAAGAATAGGTTTTCGTGAATAGGTAATCTACATACACAGATTCCCCGTATGATGTGGCACTCGGGTAAAGCCGGGTGAATCAGCTAGTTAAGATATGAAAATGAAAATTATGTACAGGAAGAATAGGTTTTCGTGAATATTTCCACTTCAACAACAGCTATCGGGTTCAAATTTTGTCAACGACTTTCTGTCAACTTTAGTATTATATGGTGTGAATCTGAGCCAAATCGGTCCATAAATAAGAATTTTCGAAAAAACGCCACACTTAAGAAGGTCTAACATGAAAACAAACCATTCAGAGCACCACACGAACATATGTGGTGAGTATAAGGTCGATCGCTTCTGTGGTTCAGCCGTGATGCTGCGACATAAATACGCACAAACGTTTTTATATATTAAGATATGAAAATGAAAATTATGTACAGGAAGAATACGTTTTCGTGAATATTTCCACTTCGACAACAGCTATCGGGCTCAAATTTTGTCGACCACTTTCTGTCAACCTTAGCATTATATGGTATGAATCTGAGCCAAATCGGTCCATAAATAAGAATTTTCTAAATAACGCCACCGTGGCAACACTTAGGAAGGTCTAACATGAAAGCGAACCATTCAGAGCACCACACGAACATATGTTGTGAGTATAAGGTCGATCGCTTCTGTGGTTCAGCCGTGATGCTGCGACATACATACGCACAAACGTTTTTATATACATATATGGTATGAATCTGAGCCAAATCGGTCCATAAATAAGAATTTTCTAAATAACGCCACCGTGGCAACACTTAGGAAGGTCTAACATGAAAACAAACCATTCAGAGCACCACACGAACATATGTTGTGAGTATAAGGTCGATCGCTTCTGTGGTTCAGCCGTGATGCTGCGACATACATACGCACAAACGTTTTTATATATTAAGATATGAAAATGAAAATTATGTACAGGAAGAATACGTTTTCGTGAATATTTCCACTTCGACAACAGCTATCGGGCTCAAATTTTGTCGACCACTTTCTGTCAACCTTAGCATTATATGGTATGAATCTGAGCCAAATCGGTCCATAAATAAGAATTTTCTAAATAACGCCACCGTGGCAACACTTAGGAAGGTCTAACATGAAAACAAACCATTCAGAGCACCACACGAACATATGTTGTGAGTATAAGGTCGATCGCTTCTGTGGTTCAGCCGTGATGCTGCGACATACATACGCACAAACGTTTTTATATATTAAGATTTGAACGGGCCTAAATCCGACATAACTCTCGGTCATTACAGGTTTCGTATTCTATCCCCGTCTGTCTCTACGTGGTTCTTCTTCTTTCTGTGCTCTGATTAGCTATTGCAGTTTCGCTAATAACTTTGATTAAAGTAAAAAAATTTTTTGATTGATTCATGTATTGTCAGCGTGTTTACGCATGTATGCAAATAATGTACATATTCAGATCTCTAAGTAGTCGGGACGTGGGTGAAAACTTGATTACTAGATTTGACTACAAACTAACTAACATGAAGTGAAGTTAATAAAAAGCTTATAAAAAAGGAGCAAGCCCTGAAAATGCAACGTTGTCCGATGATCTTTCATGGTATTCACCCCTATCACACAATCTATCGTAGGAATGCTACGAATAAAAAGAGGAGCAAACCCTGAAAATGCAACGGAAATCGTTGAGGGATGGAAGTAATTCATTTTAATTCAACGACGATATGTACAAAAAAATTTTACTTAGGTAAATGTTCTTACAATGAAATTGAGCATATTTTGAAAATTATCTATTGTTGGTTTTCTTACTAAGGGAATTATGGCTTATGAAACAATTTCGCTGCCTTGGGAACCCACGAAAGGCTCAGACCGTTGTTCGAGGTTGTGTTGTTGAAGGCTGAACTGTCAGACTGTTTGACTTAACCTTCTGCGACTGACGTGACTTAGTTTCACAATTCTACTGACGTGGTAGTACACCAGACACCAATTCGATTGCTTATATTTTTAATGTTTTGTTTTGTTTTGTACACCTACAGTTATGATTGCTATTTTTAACTTAAGGGTGGAAGTTGTTATTAATAATAAAAAAAATTATTATTCAAAAAGATATTTCATGTTAAAACGGATTTATTGACATGGCACAAATTGGCCCTCCAAAACTTATATCTATACAAAAAGTAAAAAAAAATTATCCATATTTATATTTTTTTTAAAAAGTTTCACTTTTTTTAAAGTTTACACTCAAAATAATAAGTATACAAAAAATGAGACCAATTCAATGGTTAAAAAAAAAGTTATAGCTTCTCTTGGCAGTCACTACAAAGTGGCTTAGAGCACTGGAGACAAATTGGCTTAGAGCAATCGCAGCAACAATATCTTGTTACTCTTTTAATTTTTGGGGGACAAATGGAGCAAAGTTTTCTTCCACTTTGTGGAATAGATTTAACTCTTGGTGGGGGAGGGGGTAGATCTTGCCCGAGAACTCCAGTAATCATTATTCTCAATTCTCTTGGCAATCTTTCGTTGTATACTCTGGCTTTCATATGGTCTAGCACAAATTCTCTTGCCATATTGAGTATGAAAGTTTTTCTCCTCATTTTATTATCGCTGTTAGCACACATTTGATATAATACAAAGCTATTAATACCTATCATGTCTAGTATTCTTTGGAAAATAGCCATAGGCCACCGACGAGTTTACCGGCTGCAAGAATATATCGAACACTTTAGGTACGTTCGTAAATGCAGTAAATTCGTGCAGTGACAGTAGCAGCGCAGCTGTCACTGCCGATCAGCTGATTTCGTTTGCAGGTTAGTTGCAGAAACTTTGGTTGCATTAACGAACGCGATTTAGGATGGAAATTTTGGTTAACGCATTAATTGATAGTTGTGAAACTCAAAGTGAGAGTCTTTTAATGAATTTCAATAAAGACAGAGTAAAACGAATGAAAAAAAGATATGTCGTGGTACAAACCTTGTTGAAAAAGAAAATAAGATCTATCCCGAAAGTAAATAATTACTTTAAAACAATAAAAACCTATCCAGATGATGTATTCTATCTTTATACAAGATAACAAACACATTTTTATCCATTTATAATACATTTTCTACGTTTCCATTTCGTGTTCTGCACCCCGCAACAGTAGGATAATGACTGCGGAAACTGCGGAAATCTGTCACTGCGGTGCCAAGCCGTTGCATTAACGAACGCGTTGCACGCAGTAGTGTTGCGCCATTTACTTTTACGAACGCGTTGCTTTGCAGTCCAGCCGCTGGGTTGCATTTACGAACGTACCTTTTTTGTCAACTTCGTCAACTCCTCCTTTAGTATGGTTGTAATCTGCTATCATAACAGGTTTTTTTGTATAAGCATCAACTTCTTGATTGTGATGAGAAGAAGAAATCAGCAGAACAGCTTTATTTTTTTTCGGTACATAGGATAACATTGTATACTCTTTCGTGAAGCCATACAAGGAACTCTCTACTTCTCTACTTTTGCTAGGTAAAAAACAGGTTGGTATCTCAGCTTTATTTTATTTTAGTGTACCTAAGTAGGTCAACCCCTTTTTGAGTAATATTTCCATAAGCGGGATAGAGCTAAACCAATTGTCAGCCGTGATGTTTCGATTTGAGTTTTCAACAATTTTCATATTATTTGCTTCTGCAGATTACCACAAATCAATTTTCACTCGAAATTACCAAAAATTTTGCGTTTAAAAAACTGAACGCGAGCTCAAACCCAAGTGAACGATTTGACAGTTCATGTGAGTGAATGCGCAGCGTTGCGTTTTATGCGATACCGATTTTCATATGAAACTACGTAAGACAACGCGAGCGGTCACTGAGTGAGGTGATGCGTTTTACACAATACCAAATTAGTGAACGCAGGGTGAAGTGAGGCGTTGGGATTTACAAAATAAGCACCTTAGACTTAATACCAATTATAATATGTAACTAATTGAACTGCACTCACACATTGCTGATACTTCACAGCCTTGTTGCCGTGGATTTTCGGGCTTTTGGTTTGGTGGGCGCAGGTTCGCTTGTACCACTGCACTTTTCTCTTTAATATTATTTTCCCTTTATCTGAAACACAAGGGAATAAAATCGCGACAGAACATTTCTCAACAAAATATTGTTGGAACGACCAACCTGGAGCACAGAATAAGGCAGGCCAGCCCTAATTCCGTGCCTGGAGCCCTTTTGACACTTTTTTCCCACGTTGTTTGGCTGCCGGCTTGTCGGTCTTCCTTCCTTCTGCTGACTGGTTAGCAATTTTCCACCGTTTATAATGTACGTTGCGTGAATTAAAATGATGTTACTTTACTCTAAATTCACGTTTATATTTCTTATATTTATTAATTTAACTTCACTTTTTACAAAAATAATTGAATCAAAACAAAAGAAAACCCGACTGGACGTGTGTCCGTCTCTTTGCCAAAGTAAATATGGCAGCCGTGCTCACGAACCTCAGTGTTGAATTTTTCAATTTTCGCTAATGTGCGAAATCCTTCCAAACGGTCCCTGACCTACTGACCGACGGTAGGGGTGTGAGAGCGAGGCAAGTGGGAACAGTGAGCGAGCAGTGTGTGTGTGAGTGTGTATGGGAGTTTTTCGCTCTTGTATAGGCAAGTGCAAGTGAGCAGTGAATGGGAATGGTACGTAATAATTGGCAATGAGTGAGAGAGCAAAATATGTTTGGTGGGTATATACATATGTAAGTGTGGCGCTAAATTTGAGAACGAAGTTTCGTTTCGTTCTCAAACTTCTTGATGGACAGAGAGGTTTACCTAAAGAGATAAGGGCTCGTCACATAGAATCCGTTGCGTCCGTGAGAGCGAATTTTCAACTGATAGCAAAGTTGAAATGTATGCAATCGTATGAGGTATGGCACATAAGCAACGGATGCGTCGAAGCAACGCAAAAAGTGTAACAACTTTCAACTTTTGCCGTCCGGCAGAACGTTGACAGATATCAGCTGATTGTTTTTATTGTTTTGCCGACTTGAAATTTTCTGTGGAATTTTTTCAATTTCATTGAAATTTTCTGTATTTGCAATTGTTTCGAAGAACAACTAATAGAAACAGTACAACAGTACATTTGCCTTTATGACAAATCGGCTCAGGTGTACCGCAAGAAGCTTCTGAAGGAAAATGCTGGGGTTTCTGCTGCTGGCGCAACAATATAAATGTTTTAATACAGAAGACGAAGCAGCTGATTTTCTATGCGCTGCCAGCGTGTTCATTGTGCCGACCCTCTCCGGCAGTCCGTCGCAGTCGGTTGAAAACTTCGCTCTCACGGACGCAACGGATTGTATGTGACGAGCCCTTAAGAGACTGCGAGGTCAACGTCCGGGACGGTATGGAAACGAATTGCACTTATATTTTTGCAACTTGTTCCCATATGAAAAATGCAGGGTGGAATTCAAATTTAATGTAATGAATAAAAGGCACTTTTTGGAATTTATTTTCGTATTACAAATTTAAGAAACGCACTCCTATCACCAATAATTGTACGCACCTGTGACAGCAGCCAATTTGGTGTTATAAATTGTTGATGTAGAGTTGCGCAAAAATGTTGCGATTTTCACAATTGCTGGAACTACTGCCGCTGTAGTTTTTAAGCCGGTGATATGCACTGCTTGTGTTTCGTTAAAGTTGAAAATTTTGAAATTTAAAGTTGCAAATTTGTTGCTTCTTCGGATTTTCGCACTGTATAATAGATGGATATATTCACTATGAAACTCGTTCGTATTCGCTGCTTAAAGTTAAAATGCCGCTTTCCAAAAGCCGAGATCCGGCTCGAAGGACCAAAATGGCGAGTTCGCCAGGGGTTTGCCGCATATGACGTCAAACGAAAATATATTTAAAAATTGCGGGTTCAATCGGCGTTGAAAGGGCAGGGTTTAAAGGGAACGAAAAGATAGAGAAAAACCAAAGCGAATTAGTGAAAAAGAAATTAAAAGTCAAATTTCTATTACACGTTATAAAACGTATGCAACTAATTTATTGACTTTAAGAAACTGGTGGTCTCCTCATATGGAGAAGATGGCACAACAATATATAGAGTTAAATTAGGTCCTCATATGGAGGAGCAGCGAAAAGTGGTCTTACCTGGTTCGCTGGAGGTTTGAATCGCAAGTGTCCGAGCGCAGCTTACCGCCACCGGCTTGCAGCACTCGGTCCCAGGCGACACTTGGCAGCAAGTTGCCACCTCGCTCCAGCCGAACCGGTACAAATGGTAATAGGGGCGTTTGGCCTAAACACTATCAATAAAAGGTTGTGCGCTGAAAACCTATATCCACACTTATCTTTCATTACTAGAATCTATTTGCAAAAAATAAAATAAATAAAATTTTGTATCAATTGGTTGACAAATTTTGAACACATGCGCGCCCTAAACTTTTATGAATAGTAAGATGCAGGTGACTTGGAAACAAATTATTGTCTACTTTTTAGTACATTCAATGAATAAAAGCTTATTTTTAAAAAGTTTTTTTTTATATAATATTATTACCAGAGTGATTGCACGTTGGTTGTCGCATTTTACAGGTGTGGGAGTATTTCCGATGTCCGACATCAGTTTTTTTATCCACTTCGTGGCTTTGGCTGCTGCACATAAAGCAATAAACTCCGCTTCGGTGGTGGATGTTGCTGTTACATTTTGTTTTCTTGAGCTCCAAGCAACCGGTCCTCCATTAACGAAAGCAATCCAACCTGTTGTACTGCAAGTACTTAAAAATTCTCTTCACTCCAATCCAGTGCGTTTTAGTAGGGTTTTCGCCAAATCTGCTTAGAACTTCAACAATGTAAGAGATGTCTGGACGAGTACATACCATTAAGTACATAAGTGAGCCGACGGTATGGAAAATCACGGGATTTTGTATTAAGTACGTGTTTCGAAAAATGAACACCCGGCTCTGTAGGTGTTGATACTGGAGAACAATGTGCATAATTAAAACGTTGTAAAATTTTGTCGGTGTAGATTCGCTGAAATATTTTTAATTTTTGCTTTTCTTTATCTATCTGTATCTGCAGACCGACGAAAAATTCAGCTTCTCTGTATGTAATTTCACACTTATTGTGGAGAGCCTGCATCAATTCTTGTATAAAAGCCATGTCGTTTCCACATATTAAACCATCATCCACATATAACGCAAGGTAAGTAATTATTTTACAGGAATTGTAAACAAAAACGCATGGATCACTTGGTGTTTGTTCAAATCCGAAATTCGTCAGGAAACTAACCATTTTCTTATTCCACTGACGAGAAGCTTGCTTCAAGCCGTAAAGTCCTTTTCGCAACTGACATACGCGATCGTCTTGCTCAAAGCCATAAGGCTGCTCCATAAATATATTTTCTTCT
This sequence comes from Neria commutata, assembly GCA_963457695.1. NCBI lineage: Eukaryota > Metazoa > Arthropoda > Insecta > Diptera > Micropezidae > Neria > Neria commutata. Next base: position 28,550,748 of record OY735246.1, read on the forward strand.
AAATCGCCTTGTAAGAAGGTAGTCTTCACATAAAATTGAAAAATCTGCATATTTTGCGCTGCAGCTATGGATAAAATTGTACGAACTGAATCACCTTACTACTGGCGAATATATTTCACAATAATCGATGCCTTCCTTCTGCGAACAGCTGCGCACAACCAAACGGCCCTTAAATTCATCAATTTCTCCATTTGCGTTATACTTGCGCTTAAACACCCATCTATTTGTCAAAACGTGCATATCTTCTGTGCGCTGAACTAATGCCCAAGTTTCATTTTTCAAAAGCGAATTAATCTCATCATGAATAGCTGCTAACCATTTCTTTGAATCCTCACCATGTAAAGCGTCTTTTAAAGTTGCAGGTTCCAAAACAGCTACACACAATTCTGCATCTGTTGGTGCATTCTCATTACTTTGTATTCTTGCTGCTCTTCTGGTGTTATATGGGCTGCGAGGAGTCGGTTCTCTATAATTTTTGTAGGGCTTTTCAAATACACATATATTCTCATTTCTCTTTTCTTCTGAATCATTTTCTTGACTTTGGATTTCTATAATTTCATGCAGAATTTCGCGCTTTTCATTAAAGATAACATCTCTTCTTATTAGTATTCTTCTGTTTTGTTGATCATAAATACGATATGCCTTGCTGCCATCATTATATCCTACCATGAAGCACTTGACAGAATTTCTGTCCCATTTTGTACGTTGCTCTTTAGGAACATGAACGTAGGCTTCGCAGCCAAATGCTTTTAGATGACCTACTGAAGGTTTCTTGCCGAACCATTTTTCAAAAGGTGTGCAGCCGTCAATTACCTCAGATGCTGTTCGATTCCTTAAATATACTGCAGCGATGGTGGCTTCTGCCCATAAGTAGGTTGGTAAATTTCGCTCATGAAGCATTGCCTTAGCACAGGAGTCGGCAACCTGCGGCTCGCGAGCCGCATGCGGCTCTTTCCTGCCAAGATGCGGCTCTCCAGTTCCATGTGCAAATCAAAATTATATTATTTTATTTCCATAACTCATAAACAAATATTATACTGAAAAAAAATTTACTACATTTTGGGCATCAGGCCGTGCTGTGGCCAGCCTCGTGGCGATGATTCCATGTCTGCCACTACCAACTGCCGCCGTCACTAGTCACTACTACCAATTACTGAATTACTTCAGCATGGCTATTAACAAATTGAAGGATGGATTCGCTGAGAGATTTGAGCACAGTAATTCCTCTCAACAAAAATACAAATGAGATCAAAACATTGTCATTTGGAATTATTGCTTCAAAATCAATTGCTGGATTTGAAAACCGAACATTTGTGGAGTGGCAAGTTCACAAGACTCACGAGCAAGTTAGAAAAGTTTGGGGTCCCGAAAAGCCTGCACGTCACGCTGCACAAGTGGACAGCTCTAACAGAAATGTCGCGAGGTGAGGTGCTGACGATCTTCGGGTCAAAATATTCGTGCGAGCAAGCGTTATATTGTTATCTTCCATGAATATAATCAAAAGTAAAGTAAGAAGCCAACTAACAAATAAAAATACAGAGGCGTGCTTGAAACTGAAAAGAACAAGTTATGAGCAATATTTAACAAAACTTTCAAAAGGCATGCAAGCCAAGCGCTCATATTGATGCGTAATATTCTGGCAGATTTAGCTAAAATTTTTTAATAGGAGTATTCCCCATCCGGTGCAAATAATAATAATTATTATAATAATTGACTGGCGCAACAGCCCGTGTGGGCTTAGGCCTAGCTTTCTCGCATTTAACTTGTGTGTGCTTGTTATATTTTTGCACAAGTGCAAATGGTCATGCAAAAGAGCGAATGAAAAATATTTTTTCACCTTTTGTATACACAACAACAAAACACACTGGTTTGCATTTGCATTAAAGTCACTAGTTTCCTAGGCCAAAATCCATTGCATTTAGTGCAAAATATTTGATACAAACTTATGACCATAGTTGCCAGCTTGAAAAGTCGCACTTATTGTTGATCTCAGTTGGTAACAAGGAGCATTAACAGCGACCAGCTAATCATTTTGATTTTTATTTCTAAAAATGGTGTTTTAAATATTTACCCATGATTTCACTTGCTTCGTTTCGATTAAGAAGTCGCAAAATTGTTATTATTTTTAATCAAAAATAAAATTTATATGCATAGTCCTAATCAAATACCATAATATTGAAACAAAAATATTAGTGGCTCTTTAAAAACTGGGAAATTTTTTAAATTGTAAATTTTGGCTCTTCCGTCTCAAAGGGTTGTCGACCGCTGCCTTAGCACTCTCTACTACAGTAGAGTGATAGATGGTACGCTCATTTTTCCGCACAGGTCCACGTGAAATGTTTCTCCTGGTCTGCTTGCTCGATTGGCACCAGCCTTTGGAAAGCTTCGGCGATGTTGTTTTCCGTATGCACATCCCTTACAGAAGGGAATACCTGAAGTTAAACTTTCAATTTTAATACCGGTAACAACTTTCTTGTTTAACAGTTTTGAAATTAACGTGACCCAATCATTCGTGCCAAATCATAAGTGACTCTCCTGTTGCTACATTCAATAAAGCATTCAATACAGGCACTAGATTCATTTTTTACAGGCTGCTGTCGCGTACTCCGTCAGCGACGAGGCTATCTCCTTTCATAAAACATACACGATTAGCACCTTCTTCAAATATAACTCGCATACCTTTCTCAGCCGATCTACATACAGACAGAAAATTTCGATCAAGATCCGGAACCAGTAATACGTCTTTTATTGTATGCACAGCATCACAACCAGTGCGTGCTGGAACCTCAATGTCTCCTACGCCCACAACTAGGGTCACGAATATCGAAAAATAAAGTATCGATTCCTACTCATTTCGGCATCGACTGAAAAGTATCGATGTACTCAAAATATCGATGCAAAAATATCGATATTGAAAATATCGAAATTTATTACTCATAGTAAATAAAATTTGTTATTTCAGAATTTTGTCAAAAAACAATAACAAACAAAAAAGAAATGTTGCACAGCAACATACTGGCCCTTTATATTATTTCAATCAGCCTTCAAAGAAAAAACTCTATTTTAATAAAATATCTACTCATTGAGATAAATCAATTTAAAGCAAAAGGAACTTTTAAGTATTCCATTCTGCATCCTCTAAATCGCTTAAGAATAGAATTTTATTTAATTCTTTGTCGGCGAGTCGATTACGCATATGTATTACCTATAGTAGCTCCGGCTTTAGAAAAAAGTTTTTCGGATGGAACCGATGTTGGATAAGTATTCCCGCGATACTTTATACAAAAATAGATACATGTTTTTCAACTTTTCCCAATTTATTGATTTTCAAATAAAAATTGTTTTAAAACATTTAAAATTCACCTTCTAGCAAATATTGCTTTAATAAATTTCGCGCATTCTTCTTTCGCGTAATTTAGAGATGAAAACTTGGTTTCGACATTGGGTGAGAGGGATCGATACCTTCAAATACCGAGTACTTCACAAGTACTTGAAAAAATACTCATATCGAAACCAGTAATATCGATACTGAGTAATATCGATACTATTTTCATGTCCCTACACACAACTCTTAACTTACGACCATCTCCGAGTTTTACTTGACACGTACCGGGGATCAAAAACACTGAAATTCTTGATTAACTCCCTCTGAAAAGTCATGTGGTCTGTGGCGCCTGAATCTGCATACCAAATATTTTTAATCTTATTTGCGCATACAGTTGCTTGAAGAACGAATAAATGCGAATTGACATCTTTTGACATTTCTTCTTTGTCTGGCTCTTCTTTCAACTCACTTTGTTTAATTAAAGAATGTCGCTCTTCTGATGTTTATTTTGCTGTTCTCTCTGTTTCTTGAAGAATTCTCTGGCCCTTCTTTGTGACAATAATTGCATTTACCACTTCGCTTTGCATTCACTTGCTTTTTCTTGTCATACCTATTGTATGCATTAATAGCGTACGCTATTTTCGATGTACGACGGCGAATCAATAACTCCGTGACTTTTCGAACTTCTCTCGTAGTTATATGAAATGCAACAGTGCTGCCATCAAGTACCACCTGTTAATAGACTACTGTTAAATTTTGAGCAAGTTCCGTCATTTACTTTGCGTTTAACAGCTGTTCAAAACATACAACCTCGTGGATTTTTTTAAAAATGGAGAAAAGTGAATTTCGAGTGTTCATTAAACATTTTTTTTTGCGAAAAAAAACCGTCAATCAAACTAAGGAAAAGCTTGATAAATACTATGGGGACTCTGCACCATCGATTTCAATGGTAAAAAAGTGGTTTACTGACTTTCGTTGTGGTCGCACAAGTAAAAATGACGCTGAACGTTCTGGACGGCCAATTGAGGTCAATTCACCCGAAAATGTCGAAAAATCCACGATATGGTGTTGGCCGATCGAGGAGTAAAAGTGCGTGAGATTGTTGATGCCATAAGCATTTCATATGACGCGCCCAGAGCAAAAACGACTTATAAAATTTCACAGAGCAAAAACGCTTCAAACACAGCGTACATGTGACACTACCACATGTTTGCATGCATGCTCGGTTGTACCGGAGCTCGGAGCAACCGTCGGTTTCGTCAGTATCGCTGCTGATGCCAAGCAGAACAGATCAAAGGTGGGTTCTGTTCTGATTGTTCACATGTATGTTCCAACACGTGGCAAAAACCAGTTTTGGGAAATTGCTATGCTACCAACGAAAATTTCTTGATGCTTTGCCGTCTTGTCGAATTTTCGTTTTGCAGACTGTAAATTGACAAATGACAATTTCCTATTAGCCAAAAAAGTATGTTTGCATCCTTTTAAATTTTATCAAATTTATTTAAACGCAATATGTACATTTTTCGGAAATTTCGATTTATTTAATATTTGTTCATTTATTTTATTTGCATTGATATATTTTGATAAATCACTTTTTTTTAGAATTTGCAAATACTTTTCGTCAAATATTTTTTTAGATCACATTAAATACACATATAAATTAATGAAATTTTTGCGATATATCTATAGCCCTTTCATCTCCTAATTCTGCATCTAATTTGCCGCTGCCTTTCAGTCTTGAAGTTGCACACCCGACAGCAGCATTATTTGAGCTGTCCGTCCGTTTGTTTACATTTTTTATACGAACTTGCCTGAGATCCTGCTTTGCTTTCTGTGCGTGTTTTCTGCGAATTTTTCACCTGTTTGAAGGCATTCTATCTTTTGACTGCGGACGGCTAGACTTGCAGGTGTTTGGCAGGGTTCTTTATGATAAACTAGCTGATTCACCCGGCTTTACCCGAGTGCCACATCATACGGGGAATCTGTGTATGTAGATTACCTATTCACGAAAACCTATTCTTCCTGTACATAATTTTCATATTATCAAAAAAATTCCTACCACTGTTGAAATACATTTAAAAACAAATCTTGGAATAAAATAATTATTTTAGGCAGAACAACGTTTGCCGGGACAGCTAGTACATATATAAAACCCAAATTATGTAAAAATGTTTACGTGAATGCATGACTAAATACTAACAGAATAAAAAATTTTAATGTTGTATGTCATGTAGTTTTAAAGGTATACCAAATCAAATATTTAAGTTGTATGAGGGGTGCCACGCCTCGTGTCCAATGCTCATCCCATTTTCCGAGTTGAAGGATACGGATATGTAGTAAGTTCGTAACGTGTTTCATTTATGTGTGCTGTATAGCTCTAAAGTTATACCCAAATGTATAGTTGATTGAAAAGTGCCACGCCCTTTGTCCTACGCCCATAAAATTTTACCCATGGGACGAAGCATCTAAGAGGGGCCTGCATACGGAATTTCAATGCTGCGTGACTTGTAGTTTTAAAGATATGCCAAATCAATTATTTAAGTTGTATAGGGAGTGCCACTCCCCCTTGTCCCACGCCCCTAAATTTTTTTAAGCAAGAGGGCACGACTAAATACTAACAGAATACAAAATTTTAACGTGGTATGACATGTGGTTTTAAAGATATACCAAATCAAATATTTAAGTTGTATGGGAGGTGCCACGCCCCTTGCCCAATGCCCGTCCCATTTTCCGAGTTGAAGGATACGGACATGTAGTAAGTTCGTATCGTGTTTCATTTATGTGTGCTGTATAGTTCTAAAGTTATACCCAAATGTATAGTTGAATGAAAAGTGCCACGCCCCTTGTCCTACGCCCATAAAATTTTACCCGTGGGACGAAGCATCTAAGAGGGGCCTGCATACGGAATTTCAATGCTGCGTGACTTGTAGTTTTAAAGATATACCAAATCAAATATTTAAGTTGTATAGGGAGTGCCACTCCCCCTTGTCCCACGCCCCTAAATTTTTTTAAGCAAGAGGGCACGACTAAATACTAACAGAATACAAAATTTTAACGTGGTATGACATGTGGTTTTAAAGATATACCAAAGCAAATATTTAAGTTGTATGGGAGGTGCCACGCCCTCTTGATGAATCGAAAAATTTTATATACAGTCGCCTTCCTTTGGTCTTCAACAATATTGGTATAAAGTTTGGCTGAAATCGGTCAACGCGTGTAGCTTTGTATAGCCGGACAGACAGACAGACAGACAAACAGACAAACAAACATTCATTTTTCTATATTAGATAGTCACTTGTAGATTTTGTAAGAATAAAACGTGAACATCTTGTGGGAGAAATTGGTCTTTGTGATCTTTAAAAAACAGTTAACAAAATAAATAAATTCGAAATTGAGTAAGCCTTTTATGAGAGAACGTACTATTTTCAATATGCAACCGATTTTTCAATTTTAAATCAAAACAATATTCTAATGGCAAAGATCAACAGGGTCACTTGCAGGCGTGTTATGGCTGCTCAATTGTTCGCTCATTAAATGACGGTCGGAAATTTATTTGTAATTCATCGGGATAATTCTATTTTATTGTATAAATTAACTATTTGGTGTTAATTTATGATAAAGGCGACTAGGCTGGTAAAAAGCGAAAATTCAATTCAATTTATTTATTCTAATGGTAGAATTACTCTAGCGGTAAGGTTAGAAATCGTGTCAGCTGACACAATCTTACCCGAACACAATGTTCGCTATTACTCTGACCGGATTGAGTAGTAGAAATTTCTGCGTCGATTAGAAAACTACTGCAAAAGTCGTGTCAGCTGTGAAAAGAATGTTGCCACCCAAAAAATTCATTGAAAATTGAAATAGAATTAATGCTTTCCTATGCAAGAATTTAAACGGCAACACTGGTTAAAACAAGCGAATATTTATTGGAAATACAGTCCACCTGCGCTTTCGTTTGCTTTTAATTTGTACACATCGTACATTTTACACAACACTCAACACATTGAGTCAATTATTTCGTCGTTTGAATTCATTTTTTCACGATATATTTTGCTTGTGAACTTTGTTGCAGAAAAGTGGTGCCAGTGACCTTCGATTTTAGTTTAACAAAAGAAGTGGATTGTTTTTGCCGAAATTAGTTAAAAAAAGTAGTACACAATGTAGAGATGTAACAATTATGATAATTCTGTGCCATAAATTTAATAAAGAATGTAAAATTTCATCTCAGAAGAAAATAAACAGCGTTCTTCTTTTGTGCACACAACTATACGGCAGCACTAGTAAAAAGAATAGACTGACAGCTGCAATCCGTTTAGCTGTTAGAGTAACTGGGCAAATTGCTATCCGACACGATTGAATCCGACACCGCTGGACTAATTAGACCATTAGCACTCAGAAAATAAATCAGTAGAGCATTGGGGGCGCAGCACTGCTTTGCATAAGTACGTTTAGGAATACAGCCATATACTCGCGTTCTCCATGATATTTATACGAAAAGCTCCAGTTCTGTAGGTCTAGTAGAAGTAGGAACCTCACGATTCCTCAATTAAACTATATGAACTCAAGTAGACTGTTTTTCGTAAGCGCGATCAGACTGTGGAACTCGCTTCCGTCTACTATTAAAAATGTATCAAACCATAGAACCGTTAAGCATCTAATTTTCAAATACTTTTCCTAACTACAATCTCATCTCTCATCTATCTCCTCCTCTGCTATTACTCTTATTCGCCAAAATTATAGTCTAATAAATTGAATTTAATTAAATTGAATTATCTCTATAATTTAAGTGAAATTGGTTGATTATTTATTGTATTAAAAAATATAAAATTATTAATTTAAGTAAGATTAGTTGATTTATTGATTAGTTGACTATCTATTGTATTTATGCGACATGCAAAAGACGAATGTCTTAAATGTTAACACCTTATGGTCTAATTAGTCCAGTCCAACTGAGCCTTAAATTGTGACTAGTAGACCCCGCTTAACTGACCAGACAAAATCGAAGGATCTTGGTAGTGCATTTAAAATTTTTTCTAGTACAAATAGAATAGTTTTAATGAACTAGTGAACTAGAAAATAACTAGTTCTAAAAGGCAACCTAATCCCAACTGAACTAATCGCTCAAGTGAACTAAACGGCACAACTCTAATCAGCAGCGATACTGACGAAACCGACGGTTGCTCCGAGCTCCGGTACAACCGAGCATGCATGCAAACATGTGGTAGTGTCACATGTACGCTGTGTTTGAAGCGTTTTTGCTCTGTGAAATTTTATAAGTCGTTTTTGCTCTGGGCGCGTCATATGGCAGTGTGGTTTCGATTTTCAATGATCAGCTGGGTTTAAGAAAGCTGTCTGCAAGATGGGTGCCGCGTTTGCTCTCAATTGACCACAAACGTAATCGTGTGGCAACTTAAAAGGATTGGCAAAATTCCATGAATTGGGCTACGAATTGTTACGTCATCCGCCATATTCTCCGGATTTAGCCCGCAGTGACTATTTCCAAACCTAAAGAAATGGCTCGGTGGAAAGAGATTTAGCTCCAACGATGAAATTATTGATCAAACAAATGTCTATTTTATGGACCTCGAAAAATCCTATTTTTTGGAAGGGATACAAAAATTGGAGAAACGTTGAACTAACAGCCCTATTCTTGCGTTCCCGTCACAATTGATTGTGACACAATTGTGATCCGCTTACTTGTGACGAGCTTTCTGCAACCCTATTCCTTGCCAACCGTATCACGAAAAAAGCTTTGCGAAGTTCTTTGCTGTGAAAACAGCTGTTTGTGCTTCCTCTTCTTCGCAAAAAAACGAAAAATGGATTTACAAACGGCAGAGAAGTGAGTATTTTTTGTAAATCTTTAATTATTTGTCAATTTATCTCTTTTCATTTCATTTCTAGACATTGAAAATTAGAGGGAACTACGCAGGAGCAACTCCGCAAGCAAGAACAGTTCCATAGCGCCGCGAGCAGTCAAAATTGCGCTGCCGGGCACGCAAGGCAAAGGCGCAGAATGTGGACTCTTGCGGAGGCCCTCGAACTGCCGACATAATGGATTTCGAGAAGCAGGCCATACATGTGTTGTGTTTTTAATATTGTGTAATTTCTTTTAAATTACTGTAATAAAAAAAATTCACTTTATGCTTCAAAATTCACGTTTTGCAACAGTTGTTTTCGCTTGTGACCTCCTAATTCGACCGTCACAATTTTTGTCACAATTGATACGATTCGAGCTTTTGATTCCTGTTCCGAATAAGGAAAAGTAAAAATTGTGAAGAAATGTTCTATTGTGACGAAATGAGTATTGTGACGGTCGTAGGAATAGAGCTGTAAGGCAACTTTCTGAAGCCATAGCCCAGTCCAAATGCATTTGTGCGGGAAGTTTTTGAATCAAATCTCGTAGAAGTATCGGATTATTCAGATGGGACGTAAGTCCTGCTGCAGCCATTGTTGCCGTCAAATTTTTCACCTCGAGTGAGAATGTTACGAGCGTTTCGAGTTTGTTCCCATTTACATCTGGTGATGAACGAGCCTTTTCTAGCAAGCTTTTGATTATATGCTCAGGTCTGCCAAAAATCGTACGTAGCGTTGAAATTACGTCAGTTACCAATGCTGGGATTAGAAGTAGGTTTCGCACGTAGTCGAGGGCCTTGTCTTTTAAAGCGCGCTGCAATCGAAGTAGGTTTTCATCATCAGAGTAGCCGCATAGACGAGTTGAATTTTCGTAGCTGCTGATAAATATCGGCCACTCTTCTGGTTTGCCACTAAAGCATGGCAACTCATTTGACAAGGCCTGTCTTGCTTGAATATGCGCAGCTGTCAAGTTGAAATTTGATTGCTGGTCCCCTGCCTCATAACCGTAGCCAGTAGCACCGCGATAACAACCGCCGCCATTCTCTTGTCTGTAAAAGTCGTTTTTGAGATTATTTGCGCCAATATAGGCGCCTGTGTTGTATGCGTTTGATTGACATTGTGCGTCAGCCCTGTATGCCTTTGTTTCACCTTGCTCGCCAGCCCCGAATGCGCGCGCATACATACATGTATTCTGCGCACTTGTGTCTCCTTGCGTTGAGAAGGGTTCTGGGTCCGCATTAGACTCCAATGGATTGCCTCGAAACGAAATGTTCTTCATGCCCGTGGTCAGCACATGCGTGCTCGTGCTTGGCAGAAAGAAATTGCTTTTCGCGCTTACGCCTGTGTACTGCGCGGTTGCGTTACCGTGTGTTCCCGTGTTCAGCGCACTGAATGTATCATGTACGCTCGTGGTTGGCACTGTGGTAACCTCGGTTGCTTTTGTACTAGGCGTATTTTGGCGAAATTTGCAAAATTTCGTTTTCCATGCGTAGATGGAGCACTTGCGTTTGCAACTCTTTTACTATGCGTTGCAATTCAGATTCCACTTCATTGTTTTTTGAGCCACTGTACTTGCCTGCATTCACCTTCATCGCAGTAGCTGCCCCAGAAGCCTCACATTTGTCTTGCGCATTTACCACCGTCTTGTTCGTGGCACACTCTCTGCACACCCAGTCGATGGTTTAGCAGACAAATGGTTGGCGCAGACAAAGTGGAACCACTTGTCGCAGTCGTCGCATTGAACCATACTCCCCTAATCGGGCTTCTTGCAGATAGCGCAGTCGCCTTAAGCTTCGGAATGTAAGCTCATGTGTAACAATTCTTGCAGCAGACTCCTTTTTCAGGAAAAGCCCCAAGCCGCCGTGAAGTTTGCGGCAGTCAAGTTTTTTAAAGAAATGTTTCAAATAACCAATTTTAAGAGCACCCCTGTTCAATACAAGTAAAACTTCTGAATTTTGAAATGTATTCAGCTATCAGAGAGCTTTAAAAAACTTGGTTTTATTTAGCTTTTACAAAGATGGAAGTCAATTTTACGTTATGGTGAAATGTTTTTAAAGAATATAAAATTAGTGATGACAATACAAAGTTTGCAATAGAGCTGCATTTTTGTATTGGTACCCTTCTTTGAGACGGTGTTGCCACACTTATACTCACAACATATGCAGTTGTCTATGTCCAGACCCTCTGGCCTCTCTGAAGATTTATGCGCGAGAGTAAACGAGGATTTAAACCTAGTGGCAAATTGGGCAAAAATTAACATACTAAAGCTGAATGGTCTAATTAGTCCAGCCGTGTCGGATTCAATCGTGTCGGATAGCAATTTGCCCAGTTACTCTAACAGCTAAACGGATTGCAGCTGTCAGTCTTTTCTTTTTGTTAGTGCTGCCGTATAGTTTTGTGCACAAAGGAAGAACACTGTTTATTTTCTTCTGAGATGAAATTTTACATTCTTTATTAAATTTATGGCACAGAATTATCATAATTGTTACTTCTTTATATTGTGTACTACATTTTTAACTAATTTCGTTAATAATATTCGACTTCTTTTGTTGAACTGAAATCGAAGGTCAGTGGCAACACTTTTCTGCAACAAAGTTCACAAGCAAAATATATCGTGAATAATTATTAATAAAAAAAAAATTTTAATATTCAACGTTTTTAAAATGGACTAAAAAGTATAAAATAATTTTTCATTGCCATAAACAGATTTCTGAACCAATATAGATGGTCCTGATAATGTTTGATTTTGATTTTTCAATTGATATGGAAATACTAGTAAGATTTAAAACTAAAAACGTTGGGGCATACATTGGGTTATTGATGCGTGAATAGTTCACCTAAGGGCCAGTTTCACAGTGGATATTTAAACTTTGGTTGCAGTTTAAATAGGGAATTTCAGTTTCACAGTTGGAAGTTAAATACGATTTAAATAGCCGACTGTGGATATTTAAGTACGGCACAGAGTTGCAATCGAAAACAAATAAACAGCTGATTTCGGATGTGCAAGCAAGCTGCGTCGACAATATTGCAATTTATAAGAGATCAAATTAAACATAAAACTGCATGGTATAGCACATATAAATGATCCCGTAGTATTATAAATAATATAAACTGTGGATTCTTTGCACAATATCCAATAATTCACTTCTTTCGGCCGATGAACAATTTTTAGCTCGCGCTGCCTCCATAATTGAACAATTGAACATATGTTTTTGGCAAGTTGTGTCAACCTTCAATTGTCAAATATTCGAAGTTGCCATTCATTATTCCTTATTTAAATAAATGCACTGTGAAACTCAAGAAAAGTTAAACTAGATTTACGGCCTTACCGTATAAATCACCGTGATCGAACGCAACGCGAACACGAAGCCAACGCCGGGATCAAAAAACGGCATTTTGTAAATCACGGCGTAATTGCGTTCGTTGTCTTACGGCATCACTTGAGCTGTCAAGTTCTTACGAAAAAGAGTTGTATTTTTCTTAATTTATCAGCCAAATACAAAACACACAAAATTTGCGGCATCCATTGCATACCTCCCATAGCCTAGTGGTTAGAACGTTCGACTAGCACGCGAGAAGTTGCGAGTTCAATCCTCAACCGCGATGCACTTCTTTTTTTTTTGGGATTTCGATCCTCAACCGCAGTGCTAGTATTTTCTTTTTTTTGTACTTTTTCTTTAGTATTTGTCTATAAAAAGTATTACAATACTTATTATTTGCTTCTGCAGATTACCACAAATCAATTTTCACTCGAAATTACCAAAAATTTTGCGTTTAAAAAACTGAACGCGAGCACAAACCCAAGTGAACGATTTGACAGTTCAAGTGAGTGAATGCGCCGCGTTGCGTTTTACGCGGTACCGATTTTCATATGAAACTACGTAAGACAACGCGAGCAGTCACCGAGTGAGGTGATGCGTTTTACAAAATACCAAATTAGTGAACGCAGGGTGAAGTGAGGCGTTGGGATTTACAAAATAAGCACCTTAAACTCAATTCGCAAATTAGATTTAAACATCCACTGGCCCTAAGTCATTAACAGTTTGATTGTACTGCCTATTCTTTGATTTAAACTTGTTAAACTCAAAAGTAGATTAAAATTCAGAATTTGGTTGCATGCTTTGTTTTTCAATCCCATCTATTTGATTGATGAATTTTAGTCATTTATGCTTTGAAAGTATGAGCTGTATTAACTTAAGTTCGACTATTATTATTAAATCACTTAAGTACAATAATATTGGCCTGCAAATGATATAAACTGTTTTCTCAACAGCAGCTACTCTTTGCTATTATTTTGCGCCCAACGTTTTTAGTTTTAAATCTTACTAGTATTTCCATATCAATTGAAAAATCAAAATCAAACATTATCAGGACCATCTATATTGGTTCAGAAATCTGTTTATGGCAATGAAAAATTATTTTATACTTTTTAGTCCATTTTAAAAACGTTGAATATTAAAAATTTTTTTTTACTTAATAATTATTTTCTGATTTTTAGTCTTGTGTGTGTAAAATTTTTCAAGTAATTTCAAACATTTTGATGAGATTATAACAGAGACATGTAAATTTTAACTGATTATATCCGAAATAGAAAATTGTTATATCTACCTATCAATCTGTCAATCAATCAATCAATCTTTCTCATGATATATAAAATAAATAAGCTAGCAAAAATAAGTTTTTAAAAATTTATATTTTTTAAATTGTTTTATTTTTTTATAGCAGGCCAATTAAAAGGAACGAATGTATGTATCAATATACCAGAGTTGGAGCGTGGTGGGTTTGAATGTGTTGAGTTTGAGTGTGGTGAGTTTTGTGGTGGTGAGTTTGGGTGTGGTGAGCTTGGACGTGGTGAGTTTGGGCGTGGTGAATTTGAGGGTGGTGAGTTACATCATACCACATATGACAGGAATGTAAGAAACGACTATTAACACCTCAATACCAAATTTGATATTGATATTCCTGTAAAATTAGCCGAGATAAAGCATTCCTTAAGTTGGAGTTGTATAGGCGGGGCCACGCCCCGTTGTCCAACGCCAACCACATTTAGGAAAAATGTTGGACACGAATGTATGTACATATCTATCAATATACCAAAATTCGTTAACATTGCTTATACATTATAAAGTTATACACAAATCTAGAGTTGATAAAAAAAGTGCCACGCCCCTTATCCTACGCCTATAAAGTTTTACCAGTGGGACGACATATCCAAGAGGCGACTGCATACGAAATTTCAATGCTGCACGACCTTTAGTTCCAAAGCTAATCGAGATCAAAAATTTTGTTTGTATGAAGTGCCACGCCCCCTTATCCAGTGCCCCCTTGTAAGGGTCACCCTGTGCTCTAAACGATACCATCTCTAGTCTCGAGGAAAAACAGAAATAAGGACAGTCAAAGAACAGTCAGTCGCCGCAGTAGTCGAATGTCGCGCTAAAAATACAACGTAGAAACAACGAATCACCAAGTTTAAGAGTTTGCCTTTTGTAGCCAGTATCGATTGTACTTAATACAGTATTAAATAAAGTATAAATCTTATCGACATTTAAGAGTTTGCCGTTTGTCGCCAGGGCGATTACATGTTTTCTACGTTTGCGCGTTGCCACATTCAAGTGTCAGTCACCGAGAAGTAAAGCGTTTGTCGTCAGAGCCAATCAAAACAGTTCTTCTATTTTCAAATTATTTGAATAACGCTTGTCAAAAGCGACCAATGAAAAGAGAGATTCTATTTGCAAAGCAACGACGCCAGCATTAAATGGCAAGAATCAAGTGAGATCAAGAGAACAAGTCGTCAAGTAAAGATCGAAGCATTCAATAAATAGAAGAAATAAAATTAAATTATAACAAGTAAATACAAAGCCATGCAAGATGGCCAATGAATACAACCTAAGAAGTAGCTCCCAGGCGAAAGAAGAAGAAGTAGTTGCGGATATCAGCATGGAAGAAGCACCACAAGTTGCAGGTACAGACCAGTTGGCCACCATTATCGCCACCTTAATGGTCTTAAAGTCATCTATGGACGAGCTAAGAAACACCACAGTGGAAAGCCAAAGAGACATCAGTAGACTCCGTAGGGAAGTGGGATTGGAGACAAGTGCAGCCGTTGTAGCCACACAAGTGCAACCACGTTTTGAGATACCGTCGTCCACTCCAGCAGGAACCGAAAGATCACAAGAGAGCCAGCATATTGTCGTCGCAGCAGGAACCTCTAAATTGTATGATCTTCCTAATTTTTCAGGCAATGCCGAAGAGTGGCCCCTTTTTGCAGCAAACTTTAGAGACACCACGGAAGCATTCAAGTACACAAACCGGCAAAATCTTATGCGTTTGCATAAGTGCCTTGTCGGCCAAGCTAAAGAAGCGGTGGCCTCAATGCTCATCTACCCCGAAGATGTGCCAAAGGCGCTAGAAGAGTTGGAGTTCCAGTTCGGAAGACCGGATGTGCTGGTGCGACATCAGCTGGCCGTAATTGAACAGTTTCCAAACATTGGAGAGAGGAATTTGGAGCAAGTGGTGCCTTTCTCCACAAAAGTACGTAATGTAGTCGCGTTCTTGGTCTCGGCCAAGTGTGAGCAACACCTGTCAAACACAGCGCTGCTGGAGCAGTTGGTGTCAAAGCTGCCACCGAGTAAGCAATTTGAGTGGACCAAACAAGCAGTGACAATCAAGCCATTCGCCACGGTCAAAGAGTTTTCCCAGTGGCTTAGTGAGCTCGCCAGAGTTGTGTGCTTAATGCCACCGCCACCAATACAATCAAGAGGAACAGCACAGCCACGGCGGGTGCTGCATACGAGTGATAACGTGGAGCAACAACAACGTAATTCTGGGTTAAGCTGCTTTGAGTGTGGGGAAGAGCACTCTATAAGCAATTGCAAGATCTTCAACCAGTCACTCAGCGTACCGAACCGCTGGATAAAGGTAAAAAGTCAAAAACTGTGCTTTTCGTGTTTGCGCAGAGGCCATGGAACAGCGAATTGCCGTTCAAAGAAAATATGCGGCGTCAATGGTTGTCGGCGATATCACCACAGTAGTCTCCACGATGAAAGTTCACCCAATAATATGGCAGCATTAAACAACACAACGCAAACGCAGTCATTACTAAATTGCAGGCCGAGCCAGCAAGCATGTGGCCAACTTTTCAAAGTCCTGCCCATCTCACTTTTTGGACCTAAGGGTGAAGTTGAGGTCTTCGCACTTTTTGACGAGGGATCAGCCTTAACCCTATTGGAAGAAAAGGTAGCAGTGGAACTGGGACTCAAAGGCCAACAACAACCCTTAACCTTGCAATGGTATGGAGAAAAATGTACAACAGAACCGTCAACAAAAGTCAAATGCGAAGTTAAAGGTCGTGGTGAGTCTGTAAATTTTGCCATCAAAAATATACACACCATTCGTAATTTGGACTTGCCGATTCAGTCATTTAATAAGTCAGCATATCCACAGTTTGAGTTTCTACCATTGCAAGACTATGAAAGGGTTAAGCCAACAATGCTCATAGGCCTAGACAATGCCCACTTGGGCGTAGCGTCGACAGTGGTAGAAGCGGACCATACTAGCCCCGTAGCAATCAGGACAAAATTAGGCTGGCTTGTATACGGGCCAACTAAAATGGAAGCACCAATGAGGTCAATCGTGCTTCACATCACAGAGTCAGATGACTTCGCTCAGCTACACCAGATGGTATCCGAATTCTTCTCAGCTGACAATTTTGGAATCAACGCGTCAGCAGAACTGCCTATGTCAGAGGATGATCAAAGAGCACGCCAGATTCTAGAGGACACTACGCGTCGAGAGGGTAAGCAATTTGTCACTGGACTCCTTTGGAAAAAGTGCCGAATTTATCAAAAATAAAAACGCGAGAGAATTCGAGCAGGAGTATCCAGATGCCGTAAAAGCCATAGTCGACAACCACTATGTGGACGATTTCGTTGCCAGTTTTCACGACCAAGAATGGGCAAAAAGAATATGCCAGGAAGTCGTCAAGGTGCACGCAGAAGCTGGATTTGAGCTGCGGTCGTTTATATCAAATTCCTCGGAAATACAAACAGCCCTCAATGGGAAAGCGCCTATTAAAAATGACACAATCAATTTAGAGCGGCAAGCCAGCGCAGATAAGGTTCTTGGAATGTACTGGAACACTCTCACCGACATTTTCGAGTTCAAAACACAATTCCATCGAGTTCCAGTAGCAGTTTTAGAAGGGGTGCGTACACCAACAAAAAGAGAACTCTTAGGCATCGTAATGGCGATATTCGACCCATTCGGCCTACTCGCAGACTTTTTACTGTTCTCAAAGGTTTTAGTGCAAGAAACCTGGAAAAGCAAAATAAGCTGGGACGACCAAATTCCGGAACCAATAAGGCCAAAATGGGTTGCATGGTGGAACGAGTTAAAGAACATTAAGTATTTCAAAGTACAGCGCTGTTATTCGCCGAACCTGAATTGTTCAACATCGATCGAACTACATGTGTTCGTGGACGCCAGCGAAGTTGCGTTCGCTGCTGCCGCGTATTGGAGAATTTCACAGCCGGATGGTATCGATGTCGCTTTCGTGGCTGGTAAGACTCGTGGAGCACCTCAGAGAGTGATGTCCATACCAAGACTGGAGTTGCAAGCAGCAATTTTGGGTACGCGCCTACGAAAAATTATATCTCGCCAGCACAACATACACATCTCAAAAACTGTCTTTTGGACGGACTCGCAAACTCTTTTATATTAGATAAACTCGGCTGAAAGAAAGTTTAAGGCATTTGTTGGGCATCGTATTGCCGAAATACTTTCATCGACAGCTCCATCGCAATGGCGCTGGGTCCCAACAGAGCAGAACACAGCCGACGCAGCCACGCGCCCGAAATTGCCGCCAAAATTTCAAGTCTCCAGCACATGGATCGAAGGCCCGAAATTCCTGAAGCTAACGGAAGACCACTGGCCCACAGCTGCTTCCAAGCCGCCGCCGGACCGGCTAGAGGAGGAGATAAAACCCTGCTTAATCTTACACGAAGAGGTAAGAAATGCAGTAATTGATTTTAATCGTTTTTCGTCGTACTTAAAGCTGAAGCGGGTGATGGCCTGGACCTTACGAGCCGTGGAAAAATTCTCTAAGGCACGCAAAGAGCACGACGGAGAACCTAAGCGAAGCCGTTCTGTGACCGCAGAAGAACTCAACAGAGCAGAAAAACGCATTTGCATTCTGGTACAGCAAGAGGAGTATGCAAATGAGATTTCCGCACTTAGAGGAATGCATCCGTTGAACAAAAGCAGCTCGATTTATGCTTTAACACCGTACCTGGACGACGAGGGCCTTCTAAGGGTAGAAGGACGGATTGACGAGGCAGTATTTCTACCTCTTGCAGCTAGGCGCCCAATGTTGCTCCCCCAACGTCACATCGTTTCAGAATTAATCATGAAACACTATCATGAAAAATTGCATCACCAAAACACTGCGATAATTGTCAACGAAGCTCGACAGAAGTTCTGGTTTCCACATGTTCGTGCATTACTGAAGGTCGTTCAACGCCGTTGTACAGTTTGTAAAATTGACAAGGCTAAGCCAACGTCGCCACTGATGGGCCAACTTCCGCCTGACCGCGTTACACCGTATGTAAGGCCCTTCACATACACTGGTGTGGATTTATTTGGCCCATTCAACGTAGCAGTGGGTCGCCGCCGAGAAAAAAGATGGGCCGTAATCTTTACGTGCCTAACCATACGAGCAGCCCACTTGGAACTTGCAGAAAACCTTTCGACTGACGCTTTCATCGTGTGCCTTCGAAATTTTATAAATCGACGTGGCACTCCCATTCGCATAAGAAGTGACAACGGCACAAATTTCATCGGTGCGCAGCGAGAGCTGAAAGAAGCAGAGCGCATTTTAGACTTCGACCGACTGCACGATGAAGCTGCAAATCGGAACATCGAATGGATATTTAATTGTCCACTGAATCCCAGTTCTGGTGGTTGTTGGGAGCGACTTATCCGGGTGGTGAAACGCCTGCTGCAAAAAACTCTACACGAAGAAGCTCCACGTGTGGAGACACTACGCAGCGTACTCATCGAAGCTGAAAACATCATAAATTCACGCCCACTGACAGACATTCCACTCGCAGCTGAGGACGAAGAACCCCTTACTCCAAACCACTTCCTAATCGGAGGGGTTAACTCCACGCAGACACCGCAGCCCATTGACAAAAAGATATGCATAAGGAAGCAATGGCGTATCGCACAAAATCTAAAGGACCGTCTTTGGAAACGATGGATAGTGGAGTATCTGCCACAGCTATTGTGCCGCAGCAAGTGGCAGGAGAGGACGCCACCTTTGAAGATACACGATCTGGTGCTGATTTGTGATGACGGACAACCTCGCAGTCAATGGCGGAAAGGGCGCGTTGAGAAGGTATTTCCGGCCAAAGATGGGCAAATCCGATTTGCTGACGTAAGAACGGGTACAGGAGTCCTTCGGCGGCCTACTACTAAACTAGCAATCCTAACCATTGATGGTGAATCCCAGAGCGATTCACGCTGGGGGGGTGTGTAAGGGTCACCCTGTGTCAGTTTTACTCAGATAATCGCACTGCTTACTCCTTGCCTTGGAAAAAATGAAATGATTTAAACCATCTGTTAATAGCCAGAATATTATCCATTACGTCTCGGAGCGCTCACAAATTGATGGGAACCTAAAGTCGTGTGTTAGACTAGTTAAGAAAGACACCCGAAAACACATTGGAAAGAGTTAACTTTAAATTAGGCATCTCTTCGTTGGAGTATGAAAAATTATTGAATCCGAATTTATTGCCTGCAGGTGTAAGAAGGCGCCTATTCCATTATAATGCTATAACAGCAGTACCTGAGCCAACCAAATGACAGCTTGTATAGCTTCTTTAAGCTTGATCTCCTAAGATTTATTAATTGTATCTAATAGTCTGTAAGAAACATTTTTCTGCAGACCGATAATAAATAAATAATTGAGGAAAATGAAATAAACGCTTCTACGTAAAGTTTAACATGTTTATTAAAAATATTAAAAAGATTCCTATATCCTCTTCATTCCTGTAAGTGTACAAAATTTATTATTCACATCGAAGAATTCCTCTTCCCCATTTTCTGGCGCCGAACTGCAACCAAAATCAGTTTCTGTACTAAATACTTGTGAAGTTTTCTTTCGCTCGTCTTGTTTTTGTTTTTTTTGTAACATTTTATTAGCGGTATGCGAGTTTTTCCAGATGTTGGTTGTTTCCATTTTCCATTTTCCACAAATGGCTTGCACCAATCCATGAGGAAACAATAGAAGTCAAACATCATTATGGAGTCTTGAAATATAAAATTCTTGACATAGTAATGTACATCCGAACGACCACGAAGCAAATCGTACAAATTGTACAAGAACACCCCACAATAAAGTTTTCCCATTTGACAACTTTTGAATGGAAAATCCAACAAGGCGTTTAGAGAGTGCAATTGGAAAACTACGGACTGAAATTCAGAGAAGCCGTGAAGAACTGTAGTCGAGAAACTATCATATTTCTTCTTGAATATTTCTTGCATATGAAAGTGCTTAAGCAGGTTGTCTTGTACGAGATAACAGTCCGATTTAGGGACATAGATAGGGTCACGAATATCGAAAAATAAAGTATCGATTCCTACTCATTTCGGCATCGACTGAAAAGTATCGATGTACTCAAAATATCGATGCAAAAATATCGATATTGAAAATATCGAAATTTATTACTCATAGTAAATAAAATTAGTTATTTCAGAATTTTGTCAAAAAACAATAACAAACAAAAAAGAAATGTTGCACAGGAACATACTGGCCCTTTATATTATTTCAATCAGCCTTCAAAGAAAAAACTCTATTTTAATAAAATATCTACTCATTGAGATAAATCAATTTAAAGCAAAAGGAACTTTTAATAAGAATAGAATTTTATTTAATTCTTTGTCGGCGAGTCGATTCCGCATATGTATTACCTATAGTAGCTCCGGCTTTGGAAAAAAGTTTTTCGGATGGAACCGATGTTGGATAAGTATTCCCGCGATACTTTATACAAAAATAGATACATGTTTTTCAACTTTTCCCAATTTATTGATTTTCAAATAAAAATTGTTTTAAAACATTTAAAATTCACCTTCTAGGAAATATTGCTTTAATAAATTTCGCGCGTTCTTCTTTCGCGTAATTTAGAGATGAAAACTTGGTTTCGACATTGGGTGAGAGGGATCGATACCTTCAAATACCGAGTACTTCACAAGTACTTGAAAAAATACTCATATCGAAACCAGTAATATCGATACTGAGTAATATCGATACTATTTTCATGTCCCTACACACAACTCTTAACTTACGACCATCTCCGAGTTTTACTTGACACGTACCGGGGATCAAAAACCCTGAAATTCTTGATTAACTCCCTCTGAAAAGTCATGTGGTCTGTGGCGCCTGAATCTGCATACCAAATATTTTTAATCTTATTTGCGCATACAGTTGCTTGCAGAACGAATAAATGCGAATTGACATCTTTTGACATTTCTTCTTTGTCTGGCTCTTCTTTCAACTCACTTTGTTTAATTAAAGAATGTCGCTCTTCTGATGTTTATTTTGCTGTTCTCTCTGTTTCTTGAAGCATTCCCTGGCCCTTCTTTGTGACAATAATTGCATTTACCACTTCGCTTTGCATTCACTTGCTTTTTCTTGTCATACCTATTGTATGCATTAATAGCGTACGCTATTTTCGATGTACGAGGGCGAATCAATAACTCCGTGACTTTTCGAACTTCTCTCGTAGTTATATGAAATGCAACAGTGCTGCCATCAAGTACCACCTGTTAATAGACTACTGTTAAATTTTGAGCAAGTTCCGTCATTTACTTTGCGTTTAACAGCTGTTCAAAACATACAACCTCGTGGATTTTTTTAAAAATGGAGAAAAGTGAATTTCGAGTGTTCATTAAACATTTTTTTTGCGAAAAAAAACCGTCAATCAAACTAAGGAAAAGCTTGATAAATACTATGGGGACTCTGCACCATCGATTTCAATGGTAAAAAAGTGGTTTACTGACTTTCATTGTGGTCGCACAAGTAAAAATGACGCTGAACGTTCTGGACGGCCAATTGAGGTCAATTCACCCAAAAATGTCGTAAAATCCACGATATGGTGTTGGCCGATCGAGGAGTAAAAGTGCGTGAGATTGTTGATGCCATAGGCATTTCATATGACGCGCCCAGAGCAAAAACGACTTATAAAATTTCACAGAGCAAAAACGCTTCAAACACGAGCGTACATGTGACACTACCACATGTTTGCATGCATGCTCGGTTGTACCGGAGCTCGGAGCAACCGTCGGTTTCGTCAGTATCGCTGCTGATGCCAAGCAGAACAGATCAAAGGTGGGTTCTGTTCTGATTGTTCACATGTATGTTCCAACACGTGGCAAAAACCGGTTTTGGGAAATTGCTATGCTACCAACGAAAATTTCTTGATGCTTTGCCGTCTTGTCGAATTTTCGTTTTGCAGACTGTAAATTGACAAATGACAATTTCCTATTAGCCAAAAAAGTATGTTTGCATCCTTTTAAATTTTATCAAATTTATTTAAACGCAATATGTACATTTTTCGGAAATTTCGATTTATTTAATATTTGTTCATTTATTTTATTTGCATTGATATATTTTGATAAATCACTTTTTTTTAGAATTTGCAAATACTTTTCGTCAAATATTTTTTTAGATCACATTAAATACACATATAAATTAATGAAATTTTTGCGATATATCTATAGCCCTTTCATCTCCTAATTGTGCTGTCCGTCCGTTTGTTTACATTTTTTATACGAACTTGCCTGAGATCCTGCTTTGCTTTCTGTGCGTGTTTTCCGCGAATTTTTCACCTGTTTGAAGGCATTCTATCTTTTGACTGCGGACGGCTAGACTTGCAGGTGTTTGGCAGGGTTCTTTATGATAAATAGTCACTTGTAGATTTTGTAAGAATAAAACGTGAACATCTTGTGGGAGAAATTGGTCTTTGTGATCTTTAAAAAACAGTTAACAAAATAAATAAATTCGAAATTGAGGAAGCCTTTTATGAGAGAACGTACTATTTTCAATATGCAACCGATTTTTCAATTTTAAATCAAAACAATATTCTAATGGCAAAGATCAACAGGGTCACTTGCAGGCGTGTTATGGCTGCTCAATTGTTCGCTCATTAAATGACGGTCGGAAATTTATTTGTAATTCATCGGGATAATTCTATTTTATTGTATAAATTAACTATTTGGTGTTAATTTATGATAAAGGCGACTAGGCTGGTAAAAAGCGAAAATTCAATTCAATTTATTTATTCTAATGGTAGAATTACTCTAGCGGTAAGGTTAGAAATCGTGTCAGCTGACACAATCTATCTTACCCGAACACAATGTTCGCTATTACTCTGACCGGATTGAGTAGTAGAAATTTCTGCGTCGATTAGAAAACTACTGCAAAAGTCGTGTCAGCTGTGAAAAGAATGTTGCCACCCAAAAAATTCATTGAAAATTGAAATAGAATTAATGCTTTTCCTATGCAAGAATTTAAACGGCAACACTGGTTAAAACAAGCGAATATTTATTGGAAATACAGTCCACCTGCGCTTTCGTTTGCTTTTAATTTGTACACATCGTACATTTTACACAACACTCAACACATTGAGTCAATTATTTCGTCGTTTGAATTCATTTTTTCACGATATATTTTGCTTGTGAACTTTGTTGCAGAAAAGTGGTGCCAGTGACCTTCGATTTTAGTTTAACAAAAGAAGTGGATTGTTTTTGCCGAAATTAGTTAAAAAAAAGTAGTACACAATGTAGAGATGTAACAATTATGATAATTCTGTGCCATAAATTTAATAAAGAATGTAAAATTTCATCAGAAGAAAATAAACAGCGTTCTTCTTTTGTGCACACAACTATACGGCAGCACTAGCAAAAAGAATAGACTGACAGCTGCAATCCTTTTAGCTGTTAGAGTAACTGGGCAAATTGCTATCCGACACGATTGAATCCGACACCGCTGGACTAATTAGACCATTAGCACTCAGAAAATAAATCAGTAGAGCATTGGGGGCGCAGCACTGCTTTGCATAAGTACGTTTAGGAATACAGCCATATACTCGCGTTCTCCATGATATTTATACGAAAAGCTCCAGTTCTGTAGGTCTAGTAGAAGTAGGAACCTCACGATTCCTCAATTAAACTATATGAACTCAAGTAGACTGTTTTTCGTAAGCGCGATCAGACTGTGGAACTCGCTTCCGTCTACTATTAAAAATGTATCAAACCATAGAACCTTTAAGCATCTAATTTTCAAATACTTTTCCTAACTACAATCTCATCTCTCATCTATCTCCTCCTCTGCTATTACTCTTATTCGCCAAAATTATAGTCTAATAAATTGAATTTAATTAAATTGAATTATCTCTATAATTTAAGTGAAATTGGTTGATTATTTATTGTATTAAAAAATATAAAATTATTAATTTAAGTAAGATTAGTTGATTTATTGATTAGTTGACTATCTATTGTATTTATGCGACATGCAAAAGACGAATGTCTTAAATGTTAACACCTTATGGTCTAATTAGTCCAGTCCAACTGAGCCTTAAATTGTGACTAGTAGACCCCGCTTAACTGACCAGACAAAATCGAACGATCTTGGTAGTGCATTTAAAATTTTTTCTAGTACAAATAGAATAATTTTAATGAACTAGTGAACTAGAAAATAACTAGTTCTAAAAGGCAACCTAATCCCAACTGAACTAATCGCTCAAGTGAACTAAACGGCACAACTCTAATCAGCAGCGATACTGACGAAACCGACGGTTGCTCCGAGCTCCGGTACAACCGAGCATGCATGCAAACATGTGGTAGTGTCACATGTACACTGTGTTTGAAGCGTTTTTGCTCTGTGAAATTTTATAAGTCGTTTTTGCTCTGTGAAAATTTATAAGTCGTTTTTGCTCTGGGCGCGTCATATGGCAGTGTGGTTTCGATTTTCAAAGATCAGCTGGGTTTAAGAAAGCTGTCTGCAAGATGGGTGCCGCGTTTGCTCTCAATTGACCACAAACGTAATCGTGTGGCAACTTAAAAGGATTGGCAAAATTCCATGAATTGGGCTACGAATTGTTACGTCATCCGCCATATTCTCCGGATTTAGCCCGCAGTGACTATTTCCAAACCTAAAGAAATGGCTCGGTGGAAAGAGATTTAGCTCCAACGATGAAATTATTGATCAAACAAATGTCTATTTTATGGACCTCGAAAAATCCTATTTTTTGGAAGGGATACAAAAATTGGAGAAACGTTGAACTAACAGCCCTATTCTTGCGTTCCCGTCACAATTGATTGTGACACAATTGTGATCCGCTTACTTGTGACGAGCTTTCTGCAACCCTATTCCTTGCCAACCGTATCACGAAAAAAGCTTTGCGAAGTTCTTTGCTGTGAAAACAGCTGTTTGTGCTTCCTCTTCTTCGCAAAAAAAACGAAAAATGGATTTACAAACGGCAGAGAAGTGAGTATTTTTTGTAAATCTTTAATTATTTGTCAATTTATCTCTTTTCATTTCATTTCTAGACATTGAAAATTAGAGGGAACTACGCAGGAGCAACTCCACAAGCAAGAACAGTTCCATAGCGCCGCGAGCAGTCAAAATTGCGCTGCCGGGTACGCAAGGCAAAGGCGCAGAATGTGGACTCTTGCGGAGGCCCTCGAACTGCCGACATAATGGATTTCGAGAAGCAGGCCATACATGTGTTGTGTTTTTAATATTGTGTAATTTCTTTTAAATTACTGTAATAAAAAAAATTCACTTTATGCTTCAAAATTCACGTTTTGCAACAGTTGTTTTCGCTTGTGACCTCCTAATTCGATCGTCACAATTTTTGTCACAATTGATACGATTCGAGCTTTTGATTCCTGTTCCGAATAAGGAAAAGTAAAAATTGTGAAGAAATGTTCTATTGTGACGAAATGAGTATTGTGACGGTCGTAGGAATAGAGCTGTAAGGCAACTTTCTGAAGCCATAGCCCAGTCCAAATGCATTTGTGCGGGAAGTTTTTGAATCAAATCTCGTAGAAGTATCGGATTATTCAGATGGGACGTAAGTCCTGCTGCAGCCATTGTTGCCGTCAAATTTTTCACCTCGAATGAGAATGTTACGAGCGTTTCGAGTTTGTTCCCATTTACATCTGGTGATGAACGAGCCTTTTCTAGCAAGCTTTTGATTATATGCTCAGGTCTGCCAAAAATCGTACGTAGCGTTGAAATTACGTCAGTTACCAATGCTGGGATTAGAAGTAGGTTTCGCACGTAGTCGAGGGCCTTGTCTTTTAAAGCGCGCTGCAATCGAAGTAGGTTTTCATCATCAGAGTAGCCGCATAGACGAGTTGAATTTTCGTAGCTGCTGATAAATATCGGCCACTCTTCTGGTTTGCCACTAAAGCATGGCAACTCATTTGACAAGGCCTGTCTTGCTTGAATATGCGCAGCTGTCAAGTTGAAATTTGATTGCTGGTCCCCTGCCTCATAACCGTAGCCAGTAGCACCGCGATAACAACCGCCGCCATTCTCTTGTCTGTAAAAGTCGTTTTTGAGATTATTTGCCCCAATATAGGCGCCTGTGTTGTATGCGTTTGATTGACATTGTGCGTCAGCCCTGTATGCCTTTGTTTCACCTTGCTCGCCAGCCCCGAATGCGCGCGCATACATAAATGTATTCTGCGCACTTGTGTCTCCTTGCGTTGAGAAGGGTTCTGGGTCCGCATTAGACTCCAATGGATTGCCTCGAAACGAAATGTTCTTCATGCCCGTGGTCAGCACATGCGTGCTCGTGGTTGGCAGAAAGAAATTGCTTTTCGCGCTTACGCCTGTGTACTGCGCGGTTGCGTTACCGTGTGTTCCCGTGTTCAGCGCACTGAATGTATCATGTACGCTCGTGGTTGGCACTGCGGTAACCTCGGTTGCTTTTGTACTAGGCGTATTTTGGCGACTTTGCAAAATTTCATTTTCCATGCGTAGATGGAGCACTTGCGTTTGCAACTCTTTTACTATGCGTTGCAATTCAGATTCCACTTCATTGTTTTTTGAGCCACTGTACTTGCCTGCATTCACCTTCATCGCAGTAGCTGCCCCAGAAGCCTCACATTTGTCTTGCGCATTTACCACCGTCTTGTTCGTGGCACACTCTCTGCACACCCAGTCGATGGTTTCGCAGACAAATGGTTGGCGCAGACAAAGTGGAACCACTTGTCGCAGTCGTCGCATTGAACCATACTCCCCTAATCGGGCTTCTTGCAGATAGCGCAGTCGCCTTAAGCTTCGGAATGTAAGCTCATGTTGAACAATTCTTGCAGCTCCTTTTTCAGGAAAAGCCCCAAGCCGCCGTGAAGTTTGCGGCAGTCAAGTTTTTTAAAGAAATGTTTCAAATAACCAATTTTAAGAGCACCCCTGCTCAATACAAATAAAACTTCTGAATTTTGAAATGTATTCAGCTATCAGAGAGCTTTAAAAAACTTGGTTTTATTTAGCTTTTACAAAGATGGAAGTCAATTTTACGTTATGGTGAAATGTTTTTAAAGAATATAAAATTAGTGATGACAATACAAAGTTTGCAATAGAGCTGCATTTTTGTGTTGGTACCCTTTTTTGAGACGGTGTTGCCACACTTATACTCACACATATGCAGTTGTATATGTCCAGACCCTCTGGCCTCTCTGAAGATTTATGCGCGAGAGTAAACGAGGATTTAAACCTAGTGGCAAATTGGGCAAAAATTAACATGCTAAAGCTGAATGGTCTAATTAGTCCAGCCGTGTCGGATTCAATCGTGTCGGATAGCAATTTGCCCAGTTACTCTAACAGCTAAACGGATTGCAGCTGTCAGTCTTTTCTTTTTGTTAGTGCTGCCGTATAGTTTTGTGCACAAAGGAAGAACACTGTTTATTTTCTTCTGAGATGAAATTTTACATTCTTTATTAAATTTATGGCACAGAATTATCATAATTGTTACTTCTTTATATTGTGTACTACATTTTTAACTAATTTCGTTAATAATATTCGACTTCTTTTGTTGAACTGAAATCGAAGGTCAGTGGCAACACTTTTCTGCAACAAAGTTCACAAGCAAAATATATCGTGAATAATTATTAAGTAAAAAAAAATTTTTAATATTCAACGTTTTTAAAATGGACTAAAAAGTATAAAATAATTTTTCATTGCCATAAACAGATTTCTGAACCAATATAGATGGTCCTGATAATGTTTGATTTTGATTTTTCAATTGATATGGAAATACTAGTAAGATTTAAAACTAAAAACGTTGGGGCATACATTGGGTTATTGATGCGTGAATAGTTCACCTAAGGGCCAGTTTCACAGTGGATATTTAAACTTTGGTTGCAGTTTAAATAGGGAATTTCAGTTTCACAGTTGGAAGTTAAATACGATTTAAATAGCCGACTGTGGATATTTAAGTACGGCACAGAGTTGCAATCGAAAACAAATAAACAGCTGATTTCGGATGTGCAAGCAAGCTGCGTCGACAATATTGCAATTTATAAGAGATCAAATTAAACATAAAACTGCATGGTATAGCACATATAAATGATCCCGTAGTATTATAAATAATATAAACTGTGGATTCTTTGCACAATATCCAATAATTCACTTCTTTCGGCCGACGAACAATTTTTAGCTCGCGCTGCCTCCATAATTGAACAATTGAACATATGTTTTTGGCAAGTTGTGTCAACCTTCAATTGTCAAATATTCGAAGTTGCCATTCATTATTCCGTATTTAAATAAATGCACTGTGAAACTCAAGAAAAGTTAAACTAGATTTAAACTCAATTCGCAAATTAGATTTAAACATCCACTGGCCCTAAGTCACTAACAGTTTGATTGTACTGCCTATTCTTTGATTTAAACTTGTTAAACTCAAAAGTAGATTAAAATTCAGAATTTGGTTGCATGCTTTGTTTTTCAATCCCATCTATTTGATTGATGAATTTTAGTCATTTATGCTTTGAAAGTATGAGCTGTATTAACTTAAGTTCGACTATTATTATTAAATCACTTAAGTACAATAATATTGGCCTCCAAATGATATAAACTGTTTTCTCAACAGCAGCTACTCTTTGCTATTATTTTGCGCCCAACGTTTTTAGTTTTAAATCTTACTAGTATTTCCATATCAATTGAAAAATCAAAATCAAACATTATCAGGACCATCTATATTGGTTCAGAAATCTGTTTATGGCAATGAAAAATTATTTTATACTTTTTAGTCCATTTTAAAAACGTTGAATATTAAAAATTTTTTTTTACTTAATAATTATTTTCTGATTTTTAGTCTTGTGTGTGTAAAATTTTTCAAGTAATTTCAAACATTTTGATGAGATTATAACAGAGACATGTAAATTTTAACTGATTATATCCGAAATAGAAAATTGTTATATCTACCTATCAATCTGTCAATCAATCAATCAATCTTTCTCATGATATATAAAATAAATAAGCTAGCAAAATTAAGTTTTTAAAAATTTATATTTTTTAAATTGTTTTATTTTTTTATAGCAGGCCAATTAAAAGGAACGAATGTATGTATCAATATACCAGAGTTGGAGCGTGGTGGGTTTGAATGTGTTGAGTTTGAGTGTGGTGAGTTTGAGTGTGTTGAGTTTTGTTGTGGTGAGTTTGGGTGTGGTGAGATTGGACGTGGTGAATTTGAGTGTGGTGAGTTACATAATACCACATATGACAGGAATGTAACAAACGACTATTAACACCTCAATACCAAATTTGATATTGATATTGCTGTAAAATTAGCCGAGATAAAGCATTCCTTAAGTTGGAGTTGTATAGGCGGGGCCACGCCCCGTTGTCCAACGCCAACCACATTTAGGAAAAATGTTGGAAACGAATGTATGTACATATCTATCAATATACCAAAATTCGTTAACATTGCTTATACATTATAAAGTTATACACAAATCTAGAGTTGATAAAAAAGTGCCACGCCCCTTATCCTACGCCTATAAAGTTTTACCAGTGGGACGACATATCCAAGAGGCGACTGCATACGAAATTTCAATGCTGCACGACCTTTAGTTCCAAAGCTAATCGAGATCAAAAATTTTGTTTGTATGGGCGGTGCCACGCCCCCTTATCCAGTGCCCGCCTTATTTTCTCAGTAGAAGGATATGGATATGTAGTAAGTTCCTACCGAGTTTCATTGATGTGTGATGTGTAGTTCTAAAGTTATACACAAATCTGGAGTTGGTAAAAAAGTGCCACGCCCCTTTTCCAACGCCCATAAAATTTTACAAGTGGGACGACACATCCAAGAGGCGACTGCATATGAAATTTCAATGCTGCACGACCTTTAGTTCCAAAGCTAATCGAGATCAAAAATTTTGTTTGTATGGGCGGTGCCACGCCCACTTGTCCACCGCCCGCCTTATTTTCTCAGTAGAAGGATATGGATATGTAGTAAGTTCCTACCGAGTTTCATTGATGTGTGATGTGTAGTTCTAAAGTTATACACAAATTTGGAGTTGGTAAAAAAGTGCCACGCCCCTTTTCCAACGCCCATAAAATTTTACGAGTGGGACGACACATCCAAGAGGCGACTGCATACGAAATTTCAATGCTGCACGATTTTTAGTTCCAAAGCTAATCGAGATCAAAAATTTTGTTTGTATGGGGGTGCCACGTCCCCTTATCCAGTGCCCCCCTTATTTTCTCAGTAGAAGGATATGGATATGTAGTAAGTTCCTACCGAGTTTCATTGATGTGTGATGTGTAGTTCTAAAGTTATACACAAATCTGGAGTTGGTAAAAAAGTGCCACGTCCCTTATCCTACGCCCATAAAATTTTACCAGTGGGACGACACATCCAAGAGGCGACTGCATACGAAATTTCAATGCTGCACGACCTTTAGTTCCAAAGCTAATCGAGATCAAAAATTTTGTTTGTATGAAGTGCCACGCCCCCTTATCCAGTTCCCCCCTTATTTTCTCAGTAGAAGGATATGGATATGTAGTAAGTTCCTACCGAGTTTCATTGATGTGTGATGTGTAGTTCTAAAGTTATACACAAATCTGGAGTTGGTAAAAAAGTGCCACGCCCCTTATCCTACGCCCATAAAATTTTACGAGTGGGACGACACAAGAGGCGACTGAATACGAAATTTCAATGCTGCACGATTTTTAGTTCCAAAGCTAATCGAGATCAAAAATTTTGTTTGTATGGGGGGTGCCACGTCCCCTTAACCAGGGCCCCCCTTATTTTCTCAGTAGAAGGATATGGATATGTAGTAAGTTCCTACCGAGTTTCATTGATGTGTGATGTGTAGTTCTAAAGTTATACACAAATCTGGAGTTGGTAAAAAAGTGCCACGCCCCTTATCCTACGCCCATAAAATTTTACGAGTGGGACGACACATCCAAGAGGCGACTGAATACGAAATTTCAATGCTGCACGACCTTTAGTTCCAAAGCTAATCGAGATCAAAAATTTTGTTTGTATGGGGCTGCCACGCCCCCTTATCCTACGCCCATAAACTTTTACCAGTGGGACGACACATCCAAGAGGCGACTGCATATGAAATTTCAATGCTGCACGACCTTTAGTTCCAAAGCTAATCGAGATCAAAAATTTTGTTTGTATGAAGTGCCACGCCCCCTTATCCAGTGCCCCCTTATTTTCTCAGTAGAAGGATAGGGATATGTAGTAAGTTCCTACCGAGTTTCATTGATGTTTGATGTGTAGTTCTAAAGTTATACACAAATCTGGAGTTTATAAAAAAGTGCCACGCCCTTTATCCTACGCCCATAAAATTTATTGATTCATGTATTGGGCTCTAGGTTAGGCATGTATGCAAAGTTTCAGATCTCTAAGTAGTCGGGAAGTGGGTGAAAAACTGATTACTAGATTTGTACGAGACATACAAACAGACAAGAAAGCGACCTAATAAAAACGTTTTATAAATGAATTCAAACGACGAAATAATTGGCTCAATGTGTTTAGTGTTGTGTAAAATGTACGATGTGTACAAATTAAAAGCAAACGAAAGCGCCGGTGAACTGTATTTCCTATAAATATTCGCTTGTTTTAACCAGTGTTGCCGTTTAAATTCTTGCATAGGAAAAGCATTATTGCTATTTCATTTTCAAGTGAATTTTTTGTGTGGCAACATTCTTTTCACAGCTGATACGACCCTTGTAGTAGTTTTCTAATCGACGCAGATATTTCTACTACTCAATCCGTTCAGAGTAATAGCGTACATTGTGTTCGGGTAAGATAGATTGTGTCAGCTGACACTATTTCTTACTTTACTACTAGAGTAATTCTACCAGAACCCCCAAAAATCATACGTCTCACCAATCGCGAAAACTTCTTATCGGGATCTCGACGTTCCCCCAATTTTCCTTAATGGCGCTGAGCTCAAATTTGTAAGCAAAGCCACTAATCTAGGCTACAAAATAAACTCGTCGCTGTCCTGTGCTGATCATGTTAACTCCTGCGTTAGAAAAACCTACTATGTTCTCAGAAATCTTTGGATGACTGCAGCCTTCGTTTCGTACCGGTCGAAACCAGAAAGAAGCTTGTTTTACAACTGGTACTGCCAATCCTTTCTTATGCGGAAGTCGTCTATAGCAAACTTGACTCTAGTTCTGCGCACAAAATGCAGGTTGCGTTCAATAATGCTACCCGCTATGTTAACAGTCTTCGGAGATACGATCATATAACACCCTATATTAAACAGTTATTGGGTCGTGTCTTGTTCAATATTTGTCAAACAGTTACCACAATATTTTATTTAAATTATTTTTTGCAAATAGATTCTAGTAATGAAAGATATTTTGAATATGGATAATGAGCGCACAAGCTTTTATTGATAGTAAGATACAGGTGACTTAAAAACAATTTATTTTCTACTTTGTAGTACATTAAATAAATTAAAGCTTATTTTTAAAAAGTTTTTTTTTATATAATTTTATTTTCTACTTTTTAGTCTTCCATAAATTAAATTTTAGAGCTCTGAAATTTTTCACAAAAAGAATTTAAAACTTGCAGAGCAGTACACAATATTTAGGGTATTCACAGTGTTTCCTATCGTCATATGTCATATCCTCAATTTAACAAATAATACGGCAGTGATCGACCCTAATATTCGTGGCATATTTGTGACGCGGTGAGTTGTTGCTATTTTGCCAGCAGGGCGCGGCAAGTAAGTTCCTATCGTTTTTCATTGATGTGTGGTGTACCTATAGTTATAAACTGAAGCCCAAGTATGTAGTTGCTTGAAAAGAGCCACGCCCCTTGTCCTACGCCCATAAAATTTTACCAGTGGGACGAAGCATCCAAGAGGGCCTGTATAAGGAACTTCAATGCTTTGTTTGTATGGGGGTGCCACGCCCCCTTATCCAGCGCCCCTTATTTTCTCAGTAGAAGGATATGGATATGTAGTAAGTTCCTACCGAGTTTCATTGATGTGTGATGTGTAGTTCTAAAGTTATACACAAATCTGGAGTTTATAAAAAAGTGCCACGCCCCTTATCCTACGCCCATACAATTTATTGATTCATGTATTGGGCTCTAGTTTAGGCATGTATGCAAAGTTTCAGATCTCTAAGTAGTCGGGAAGTGGGTGAAAAATTGATTACTAGATTTGACGACATACCACTGACATACCGCTGACATACCAAAGTGAAGTTAATATAAAGCTTATAAAAACATATGCTCGGAAAAAAAATCGGCATTTAACCATGTTTCAACCAAGACAAAAAAGTCGTAGTCGCAATGAGAGGACGCAGCAAATATAGTACTCGCTTTGGTTCGCATACCCGACATATTCTGATAATAGATATTCAGAGTGCGATTTGCATTAAAGTTTGATGAGATACGTGAAGGTGGAAGTGGAGAAACAAGTAGATCAGTTTTACTCAGATAATCGCACTGCTTACTCCTTGCCTTGGAAAAAATGAAATGATTTAAACCATCTGTTAATAGCCAGAATATTATCCATTACGTCTCGGAGCGCTCACAAATTGATGGGAACCTAAAGTCGTGTGTTAGACTAGTTAAGAAAGACACCCGAAAACACATTGGAAAGAGTTAACTTTAAATTAGGCATCTCTTCGTTGGAGTATGAAAAATTATTGAATCCGAATTTATTGCCTGCAGGTGTAAGAAGGCGCCTATTCCATTATAATGCTATAACAGCAGTACCTGAGCCAACCAAATGACAGCTTGTATAGCTTCTTTAAGCTTGATCTCCCAAGATTTATTAATTGTATCTAATAGTCTGTAAGAAACATTTTTCTGCAGACCGATAATAAATAAATAATTGAGGAAAATGAAATAAACGCTTCTACGTAAAGTTTAACATGTTTATTAAAAATATTAAAAAGATTCCTATATCCTCTTCATTCCTGTAAGTGTACAAAATTTATTATTCACATCGAAGAATTCCTCTTCCCCATTTTCTGGCGCCGAACTGCAACCAAAATCAGTTTCTGTACTAAATACTTGTGAAGTTTTCTTTCGCTCGTCTTGTTTTTGTTTTTTTTGTAACATTTTATTAGCGGTATGCGAGGTTTTTCCAGATGTTGGTTGTTTCCATTTTCCATTTTCCACAAATGGCTTGCACCAATCCATGAGGAAACAATAGAAGTCAAACATCATTATGGAGTCTTGAAATATAAAATTCTTGACATAGTAATGTACATCCGAACGACCACGAAGCAAATCGTACAAATTGTACAAGAACACCCCACAATAAAGTTTTCCCATTTGACAACTTTTGAATGGAAAATCCAACAAGGCGTTCAGAGAGTGCAATTGGAAAACTACGGACTGAAATTCAGAGAAGCCGTGAAGAACTGTAGTCGAGAAACTATCATATTTCTTCTTGAATATTTCTTGCATATGAAAGTGCTTAAGCAGGTTGTCTTGTACGAGATAACAGTCCGATTTAGGGACATAGAGCATACGATCAGCGATACAGAGATCCTTCAAACTTTCGTTGAAGCTCGCAGCTCTTCTTTCTCCAGTTAAGCGTATAAGACGCTCCCTTTTAATTATCTTACCGAACCGCTTTTGAAATGCTGTTAAATCTCTTTCAGGAGGAATTTTGGAGTCGACAGTACGTAGAACCACCAAGCAGATAATTAATGAATGCAGGTGAAGCAAATCGCAGTGCTGGGACTTTTGCAGCCAGAAAATTGTGGATAAAAAATACATCTGCAAATCCTGTGGTAGTGAGCTTGCTTTATCGAATAGGTCTTCAGATTGTAAATTAGGCAAGTTATCAAAAACCTTTCTGAAAAGCATAGGGTTGGGATTTCTTGGATTAAAAGGGTACTCGATGGGTTCTCCAATTCCATAGTGATTGTAATGTATGTTTGTTACTCGAGTCGCACGGGTGAGATAGGTGAATTCGGCAGGCTTCGTCGTATAATCCGATATCAATTTGCTACTTTCGGTTTGATCGTCTTCTACGGAGTTAAGCAATGTGAATATGTAGATGAGAATAGGAATCGCTATCTCGTGACTATCGTTGTGCGGGAAATGTTCGATCTGTGGGTTGTTAATGTATTTCTTCAAGTACATCAAATCCACGGTAAAACGCGCTAAATTACATGGATATAATTTATCCAAAAACCATTCTGGAAACTTTTTTGTTACATCTTTTAATTCTCCCTTTTGATTTCTATCATTTTCAATGGTTTCTGCTAAATCTTCTACAAGGGTTTGAACATCTTCATAATGCTCATCTGATTGTGCTTCAGTTCCAACTATATTCCACGCATTTAAGTCTTCATATTCTTCATCCCATGAAACGTCGTCGCTGTCCTCTTCAATGTCTTCATCATCAAACACTTCATGCCCACTGTTTTCACTTGCCTCGTCCGATTGGTCCAGAGCTGCGTTTTGTTCATTTTCCTGATTTTTTTTTACTTCATCCTGAGAAAACTTCAATACATTTTCGTAACTTTTCATAAAAAATTTATACGACTGGCATTTTTCATTTAGGTAGCCACAGGTGGCAGATTTCATTTGAGCCAATAGTGATTGACGCTGGTTCTGAAAATATTTAAATCAATAAAACACTTGCCGCTTACTTTATAACTAACCTTTTTCAAACGGGAGAGAATCTTCGTCAGTGCTGACTCAGCTGTCTCGAATCTTAACCATTTCAGGATTGCCCGTATTCTGCGTTGTTGTTGGTTCATCTTACGAGAGCGTCCAGCTTTGCCCATACTTACGGTAAAGAAGTTTTTAAATGACGACCGTGCAATATAATCGTTTCCTAATAGTGCCGCGAACAGAGGTAGTTTTTCCTTACTTAATGAGCCGCGTGCCAGAAGATTATCAATTCGGTATATACAGCAATCAAGGAACTTGTATGTCCCTTTTGTATTTCCCAAAGAACGTCCAACATCGCCCACGTCAATTTTGTTTAAAATAAAACTTCCGTTGGTGTGTTTTGCCAAATTCCTTGCTTGGCTTTTATGCAATCGCAGCGTTGGAGCATTATTATCAGCTTTTTTCGTTTTTGGTCGTTTTATATGGACTTTTGCAGTGAGTGTTACCAACGGTATGTAGGATACATTGTATATATAGAAGTCCGAATCATAAGACAGAACAGGACAACTCAGTATTCGGCTTAGAGCCGCCAATTCGTCGTCTGCCTCAAAAACACATCGCATCAGGGGGACTCCACATTCACGAACTGCGTCAACAAACACCTCTTTCATTAACAATGGAAATACCGGAATTGATCCGCACGGATTAATTCGCTTGATGACTGCTATCTTTCCGCGAAGACGCTTACCCACGGTGCGAAGCTTACGATGCTCATAGCCGCCATCCATTAACACATAAGCGCAAACGTTGCATTCTTTCAAAATTTTAAAGAACTCTTTTACTGATCGGAAGTAGTCGTCATAATTCCCACCGAAGGCGGAATAAGTTCCAGCCACATCTTTGTATAAATTACACGCAAGATTATCACCATCAATGACCAAGTTACAGTCATGTAGTTCATATGGAGTAAGGAATAGTTCCGCGTGGCGGGCAATGTAGCTGGTTAGACCCCGAACACCCATCGTGAAAAAGATTTATACATAGGGACACGAAAATAGTATCGATATTACTCAGTATCGATATTATTGGTTTTGATATGAGTACTTTTTCAAGTACTTTCGAAGTACTCGATAGTTGATGGTATCGATCCCTCTCACCCAATATCGAAACCAAGTTTTCATCTCTAAATTACGGCAAATGGCGCAGAAGAACGCGCAAAATTTTTCAAAGCTTTGATATTGTTATTGTTTTGTGCTCGGTTGAATAAAAATATATGTTTTTTAAGCAATATTGGTGTTTCCTTATTCAGACATGAATAGGTATGAATATTGACACTAGAGTTTGCAGCTGGTTTTATTTGTGTAATTTGTAAACATTTAAAGCACTTATTCCACTCTGCTCATTTTCTTCTTTATATTTACTTTTATGCGTAAAATTCTGTAAATTGTTCAGTTTATTTGCAATATGTATTCACTCCATTTCAAGTTTTAATTTACAGTCGACAGCGCGAAAGTGAATAAAGAGGAACGTCAGAAAATCGCATCACAATCGCTGCCCGAGCGATTTTGCGTGTTCCCCTGTCGTTTCACCCCTCTTTCCTACATTTTTCCGTGTCTAGTAATAACTCCCGATTATCGGGTGTCCTATGACATAGCCAAATTAAATTTTAAAAAATCTACTTAATATTTTTGCCAAAGTTTTCCAGATTTATATCTCGAATGGAAATAAATCAATACAAAATTTTCGAAATTAAAAACTAATTAAAAACTAATATTTTATAACATTTTCAAACCATCTTCTAGAACATATGCCTGAAAATTCATGGTGAAACTTTCAAAGTAGTATATCATTCAATATTGTGCAATTCTTAAACCGTCTAGAAAATCCCATCCTTAGAATAATAACATGTCTGTTAAATAATAGACTTCAAAATCTTCAAAATGATGCATAAATTATTATGCAGCTCTCTCTAGATCGTCTGAACTAAGCGCCGGTCTTCAAATAAATAATAGATGTAGCATTTTTTAATGTTTGTAATAAATGCAGTGCAAGCACAACTGTGGCTCTTCAGCGATTAGTGGGAAAGGAGAGAGTGTGTGATTTTTCTATTCCCTTGTCTCCATCTACCCGCTGGCACGCAGAATTATATGTTCAATGCAATAATGCTTTGCTCAATAGGAAATATGGGCAATCTTTAAACGCAATTATTTCGGAAATGACTTGACCAATCTTTGATCTGATATTTTTGTGCAAATGTACTCATCGAAATCTTTAAAATTATATATAATTTATCATGCAACTCTCTCTAGATCGTCTGAACTAAGCGCCGGTCTTCAAATAAATAATAGATGTAGCATTCTTTAATGTTTGTAATAAATGCAATCCAAGCACAACTGTGGCTCTTCAGCGATTAGTGGGAAAGGAGAGAGTGTGTGATTTTTCTATTCTCTTGTCTCTATCTTCCCGCTAGCACGCAGAATTTTATGTTCAATGCAATAATGCTTTGCTCAATAGGAAATATGGGCAATCTTTAAACGCAATTATTTCGGAAATGACTTGACCAATCTTTGATCTGATATTTTTGTGCAAATGTACTCATCGAAATCTTTAAAATTATATATAATTTATCATGCAACTCTCTCTAGATCGTCTGAACTAAGCGCCGGTCTTCAAATAAATAATAGATGTAGCATTCTTTAATGTTTGTAATAAATGCAATGCAAGCACAACTGTGGCTCTTCAGCGATTAGTAAGAAAGGAGAGATTGTGTGATTTTTGAAGTAAAACTTCTTTGCGGAGGGTAATCCAAATTTTAGGACAACGGAAGTACTAATTTTCTTATTGGATTCTTATTGTGAAACAGCGCCTCTGCCGGCAAATAGTAGTGATTTTAGTAAAACTGCCAATCCTGTGCACCAACCAACCAACCAAATAGCTTATATCAACAATATCTGTTCATCTGTGAAACAGTGAAACAGCGCCTCTGCCGACATATTGTAGTTAAAGGGGTCTTAGCAGATCTCAAGAAAAGCGAAAACTTCATATAAAAAAACGCCAACAAAATGCTCAAGAAATTTCCTTGCGTCAAAATTACTTGACCCCTATCGCAGTTCTCAAAAAATCTGCTACGAAATTTACTACTTTTTTTCAGTGGAAATGTGCATAGGGTAACTCAGGTTTTGGCAAGGAATAATGTTTGAAACATTATTACTTTAACAAGCAGAAGACATTCAACGGATATTAACGGGCGAAAGAGGTAAGCAAAACATTAAATGTTCATTTTAGGTTGTAAATTTGCAAAATATTTTGATTTATCTCAGAATTTCAATTATTTTAATCTATTATCTTATTTTCAGACATGGAAAACTTGGAAAATACTCAAAACACACCGCAAAGTGCGCCGAAACGTCAAAAGCGCCTCAACAAATTCCTTCGCGAGCCTTCCCTTATAATTTCGCTCTGTTATGTAGGGGAAAACCCAATATCTTTTGGTTTTAGCTTGCTTGTCCCTCTCTTCCGCTTCAAATTGTTCCGCACAAAACACAAAAATTGCTGTATTTAGTGTGGACACCATATTATGCCTGAAAAATATATATTAATAATGCATTAATCAAATAATAGTAAATTTTGTGAAAACTTACCAATCTTCATTTAACGACATTTTGCTTTGATTTGCATCAGCTGTTAGCTGTCAAAATTACTTGGCTACTACTATTTTTCCCTCAAGAAATAATGCAAAATTTTTCTTGAGCGATTTCTTGAGAGCTTCTAAGACCCCTTAATATAGTATTATTTCCATACTGTGTCCTGTGCACCTGCCAACCAACCAAATAGCTTCTATCAACACCATCTGTTCGAAGTTTGGTTGTTATTGTAATCCGAAAATAATGTGTAATCAAGTAAACAAACATGTATGAAAAATTAAAGAACAAACCATAATTCAGGAAAATTGTATTGGGTTAAATGATAAAGTTTAAAGGCAAGCATATTTTTCAGTAATTGCAAAAAGGATTGAAATTCATCAAAAATAATTCAAAAATTAATAACTACTCCGCACACGACGCGTATAAAGATATTGTCGTCATGACAAATTTAATGTTGACTTTTCATTCAAATTAAGAATGAATGAACAAATTACTAAACATTTTGGTAGGAAATAAGCAAATGAAAAATTACAGAAAAGTTGATAGGTGTAAAGAAGCAATAAATAGTAAATCCTGAAAAACAAGGGGAAAATTGTCAAATGAAAAGCAAATGTGCTACAAGCTAAGAACCAGCAAATGTGTGAAAATGTTCAAAAAAGGATATTTCTACGCACCAGCAGCGGCGCAGCTTTGATTCCCTTCGAATATGCAAAGACAATTCAAAGAAAATCGAAGCCAGCCTGACAGACTGTCTGTTCGTTTGCAGCACAGAATAGCCAATAGTCTCTTTTGTGGTTTGCAGACAGACTGAAATATGAAACACAATATGAAACTCCACCACATTGTGAAGAATATGAATAAATGAAATAAACTTTCGAACAAATTTTCGACTAGAATCATAGAAAGGAGAG
Source organism: Neria commutata (assembly GCA_963457695.1). NCBI lineage: Eukaryota > Metazoa > Arthropoda > Insecta > Diptera > Micropezidae > Neria > Neria commutata. The sequence continues at coordinate 28,591,606 of OY735246.1, forward strand.
TGAGCGAGAGGCTCTAAAAGTACGGTAGCTGATTGCGAGTAAGAGCTATAAAAAGCCGCCGGCGGCACTGACTCATCAATCTGTTTTAGACTATCAAGTGAACTTCGTGAAATATCGAAAGACAATTCAACTGCAACCTGCAGTCTGCAAGATGCTGAATAGTACAAAATTGTAGCAGTGATTTGAATTGTAAATCTCTAAATTCACTCGCGCTGTAGGGTCATTTATTTATTTATTTAAATACATATATATGTTAGAGCAAAAAGAATAATACTTTGCTCAATTCAGTTTGAAGTGCTTTTCAATTTTTGTCATAAAGAATACGACGTCAGATCTGTGCACCTAAAAAGTATAAAAGGGAGAAGTTGAACTGAAAAGTTTGTCATTTTTTTAAATTATTTGGTGGTGTACAGAATTGAAAAATAATAAAATAAAAAAAAAAGGATTCCTATCATCAGAAGTGGGATAAATTCAGCCTACACCACACTATATTGAGAAGATGACTGAAGATGACTCCAATCTAAGAAGTCAGATTCAAGAAAATTTGAATCTGCAGGAGGAAAGTCCAGAGTCGAGATCTAACAATTTTGTAATTACGGTGGAAGCAATTAATAAAATTTTCGAATCCACACAAGGGTCACAATCAACCGGCGCGCTGGTGGGTTTTCCGAGTTTTGATCCGGATCACTCCCGCGTTGATATTCAGAAGTGGTGCACGGATATTGATGCAAGGGTATAACGAGACGGTTTGCAGAATTTTGACATTTTGCCTAGAATACAAGTTTCTCTGCTTGGGAGGGCAAAATTATGGTTCAACAAGTACGGATATCAACTTTATAGCTGGCCGGACTTACGTGCTTCCTTGAGACACGCTTTTTCTAATGGTACCGACATTATTACACAACTCAGGAAGGTTGCCAACTCAGAAAGCAATGAATATGCTTCCTATACGGAGTTCGTAATGGAAAAGGTTTGCCAAATCAATCAATTACCTTTTGAAATTCCAGAAGACAAAATGGTCAAAATTGTTATCGGATGCATTAGTGAGGTGAGTTTGAGAAATTCTCTTACATTTGTTATGCCATCAACTGTGCAAAGTTTGATTAGTCATTTGTCTTCGATATGAGAAAAACCTTTGCGAAAAGTGGAAAATATAACACGCCGTTTGCAAGAGAATAAACCAGTATCCAATATTGAAAATGAAGACAGGCTACCTAATCCATTGAAACGTAGGCGCGTAGAGGATGAGAAACGTTGCTATGGATGTGGCAAAAAGGGTCATATTAGAGCTCATTGCACGGAAAAACAAAAGACAAACGAATTGGTTGTACAGAAAATACCAAGCAAACCCATAGAAACCAAATTTAAGTGTTCCTTTTGTGGAAAATCTGGACACGAAGAACAAACCTGCTGGGCTAAACAAAGAACTGACCGAAAACAAATAAATCTATGCAAGAATTCGTTGGTATCAGATAATTACACCCCAGTGGTTATTAAGGGAAAATTATATCATTGTCTTCTCGACACAGGATCTGATTGTTCGTTGATAAGATCCGACATTGCTGACAAAATATCCGCAAAGAGAACTACAAATTTACTGTCTGTGCAAGGTATTGGGAGAGAACCTATTTTACTATCTGAGAGGCTTGAAACATTTGTAGAATTTGAAGATCTTATTGTTGAGGTTAACCTTTATTTGATTGATAAAAAACATTTACAAAATGAAATTATTATTGGAAGAGACATTTTGAAAGATCCTACGATTACAATTACGGTTACTGCCGATGGATCGTACTTACATCGCAGTAAGTCAGCTTTTTGTCTCAAAAGCAAAAATATTGTTACCATAACTGGTAGTATGTCAAAGCCTCGTACAAAGGAGCTGAATGTTATTTTGGATAAGTACTCCAAACACTTTATAGCGGGTTTTCCCACGGCAAGGGTAACTACAGGATCCCTAAGGGCCAGTTTCACAGTGGATATTTAAACTCTGATTGCAGTTTAAATAGGGAATTTCAGTTTCACAGTTGGAAGTTAAATACGATTTAAATAGCCGATTGTGGATATTTAAGTACGGCACAGAGTTGCAATCGAAAAGAAATAAACAGCTGATTTCGGATGTGCAAGCAAGCTGCGTCGACAATATTGCAATTTATAAGAGATCAAATTAAACATAAAACTGCATGGTTATAGCACATATAAATGATTCCATAGTATTATAAATAATATAAACTGTGGATTCTTTGCACAATATCCAATAATTCACTTCTTTCGGCCGACGAAAAATTTTTAGCTCGCGCTGCCTCCATAATTGAACAATTGAGCATATGTTTTTGGCAAGTTGTGTCAACCTTCAATTGTCAAATATTCGAAGTTGCCATTCATTATTCCGTTTTTAAATAAATGCACTGTGAAACTCAAGAAAAGTTAAACTAGATTTAAACTCATTTCGCAAATTAGATTTAAACATCCACTGAGAAACTGGCCCTAAGTATACGTTTAACGAAACATGCCAATATTTTCTTTAGGCCATATAGGATGGCACACAGTGAGCGGCAGATAACAAAAGAAATTGTTGCAGATTTGATAAATAATGGTATTATAAGAGAGAGTCACTCACCGTTTGCGAGCCCAATGATTCTTGTCAAAAAGAAAAATGGACAGAATCGCCTTTGTGTAGATTTTAGAGCACTAAACAAAATAACTGTAAAGGATCGCTATCTTTTGCCGAGGATAGAAGATCAACTAGATGAATTGTCTGGAAATAAATATTTTACGTCATTGGACATGGCATCTGGTTTTCACCAAATTCCAATTGCTGAGGATTCTATAGAAAAAACGGCTTTTGTCACACCCGATGGACATTATGAATATTTGCGTATGCCATTTGGTCTCGCTAATGCACCTGCAGTTTTCCAGAGGGCTATAAACGTGGTTTTGGGTGAGTTACGAGGCAAATTGGCTTTGGTATACATGGATGATGTGTTGATAACATCCAAAACCATTAATGAAGGTCTTGAAAAGCTTGATATTGTACTCAAGGCATTAGTTGGAAGTGGGTTTACCTTAAACATGGATAAATGTAAATTTCTTCAAACTACTATTGAATACTTAGGACGAGAAGTATCTGGAGATGGCATACGACCAAGCAAAACCAAAATCGATGCGTTAGTGAGTTCCCCGACACCAAGTAACGTTAAGCAAATACGTCAATTTATGGGGCTAGCGAATTATTTTCGAAAATTCGTACCAGAATTTGCTGCAAAAACTGCCTGTATCACGGCATTGACTAAAAATGATACGGAATTTGTATGGAGTAATGAATGTCAAGCAGCAAAAGATTACATAGTAGAACAACTTACAACTCGACCATTATTAGTATTGTTTAATCCTGATCTTCCAACAGAGCTGCATACGGATGCAAGTGCAAGTGGACATGGAGCTATCTTATTTCAGCGAGTTAATGGAAGATTGCATGTAGTTGCTTATTATAGTCAGGCAACTAAGTCGTATGAAGCAAAATATCATAGTTATGAGTTGGAGACACTTGCGGTGGTAAATGCGATGAAACATTTTAGGCATTACCTAATCGGTGTTAAGTTCTTGTTGGTTACTGACTGTAACGCTTTAAAGGCAACAAAAGAAAAAAAGAATTTACTTCCTCGCGTTGCTCGTTGGTGGATTTTTCTTCAAGATTTTGAGTTTGAGATTGTATACCGAAAAGGGAAGACTTTATCACATGTAGATTACCTTAGCCGAAATGTGCCAACAACATCTTGTTATCAAATTGAGAGTTTGTCCGAAACATGGTTACATATTGAGCAGCAAAATGATCCAGATACATTGGAAATCATAGAGAAAATTAAAAGTGGCGATACCAACACATCAACGCAGTTCAAACTCAAAAACGGATTGTTATACAAGAAACTGGAAAATACTAACAAACTTTATGTACCCCAACAATGTCGATTGTCGTTAATGAGACGTTTCCATGAAGAAAACTGTCATGTCGGATGGGAAAAGACTCTTATGAAGATACGAGAGCATTTTTGGATGCCGCATATGACTAAAAACGTCAGAAAATTTGTGAATTCTTGTGTAATCTGCCTGGTGGCTAAAAGGCCGTCTGGAAAGAAACAGTGTGAACTTCACCCAATAGAAAAGAAGCGAATCCCATTCGATGTGGTTCATGCTGATTTTGTGGGACCATTTGACGAAAAAGACTATCGTTATATTTTCATTTTGATTGATGCTTTTACAAAATTTGCAGTTTTATTCCCTTGTAAAACCCTTACAGCTGCGGAAACTGTTCAAATGCTTTATAACTATGTAATGCTATTTGGAGCTCCAGCCAAGCTTGTAAGTGACAGAGGCACTAATTTTACTAGTGCTGAGTTTAAAAACTTCTGCATGTCGTTGGGGATAACACATTATTTAATTGCAACTGGATTTTCTCCGCTGAAGGTATTAACAGGTATATCGGGACGGACTCCAGATATTAGTGCATTTTTAGCAGAGCTCGAAATTGAGCCACAATTTGACGACGTAGAAGAAATACGAAAGCTTGCCAGCGAACGAGCAGAGTTAAATGCAACTCGAATGAAAATCAGATTTGATCAAAATAAATGCAAACCAACTCAATTAAAAATTGGACAAAAGGTTGTCTATTGTAGTAACCAGAGGCGCAAATCGAAGTTACAGCCGTATTATCGTGGTCCTTATGAAATAGTTGGTGTCCTTCCCAATGATCGATATAAGTTGAAGAAAGAAAACTGCAAAACTTTTATTGTTGCAGCAAGAGAGGTCATTCGGCCTTTAAATGAGAGTGAAGACGAGAAGGATGTTAGTAACTAATATAAGGTAAAATTTTGTGAAAAAAAAAATTCTCTATTCAATAAGAATCGAATTCATGAGGAAGCTTAAGATTGTCTCTGAGTCATAACTTTTGGTTTATGTGTTGAAGTTTTGAACAAGCTTAAGATTGCCTCTGAGTCATAACTTTCAGTTTATGTGTTGAAGTTTTGAACAAGCTTTAGATTGCCTCTGAGTCATAACTTTCAGTTTATGTGTTGAAGTTTTAAACAAGCTTAAGATTGCCTCTGAGTCATAACTTTCAGTTTATGTGTTGAAGTTTTAAACAAGCTTAAGATTGCCTCTGAGTCATAACTTTCAGTTATGTGTTGAAGTTTTGAACAAGCTTAGGATTGCCTCTGAGTCATAACTTTCAGTTATGTGTTGAAGTTTTGAACAAGCTTAGGATTGCCTCTGAGTCATAACTTTCAGTTTAGGTGTTGAAGTTTTGAACACGCTTAAGGTTGCCTCTGAGTCATAACTTTCAGTTTAAGTGTTGATTTGCAAACAAGCTTAAGATTGCCTCCGAGTTGCGATTCAAGAAGTAACATCTGAAATAATGATTCTGCTTACAGCTCTGGATATCTGGTGGTTAACTGTACAAGAGGACAGATTACTGCTGTGGAATTTGAAATAATGAATTTGTGGTTTCTGTAAACTGTTTGTTTTCTTGTGATTTTAGCTTGTTCTTTCTGTAATAAACAAATGATTGTTTTGAAAACAAGAAGTTTTGAATTCATCGAGAGCGATGATTTTACAGGATGGCCGTGTTAGAGCAAAAAGAATAATACTTTGCTCAATTCAGTTTGAAGTGCTTTTCAATTTTTGTCATAAAGAATACGACGTCAGATCTGTACACCTTAAAAGTATAAAAGGGAGAAGTTGAACTGAAAAGTTTGTCATTTTTTAAAATTATTTGGTGGTGTACAGAATTGAAAAATAATAAAATCAAAAAAAAAAAGGATTCCTATCATATATGTGCATATATTTTAATAAATTTTCTCAGTAACGTTCAGCCGGTTTATGTGTTTCATGTTCAAATAAATGCCGCGATCAATAAAAATAGCAACAATCAATCACTTTCGAAGAATTCTATTGTCAACGCCAATTACGATGTTATGCGATAAAATATGTTTCATAATTTTCAAACCATAAGCATATTGTTGCTACTTTAGAATCAAACATCACAACTTTTAATGCAACTGATGAAAATTATATTACTGAATTAAGTAAATAAAATTTCTACCATTAGAAGTGTTGAATTTATTTACATAAGACACCTAAACAATATAACATATATAATGATTATCAATCAAGCAAAGCACGAATTTAATTTAATTGTCCAAAAAAAGTTTTACTTCAGCCGTGTGGTCTAAGCGCACGTGTTTTTTTCTATTCCCTTGTCTCCATCTTCCCGCTAGCACGCAGATTTTTATGTTCAATGTAATAATGCTTTGCTCAATAGGAAATATGGACAATTTTTAAACGCAATTATTTCGGAAATGACGACCAATCTTTGATCTGATATTTTTGTGCAAATGTACTCATCGAAATCTTTAAAATGATATATAATATATCATGCAACTCCCTCTAGATCGTCTGAACTAAGCGCCGGTCTTCAAATAAATAATAGATTCATTAATTAATTAATTTCAGCAACAGCCAATCAGAGCACAACAGGGAAGAAGATGCACTGCTGTATATAAGGAGCAGCTGTAGCAAAAGCGGACAGAACTGTACGAGCTGCCAAGCAGAGGTTATCTGATTTTTACTCTTCGTTGTTTCTTTTGGTTAAATTCTAATCTCAAAAGGGGTCTTAGTAGGTCTCAAAAAATCGCTCAAGAAAAATTTTGCATTATTTCTTGAGGGAAAAATAGTAGTAGCCAAGTAATTTTGACAGCTAACAGCTGATGCAAATCAAAGCAAAATGTCGTTAAATGAAGATTGGTAAGTTTTCACAAAATTTACTATTATTTGATTAATGCATTATTTATATATATTTTTCAGGCATAATATGGTGTCCACACTAAATACCGCAATTTTTGTGTTTTGTGCGGAACAAATTGAAGCGGAAGAGAGGGACAAGCAAGCTAAAACCAAAAGATATTGGGTTTGCCCCTACCTAAAAGAGCGAAATGATAAGGGAAGGTTCGCGACGGACTTTGAAAACTTAAAAAGAGACCCTTCGCTCTTCATCGAAAACTTCCACATGCCACCGGAAGTTTTCGAAGAATTGTACATCATGTTGGAGCCACACTTGCTTCGGAAGCGGAACACCAGGCCAAAAGAGAGACATTTGGAAGGAACGCCAAATCCTCTGTGAACTCCCAGGCAACACACTCGCCAAATTCTGGCTCCTCTAGCACATCGCCACCAGCGCTGCCGCTTGCAGCCTTTTGGCCAGACCTGGCGCGATAGCGATGGCTTTCACGCAAGGTGATCCATGCAGCTCTGCATTCACCCGCTGGGAAGAAGGCAATAATTACAAAAAAAGCAAAATCTTATAGCTTGTTGCTTACCGGATTTGCCAAACACCGCACTTATCGCCTCCCAGGCTTGATCCATAGCATTTTTGTTGCTATGGTTTGGATCGGTCAGGTCCCAAATCCTTGGCCTTTCCTTCAACAGCTTCGCCAACTCTTGTTTTTCAACATCAGAAAATTTGTTGAGGCGCTTCTTTTGGCGTTTCGGCGCACTTTGCGGTGTGTTTTGAGTATTTTCCGAGTTTTCCATGTCTGAAAATAAGATAATAGATTAAAATAATTGAAATTCTGAAATAAATCAAAATATTTTGCAAATTTACAACCTAAAATGAACATTAAATGTTTTGCTTACCTCTTTCGCCCGTTAATATCCGTTGAATGTCTTCTTCTTGTTAAAGTAATAACGTTTCAAACATTATTCCTTGCCAAAACCTGAGTTACCCTATGCACATTTCCACTTAAAAAAAGTAGTAAATTTCGTAGCAGATTTCTTGAGACCTGCGATAGGGGTCAAGTAATTTTGACGCAAGGAAATTTCTTGAGCATTTTGTTGGCGTTTTTTTATATGGTTTTCGCTTTTCTTGAGAGCTGCTAAGACCCATAAAAAGGGTATTTCTGGTACGGAACCCTTATGGTCTAATTAGTCCAGACGTGTCGAATTCAAACGTGTCGGACAGCAATTTGCCCAGTTACTCTAACACCTAAACGGATTGCAGCTGTCAGTCTTTTCTTTTTGCTAGTGCTGCCGTATAGTTTTGTGCACAAAGGAAGAACGCTGTTTATTTTCTTCTGAGATGAAATTTTACATTCTTTATTTAATTTATGGCACAGAATTATCATAATTGTTACATCTCTACATTGTGTAGGGGAGAGGGGGTACCTTCGTCCTTGGGGCACATTCGTCAAAGGCGATTTCGGTATGAATGAGTCATCGGACATAACTGTTAATTAGTTAAAACTAACCCATAACTAGCATAAATATCCCTCACAAAGTTTGCCATCTCTATCTGAACTGCTGATAAAGTTTCATTTGATTTTGTGTTTTCGCGCTTCGTTGCAGAATATTCAGGTCGGTAACGTAAGAACTTTGTGCTGTATTTATACCATTATTTCGAACAAAATTGTATTAGTATTACTTTAATACTAATTATTTTGTAAATAAAAGTTTATTAAGTGAAAGTAAAGCACTGAAATTAGAAGTAAAAAAATAAAAAGAAAAAAAAGTGACACCAGGGTGGACTCGTCTTTTTTTCATGGGGCACATTCGTCAATATAACGTACTAAAAATCGAAATCGAGTTGAAGCCTCCAAGACCCTCGAACCTGGCTTAAACCTCCCGTAACCACACAAAATTAATATTAGGGTCGATCTCAGCACTTTCAACATTATATATAAAAAATTATTTATAAAAAAAATTTTACAATAACTACCTTTTTTTGAAGCTCTTAAACATAATTTTTTTTAATTTTTCAATGCAAAATATAATAAATACGTGTTGTGTAACCAAAAATATGTCTTATTTAGTCAAAACAAGATTTTGTATCACCTTATGGTACTTTAAAGTATGAATGCCGAAAGTGCCCCGCCAAATGCCGAAGCTACCCTGGCATGGGGGCACATTCAGCGAAATTACTTTTTTTACTAATCATGAAAAAAATAATACAAACGGAACTTTTTAAAGAAATTTTAGTATAACATTTTATTGTTAAATAATGAGGTATTGTAGCAGTGTAATCGGTTTTTAAATATATTGATTACCTTCTGAAATATAGGCCTTCAAAAAAAAAGAGACGAAGGTACCCCCCTCTCCCCTACTACTTTTTTAACTAATTTCGGCAAAAACAATCCACTTCTTTTGTTGAACTAAAATCGAAGGTCACTGGCAACACTTTTCTGCAACAAAGTTCACAAGCAAAATATATCGTGAAAAATGAATTCAAACGACGAAATAATTGACTCAATGCTTTTAGTGTTGTGTAAAATGTACGATGTGTACAAATTAAAAGCAAACGAAAGCGTAGGTAGACTGTATTTTCAATAAATATTCGCTTGTTTTAATCAGTGTTGCCGTTTTAATTCTTGCATAGGAAAAGCATTATTTCTATTTCAATTTTCCAGTGACTTTTTTGTATGGCAACATTCTTTTCACAGCTGACACGATTTTTGTAGTAGTTTTCTGATCGACGCAGAAATTTCTACTACTCAAACCGGTCAGAGTAATGCCTGTATCACACTGCTTCCGATTCTTGTCGGCGACATGCTTCCGACTCTCGCCGACTGTCGTCGACAGTGTGATAGTGCTACCGACTGTCGGAAACAAAGTGTCGGCAGCAGTGTGATAGCATTGCCGACAAAACACACTGTCGGATGCCAGCACTTTGTCGGGTAGGTAGCTGTCGGCAGGTCGGAAGCTACATACGGTAGCGTTGCTGCCGATTTTTTGTGTCTGCGAGTGTCGGAAACTCTTTTTTGTGACATTTCAATACAGAAATTTGAATTTAAATTTAAAAATTGTTCGAGCGGCAGACACAAGATGCCTTTCGAAGATATTTTCGACGCCACACAAGAGGAATTCACTCCTGGCCAAGATCCAACAAGCACCGAATCAGCTTTTGATGATGAACAAACTGAAGCATTGATTGCCGCTGTTCAGTGTCGCCCTACGCTATGGGTATTTTCCATTTCTTTGTATTTCGGCAATGTGTTATTCATATCTCATTTGTAGAAAACGCGTGGCAAAACGACCGCGTGGATGACGGTGGTGGATGAATTTTGTATTAATATTTTTTTACTTCTACTGGATTCAACGTTGAGGCGGAATTGCTGTGAATGTGAACCTTGCTTAGTGCGTGTAGTTGATGTCGTAAAATTGTCAAGAAACTTACATTGCCCTTTTTGCAAAAATTATAGTTTTGAATAATGTATATCGGAAAAAATATGGACCCACCTCCATGTTAAATATTGAATGGAAGAAATGTAAATTGTATGTACTCTTAAAAAACTGCCAAAAATAAATGCCCAAAAGTGAACACTCAATTGAGAAGCCACTCTAGGGTTAAGCATGCAAACCAGAAAATCTCTACTTGCTAAAAGTAAATGAAACACCAATGCTGTTATCAAATTGGAAAATTTATTTATTTATGCAATTCGGCAAGGTGAAGGTTAGGGTCGAATATAAGATAATTCAGCTGCTGGCCACAAATAGAAACTTTGACTTGTTTATGTAACGATTCCAAAGCTGAGTTGTTGGATCGGCCGGTAATTTTTGCAGGCTCTGAACTAACCGCACAATTATTTATACAGGAGTGGCACGTAGTCATCCCATTCAGCCTGATATTAGTTGCCGGCTATGGGATTACCCAACGCGTACTTGATAGCGTTTCTCCTCGAACGTAAGCAGACAGCACTTCGCCTTTTGATATGTCACTGCCGGGTATATTGCTGACTAGCCAATGGTGCCACTCACGGAATTTCGGATCAGCGCGGCTAGGTGCATCGGGGTCCGTCATACACAATATGTAGAAGGCATTCGAGTCGGTTTTCCATGCGACGGTAGGTTCGTCATTGACTTGAGTCGGCATAAGAACGTCATTTGATCCACGGCTTGACCCAACAAGAGCGTCTCGTTTTGTTTTTCGGCTCAATCTTTCGCCCATTTTCGCACAATTTTAATTTAATTCACACAATTTCCAATCAGTCACAGAATGTCTTGTCGTCGGCAGTGTGATAGTGTTACCGACAAAAGGCAGCCGACTGCCAAAAATCGGCGACAAATTTGTCTCTAGTGTGATAGGGTTTCCGACAGTCGGCTGCCGGCAGTTGCCGACATGTCGGCGACCGACAGTTGACAATGTCGGCAGCAGGTGTCGGCAGCCAAAAATCGGAAGCAGTGTGATAGTGTTTCCGACTGTAGTCGCCGACTTTTTGTCGATGACAGTCGGAAGCAATGAGTCGCCGGCAAAAATCGGAAGCAGTGTGATACAGGCATAATAGCGTACATTGTGTTCGGGTAAGATAGATTGTGTCAGCTGACACTATTTCTTACTTTACTACTAGAGTAATTCTACCATAATTCTACCATTAGGGCGCGAGCCCGACTCGCACTTGACTGCTTTTTTTTTGTTTCTATGAGCGATTTTTTCCCATGGCGTTAGGACGCCTGCTCTCATTAGTACCTGCGGGGTTAAATTATAGAAACGTATAGGAACAACATGCAAAATTCAGTACTATTTAAATTTGAAAATTACCGGCGTACCATATCACATAATTTCAGTACCTTTTTGTGAATACCAATAAAATATTGTGTACTGCTCTGCAAGTTTTAAATTCTTTTTGCGAAAAATTTCAGAGCTCTAAAATTTAATTTATGGGAGACTAAAAAGTAGAAAATAATATTATATAAAAAAAAACTTTTTAAAAATAAGCTTTAATTCATTTAATGTACTAAAAAGTAGAAAATAAATTGTTTCGAAGTCACCAGTATCTTACTATCAATAAAAGCTTGTGCGCTCAATATCCATATTCACACTTATCTTTCATTACTAGAATCTATTTGCAAAAAATAATTTAAATAAAATATTGTGTTAACTGGTTGACAAATTTTGAACACATGAGCGCCCCAAGCTTTTATGGATAGTAAGATACTGGTGACTTCGAAACAATTTATTTTCTACTATTTAGTACATTAAATGAATTAAAGCTTATTTTTAAAAAGTTTTTTTAAAATAAATATTTTATTCTGTGCGCACACGATTTTGCAAAAAGTTAAAGTGTTAAAAGATTTAAAAAAATCGCGTACTAGACGTACTGGAAGATGTTCAAATTGAAAGAAACGGTAGGTACAGTGTTATCGTGATTAGTTGGAGTTTAAGGGCCAGTTTCACAGTGGATGTTTAAATCTAATTTGCGAATTGAGTTTAAATCTAGTTTAACTTTTCTTGAGTTTCACAGTGCATTTATTTAAATACGGAATAATGAATGGCAACTTCGAATATTTGACAATTGAAGGTTGACACAACTTGCCAAAAACATATGTTCAATTGTTCAATTATGGAGGCAGCGCTAGCTAAAAATTTTTCGTCGGCCGAAAGAAGTGAATTATTGGATATTGTGCAAAGAATCCACAGTTTATATTATTTATAATACTACGGGATCATTTATATGTGCTATACCATGCAGTTTTATGTTTAATTTGATCTCTTATAAATTGCAATATTGTCGACGCAGCTTGCTTGCACATCCGAAATCAGCTGTTTATTTGTTTTCGATTGCAACTCTGTGCCGTACTTAAATATCCACAGTCGGCTATTTAAATCGTATTTAACTTCCAACTGTGAAAATGAAATTCCCTATTTAAACTGCAATCAGAGTTTAAATATCCACTGTGAAACTGGCCCTAAGTAAATAAATTGAAATTTGGTTTTCTTAGTTCGGAATTTACTCGGATCTAGGACTCGCTGAAAAATATCAGACCCCACTAAGAACATCTCTCGACTCGTCTTATTTTCAAATCTTACGAAGTTGGCAAAAAAAGTGCCTATATTAACATAAACGATTTTCTTATTTTCTTAGGCCGGTGTTACGCAGAGGATCAAAAAAGTCATGACCAATGTATTTTTATGCTCTTTCCTCTCATGATTTCACTATTTGCCCAAACTATGTTACGTAGACGGTCTTGTGATCTCTTACTTTCTTGATACTATTTCTGCGAGACTTTTTTTGCATCTCTGTTATTTTTGCTTGAACATTTTATTTCTGCAATAAAAATTTGGAAAATGGATCTCTTTATTGGATACTCAATATTTTATTTTTCACATCAGCAATAGTTAGGCCAATCACGTTATCTTCCAATGAACTCAAAATTACGTTGAATGCCTTTTCCCTCTTATCCCTGTCCTGATATGTGGCATTTTTGATGTTCCAAATGCACTCGTGTTGATGGAGCAGGGATATCAACTGCTCTGTGTTTCCTCGCGTCCATTGTATCGACATTGCAATATAATCAATATAGCATGTATGTAAATTCAATAATCGGGGTTATTAGTGAAAAATATACTTACATTTTGTAGAAAATACACTTGTTTTCTTTCACTTGTGCTTCAAGCACACCGAATAACTAATAATGATTTTATTTAACAAAAGTTCAATAATGGCGTCGAACAAGCACACCGAATAATGGTTGTGCGTTAACCGGCTTTTATTTACAATGTTTCACAACGGAAGTACTATAAGTAGCGAACACGACCGCTTTCGATTACCACTCAATGTCAACTAACTTATTTGAATAGTTTTCCTTGCGTCAGAAGGAGTGTGAACAAAGAAAGAAGAAAACGCCATTCGCGTTCTAGAGGTTTCTACTTCTCGACGTTTCTCAACGCGTGCCTTTCACTATCTCTTTCTCTCTCTTTGTCACTCTCCCTTTGCGCTTATCGTTTTACAGGGATGAAATACATCTAATATTAGGCAGGGATACAATACGCGAAATCTTTGAATATAAATATTATAAATTCCATTACAGTTCGGCCAAATCTGACAAATGATCGACCTCGATCATAAACATTTTCAATTTACAATATTTATATGCATTCAATGGTAGCACTAACAATAGCTGTGTAACTTAACAATACAATTGCACACTTTAGTCTCAACAGTAGACTGTACATTATTTGGGAATGAGCTACCAATGTCGTACATATTCACATATACTAGCCTAATAATGGCGTCTACATACATTCAATACACAATATTTCCATCACTAATAAAGAAACAATTTTCACCAACCGGGCCGCTCAAGCAATTACAATATTTATCAGAAAATTCCTCAATCTATAATATCGGCCCGGCGGCAAAATAAACACTAATCGGAAGAAACACTAATCGGAAGAAACACTAATCTGAAGGAACACTAGTCTGAAGTTCAATGAACGCATTCTGCGAACAAATTTAACCAAACTGTACTTGTGCAAAATTACAACATTTGCAAACCAATATGCGAGCACAATTACGCTCGAATTTTTCCTAAGAAACACTTATTAGACACTATATCTGTCCTACACAATTTCAATTTTTCAATTTGAGCAACTATTGCTTACTACCTCACAAGAGCAATCCTTCAAACAAACCGGTTTTTTTTTTGTTTTTTTAAGGCTGCGGAACATTTTAGTTTGAGTCAATAATATGCAAATTTTCTGGATGAATCTCCTCACTGATGACGACGCTTACTGTCTCCATCGCAGGCTGCTTACAACTCCTCAATTTATGGTCCTTGCTGCCACACCGGAAGCATGATCCTATGACACGCCTTGGTTGTTTGCATTGCCCGAATTGTGAGCAATTAAAACACCTGGCATCCAAAATGTTTGGCTGGACCGGAACACTTGACCGTTGAACAGCATTTTTTTGTAGTACAGCCACTTCCTCGATATTTGTCGAAATTTACAGCAATTGATGTGCGTTTTAATATGGCGGCTATGCCTGATAAGAGACGCGCGCACATACATTCAAAATGGTCGCTTTGCTTGTTGATTCCAGCTGCACTCTCGAAGTCGATCAGCCATTTTCCAATCGAATAAGCGTTATCGCCAAAAAATTTCGGAACGATACAATCGACCTCCGTAATTGAAAGGCGTTCGAGCCCACCTGCCACTGATTCCTCCAAAGATTTCAATTCTGCCTTCAGGAGCAGCATCTTCTTTTTTTTTCTCCAATATAGCAATTACTTCATCCAAGTTGGCGTCATTGCTCTGCGCCTCTACAATATTAGCAGCAACTATGTCTGCTTTGTACTCGCCACTTACACAGCTACCGGGATCGGTATTAATATTTGGAGCAGCGCTCAAGAGTTTACGGAGCTGTGTCACCGCAGCAGGATACTCCACGCCTGCCTCGTCCAAAGCGGTTGTTAGGCCAGATTTGCTGAATTTAGGCATGGTCTTTTGTTTCAGACCCCACACCTGATGTAGAAAATACACTTGTTTTCTTTCACTTGTGCTTCAAGCACACCGAATAACTAATAATGATTTTATTTAACAAAAGTTCAATAATGGCGTCGAACAAGCACACCGAATAATGGTTGTGCGTTAACCGGCTTTTATTTACAATGTTTCACAACGGAAGTACTATAAGTAGCGAACACGACCGCTTTCGATTACCACTCAATGTCAACTAACTTATTTGAATAGTTTTCCTTGCGTCAGAAGGAGTGTGAACAAAGAAAGAAGAAAACGCCATTCGCGTTCTAGAGGTTTCTACTTCTCGACGTTTCTCAACGCGTGCCTTTCACTATCTCTTTCTCTCTCTTTGTCACTCTCCCTTTGCGCTTATCGTTTTACAGGGATGAAATACATCTAATATTAGGCAGGGATACAATACGCGAAATCTTTGAATATAAATATTATAAATTCCATTACAATTTCTTCTGAAATTAATACACGCACACAGGACAAAAAGCAATCAGAATGAAAAAGCAACGTAAATAAACTAAATTCCAGCCAGTGCTGCTAGTAAGCATTTTATTTCACCATATCATACACTTTCTGTTGAATTGTACTATTATTTTACTACTAAAGGCCGAAAATTAGTGAAATTTTACAACGCAGCCCTGTTTTGATTTGGTGATTTGGCATCGACAGCCGAGTCTCTCATGATCCCAAATGGTCAAATTACGCTCTTTCGGTTTCGCTCTCATTTTTCCATTTTACATGGGAAACAACAACAACACGTGACCGTGACCGTGACCAGACCGTCTACGTAACACCGCCCTTAGGGCCAGTTTCACAGTGGATGTTTAAATCTAATTTGCGAATTGAGTTTAAATCTAGTTTAACTTTTCTTGAGTTTCACAGTGCATTTATTTAAATACGGAATAATGAATGGCAACTTCGAATATTCGACAATTGAAGGTTGACTCAACTTGCCAAAAACATATGTTCAATTGTTCAATTATGGAGGCAGCGCGAGCTAAAAATTTTTCGTCGGCCGAAAGAAGTGAATTATTGGATATTGTGCAAAGAATCCACAGTTTATATTATTTATAATACTACGGGATCATTTATATGTGCTATACCATGCAGTTTTATGTTTAATTTGATCTCTTATAAATTGCAATATTGTCGACGCAGCTTGCTTGCACATCCGAAATCAGCTGTTTATTTGTTTTCGATTGCAACTCTGTGCCGTACTTAAATATCCACAGTCGGCTATTTAAATCGTATTTAACTTCCAACTGTGAAACTGAAATTCCCTATTTAAACTGAATTAGAGTTTAAATATCCACTGTGAAACTGGCCCTTAGTGATTTAATTTTTACATTTATACTGTATAAATAATGGTAAAACATACATATGTTAGACTTAAGTCTATTTAAATATGTATTTATATATATAACACATTTTATTAATAAAATTGAAAAATAAAATACTTTTATATTTCTTTCATTTTTTCTCAGGGGAAACATAATTTCGATATTCGAATTTCGAAATTAGGAACGCAAGTACAAAGCAATTTTAAGCCGGAGTTCTAATGGTGCGTGCGTGCGCAACATTGCGCTGAAAATTTTTGACAGCTAAGTTGAACTAGTGCAAACATATGAAGAGAGTGCCAATGAGCGGCGCGCTGAACGCAGTGCGCAGAAAGTTGACCAACTTTAAACTTTTGCACACATTTTGCGCTAACAGCTCATCTACAGTCCACATACACACTTTGTGGTTGCCATCAGTGTGAAATAAAAGTGTGATAGCTGCATATATTTTTATGTTGTACTTATTTCAATCAATATTAGGTTTAAACGATATATACACAATATTAAAAGTTAATATAGCTATAAACTTTGAACGAAATATGTTCTGTAAACTATTTAAGAATGGTTACTGCTTAAGTTGTAAATTGCCGAAATGGGGTGACTCTTTTTGGAGCGCACGCATACTGTGCATTGGAACAGCTCAAGTGCGCTTCAAATTTTTGGGATTACGCACTGCGCAATGGTGCGCACGCACGCACCATTGGAACTCCGCCATTAAATCAAGATTTTTAGTTCTTGAATCTATCACGAAAGAGTTTTAAAATGAGTCTATTTCGATCTTATATTAATGCGGCCTCTACACGGTCAGTTTGCTTGAGCCAAACGTTAGCATGTGTTAGAGAATATTTGTATGTATGGTAACAAAGACACGGATGGAAATGACTGACCAAATATCAAAGTGGTTTAGATATTTTTGACGCACTGCATGGGCCAAACAAAATTGCCATTTCGTTTTGTTCGTTGCGCCGTAAACATCGTGCGCATGTCGGAAAACAAAACAAGCGACGCGAAAAAAAAATTTTTGTCGCGAAATTTATGCGATAACTGACTTCTTTTTCTTAAGCACTATTTAATCCGAGTGCTCTTCTCTTTATTTTTTCACTTTTTAACACACTTTGCCAGTGCAAAATATGCGATACAATCGTCCGTGTCACTCATCGTATGTCTGCACACCACAAAGAGTCGGAAATTATGAAGATTGAATTGCAATGACTGTTGTGTGTAAGGGCTAGGCATCAGTTTACACGTACACATGCCAGACATAGAATGACTGACCGTGTAGAGGCCGCATAAGAATGTGCCGTCTTGAATCAAGATTATATGTTCATAAAATTAGCAGAAAACATTCTTATAACAAGAATTTTCTGCTTATTCAAGTTTAGTATCAATATAAGATTTCCGCGCTTGGTTTAAGAATTTTCAATCTTAACCGACTTTCGTTAATGTTTCGGCTTGATTTTGAACGGTTATTCTTGAATTTAGCTCGTTTTTTCCCTGAGTGTAAGATTTTTAATGAAGCAAATAATTTGGAGTATAAAGAAAAATATTTAAATGAAAAAATTTAATTGTCTTGATAAATTTCTTAACAGTCATTAAGGGTATTCATTTAAGCAGATAAATCTGCACATTGCTCAAATTTATCAATTTATCAAGTGTGTCAAATGAACGCACTTGGCAAAGTGTTTGTGCAAATGGTGTTTGGCTGTCAAAAGGAAAAAACTAAAATGCCGAGAATCAGTGAAAAAATAAAGATTAATGTTGGAGCTGTTTAGAAAAAAATACTGTAACCATTTTGCGTTAATTTTGATTGTTCAATACTAAATTTTTATCATAATGTTATAGATCATAGCTAAGCAGGGTTGCATTCGTTGTCGTCTAAGTTTACAAACATCGTTTGCACAGCGAAATCATTGGGCAAATGTATCACATTTGTGCAAATGAACTTTCATACAAAATTTTACAGTTCGTTTATCAGGTGATAAATTTGTCAAATTTGTCACGTTATCAGGCTTTTGCGCGTTTAAATGAATAACCCTATACATTTCAACTTCGCTGTAAGTGGAAAAATCGCTCTCACGGACGCAACGGATTCTATGTGACGACCACTTTAGAGCCCAGTTCCAATGGTGCGTCCGTGCGTTTCATTGCGGTTAAAATTTTTTACAGCTAAGTTGAACTAATACAAACATTCGAAGAGTGTGCCACTGAGAATTGAATGCAAAAAGTAGACCAATTTTCAACTTTTGCGTTAGCGCATTCCGCAATCGAACGCGCGCACACGACATTGGAACTCCGCTCTTAGACATCTGTTAAGAAGGTACGCCCGATACGAGACGTACAAATCGAGGTTCGTTTTTCCCTATACAACCCTGGTTTTATTTAGAAATGGTACAATCAATTTCCAACCCTAACTACGTCCCTACTTTTTACCGTGCGACAGAACAGTCTTGATAGAAATTTAACCAATAACTAGCAGCTGAAAATATTTTATTAATAAAGGTTTTTGTGAATTTTGACGTTTTTCAAAAGTTGAAAAGGATAGTTAATATGTCTGGAGCAGGAGCAGAAAAATTACAACCTTCTGAATCTACTGTTAGTGATTTGCGATTGTTTCGTCTCAATAGAACTGCGATAGCTGTTCAGCAAGGTTTTTGTAAAGAACATACGTATAGGTAGCGTTGTTGTCTTAAACATTTCACACTTGTTTTTCCAGAACGCGTGCCTGGTATGAAACGTATCCAAGTGATGGCAGATAGTGATAGTGATGAATCCGATGTGAGCACTATCCCAAAAAAAGCGAAGGTTGATCTTACAGTAAAGGAGAAAGAAGATCGTTTTCTGGCCACAGCAAGAATCTCGACAGAATACGATACAATGGTAAGAGTACAACAAATTTTGATTCATATGCGCAAAAGCAGCTTTATAGCAGAATACGCTCGCAGTATTACTTTTTATGCTCATGTGACGTCTGGCCTGGAAATGAAATTGCAAGTTTTTATTAATATTTGCAGGACATTCAAGATGCTTTAGCACGCAACAATTGGGTCGTTCCCGAAGCACTGCGGTACCTTAAGCACACCTGCAAGCCAAAGTTATCCCCAACAGTCGTAACTAATCGAAATAAAAATACAACATCAGCAGCAGGAAATGCTGCTTCCAATGGCTTGAAGTCCCACAAAAAAAGCGGTAACTACTGCGAATATGATGAGACGGACGAAGAAGTACAGCAGGGAACAGAACAAGTATACGACAGCGAGGAGAGTGACTCCGAAGTGGCCAACGAGATGACTGGACAGCGTAAAAGAGTTTTTGATTTTATGAATACTGCTAGTCTTATTGAGTTACAAACAGTTAAGTCACTCTCTGAAAAAAAGGGTAGCATCATAATGGAATTGCGCCCTTTCAAAAATTGGGCTGACTTGAGGGAAAAACTGGAATGCAATAAATTAGTTTCAGCTGAACTTCTCAATAATGCGCAAGAGTTGGTAAACAAGCAAAATAATGTTGCGCATATTTTGGAAAAATGTAACAAAATGGTACGGCGCTTAGAAGTTGCAATTGAGACAGGGGCTGGAATATCGGAACAACCCAAATTACTCAGTGACAAGTAGGAGTACATATAATGTAAAATTTTTTTTTCTTTTGAAAGCTATTTTCTCTTACGCAGATATCATTTGGCTGATTATCAATTGATCGGATTAAATTGGCTGACTGTGATGCACAATCAAAAAATGAATGGTATTTTGGCCGACGAAATGGGGCTAGGCAAAACAATACAGGTAATTGCTTTCCTGGCATACCTTAAGGAAAATAATCTCGCCAAAGGGGCTCACCTTATTGTCGTACCCGCATCAACGTTGGATAACTGGAATATCGAATTATCGAAATGGTGTCCCAGCCTAAAGGTAGAAAAATACCACGGAAGTCAAGATGAACGAAAACGCATGCGTCTTCGATACGCCAAAGATGGATTCACTGGTTTTGACGTGTTGTTAACAACGTATGCATATTTAATAACATTTTTCTTGGAATTCTATAGTTAGCTCATTATAGATATCATATAGTCAGTTCCACACCGGAAGAGCGAAAAATGTTTCGGGTATGCTGTCTGCACTATGTAATTTTCGATGAAGCTCACATGCTCAAGAATATGACTACTCAGAGATATGCAAATTTGATAACGATCAACGCAGAAATGCGAATTCTGCTGACAGGGACACCTCTTCAGAACAATCTGCTGGAGCTGATGTCATTGTTATGCTTTGTAATGCCGACCTTCTTTGCCAAGAGCATTAATGACATCAAAAGTTTATTCGCTAAGGTTGAGCAAATATTTGAATTCTCGCATTCTGTTGTATAAATATTTGTCTTTGTTTTATTAATAATCCACAGAAAAGTAAGATGGAAAACACCACAGATGACGTATCACAATTCCAAGAGACTCAAATTGAGCGTGCAAAGCGAATAATGAAACCTTTTGTGCTACGCCGCCTTAAAAAGGATGTTCTTAAAAATCTGCCAAAAAAGTGTTCCTATGTTGTAAGTTTTATTGAACAACTGCATAAGCCAAAGCTTCTGAGGGTTGGTTTATAATTCCTAATTAGTTTTCGAACCAAAATAACAATAAGGTCGCAGTGGATTAGTGCTCAGTCCCTGATGCAAGCGGATGTTGGTTTGATCCCTAGCATATACATAAAGTTTTGCAAATTATTTCTTTGCGCGGAGTTATATCTCATTCAACTCATATAAAAGGCATTGAGGCGCGAACAGTTTCTACACGAACAGCGCAAACGGATGTATGCTCCAAAGATATGAATAGCTTTTGGTCATTCGTCAAGCGAGTGAAGAACCAGACCTCATTGTGTTTTTTCGCTCTTTGCGAATAATTAAATCTTCACTCGGTTGATTAGGCTAACTTACTGGCAGTGGTCTTCGCGGAAAATTCTAAACTTCCGGTTACCGATCAATAACTGCCCATTGTTAAAAGTATATCTTCTGCTATGCGAGGCTTCGGGTCGTGCTTTGGATTGTGCCAATTACCGCCCAATAGCAATATACTCTGTTCTATCGAATATTATGGAGTGTTTAGTAATAATAATTGATTGGCGCAACAGCCCGTGTGGGCTTAGGTCTAGCTTTCTCGCATAAACTTTGTGTGTGCTTGTCATATTTTGCACAAATTAACGGGACCTACTTTACCGAATCCGAATGGGTTTGAGAAGCTTTTCATGGCAAAGATTATTCTCGGAGAATTGCCAATTCACCGCGAGAAGTGGCGCTGCTCAAAGACACAATTTGAAATAAATTTCGTTTTTATTAGATGTTACCGGACCGGGAAATGAACCCAGGTCCTCCGCGTCAGCGACCAAGCACTTAGCCCACTGAGCTACCGCGGCGTTTAGTAAAAAACAATCTAATTAACTACCTTGAGGGCTTTCATAATGTATAATATATATATATATATATACATATGTATATATTTAGGGTTCCGTTCCGCTAAACGGACCCTTAAGGTCACATTTCGCCGCTTATTCAATACTTGTCGTATGTCGACTTTTTAACTTTTTTCAGAAGTTTCCTCAAAGAAAAAGAGAAACAATTTCCAGCAATACTGCGTTTGACAGAGAAAAGTTTTCTCAAATAGAGACAAACAAACAATTATTGGTTAAATATTTGCGTAGTCTGACCGTGCCTTAGGTAGGTAGGTAGGTTAAGTGGTCGTCTCGAGGACATAACTTAGGGTAAAAGGCCCATTGTGTTACCACGTGGGGATTTTCACCTATACACTTCCCATGTATGGGAGCCACTTTGTGGCTCTGGTATATTGTGCCTTAAGAAATAGGTATTTTTTAAAAACAGTTTATTTTGTACCTTTTTAAATTATGTATGTATATGTATATCCCGTGTACTCGTAAATAGAAAAAAACATTTCTTTTTTAATTGCTACTGTAGCACAAGGTGCCCATGAGTGATACACAGAAACTCTACTATCATCAGCTGGTGGAATATTACTCTAATCATAGGGGCGAAGTCTGTAGTGGAGATCGTGCTGGTGTCACCGTTATGATGGAAATGCGAAAAGCTGCAAATCATCCCTTACTCATGCGGAATCACTTTACTGACGCTAAGTTACGCGAATTGGCAAAACGTTTGGCCAATGTATCTTCCTACAAAAAAAACAATTCCCAGTATATATTTGAGGAGATGGCGGTAATGTCTGACTTTCAGGTCTGGCAATTATGCAAAAAACATGTAAGTTGCGAGTATTCGATGTATATTTTAGTATAATTGTTATGGTATTTGTATATGTACACTATTTGACAGGAACTATTTGATGTAACAATACCAGATCAACTAATTTGTGACTCTGGAAAATTTAGGCATCTTGATAAACTATTGCCGAAACTGAAGGATGAGGGGCACCGTGTTCTTTTTTTTAGTCAATTTACAATGGTACTCGACATAGTGGAACGCTATTTAAATATCAAGATGCATGGCTACTGTCGTCTGGATGGCTCCACTGCAGTGGAAGAACGCCATGATATGATAAATGATTTTAACGAAGATTCCAACATATTCATTTTTTTGCTTTCTACTAAAGCAGGTGGTGTGGGCATTAATTTGACGGCTGCCGATACTTGTATCATTCACGATATCGATTTTAACCCTTATAACGATAAGCAAGCTGAGGATCGCTGTCACCGTATGGGGCAAACGCGCCCGGTTAGCATTTACCGCCTCATATCGGAGAGCAGTATTGAAGAAGGTATCCTTATGGTTGCAGAGGAAAAGCTTAAGTTAGAACAAGATATTACTGGGATGGAGAAAGGCGCTTTGCAAGAACAAAGGTGTGTGGTGAAGTTGTTAACAATGGCACTAGGCCTCGATCAGGCGGAGGAGGAACAATTAAACAAATCCGTAAATAACTCACTCACATCACCATCTAAGTAACTTTAATCCCTAAGAATTGTGTAACATTATTATATATAAGTCCCAGCATCAGTTAATCAAGTTTTAAATATTCATACGAATGTTGAGGTTTTCGTTTACACTGTAGTAACTAATTATATTTTTTCTTATAGAATTGTTTTTTGTTACATGATCAGTGGAAAGCGTAAATATAGTGTAAAATCACGACGATATATATAAAAATTCAACGTATATTTAATAAAACTCGTATAATTATTAAGGTTGTCCTCAAATACATATAAATGATCGTAATTTTTTTTGCATGAAATGTGTACTAGAAGCATGGCATGTTGCGATTGCCCGGGAGTGCACCATTTCGAGGTTTACAGTGACTGCATTCACCTGGGGCGTTGGGGGGATTTTGTTCAAGCAGTAGAGTTGGAAAGGGTTGTAAGAAAAACTTTTAAAAATAAAAATATGATATATTACCTTACGTACAGCGATAAATCATAAGATTATAAAAGGCACGTTCGTAAATGCAGCACTGCAACATTAACGATGACATCGAGTTCGTTAAAGCAACATGGCGCATCACTCCTTTACGTCAAGCGTTCATTAATGCAACAGTTTGGCTTTACTGGAGTAAATTTTCTGCAACCACCGCTGTACTTGCTCTACTGTTGTATTTGCATCAGCAACTAAACTTGGCATAACTGCTGCAATTATGCACGAAATTGCTGCATTTACGAACGTACCTAAACTATTGCAGTAGTGCAACAAATTAAGAAAAAATTTTGAGGATTCATTTTGCAAAAATATTTGCAACCATAAAAAGAATTTATAATTAATTACATATTATGCCATAGTTGAGCTTTTCGGATGTTGCGCTTTGCATAGTGATCATATCCTTCTGGTATGTAAATTAATGCTCCTTTAGCTTTTGCAGACGGATTAGTATTTTTTTCATTTTTGCAGTTATGTCAGCTGTGGGAACTCGTAGATGTTGTTAGTTTCGACTTTGCATTTTTGGTAAGGCAGTAGAGCAGTGCCTTCAATCGTGTAGGACTTAGTTTTGTAAGTGGATGTAATAAGTGTTTGGGGAATATTTAGAAAAAAATTTTTATTTAATTTAAATTATTTTTTGCAAATAGATTCTAGTAATGAAAGATAAGTGTGAATAGAGGTTTTCAGCGCCCAAGCTTTTATGGATAGTAAGATACAGGTGACTTTGAAACAATTTATTTTCTACTTTTTAGTACATTTAATGAATAAAAACTTATTTTTAAAAAGTTTTTTATATAATATTATTTTCTACTTTTTAGTCTCCCATAAATTCAATTTTAGAGCTCTGAAATTTTAAATCAAAATCAAATCGAAATTCTCAAAAGTAAGAGATCCAATGTACGTGCGTTCGCAACGAATAACTGAAAGCATTGGAGCAAAGCGTGCTTCTGTACTGCTTATATACAGCAGTGCTTCTTCTTCCCTGTTTGACTCTGATTGGCTGTTGCTCAATTTAATTCTATTTAATTTAATAGGCGTACTTTTCCTTGCCCGTCTGGTCTGTTCTTGGTTTTCGTTGTTTTCGGTTGAATAGCAGCGCTCCTCCTTGCCCGCCTGTCCCCGAAACATTAGTTGATGTATTTGATGTGATTTAATGAAATATCTATATAATATTACTAGCTGTCCCGGCAAACGTTGTTCTGCCTAAAATAATTATTTTATTCCAAGATTTGTTTTTAAATGTATTTCAATAATGGTAGGAATTTTTTTGATAATATGAAAATTATGTACAGGAAGAATAGGTTTTCGTGAATAGGTAATCTACATACACAGATTCCCCGTATGATGTGGCACTCGGGTAAAGCCGGGTGAATCAGCTAGTTAAGATATAAAAATGAAAATTATGTACAGGAAGAATAGGTTTTCGTGAATATTTCCACTTCGACAACAGCTATCGGGTTCAAATTTTGTCAACGACTTTCTGTCAACTTTAGTATTATATGGTGTGAATCTGAGCCAAATCGGTCCATAAATAAGAATTTTCGAAAAAACGCCACCGTGGCAACACTTAGGAAGGTCTAACATGAAAACAAACCATTCATAGCACCACACGAACATATGTTGTGAGTATAAGGTCGATCGCTTCTGTGGTTCAGCCGTGATGCTGCGACATAAATACGCACAAACGTTTTTATATATTAAGATATGAAAATGAAAATTATGTACAGGAAGAATACGTTTTCGTGAATATTTCCACTTCGACAACAGCTATCGGGCTCAAATTTTGTCGACCACTTTCTGTCAATCTTAGCATTATATGGTATGAATCTGAGCCAAATCGGTCCATAAATAAGAATTTTCTAAATAACGCCACCGTGGCAACACTTAGGAAGGTCTAACATGAAAACGACCCATTCAGAGCACCACACGAACATATGTTGTGAGTATAAGGTCGATCGCTTCTGTGGTTTAGCCGTGATGCTGCGACATACATACGCACAAACGTTTTTATATATTAAGATATGAAAATGAAAATGAAAATTATGTACAGGAAGAATAGGTTTTCGTGAATATTTCCACTTCGACAACAGCTATCGGGTTCAAATTTTGTCAACGACTTTCTGTCAACTTTAGTATTATATGGTGTGAATCTGAGCCAAATCGGTCCATAAATAAGAATTTTCGAAAAAACGCCACCGTGGCAACACTTAGGAAGGTCTAACATGAAAACAAACCATTCATAGCACCACACGAACATATGTTGTGAGTATAAGGTCGATCGCTTCTGTGGTTCAGCCGTGATGCTGCGACATAAATACGCACAAACGTTTTTATATATTAAGATATGAAAATGAAAATTATGTACAGGAAGAATACGTTTTCGTGAATATTTCCACTTCGACAACAGCTATCGGGCTCAAATTTTGTCGACCACTTTCTGTCAACCTTAGCATTATATGGTTTGAATCTGAGCCAAATCGGTCCATAAATAAGAATTTTCTAAATAACGCCACCGTGGCAACACTTAGGAAGGACTAACATGAAAACGACCCATTCAGAGCACCACACGAACATATGTTGTGAGTATAAGGTCGATCGCTTCTGTGGTTCAGCCGTGATGCTGCGACATACATACGCACAAACGTTTTTATATATTAAGATATGAAAATGAAAATTATGTACAGGAAGAATACGTTTTCGTGAATATTTCCACTTCGACAACAGCTATCGGGCTCAAATTTTGTCGACCACTTTCTGTCAACCTTAGCATTATATGGTATGAATCTGAGCCAAATCGGTCCATAAATAAGAATTTTCTAAATAACTCCACCGTGGCAACACTTAGGAAGGTCTAACATGAAAACGACCCATTCAGAGCACCACACGAACATATGTTGTGAGTATAAGGTCGATCGCTTCTGTGGTTTAGCCGTGATGCTGCGACATACATACGCACAAACGTTTTTATATATTAAGATATTAAGATATGAAAATGAAAATTATGTACAGGAAGAATACGTTTTCGTGAATATTTCCACTTCGACAACAGCTATCGGGCTCAAATTTTGTCAACGACTTTCTGTCAACTTTAGCATTATATGGTATGAATCTGAGCCAAATCGGTCCATAAATAAGAATTTTCTAAATAACGCCACCGTGGCAACACTTAGGAAGGTCTAACATAAAAACGAACCATTCAGAGCACCACACGAACATATGTTGTGAGTATAAGGTCGATCGCTTCTGTGGTTCAGCCGTGATGCTGCGACATACATACGCACAAACGTTTTTATAAGCTTTATATTAACTTCAAATCAGGTATGTATGTCGTCAAATCTAGTAATCAATTTTTCACCCACTTCCCGACTACTTAGAGATCTGAAACTTTGCATACATGCCTAAACAAGAGCCCAATAGATGAATCAATAAATTTTATGGGCGTAGGATAAGGGGCGTGGTACTTTTTTATCAACTCCAGATTTGTGTATAACTTTAGAACTACACATCACACATCAATGAAACTCGGTAGGAACTTACTACATATCCATATCCTTCTACTGAGAAAATAAGGGGGCACTGGATAAAGGGGCGTGGCACCCCCATACAAACAAAATTTTTGATCTCGATTAGCTTTGGAACTAAAGGTCGTGCAGCATTGAAATTTCGTATGCAGTCGCCTCTTGGATGTGTCGTCCCACTGGTAAAATTTTATGGGCGTAGGATAAGGGGGCGTGGCACCCCCCATATAAACCAAATTTTTGATCTCGATTTGCTTTGGAACTAAAGGTCGTGCAGCATTGAAATTTCGTACGCAGTCGCCTCTTGGATGTGTCGTCCCATTGGTAAAATTTTATGGGCGTAGGATAAGGGGGCGTGGCACCCCCCATACAAACAAAATTTTTGATCTCGATTAGCTTTGGAACTAAAGGTCGTGCAGCATTGAAATTTCGTATGCAGTCGCCTCTTGGATGTGTCGTCCCACTGGTAAAATTTTATGGGCGTAGGACAGGGGGCGTGGCACTTTTCAAGCAACTACACACTTGGGCTTCAGTCTATAATTATAGGTACACCACACATCAATGAAAAACGATAGGAACTTACTTGCCGCGCCCTGCTGGCAAAATAGCAACAACTCACCGCGTCACAAATATGCCACGAATATTAGGGTCGATCACAGCCGTATTATTTGTTAAATTGAGGATATGACATCTGACGATAGGAAACACTGTGAATACCCTAAATATTGTGTACTGCTCTGCAAGTTTTAAATTCTTTTTGTGAAAAATTTCAGAGCTCTAAAATTGAATTTATGGAAGACTAAAAAGTAGAAAATAAAATTATATAAAAAAAAACTTTTTAAAAATAAGCTTTAATTTATTTAATGTACTAAAAAGTAGAAAATAAATTGTTTTTAAGTCACCTGTATCTTACTATCAATAAAAGCTTGTGCGCTCAATATCCAAATTCAACATATCTTTCATTACTAGAATCTATTTGCAAAAAATTATTTAAATAAAATATTGTGGTAACTGTTTGACAAATATTGAACACATGAGCGCCCCAAGCTTTTATGGATAGTAAGATACACGTGACTTAAAAACAATTTATTTTCTACTTTTTAGTACATTAAATAAATTAAAGCTTATTTTTAAAAAGTTTTTTTTTATATAATTTTATTATATATTAAGAATATGAAAATGAAAATTATGTACAGGAAGAATACGTTTTCGTGAATATTTCCACTTCGACAACAGCTATCGGGCTCAAATTTTGTCGACCACTTTCTGTCAACCTTAGCATTATATGGTATGAATCTGAGCCAAATCGGTCCATAAATAAGAATTTTCTAAATAACGCCACCGTGGCAACACTTAGGAAGGTCTAACATGAAAACAAACCATTCAGAGCACCACACGAACATATGTTGTGAGTATAAGGTCGATCGCTTCTGTGGTTCAGCCGTGATGCTGCGACATACATACGCACAAACGTTTTTATATATTAAGATTTGAACGGGCCTAAATCCGACATAACTCTCGGTCATTACAGGTTTCGTATTCTATCCCCGTCTGTCTCTACGTGGTTCTTCTTCTTTCTGTGCTCTGATTAGCTATTGCAGTTTCGCTAATAACTTTGATTAAAGTAAAAAAATTTTATGATTGATTCATGTATTGTCAGCGTGTTTACGCATGTATGCAAAGAATGTACATATTCAGATCTCTAAGTAGTCGGGAAGTGGGTGAAAACTTGATTACTAGATTTGACTACAAACTAACTAACATGAAGTGAAGTTAATAAAAAGCTTATAAAAAAGGAGCAAGCCCTGAAAATGCAACGTTGTCCGATGATCTTTCATGGTATTCACTAGAGGAATGCATTTGAAAGAGCGACCAAGACATTCATTCGGGTTTGAATCTTTCGCTCGCATGTGCACTTATTTCCAAACACGTGTTGAATAAGCACATATGCCTTAAGAGTGAATGAGATAGCAAAACAATTGAGTAAATTGTAAGCGCAAGCACATTACTCACAAGCAGTGTACCCACTATTCAAATGTTTTGGTAAACAGAGTGCAATGCAGTGGGTGCACCGAGTATTTAAGGGGCTATACACAATTAAGAGGCTGAGCTTATTGTTAAAGAATTTCTGATGGAAAGACGTTTTAGTGTATTAATTATAATTTCTACGCATATTGTGGTCATTTTAAACATTATTTGCCGAATAAAAGACTTTCGGACGATGCATTACTAACCGGCGCACAGCAGCGGCTTCGCCAAAATTCTCCAGCTTACCATTCACTGCACCCACTTTACCCACTTCACTCACTATACAATAGCGTTGCTTTGTTATATTCGTTTTGTTTGTTTTGACTGTAGCAAATAGAGCAAGATAACAAATGCTGCTCTTACTCTCTTTGAAAATAATGGCACGAGTGGGTATTTGTTTTGATATTGAGAGGTTTTGTGAGTGTTTCACCCATTCAAATGTTTCACTCGTGCGCCGAGTGCAATGAAATGGGTAACCGTAGTGCACAGGCAAACCAAATGCATTCATGCAGACCTCTAGTATTCACCCCTATCACACAATCTATCGTAGGAATGCTACGAATAAAAAGAGGAGCAAACCCTGAAAATGCAACGGAAATCGTTGAGGGATGGAAGTAATTCATTTTAATTCAACGACGATATGTACAAAAAAATTTTACTTAGGTAAATGTTCTTACAATGAAATTGAGCATATTTTGAAAATTATCTATTGTTGGTTTTCTTACTAAGGGAATTATGGCTTATGAAACAATTTCGCTGCCTTGGGAACCCACGAAAGGCTCAGACCGTTGTTCGAGGTTGTGTTGTTGAAGGCTGAACTGTCAGACTGTTTGACTTAACCTTCTGCGACTGACGTGACTTAGTTTCACAATTCTACTGACGTGGTAGTACACCAGACACCAATTCGATTGCTTATATTTTTAATGTTTTGTTTTGTACACCTACAGTTATGATTGCTATTTTTAACTTAAGGGTGGAAGTTGTTATTAATAATAAAAAAAATTATTATTCAAAAAGACATTTCATGTTAAAACGGATTTATTGACATGGCACAAATTGGCCCTCCAAAACTTATATCTATACAAAAAGTAAAAAAAAATTATCCATATTTATATTTTTTTTAAAAAGTTTCACTTTTTTAAAGTTTACACTCAAAATAATAAGTATACAAAAAATGAGATCAATTCAATGGTTAAAAAAAAAGTTATAGCTTCTCTTGGCAGTCACTACAAAGTGGCTTAGAGCACTGGAGACAAATTGGCTTAGAGCAATCGCAGCAACAATATCTTGTTACTCTTTTAATTTTTGGGGGACAAATGGAGCAAAGTTTTCTTCCACTTTGTGGAATAGATTTAACTCTTGGTGGGGGAGGGGGTAGATCTTGCCCGAGAACTCCAGTAATCATTATTCTCAATTCTCTTGGCAATCTTTCGTTGTATACTCTGGCTTTCATATGGTCTAGCACAAATTCTCTTGCCATATTGAGTATGAAAGTTTTTCTCCTCATTTTATTATCGCTGTTAGCACACATTTGATATAATACAAAGCTATTAATACCTATCATGTCTAGTATTCTTTGGAAAATAGCCATAGGCCACCGACGAGTTTACCGGCTGCAAGAATATATCGAACACTTTAGGTACGTTCGTAAATGCAGTAAATTCGTGCAGTGACAGTAGCAGCGCAGCTGTCACTGCCGATCAGCTGATTTCGTTTGCAGGTTAGTTGCAGAAACTTTGGTTGCATTAACGAACGCGATTTAGGATGGAAATTTTGGTTAACGCATTAATTGATAGTTGTGAAACTCAAAGTGAGAGTCTTTTAATGAATTTCAATAAAGACAGAGTAAAACGAATGAAAAAAAGATATGTCGTGGTACAAACCTTGTTGAAAAAGAAAATAAGATCTATCCCGAAAGTAAATAATTACTTTAAAACAATAAAAACCTATCCAGATGATGTATTCTATCTTTATACAAGATAACAAACACATTTTTATCCATTTATAATACATTTTCTACGTTTCCATTTCGTGTTCTGCACCCCGCAACAGTAGGATAATGACTGCGGAAACTGCGGAAATCTGTCACTGCGGTGCCAAGCCGTTGCATTAACGAACGCGTTGCACGCAGTAGTGTTGCGCCATTTTGCTTTTACGAACGCGTTGCTTTGCAGTCCAGCCGCTGGGTTGCATTTACGAACGTACCTTTTTTGTCAACTTCGTCAACTCCTCCTTTAGTATGGTTGTAATCTGCTATCATAACAGGTTTTTTTGTATAAGCATCAACTTCTTGATTGTGATGAGAAGAAGAAATCAGCAGAACAGCTTTATTTTTTTTCGGTACATAGGATAACATTGTATACTCTTTCGTGAAGCCATACAAGGAACTCTCTACTTCTCTACTTTTGCTAGGTAAAAAACAGGTTGGTATCTCAGCTTTATTTTATTTTAGTGTACCTGTTAACACACGGGTTAACAGTAGCACATTGCGCAACACATGTAGGCTACTAAAACAGCTTACAATGCACAAACACGCATTTTAGGCCACTAAAGTAGCTCACTAAAGTAGGTAGCAAGCAACAAATAACATAATTGTAATGTAAGCAGTTTAGCCAGCGCCAAGCAGCAGCGCTGCGAAATTATTGCAAAACGCCAACATTAGCACTATTTAGCCATACAGTTTAGTATATAAGAGGCGTATGTTTACCAATAAAGCAGAGTAATTCACAACCTATCATAACGGTGTAATCAATTCTCTCGACGCATCACGATTTGCAATAAGTTTCAAGTGCTTATTGTAAATCGCAGCACAACATTGTACCAAGTTCAAGTGCTTGGTGCAATTCAACAAGGAAACCAACAAAAGCCTTGTCCAACAAATTAAAGTGTTTGGTGGACTTAACGGCTACGCGTTTCCAACGGGCAGATAAAATAATCTGTCCGCAACATTTGGCGACCGTGACAGGACCTGCAATCTTCGGACAGGACACCACGATATCTTCACCATGGCCACATTCATGGAACTTGTAGCGGCACAGGGTGATGCGGGTCAGCAGATCGAACGCATCATCCGGAACTACAAAAAGGATCCGTCAGAGAGGAAGAAACATGCCCGGTACTTCCAGGAGAAAATCGAGCAGCTCAACACCCTCTGGCAATCTTTTGAAGAAACTGACACTCAGCTCAGAGTGTCAAAGGAACACAACAATGACCACGACTATTTTGCCAAAAATTACTATGGCGAAATAGAAACGTTGGTAACAAAATACATTCAACATTTCGAAGACCAAATGAATGAACTCCCACAGCAATTGGAACATCAGACTCCACACGCGTCGAAGGCAACTCTCAACCAAGGAGCAGAAGAACCAAGCGAGGAGCTGAAGAGACTTCTGCGTAACCAAAGGGCGCTATTAGGCATAATAGCAAAAACAATCAACGAAATTGATGCAGATGGTGAGCCGCAATCCGATGGTATTGTATTTTGAAGACATCTCTACTCGAGAAATACCAGGCAGATCTCGTCAATAACAACTCGAAGATATGGGAAGCGACTCAACTGGACAGCGTAGACAACTACAATTGGGAGACATTCTACGAAATGGAAGCAAACCTACAACATGTCGTGGGCTTCCTCAAATTATACACCAACAAGACGAGAGGCGCTGCTGAAAACGGTCAAGAAGCACTGCAAGAAGTCCCACAATTTCAACCAGTGAAACTACCGACAATAACGCTGCCTACGTTTAACGGTGATCATTTGAAGTGGGTTCAATTCAAGGACCTGTATGAACAACTCATACACAGCCAACCATATAGTGCTGTACAAAAAATGTTTTATCTCACAACAAACCTAACTGGCGAGCCCAAAAATCTGGTCAAGCACTTGCCAGTATCAACTCAAAATTACACGACGGCATGGGAGATATTGACCAGCAGATACGACAACAAACGACTGCTCGTCACAGCATTACTCAATCGGCTGTTAGCACAGACTAGCATCGGTCATGAGTCGGTACATGCCATTAAATCTCTTCATGACACAACAAAGGAATGCCTATACGGATTAAGCGCACTAGGCATACCAGTAACCTCATGGGACGCAATACTGGTGCATATAATCATCAAAAAACTGGATCGCTCAACCCACACGGCATTTGAGCAATCTCTAAGCAACACGCGGCAGCTTCCATCAGTTCAAGAACTCCTCAGCTTTCTTGAGAACAGGTTCAATTCGATGGAAACATTGGACAAATGCATCAACAAAGGACATGATAAGTTGCGACACAATGCAGCGTCAATGGCCACTACTACAGTAGCAAAGATGTGTCCAGCGTGTAGTGGAGCACATCCACTTTTCTCATGTTTGGCATTCAGAGAAAAACCCATTCATCAAAGGTACGAAATTCTAAAAAGAAACAAAATTTGCACTAATTGCCTAAAGGGTGGT
The DNA here is from genome assembly GCA_963457695.1 of Neria commutata. Taxonomy (NCBI): domain Eukaryota; kingdom Metazoa; phylum Arthropoda; class Insecta; order Diptera; family Micropezidae; genus Neria; species Neria commutata. The sequence goes on from OY735246.1 coordinate 28,625,647, forward strand.
CATGATGCATACAAGTGTACCAGCGGAACATGCGGCAAGTGTAACAAACGGCACAACACTCTTCTTCATCAAGACAGACATGAGCCAGCAGAAAAGGGAGAGGGTCCAAAACCAGTCGCATTGACATCATCAGTCAAGCCAACGGCAAGCTATGTACTCTTAAGCACAGCAAAAATAACACTTGCAGCAAACGGCAAAACGATTGAATGCAGAGCGTTGCTGGATTCAGGATCCCAAATCAATGCTATCACAACCAAAATAGCGCAGCAGCTTGGGCTACCGCTTCGAAATTCATCATTATCAATTGAAGGCATCGGCAGACAGAAACAATTTGGCAGTCATCGCGTCCATGTCAACTTTCACTCTTGCACTACTGGATTCAAAGCTCCGTTAGAAGCTTACGTGCTTCCGCAAATTGTGGGTGCACAGCCGTCAAAATTCATCAATATTTCATCATGGGTAATCCCCAAAAATCTACAACTGGCAGATCCACAATTCAACACGCCAAGCAAAGTGGACATCTTATTAGGAGCTGAATTCACACATCAACTGATGTCAATGGGGCAAGTTAAGTTAGCAAAGGGCTTACCTACTCTCCAGAAGACCGTTCTTGGGTGGATCTTATCCGGAAAAATTGACAATGAACAACAGAAATCAGCCACATGCGGAATTGTAGCTGACGAGTATGATGACCTAAATGAAGCCGTCGCAAGATTTTGGGAACTGGAAGAAATTTCTGAATCGGAGCCACAGTTATCAAATTCAGAAAAACAGTGCGAAATGCACTTCAGCCATCATACCAAAAGAGATGCAGCTGGTCGATTTATAGTACGACTACCAGTCAAAGACGAGGTAACAAAACTCGGAAGCTCACAACAAATAGCGTACAATCGTTTCATAGCTCTTGAAAAACGCCTCACAAAAGACGTCAAGCTCAAAGAGCAATACATTCAATTCGTGGAGGAATACAAATCGTTGGGACACATGTCAAAGATAAACAAACCTGACGTGCCAGAGCCAAATTATTTCATTCCACATCATTGTGTTCTGCGACCAGAGAAAAGCACAACAAAGCTCAGGGTGGTGTTTGACGCATCGTGCAAAACATCAACTGGAGTATCATTAAACGACGTAATGTACAAGGGTCCAACAGTTCAGAGCGACCTTTTTGCAATACTTCTCCGGTTTCGAATGCCAAGATTCGTGTTCACCACCGACATCGAAAAGATGTATCGACAGATTCGAATTCATCCTGACGATGAAAAATATCACCTAATATATTGGAGAAGCAATCCACAAGATGCATTGGAGGTGTACAAACTCCAGACGGTTACTTATGGAACACGAGCAGCTCCATACTTGGCAACAAGATGCTTGAAAGAACTTGCAGTCACCACAATGGAAACACATCCACTAGGCAGCAAGGCACTTGATAAAAACTTCTATGTTGACGATGGTCTGGCAGGAGCAGATACTCTTCATGAAGCAAGGGCCATCCAAGATCAACTCATCGAGATATTGACAAAGGCAGGACTCCATTTGCGGAAATGGTGTTCCAACCACCCCAAGCTTCTTCAGAGCATCGCCATCGAAAATCAGGAAGTGGATCTGGACTTTGGGAAGGAAGAACCATCAGTCATTAAAACATTAGGACTTTCATGGGCACCAAAAACCGACAATTTCCAAATAACAACGAAATTAAATCCCGTGCAGCGCATCACAAAGCGCAGCGTTACATCTGACGTAGCACACATCTTCGATCCATTGGGACTTGTAGGACCGGTGGTGGTAGCAGCCAAAATATTCATCCAAGAATTATGGAAACTACAACTCCAATGGGATGAAGCCCTTCCAATGGCGATGCACACGTCGTGGATCAACTTCCGTAGCAGCATAGATCAGTTGCACAAATTTAAAATTCCACGCCATCTCTTTGGACAAAATGTGCCTCACTCAATACAACTTCATGGATTTGCAGACGCCTCTGAAAGGGCATATGGAGCAGCAATATATGTTCGGGCAGTATTCAAAAACAAAAGCATATCGGTCAGGCTTCTTTGCTCAAAGTCAAGAGTAGCACCATTAAAAACACAAACAATTCCGCGGCTGGAGCTATGCGCATCGCTGTTATGCACCGAACTGATGGATCGAGTAAAGAGAGACCTAGAGTATCAAAATGCCACCACTCAATTTTGGACTGACTCACAGGTCACACTAGCCTGGATAAGTCGATGCCCGTCGACACTCCAAACATTCGTATCCCACAGGGTAGCGAAGATTCAGAAACTTTCGTTGCTCGAACAATGGCATCATATAGCCACGGACCACAATCCTGCAGATATATTGTCCAGAGGAGCCCAGCCGGAGGAGATTATGTCCTCCCGGTTCAACCTGTGGTTCTATGGGCCTGTTTTTCTGCACCAGCAAGATTGCAATTGGTCAACAGCCGTTCAACAAAATCTCATCATTGAAGACCCTCCTGAAGTCAAAGGGGCTCATCAAGTCATAGCCACTGCAGCTACAGCTGCAGTAGACTCAGGCAACATAATCTACGCCATAAAGGCAAGAGAATCATTCAAAACACTACAGCGCATTGTAGGGTACATGCAACGATACATCAAAAACAGCAAGGGTACTCAGCGGTCGCAAGAACGGTCACTAAGCCCAAAGGAACTCGATTCAGCCTTAAAAACCATAGTGAAAATAGTGCAACAACAAGACTTCAACGATGAAATCAGCCAGTTGAAGTCAAATAGACTGGTTGGCAAAAACAGTCCGATCACGTCCCTATCGCCATTTTTGGATGAAAATGGAATCATTCGAGTAGGAGGACGTCTGAGTGCGTCGTCGCTTCCATATGATACGAAACATCCAATGCTGCTGCCGTACAATGATCCCATAGTAAAGCTAATGCTGCGAGATGCACACACGGACACTATGCACTGCGGACCACAGGCATTATTGGCAAACATTCGACAACGATTTTGGCCAATTAAAGGGAAACTAATGGCAAGATCAACCGTACAAAGGTGCGTTCGTTGCACCAGAGCAAAACCAACTATGTGTCAACAATTCATGGGAAACTTGCCAGCAACAAGAGTTTCCCCATCAAGGCCATTTATAAACGCTGGAGTCGACTTCTGTGGCCCACTTTGGGTCCATTACAAAATCCGAGGAAAGAAGCCACACAAGGTATACATTTCAGTATATTGCTGTTTCGCCACTAAGGCGGTTCATCTAGAAATCGTAACAGATCTGACAACAGATGCGTTCATTGGCACATTGAAACGATTCATCGCTCGTAGAGGTCATTGCCTTAATCTCTATTGTGACAACGCTACCAACTTCGTTGGCGCCAGCAATCAACTTCAAGAAATAAATCACTCACTGTTCGATAAAAAGGGCAGCGAAAAAATAATGAACGCATGCAATTCCAGAGGAATTAAATTTCAATTCATCCCCCCAAGAGCTCCGCATTTTGGAGGGCTTTGGGAAGCTGCAGTAAAATCAGCAAAGACACTACTTCTTCGAAGCGTGAACACGGCATCATTAACACATGAAGAATTAGAAACGGTTGTCATAGAGATCGAAGGAATTCTCAACTCCAGACCAATAACCCCCATGTCCAGTAATCCAAACGATCTGAGCGCTCTCACACCAGCACACTTCATCATTGGCGAAGCATTAACGAGTCCAGTAGATGCAAGCACCAGTGTGCCCAAATCAACATTACAAGAACGGTGGAAGGCTGTGAACCGGATCAAAAAGGAATTCTGGACACGATGGAGCAAGGAATATTTGACCGAACTTCAGCACCGCTATAAATGGAAACAACAAGGTCCCAACATAAAGGAAGGAACCTTGGTCATAATCAAAGAAGACAACACACCACCGCTGAACTGGCCACTAGGGAGAATCACACATGTCCATCCAGGACACGATGGAATCGTCAGAGTGGTTGATGTAAAAACAGCCACAGGAAATTGTAAACGTCCAATCCACAGACTAGCTCCACTCTTTCCAGAAGACATCAAAGATGACGTCAGAAAGGCCAGTAAAGAACTGCAGAAAGGAAAACATCACACTGGCGATGAGCAAGAAACTACTCCACTACCATCAAAACGACGGCGGGTACCCATTGGAAGCACCGCCTTGACTATATTGATGACACTCATGCTACTACCATTAGCATTAGCTAACCCTATAAATGTAACGCAATTTCAAACAAATCCTGGATTACACTTCGAAGAAATAGGGTCAGCAAAGATAATAACAACAAAGTGGAATTTGATCGTGTATTACGACCTTCTACCATTTTACAAGGAATTAAATATCTTACGCACTGGGACGGCAACACTTCAACGACACTGCAATCAAAGCGCACCAAGCCCAACGTGTGACTTCTTTGTTAACTATTTTCAAAATGCGCAGCAAGAAATCAGTTCCGAATTCAAGGTAATGTCCACCAAGCGCGTCAAAAGAGGAGCGCTGGACTTTGTTGGAAACATCGGCAACTCACTATTCGGAGTGCTTGACTCCAATTACGCCAATAAAATGTCAGATACCATCAATCAACTGAAAAATAATGACGATTATCTGCGAGAGCTCCTGCAAAACCAAACGTCTGTCATCGATTCTACCATCAACATTATCACAAAGGACCAAGTAACAACACTGAAAAGGTTTAAGGAAATCGATAACCACATAGACAAAATGATGAAGGTATTAAACAATCAGGGAGCATCCAACAGTGATACGACCCTCACAACCCTGTGCCTACAAATGTCAATCATGGTTTCAAATCTACAACGCATTCAGACGTCAATCGTCGATGTTCTCACAGACACGCACCATGGAAAGATGAATCCACTTATACTTACACCCCAGCAACTAAAAGAAGAAGCAGGAAAACTCAAGAATCATCTACCTGCGCATCTTCAATTACCTGTGAATCAAGACAACTTGGCGCTGCTTTATGGCCTGATGACAGTTGAAAGCATGGTGGCAAATGAGCATATCGTCTTCAGCATAAACCTCCCTCTGGTTGGTCAAACATATTATGACATATTCAACCTTGTACCCGTAACAGCGGTCATGAACAATTCGCTGATAGAGATCAAAACATCAACAGAACTTATGGGAATCAACCCTCACCGAGACGAATTCTTTGCCATAAGAAATGAAGATCTTCTGTCCTGCCTCACCGTAGAACCCGATTGTTATCTATGCTCGAAAATACAGTCTATACACAGAAGAGGATCTGATGAATTCCAATGTGAAATGGACCTTTTCAACAATGAAACAAACCCAAGATGTGAAACCATCGTGGTCAACAAACCAATCATATGGCATCAGTTAAACGATAAAAACCAATGGACGTTCGCAACAAAGGAACCGATTCGGCTTAGTGCGGTATGCGGACAAGAAACCTTCCAACTAACACTCAACGGATCTGGATTGATCCAACTTCAACAAGATTGCGTGATAAGAGACAGTCACATAATCATTCAAGGACATCAGTATGTGACCACCTACCGCAAAGCAGCATACACAAGCATCGGTGTGCCATTAAAGGCCATCAAACTCACATCCATCGAAGCACCTCTTAAAACTCAGTACACTACCCAGATAAAGGAACTTGAAGCACTACACAGGGAATTGAAAAGGAACAAACTACTCAACTTCCCATCAACAGTAGAATCAACACAAAAACAAATCCTGACAGCCACATACATCGCACTAGGATTGGCAATCGTGGTTATTGCCTGCATCATCAAAATTCTATGCCAGAAGAAAAAACAACCGAAGCCTCCGACGCCACTTCCAAGAACTCCATCTACCTTCAATGTGACCACAACATGAATTTTCCACGATTCCACAATTGAATGGACTCATTCAACGCGGGGGAGAATGTTAACACACGGGTTAACAGTAGCACATTGCGCAACACATGTAGGCTACTAAAACAGCTTACAATGCACAAACACGCATTTTAGGCCACTAAAGTAGCTCACTAAAGTAGGTAGCAAGCAACAAATAACATAATTGTAATGTAAGCAGTTTAGCCAGCGCCAAGCAGCAGCGCTGCGAAATTATTGCAAAACGCCAACATTAGCACTATTTAGCCATACAGTTTAGTATATAAGAGGCGTATGTTTACCAATAAAGCAGAGTAATTCACAACCTATCATAACGGTGTAATCAATTCTCTCGACGCATCACGATTTGCAATAAGTTTCAAGTGCTTATTGTAAATCGCAGCACAACATTGTACCAAGTTCAAGTGCTTGGTGCAATTCAACAAGGAAACCAACAAAAGCCTTGTCCAACAAATTAAAGTGTTTGGTGGACTTAACGGCTACGCGTTTCCAACGGGCAGATAAAATAATCTGTTCGCAACAGTACCTAAGTAGGTCAACCCCTTTTTGAGTAATATTTCCATAAGCGGGATAGAGCTAAACCAATTGTCAGCCGTGATGTTTCGATTTGAGTTTTCAACAATTTTCACAAGTCTCAAAACGGACTGAGTTGGTACTGCCATTTTTCTTTCTTGTTCAGTCAGGCCTAAGCCGTCAGAATTTTTTCCCATGATAAATGGCAGTAACATTTCATCGATGCAGAGGTGCGGCCCGGGGAAATATTGAGATTGACTATTTGAAATGAATTTGTTGAAGACGTCTGATATTGGAGCAAGCGCATCTTCCTTTAGGCGTTCTTCTCTAGTAGTTGCATCATCAAATCTAAGGCCGTTGATTAAACTGGAAAAACGCAACTTCGACATCACACAGCGGAATATTTCATGACCAGTACCGTCGGTAGCAAATATTATTCGAAGATCATCGTCATTGCACTTAAATACTGAAGCGTAGTACATTATATCAATAAACGCCTTAATTTCTGTGACATTTGTATCCAAAAGTTCGACCTTTGTACTATTTTTGAATTGTGCGCGGCAGGTACTGACTTTTTGGTTTGTGAATTGCACCAAATCTTCCAACATAGATATGTCAAAAAACTTGAACCAAAGCTCTAAATAGCCGTCAAAATTAGAAGTATGTAGACGTCCAGGTAATCTTATTATGTTGTGGGCCGCAATTCTTGATGTTCTGGGACACTCTTTTTTATTCCACTTAAATCCGTTTTTACCTTTGTAATATCCAGGTGATTTGCTTGGCGTTTCTTGGCGCACTTCTTCAACGGTGGGTTGTCGCTCAGTTAAAGATTCATGACCCGCTTCGTCATTTGAAACTTCGTCGTCTTCTAGGAGTTCAGTTTCTGGCTCAAAATTCGGGTCATTACCTTCATCATAAAGATCGCTGAAGTCATGTTCGCTTTCTTCTTCCAACCACTGTAGTATCTGCTCTTCTTTGCTTTTAAAAGTTCCAGACGATGTTCTTTTAGAACTGTGAGGCCCTTGATTACTGTTTAAGTGATCCATCTGAAAAAATACACAAGAAATATAACGTCGCAAAACAATTTCACTGACGTGTTGTTTAGGAGACACCACGAGAATATAACAATTCTACTGACGTGGTTGTCTCTCAGACACATACCTTAATGCTGACGTGGTTGACTCGTAGACACTTTTGCAATCACAACGACGCATGCGTTCGCCTCGAACACTTTCGGCACACTAATACTCGCTTGAGTTCGTAATTGGAAGGTACTGAGAGCGTGAGAGTCGACTTTTGAAAAATAACGGTACAACAACGTTTTTCTCTTTCTTGGTGTCTGTCAGACTACCACGTCAGTCCCAGAAGGTTAAAGCTCGCTCTCGGTCTACCTTTGCGTTAAAATCCCCGCGAACAATCTTAACATCGTGTGACGGGTGGCGGTCTATCGTTCACAGGGGTCAACCGGAAGACAAGGCTGCGTAGACACCGACAGACCGTCATTCAACATTCGAATATATACGCTGAATGGTTGAGTTACGGACTAAGATTCTTGCTACAAATTGAATTACTATCGACTACTCTCTATAACTGTCAAATACAAATTGACAAATGGCCTCCAAACCAAAACGGCGACCAAACAAAATCGACATGAAACATAAAACTAGAGCCCGACCGAACCCGAAATTTTGGCCGAGACAGAGACCGAGCGTTCGGCCTTTTTTTAATGTTCGGCCGAGACCGAGACCGAACCTTTCGAATACATATGCAAAAAAAAGAAGAATTTTAATTTAAAAAAATTTATAAATTTTTAGGAAAAAATACATTTTATTATAAAAACCAATTCTTTTGAGGTATAAATACCTACATTAAGCATCTGATGTATGAAAAATCAATAAAAAGATTTATTAAAAAATTTAAATTTTGTTTAAAACTATACAATTTGTTCCTCAACTGTTCGGCTAAATACTCGGCCTTTTTTAGCCGAGACCGAACCCGAACCTTTTGGCCGAACTGTTCGGTAACCGAGACCGAGACCGAGCGTTCGGTCGGGCTCTACATAAAACGCACCCTTAATGTAAAAGTAGCGCAGCAGCTTTTATCAGGCTAATGGTCTAATTAGTCCAGCGGTGTCGGATTCAATCGTTCCGGATAGCAATTTGCCCAGTTACTCTAACAGCTAACCGGATTGCAGCTGTCAGTCTATTCTTTTTGCTAGTGCTGCCGTATAGTTTTGTGCACAAAAGAAACACACTGTTTATTTTCTTCTGAGATGAAATTTTACATTCTTTATTAAATTTATGGCACAGAATGCACAGAATTATCATAATTGTAACATCTCTACATTGTGTACTACTTTTTTTAACTAATTTCTGCAAAAACAATCCACTTCTTTTGTTGAACTAAAATCGAAGGTCACTGGCAACACTTTTCTGCAAAAAAGTTCACAAGCAAAATATATCGTGAAAAATGAATTCAAACGACGAAACAATTGACTCAATGTGTTTAGTGTTGTGTAAAATGTACGATGTGTACAAATTAAAAGCAAACGAAAGCGCCGGTGGACTGTATTTCCAATAAATATTCGCTTGTTTTAATCAGTGTTGCCATATTACCTCTTGCATAGGAAAAGCATTAATTCTATTTCAATTTTCAACGAATTTTTTGTGTGGCAACATTCTTTTCACAGCTGACACGACTTTTGCGGTAGTTTTCTAATCGACGCAGAAATTTCTACTACTCAATCCGGTCAGAGTAATAGCGAACATTGTGTTCGGGTAAGATAGATTTTGTCAGCTGACACGATTTCTAACCTTACCGCTAGAGTAATTCTACCATAAAGCCGAGCTGTCTCGCAATAACTTGTGCATGTTACCAGAATCAACAAAAATTAATTTTTTAGCTGAGTCCGAAGAGAAAAATCTGCAAGGCTTACAATTATATTTTTCGTTATTTTGCTAATTCCTAACACTTTCTTAAATTGTCGATTCTTGTTCATATACTAAAAGGCCCTGCCTTAGCTTAGGGAATTACTCAGTCGGTGACTGAAAGTTTCTTACATACAATTTTCTTTTCGTTTTATAAGGTTTTTGACATTCTTGGGGAAATTTTGATATTTCGCTTCCACTTGCTATTACATTATGGTCGGTACCTGTCGACTTTCTTCTATACGTTTTCACTAACAAACTAAAGATAGAATGTCAAAAATTTAACAATAAAATATTAGACTCATTATAAATAAGCATGACCTAGTGGGCAAGTAGTCCAAATGCCTTAAAATTTCGGCACAGAATACTTATAATCTGAAAAGTAAATATATGAAACATACAAATTTATATTTTTTAAATACATAACGCAGTGACTGCAGTTAAAATTTTTTTTAATAAAAACTAGAAATCCAAGCAAAAACACAATAGACACATCTAGAGCTTTTAACAAATGGCTGTTCTTTTGCTTTTCTCGGTCGTTATTGCTAAGTTGTAAGCTAGTTCTTAGTAGTAACAGGGTACACTGCAGCTGATGATAAATTAGTTTTCCTCTTTTATTTCCTCTCACTTTTGCAATTATTTTTGCATGCTACTTGGTTGACGGGTAATAATATAGTACCGTATTTCCAGGCAACTGCCAATGAGATGCATGCAGTTCTATTAGCTGTAATAAAGTTCTCCGAATAGCTGGAGCGGAATCACCTGCATTCAAAAAAGCGTCGCGTATCAATGAGAGAAGAATCTCTAACTGCTGGGGTAATTGCATTTCCATATCTTGTCCGATGCAAGTTAAGACATAGAAAAGGCATTCAATCTGAAAGTAAAATGAAATTAATATTCTGCTGTCTTTTAATGTCCGAAAATTCTTGCATCCTACTTCTGATAGGGACCTAACAGGTGGCTTTACGCAGTCCTCACAGCATTTTGAGAGTAATGTTAGAAGCACAACTGGTGGAGGGGCTCCCTCACAGTGGGTGTGTAATTGAAACTGGCGACGTTTCAATTGGCAGAACATTTCACTGAGAAACGCCATGAAGGCGGTGAAACGTATGCGCGATGGCGATTTCATACCCTGAATTGCAAACAGAAGCTGAAAATAAATAGAAGGACATATACTTAAGAATTTATACACAGCTCACAAAAACAAATTGTTGCACTCCATACATGGTAATCTTAGAACGCTGTTTTCGATTACATATATATGTTTTCTGTTCGGATCAGATTGGCTCTCGTCTCTAAAATTGTTCCTGCCAAAACCCCTCAGCCACTGCCCATCTGCATAGAATTCAAATGCAGCTGACATCCTGTGCCCTGTTTCGGATTTTCTTTGAAAATAACATCATCTTTGCTGTCAATTGGCCCGGGCCCCTTTATGTGCTTGTTGTTGCTAGTCACGACAATAGTGATTTCCATATAAGCTGCATATAGGAGTAAGTGGATATTGAAGAAAATAGGGTACAAAATATATCCCAAAACCCGTGATTGATTTTTCCTTCCTGTCCCTTATAGCTTTTAGCTGTTGCTCCGTTCACCCAGGACACTCCGCACCTCATCGTTCCAACTCGCGGAATTGATATCCCGGTCAGTTCTCGCATTTATATTAGTCCTTCGAGCCGGATGTGGACCATTGTCGAGGCCTTCCGCAAAACAGAAATCGAGGAGCGCATACAGTGTTTGGTTTTTCACAGCTACTGTGCTAACTCCTGTCGGCGTCCCACCGCTCCAAAGAATGCGACCGCGAGTTTAGCTCTAAAATTTGCTGCCGCCAGCACAACAGCTTGCTCCACGATCCGGAGGGTGAATCGCACACAGGGGTAGTTGTCCTCATCGGAAAATACCCGCCATCTGGTGGGGTTGTTCGCCGGACGTCGAGGTTTGCTGACGCGTTGAGCGAAGAGGAGTCGACTGACGGCGGTGACAGCGCGATCCGCTCAAAGCGGAAGTTTTGGGAGGATCAGGACCCGTCCCGACCCGCCTGGCTGAGGAGTCCTTAGACGAAGTGGAGAAGGGTTCGCGATCTCGCATATTTCGCCCTAGCAAAACCTCTCCAGGCACAGCCCGGCTGAAGCGCGATCCCGTTCATATCCCCTAGCTGCGGGATCTTTCCAGCGGTACACTTGTGGCGTGCGTGGAGCACGATCTCGTCCGTCGTGTCCTCCCCCAAGTAAACGTCCTTTCCGCCCGTTTTTATGGTCTCCGGCTTTTAGGTACAAGTCAATGACCGTTAAGAGGAGCACCGGCTGTAGCGCGATCGCGTTCATATCGCCCAGCTGCGGGACCTCTTCAGTTGCAAACCAAGCAGCCATCATTTTTAACAAAATCATCAGAAAGGAATTGCACCGAAGAACCGAATAGAATTACACTAAATACATTTTACAGCTCACTCCCACTACGTTGATTACGTTGCAGCGTTGCTGCAAGGGCAGTATGTTTACGCCACGGCTCTATGCCGATCACTTTCTTTGTATTTTTGTGTATACATACATTTATATCCTCGAAGTGCTCGCTGTTCGGCTTCTCTGACAGCGAGTCCAGTGCCTGTAATTGTGTGTTTTTCACTTGCTGCTGTAACCCCGTAGAAGTGAATACATCCACGCTGCAATAAATATAGGTACGTTCGTAAATGCAACCCAGCGGTTGCACTGCGAAGCAACGCGTTCGTAAAAGCAAAATGGCGCATTACTACTGCGTGCAACGCGTTCGTTAAAGCAACGGCTTGGCACCGCAGTGACAAATTTCTGCAGTTTTCGCAGTCATTATCCTACTGTTGCCGTTTGCAAAACACGAAATGGAATAATACAACAAATAAAATGTATTATAAATGGATCAAAATTTGTTTGTCATCTTGTATAAAGATGGAATACATCATCTGGATAGGTTTTTATTGTTTTAAAGTAATTATTTACTTTCGGGATCTATTTTTTTTTCTTTTTCAGCTAGGTTTTTAGCACGACACATCTCTCTTTCACTCGTTTTACCCTTTCTTTATTGAAATTCATTAAAAGACTCTCACTTCGAGTTTCGCAATTATCAATTAATGCATTAACCAAAATTTTCATCCTGAATCGCGTTCGTTAATGCAACAAAAGTTTCTGCAACCAACCTGCAAACGAAATCAGCTGATCGGGCAGTGACAACTGAAGTTGGCTGCACTGCTACTGTCACTGCACGAATTTACTGCATTTACGAACGTACCTTATTTTATAAAGTCTTCTAGTCCTGTTGTTTCTTTCTCCCCTTTCCGCTCCTACCCGCTTCCATCACACTCCGCGGGCCCACGGCCTCCCGATTGCCAACTGGCACCCAAGCCGGTTCCCTTGCATGGTAGGCACCTTGACGCGGTGCGAGGGCTTAGCTACTATGACTCGACTAGGCCATGCTGACTGGCACGGCTAAAGCCCGACTTGGCCGTGCCTGGCAGGTTCTACCTTGTCAGACGGGCAGTCGACGAGTACAAACTAAGATCTACCACCCCTCAAGCCCGGGTGTCACGCGTCACCGTGCCCAGGGTTAGTTTGCAGTCGAGGGGTATACTGACTGTATTTTAACGGCGCCTGTCGGGTACCGGTCCACCCCCGACAGTAACTTTGGACTTCCCATGGTAGGGGGCTCTGCCATGGGTGACATTCCCTTCCCTATGCTTTCGGTCACCGAAACCCCTCACAGGTCAGTAGGTGACCGGTACGAACCAGATGATATGAGTTCTAAAAACCCTGCCTCGGACAAGAGGCCATCCGCCGCTGGGCACGGCGCTAAACTTTGCCCAAACACCATTCGCGACTCCTGCAGTAGCAAGGGCTCGCAAGGCACCAACCCAGTGGAGCCTAAAATCAAGCCGCCGCTTATACGGCACGGCGCGGCTCACAGAAGCGCACCCTTCAAGGGACCGCCAAAACAGCCTAAACAGTCTGTGCCAACTCCTCTTGAAGGTACGCACACTGTCAGGCCCACCCAAGCTGACAATACAGCCTCAACTTCGGCAGCGACAGCAGCCCCCCCGACCCCCCAAGCCGTCTCCGAACGGCCAGGTACCTCGAGGCCTCCCGCAAAGGTGAAGCCGTCTGTCAGGGCCTTCCGGGATAGGAGGGCAGCTGCCAAGCTTGTCGGAAAAATCTCGGCAATCCCGGAAAAAGAGACCGAATCGCTGATCTGGGCGAAGAAAACCCTGGCGGAGGACGCTGAACGCAAGACCGCCGCCATAAAAAGGCAGAGATCCTCTGACGATGCGCACAACGCACCCAAGAGGGCCAAGCCAACTAGGCCGACAACCAAGGCCTTCAGCGATGTCCTAAAAGACCACCTGGTGATGGCGGTCCTGGATAAAAGCAACGCCGATGGCAACATCTCTCCAGACAACTGGAAAGCTGTGGAGATCGGCCTATGCAAGGTATACAAGGGCATTCTCCAGAAGAACCCTGGTCCTGTACCCGAATGCCGTGACATCGGTTGGCATCATGGTGTAAAAATCATGGCATGCGCCGACGAACGGTCTGCAAACCTGCTGAAGCTGGCAATAGCTGAGGTAGGCGAAATCTGGCAAGGAGCCAACTTACAGGTCGTGCCAAAGAGCGAGATCCCAACTCGGCCCAGGTCGAGAGCTTGGATCCCCGCCGAACCATCAAAGCCGGAAGATATCCTGGAGCTCCTCCAGCTGAGCAACCCCAACCTACCCACCAGCAATTGGAAGGTAGCGAAGGTGAGCGAAGCCAAGGGGAAATCCAGGATGGCGACAGTAATCCTCAATGAGGAATCTGTGACGCTACTGGCCGCAAGAGAGGGCGTGGTCAGCTACGGCTTCAGCTCAATAGTCCTCAAAATTTATAAGAAGGACGAGCTGGAAGCCTCAAAGCCAACAGCCGACCGCGTCATCCCCGCAGACCAAGTGCGGCAGTCCGAATCTGAAATGGACACAGACTCCGAAACGAACTTGGTCACATCAGCCGTCGGCAAAATCCTCAGCGGCAGTCTCCTTGGGGGCCAGACCGGAGAGAATGACGAAGATGCTCTTCTCGCCTCGGAGCCAGAGGACGCGGACACAACAGTCATCTATGTCCCACAACCCGAAGACAAAGATGATACGGGTGGTACAGATCAACCTGCACCGCTCTAAAGCGGCTTCGGCCGCTCTACTCCTCCACCTACACCAAAGGGGGGAGGACGTCGCCCTAATACAAGAACCCTGGACAGTGGCAGACAGGGTTTGCGGTCTGGGCTCATCGTCGCACACTGCGATCTATATACAAGGTAACGGTCGACCCAGATCTTGCATACTAATCAGCAGAAATATCAAATTCTTTCTTCTGTCCAAATATAGCAACAGCGACACCACCGCCATCTGTATAGAGCGCCGGGGCAACCCGGTCTGGCTGCTCTCTGCTTACATGGCACACGACCACACGATGGTACCAGCTCCGGAGGTCCAAGAAGCGACCGAAGAAGCCCGCAGAACCGGCGCCACTCTGGTTATCGGCGCCGACGCGAACGCCCATCACTCGATGTGGGGCAGTTCGGACACTAATGACAGGGGTGAGTCACTATTTGATTATATCCTTTCCACAGATTTACATATTAGTAATATTGGTCAAGAACCTAGCTTTGTAACGGTCAACAGAAAAGAAGTTCTGGACATCACTCTAGTAACTGGGGATCATGCAAACGTGGTCCGCAGCTGGAGGGTGTCTAAAGACCACTCCCTCTCTGACCACAGGTACATTCTCTTTCATGTAGATTTACAAATCCCAAAACCACCTCCCTTCAAAAACAGGAAAAGGATGGACTGGGATATGTACAATCATATTCTCTCTTCACAACTCAAATCGCTCAAGCCAGCAGTACCCCGATCCACGGGCCAGTTGGAAGATTTGGTGGAGACCATTACCAAGGCATGCAACAAGGCCTCAGACGCTTCCTGTCCAACTGTAATCCCAAGAGGCAAACCTAAACCGCACTGGTGGACCGCGGAAATCGCGGACCTTCGGCGTGAGTGCAGGAAACAGTTCAACAAAGCCAAGAGAGACAGCACCTGGTCATCCTACAAGGAGACCCTGCGACTCTTCAAGAATGCACTAAGGAAAGCGAAACGTACTTCCTGGTCGACATACTGCGGAAATGTCGAGAGCGCTTCGGAAACCAGCCGGCTCCGCAAAGTTCTGGCAGCTAGTCCAACGCATACGGGATTCGTACAGAAACCTGACGGCGAGTGGACCAATTCAAGCTCAGAGACCCTTGAGCTCCTAATTAACGCACACTTCCCAGGCAATTCTAACACACCAATGGACTGTGCGGACTCTGATATGCCAACAGGCCCCGACGTCAGCGACGCTGCGATAAGCGGCGAGAATCTGAACTGGGCCGTTGACAGCCTACAATCGAACAAATCTCCAGGCCCTGACGGCATAATGCCAGAGGAAATAAAACAGGCCAGGACCCAATTAGCCCCTTGGCTTATCCTGATCTACAAAGCGTGCATCAGATTTGCCCATGTCCCACGCCAATGGAACAGGGCGAAAGTAGTCTTCATCCCCAAAGGAGGGAAGAGCAGCCACGTTACGGCAAAGGACTTTCGACCTATAAGCCTCACATCATTTCTCCTAAAAACACTAGAGAAATTATTGGACGCATACATGCGCCACACCATTGACCCCAACAGGGTATCAGCGTTCCAACACGCATACACTAAGGGCAAGTCCACAGAAACTGCCCTTCACGACCTGGTGCAAAGAGTAGAAACATCACTTTCACACAAGGAATACACTCTGGCGGCCTTCCTCGATATCGAAGGAGCCTTCAACAACATCCAACCAGAGTCCACAATGGCAGCTCTAACCGACCTGAACCTAAACAGTCGGCTAATCCAGCTTATAAGGAACCTTCTTCAAAGGAGGGAAATAATCACGGAGTTGGGCGAAACCAAAATCACCAGGTTTGTTACAAGGGGCACCCCTCAAGGGGGGGTCCTATCGCCTCTACTCTGGAATCTCACGGTAAACCCCCTCATCACTAAGCTAGCAACCTCGAGTTGCCATGTGATCGCCTATGCAGATGACATCGTCTTACTAGCATCAGGCAGGTACCCAGATACTCTCAGAGACCTCCTACAAGGCGCCCTTACAACACTATTGTTCATGGACAAGGGAGTGCGGTCTGGGTGTTAACGCTGCCAAGACGGAACTTATGCTTTTCACGAAGAAACATAGGATACCGAGGTTCAGCCCACCCACTTTGAACGGCACTCACCTACACCTAACAGAAAAAGTAAAATACCTAGGAATCATCTTAGACCGGAAGCTAACCTGGAAGGACAATATTAAAAATCGCATCCAGAAAGCCACCACCGCCCTATATACCTGCAAAAGAGCTATCAGCAGAAGCTGGGGGCTTAAACCATCAGTCATTTACTGGCTGTACACGGCAGTCGTCAGACCGATTCTTATGTACGGAGTCACAATATGGTGGACAGCCCTGAGCAAATCCACCTACGTGAATCTGTTAACCAAGGTGCAAAGAATGGCGGCCATTTTGATCTCAGGCGCCATCAGGACAACGCCAACTAAAGCCCTGGAAACTCTACTTCACTTACTCCCCATAGACATCTACGGGGAACTAGTGGCGAGCTGTACGGCAGCAAGACTCAATGCGATCCACCCATGGAGCAGGATCGACATAGGACATTCCAGAATCGTAAATAAACTACCATTCCGTCTTTCGGAGATTGATTACACAATCCCCAAACCACTCCCCAAAGCACTATTTAGTGCGAAAATCCCCTCAAGGGATAATTGGGACAAACACGAACTACCGGAGGAGTCCAGCAATATGGCAACCTTCTACACGGACGGTTCAAAGATGAACGACAAAGTCGGCAGCGGTGTATACTGCAGGAATCTGAACCTACGATCGTCATATAGACTACCGGACCACTGCAGCGTCTTTCAGGCGGAACTTGCAGCTATCAGACAGGCAGCCGCTTGGCTCAAAGCAAATGCGATCTCCCTCAGGGACATTACCATTTACACCGACAGCCAGGCTGCAATACAAGCTCTACTCAGCGCACATCCCCGCTCTAAAACAGCCCTTCACTGCCGAACATCTCTAAACGAGATATCCGCGCAGTACAATGTACACCTTTGCTGGGTGCCTGGGCACAAAGACATAGAGGGAAACTGCATAGCTGACGAGCTCGCAAGAGCAGGCACAGAGCTACATAGAATCAACATAACTGAAGAAGTTGGGATACCACTCTCCACATGCAAACTAATGCTAAAAATCAACCACATAAACAGAGCAAACACGAGATGGCTCCACGAACAGTCATGTCACACAGCAAGGCAGATCTGGCCTACGATCAACCAGAGCAGATCCAGTGAATTGATCCTACTAAGCAAACCCTCCATAGGGATTGTCGTAGGAATCATAACCGGACACTGCCTCATTGGTCAACATGCCAACAGACTGGGACTGCTGTACAACGACTTCTGCAGAAGCTGCAGAGACGAAGACTGCGAGGAATCTGTTGAACACCTCCTCTGCAAATGCCCAACGCTAGCAAGAACGCGCTTCCGATTCCTGGGACATTACTTCCTGAGCTGTCTGGCAGACTTGGAAAAAACGCCACCAGGACACATCGACAAATATACCAGAGCCACAAAGTGGCTCCCATACATGGGAAGTGTATAGGTGAAAATCCCCAACGTGGTAACACAATGGGCCTTTTGGCCTAAGTGATGTCCTCGAGACGACCACTTAACCTACCTACCTACCTACCCAAGCCGGTTTTGGGAAAAACACTAGGACAGGCTTTCATAGAGAACATCAATGACATTCAAAGAACGGAAATCATTAATATTCAAAAATTTCTGAATTCCGCCAAAACGGCTCTAAGTTGGTCGAGGCATGGTAACAAAACTGCACTCACTGCTAATTTATATAATTGATAGTCCGTGACTAGCCACATAAACCAACCAACCAATGACATAAACCAACCAACCAATGACATAAATCGAGGTATTATTGTATGTATTAAAATTAATTTCATAATTTCCCAAAAATATATTGAAAGTGTATATTATATAAGTGACACACACGGAATTGAAGAGGAATTAGCTAATGATTCCATAGATTGACATTTAATACCAGAACAAGTTGCAGATCACAAAGATGTCATTGAACTATACAAGTATGGGAAGATATCAAAGTTAAAGCAGAGACAATATAATAGATCTATTATGAAAGCCTGTCTTAGATCTATTATATTGTCTCTAGTTAAAGACTTTCAAAAACCGAAGGCGACTAAGCTCGCATTGGGTCTTCGGCTTTCAGAAATTGCGTTCGAAACACAGCAGAAGCACACGGACACATGTGAATGGCTCGAGTGATATGAAGTTGTTGGCAAACTTTTGATTGGCTTGATAAACTTACCTTTTCTCTATCTTGATACCATTGCCTACACGTATTCAATAATGCTTCCAAGAATGTCTCCTTCTGCTCCTTCGCTATGATATTTAGACATAATCTCGAAATAGGTAATGCATAACGCCTTCCCTCCACTGTGCGCTTTATTAAATGTAATGTCAGCTCCATGAGGCAGCGACAACTCAATTTGTTCGGATCATCTATGGCAGTGTCAATTAGCGTCTGAATTTCTGGTGTAAATTGTCCAATATCTGTAATTTCCTTGCCTAGAGCTAGCCCCAAGCCGGCGATACCTCGTGTCAAAGCGTCAGCGGAAGAGAGGGATTTGGAGCGTTGCAGAAGTTTCATGTTCATTGTGCTGTAAATATCGTTGACCGTGTTATTACTAATAATATTGTTGGATATAACGCATTGATTCATAGTGCTAAGTTGCTGATAGTTGAGGTTTGTGTTGGTATTCTGGAAATTGTGTTGTTCCAATTTCTCTGGTTCCGCAGCAAATTTAACGCGGTTAGTAATTGATGTGGGCTGGAGAAATAAAGTTTGGATTAAAGAATATCACATTATTGAGAAAAAGCGCTGATGTAACACACGTGTAAAATATTTCCACTGGATGGCGAATTCAACAGCGGTATATGTTTAGATACTACCCCACTGATATGATTGAATTGCATTGGGTGCGAGTGCGCAACTAAAATGGGTCGATGTCCCATGGGTGGTTGACCCATTGAGAAACCTGCTGTCTGTCGCCTATTGGCAGCCGTATTTGCTCCAGCAATATAATGCACTTGGTTCAAGCTCACCGACGATTTCGATTGTGGCAATAGACCAGGAACAGGACCCTTCGGATAGATCACTGATGAACTTGAAGAATGTTGAATATTATAGTTCAGTTCTATAAAAAGAAATTGAATAGGAAAAAAATTTAAGTTAACGTTGCGGCCGTCCTTACTGAAGTATATTCGTACCTAACCAACTGTATCGATCATATATTTCGGATTTATGCGTCATGAATTAAATGCAACCTACATTTTTGACATATCCATATATTTTCAACTCTTTTACAATGAGTGGATGCCTTCTATATATGCACTTGCTGGTTTCGAATGGATCATAATGTATTGGGTTTGGGAAAGTGGATGGTGACGGTAGACATTTGACAGGCAAAAATTGTAATAACGGGGAAACATCCAGCAGACTCATACCAGCTAAAAAGAAAACGACCGTCAAAATACACCTCAGTTGAATTTTTGAACCATACGGCAGATGGCCAAGGCATTCGACCAGGTGAACTAAAAACGCAAATGATCCGAAAGTTTTAAACTCCAACAAGCGTGACCGCAGTTCGTCAGTTCCTAGGGTTAACAGGATTTTTAGGAAGTTTGTTAACGAATATAGTCACATGGCACGCCTGCTCACTAACCATTTGAAGAAGGACGGTTTATTTCAGAGGTCTGACAAAAGAAAGCGGTTAAAGTTAAAAGAATTTAAGATTTGAAGGTAGCCATAGTTTGAGCACGATTGGAGCACGTTAAAACGTGCCGCTCGGCGCTCAAAGCTTGAAAAAACTCGATTTTTTTGCTGACTAGCGACGTTTTTGGGCCGTATCTCCGGAACGCTTCACTATTTTCCCATGACTAATACCAAATTAGTCAAATTAAAGGCAATATTATTCTTACTAATTCATATTATATACATATTTTGTGTAACTTGTAGCCGAACCGAGCTATAACAGCTTTTGTTACCAAAACCATGAATCGGAATTTTTTAATATTTTTCAAAAGACGAAACTAATTCTAATGGAATAAAAAGACAGATTGTTTTTTTTACATATTTCAATGTATTAGAATGCATTAAAATACATTAAAATAAAGAAAAGAATTTCTTTGTATTGTTTGCCATCCTTAATAAGGACACAATAATGAATAATCTATTTTAAAGGTGTTGTCGAAGTTATTTTTGAACAATCAGGATACAGCTTTCGGCATTTGCTTACTAATTATAAAACATATATCTTCTGCTCTTCATCTTTGGTGAGAAGGTCATTGAAGTCTCACTAAAGGTCGTTAATGACAGAGCAGAACGAGGGGACAACTTGCAGTGGTGTACATATTAACTCGCAACGTCAGCAACGACGATACCAACAGTAACTATCGGCGGAAAGAGGCGGCCGAAAATATCATCAAAGAAAAGGCAAAGTGGAAAGAGCTGTTCGACGCCAAGCACGCTCACGCCCTACTCCGAAGGCGACCTGGTGGTCCTGGAGCACATCCCCGCTGTAACGGGTCAGCCGTACAAGCTGGAGCCCGCGTTCAAAGGACCATACATTGTTATAAAGGTACTCGACCTTGACCGCTATGAGGTGGAGGATCTGCCAGATATACCCAATACCAAGAGGCGCTTTACAGCCGTTCTATCATGTGACCACATGAAGCCCGAAGACGACGAGGAAGACGACAGATATGAGGAAGTGAGACCTCCATTCCATTAGGAGATACGAATTTTCAGGAAGGGTCGATCTTCAAGTACATAGTCAGTCAGTGTCGGTAGCTCGAAGAAGCGGATCGACTCGCAGTACGCATACATACTATGTTCTTAAAACGCCATAGCTTTATATATTTAAAAATCAATGTTCCTGTCAAATAAAGTTGAACATTAACATGCACTAGTCATACTGTTAAGTATGGCCGTGTGTATGTACATTGTACACATCGAAGAGAAGAGAACATTTAGGAATTTTAACAAAGTGTTTATTGAAAGCAAATAATAATGTATATATAAAAGCGGCCGTTAAGGCTGCTCCGGCGGCATGTCTGCTCAGAACCACAGCTCAACAATGATAATATAATCTTCAAGTCGATATCGACTTGTATATATGTATGTATGTATAAACATTGAGTCGA
This sequence comes from Neria commutata, assembly GCA_963457695.1. NCBI lineage: Eukaryota > Metazoa > Arthropoda > Insecta > Diptera > Micropezidae > Neria > Neria commutata. Next base: position 28,647,340 of record OY735246.1, read on the forward strand.
AAACTACTTCTTTTAATAAAAAAGGAACACAGGGGTATTCGATTTAATTTCCGCGGAACTGGGTGATTTATTTTATTAAGTCAACAGAACTCAAATTTAAACAAAGTTTACGGGAAGTTTTGAATTTTGTATGGGGCGCTCGCCTTTACACACTCCATCGCGATCACTTATTAATTTGGACGTGTAGATCAGCGGAGAAATGGAAAAGTGACAGATGGAAGAGTGTGGACGGGAAATGGAACGGGAATATGGGAAAAAGAAATCGAAATCAAAAAGGATGGGTTTACACGGGAAGAATAGGGAAAGGAGTCGCTCAGCCAATGCATGACAATTATAATTCGAAATACGTAGAATATAATATATATATTATGTACATGCATAAAAAAATAAATAAGCAAAATACACTATAAAGCAACAAACTATTACCAAACCTACGCTAGTTGATTATTTATTGGATGTATCTTATATATAAAAATGGATTGCCGTGCGTTAGTCCGGCGAAAGCGCGAAAACGGCTGAACCGATTTTGATGAAATTTAGTGAGTGTGCTTGAGTGGGTTCAGGGATGGTTCTGATCTATAATTGGACCCGATTGGACAAGGGGGCGTGGCACCGCCCACACAAACCACATTTTTTATATCGAATAGCTTTGGAACTAAAAGTCGTGCAGCATTGAAATTCCGTATGCAGCTGACTCTTGGATGCGTCGTCCCATGGGTAAAATTTTAGGGGCGTAGGATAAGGGGCGTGGCAAAAATCCACATTTGTGTATAGCTTTAGAACTATACATCACACATCAATGAAACTCGATAAGGACTTACTACATATCCATATCTTTCTACTGAGAAAATAAGACGGGCACTGGGTAAGGGGGCGTGGCACCCCCCATACAAACAAAATTTTTGATCTCGATTAGCTTTGGAACTAAAGGTCGTGCAGCATTGAAATTTCGTATGCAGTCGCCTCTTGGATGTGTCGTCCCACTGGTAAAATTTTATGGGCGTGACACCTCCCATACAAATAAAATCGTTTATATAGAATAGCTTTGGAACTAAAAGTCGTGCAGCATTGAAATTCCGTATACAGGCCCCTCTTGGATGCGTCGTCCCACTTTAATGAGCGTAGGACAAGGAGCGTGGCACTTTTCAATTAACTACTCATTTTCGTATAGCTTGAGAACTATACATCACACAGCAACGGAACTCGGTAAAAGCTTACACCATAGCTGTATCCTCCAACAGTTACTACTTGGTTATGCCTTTCTATTGGAGAACTGGTCACTGGATAAGGGGGCGTGGCACCGCCCATACAAACCAAATGTTCAATTCGAATAGTTTTGAAATTATAAGTTGCATAGCATCAGAATTCGATATTGGGCTGAAATTTAGACGTCCCGTTCCACTGGTAAAATTTCATGGGCGTTTGACAAGGGGCGTGGTACTTCTTAGCTGTTCAAATCTTATAATTTTTGAAGTATAAGTCAAACATCATTGAAACTCGATATGGAGTCACTACTTGCTAATGTCTTTCTACTACACCTCCCATACAAGTCAAATTTTTAATATCAAGTAGCTTTGAAAATATAAGTCATACAAAAATATTTTGATTATTGTGAAGTTTTCAAAAAAAGTTCGACAGATTTGAGTGGTTGTGAAAAAAATTCCCTGTCGTTTTGAAGTGTTAGTTACAATGCCGATAATAAGAGGTATCATAGGTTGTCGAAGTCAGACAAATGCGCGGCGAGCTACTTCACGTTTAAACCGCACTGATACCCAGCGAGCTACAGATAAAAGAAATAGTAGTATTAGTATGTCCGCATCACGTACGAGAAGAACTGAGAATGAACGACAAGAAAATAGGTTAAGGATTCAACAAGTTCATGCGCATCAATCACAATGCCAGCGAGCACGACAAAGTGAGCATGAACGATTGCGTTGATGCGGTGCTCCTGTGAGCCTGGAACGAGTGGCATTCCAGTACAATCCAGAAATCGATAACTGTGTGGACAGATCAGTAACGATTGGAGAAATGTCAGCCCGGTGTCCTCAGTGAGCCATTACGCTCATTAGTTTCTGGAGCGGGAAGTGATTCTAAGCATTTCCTGGCCAACATCCAAAAATATAACAGTTGTTTCCAAATGACTTCGTTTGGAGCAACGCATATTGTACACAACAATTTCATGCCTACTTTCAAGATAATTACAACACAATTGTCTTTCGCATCATTCTCCGTTGTATCAGAAACAATTTCGCAATTTCATAATTTCACACACCATTACAGATTCTTATTTATGGACCTCATTATGGTGCTCATTTATGGCACCATATAATACTTAAGTTGAAAGAAAGTAGTTTACAAAATTTGAATCTGATAGCTGTTGTTACAGTGAAAATATTCACTCTGTACTCAATTTTCATATTATTAAAAATATTCCTACCATTATTGAAATACATTTCAAAACAAATTTTGGAATTAAATAATTATTTTAGGCAGAACAACGTTTGCCGGGACAGCTAGTGTATTATAAATAAATATTAATTCAAGTATGATTAGTTGATTATTTAATGTATCTTTGCGGCATGCAAAAGATTAATATCTTAAATGTCAACAGTCTTATAAATAAATTGAATTGAATACTCTTTGTGCATTTAATTCAATGTAAATAATTTAAAATGGATCTTAACATAAACCTTAAATCATCAGTGTAATATGGCCCAGTTGCCCTACACCCTCCCATACTTTATTTGTAAAGAATATAGCAATAAATAAATAAATAATAATAAAAAATAAATAAATCACACACAAGCGAATGTGAGAAAGCTTTGCTGGAAACAAGTGGTCTCTTTGTGCTTAGAATGTTGGTCTCATAAACATGATCATGAATTTAAAGTTATTTATACTAATGTATGTAGTTACTTACTTGGCGGCTTGTATATATCCATTGCCGGTTTACCCCGCATTTGACTTTGTGGATTGATACCTTGTTGCACGTTAAAGCCGCAACTGCGTCGTTTGTTAATATTCTGGTGTATAAGGAATATGGGTTTTCAAACTGAAGGCGTTATTTATTATAAGGATTTTTTAGATATGAACTTACTTGCTGATTAGAAGTTCTTATGAAACTACGATCCCTTGTTATGATTCCCGGATTAATGCTGTTCGGCTTTTGAAGATCCGGCGAATTGTGTATTTTGCGATCATCGATATGATTTTGGTTATTCATTTGCTGTTCTTCTTTGTCAGCCATTCCTATCGCTTTCAATGATACAAATTCTCAAGTTTGTGTGCATTCTTTTAATAGATTCTCTTTGGCTAAATCTTTAACTTTTTTAAAAGTGGTAGTAGTGGAGGTTAAAGTTTCTGATTGCTTTCCGATTGGTGTTAGCTAGAGCGATCCTTGTAACTCGACTACTAAGTTGACACATAGCCTCCACGTGGTGCCTGCTGTGTAGCTTGACCTTTGTCGGGCAGTGAGCTTATATGAGCAGAAAGGTCTCCCTTAGATAAGAATCTTGGAATGTCCTACTCATTGGAAAGGTACTTCTATCCAACTGACATTTGTAAAATAAAAGGCTGACATCGGCCTCCATTCAGGAAAAGCGATGTACTGGGCAGAGATGCTAAAAACTAGCAACTAGCGACCAAAGATGATATTAAGCATATTTTAGAAATCGCATGAAATTGAGAGTGAAACCGAAATTTTCACTGAAAATTTCAATTTCGGAATTACGTATTCTACAAATCGTTTTTGCGATTTCATTTTCGAAAATAAAATCGAAACGATATGGCATGTGTCAGAAATCGTTTTCACTATTTTTCGCGCGATTTGAGTTCGGTCAAGCTTTCAGATCTCTAAGTAGTCGGGAAGTGGGTGTAAAATTGATTACTAGATTTGACTACAAACCTGAAGTGAAGTTAATATAAAGCTTATAATAAGGATTGTATATTGATAGATACAGATGTAATGGAAATAAAATTATATAAAAAAAAACTTTTTAAAAATAAGCTTTAATTTATTTAATGTACTAAATAGTAGAAAATAAATTGTTTCCAAGTCACCTGTATCTTACTATCCATAACAGCTTGGGGCGCTCATGTGTTCAATATTTGTCAACCAGTTACCACAATATTTTATTTAAATAATTTTTTTGCAAATAGATTTTAGTAATGAAAGATATTTTGAATATGGATATTGAACGCACAAGCTTTTATTAATAGTAAGATACAGGTGACTTGGAAACAATTTATTTTCTACTTTTTAGTACATTAAATAAATTAAAGCTTATTTTTAAAAAGTTTTTTTTATATAATTTTATTTTCTACTTTTTAGTCTTCCATAAATTCAATTTTAGAGCTCTGAAATTTTTCACAAAAATAATTTTAAACTTGCAGAGCAGTACACAATATTTAGGGTATTCACAGTGTTTCCTATCGTCATATGTCATATCCTCAATTTAACAAATAATACGGCTGTGATCGACCCTAATATTCGTGGCATATTTGTGGCGCGATGAGTTGTTGTTGTTTTGCTTGCAAGGCGCGGCGAGTAAGTTCCTATCGTTTTTCATTGATGTGTGGTGTACCTATAATTGTAAACTGAAGCCCAAGTGTGTAGTTGCTTGAAAAGTGCCACGCCCCCTGTCCTACGCCCATAAAATTTTACCAGTGGGACGACACATCCAAGAGGCGACTGCATACGAAATTTCAATGCTGCACGACCTTTAGTTCTAAAGCTAATCGAGATCAAAAATTTTGTTTGTATGGGGGTGCCACGCCCCCTTTCTCAGTAGAAGGATATGGATATGTAGTAAGTTCCTACCGAGTTTCATTGATGTGTGATGTGTAGTTCTAAAGTTATACACAAATCTGGAGTTGATAAAAAAAAGTGCCACGCCCCTTACCCTACGCCCATTCAATTTTACCAGTGGGACGACACATCCAAGAGGCGACTGCATACGAAATTTCAATGCTGCACGACCTTTAGTTCCAAAGCTAATCGAGATAAAAAATTTTGTTTGTATGGGGGGTGCCACGCCCCCTTATCCAGTGCACGCCTTATTTTCTCAGTAGAAGGATATGGATATGTAGTAAGTTCCTTCCGAGTTTCATTGATGTGTCATGTGTAGTTTTAAAGTTATACACAAATCTGGAGTTGATAAAAAAAAGTGCCACGCCCCTTATCCTACGCCCATAAAATGTTACCAGTGGGACGACACATCCAAGAGGCGACTACATACGAAATTTCAATGCTGCACGACCTTCAGTTCCAAAGCTAATCGAGATCAAAAATTTTGTTTTTATGGGGGTGCCACGCCCTCTTATCCAGTGCCCATAAAATTTTACCAGTGGGACGACACATCCAAGAGGCGACTGCATACAAAATTTCAATGCTGCACGACCTTTAGTTCCAAAGCTAATCGAGATCAACAATTTTTTTGTATGGGGGGTGCCACGCCCCCTTATCCTACACCCATACAATTTTACCAGTGGGACGACACATCCAAGAGGCGACTGCATATGAAATTTCAATGCTGCACGACCTTAAGTTCCAAAGCTAATCGAGATCAATATAAAGCTTATACAAATTTTGTTTTGTGGGCGGTGCCACGCCCTCTTGTCCAATCCGATATTTTATTATTAATTCATGTATTGTCTTGGTGTTTACGCATGTATGCAAAGTTTCAGATCTCTAGGTAGTCGGGAAGTGGGTGAAAAATTGATTACTAGATTTGACGACATACATACCGCTGACATAGATACTGACATAGATACCTGAAGTGAAGTTAATATAAAGCTTATAAAAATATGCAAAAGCCGATGCGTCGCGATGTTGCCACATTTGCTCTCTGTCTATGTTATTCATTCTTGCCGCAGTTACAGTGGATAAAGGCCGCGGCACATAGAATCCGTTGCGTCCGCGAGAGCGAAGTTTTCAACTAACGCCGACAGATTGCCGGAGAGGGTCGGCACAATGAATGCGCTGACAGCGCATAGAAAATCAGCTACTTCGTCTTCTCTATTAAAACATTTATATTGTTGCGCCAGCAGCAGAAACCCAAGCATTTTTCTTCAGAAACTTATTGCGGTACACCTGAGCCGATTTATCATAAAAGCAAATATACTGTTGCACTGCTTCTATTAATTGTTCTTCGAAACAATTGCAAATATACAAAATTTCAATGAAAAATTCCGCAGAAAATTACAAACAATAAAAAGAATCAGCTGATATCTGTCAAAGTTCCGCCGGACGGCAAAAGTTGAAAGTTGTTCAACTTTTTGCGTTGCTTCGACGCGTCCGTTGCTTAGAGCCCAGTTCCAGTGGTGCGTGCGTGCGTTTCATTGCGGTGAAAATTTTTGACAGATAAGTTTAACTAGTGAAAACATATGAAGGGAGCGGCAATGATTTACGATTTTCGCATTTATGCGCAGGAGCTTCACGAACCCAACTGGAGCTCCTAGACCGTATCCAACGTCGTGCGATAAAGCTAACAGGAAACGATAGGGCAGCCAGCTCTTTTGATTCCTTGGAGTATCGTCGGAACGTGGGATGTTTAATCCTTTTCTATCGTTACTTTAACGGTAGATGCTCTGCTGAGATAAGAGATCTTATCCCAGCTGCCCGCGTGTTTTCTCGTAACACACGAATGGCGAGCGGGGCCCATCATTATCAAGTTTCGACGAAACTCCAACGCACCACGCATTACAGGGTGAATTCGTTCTTCGGTCGTACATCGAGGTTATGGAATACTCTTTCTGCGGAAGTTTTCCCACGTCATTACAATATTCGTGAATTCAAGGCAAACGTCCACCGCCACTACTCCACTTATAAAAAAATAAAATTAAAAAAAAAATGAGCAGTGTCTTGCATGGAAAACGCAGAGAGTTGACCAACTTTCAATTTTTGCCTCACACATATGTTCTGCAAATTATTTAAGAATGTTAACTGTTCAAGTTGTAAATTGCCGAAATGTTATGACTCTTTTTGCAACGCACGCATTCTGCGCATTGGAACAGCTCAAGTGCGTTTCAAGTTTTTGCGTTTACGCACTTCCGCAATCGAACGCACGCACGCACCATTGGAATCGGGCCAGTATGTGGCATACATCATACGATTGCATACATTTCAACTTCGCTGTCAGTTGAAAATTCGCTCTCACGGACGCAACGGATTCTTTGTGCCGCGGCCTTAAGGCTCTAATGCAAACCATATAAAAAAAACACGTGCGCTTAGACCACACGGCAGAAGTAAAACTTTTTTTGGACAATTAAATAAAATTCGTGCTTTGCTTGATTGACAATCATTATATATGTTATTTTGTTTAGGTTTCTTTAATAAATTCAACACTTCTAATGGTCGAAATTTTATTTAGTTAATTCAGTAATATAATTTTCATCAGTTGCATTAGAAGTTGTGATATTTGATTCTAAAGTAGCAACAATAGGCTTATGGTTTGAAAATTATGAAACATATGTATGTATTTTATCGCATAACATCATAATTGGCGTTGACAATAGAATTCTTCGAAAGTGATTGATTGTTGCTATTTTTATTGATCGCAGCATTTAATTGAACATGAAACACAGAAACCAGCTACTGAGAAAATTTATTAAAATATATATTAAATAAATAAATAAATGGCCCTACAGCGCGAGTGAATTTAGAGATTTACAATTCAAATCACTGCTACAATTATTTGTACTATTCAGCATCCTGCAGACTGCAAGTTGCAGTTGAATTGTCTTCCATTTCGATATTTCACGAAGTTCACTTGATATTCTAGAGCTTCTCGCTCACTTTCATTTCGATGATTCTAGTTGAACATTTGTTCGATAGCTCATTTCATTTATTCATATTCTTCACAATGCACTATAGGTAATTTTACCCATTTTTGAGGCCAAAATTAATTTTTCGCACTTGCAAAAATGAATTTTTTGAAATGGTATTTGATAAAGAAAACATTAAGTCAAATAACTGTGTAATTGGATTTGGTAAAAAACAAACGATGGCGGCAGTGAATTTTACCGAAGTTTCGCAAGTGTTTAAATTAATTAAAATAGCACATATTAATATCAATTAAATATGGAGAAGAAAGATGAAAGTAAGTAGGTACATAATAATTCAAGAGAAAAGTTTTGTAAAAAATTTTTTTTTTTGGTGGAAAAACTCATAATTCTAACATAACATTTAATAAAAATATTTTAGTTAAAAATTGACTTTGGATAAGCTTTTAAACTATTGGCCGTATTTGGCCGTGTTTAAATTATCATAAACGTGTAGAGTAAAGAATTGTCTGTTTAATTTGTCAATTTCAAGTTGCGATTTTTTGCGTTTTTTGAGAAATATCATTTTTTCGTAGGCAACCTCAGCTTGAAATATAGCGAACTTACAAAAGTTTGGGTCGATGAAGTTAACAAAGAGGAGAAGAATGCTGCTGTTTACAAATTTATTATTGGTAGTATTGAATGCGGCAAAGTTTTTAATGAGAAATCGGCTTCGTTGAAGGAGAAAGTGCGAACTTTTTGCAAAAATGCTTCAGTTAGATGGGAGAGTTCTCATTGGAAGATAGCCGTCTTCCGATCCGCTCATGTCATCAATATGTTTGGAGAGACGAATAGAAGGAAGAAAACGCGTGCAACTTCCACGAGAGACATGCTCTGTACTCCAGAATTATCTCAAAATTGGAACGAGAGTGCCGATGAATACGAAGATAGCTTGGACATAGTGTTAAGCTATGCGTATGAATGCGAACTAAGTCAAATCATATTAGATAATGAATTATGAACCAAAATTAAATAAAACTCTTGTTAAAAAAATGTTAAAAAATGTAAGCGAAAAGTTCCACTTCGGACCCGCGGCAGACAAAGGTTAAATTTTCTACAAATTTCTTCTCCCAAATTTTCTACCACCTATGTTTTTTATAAAACCACAATTTTTTACCCAAAACTCCTTTCAGTTTGACTGTTATTAATTTTGGCCACAAAAATGGGTCAAATTACCCATAGTGCAATGTAGCGGAGTTTCATATTTCAGTCTGTCTGCGAACGGACAAACAGTCTGTCTGGCGGCTGGCTTCGATTTCCTTTGAATTGCCTTTGCATATTCGAAGAGAATCGAAGCTGCGCCGCGGGTGCTGCGTAGAAATATCCTTTTTTGAACATTTTCACACATTTGAAGGTTCTTAGCCTTGTGGCAAATTTGCTTTTAATTTGACAATTTTCCCCTTGTTTTTCAGGATTTACTCTTTATTGCTTCTTTACACCTATCAACTTTTCTGTAATTTTTCATTGGCTTATTTCCTACCAAAACTTTTAGTAATTTGTTCATTTATTCTTAATTTGAATGAAAAGTCAACGTTAAATTTGTCATGACGACAATATCTTTATACGCGTCGTGTGCGGAGTAGTTATTAATTTTTGAATTATTTTTGATGAATTTCAGTCCTTTTTACAATTACTGAAAAATATGCTTGTCTTTAAACTTTATCATTTAACCCAATACAATTTTCCTGAATTATGGTTTGTTCAATCATTTTTCATACATGTTGTTTACATTATTTTCGGATTACCCCTCCGCAAAGAAAGAAGTTTACTTCAAAAACGAAGAGAAACAATGCCCCCCAATACAAATTAAACAAATTAAAATAAAAAATTACTTAATTAATAGTTTCTTACGTAATGCATATGAAATGACGTAACGGAAAACGCGAAAAATCACAAAATATAACGGAAAAATTTTTGCATGCAAAATCGCGTAAAAAACGCGTGCAATTCGGATTTCGCCAAACTACGTAAGGGCGGGGAATAATTAATCGCGTGCGTTTTTGTGGTTTTTGCGTCCCAAATGCCTGAAAATGGAACGCAAATTGCCCGGGATGCATTCCGCTGCATTCCTTAACCCTTTGGCCGTCACGTAGAGCAGAAAAATGCAAAAATTTTCAAGATTTGCGGCAAAAATTGCGATTTTTCCGTTTTCCGCTTACGTTTCGCTTACGCGTTACGTTATTATTTTCGGACCAAACTTCGAACAGATGGTGAACAGATGGTGGTGGATAGGCACAGGACACAGGATGGAATACTACAATATGTCGGCAGAGGCGCTGTTTCACTGCGAACAGATGAACAGATGGTGTTGATATAAGCTATTTGGTTGGTTGGTTGGTTGGTGCACAGGATTGGCAGTTTTACTAAAATCACTCCAATTTGCCGGCAGAGGCGCTGTTTCACAATAAGAATCCAATACGAAAATTAGTACTTCCGTTGTCCTAAAATTTGGCTTACCCTCCGCAAAGAAGTTTTACTTCAAAAAGGGAATTCGTTTTTCAAATTGCTTCCTTGCACCAAAATAAAATGAAACGAGCACATATAACTTAATGCGAGAAAGCGAGGTGTAAGGTTACACGGGCCAACGAGAAAATTTTTTCTAAATACATATAGACTGAACCTTGTCTACCATTTAGTAGCTCAAGGAATCCATACAAGGGGTGCCCCCACTTCTAAATTCTCGCTGCAAATCTCTGGTCCGCACGCAAAGTATTTGATTTCATAACTGTTTGGAAGTGAAACCGCGATATGTGTCAGCTCTGATTTGGGGTATTCTATTGCAGAAGGTTCATTATGAAAAAATGGTACGAAACATGGCGGTTCGCCGATCTCATAAGAAGAGGCAGAAATACACCCCAATATATATTTCACAAGTGGGGCCACCTGTCGTGTGTGCCTGTATACACGACAGCTAGTAAAACAATTAGCAACAATAAAAGGCAAAGCAAAGTAAAAAATAAATAAAAAATTTTAAAACCCGTGGGATTCGAACCCATGTACTTTCGGCTTCTGCGCCAGCGCCCTTACTCGCTGCGCTACCATCGCTCTTGCTACCTTATGTTCTAAACTTTTATAAGAAGCCATTCGCTGCCTCTGCCGCCGCGCTGCCAAGAGGACAAACGCTTTTTAGTCAGGCCGCGTTTTATATATAAAGATGGGAAAAGTTTTATGAAATCTGAAAAAGTCTCAATATGCAACAAGTTTCATAATACGCGGTTTCATGAAATGCAAAATTCTAAGTTATGACGTCAGGTTGGAGGGTGGGACACTTGAAATTCCAAAAAATCTTGTTTTTCGAAAAGACCTATTCTACACTTATGTAACTTTGCGATTTATTGAGACATTAAGATAAATAAACGTGTTCACAGACTTCTTTAAAAACGTCAAATTTTTTTGACAATGTGAAATTGAATTGATTTTAAAAATTGGGATATGATTTGAAATCTAGAAACATAAAATAAGTTATGTAATCGATTTGATCGACTCTAAAATGCAATTGACGATTTCTGAAACGAATTTGACTATTTATGAAATAAATTTTACCGTTTTAAAAATTAATTTTACTGATCTGGGACTAATTTGACCGTTTTAGCCGATAATATACCGTAAAACTAAAACAGAGCTGCATTTTTGTTAATATGCTACTCACTCGCTTGCACATTGACCGAAATAAAATCCCGGAATTTGGAATTAAAACTGAATCGCGAATTTCGAGTTTTCAGAAGTGGAAATTATTTTGGATTCCAAGATCCGGGATTTACAAGCCTATATGTAGACACATTGAAATATGTATTTTTGTGTATGCCGTTTAGTAAATGTGCCTTCATCTAATGTGTGAGCATTTACTGGCTAAGTGTGTGTATTACTCGACTCACAGAATTTTTGTTTTATATTGAACATATGAATGTATGTATGCATATGTTATTTACTTATGCATTACGAAGAAGCTCCTATAGATACAATCTGTATTAGGGATACCGTATTTGGGAATTCCGAAAGGTTTTACAAAGGCCAAGTTTTTGGGACTAAAACTGCGCAGTGCGGGATCCTCGAAAATATTTATTTTATTAATTTGTTTTAATTGAAAAATAAACCCTTACATTTATTGAAAATGGCCCATAATTATTAAAATTAAAATAAAGAGTAAACTCAAAGCAGAGTTAAAAGAAAAGACAAAAAACCGAAGCGTGCTGCGTATATATGCATACATATATATATGCTTGAGTAAGTATATAAAACAAATAGAATATGCAAAACCAAGGAAATGACACGATATGTACACAATAGTAAACATGGCGCCGCGGTGGCTCAGTGGACAAGTGCTTGGTCGCTGATGCGGATTTGATTAATGTAGGTTCCGTTAGTATGTGAAAAATATAACAAACACACACAAGTTAACGCGAGAAAGCTAGGCTTAAGCCCACACGCGCTGTTGCGCCAACCAATTAATATTATTAATAGTAAATATGTATGCATTTTTTCTAAATTATATTGAAAATCGTGGGATTCCAGTAGGTAGAACCGTATGCAATTCCAGGATTCGCATCCCTAGTAAATATGTATTTCACAAAAACGTATACATATAATACATACATAGGCGCACACGTATGTTCACAAAAATCTTTAATTGGATATGAATACTCAACGCTTTTCCGTTTTCCGCAAATAATATATTTCTGCTCTCGAAATACGCGTTTAAATTTCATACTTTTTTGGTAATGATCTTGACAATAATCGAGTCATTCGAATTTTTTATGATTGGCGGCGAATTTCAATGACTTTTTATTCATTACAAATTCCACAATTGTTTTGCATATATACCCACGCAAAAAGGAGTGTGTATAAAATCTAAATTTATTTGATATTGCTTATTAGTTATATTCAAACTTTTTATTTTGTGCTTGTTGGTATTGTTGCGTGTTGGTCTATCTACGTTTATGATTAATAAATTCTATTCGCGGTTCAAATCTACATATTAAAAGAACTGTGTGAACTCAAATTAAATCATTGGGCGATCAAAAAAGTACTGGCAACAAAATGATCACTCTCGCTTCTCAAAAGTGTCTGCACCGACAATGAGTTCCATTACGTTAGTGTTCCGTCGAGCGATGAGAGCGGGGATAACCAGGGATGTCAGATTAGCGAAGATTTTCCCATTTTCTGAAGAGCTAAAATTTCCCAAACGGATTTATCTGGTCTTTGCACTTTATTATTGTAACAACTGGTATCTAGTAGAGATCTGCATGAATGCATTTGAAAGAGCGATCAAGACATTCATTCGGGTTTGAATCATTTACTCGCATGTGCACTTATTTCCAAACACGTGGTGAATAGGCACATATGCCTTAAAAGTGAATGAGAGAGCAAAACAATTGAGTAAATTGTAAGCGCAAGCACTTTACTCACAAGCAGACTACCCACTATTCAGATGTTTTGGTAAACAGAGTGCAATAAAAGAGTATGTTAATACATATAATAGAGTGCACATCACTCAAATTTTCGGCAAATCGAAGTGAAGGCCATTTTTCATATTTCGGTCGCGGCAAACGGGGACACAAGAACTACTCAACCGATTTGGCATTTCGTGTGTGCTCGTCTGCTACTGCGCGCACAAAAGAGGAAATGAAATAAAATTATATGAAAAAAACTTTTTAAAAATAAGCTTTAATTTATTTAATGTACTAAAAAGTAGAAAATAAATTGTTTCCAAGTGACCTGTATCTTACTATTAATAAAAGCTTGGGGCGCTCATGTGTTCAAAATTTGTCAACTAGTTACCACAATATTTTATTTAATTTATTCTTTGTAATTAGATTCTAGTAATGAAAGATAAGTGTGAATATAGATTTTGAGCGCCCAAGATTTTATTAATAGTAAGATACAGGTGACTTGGAAATAATTTATTTTCTACTTTTTAGTACATTAAATAAATTAAAGCTTATTTTTAAAAAGTTTTTTTTTATATAATTTTATTTTCTACTTTTTAGTCTTCTATAAAATCAATTTTAGAGCTCTGAAATTTTTCACGAAAAGAATTTAAAACTTGCAGAGCAGTACACAATATTTAGGGTATTCACAGTGTCTCCTATCGTCATATGTCATATCCTCAATTTAACAAATAATACGGCTGTGATCGACCCTAATATTTGTGGCGCGATGAGTTGTTGTTGTTTTGTTTGCAAGGCGCGGCGAGCTCGGCCCATGCGCAAAACTCCCGTTGCATTGGCGCGGTGAGTTGTTGCTATTTTGCGTGCAAGGCACGGCGAGAAAGTCCCTATCGTGTTTCATTGATGTATGGTGTGCCTATAATTATAAGCTTAATCCCAAGTGTGTAGTTGCTTGAAAATTGCCACGCCCCTTGTCCTACGCCCATAATTTTACCAGTGTACGACCTTTAGTTCTAATGCTATCTTAATATATAATAAAATTATATAAAAAAAAACTTTTTAAAAATAAGCTTTAATGTACTAAAAAGTAGAAAATAAGTTGTTTTTAAGTCACCTGTATCTTACTATCCATAAAAGCTTGGGGCGCTCATGTGTTCAATATTTGTCAAACAGTTACCACAATATTTTATTTAAATAATTTTTTGCAAATAGATTCTAGTAATGAAAGATATTTTGAATATGGATATTGAGCGCACAAGCTTTTATTAATAGTAAGATACAGGTGACTTGGAAACAACTTATTTTCTACTTTTTAGTACATTAAAGCTTATTTTTAAAAAGTTTTTTTTTATATAATTTTATTTTCTACTTTTTAGTCTTCCATAAGTTCAATTTTAGAGCTCTGAAATTTTTCGCAAAAAGAATTTTAAACTTGCAGAGCAGTACACAATATTTAGGGTATTCACAGTGTTTCCTATCGTCATATGTCATATCCTCAATTTAACAAATAATACGGCAGTGATCGACCCTAATATTCGTGGCATATTTGTGACGCGGTGAGTTGTTGCTATTTTGCCAGCAGGGCGCGGCAAGTAAGTTCCTATCGTTTTTCATTCATGTGTGGTGTACCTATAATTATAAACTGAAGCCCAAGTGTGTAGTTGCTTGAAAAGTGCCACGCCCCTTGTCCTACGCCCATAAAATTTTACCAGTGGGACGACACATCCAAGAGGCGACTGCATACGAAATTTCAATGCTGCACGACCTTTAGTTCCAAAGCTAATCGAGATCAAAAATTTGGTTTGTATGGGCGGTGCCACGCCCCCTTATCCAGTGCACGCCTTATTTTCTCAGTAGAAGGATATGGATATGTAGTAAGTTCCTACCGAGTTTCATTGATGTGTGATGTGTAGTTCTAAAGTTATACACAAATCTGGAGTTGATAAAAAAGTGCCACGCCCCTTATCCTACGCCCATAAAATTTTACCAGTGGGACGACACATCCAAGAGGCGACTGCATACGAAATTTCAATGCTGCACGACCTTAAGTTCCAAAGGTAATCGAGATCAAAAATTTTGTTTGTATGGGGGTGCCACGCCCCCTTATCCAGTGCCCCCTTATTTTCTCAGTAGAAGGATATTGATATGTAGTAAGTTCCTACCGAGTTTCATTGATGTGTGATGTGTAGTTCTAAAGTTATACACAAATCTGGAGTTTATAAAAAAGTGCCACGCCCCTTATCCTACGCCCATAAAATTTATTGATTCATGTATTGGGCTCTAGATTAGGCATGTATGCAAAGTTTCAGATCTCTAAGTAGTCGGGAAGTGGGTGAAAAATTGATTACTAGATTTGACGACATACATACCTGATTTGAAGTTAATATAAAGCTTATAAAAACGTTTGTGCGTATGTATGTTGCAGCATCACGGCTGAACCACAGAAGCGATCGATCTTATACTCACAACATATGTTCGTGTGGTGCTCTGAATGGTTTTTTTTTCATGTTAGACCATCCTAAGTGGCGCTGCGGCGGCGGTTTTTCGAAAATTCTTATTTATGGATCGATCTGTCTCAAATTCACATCATATAATACTGAAGTTGACAGAAAGTGGTCGACAAAATTTGAACCCGATAGCTGTTGTCGAAGTGGAAATATTCACGAAAACGTATTCTTCCTGTGCATAATTTTCATTTTCATCTTATATATAAAAATGGATTGCCGTGCGTTAGTCCGGCGAAAGTGCGAAAACGGCTGAACCGATTTTGATGAAATTTAGTGAGTGTGCTTGAGTGGGTTCAGGGATGATTCTGATCTATAATTGGACCCGATTGGACAAGGGGGCGTGGCACCGCCCATACAAACCAAATTGTGTACATCGAATAGCTTTGGAACTAAAAGTCGTGCAGCATTGAAATTCCGCATGCAGCCGACTCTTGGATGCGTCGTCCCACTTTAATGAGCGTAGGACAAGGAGCGTGGCACTTTTCAATTAACTACTCATTTTCGTATATCTTGAGAACTATACATCACACAGCAATGAAACTCGGTAAAAGCTTACACCATAGCTGTATCCTCCAACAGTTAATACTTGGTTAAGCCTTTCTATTGGAGAACTGGTCACTTGATAAGGGGGCGTGGCACCGCCCATACAAACCAAATGTTCAATTCGAATAGTTTTGAAATTATAAGTCGCATAGCATCAGAATTCGATATTGGGCTGAAATTAGACGTCCCGTTGCACTGGTAAAATTTCATGGGCGTTTGACAAGGGGCGTGGTACTTCTTAGTTGTTCAAATCTTATAATTTTTTAAGTATAAGTCAAACATCATTGAAACTCGATATGGAGTCACTACTTGCTAATGTCTTTCTACTACACCTCCCATACAAGTCAAATTTTTAATATCAAGTAGCTTTGAAAATATAAGTCATACAAAAATATTTTGAATATTGTGAAGTTTTCAAAAAAAAGTTCGACAGATTTGAGGGGTTGTGAAAAAAATTCCGTAATTTTGAAGTGTTAGTTACAATGCCGATAATAAGAGGTATCATAGGTTGTCGAAGTCAGACAAATGCGCGGCGAGCTACTTCACGTTTAAACCGCACTGATACCCAGCGAGCTACAGATAATAGAAATAGTAGTATTAGTATGTCCGCATCACGTACGAGAAGAACTGAAAATGAACGACAAGAAAATAGGTTAAGGATTCAACAAGTTCGTGCGCATTAATCACAATGCCAGCGAGCACGACAAAGTGGGCATGAACGATTGCGTTGACGCGGTGCTCCTGTGAGCCTGGAACGAGTGGCATTCCAGTCTAATCCAGAAATCGATAACTGTGTGGACAGATCAGTAACGATTGGAGAAATGTCAGCCCGGTGTCCTCAGTGAGCCATTACGCTCATTAGTTTCTGGAGCGGGAAGTGATTATAAGTGATTATAACAATTGTTTCCAAATGACGTCGTTTGGAGCAACGCATATTGTACACGACAATTTCATGCCTACTTTCAAGATAATTACAACACAATTGTCTTTCGCATCATTCTCCGTTGTATCAGAAACAATTTCACAATTTCATAATTTCACACACCATTACAGATTCTTATTTATGGACCTCATTATGGTGCTCATTTATAGCACCTTATAATACTTAAGTTGAAAGAAAGTAATTTACAAAATTTGAACCTGATAGCTGTTGTTAGGGTGAAAATATTCACGAAAACGTTTCTCTCTGTACTCAATTTTCATATTATTAAAAATATTCCTACCATTATTGAAATACATTTCAAAACAAATTTTGGAATTAAATAATTATTTTACAGCTCTATTCCTTCGACCGTCACAATACTAATTTCGTCACAATAGATCATTTCGGCAGAATTTCTACTTTTCCTTATTCAGAACAGAAATCAAAAGCTCGAATTGTATCAATTGAGATATACATTGTGACGGTCGAATTAGGAGGTAACAGGCGAAAACAGCTGTTGAAAAACGTCAATTTTGAAGCAAAAAAGCAAAAATTTGTTTATTGCAGCAATTTAAAGGAAGTTACACAATTTTAAAAACACAACACATGTATGGCCTGCTGCTAAAACTCCTTTATATCGGGAGTTCGAGGTCCTCTGCCACTGCTCCTACAAATTTTACACTGCTCGCAGCGCTATCGGGCTGTTTTCCCGGCTTGCTGCTCTGGGTGCTGTTTGCAACTTTGAATGAAATGCTGCAGCTGCTCCTACGTCCTCCTGTTAAATATACGATGTCTAGAAATTAAAAGAAATAAGATAAAACACCAAATTATTGAAAATTTCCAAAAAATACTCACTTTTCTGCAGTTTTTGTTTCCATTTTTCGTTTTTTGTGAAGAAGAAGAAGCACAAACATCTGTTTTCGCAGCAAAGAGCTTTAAATGAAACGCCAAAGCTTTTTTCGTGATACGATTGGTAAGGAATAGGGTTGTAGAAAGCCCGGCACAAGAAAGCGGATCAATTGATTGTCTCAATCAATTGTGCCGGGAGCGAGCGAATAGGGCTGTTAGGCAGAACAACGTTTGCCGGGACAGCTAGTATCTTAATATAAAAAACGTTTGTGCGTATGTATGTTGCAGCATCACGGCTGAACCACAGAAGCGATCGACCTTATACCCACAACATATGTTCGTGTGGTGCTCTGAATGGTTTTTTTTCATGTTAGACCTTCCTAAGTGTTGCCACGGTGGCGTTTTTTCGAAAATTCTTATTTATGTACCGATTTAGCTCAGATCCACACCATATAATAACAAAGTTGACAGAAAGTCGTTGACAAAATTTGAACCCGATAGCTGTTGTCGAGGTGGAAATATTCACGAAAACGTATTCTTCCTGTGCATAATTTTCATATTTTTAAAAAAATTCCTACCATAATTGATATACTTTCAAAACAAATATTAGAATAAAATAATTATTTTAGGCAGAACAACGTTTGCCGGGACAGCTAGTCTTATATATAAAACCCAGACTGACTAAAAAGCGTTTGCCTGCTGCCTGCTGTCCGCTTTCTGTCTTTTAAGACTTTAAACAAACGAAAGCAGTTCGTTGTGTAGCCCAGTGGGTAGAGGCGCGCGCTTGCATTCGGTAATGCGGTAGGTCATGGGTTCGAATCCCAGCTCCGCAGGTTTTATAACTTTTCTTTTTTTATAAGCTTTTTTATTTTTTACTTTGCTTTGCCTTTTATTGTTGCTAATTGTTTTGTCTTATATAAGTTAAGATAGCAAGTGTAACTCCTGCTGTAAAGTCTCTCTTGCTGCCAAAACGCGCGCCGCAACTCAGTAACAACATGCTAACGAAACCGTCGTACGCAATGCTCGTGTCGCTTGCACTTTCCTGCATCTTCGAATTGATCACCGGGTGACAAGCTGCTAACTAGCATTGAGCAATCGTAAAAGACAACTGCGAGCAGCTCACTTTGCAGAATAAAAACTATAGTTGAAATAAATAGTTTGTAAAACTAAAAAGTAAACCTTGACTGAAAAGTATTTTAGAGAAAAAATAATTATGTATTGAGGAGAATAAAATCAGCATTGAATCAGAGAACTCGATTTCTCTTACCCTGAAACTGCATTTTGTTAATTGACGCCCAACGTGGGGCCTGCCGCATCCTGGTGATTCAACTCACTCAAACAGGACAATTCCTAAATGAGGAAATAAGAAGGACATGACAAAAGGAAACCCTTAACTCACTCAAACAAGACAATTCCTATATGAGGAAATAAGAAGGACAGGACAAAAGGAAACCCTTAACTCACTCAAATAAGACAATTCCTATATGCGGAAATAAGAAGTGGGACAGGACAAAAGGAAACCCTGATACATAGATCAGGATCATCGCAGCAGTGCACTTAAGCACTTTAATGCGGCCCCGAGACGGTCAAATGGTTTGAGTCAAATGTGAGCATGTGTTGGAGAATATTTGTATGTATGGTAACACAGACAATGTTTGACCAAATATCAAAGTGGTTTAGATATTTGTTATGCACTGCAGGGGCCAAAGCAAAATTGCCATTTCGTTTTGTTCGTCGTGATGTTAACATCGTTCGCATGTCGGCAAACCAAACAAGCGACGCGGAAAAACAATTTTTGTCGCGAAATTTATGCGATAACTGACTTCTTTTTCTTAAGCACTGTTTAATCCGAGTGCTCTTCTCTTTATATTTTCACTTTTTAACGCACTTTGCCAGTGCAAAAAATGCGATACAATCGTCCGTGTCACTCATAGTATGTCTGCACACCACAAAGAGTCGGAAATTATGAAGATTTGATGGCAATGTTTGTTTTGTGTAAGGGCTAAGCATCAGTTTACACGGACACATGTTTGACTCAAACCATTTGACCGTCTCGGGGCCGCATAACACTAAACACAAGTTTACCACACGCGAAATTGTAAGTAATAATCAAAATTGATAAATGGTGTTCTGCACGAAAAAATTATAATAAAAGTTAAGCTATTGTGAAATAAAATTATATAAAAAAAAAACTTTTTAAAAATAAGCTTTAATTTATTTAATGTACTAAAAAGTAGAAAATAAATTGTTTCGAAGTCACCAGGAACCTACTATCAATAAAAGCTTGGGGCGCTCATGTGTTCAATATTTGTCAACCAGTTACCACAATATTTTATTTAAATTATTTTTTGCAAATAGATTCTAGTAATGAAAGATATTTTGAATATGGATATTGAGCGCACAAGCTTTTATTAATAGTAAGATACAGGTGACTTGGAAACAATTTATTTTCTACTTTTTAGTACATTAAATAAATTAAACCTTATTTTTATAAAGTTTTTTTTTATATAATTTTATTTTCTACTTTTTAGTCTTCCATAAATTAAATTTTAGAGCTCTGAAATTTTTCGCAAAAAGAATTTAAAACTTGCAGAGCAGTACATAATATTTAGGATATTCACAGGGTTTCCGATCGTCATATGTCATATCCTCAATTTAACAAATAATACGGCTGTGATCGATCCGAATATTCGTGGCATATTTGTGGCGCGATGAGTTGTTGTTGTTTTGCTTGCAAGGCGCGGCGAGTAAGTTCCTATCGTTTTTCATTGATGTGTGGTGTACCTATAATTATAAACTGAAGCCCAAGTGTGTAGTTGCTTGAAAAGTGCCACGACCCCTGTCCTACGCCCATAAAATTTTACCATTGAGACGAAGCATCCAAGAGGGGCCTGTATACGGAATTTCAATGCTGCACGACCTTTAGTTCCAAAGCTATTCTATATAAACGATTTTGTTTGTATGGGCGGTGCCACGCCCACTTGTCCACCGCCCGTCTTATTTTCCCAGTAGAAGGATATGGATGTGTAGTAAGTTCCTACCGAGTTTCATTGATGTGTGATGTGTAGTTCTAAAGTTATACACAAATCTGGAGTTGATAAAAAAGTGCCACGCCCCTTATCCTACGCCCGTACAATTTTACCAGTGGGACGACACATCGAAGAGGCGACTGCATACGAAATTTCAATGCTGCACGACCTTTAGTTCCAAAGCTATTCTATATAAACGATTTTGTTTGTATGGGTGTGCCACGCCCCCTTATCCAGTGCCCGTCTTATTTTCCCAGTAGAAGGATATGGATGTGTAGTAAGTTCCTACCGAGTTTCATTGATGTGTGATGTGTAGTTCTAAAGTTATACACAAATCTGGAGTTGATAAAAAAGTGCCACGCCCCTTATCCTACGCCCGTACAATTTTACCAGTGGGACGACACATCGAAGAGGCGACTGCATACGAAATTTCAATGCTGCACGACCTTTAGTTCCAAAGCTAATCGAGATCAAAAATTTTTTTGGTATGGGGGGTGCCACGCCCCCTTATCCAGTGCCCTTCTTATTTTCTCAGTAGAAGGATATGGATATGTAGTAAGTTCCTACCCAGTTTCATTAATGTGTGATGTGTAGTTCTAAAGTTATACACAAATCTGGAGTTGATAAAAAAGTGCCACGCCCCTTATCCTACGCCCATAGAATTTTACCAGTAGGACGACACATCCAAGAGGCGACTGCATACGAAATTTCAATGCTGCACGACCTTTAGTTCCAAAGCTAATCGAGATCAAAAATTTTGTTTGTATGGGCGGTACCACGCCCCCTTATCCAGTGCCCGTCTTATTTTCTCAGTAGAAGGATATGGATATGTAGCAAGTTCCTACCGAGTTTCATTGATTTATGATGTGTAGTTCTAAAGTTATACACACATCTGGAGTTGATAAAAAAGTGCCACGCCCCTTATCCTACGCCAATAAAATTTATTGATTCATGTATCGTGCTCGTGTTTAGGCATGTATGCAAAGTTTCAGATCTCTAAGTAGTCGGGAAGTGCGTGAAAAATTGATTACTAGATTTGACGACATACCGCTTGCGCAAAGTGAACCTAATATAAAGCTTATAAAACGTGTGACTGTGCTTAAAGTTCGAGTCGAAAGATCGCTCATAGAGCGAAAAATAAAACCGTATACCTACTTACTTCCTTTCCACCTGAAATTTGCAAGTGCAGTGTTACTTATCTTAATCATTATAGTCGAACAAAATCGCAGTTCGAGAAAATTTATTCCCAACACGTACGATTTCTCATTTTGCTTAAAATATGAAATGGCGGTCTCAATGGATCAGGTGAAGGAAGAAATAAGGACGGCAAGTGAACAAACTAAGCTTGAACTGTTACAACAGATTAACAACCTCACTTTATCTCTGAGTCGTCTTGAGCCAACACATGTCGAACCCTACTTACCGATTTCAATTAACCCCGCAATAGACTCTGGAAATTTCAGTCTTGACCTTATGCCCGAATTTAACGGCGAAAGCGCATCGTACCCAGCTTGGCGCTCCGCCGCCAATTTTGCAATTAACTACTACCCCGAAGGGTCAGAAAAGTACTATGTCGCAATGGGTATTTTTAGGAATAAAATTACGGGCTCAGCCAATACGACGCTGTCATATTTCAACACCGTGCTGAATTTTAAAGCAATACTTGCTAGGCTCGACCAAACCTACGCGGAAAAACGACCAATTCATGTCCTAGAAAGCGAATTAAGCATTTTTTTGTTTTGTATATTTTTTAACTGAGGGTTCCGCGATCATTTGCAACAACTTTGAGGGGTTCCACGATCAAAATAGTTTGGGAAGCACTGCCTTACACGATGGTGATAATGAATTCGTAAAACAACTAAGGGCCAGTTTCACAGTGGATATTTAAACTCTGATTGCAGTTTAAATAGGGAATTTCAGTTTCACAGTTGGAAGTTAAATACGTTTTAAATAGCCGACTGTGGATATTTAAGTACGGCACAGAGTTGCAATCGAAAACAAATAAACAGCTGATTTCGGATGTGCAAGCAAGCTGCGTGGACAATATTGCAATTTGTAAGAGATCAAATTAAACATAAAACTGCATGGTATAGCACATATAAATGATCCCGTAGTATCATAAATAATATAAACTGTGGATTCTTTGCACAATATCCAATAATTCACTTCTTTCGGCCGACGAAATATTTTTAGTTCGCGCTGCCTCCATAATTGAACAATTGAACATATGTTTTTGGCAAGTTGTGCCAACCAAAGAGAATATAAGGAGAAGAGATAACAACCCGTTCCAGTGCTAAAAATGCGTGACTTTAGAACAGAAAACCCAGATGAAAACTCACTCGTTCTACCTAGAAACCTGCTCATTTTTCTCGAGCAATTCCGGCCATTATGCTGCCGTTGGTGTGGCGGATATTGAGTAAATTCGAGAACCGGTTTGTTCGGCGCAGGATAGTTTGAGTTTCTTTCGCATTCCGCATGCAGTCGAATTCGACAGTATCGCTGCTGATGTCAAGCAGAACAGGCCAAAGTGTGGATGTTCTGCTTGTTCTCATGTATGTTCCAACACGTGGCAAAAACCGGTTTTTGGAAATTGGTTTTGTTCGAGTGTCGTACATTTCTCAATTTCTTGATTCTTTGCCGTCTTGTCGAATTTTCGTTTTGCCGACTGCAAACTGACAAATGGCAATTTGCTATTAGGTAAATGATATGTTTGCTTGCCTTAAAATTTTATCTTAGTTATTTGAACGTAATGCATTTTTCCGAAATGTTGCTTTATTTAACATTTTTCATCTATTTTATTTGCATTGATATAAATTTAATTTTAAAATTTTTAAAAAAATTTTTAAGATACTTTTCGTTAAATATTTTTTAAGGTCATATTTTTTTAAAGAGCACATTAAATATACATTAATTAATTACATTTACCCAATACATTTACATACTTATATCCCTTTCAACTCTTATTTCTGTCCTTAAACAGCACACCCGACGGCAGCATTATTTGAGCTGTCCGTCCGATTGTTTACATTTTTTATACACACTTGCCTGGGATGCTGTTTTGATTTGTGTGTGTGTTGCCTGCGAATTTTTCGCCTTTTTGAACGCATTCTACCTAATAAGTATTTTTTATGTCGCGACCACTGCGGACGGCTAGGCGTGCAGGTGTTTGGCGCGGTTGTCTATGATAAGAGGTCGTTTGCAGATTTTGTAATAAAGGAACGTCATTATGTTGTGGAAAAAACTGGCCTTTGTGATATTTAAGAAGCATTTTACAAAATAAATAAATTCGAAATTGAGGGAGGCTTTTATGAGAGAACGTACTTTTTCAATATGCAAACAATTTAGCAATTTTAAATCAAAGCAAAAATTCTGAGGCCAATGTCGACAAAATCACTTGCTCACTCACTCATTAAAATGACGTCGCAATAATGTTCAACAAATTTATTTGTAATTCATCGGGATAATTCTATTTTATGGTATAAACTAACTATTTTGTGTGTATTTATGATCAAATCGATGAGGCTGGTAAAAACTGAAAATTCAGTTTGTTGCAATTGCATTTCTTTCTATTTTCGAAAATTTTTAATGCTGGTCCTGTAATATCAAATTAAGATCAAAAGCAAACATTGTTCAGTGCAATTTTTCAAGTTTACAATGCTTATAAATGTTCAGTTGCACGAATTTCCGTAGGAGCATAGAATGTCGACATTGCCACCACAAAAACGAAACTACGTCCGTTGAATCGGTGAAAAGAGGCACGCTACATTCCACTTTTTTCCTTCAATTCAGCGACATGCAGAAAGAAAACCGCTTAAAAATTATTGCGACGTCATTTTAATGAGTGAGTGAGCAAGTGATTTTGTCGACATTGGCCTCAGAATTTTTGCTTTGATTTAAAATTGCTAAATTGTTTGCATATTGAAAAAGTACGTTCTCTCATAAAAGCCTCCCTCAATTTCGAATTTATTTATTTTGTAAAATGCTTCTTAAATATCACAAAGGCCAGTTTTTTCCACAACATAATGACGTTCCTTTATTACAAAATCTGCAAACGACCTCTTATCATAGACAACCGCGCCAAACACCTGCACGCCTAGCCGTCCGCAGTGGTCGCGACATAAAAAATACTTATTAGGTAGAATGCGTTCAAAAAGGCGAAAAATTCGCAGGCAACACACACACAAATCAAAACAGCATCCCAGGCAAGTGTGTATAAAAAATGTAAACAATCGGACGGACAGCTCAAATAATGCTGCCGTCGGGTGTGCTGTTTAAGGACAGAAATAAGAGTTGAAAGGGATATAAGTATGTAAATGTATTGGGTAAATGTAATTAATTAATGTATATTTAATGTGCTCTTTAAAAAAATATGACCTTAAAAAATATTTAACGAAAAGTATCTTAAAAATTTT
The DNA here is from genome assembly GCA_963457695.1 of Neria commutata. NCBI lineage: Eukaryota > Metazoa > Arthropoda > Insecta > Diptera > Micropezidae > Neria > Neria commutata. The sequence continues at coordinate 28,672,810 of OY735246.1, forward strand.
TTTAAAAATTTTAAAATTAAATTTATATCAATGCAAATAAAATAGATGAAAAAATATTAAATAAAGCAACATTTCGGAAAAATGCATTACGTTCAAATAACTAAGATAAAATTTTAAGGCAAGCAAACATATCATTTGCCTAATAGGAAATTGCCATTTGTCAGTTTGCAGTCGGCAAAACGAAAATTCGACAAGACGGCAAAGAATCAAGAAATTGAGAAATGTACGACACTCGAACAAAACCAATTTCCAAAAACCGGTTTTTGCCACGTGTTGGAACATACATGAGAACAAGCAGAACATCCACACTTTGGCCTGTTCTGCTTGACATCAGCAGCGATACTGTCGAATTCGACTGCATGCGGAATGCGAAAGAAACTCAATCTATCCTGCGCCGAACAAACCGGTTCTCGAATTTACTCAATATCCGCCACACCAACGGCAGCATAATGGCCGGAATTGCTCGAGAAAAATGAGCAGGTTTCTGGGTAGAATGAGTGAGTTTTCATCTGGGTTTTCTGTTCTAAAGTCACGCATTTTTAGCACTGGAACGGGTTGTTATCTCTTCTCCTTATATTCTCTTTGGTGCCAACCGTCAAATATTCCGTATTTAAATAAATGCACTGTGAAACTCAAGAAAAGTTAACCTACATTTAAACTCAATTCGCAAATTAGATTTAAACATCCACTGTGAAACTGGCCCTTAGTACATTTTCATGATAGTAGGTATGCATTTTTTTTACATCAAATTGTTTACGTTGTGGTTTTTCAAACGTTTTCTATAGTAAAACTATACTTAGGGCCAGTTTCACAGTGGATGTTTAAATCTAATTTGCGAATTGAGTTTAAATCTAGGTTAACTTTTCTTGAGTTTCACAGTGCATTTATTTAAATACGGAATATTTGGCATTTGACGGTTGGCACAACTTGCCAAAAACATATGTTCAATTGTTCAATTATGGAGGCAGCGCGAACTAAAAATATTTCGTCGGCCGAAAGAAGTGAATTATTGGATATTGTGCAAAGAATCCACAGTTTATATTATTTATGATACTACGGGATCATTTATATGTGCTATACCATGCAGTTTTATGTTTAATTTGATCTCTTACAAATTGCAATATTGTCCACGCAGCTTGCTTGCACATCCGAAATCAGCTGTTTATTTGTTTTCGATTGCAACTCTGTGCCGTACTTAAATATCCACAGTCGGCTATTTAAAACGTATTTAACTTCCAACTGTGAAACTGAAATTCCCTATTTAAACTGCAATCAGAGTTTAAATATCCACTGTGAAACTGTCCCTAAGTTATTTATTAGTGTACTTAGTTACGATATTTTCAGTCGTTTCTTACGAATTTATTTAAAAAAGATCTTTCCAATGCCTTCTGTTGCTGCTCCGTGAACAATATTTGAATTTATTTTTATTAACTGCCATAATACTATAAAACTCATACATGTTTGCCTTTGACTAAAATCCTAATTTTTATGCAACTCTGGTGTGAAGCTGAACGAAGCTTGGTCGAGCAAAATTTTGATCGAAACTGAGATTTCATTCGGTTTCACTTTCCACGAGCATCCCGTACGAATAAGTAAGATTTGTTAACTTGAATTTTTGTGAAACAAAACTGTACATCTATAATATTTTAGATATTAAAACTCTCCCCAACTCGCACTGTAATCATCTGTAAATTGTGTGTTTTAATATATTCGTCGGTTTTTCTCGAAGTTGCAATTGCCGCCGCAACATCTTTTAATATTTATTCTTGGAAGAACAGCCTGACGCCATTTTGTGCCTGTGGATAAGACGCCAATGCCGAGATATAACTTGCGAAAGAATTCTGTGAAGTCAAAGGAAATGTCGGACACAAACGACCAAAGCTCCGCCAGCGAGGATGAGCGCGATAACACAATTGTTTGCCAGGATAAATCCATTTCGGAATTGCAGCAGCAAATAAGAAATCTGGAATTGTCCTTAGAAGCCTCGGAGAATGAGAGGTTATGTTTGAAACGCACGCTCGAAACACAAGCAGGCAGCAACGCCACCTTTGCCGGCGTTAACTCTGCCAACGCCAACTCTGCCGGCGTTAATTCTGCCAACGCCAACTCTTCCGGCGTTAATTCTGCCAACGCTAACTCTGCCGGCGTTCATTCTGCCAACGCCACCTTTGCCGGCGTTAACTCTGCCAACGCCATTGCTGCCGGCGTTAATTCTGCCAACGCCAACTCTGCCAGCGTTAATTCTGCCAACGCCAACTCTTCCGGCGTTAATTCTGCCAACGCCAACTCTGCCGGCGTTAATTCTGCCAACGCCAACTCTGCCGGCGTTAATTCTGCCAACGCCAACTCTTCCGGCGTTAATTCTGCCAACGCCAACTTTGCCGGCGTTAACTCTGCCAACGCCATTGCTGCCGGCGTTAATTCTGCCAACGCCAACTCTGCCGGCGTTAATTCTGCCAACGCCAACTCTGCCAGCGTTAATTCTGCCAACGCCAACTCTGCCGGCGTTAATTCTGCCAACGCCAACTCTGCCGGCGTTAATTCTGCCAACGCCAACTCTACCGGCGTTAATTCTGCCAACGCCAACTCTGCCGGCGTTAATTTTGCCAACGCCAACTCTGCCGGCGTTAACTTTGCCAACACGAACTTACAGGGTTTCTTACCCAACTACTCTCCTAATTGTATTTTTCCGAACACTAACTTTTCAGCGAATGCCGCAACAACGCCCGCCAACTTTGGGCTAAACACGCCGACATATTTTGGTCTAAATGCCCCAGAAGCATTTGGGTCACAGCCTAGCCAACCTACACATGCATGGAGCCCGCAGTACAATCAACGCAAAATTCAGGATCTGCCGGAGTTCTCAGGGTCACCAGAGGAGTGGCCTATGTTTTCGGTCTCATTTACGGAGACAACAAGAATGTACAACTATTCAAGTTTTGAAAATTTGTTTCGTTTGCAGAAAGCATTAAAAGGAATCGCCCGTCAACGCGTCGAGTCTCTATTGATTCATCCAGCTAACGTCAGCGAAATTATGACTACTTTGCAGCTTCATTATGGAAGGCCAGAACTACTTGTACGAAGTCAAGTGGCAAAAGCACGAGCATTTCCTGCTATTTCTGGAGGTAAACAAAGCGATATTATTAACTTCAGCTCGATGGTCTCGAACTTGACCGCTTTCCTGGAAAACGCTGGAGCAACACCACACCTATCAAATCCTACCTTAATGGACGAATTGGTGAGTAAACTGCCACTCAACAAAAGGGAGGAATGGGCACGACATACATGTGCAATTAACCAGCGATATCCAAGTATACGCGATTTCAACATATTGTGACGAATATGGGGGTTATACTACGGCAGCTAAGGAAAAGGACACCCTGTGCACGGTTACAGTTGAACAAGCATACGCAAAACAAAAGCTTTAGCAAATATCAGCACCTCTGATTCGAAAGTGTTTTGAAGTTCTGACAAATATTGTGTATTGGAATTTTCTCGTACAATCCAGAAACAGGGCGAGCGAGAAGTTGTAGAATGTTCGACAGTAGCTGGCGAGAAACAGTAACAGGTATAAAAAGCGGCCGCCGGCAGTGTCGAGAGTCAGTCTTTGAGTAATAATTGAACGTGCAACATCGAGTCAGTTACCGAGTATCAAGTGAACGTGCAACATCGATTCCGAACGAGTGAACGTGAAGCATCGCAATCACAACCGAGGACAATTCAACTGCAACTGCAAAATAGTGCAAATCTTTGTAACAAAAGGATTGGAATAGTCAATCTGTTATTAGAATCAATAAAACCGTTACAAGCATTGAGCTTTTTGTGCATTATTCTTGACGATTACACAATCCAGTGATCCGAACCGAAGTAGCGGAGTACTTCAGCGGAATTACGTAACAATTGGTGTCAGAAGTGGGATTGTGCTAATCCAGAATAATGGTGAAGTTCGACCAGTTGAAAGTAGAGCAACTTAAGAAGGAGCTGGCCAAGCTAGGATTGCTGACAACAGGCTTGAAGTCCGAATTGCAGCACCGACTACGAGGGCCATTGGAGGCGAGAGGCTTTGATCTGGCAGAGCATGAGTTTGAGTGCGACTCAAAAGTGGCTGAGGTATCAGAGAAAGACATCGCTCCAATGAGTAGGGACATGAGCCAGTTGCTCGCTGCTATGCAAGGCATGATGGCCGAGAATTCTGAAATAATGAAGCGAGAATTTATGGAAAATTCGGAAAGAGTCGAGCAGAAGATGGAAGAAAATTCTGCGAACATGGAGCAGAAACTTCTAGAAAATTCTGAGAGCATGGGGCAGAAACTACAAGAAAATTCTACACGAGTCGAGAAAAAGATGGAAGAAAACTCTGTGATCATAAAGAAAGAACTCCAAGAAAATTCTACACAACTACGAGAGATTTCTGAGACTTTGACTGGAAAGGTGGACGAGCTCCAGGGAAAATTCAACGCGCTAGACGAGAGAGTGATGAAGATTGAATCAGGCAGAGACTGTACACTAGATGAAAAAGTGGCAAAAATACAAGCAGATCTGGAAAAGCCGCTGCAAGAGCAACTGCAAGAACAATTGCAAGAGCAACTGCAAGAGCTGCAATTGCAAAGCCCACTGCCGCAAATAAGAGAATTCAGTGGTACGAAACTCAAAGCACCTACCTACGATGGGACAACGGCGTTTAACATCTTCCAACTGCAGTTTGAAACGACGGCCGCCCAGAATCGGTGGGGCGACGCAGAAAAGGCAGCGGCTCTGATAGTGGCATTGAAAGGAGCAGCAGCCGAGGTGTTACAGACGATTCCACCAATACTAAGATGCAGCTATGAGGCCATAATAAGTGCGGTAGGAAGGAAGTACGGTAGCGAGCACATGAAGCAGCTGTACTACATCGAGCTGAAGAATCGCAGGCAAAGGAGCGGTGAGAGCTTGCAGGTCTACGCAGCGGACATTGAGCGGCTGGCGCATTTAGCTCACTCTGACCTGGGCAGTGAACACTTGGAAAAGATGAAGATACAAGCATTCATCGAAGGAATTCGCGATCCAGAAATAAGACGCAGCGCAATAATGATGAGCAAAGCGACATTTACCGAGACGGTTACCAGTGCACTTACATACGAGGCAGCGTGGACCAGCACTATGCAATATTCTGCACCCAAAGTTCGCAGGGTTGAGGCTGAAGACGACGTTCTGTGTCAAGCAATCAAAACAGAACACCCGCCAGCGGACCGAACGATGAGGAAATTCACAGGAAGGTGTTTCAATTGCGACAAACCAGGTCACATGGCGCGGGAGTGCCGCCTTCGTCGGAAGCGATCCAGATCGCGTACACCAGAACGGGGCTATGGCGAACGGAAAGAGCAGAGCGGTAGCGGCAGCAAGGCGTCGTTAAACTAAAACGAGCCAGCTTCGAGGGGCGCGAACTGGCTCACACAACAAGCAGTCCCCAAATCTCCATTTCACAACTGCGACGGGAAAACAACAGCCTAACGATAGATGGCCAAATCGATGACCAATGGTTTACGGTGACCCTGGACACAGGGGCATCACATTCCATCATCAGAAGCGACTTGGTAAAGAAAGCAGAACCACTAGTTGGAATCAAATTACGCACAGCGACAGGAGAGGATGCACCAATACGTGGAAAAGTCACAAAAGAAATCACTATTGGTACAACGTCAGTTCAACACGAATTCATAGTAGCGGATATCGTAGATGAACTCATTCTGGGAATGGACTTCATGATGCGGAATGGATTCACGTTGGACTTGCGGGAAAGAGTGCTGCGATACGGAAATACGGAAATGCCACTAAAGATCGGAGAAAACCAAGCGTTCGTGCATCAAGTGGTAATGACAGAGCAAGCAACTATTCCAGCTAACTCAGACGCTGTGATTTGGGCTCAAGTAAATGGAGGAGGTGGGAGCAACTCGTTGTGGATGATTGAAGCCGACACCAAGACACCGATAAATAACATCATAGTCGGAAAGACCCTCGTGAACGCGCAAACCAACAATCTAATACCAGTCCGAATTCTAAATTTGGCCAATTCGGCGAAACTAATCAAAACGGGAACCATTATTGGACAATGCCACCAAGTTACAACCATTGTCAATTGTGAAGCGGAACGTGCAACCAAGCAAAATCCGACACGCGAAAAAGAAAACCAGCTACGAAGCTTAATCAACGCCTGGACTTCGGACCTTTCTACCGAACACAACGTAAAAGCGCAGCAACTGCTGGAAAAACATCGGGACATATTTCCATCAGCGGCAAACGAAGGGAGAACGGCGATGGTGAAACACAAAATCAACACTGGCGATGCGAAACCCCTCCGTCAACCTCCGCGACGAGTACCACTTGCTAAAAGGGAGGAAGTTAATGCGCTGGTGGAGGAAATGCAACGCAACAAAGTCATTGAGCCATCCTCTAGTCCTTGGAGTTCTCCCGTAGTGCTAGTGAAGAAGAAGGATGGCAGCACACGATTTTGTGTGGACTACCGTAAGCTGAACGATGCCACCAAAAAGGACAGCTATCCATTGCCAAGAATTGACGACACCTTGGACACGCTCTCAGGATCCAAATGGTTTTCCACACTTGATTTACAAAGTGGATATTGGCAAGTTGAAATGGATAAGAGCGACAAAGAAAAGACAGCTTTCAGTTATGGAGATGGACTGTGGCAATTTTTGGTGATGCCTTTCGGACTGTGCAACGCACCGGCCACGTTCGAACGCTTAATGGAACGTGTGCTGAAAGGTTTAAATTGGAAGACTTGCTTGGTTTATTTGGACGACATCATTGTAATGGGCAAGGACTTCGATGACCACCTAAAGAACTTGGGAGAAGTATTTCAAAGAATCAACGAGGCTGGATTAAGACTTAGTCCGAAGAAATGCTCGCTGTTTAAGCAAGAAGTTAAATACCTCGGACATCGCGTAACTGCGGAAGGAATACACACGGAGGAAGACAAAATCGCTGTTGTGAAGGAGTGGCCCACTCCAAAGAATTTACATGAATTGCGCAGCTTCCTAGGGCTATGCACGTATTACAGGCGATTTGTTCCAGCATTCGCGTCTATTGCAAGCAGCCTACATGAACTGACGAAGAAGAATCATCCATTCGAATGGAGGAACGAGCAGGAAGAGGCCTTCCAAAAGCTAAAGGAACGACTTTACACAGCGCCTATACTAGCATACCCGATTCCTGGCGAAAAATTTATATTGGACACGGATGCAAGTGCTACCGGAATTGGAGGAGTCCTCTCACAAGTCATCGAAGGCGAGGAACGGGTAATCGCTTACTACAGCACGACTCTAGCAAAACCGGAAAGAAATTACTGCGTCACTAGAAGAGAGCTGCTAGCCGTGGTGGACAGCGTTAAACATTTCCACAAGTATCTCTTCGGGCAGCCGTTCCTGTTAAGAACGGATCATGCGGCACTCAGGTGGTTGCTGCAGTTCAAGGACCCTGAAGGCCAAATTGCTCGATGGATCGAACGGTTGCAAAGTTACGATTTTGAAATTGAGCATCGCAAGGGAAGACTGCATGGAAACGCCGATGCACTATCTAGACGTCCCTGCAATACAGAATGCAGGCATTGTTCCAGAGCAGAGGAAAAAGAAGGACGACTCGATATTCGTTTGCTCAGAGTCTTGCCGGAAGAACAATGGACAGCAGAGCGAATAAGAACCGAGCAAAGAAATGATCCAGATCTGGCGAAAATAATGGACTACAAGGAAAGAGATGTACGGCCAACATTCGAAGAAATAGCATGTGAAAGCGCCATCACCAAAGCATACTGGGCACAGTGGCAGAGTTTACAACTACGCGATGGGTGCTTGCATCGAATATGGGAAAGCGAAGACGGAAAAGCACATAGAAACTTAATTGTTGTTCCTAAAGTGCGAGTAACGGACATTGTGTCATCATATCACAATGGTTCGAGTGGCGGTCATTTGGGTATCACCAAGACGGTGGAGAAGATAAAGAAGCGGTTCTACTGGGTAGGATGTCAGCAATCTGTTGCGGAATGGATTGGGACATGCGACGAATGCGTCACCGCTAAAGGACCCAAAACACGCAGCCGTGGCAGAATGATCCAATACAACGTGGGAGCACCTTTTGAGCGAGTTGCGATGGACGTTGCCGGACCGTTTCCCATAAGTGAGAGTGGCAACAGGTATGTTCTGGTGGTGATCGACTACTTCAGCAAATGGCCAGAGGTTTACCCGATACCAAATCAAGAGGCTAAAACATGTGCAGATGCTTTCATCAGAGATTGGGTGTGTCGCTTTGGAGTCCCGCTGGAACTTCACTCAGATCAAGGACGAAACTTTGAATCGGGCATCTTCAAAGAAATGTGCGCCACGCTTGGTATACGAAAGACAAGAACCACACCGTTGCACCCCCAATCTGATGGCATGGTAGAAAGATTTAATCGCACTCTGGAAGAGCATCTGAGAAAAGTTGTAAGCGACCACCAAAAGGACTGGGATGAGCACATACCGCTATTCTTGATGGCCTATAGATCAGCAATTCATGACACGACAGCAACGACACCCGCCAAGGCAATATTTGGCGAAGACTTACGACTGCCCGCTGATTTAAAGTTTGGGGTATGCGAGCCCATTGACGATGGCGATAACGACTTTGCGAACAACAAGCGAAAGGAATTGGATGGGATACACCAATATATGCGGACACGCACGCAGTTGATGAGTGACAAGATGAAAGCCAGATATGATTTGAGGGCAAATTCCGAAGGATTTGAAGAAGGACAACTGGTGATGCTTTACAACCCACAGCGCAAGAAGGGGCTGTGTCCGAAGTTACAAACGCACTGGGAAGGGCCATACTGTGTGATCAAGCGCCTGAATGACGTTGTATATCGAATACAGCTGAGCGGCAGTAGGAGAGCTAAACTTAAAGTAGTCCATTTGGAGAGACTGGCACCCTATAAGGCTAAAGAAGCTATCCTTGTTCGGGACGAACAAGTTTAAGAGGAGGGCAGTGTGACGAATATGGGGGTTATACTACGGCAGCTAAGGAAAAGGACACCCTGTGCACGGTTACAGTTGAACAAGCATACGCAAAACAAAAGCTTTAGCAAATATCAGCACCTCTGATTCGAAAGTGTTTTGAAGTTCTGACAAATATTGTGTATTGGAATTTTCTCGTACAATCCAGAAACAGGGCGAGCGAGAAGTTGTAGAATGTTCGACAGTAGCTGGCGAGAAACAGTAACAGGTATAAAAAGCGGCCGCCGGCAGTGTCGAGAGTCAGTCTTTGAGTAATAATTGAACGTGCAACATCGAGTCAGTTACCGAGTATCAAGTGAACGTGCAACATCGATTCCGAACGAGTGAACGTGAAGCATCGCAATCACAACCGAGGACAATTCAACTGCAACTGCAAAATAGTGCAAATCTTTGTAACAAAAGGATTGGAATAGTCAATCTGTTATTAGAATCAATAAAACCGTTACAAGCATTGAGCTTTTTGTGCATTATTCTTGACGATTACACAATCCAGTGATCCGAACCGAAGTAGCGGAGTACTTCAGCGGAATTACGTAACAATATGGCTGCAACAAGTTGCGATGTATGTTGCTATGGCTACGGAAATAATTCAGCCAAAACAGACTGTGACCGGTGAACATCAAATACAAAAATTTAGCAGATTGTCAAAGCCAGTGTTGACAGTAACAGAAGAAAAGTATAAGTGTCCTGTGTGCAAAGAATGCCACAGTTTGTATCAATGTACAAAATTTAAAGGTGCAACGTGTTCAGAGCGATGGAGTATTGTGAAAACTAACCGCGTCTGTTTTTGTTGTCTCAGAAGTGGTCACAATGTTCAAAATTGTGCAAGACGACGCGAGTGTGGAATTGCTTCATGTCGTAAATTCCATAATAAATTGCTGCACAACACTGATCCACAAACTGAAAATTGCAGCCCTGTGCCCAAAGAAACAGCTGTGGCCACCATCAGCACATGTCAAATTTCGCTGTCAAATCAGACAACAAGGAAAAATACCGACACGAGCAATTGCATTGAGATGAAAACGTTATTGAAATTTTTGCCTGTTAAATTGCACGGGCCCAAGGGTAGCCTTCAAATATTGGCATTTATCGATGACGGTGCAAAGGTGACGCTATTAGATGAGAAAGTAGCGAGTCATTTAGGACTAAAAGGTGCAGCTGATTTGTTGTCGCTGAAGTGGATTGGCAATCAAACGACAAGCGAAATGTCGCGACAAGTGAACGTTGAAATCTCTGGCTCACATGAGACTGGAGACATATCCCATATGAAAAACGTGCGTACAACTAAGAAGTTGTTTTTGCCACCGCAGACTTTGAATGTTGCGAAATTTAAAGAACAGTACGACGAGCTTGAAGACATTCCCATTGAGAACTATACTGATGCCGTGCCTCAGATGTTAATTGGTGTGCCTCATACGAATTTGGTACGTGCTTTGAACGTCATTAACATTGATGAAGGTTTCGCAGTTCATGAAACAAAATTAGGATGGGTATTGTTTGGCTCCAATGAGCAAAAAATTGATGAGGCAACTGTATGTCATGTTCATGTCGAAGAAAACGAACTCGGTGAGTTACGTAAACAAATATTTGAGTATTTTGCGCTAGAGAGCTTAGAGCCTAAGCAGTTGCCGTGCATTAAATCTGCAGCAGATGAGGGGGCTGAGAAAATACTTGCAGATACAACGAAGCTGGTTGCAGGTAAATACGAAACGGGGCTTTTGTGGGCAAACGATAAGGTGCAGCTTCCTGCAAGCTATAGCATGGCCTTAAAACGTCTAGAATACATTGAAAGAAAAATGCTACATGATTTTGAATTTGCTTCGTGGTATAACGCGAAGATAGAAGAGTACGTGGCGAAGTCGTACGCAAGGAAGCTATCGCACGCTGAAGCTAGTCTTGTTGATGACCGCACATTTTATCTACCCCATTTTGCAGTATACAATGTAAACAAAGGCAACAAACCTAGGTTGGTTTTCGACGCTGCCGCTAAGATAGATGGAATATCTTTGAATTCTGTTCTTATGAAAGGGCCTGATAGTTATCAACCAAAATCTTTAATTTCAATTTTGTCGAAATTTCGCGAAGGTAATTTCGCAGTCTGTGGTGACATCCGTGAAATGTTTCACCGTATAAACATCCGAAGAGAGGACCAGAACGCGCAAAGATTTTTATGGAGGCAAGGGGACCAGTCAAAGCCGCCTGATGTCTACATTATGAACGCGATGATTTTCGGATCAATTTGCTCCCCATGTTCGGCGCAATTTATAAATAATTTGAACGCTTTGAATTTCCAAACTGAGTATGCAAGGGCAGCAGAGGCTATTGGTAACCGTCATTATGTCGACGATTACGTAGATAGCTTCACAACATTGGAAGATGGTATTGCTGTAACAAAGAAGGTTGTCGAAATTCAAAGTTATGCCGGATTCGAGCTACGTGGATTCATTTCCAATTCAAGCGAACTTCAAGACGCTGTTAACGCCGGTGCATCAACATCCTTGGAAAAATGTTCAAGGAATATGTGTAGCGGTGATTCTGTGCCAAATAAAGTCCTTGGAATGCATTGGGACGCGAATAGCGACAAATTTTATTTCAATTTTCTCTTTTCAAGGGTGCCAAAGTCTGTGCTGGATGGCAGCCGAAGGCCAACGAAGGGCGAGCTTTTGGGATTGACGATGTCAATCTTCGATCTTTTTGGATTTTTAGCCGATGTTGTGCTAGTACCAAAATTATTGCTGCAGCGACTGTGGAAGTTTCACATTGGGTGGCACGATCCAATCCCAGATGAGATCTACAACAAATGGTACGAATGGTATAAGCAGCTGTACATGGTTCGAGAGTTCAAAATACCAAGATGCTACCATTCAGACTTTAAGTGCCCAGAATCTGACATCCAATTACACATTTTCGTTGACGCCAGTGAGCTTGCATTCTCAGCTGTCTCATACTGGCGCGTGTGCAATGGAGATGAAGTCGACTTATCCTTCATAGCAGGCAGGTCTCGATGCAGCCCAATCAAGGTGCTTTCAATCCCGAGGTTAGAGCTTCAAGCAGCTGTGTTGGGAGTACGATTAAAGGAATCGATTGTAAGTAATCACACATTTAAGCCAAGTGCTATTGTCTACTGGTCCGATTCAAAAACCGCGATTCACTGGATACGATCCGATGCGAGACGTTATAAGCAATTCGTGTCCCATCGCATATCTGAAATTCTACACACCTCAGAAGTGCTGCAATGGAGATGGATACCTGGGTCACTTAACCCGGCAGATGACGCCACAAGGCCACGGGCGAAACAAGATTTTTCATCGAACCGCAGGTGGACAAGTGGACCTAGTTTTTTAAAACAAGATGAAAGCAACTGGCCGCTGATGCCGAATGACGTTGCAGAGCAAGAAATTCATGATGAAATTCGCAGTAAGGAAATATTCACGATACAGACAGAGGGAAACGCGATCCCATATGTCGACTTCTCCAACTACTATAGATTCCTTAAAGTAGTGACATGGGTACGATTCGCGCTATTAAAATTTCGACAAGGTGAGTCTTTCAAGATCCCTTCAATAATAACAGCTAATGAAATAAAGGCAACGGAGTTATTGCTTTGTCGCATGGTGCAAAGAAACGTATTCTCAAAAGAATTTAATGATTTACAAAGAAAGGTTCAAGTTAGTAAAAGTAGCCCTTTATACAAGCTAACTCCTATTGTTGATGACGACGGAGTAATACGACTAGGAAGTCGCATCGATAACGCCGAATGTGTACCTCTCTGTACAAAGAGGCCAATAATATTGCCAAAAAACCATGCTTTAACCAAACTGATAGCCCGTCACTACCATGAAATTCTCTACCACCAAAATATAGAAGCGGTTGTTTGCGCTATTCGTTACAAGTTTTGGATACCCAACATACGCCGTTTAATAAAATGTGTTAAAACTGCATGCCAGCATTGCAAAAATTTATCGGCTACACCTGCAGCCCCTTTGATGGGCCAACTACCGATGGACCGCCTCACTCCTTACGTTCGTCCCTTCTCCTACACTGGGATTGATTATTTTGGTCCTGTTTCTGTTTCCATCGGACGTCGCAACGAAAAGAGATGGGTGGCTCTATTCACTTGCTTGACTATAAGAGCAATACACCTTGAACTAGCGAAGGATCTATCAGCAGATGCAGTCATACTTTGTTTAAGGAATTTCGTGAACCGCAGAGGTATTCCAGTACGCATCAGGAGTGATAGAGGTACAAATTTCGTAGCAGCGAGCAAGGCAGAGTGGCTGGACATCGAACAGAGTTTGGAATCAGAGTGTACGCGTCGAGGCATTGAATGGGCATTCAACGCGCCTGCAAATCCTGCAGCAGGAGGCGCATGGGAGCGAATGGTCCGATCGGTGAAACGGGCCCTGTCATTTTCTTTGAAAGAAAGGGCACCACAAGTTGAAACACTACAAGCGCTGCTAATCGAGGCAGAAAATCTTGTCAACTCTCGCCCGCTTACGCACGTCCCACTGGAGCATGCCGAAGCCGAACCCTTAACACCAAACCATTTTATTCTGGGTTGCCCAAATTTTATTCAGACTCCTGCCGTTTCAGATCAAATTTGTTTAAGGAAGCAGTGGCACATCTTACAACAACTGAAGCAGTCATTCTGGAAAAGGTGGATATTGGAGTATTTACCGACTCTCACTCGTCGAACCAGGTGGCATCAAAAGGTCAAGCCACTAGCAGTTGGAAATGTGGTTCTCGTATGTGACGATAACGAAAGTCGTGGGCAATGGAAGCGTGGCGTTGTACTTAAAGTTTTTCCGGCTCCTGATGGACAAGTGAGATCAGCTTTAGTTAAGACGGCGTCAGGGAATCTGCACAGACCAGCATCAAAGTTAGCTGTGTTAGACGTTGGTGGTGAATCTCAAATCGCTGCCGCTCCTTCGATTCACGGGGGGCGGGATGTTGCTGCTCCGTGAACAATATTTGAATTTATTTTTATTAACTGCCATAATACTATAAAACTCATACATGTTTGCCTTTGACTAAAATCCTAATTTTTATGCAACTCTGGTGTGAAGCTGAACGAAGCTTGGTCGAGCAAAATTTTGATCGAAACTGAGATTTCATTCGGTTTCACTTTCCACGAGCATCCCGTACGAATAAGTAAGATTTGTTAACTTGAATTTTTGTGAAACAAAACTGTACATCTATAATATTTTAGATATTAAAACTCTCCCCAACTCGCACTGTAATCATCTGTAAATTGTGTGTTTTAATATATTCGTCGGTTTTTCTCGAAGTTGCAATTGCCGCCGCAACACCTTCTATAGGGTATAAAAAAGGTTCCCGGGATTAGATACCTTATTTGTGGAGGCACAGGACAACACCTCTATACTTTCTGGTTATAGAGGTGTTTGCAGCTCTCAAGAAATCGCTCAAGAAAAATTTTGCATTATTCCTTGAGGGCAAAATAGTAGTGGCCAAGTAATTTTGACAGCTAACAGCTGATGCAAATCAAAGCAAAATGTCGTTAAATGAAGATTGGTAAGTTTTCACAAAATTTACTATTATTTGATTAATGCATTATTTATATATATTTTTCAGGCATAATATGGTGTCCACACTAAATACCGCAATTTTGGTGTTTTGTGCGGAACAATTTGAAACGGAAGAGAGGGACAAGCAAGCTAAAACCTCTGCGGATTATCCCAACAGGCGCTTTCGGCGTTTTGGCGCACTTCGCGGTGTATTTTCCGAGTTTTCCATGTCTGAAAATAAGATAATAGATTAAGATAATTGAAATGAACATTTAATGTTTTGCTTACCTCTTTCGCTTGTTATTTGCTGTTGAAAGTCTTCTTCTTGTTAAAGTAATAATGTTTCAAACATTATTCCTTGCCAAAACCTGAGTTACCCTATGCACATTTCCACTGGAAAAAAGTAGTACATTTTGTAGCAGATTTCTTGAGAGCTGCAATAGGGGTCAAGTAATTTTGACGCAAGGAAATTTCTTGAGCATTTCGTTGGCGTTTTTTATATGGAGTTTTCGCTTTTCTTGAGAGCTGCAAACACCCCTTATTGAAGCAATTCGTATTCCGGACGAACGTGTTGTAATAAGTCACGCCAACGTTTTATAATAAGTTTAGACCAGCCATACTCAACCTTTTTTTTCTTCGGGCGCATACATATATTTGTAAAGTAACGGCCCGCGTTACTGCACTACTGGCATAAAGAAAAAAATCATGAATCCCCCTTTTTTTATAAAACATTTTTAAGATTTTATAATGTGTATCGCAGCGTTTATTTCAAAATTATTGTTATTTAAGTTAAAAAAATAAAACTAAGATTAATGTGATTTAAATGAAAAAGTAAAACTCAAATTAATGTGTTCCAAGCGTTTATTTAAAAATTAATGTGATTTTTGACATTGAAATAAATTTTCAGCAATTTTAGACAAATCTGGTTTATAATTGCTGCATGCTACCCTCAATATATCATCAAGGTGAGAATTAGAATGTCGATTCCTGTATACGTTTTTAGCATATTTCATATTGGAACACGATGATTCACAAAAATATGTTGATGCAAACAATGTAAGGAGTAGGGAGGCACAATTTTGAACAGTCTTGTATTTTTCAGGAACTAATTTCCAAAATCTATGTATGTGCCTACTCCATTCCCACTCTTTATACCCTACACCTATGGTAATAGGGTATAATAACTTTGTGCCAAAATTGTAACGCATTAAAGGAGCCGTCCTAGGTATAGACATAAGTATATAGAAATGATCAGAATCACTTTCTGTGTTGATTTCCGGTTGTCCGTCTGTCCGTCTGTCTGTCTGTCTGGCCGTCCGTTTACACAGGAGAGAAAGAAGGAGTTGTCCGATTTAGACAAAATTTGGTACACAGTTAGAGTGAACCTTAACTTAGTTTAAGTTCTAAGATTAGCCAAATCGGTCGAAGGACACGCCCCCAATGGGCCTGTAAGTCCCACTACCTCGGGTTTTTTGCGATAAAATTGCTGTAATTTGTCTAATTACTCATTGAAAAGAATAATACTTGGTATTCAAGTTAAGGGGTCGGTCATCTATGTGTTACGAAAAAATGGGCGTGGTCCGCCCACTATATAGGCGGAATATTTTTTCCGGTAAAATGGCTCCCAAATGATTATTTACGAATTTAAATGAATGAAATTTGGTTCACAAGTTGATATATAGGTCTTATATGTCATACAAGAAAATGGGCGTGATCCGCCCACAATATAGGCGATAAACGGAAAATCTTCCTAACTTCCATAATATATACACCAGAGCATCCAGATTTGGTTACTTCATTCCTGGTAGGAATTTCTTTTTATTATCCAAAAATGGGCGTGGTCCGCCCACTATGTAGGTGTAAATTACATGTACCCACAATTTCTTTTCTTTCAGTGGATTATCGCCCTATTCGGTTACTTGGTGTAGGGTATTACTCTGTCGGTGAAACCCGACTGATGCTTCCTTACTTGTTTTTATTCAAAAATAGCTTTCAGATTAGTATCGTTCTAAAAATCAATAAATTCATCAAAAAGCTCTGCATAATCATATACTGTCCTCTCTCGACCGACAAAACTGACAGTCTTTAAGACGCTCATCATCCCCGTATTGCTTTATGGCGCTGAACCATGGGTGATCTTGCAGACGGATGCAGCTTCACTTGGAGTGTTCGAGAGAAAAGTGCTCAGCAAGATCTTCGGCCCGATCCGGGTTGGCGACGACTACCGCCTCCGAACGAACAACGAACTGTACGAGCTCTACGCCGATATTGACATAGTCAGTCGCATCACCACCAAGCGGCTTCACTGGTTGGGTCATGTCGTGCGTATGGACGAAGGAGGTCCAGCGAAGAATGTATTCGAGACGACGGCAGTTAGAGGACAGAGACGGCGCGGGAGGCCATGCCTACGGTAGAAAGGTCAAGTGGAGTAGGCACTGGCAAAGCTTGCAATTTCCGACTGGAGAAGGCGCGCGCGTAGCAGGGGCGCCTGGAGACAGGCCGTAGGTCAGATTGTAGCCCGGTAACGGGTTGTACTGACCAATTATGTATGTATGTATGATTATCCTTGCGAGTCTGTCCCCTCTTATATTAGATCTGATGTGGACTATTATTGTGCGTCAAAGTCCAAACGAATCTCAAGATATACGAAATTTAGAATGCCAGATTTAAAAAATCATGTTCCTGTTAATAAATGTATTTAGGGCCGCACATAAAAGCTTGGCGGGCATGCCAAGCATGCGAGCCGCGGGTTGAGTTTAGCTGGTTTAGACAATGAAATGTGTAGCTGCAGTAGCAAAGAGTTCTTCTCCTGACTAGAGTTAGACACGTACATAAAAAATGAAAAATGGCTTTAAGAATCTGTTATTGTGCCCTCGTCAGAAGGAAATGAATATTGGAGGGAGTGTTGGAACGTCATTGGTTGCAATTTAAAAACCTGAAACGGCAATGCAATTGACTGTATTGGAGATATATGTTGCAAGGTGTTTTTAGATTCTTGGGATTGCAGATCACCTGACGCTGCCACTGCTGGGATAAAACGGGGCGCACCCGCAGAATTTGCAACATCTGCAATTACTCCGAAATTTTGAGTTGATTGCGGCGCTGTATTTTCCAGCAGAAATGGTTTATTTCCAGATGACGACTGCTCAGGATAGTTTTGGTAGCCAAAACTTCGCAATTGCTGGGAAGACAGCTCATGCCGTATCGCAAAGGAAGCTGGGCCGTAAGCTTGAGATTTGGCAGCATATTTTTCAGGCTCTGGTTCTTCATGTTTTATATTGTTATTAGGCGCACAACTTGAAATATCCTCATGCGACTTTTGGTGATGGTTATTAACGCTTTTCTCCTCTTCGTGTTCAGGAATATTCTCATTTTCACTATTTGTATTATAGCCCAGATGCTGATGTGGTGCCTCCCCGAAGTTGTAGGATTGTTGTGAATTATCATAAACTGGTGCATTCTTTTCAATCTTCCCCTTATAGGGCACTGGATCTTTTTTCTTCACTTGATATCCGACAGGTTTTTCAATGTACATCGGAAGATTTACCCCCACCGGATAAGGTACTGGTTTAATCATTAAGTAAGGCTTTGGTACGTGCATGATCTTATTAATAATATGTTTAACAGGATATGGTTTCGGTACATGCACAATTTTTTCGAAAATTTTTTCAACTGGTACATGCACGATTTTCTCTACAACTTTTGGCACATGCACCATTTTTTCTACTACTTTTTCGACAGGGAAGAATAATTTCTTCTCAATAATTTTGGGCACATGCACAACTTTTTGAACAATTTTTTCGATGGGGACATGCACAATCTTCTCAATTGGGAAAGGTATCATTTTCTCCACAATTTTTTCTACTGGGAATGGCACTTTTTTTTCAATGATCTTCTCCACAGTTTTTTCTACTGGGTATGGTACTCTCTTCTCTACAAATTTTTCTACGGGATATGGCTTCGGAACGTGAACAACTTTCTCTACGGGCACGTTTACGATTTTTTCCACAATTTTTTCAACAGAATATGGCTTTGGTATGTGCACTATTTTTTCCACGATCTTCTCTACTGGCACATGTACAATTTTTTCAACCGGATAGCCAACCGGTATCTTTTTTACAACTTCCTTGACGTGATTATGATGATGATGGTGATGATGATGTTTAACCTTGGTATTATTATGCTTTCCATAGTATTCCTCGACTGGTAGTCTCTTCTCATTTTGCGGAAGTGAGTGTGTTTCATAGGTTTGGGATGGTTGCGATAAAAGATGCTCCACAAGCTTAGTATTTCCGCTAACAGGTTTTTGTGTTTTTTTAAAAGTACGAATGTCTTCCAAAAGGCGGTGTTTGTTTTTTAATACAGCATACATTTTTTTCTTTTCAACACGCTTTGATGCTTGCCCGGGTCCCAGCATATTTGTAGTCATCGCTTTTTCACGAGTTAGATTCTCATTTGGCTTAAGAAAAATTTGTTGTTTCACTGCCTTTCTGTTAGTAGCAATCTTCACATTTTCTTTAGGAGTTTCGTCTGCATAATAAATATCACGATTTGGGAACGTCCTTGTTACAGCCTCACCCTCATTCACCAAAAGCAGGAGCACTAACAGCGGCAGTGGCGCTAGAAGCTATGATAAAAAAAAAGTATTTTACATATGTCGGCGCTACAGCTAAAACTTATTGCTATAAGATGAAAAACATATAAATATTAGATTAGATTAATAGTGTAATTGTAGATAAATAATGTAGTTATAAAGCAGAAGCCGGGCCTGATTCTCACCCGGATACATTTTCGTTCAGCCAGTATAACAGGCAAACCCAAGTTGACACAAAGCCTTCACGTGGCGCCTGCTTGACATCCGTTGAGCGATGAGCTAATGTGTGCAGCGTAGTCTCCTCTAGACTATGTAGAAAAACTTGAGGATGTGCACAGGGTTTGGGACCCAGCCACATTGACTAATACTGATATTTTTGTGCAAATGTACTCCTCGAAATCTTTAAAATGATATATAGTTTATTATGCAGCTCTCTCTAGATCGTCTGAACTAAGCGCCAGTCTTCAAATAAATGATAGATGCCCAATGAAAAACGGTAAAGCCTCGGATATAATGGCCCCTAAAACTGTTGACGACCCCCGCGAACGTACTACGAACCACGATTTACGGATATGCACCTGGAATGTCCGGTCCCTCAATAGGAAAGGTGCCTCTATCCAACTGGCGGATGCCCTCGAAAAATACAAGGCTGACATCACCGCCATCCGGATGTGGATTCGTGGTCAGTCGGAGGCTACGCCACCTTGTCTCTCGGTTCACCCCTGTGAACGAAAGACTGGCTACGATTTGCATCAAGGCGAAATTTTTCAACATCAGCCTGATATGCGCGCACGCTCCGACAGAAGAGAAGGACGATGCGACCAAGGATGCGTTCTATGCGAGACTCGAGGACGTGTACGACCGCTGCCCGTCACACGACGTTAATATAGTCCTCGGGGATTTTAACGCAAAGTTAGGGCGAGAGCGAATCTTTGGCCCAGCTTTCGGACAGTTCAGCCTCCACACACCACCTCGAACAACGGTCTGAGGCTGATCGACTTCGCCGCGGCGCGAAACATGGTAGTAAGTAGCACCAGATTCCAGCACAACGATATCCATAAGGCCACCTGGCTATCCCCCGATCAACGAACACGAAACCAGATCGATCATGTTGTGATCGACGGAAGGCATGCTTCCAGTGTACTAGACGTGCGTACGATCCGAGCAAACATCGACTCGGACCACCTACTTGTTGCAGTCAAAGTTCGGATGCGGTTAAGCAGAGCGAAGGATGTGCGCGCTGGTACACAGCGAAAGCTGGACGTCGCAAAGCTGCAATCACAATGGACAGCCGAAGCCTACTCCGCTCAACTTTCTAATCTACTCAGCCAATCCTTCCCGCACCCATTGACGCCGGCGGACTCTGGGCCCATATTTCCCACTTCTTGCGCACTGCCGCGGAGAGTGTCCTTGGTTTCCAACGCCCACTGCCGCAGAACCAATGGTACGACGAGGAGTGTCGCCAAGCCACCGCAACGAAGAATGCCGCCTACAGAAGAACCCTGCGGTCGGCTGCAACGCGAGCCGTGCGAGAGCATTACCGGAAGATGAGAAAGGCAGACAGGCGCAGAGTATACTAATGTTATGGAGGAAACACTTCTCCAGCTTATTAGCAGGCGATGACACCAATTCCGCCAACGGAGACAGGTTCCCGATACCACCAATTGACGTCGCACAGTGGGGCAGAATAGGGGTAAACACGGAATTAATTAATAGCGAATAAATGGCGAGAGATAGAAAGATGATTTTTGGTACACTCATTTCCACCAATAATAAGCTTAATTGGGTGCAATTTCAGAAAAATATCTTGCATGGATCGAAAGTTATATCGATTTAAAAAAATTGCCAAAACTGGGTTTATTCAACTTAAAATTATCTCTAAATTAAGTCAATGGAGCCTACAAGCTCTTCTTTGGTACACTCATTCTTACTAATATTAGCAATTAATTTGCGAAATTTCATAATGATATCTCTTATGGATCGAAAGATATAGCGAGTTTATGAAAGTACTCTCAGTACGCCAAAACTTGCTCCATTTTATTAAAAATGGATTATACGCTAAATAAGTTGGACCCATAGGCCGTTTTTCCATATACTCCTTTTGACTGATAATATACATAATTGAGTAAAATTTCTGAAGAATATCTTTTATGGGTCGAAAGTTATATCGATTTTAAAAAATTGCCAAATCGGGGCTTACTCAATAAAAAATTATTTTTAAGTTAGGCCAGTTGTACATAAAGGCTCTTCTTTCTTACACTCATTTCTACTGATATTAGCACAAACTGTGCGATATTTCATAACGATATCTATTATGGATCGAAAGACAGAGCGATTTTATCAAAAAACTTTCAGGGCAAAAACTGGCAAAAACATATACCCATTCAAAAAACTCAAAATTTATTCAAAATAAGATATAAAATGCAAAAATTTTAAATATTGTTGCTAGTTAATATCGCTATCAATATGCATATGTAGCTGTCTTCACTCGAATAGATCTCTTTTGTGCAATAGAAATAGTAGACTAGCACCTGAAACAAGAATAAAAGTTGAAAGCTCAATGGATGATCAACTGCATGAAATGCGCAACATCTGACATGTCGGACAGCAAAATTCTCTTCTCATACATAATTTTTAATAGTGTATCAACAGCAATAAATACTAGTTATTAATTTTGTTAGACTTTTTCCCACTCCAAATATTCCCCTCATTTCTATTAAAACATTAGGTCCATATATGCATTTATGTCGGTTTGGTCATCAATGGGTTAATATTTTTTTGGAAATTTTCTAACACTGTTTTACGCCTTGACATTAGCCAAATTTGTAATAAAAAAAACTTTTAAAAGTCCCGTTATCTTCAATTAAATTGCAAGCTATAACCACAGGCTTTCCCATGTAGGTACATAAAACTCTGAATTACTCCCAAAACTCAAAAAATCCGCAGACTTTTTTTTTTGATATGGTATGTGAAATAGGCACTAATTAATATAAATTGATCAAATCAGCCCGACCTAGGCAGACTCTTTAACGTTTTCAACTTTCAAAAAAAAAATTAAAAAAATTCCAGTGATAAAAGATCACTACCTATAAAAATTTTTAGAAAATCACTGATGATCAAAATACAAAAACCCGCTATGCAACCGTCTTTATAATTACCAGATGTTGATGGCTCCATCATTAGAAAAATAGATTTCTTCTTTGTTTTTTTTATTGAATTTAAAACTCTTGACACATTGCAAAAATGCAAGCTAAACTTTTTGCGCAAAATATTCTTTCTCTTTGAGAAGGTGTGAGGAGAAGAGAAATGTAAATGACGTCTAAAACCGGTTTGAATATGATTGGTGGGATATTAGAGATTAAGAAACAACAACAAAAAAGTTTCTACAACCATTTTCAAAAATTGAATTAATTCCGACTTTTCCTATCATCTGCCCCATAGTGCGTCGATGGTGTTATCATACCATCGCCTAACTATAACGAAGTCGGGTGCTGTCGCCTCTTGGATGTGTCGTCCCAATGGTAAAATTTTATGGGCGTAGGATAAGGGGCGTGGCACTTTTTTTTATCAACTCCAGGTTTGTGTATAACTTTAGAACTACAAATCACACATCAATGAAACTCGGTAGGAACTTACTACATATCCATATCCTTCTACTGGGAAAATAAGACGGGCGGTGGACAAGTGGGCGTGGCACCGCCCATACAAACAAAATCGTTTATATAGAATAGCTTTGGAACTAAAGGTCGTGCAGCATTGAAATTCCGTATACAGGCCCCTCTTGGATGCTTCGTCCCACTGGTAAAATATTATGGGTGTAGGACAAGGGGCGTGGCACTTTTCAAGCAACTACACACTTGGGCTTCAGTTTATAGTTATAGGTACACCACACATCAATGAAACACGATAGGAACTTACTCGCCGCGCCTTGCACACAAAATAGCAACAACTCACCGCGCCAAAGCAACGGGGGTTTTGCGCATGGGCCGAGCTCGCCACGCCTTGCAAGCAAAACAACAACAACTTATCGCGCCACAAATATGCCACGAATATTAGGGTCGATCACAGCCGTATTATTTGTTAAATTGAGGATATGACATATGACGATAGGAAATACTGTGAATACCCTAAATATTGTGTACTGCTCTGCAAGTTTTAAATTCTTTTTGTGAAAAATTTCAGAGCTCTAAAATTTAATTTATGGAAGACTAAAAAGTAGAAAATAAAATTATATAAAATAAAACTTTTTAAAAATTAGCTTTAATTTATTTTATGTACTAAAAAGTAGAAAATAAATTGTTTCCAAGTGACATGTATCTTACTATTAATAAAAGCTTGGGCGCTCAAAATCTATATTCACACTTATCTTTCATTAATAGAATCTAATTACAAAGAATAAATTAAATAAAATATTGTGGTAACTAGTTGACAAATTTTGAACACATGAGCGCCCCAAGCTTTTATGGATAGTAAGATACAGGTGACTTGGAAACAATTTATTTTCTACCTTTTAGTACATTAAATAAATTAAAGATTATTTTTAAAAAGTTTTTTTTTATATAATTTTATTTCGGTATATGATCGGTAATAATTTTAAATTTTTTCCGTGCAAATACGGCCTAAAGTAATTTACATATTTTAGTATTCAGTCTACAGAAAAAAATTCTTACAGACTATATATAGAAGGCAATTGAAAACAGCATAAAGGTTCAACCTAAATTTGTAAATACATACTAACATTGAAGTCAATATATTTCTCATAAATGTTGCATAATCTAACTCATCGGGATATTGGCTCATTACACGCATAATTGGTTTTGTGAGTAGCATCAATAAACAAGCGCTTGTTCCTTAAATTTTTCTCAGGAATATGAACATTGAATAACTTGCATAACTGTGGCAGTTTATATTTTCATTTATCAAACCAAAAACAAAGGTTAAGGAAGAGTAAATTCTCCTGTCATGCAAAGATTGAAGACCCAACAGTTTTCTTCTGCCGATATACGATGGGAGATCACACCATTCTAGTCTTCGCAAAGCAAATTTAGTAAAGATTTTTGGTACCTTTTCAATTTTGTTGGAATGGACCCCGTAGTAGGGATTCGAAATTAAAGAGCAGTAGTCCAAGCGACTTCTGTCCAGGGAAACATAAAGTGATTTTAGAGTAACAGGGTCCTTAAAACCTTCAGTATAGGTACGTTCGTAAATGCAACCCAGCGGCTGGACTGCGTGCAACGCGTTCGTTAATGCAACGGCTTGGCACCGCAGTGACAGATTTCCGCAGTTTCCGCAGTCATTATCCTACTGTTGCGGGGTGCAGAACACGAAATGGAAACGTAGAAAATGTATTATAAATGGATAAAAATGTGTTTGTTATCTTGTATAAGGATAGAATACATCATCTGGATAGGTTTTTATTGTTTTAAAGTAATTATTTACTTTCGGGATAGATCTTATTTTCTTTTTCAACAAGGTAGGTACCACGACATATCTTTTTTTCATTCTTTTTTCTCTGTCTTTATTGAAATTCATTAAAAGACTCTCACTTTGAGTTTCACAACTATCAATTAATGCGTTAACCAAAATTTCCATCCTAAATCGCGTCCGTTAATGCAACCAAAGTTTCTGCAACTAACCTGCAAACGAAATCAGCTGATCGGCAGTGACAGCTGCGCTGCTACTGTCACTACACGAATTTACTGCATTTACGAACGTACCTTATTTCTTCTTATAAAACCCAGCAAGGTGAAAGGCTTACTGACAATATAGTCAATATGTTTACAGAATGTAAGCTTATTCAAAAATAATACCTAAATCTTTGACTAAATTGATTGAGTATATTATGGCTAAAAATTCTTTATCTGTTGTACTATAATTTTTTGTGTGACTATTTAGCGTTCGTGAAATTTAACATATTGGATGCCCTTCTTGCGATAAAACTGCTCCTATGGCATAGTCACTTGAATCTGTGGTAACGGTGAATGGTTTATCAAATTGTGGAAATTTTAGAATGGGATGAGAACTAATAAGGGTCTTTAGAGTTTCAAACGCTATTATATATTCTGGGTCATTGATATTAATGGTTCTATCTTTGCTTAGATATTTGATCATCGGATATGACACTTTTGAATAATCCTTTATACATTTTCTATAGAATCCTGTAACACCTAAGAATCCCCTCAACTGTTTTTCTGTTTTTGGCACCAAGAGCTCTTGAATTATTTTAATTTTCCCTGGGTTTGGTTTATTACCTTCATTTGTTAATATATGCCCTAAGAACTCAGTATTGCGGTTTAAAAACTGCATTTATCTGCTTGTATTTTCAAATTGTGTTCCCGTAGCCTATTAAATATTTTTCTGAGCGAACTTTCATGCTCCTCTATGGTTGTTGAAAATATTAATACGTCATCTAGAAAAACGACACAAATCTTGTTTATATATTCGCTTAATATCGCATTCATTAAATGCTGGAATGTTGCAGGAGCATTTTTCAATCCGAATGGCATTCGAACGTATTCATATAATCCTCCAGGGGTTACAAAAGCAATTTTTTCTATATCTTTTTCAGCTAACAGTATTTGATGGTACCCTTTGGCTAAATCAATTGTGCTAAAATATTGTGCCTTTCCCAGTTTATCTAATATACTACCGATATTTGGCAACGGATATTTGACATTTATTGTTACTTAATTAAGACGCCTATAATCTACAACAATACTATATTTTTGTACACCTGAATTATCTAATTTTTTTGGAACAACTATTATAGGTGAGCTATTCGGCTTTTACGAATTATGCCTTGCCTTTCCATTTCTTGCATTTGTCTTCTTACCTTCTCCTCATGTTTCGGTGGGTAGCGATATAATTTAGAATTTATAGGTTGATGTGTTGTGGTATTAATTTCGTGCAAAATAGTATTTGGGTTAGTTAACGTATCACCCTCTTTGTATATTTATTTCTCTTAATTATTTAGCAATTTTTTAATAATATTCTTTTCTTTTTCATTTAGGTGATCTGTTTGGATATTTTGCATTTCACTTGTTTCGAGAACATTAACCTCTTGATAGGTCTTTGAAACAAATGGAAGGCTTACTCCATTGGTAAAATTCATTTCTCGATTTTCGATATCTAATTCCTCAACATTTCCTTTTATCCAATCCATTCCTAACAATAAATCGTATGGCTTATTTATTTGCATTGCAATCCATTTAATTCTTGCATTGTTGGAATACTTGAACTCATCTGGACATTTTGTTGCCACTGTTATATTGGGCTGCTTCACTTCACCCTGTATTGTATTTATCTGCGTTGACGACTCACTTATAATTCTGTTTTTTTTATAACAAAACTTTATCTGATTAAGTATACTAACTGTTGATCCTGTATCTATTAAAGTTAAAAATTGTTCATTCTCAATAGTTAGTAGTAAAAATATTTTGTTTTGATCCGAGGCTAGTTTGTAAAATAAAAACGTCATCAATTTAGTTAGCTTCAGTTTTAGTCATGGTATATTCTTCCATTGGTTCTACTCTCTGTCTATTATAATTAGTGAAATTTTGATTATTATACTGTCTAAATTGTTGTGTTCTTCCATTATAATTTGGTTGATTATGATTAAATGTACGACTTCGGCTAAATTGCTGATTACTTGACCCTGTTTGCCGACTGGAATTATAATTCGATCTAAAAGGTTAGTTATTGGACTTTTGTTGATAACTATTAAATCTTGGATAGTTAAATGTGTGCTGTAAACTAGTTTGTCTAGTTTTTGTATTGTTACTGTTATTAAAACTTTTTATTAATAAATTTTGATTTAAATTGCCATAGTCTTGGCCTACAAAATCTGAAATAATTTCCCTTATTTCTGTTAAATTATCTTTTTATAAGCTTTATATTAGGTTCACATCCGGTATGTATGTTTGTATGTATGTAGTGGAATCTAGTAATCAATTTTTCACCCACTTCCCGACTACTTAGAGATCTGAAACTTTGCATACATGCGTAACCACCATGACAATGCATGAATCAATAAATTTTATGGGCGTAGGATAAGGGGCGTGGCACTTTTTTATCAACTCCAGATTTGTGTATAACTTTAGAACTACACATCACACATCAATGAAACTCGGTAGGAAGTTACTACATATCCATATCCTTCTACTGAGAAAATAAGGGGGGCACTGGATAAGGGGGCGTGGCACCCCCCATACAAAAAAAATTTTTGATCTCGATTAGCTTTGGAACTAAAGGTCGTGCAGCATTGAAATTCCGTATACAGGCCCCTCTTGGTTGCTTCGTCCCACTGGTAAAATTTTATGGGCGTAGGATAGGGGGCGTGTCACCCCCCATACAAACAAAATTTTTGATCTCGATTAGCTTTGGAACTAAACGTCGTGCAGCATTGAAATTTCGTATGCAGTCGCCTCTTGGATGTGTCGTCCCACTGGCAAAATTTTATTGGCGTAGGATAAGGGGCGTGGCACTTTTTTATCAACTCCAGATTTGTGTATAACTTTAGAACTACACATCACACATCAATGAAACTAGGTAGGAACTTACTACATATCCATATCCTTCTACTGAGAAAATAAGGGGGCACTGGATAAGGGGGCGTGGCACCCCCCATACAAAAAAAATTTTTGATCTCGATTAGCTTTGGAACTAAAGGTCGTGCAGCATTGAAATTCCGTATACAGGCCCCTCTTGGTTGCTTCGTCCCACTGGTAAAATTTTATGGGCGTAGGATAGGGGGCGTGGCACCCCCCATACAAACAAAATTTTTGATCTCGATTAGCTTTGGAACTAAACGTCGTGCAGCATTGAAATTTCGTATGCAGTCGCCTCTTGGATGTGTCGTCCCACTGGCAAAATTTTATTGGCGTAGGATAAGGGGCGTGGCACTTTTTTATCAACTCCAGATTTGTGTATAACTTTAGAACTACACATCACACATCAATGAAACTCGGTAGGAACTTACTACATATCCATATCCTTCTACTGAGAAAATAAGGGGGCACTGGATAAGGGGGCGAGGCACCCCCATACAAACAAAATTTTTGATCTCGATTAGCTTTGGAACTAAAGGTCGTGCAGCATTGAAATTCCGTATACAGGCCCCTCTTGGATGCTTCGTCCCACTGGTAAAATTTTATGGGCGTAGGACAGGGGGCGTGGCACTTTTCAAGCAACTACACACTTGGGCTTCAGTTTATAATTATAGGTACACACATCAATGAAAAACGATAGGAACTTACTCGCCGCGCCTTGCAGGCAAAACAACAAAAACTCATCGCGTCACAAATATATCACGAATATTAGGGTCGATCGCAGCCGTATTATTTGTTAAATTGAGGATATGACATATGACGATAGGAAACACTGTGAATACCCTAAATATTGTGTACTGCTCTGCAAGTTTTAAATTCTTTTTGCGAAAAATTTCAGAGCTCTAAAATTGAATTTATGGAAGACTAAAAAGTAGAAAATATAATTATATAAAAAAAAACTTTTTAAAAATAAGCTTTAATTTATTGAATGTACTAAAAATTAGAAAATAAATTGTTTCCAAGTCACCTGTATCTTACTATTAATAAAAGCTTGTGCGCTCAATATCCATATTCAAAATATCTTTCATTACTAGAATCTATTTGCAAAAAATTATTTAAATAAAATATTGTGGTAACTGGTTGACAAATATTGAACACATGAGCGCCCCAAGATTTTATTAATAGTAAGATATAGGTGACTTGGAAACAATTTATTTTCTACTTTTTAGTACATTCAATAAATTAAAGCTTATTTTTAAAAAGTTTTTTTTTATATAATTTTATTTCAAAATAGCATAAAAAAAGTGCCGGAAGCTATTTCTTTCATTCTTTGTATTAGCATGCCGCTAAATATGCTTAACATATTTTTTCACTTCTATTAAATGCTACAAACTCCGCTATATCGTCAATTAACTCCTATTAGCTCCTCGTCAGTTCCATCCGATCCTTCCTCGGACGATAGTGCTGCAACAATCGGGTCTTACATTCCTCCCATGTTGTCGGTGGGTTGACGTTAAGAATATTTTTCGCCTTCCCATCGATCTTCAGGACGTAGATGATCCTGAAAGCTTCGTTTGTATTTCCATTTTCGACCAAATCCTTGAGACAGTGTCCAAAAATGATGGTAGTTTGGTCGCTCCTCCTTCGCCTTCAAATATGGGAATATATTTGGATTCCGTTTCGATTTTTAAGCGTAATGGCTGCGGCTGTTGTTGAAGGTGGGCCATGTTTGTGAGGGCAACTAAACACCGTTCAATAGTTGAAATTTCTTCTGCTGCATTCGCCATGTTTCGATTTTCGTCGAACACAATGTTTCTTCGTTTAAATCGTCGAATTGTGGTGCTTTTCTTAAAGAATTTTTTTTTGTCGAATTAAACTTTACTTTTAACGTTTAACGTCGTTTCTACGTGGTTGGTAAATTTTACATCAGCTCACTTCGTTTCCAGTTTTTTAACGTTTTTAGCTACGACCGAGTGTTCTTTTTTCCGACTGCGCCACTTAAATAACCGGCCAAAATGATACGACTGGTTCTTTGTCTTGATTAAGTAATAATGAATTCATTATTTCTTGCATTCTTAAATTTATCCTACACCTTTAATTCGCTGAGCTACCTTGAAAATATACAATGTCAATCAACTTACAATTATTGATAACCCAACAATTTTTAAATAGCTTATTCGAATAATTGTAATTTAAAATTTGGGTTTGAGTTGAGCTACAGTTGTCAGCTCAACTTTACCTTTTGGTTGGCTCATAACTCGCATGCACCAGTTTCTCTGCAGAATATGGCTAGATGAAAGTATGCCCAGCGATTGGAATCTTGGCCTGCTCTGTCCAACACGGGTCCACGGTCCTGTCGAGCGTGCTGTGTAAAAAATTAAAGCCATTCGCCAAGGCACTGATTGGACCTTATCAGCGCGGCTTTGGACCTGGCAAATCCACTATCGACCAGATCTGCACACTACGCCAAATCCTGGAGAAGACCCACGATCATCAAATCGACACCCACCATCTCTTCGTTATAATTCTATTATAAGGACGCCTTCGATAGCCCGATAAGGGATTGTCTGTACTCCGCAATGTCTGAGCTCGTGCAGAATGACGATAAGTAGCACACAAAGCTCCGTCAAGATATGAAAGGAACTCCCCGATCCTTTCAATACCGTGAGAGGCTTCTGACAAGGCGATCCCCTATCCTGCGACCTCTTCAACTTTTTGATAGAGAGCGTACTACGGAAAGCCGGTGTGCACCGCGATGGTACCGCCATTACCGGCAATAATGATGTCAGCTTGGAGATAAAGCGGAGGATAACTGTTGCCAATAGGTGCTACTATGGACTCGGTAAGCAATTGAGAAGCAGAATCCTCTCTCGACCGACAATACTGACACTCTATAAGACGCTCATCATCCCCGCATTGCTGTATGGTGCTGAACCATGGGTGATCTGGCAGACTGATGCAGCTTAACTTGGAGTGTTCGAGAGAAAAGTGCTCCGCAAGATCTTCGGCCCGATCCGCGTTGGCGACGACTACTGCATCCGAACGAATAACGAACTGTACGAGCTCTACGCCGATATTGACATAGTCAGTCGCATCACCACCAAGCGGCTTCACTGGCTGGGTCATGTCGTGCGTATGGACGATGGAGCTCCAGCGAAGAAAGTATTCGAGAGGGCGGGAGTTGGAGGACAGAGACGGCGTGGGAGGCCATGCCTACAATGAAAAGACCAAGTGGAGGAGGCACTGGCTACGCGTAGCAGGGGCGCCTGGAGAGGCCATACGGCAGGTCGTAACCCGGTAACGGGTTGTTCTGACCACCTATGTTTGAATGTATGTACATATGTATGATAATCTTGCGGGTGTCTACATTACTTTAAAATTCTAGTGCTTAGCACGACTTTTAAAATTTTGTTCTATAATTTTTCCCTTTTCCTGCATTTTCACATGTATGTATAACCATATGCCTACATTAACTGCTTAACAATATAAAACGCCCCTACAAATCAGGGACCGAAAATTATTATTATTCCTGTTTTCACAGCCGAAAAAATTACCGCTTTTTAAGAAGTATTAATAATTTGTAGTTATGGTTTGTCTTCAGGCTCAAGGTCTTCCTAATTAAAAAACGTTCGATGAATTTTAATTATTTATTCTAGGCCAATATTTCGACGTCCATCGGATGTCATCATCAGGGCCACTGAATATAAAAATATATATACAACATATTTTAACAAATTGTACAAAAACAAAAAACCTATTAAACAAGAAGGATTGACCTATTACTTACATATATGGAAAATGAACTTGACACAGAAATAAATATAACAATTAAAATTAAACAAACAAACAATTTTACAAAAAACTAAAAACTAACACTACGTGCAGTCAGTGTTGCTGCGTCCTCGTCTGGTTTCTAACTAATTTCGTTGACTGAGTCCTCTGTTTTTCTACCAGGTGTCTGTAAATATGAGCGCATTTGTCTGTGTCTGTTTTGAAATTTAGTCGTAAGTGTGCTGGTGTATTAATAATATGTAGCATTTCCAGGGTATATCTCCGTACGTAGTTTGTCTCTTGTTGCAGCACTCTTACATTTTCAAAATCTGGGGTATGGTTAAGTGTTGTACAGTGTTGTGCCAAGGCTGTTTTTTGCTCCATAGGTTTTGTACGTGATTTGTGATCCGATTTATGTGATGATATTCTAGTTTTTAATTTTGATTTAGTGGTGCCTACGTAGATTTTATTGCAATTATTCGATCCGTCTCCTTTGCATGTTATTTTATATATTAAGTCTGATTTTTCTCCTATGTCCATTTTAGCTTTGGTGTTGCTGTAAACTTGTCCCAGTGTATTAACTGTTTTGGTTGTTATTTTGCACTTGTCAGTGTCGTAGCACTTCGCTGTAATGATCCTCTCAGTCATTCCAGGTATATACGTCATAGATTTGTATATTTTGGGTGGTAGTTCCGTATTTTGTCCATTGTTATCCTTCCTCCTGGAGTGTTTTTTAATTAAATCCAACGTTGTTTTCGTAGGGAATCCGTTTTTTGTTAGTATGTCCATGACCTTCTTGATGTTGTTTTTGTGAAACCGCGCGTCGCTAATTGTTAGTACTCTGTTTATAAAATTGCTCGCCGTGTTCATAATTATCTTCTTGGTGTGTTTAGAATTGTAATTTATCAGGCGTCCCGAGGCAGTGTGCTTTTGGTACCAGTCGATCACCAATTTGTCCTCCATTCTTATTACCAACGTGTCCAAATAAGATAATGTCCCATTATTCTCTAGTTCTTTGGTAAATTTTATGTTGCGATGAAATCCGTTAAGAGCATTTAAAGTATCGTCAATTTTGTCACGTTTTACAATTGCAAACAGGTCATCCACATATTTAGTCAGTACTCTAGGTCTATCATTTAACTCGTCCATAACTGTATCTAACAGTTCTTCCATCACGATATCCGCTAAAATTGGGGATATCGGGGATCCCATTGGCATTCCTTTTTGCTGCATGAAGCGGATTTTAGCGGATATCGTGATGGAAGAACTGTTAGATACAGTTATGGACGAGTTAAATGATAGACCTAGAGTACTGACTAAATATGTGGATGACCTGTTTGCAATTGTAAAACGTGACAAAATTGACGATACTTTAAATGCTCTTAACGGATTTCATCGCAACATAAAATTTACCAAAGAACTAGAGAATAATGGGACATTATCTTATTTGGACACGTTGGTAATAAGAATGGAGGACAAATTGGTGATCGACTGGTACCAAAAGCACACTGCCTCGGGACGCCTGATAAATTATAATTCTAAACACACCAAGAAGATAATTATGAACACGGCGAGCAATTTTATAAACAGAGTACTAACAATTAGCGACGCGCGGTTTCACAAAAACAACATCAAGAAGGTCATGGACATACTAACAAAAAACGGATTCCCTACGAAAACAACGTTGGATTTAATTAAAAAACACTCCAGGAGGAAGGATAACAATGGACAAAATACGGAACTACCACCCAAAATATACAAATCTATGACGTATATACCTGGAATGACTGAGAGGATCATTACAGCGAAGTGCTACGACACTGACAAGTGCAAAATAACAACCAAAACAGTTAATACACTGGGACAAGTTTACAGCAACACCAAAGCTAAAATGGACATAGGAGAAAAATCAGACTTAATATATAAAATAACATGCAAAGGAGACGGATCGAATAATTGCAATAAAATCTACGTAGGCACCACTAAATCAAAATTAAAAACTAGAATATCATCACATAAATCGGATCACAAATCACGTACAAAACCTATGGAGCAAAAAACAGCCTTGGCACAACACTGTACAACACTTAACCATACCCCAGATTTTGAAAATGTAAGAGTGCTGCAACAAGAGACAAACTACGTACGGAGATATACCCTGGAAATGCTACATATTATTAATACACCAGCACACTTACGACTAAATTTCAAAACAGACACAGACAAATGCGCTCATATTTACAGACACCTGGTAGAAAAACAGAGGACTCAGTCAACGAAATTAGTTAGAAACCAGACGAGGACGCAGCAACACTGACTGCACGTAGTGTTAGTTTTTAGTTTTTTGTAAAATTGTTTGTTTGTTTAATTTTAATTGTTATATTTATTTCTGTGTCAAGTTCATTTTCCATATATGTAAGTAATAGGTCAATCCTTCTTGTTTAATAGGTTTTTTGTTTTTGTACAATTTGTTAAAATATGTTGTATATATATTTTTATATTCAGTGGCCCTGATGATGACATCCGATGGACGTCGAAATATTGGCCTAGAATAAATAATTAAAATTCATCGAACGTTTTTTAATTAGGAAGACCTTGAGCCTGAAGACAAACCATAACTACATATTACACATAGGTCGAATAAAACACACTTATTCAGTATTAATAAGTAAGTATTAATTAAGTAAGTATTAATTTTTAATAATTATCAATTGATATTAATTATTCTTGTTGAAAATAACTATTATTTTGGAAAAAAAATTTTCCCATTGCCGCATAACTATTATTTTGTGAGAAATTTTTTTTACGTTATCGAATAACTATTATTTTGTGAGAAATATTTTTTACGTTGCCGCATAACTTTTATTTTTGGGAATACATTTTTTAGGTTGTTTTTGTGTCACGCCTCAACGGCTGAACTTATTTGGCTGAAACTTGGTGGGTATATAGTGCATTTTGTGGGCTATAACCTAGCCCACTTTTCATCCCGGGAAAAACTGAAGGGGCGTGGCACTTCCGCTTTACAAATTTTATGTTGTACACATATATTGGAAACTACAGCTTTAAAACTCTGTAGTCTGTTATAATTTTGTTATGCCTTTACACAAGTGCAGTTTTGGGCTTTGAGTAAGAGGGCGTGGCACTTTTCATATAACCCAATTTTGGTTTGCTGTAACTTTGGATGTATAACCTTTAGACCCTTTTTGCCTATCTAGAAGCCTCAGTTTCATTTAACACTACCAGGCGCTCATAAGCCTGTAGGCAGTGTCTCCCGCGCATCTTCTCTTCCCATTCTCCTGTACGTCAAGCAGTGCTTTCTCGCGGCCTTACGGAGCACTTCTCTCGAACACGTCAATAGAGGCCGCTCTCCCACGCCTGGAGTAATAGAATTACCGTTACTTTTTCAGCATTCAATTTTCAAATTGAATTTTCCAATTTATGGGTATGCAAAAAAAACAACAACAATTATCTTCGCTGTAGCTTCTTTGTCCACATTTTAATAACTGTGGACTACAAAAACAATTGTATTATGTGGGTCTGGTCTTTGGCTTTATGAAACTACTCTAAAACTTCAACAAGAGGAGCTTCTACTAGGAGATTTTTATAAGGCCTGGCTCACCTTAAAAATTTCTGTTAAAGCCATTCAATCACCAATGGCTGAAGCTCTTCACACCTGTGTAGAGAAAAGGGAGCTCCAGTTGATAAACACTGAAGTGGTAAATGCTGCGATATTTTTGGATCCACTGCTGCGTCGGACACTCACATCAGACAAGAAAGAAAGCGCCAAGCAGCATTTGAAATAAAATTATATAAAAAAAAACTTTTTAAAAATAAGCTTTTATTTATTTAATGTACTAAAAAGTAGAAAATAAATTGTTTCCAAGTCGCCTGTATCTTACTATTAATAAAAGCTTTGGGCGCTTATGTGTTCAATATTTGTCAACCAGTTACCACAATATTTTATTTAAATAATTTTTTTGCAAATAGATTCTAGTAATGAAAGATATTTTGAATATGGATATTGAGCGCACAAGCTTTTATTAATAGTAAGATACAGGTGACTTGGAAACAATTTATTTTCTACTTTTTAGTACATAAAATAAATTAAAGCTAATTTTTAAAAAGTTTTTTTTTATATAATTTTATTTTCTACTTTTTAGTCTTACATAAATTAAATTTTAGAGCTCTGGAATTTTTCGCAAAAAGAATTTAAAATTTGCAGAGCAGTACACAATATATAGGGTATTAACAATGTTTCCTATCGTCATATGTCATATCCTCAATTTAACAAATAATACGGCTGAGATCGACCCTAATATTCGTGGCATATTTGTGGCGCGATGAGTTGTTGTTGTTTTGCCTGCAAGGCGCGGCGAGTAAGTTCCTATCGTTTTTCATTGATGTGTGGTGTACCTAAAATTATAAACTGAAGCCCAAGTGTGTAGTTGCTTGAAAAGTGCCACGCCCCCTGTCCTACGCCCATAAAATTTTACCAGTGGGACGAAGCATCCAAGAGGGGCCTGTATACGGAATTTCAATGCTGCACGACCTTTAGTTCCAATTCTATTCTATATAAGCGAATTGGTTTGTATGGGCGGTGCCACGCCCCCTTATCCAGTGCCCTTCTTATTTTCTCAGTAGAAGGATATGGATATGTAGTAAGTTCCTACCGAGTTTCATTGATGTGTGATGTGTAGTTCTAAAGTTATACGCAAATCTGGAGTTGATAAAAAAAGTTCCACGCCCCTTATCCTACGCCCATAAAATTTTACCATTGGAACGACACATCCAAGAGGCGACTGCATACGAAATTTCAATGGTACACGACCTTTAGTTCCAAAGCTAATCGAGATCAAAAATTTTGTTGCTATGGGGGGTGCCACGCCCCCTTATCCAGTGCCCGCCTTATTTTCTCAGTAGAAGCATATGGATATGTAGTAAGTTCCTACCGAGTTTCATTGATGTGTGATGTGTAGTTCTAAAGTTATACGCAAATCTGGAGTTGATAAAAAAGTGCCACGCCCCTTATCCTACGTCCATAAAATTTTACCAGTGGAGCGACACATCCAAGAGGCGACTGCATACGAAATTTCAATGCTGCAAGACCTTTAGTTCCAAAGCTAATCGAGATCAAAAATTTTGTTTGTATGGGGGTGCAACGCCCACTTATCCTACGCCCATAAAATTTTACCAGTGGAGCGACACATCCAAGAGGCGACTGCATACGAAATTTCAATGCTGCAAGACCTTTAGTTCCAAAGCTAATCGAGATCAAAAATTTTGTTTGTATGGGGGTGCAACGCCCACTTATCCTACGCCCATAAAATTTTACCATTGGAACGACACATCCAAGAGGCGACTGCATACGAAATTTCAATGCTGCAAGACCTTTAGTTCCAAAGCTAATCGAGATCAAAAATTTTGTTTGTATGGGGGTGCAACGCCCACTTATCCTACGCCCATAAAATTTTACCAGTGGAGCGACACATCCAAGAGGCGACTGCATACGAAATTTCAATGCTGCACGACCTTTAGTTCCAAAGCTAATCGAGATCAAAAATTTTGTTGGTATGGGGGGTGCCACGCCCCCTTATCCAGTGCCCGCCTTATTTTCTCAGTAGAAGAATATGGATATGTAGTAAGTTCCTACCGAGTTTCATTGATGTGTGATGTGTAGTTCTAAAGTTATACGCAAATCTTGAGTTGATAAAAAAAGTGCCACGCCCCTTATCCTACGCCCATAAAATTTTACCATTGGAACGACACATCCAAGAGGCGACTGCATACGAAATTTCAATGCTGCAAGACCTTTAGTTCCAAAGCTAATCGAGATCAAAAATTTTGTTTGTATGGGGGTGCAACGCCCACTTATCCTACGCCCATAAAATTTTACCAGTGGGACGACACATCCAAGAGGCGACTGCATACGAAATTTCAATGCTGCAAGACCTTTAGTTCCAAAGCTAAACGAGATCAAAAATTTTGTTTGTATGGGGGTGCCACGCCCCCTTATCCAGTGCCCGCCTTATTTTCTCAGTAGAAGCATATGGATATGTAGTAAGTTCCTACCGAGTTTCATTGATGTGTGATGTGTAGTTCTAAAGTTATACGCAAATCTTGAGTTGATAAAAAAAGTGCCACGCCCCTTATCCTACGCCCATAAAATTTTACCAGTGGGACGACACATCCAAGAGGCGACTGCATACGAAATTTCAATGCTGCAAGACCTTTAGTTCCAAAGCTAATCGAGATCAAAAATTTTGTTTGTATGGGGGTGCAACGCCCACTTATCCTACGCCCATAAAATTTTACCATTGGAACGACACATCCAAGAGGCGACTGCATACGAAATTTCAATGCTGCAAGACCTTTAGTTCCAAAGCTAATCGAGATCAAAAATTTTGTTTGTATGGGGGTGCAACGCCCACTTATCCTACGCCCATAAAATTTTACCAGTGGAGCGACACATCCAAGAGGCGACTGCATACGAAATTTCAATGCTGCACGACCTTTAGTTCCAAAGCTAATCGAGATCAAAAATTTTGTTGGTATGGGGGGTGCCACGCCCCCTTATCCAGTGCCCGCCTTATTTTCTCAGTAGAAGCATATGGATATGTAGTAAGTTCCTACCGAGTTTCATTGATGTGTGATGTGTAGTTCTAAAGTTATACGCAAATCTTGAGTTGATAAAAAAAGTGCCACGCCCCTTATCCTACGCCCATAAAATTTTACCATTGGAACGACACATCCAAGAGGCGACTGCATACGAAATTTCAATGCTGCAAGACCTTTAGTTCCAAAGCTAATCGAGATCAAAAATTTTGTTTGTATGGGGGTGCAACGCCCCCTTATCCTACGCCCATAAAATTTTACCAGTGGGACGACACATCCAAGAGGCGACTGCATACGAAATTTCAATGCTGCAAGACCTTTAGTTCCAAAGCTAAACGAGATCAAAAATTTTGTTTGTATGGGGGTGCCACGCCCCCTTATCCAGTGCCCGCCTTATTTTCTCAGTAGAAGCATATGGATATGTAGTAAGTTCCTACCGAGTTTCATTGATGTGTGATGTGTAGTTCTAAAGTTATACGCAAATCTGGAGTTGATAAAAAAGTGCCACGCCCCTTATCCTACGCCCATAAAATTTTACCAGTGGAGCGACACATCCAAGAGGCGACTGCATACGAAATTTCAATGCTGCACGACCTTTAGTTCCAAAGCTAATCGAGATCAAAAATTTTGTTGGTATGGGGGTGCCACGCCCCCTTATCCAGTGCCCGCCTTATTTTCTCAGTAGAAGCATATGGATATGTAGTAAGTTCCTACCGAGTTTCATTGATGTGTGATGTGTAGTTCTAAAGTTATACGCAAATCTTGAGTTGATAAAAAAAGTGCCACGCCCCTTATCCTACGCCCATAAAATTTTACCATTGGAACGACACATCCAAGAGGCGACTGCATACGAAATTTCAATGCTGCAAGACCTTTATTTCCAAAGCTAAACGAGATCAAAAATTTTGTTTGTATGGGGGTGCCACGCCCCCTTATCCAGTGCCCGCCTTATTTTCTCAGTAGAAGCATATGGATATGTAGTAAGTTCCTACCGAGTTTCATTGATATGTGATGTGTAGTTTTAAAGTTATACACAAATCTGGAGTTGATAAAAAAGTGCCACGCCCCTTATCCTATGCCCATATAATTGATTCATGCATTGTCTTGGTATTTACGCATGTATGCAAAGTTTCAGATCTCTAAGTAGTCGGGAAGTGGGTGAAAAATTGATTACTAGATTTGACGACCCACATACTGACATCTGACAGAAAGTGAAGTTAATATAAAGCTTCTAAAAAATTGCATGTCAATTGCTGAAGTTAGATCAGGTTAGTACGCAGCATCTGATCTTTTGTCTACCTAAAAAAATGAAATGTTTAAAACTTTCAGCCGACTAATATTGTGCAATTAAGTGCTAGTTTGATGAGCGAAGAACCGTCCACTTCTGGCAACAGTTTTCTGATAGACGAATCAACTAATCAGAGTACGACGTCCTTGCTTCGGGAGACTCTGCGAGAACTAGAAGTAGATGAGTCGTCTGATGATGAACTGGAAGCTGAACAGAGCCGCAAACTATTGGCTGCATATTCAGAAATCGAGCACTTCAAGCCACAGCGTCTAGACATTGACGCTGATGTATTTGAATATTGGAGGACACAAAGGTATGCATCACCAACTTTGTGGCAGCTAGCACACATCGTGCAGGCGGTACCAGCAACCCAAGTCACAGTTGAGAGAGCATCCTCAGCTCTAAGGCTTGTACTTGATGATACGCGTTGCAACTTATCAGAGCAAAATTTGCAAGCAATAATGTTTGTTAAATTAAATCAAGCCTCGTTTAATTAGACAACATACTTATGTGGAATAGACCTACTGGGGACACCACTTAAAAAAAAATGCGCCGTTACCTCTACCTCCAAGGTGGTGTGGAAAATTGTTGTTGTTTTTTTTTTCATACCCCGCTAGAAAGCACCGCTTGACGTACAGGAGAATGGGAAGAGAAGATGCGCGGGAGACACTGCCTACAGGCTTATGAGCGCCTGGTAGTGTTAAATGAAACTGAGGCTTCTAGATAGGCAAAAAGGGTCCAAAGGTTATACGTCCAAAATTATAGCAAACCAAAATTGGGTTATATGAAAAGTGCCACGCCCTCTTACTCAAAACCCAAAACTGCACTTGTGTAAAGGCATAACAAAATTATAACAGACTACAGAGTTTTAAAGCTGTAGTTTCCAATATATGTGTACAACATAAAATTTGGAAACCGGAAGTGCCACGCCCCTTCAGTTTTTTCCCGGGATGAAAAGTGGGCTAGGTTATAGCTTTCAAAATGCACTATATACCCACCAAGTTTCAGCCAAATAAGTTCAGCCGTTGAGGCGTG
This sequence comes from Neria commutata, assembly GCA_963457695.1. Classification (NCBI taxonomy): domain Eukaryota; kingdom Metazoa; phylum Arthropoda; class Insecta; order Diptera; family Micropezidae; genus Neria; species Neria commutata. Next base: position 28,713,222 of record OY735246.1, read on the forward strand.
ACACAAAAACAACGTAAAAAATGTATTCCCAAAAATAAAAGTTATGCGGTAACGGAAAAAATATTTCTCACAAAATAATAGTTATTCGATAACGTAAAAAATATTTCTCACAAATAATTGTTACCAGCAATTGAAAAATATTTCTCTTATAAATAATAGTTATTTTTAACGAAATTGAAAATTCGTTGTATCGCAACAATTATTTTCAATTTTTATCGGTAAACTCCATAATAGTTATGTGCCTGCTACAAATATATCAGGACCTAAATATCCTTCAAACGCCACTTCAACCAAATACCAACCCTGCCCAGTGCTGCCCCGAAGAATTGCGTATTGGGCCCCACTAATTCTGGGCCTGCTTTTGTTACCCATGTTGTAAGATCGTAACTTTAATATTAACATTTATTGTAAGATTTAAGTTTACTTCGTATATGGACTAGAAGTTCTCATTTGGTGATAGGAATTGATTGTGACATTTCTAGCTGATTTGCTAAACTGGTGCAATTTTATTAAAACATATTTATTGAAATTTTTCTTGTGGGATTGTAATTGTAATTGAGAAATTCGAAAGGAAATTAATCGGGAAACGCAACTAAGCGGGATGCATTGAATAGCGTAAAACTTTAACATTAAAAACGATAGGTTTAATTTGTAACGCATTATGCGAATTTTTAATAAAAATGCTATATGTACACTGTGGGCTAAAGAAACTTACCAATAGTTTCATAATATAGGAGTATATTTACTCAGTGGTCGTGAGTGGATATCCGTCAAAGTTAGCCTCAGCGCTCCTTTTAGATTAATATTTCTTTTCGCGCACTCGAAGAAATTTTAGCACAAATAAAGTAAGTACTGCGGTTGCACACCAGTGGAGCCCTCACTTTTATAACAATATCTTTTCGCATTAATACGGAACTAATTTTCAGGTTTCCCCTTCGCATATTGCTCAGTGAACGATGCAAAAGAAAAATCGCTATCATGCCAGTTCCTTCCAGTTAGTTTAATAATTTTTGCGTGCATGCATATGTGGGTTGTTACGAATATACACATGAAATTAGATGTTCGTAAATATATGCGCATATTTTTAATGATTTGTTTCCGTTTATGTATTCTTCTTTGGTTACAATTTCCTTGTAAATGTTTTGTTGAGTACAGCATTAACTTGTATTACAAAAACGTAAACCCTACAGGTACTGTCGCTCAGTGGATAAGTGCTCGGTCCCTGATGCGTGGTCACTGGTTAAAATTAAAGCCCGACTCTAAAGCGCCAATCAGTCACCGCGTATCGTATTTAATCGGATCGCAGACAAAACCTACCCTACCCGAGCTCATACATGCGTTCGCTCATCGCGTATTTATTCGGAGCGTAACGCAGAAATTATAATCCAAATTGGTTTTTCTCACACGTTTACGTCTGCTCTGATGCTCAGAGAGGATGAGAGAATGACATTGCTTTGTACTAAAAACAGTGCTGCCACTGCTCTTCGATTTTAATTTAGAACTAAAACCGGATTATTATTGCTATAATAAATTCTTAAAAGTATACCACAATTAATATATCTAAAAATTTTTATAATTCTGTGTCATAGATTTTATAAAGAATGTAAAATTTAACCTCACAAGCAAAATGAACAGCGTGCTTACTTTGTGCACGAAACTATATGCCAGCACGGCAGCAATAACCAAGACAGAAACCTGCAAAAAAGCGATACGATTTTCACTGAACGGCCCAAATTTTGCCGTTACGATTAATTCCGCTTAAATAAGATACGCGCTTTAAGCGCCAATCACTCACCGCGTATCGTATTTAATCGTATCGCAGACAAAACCTACCCTACCCGAGCTCTATACATGCGTTCGCTCATGGCGTATTTATTCGGAGCGTAACGCAGAAATTAAAATCCAAATAGATATCTCTCACACATTTACGTCTGCTCTGATGCTCAGAGAGGATGAGAGAATGACATTGCTTTGTACTAAAAACAGTGCTGCCACTGCTCTTCGATTTTAATTTAGAACAAAAACCGGATTATTATTGTTAACATTAATTCATAAAAGTAGACCACAATAAATATATCTAAAAATGTAGATAATTCTGTGTCATAAATTTTATAAAGAATGTAAAATTTAATTAATCTGAAAAGAGCGACAGCTGCGACACGATTTTTTACGATTTTCACAAAACAGTCCAAATTTTGCCGTTACGATTAATTACGATTAAATGCGATTGCGCTTTAAGCGCCAAACAGTCACCGCGTATCGTATTTAATCGTATCGTAAACAAAACCTACCCTACCCGAGCTCTATACGTATTTATTCGGATCGTAACGCAGAAATTCTATTCGAAATAGATATCTCTCACACATTTACGTCTGCTCTGATGCTCAGAGAGGATGAGAGAATGACATTGCTTTGTACTAAAAACAGTGCCGCCACTGCTCTTCGATTTTAATTTAGAACAAAAACCATTACGATTAATTACGATTAAATACGATACGCGGTGACTGTTTGGCGCTTTTAGCATCTAATAAAAAAGAAACTTTGTTTCTTTGCACGCGACGCGGTCTCTCGCGTGCGAGTTAGTTGGCAACTCTCTGAGAATATCATTTGCCATCAAAATAAAGCATCTTAACCCCGTTCAAATACGGCATCGAATAAATTTATTTATTATTTAATATTGTGCTTTCAATATATTGTATATTAAAATACTTATGTATGTATAATATTCGTATTTGCGAATATTGTTTTTGATTATTGCAAACGCTTTCGTAATAATTAATTTATAGATTTTTGGAAATTGTCTTACTTATCTATCAAAACTATAATAGCTTTTATATATGTACCGCAGTGAGAATTTGAAACTTTACGGCCCAACCCAAGGCACATTAACAAGGTATGCCAACTTGACATAAGCGTAAGCTAGATATTTTATAAAAAGAGTTTTTATGTACACCCTTGAATCATCACAATCTTTGGTCACTGCAGTCCATGCTTTCTGGTTTTTCAGTTTATTGATAAACATCATCCCGTTAGTCGAACAGGCACTTTTTTCCCGTGTTCCATTTATTTTGCTATTTCGGCTTCTGTCATTTTCTTTACAGAGCCAATTTTTGTAGGCCATCAGCTGTTTCCGTCCGGACTGTGCGGCTAGTGGTCGCACTGCAGTCAGCTTGCTTAAGCCAAAAACATAAAAGGTACCTTTTATGTTTTTGTTTAAGCAAAGAAAATTTAACGAAACTTGACGAAAGTGTTGCATGTGCACATTTTGGCTAGCCCGTATGATTTGCCTGAAGTCGCACCCGTGCGTAACAGTATTTGACACAAGCGTAAGGTAGCTTATTCCTATTATAGTTGAGCCTTTATTACATTTATAATAAAACAAAAATTTTACATAGTTTATGACTTTAGTAAACTATGAAAGCGAATAAATTTTTCCGGTAAAATAGCTCTTAATTAAGTAAAACGAATGAACCAATATTTGGCATTATAGTCCTATTAGTAATTACTTGTAGTTTGTCAAAAATGAACGTGGTCGGCCCACTATATAGGCAATAAATTTAATACACCCACAATTTCATTTCTTTCAGTCTATTATCACCACACTCGATTACCTAGTGTAGTGTATTAAGCGCCAATCAGTCACCGCGTATCGTATTTAATCGTATCGCAGACAAAACCTACCCTACCCGAGCTCTATACATTCGTTCGCTCATGACGTATTTATTCGGATCGTGACGCATAAATTCTATTCGAAATAGATATCTCTCACACATTTACGTCTGCTCTGATACTCAGAGGATGAGAGAATGACATTGCTTTGTACTAAAAACAGTGCTGCCACTGCTCTTCGATTTTAATTTAGAAGAAAAACCGGATTATTATTGTTAACATTAATTCATAAAAGTAGACCACAATAAATATATCTAAAAATTTAGATATTTCTGTGTCATCGATTTTATAAAGAATGTAAAATTTAACCTCAAAAGCAAAATGAATAGCGTGCTTACTTTGTGCACGAAACTATATGGCAGCACGGCAGCAATAACCAAAACAGAAACCTGCAAAAGAGTGACAGCTGCGATACGATTTTCACTGAACGGCCCAATTTTGCCGTTACGATCAATTACGATTAAATACGATACGCGGTGACTGATTGGCGCTTTACTCTGTCGGTGAAACCCGACTGATGCTTCCTTAAGCCTCGTTCACATTCGACTTACCTCGCTTTGCTTGACGGTTCGAGATTCAACAACAAAGCGTGAAAACTAGAAGGTTTGCTACAATGAACGCCTTAACTTTGGATTTTACTGATATATGCCTGAAACACAATTGCGACCACAACGCAGACCGCTGCGGTATTCCGCATTTTGGAACGAGTAGTCTTATGAGAACGTCAGGAATGGAACAGAACGGCCGACGACCATCGCAAAACGCAACGACCGACGATAGAACTGGTTCTAATTTCACGCTGCGTCCAATTTAGGGTTGCATTTTCCCAACAGCCGCAGTAATGATTTCATTGAATTTCATTACAGCTGCTTATAACTTTTCTATTTTTAGAAATTTGAGAGACTTCCTCGTTATGGTTAATTTTAAGCGACCAAAGGAAACGCGATACGTTGGTCAAGTGGACAAACGCTTGGCTGCTGAAACGGAAGACCCGAGTTCAAATCTCAGGCGAGGCACATAACATCTAATAGAATAGAGTACAATTATTATTTTTTGCATAACAGACCTGCCGAATCAGCATTGCTGCTACGGCCGTCATTTGATCGACATGCCGTCCTAGGACATGCCTACAGATAAAAGATACAAATAAGTCAACGGCCGTGTGAGCGGGCTATGATTTGATAATTATACGCCAATTTAATATCAAGGAATGAAAAAGTTTAAGTTTTTATTAATGAAAAGATTTGACGCAGTACAAAAGTAAATTCAAAGAGCAAGTGAACAGAAATTTCTCAAAGTAATTTCTCACATCAGTAGTGATGTCAGATATGCATATTGCTATCATTTAGGCTCAACAGGCCGTTTGCCGAATTTTGTTTACAGAGGCGTTAAATTGTATAGAAATTGAACTGCCCACGACCGTTGATTGCAGTTTGTTTACTGCGGCAGGCCAAAAAAACGCATAGTTCTGCGAACGTGGTCGGTGTTGTGTTTCAGGCAATAATTGCCGTAGTAGTAGTTATGCTACTAATGTTTGAAATTCGCGAGTGTCGTTAATTGAAAACGCAAACGCACGAGACAATGAAACCAACTGCAAGCGCACGAGAAAATGAAATATATCACAAAAAATTTCAACAACAGATTGTCAAAGCGCAAAAAAGTTGAGAGTTGCCCAACATTTTGCTTCGCTTCGCTTTCCTCCCGTTCTATTTAGCAAGCCTCATATAAAAGCATGTATTGAACTTATCTGTCAAAGCGAAATTCTGAAGTAAAGCGAAGCAAAAGTCGAATGTGAACGAGGCTTTACTTGTTCAAATTGTTTCTTTTCGCGGCGCCACTTTTCGCAATGAATTCTGTGGTAACAAGTCATAACCGCCTAAGTCTGTTTTTCAAGTTTTTTAGGAGAGTATTTTGAAGTTTAAAATTTTCTCTTCACTGGTCTTTGCCTTTTTCACCGGATAAAAAAAAATCTGTCCAAAGAGAGTTCTTTCTTCCTCCCTTTCTGAATGATGCGGAAATGTGTTAGGCTAGTGTCATTAAATAGCTCCGATGCACGACCAGTTGCAACTTTATCGGGTGTTTCTTTTCCATGAACTTTGAAACTCTCTCCCACATTCCCAAGATCTCCTTCAAATCACTTGTAGAGATAACCTCATCCACCTCTGGCTCCTCTTCGAAACCAATTTCTTGCAGAACCTCCATATGCTGGTAAACTCCTAGGCGCAGTAAACTGGTGGGTCGTGTACAGCCGCCCATTCCTCGTATCTCAAATGTTGCACGTACTTGAAAGCAAAACTTCGTTCACTCAACGGCTTGTATCTCAAATATCTCGTATGTTAGAGCACTCGTATCTCGAGGTACGACTGCACATATATTTAATAAATTTTTTTTATTTAAATCAATATTTTGAGGAAAATATAATCAAAGATCGCCACTTTGTGCATATCCGTACAAATTCTTATACAGAATACACTGAACATAAAATTATGTGAACATGTCACACTCACATCCAGTTTTCAGATTGTACAATTTTCTATAAACTATGATTTTATCTATAGGAAAATTGCACATACTTTAAGTATAAAATCGTTTATGTTTTAATGTTTTGAATTGTCTTTTTCGATCAATCAAATCAATCCTGACAAGTGATTAATGGAAAGTGAGAATGGTCTTGGGAAATTACAGATACTTTTTCTCAAAACTGAAGCCCTGCACAAGCGATTGCAATATCATATCCAAATTAGCCTTTCACACCTTTCTTTAATTCATAAATGCAGGATGTCTTCGCATTCTGATTAGCCGACGCAATTCCTGGAAATTTATGGCAGTAAAATCACCTGTTGAATACAGGAAATAATGAAAAAATGGAATTTACTGAAAACTATATAAACAAATAACAAAACCGATTAACCGACGCAGAAAACCCGAAAGACGGTTTGCCTGTTGGTTGTTGACATCCCTACCACGCATACATATTCTGAGGTTGGCAGCACTAATCAAAACAAAGCTGAAACGTAAATTATTATTTGTAGCAAGTAAAAGCTGGGTGGAAAATAGTGGTTCGATTTTATTAGAAATGGATTGCGAAGACATGCAAATGGTTATTTCAGAAGAGCCAAATCTTTCGGTACGTAAACATCGTCACCACTATTGAACGTTGATTAATGTTACATCGAGCCCAGATTACCAGATGCTATGCATTAGGAGGATTTTTCTTAAGTATTCCTATGTTATGCACATTTTTAGTAAGAACGAATAGTATCCTATGGTAGGTGAGCTCGTAGTCGATCTGTGTAGTTTTAAGTCTTGAAATTAAAAATCTAGATGTGGCAGAGCACGAAAGTTGCAATTGATAATTGATAAAATCATACATTTCATTGGCCCTCATATTATTAAAATAGTTTATAAATATCCGCAGGTTTTTTATATTTTTGAAGATATTGCCATTTTTATACAACTTTTATGGAAAGCCTTATTTCTCAAGAAATCAATTTATTTATGTATAAGTATGTACGTTCAGTGTCGGACAAAACTAAAGCACGGACTTTACCTTATTCGCAATAAGATGAATAAAAATGGGAAAATAGGCAAGGAACTAATTTCTTTTGAATAATTAGGTACGTTCGTAAATGCAGTAAATTCGTGCAGTGACAGTAGCAGTGCAGCCAACTTCAGTTGTCACTGCCCGATCAGCTGATTTCGTTTGCAGGTTGGTTGCAGAAACTTTTGTTGCATTAACGAACGCGATTCAGGATGGAAATTTTGGTTAAGGCATTAATTGATAATTGCGAAACTCGAAGTGAGAGTCTTTTAATGAATTTCAATAAAGAAAGGGTAAAACGAGTGAAAGAGAGATGTGTCGTGCTAAAAACCTAGCTAAAAAAGAAAAAAAGAACGATCCCGAAAGTAAATAATTACTTTAAAACAATAAAAACCTATCCAGATGATGTATTCCATCTTTATACAAGATGACAAACAAATTTTGATCCATTTATAATAAATTTTCTACGTTTCCATTTCGTGTTTTGCAAACGGCAACAGTAGGATAATGACTGCGAAAACTGCAGAAATTTTTCACTGCGGTGCCAAGCCGTTGCATTAACGAACGCAAACTGGTATTCATACCAGAGTTCCTATAAATCTTCTAGCCAGGATTAACAGTTCCATCCTCCACCAGTTTCGATCGAATTTTACTAATTATGCCTTGGAATAACCCTGATATGAATATCACCACATCGTCAGCATAGGCCACTACACTAGCATTGTCCACCTCCATCGTTAGCAACAGTTTGTTCATAACGATCAGCCATAGTATAGGAGATAGAACTGACCCTGGGCTTAGGAAAAAATTTTATTTTGTTTGTTAGACCAATTCTGTGGTCAAAAGCAATAACGACTTAAGTCGACTTAAGACGAAATTGAGTTGACGTTACCACTGTATTCCTGACGTTGATGCGCATATTTTGTTCAAACCCCGGTATCTGTACCCATCTCAGAAAAAAAGTTATTTAAAAAAAACACATGCACTTATGTACATGCACTTATGTGCATTTCAAATTTCGAATTGCATTTTCTCGAAACAGTTGTTTTCGACTTAAGTCGTTATTGCATATGACCACATAATTTCAGCCTGGATGCGTCTGCTTTTAAGTAGCGACACTATCCAGGAACCGATGAAATCCTCTACCACTTGTGTTATGGCCTCTTGGATTGCTTCAATCCTGACATTGAAATTTTGAGCCGCTTCTGTCCCACATATTGCCGCACATTACTAAAATATTTCCATTTTTCCTTGCTGCTCCCTCCTAAGTTGCTTGTGAAAAAACTCCCAAAAAATCGTAGCTCCTTCCATTATTTCACATTGGCGATACCTACTTTTTCCAATGGGGGTTTTTTTGACTTTTCGAACATTATTCAGAATAGGGGAATTGGGAACAGGGAAAAAACTCCCAAAAAAATTTTATTCAGAATAGGAAAATTGGGAAATGGGAAAAATTCCCAGGAATTTTCTATTCAGAATTGGGCTGAGCATTATTTTTTCACTTAAAACAGAAATATGGATATAAAAGTAACAAGTAAGGAAGTATCAGTCGGGTTTCACCGACAGAGTAATACCCTACACCATGTTCCCAAGTAGGATGATAATTCACTGAAATTGTAGGTGCATTTGATTTACAACCTACATAGTGGGCGGACCACGCCCATTTTTGGCAGACTACAAGATATAGCTAATAGGGCTATTCATGCCAAATATTTATGCTCTGACAGGTGTACAACATGGTGGGCGGACTACGCCCATTTCAGGAGAATTAAAAGATATTCCTACCAGGAACGTAGTAACCAAATCTGGATGCTCTGAGGTATATATTATGGAAGTCAAGAGGATTTTTCGGTTATCGTCTATATAGTGGGCGGACCACGCCCATTTTCTTGTATGATATCTAAGACCTATATATCAACTTGGGAACTGAATTTCATTCATTTATATTGGAAACTAGTCAATTAGGAGCCATTTTACCGGACAAATTTTGCCGCCTATATAGTGGGCGGACCACGCCCATTTTTTCGTATAACATAGATGACCGACCCTTTAACTTGAATACCAAGTATTATTCTTTTCAATGAGTAATTAGACAAATTACAGCAATTTGATCGCAAAAATCCCGAGGTGGTGGGACTTACTGGCCCTTTGTGGGCGTGTCCTTCCGCCGATTTTACTCACCTCGGAACTTTGTCTTAGATATGGTTCACTGCGACTGTGTGCCAAATTTGGCTCAAATCGGACCACTCCTTTCTCTCCTGCGCCAACGGACAGCCAGACAGACAGACGGACAACCGGAAATCAACACAGAAAGTGATTCTAAGCATTTCCATATACTTATGTCTATACCTAGGACGTCTCCTTTAATGCGTTACAATTTTCGCACAAAGTTGTTATACCCTATTACCACAGCTGTAGGACCGGGGTGGCGAAACTATGGCACGCGTGCCAGAGGTGCACGTACGGAAATTTTTTTTAGCATATAGATGGAAGTAATAGAAATTATATGGAACTTCAATATACAGTAATGTGTATGTATAAAATGTACTAGCCCAATTCACAATCTTGTGCAAATGGTCTGGGATTTTTGCAATTGACAGTTCTGTAACAAACTTACAGTAGTTTTGACAGTAGTTTGCTATAAAACTGTCAATTGCAAAAATCCCAGACCATTTGCACAAGATTGTGAATTGGGCTATTATGTATTTATTTTGACATTCGATAATTTGATAAAGTGGCCAAAATCTCCAAACAGCTGAGCGTACGATTGCAATAAATATTTTGCAGGGTTACATATTTGAAAGCAAATAAAAATATTTCATTTGATATTAACCACGGTGCGCTTGCAATCATTCTCAGTGTTTTTGACTGATAAAATTGCAATATTTCAATACTAGAATTGGAAGCGGTGCCTCACAGCTGTTTGCCATAGGTCCATACTGGTTTCAGAATCGCTTTGTTTAAGCGTATTTTATTCTCAAGGTTAAGTTCGGACTTCGGGACAAGTAGCCAATACACTTTTTTCGTCTTAATCTTGAGTTGTTGCCGCTTTGCTTTAATGTGGTCTTTCCACATAAGTCGTTGATCTAGGTGCATTCCAAGGTATCTAACTGAGTTTTTATACCCTACACCTATGGTAATAGGGTATAATAACTTTGTGCGAAAACTGTAACGCATTAAAGGAGCCGTCCTAGGTATAGACATAAGTATATAGAAATGCTTAGAATCACTTTCTGTGTTGATTTCCGGTTGTCCGTCTGTCTGTCTGTCTGGCTGTCCGTTGGCGCAGGAGAGAAAGAAGGAGTTGTCCGATTTTGACCAAATTTGGCACATAGTCGCAGTGACTTCCACTACTTCAAGTTCCGAGATTAGGCAAATCGGTCGAAAGAGACGCCCACAAAGTCCCACTACCTCGGGTTTTTTTCGATTAAGTTGCTATAAATTGCCTAATTACTCATTCAAAAGAATAATACTTGGTATTTAAGGTGAGGTGTGGACCCTCTGTAAAATTCAAAAAAGTGGGCGTGGTCCGCCCACTGTATAGGCGGCAACAATTTTCCGGTAAAATGGCTCTCAACTGACTACTTATGCATTTAAACGAATGAAATTTGTTTCCTATGTTAAGATATAGGTCTTACATGACATATAAGAAAATGGGCGTGGTTCGCCCACTATATGGGCGGTAAGCTTAAAATCCTCATAACTTCTGTATTATACACATCAGAGCATCCATATTTGGTCATTTCATTGCAGGGGAGAATATCTTTATAATCTCCAAAAATGGGCGTGATTCGCCCACAATGGGGGTGGTAAATTTAATATACCGATCATTTCTTTTGTACACCTGTCAGAACATCAATATTTGGTATATATAAACTTATTAGCAATATCTTGTAGTTTGTCAATAATGGGCGTGGTCCGCCCATTCAGTTACTTGGTGTAGGGTATTACTCTGTCGGTGAAACCCGACTGATGCTCCCTTACTTGTTTTTTTTAATCGGAGTGCCATTTAAATATAATTCAGAGCAATCTCCTCTTTAATATTCCATTTTTTAGCCATGTTTCTATTCTCCAGTTCAGGTTGAATATATGTATGATGTAGCACTAGATGGAGTTTCGCCCACTGCTAATAAGGCAGAGTGTCATCTACAAAAGTGGCAGTTAAAATCTTATCAGACTTTGGCAAGTCGGAGGTGAATATAGTATAGAGAACAGGCCCAAGTACACTCCCTTTAGGCACTCCAGCCTCAATTGGGTGAATATCTGAACGTTCACTTCTGTGTTTTGCGTAGAAGCTGCGACCACTAAAATACGATTAAAATAGATAAAATGGCGAAGGAAAAACACACCACACATGATCGAAGGCCTGTTGAACATCTAAGAATACTCCTTAGCAGTTTTTTTTTTGTTTTCAAGTGCATCAGTTCTAACATTGACTACTCGATAGCATTGCTCTATCTAAACAAATTTTATCATCTTTTTAGAAACATTTATTGAAATACATGTTTAACCCTTTTTTTTATGTTTCAGGAACGCAAAGAAGGTGGAAAGCGTGGACGTAAGCCCGGACGCAAGGCATCTACAGAGAAAATTGATATAAGGGCCAAATTAGGTGATATTTATATAGGGAGTATTATGATATTATACATACAGTGATGGTCAAACAATTTATTTTAAATAATTTGAATATTGATACCTTTCTGAAAAAACTGCCAATCGCTAAATTAATGTGTGATCCCAGGATTAATTCCTAGCAGACTAATATTAACTGATTTTCAAAGAATTGGTTTTTTTGTGCGCCAACGAAAAAATGTTATACTGCTCTAAAAGGACATAAAAAGCTTCTGGTCATAGGGCGGGTTTCACAGTGGCTATTTAAACCTAATTTGCAAATTGTGTTTAAGTCTAGTTTAACTTTCCTGAGTCGAAAGAAGTGAATTATTGGATATTGTGCAAAGAATCCACAGTTTATATTATTTATGATACTACGGGATCATTTATATGTTCTATACCATGCAGTTTTATGTTTAATTTGATCTCTTATAAATTGCAATATTGTCCACGCAGCTTGCTTGCACATTGCTGTTTATTTGTTTTCGATTGCAACTCTGTGCCGTGCTTAAATATCCACAATCGGCTATTTAAATCGTATTTAACTTCCAACTGTGAAACTAAAATTCCCTATTTAAACTGCAATCAGAGTTTAAATATCCACTGTGAAACTGGCCCATAGTGTATTTATTTATTTAAGTGTGCCAGATAGTTTGACGTACCCCAGCTTGTCAAAAAATATTTTGATTTTTCTTTTCTCCTTCGTTATATGTCTTAACCCATCCGAGACGTTAGTACAAAAAAATTACTCAACATTTTTACGTACCATAAAATATTTGTTTCCAGTAATGAATGAAAATTTTAATAACCAGCACGTGTGTTAAATTTTGTATAACAAATAGGGTTTATAAAACAATTTTTAATATTTTTTACTCCAAACAGTTTTTTATATACTGTATAATGCGATGATTTAAATTTTGAATTTAGAACATTCGAACCAGTGCTCTTCGGACAACTTATAAACTATTGACATATCAGAATGCGATGTACATATAATTTAGCACTTGCTTAAGAGTTTGGACTGTTATGATTTTGTCGTTAAAAATGTATCCCGTATCAATAAAATGATTTATAATAAGCTTCAAAAGATGCGGTGCGTCAGCAAATACAAAACTTGAAAAACGGGTTAATATTTGTGACAACGCAACTGTCAGCTTGTCAAAAAATATTTTGATTTTTCTTTTTTCCTTCGTTATATGTCTTAACCCATCCGAGACATTAGTACAAAAAAATTACTCAACATTTTTACGTACCATAAAATATTTATTTTCAGTAATGAATGAAAATTTTAAAAACCAGCACGTGTGTTAAATTTTTTATAACAAATAGTGTTTATAAAACAATTTTTATATTTTTTCCTCCAAACAGTTTTTTATATACTGTATAATGCGATGATTTAAATTTTGAATTTAGAACATCGAACCAGTGCCCTTCGGACAACTTATAAACTATTGACACATCAGAATGCGATGTACATATAATTTAGCACTTGCTTAAGAGTTTGGACTGTTATGATTTTGTCGTTAAAAATGTATCCCGTATCAATAAAATGATTTATAATAAGCTTCAAAAGATGCGGTGCGTCGGCAAATACAAAAACTGAAAAACGGGTTAATATTTGTGACAACACAACTGTCAAGCTAGGGTATGAAAATAGAATGTCACTGTTATCTGGCACACTTGATATAATTACACTATACTTCTGGTCATTTGTGAAGCGAGTTAAGAAAAATACCTTATCGTCTGTTTCTTCGCTCTTTGTGAACGATCAAATCTTCAGTCATTCGATTGATAAGGCTAACCTACTGGCAGCGGCCTTCGCGGAAAATTCTACACTTCCGGTTACCGATCAACCACTGCCCATGATCGAGAGAGTACCTTCTGCTATTCCCGAGATACACTTTCGAACGCGTGCAGCAAAAGAGTGCTCGCAAATCTCGTCGTCAACAAAACCTCTGGCCCCGATGGCATCCCAGCCTTCGAGCTGCGCAAGTGTGCCACATCTCTGGCGCGACCATTGCGTAACCTCTTTAACACCTCTTCCACCTCTGGCGTTTTTCCTGCCAGTTGGAAGGTTGCCAACATCAAGCTAGTCCCCACAAAAGCCGAGGCTTCGAATCCTGCTAATTACCGCCCCATCGCAATATGCTCTACTCTGTCGAAAGTTATGGAGTGTGTAGTAAACAATGTTGCCAGATTTTTTTTCAAAAAACTGTAAATTCCTAATAGAAAAACTGCATTTTCAACCAAAAAACTGTAACCTTTAAAAACGAAAAGAAAAAATAACAAAACAATTCATTTTAAATAAAATAACAAACTTATATACGATAATCGAAAACATTTTAAGTTATTCTTTCAAATCTGAAATTTAAAAAAAACTGTAATTTGTACAAGGAGGTAATTTTAAAAACTGAGCTTGTCTAAAAAACTGTAATTTACTGTTAAAACTGTGAATATGGCAACATTGGTAGTAAACTACAATCTAATGAACTACCTTAAGGACAATATGTTGCTCAACGATAGGAAATACAGTTTTCGTAGATGTCTCTCGCGACCTTATGGCCTTCCTTGTTGAGAAATGGAATCAGCCCATTAACCAACTTGACGAAAGCAAGGTGGTAGCATTGGATATCTCCAGGGCTTTTGATAGAGTTTGACATGAAGGACTAGTTGGAAAACTAACGTAATATGAATGACACACTTAACAAAGACCTTCAATCAATCTCCGAGAGGGGTCGAGCTAGAGTTGTGCCATTTAGTTCACTTGAGCGATTAGTTCAGTTGGGATTAGGTTGCCTTTTAGAACTAGTTATTTTCTAGTTCACTAGTTCGTTATAATTGTTCTATTTGTACTAGACAAAAATTTGAAATGCTCTACCAAGATCGTCCGATTTTGTCTTGTCAGTTAAGCGGGGTCTACTAGTCACACTTTAAGGCTCAGTTAGCCTAGCCGTAGCATATTTTTCCGTTTTCAGCTGACACAACCTATAATACCCGAGCTCTATACATGCGATTACTCTAAACGAATTTGTACTTAAGCGTATCGGAGCTTGAAAAACTTGCCAGCTGTAGCTTAGGGTGACCGCTAATGATATGGGAAAAATTTTTTTTCCGAATTTCGTCGACAGGAACCCCACAAAATGATGAACCTTAGCAGATTTTAAGGTAGCCAAAGTTTGAGCACGATTGGAGCATGTTAACCCGTGCCGCAACGCGCTGAAAGTTTGAAAAAATGCGATTTTTTTGCTTTTGAGGGTCCCAGGGGAAAAGATTGTTGCCTCTTCGTCCAACACATCAGAAAAAGTAAACGACGAGCTTGAGGAACTCAATTCATTGCAACGTGTCCTGAAAAAGATTTCCCATTAGGTTTACAATCAGTTATCAAACTCTGAAAATCTAACCTGCGTGGAGCTATTGAATCTTTCAAAAATGCCAATTCGTCGTAGAATTGCCTTTCCGTAAACTCCACTGCTCCGCTCCCTGATGGCAAATCTCTTTTCCTCACTTCTTTACAAAACCGTTCCCTGAGAAGTTTCCACCGATCTCTTCATTCATCAACTAACAATGCATAAAATTGAAATGGATTAAAACAATTTTACAAAACGTTTTTATTGTACACACTTGAACGATCACATTCTCTGGCCACTGCCTCCCATGCTTTTTGCTTATTGAAGTAAAATCCATCCCGTTTATCATATAAACACGTATTTGCGCGCACTTCACTTATTAATTGGCTATAAAATGAATAATCGTTTTCGTTGGCCATTTTTGCTGCTGTTAATAATAAAATTTTTGAGAAAAAAAAACAGCTGTTTCCGTCCGGAATGTGCGACTGGTGGTCGCACTGCAGTTAGCTTGCTTTATGGCTAGCCCATATGATTTGCCTGAAGTCGCACCCTTGCGTAACAGATTTTGACATAAGCGTAAGCTAGCTTATTCCTATTATAGTTAAGCCTTTAATGTGCCTTGCACCTGTCGCTTGAAAAACTCGGCGCCTTTTTTAATTCAAGTAAATTTAGCTTTAGGTCTTCTAGGTCATCCAACTAATCGACTGATAGAGCTAGTTCTGATATGAGAACTAGCTCTTTGAGATCGCGAACGACACAAGCCTAATGCGGCCTCTACACGGTCAGGCATGTTTACGTGTAAACGACTAGCCCTTCCACACAACAGTCATTGCCATTCAATCTTCATAATTTCTGGCTCTTTGTGGTGTGCACACATACGATGAGTGACACGGACGATTGTATCGCATATTTTGTACTAGTGCAGAGCGATTTTCAGAACTTCATGCGCATGGATAATTCAACTTATCAGGAACTACTTGCGTTAATTTCGCCTTTGATAGAAAAAAAGACATATTTATGGGTGAAGCTATTCCTTTATTTACACAGTAAATTACACTATAATAAATAAAATTCATTTCTTTAACTTGATTGTGCTTGGTTATTCCAGTAATCGTGCTGCGGGAACTGCATGGAGTTTCACTATCCTTTATGAAACTTAGTTCATTAAAGTACCACAAGGATGGTTCATTTTGGTCATCGGCTCCTGATCCACTTTTATTTAAGTCTATTAGACGCTTCAGCTCTCGCCTAAAGTTTGATCTTAGTATATTTATTTTTTGTCATATCTGCTTTTTCCGCTTCTGGATATTTTTCCTTATGTTTTTCCAGCAAGCTTTCAGAATGCTAGCGCCTTTTTATTCCTGTCTCTGTATTCGGTTGATTTAATATTCCACAAGCTGGGAAACTCGCGATATTTATCAATAAGTTCGGACAAAAATTCTTTTTCCGCCACGCTTGCTTTGTTTGCCGACATTTTCACGATGTTTACGGCGCGACGAACACAACGAAATGTCAATTTGCTTTGACACTTGCCGTGCATAGAAAAATATCTAAACCACTTTGATATTTGGTCAGTCATTTCCCCTTCGTGTCTGTGTTACCATACATACAAATATTCTCTAACACATGCTCACGTTTGGCTTCAGTCGACTGACCGTGTGGAGGCCGCATAATGCAAATGCGCTGCGTGCAACAAAATTTTAAACTGCGGCAAGTCGGATCTGCTTAAGAACGCTGAGACAAAAATGCACCCAAAAAATATTTAAGGTATTGCACACTTCTTTGATTCTTCAACGCCACAGATAAAACCACCCTGCCGGCAACTCAACTAACTTTTAGTGCACTATAAGCTAACTACTTCGTTGACTATTCGTCGACTACTTTCAATGGAGACGACTGACTTTTTATAAGCTTTATATTAGGTTCACATCAGGTATGTTTGTATGTCTTCAAACCTAGTAATCAATTTTTCACCCACTTCCCGACTACTTAGAGATCTGAAACTTTGCATACATGCGTAAACACCAAGACAATGCATGAATCATTAAATTTTATGGGCGTAGGATAAGGGGCGTGGCACTTTTTTATCAACTCCAGATTTGTGTGTAACTAGAACTACACATCACACATCAATGAAACTCGGTAGGAACTTACTACATATCCACATCCTTCTACTGAGAAAATAAGACTGGCACTGGATAAGGGGGCGTGGCACCCCCATACAAACAAAATTTTTGATCTCGATTAGCTTTGGAACTAAAGGTCGTGCAGCATTGAAATTTCGTATGCAGTCGCCTCTTGGATGCGTCGTCCCACTGGTAAAATTTTATGGGCGTAGGATAAGGGGCGTGGCACTTTTTTTATCAACTCCAGATTTGTGTATAACTTTAGAACTACACATCACACATCCATGAAACTCTGTAGGAACTTACTATATATCCATATCCTTCTACTGGGAAAATAAGACGGGCAGTGGACAAGTGGGCGTGGCACCGCCCATACAAACAAAATCGTTTATATAGAATAGCTTTGGAATTAAAAGTCGTGCAGCATTGACATTTCGTATGCAGTCGCCTCTTGGATGCGTCGTCCCACTGGTAAGATTTTATGGGCGTAGGATAAGGGGCGTGGCACTTTTTTATCGACTCCAGATTTGTGTATAACTTTAGAACTACACATCACACATCCATGAAACTCGGTAGGAACTTACTATATATCCATATACTTCTACTGGGGAAAATAAGACGGGCAGTGGACAAGTGGGCGTGGCACCGCCCATACAAACAAAATCGTTTATATAGAATAGCTTTTGAACTAAAAGTCGTGCAGCATTGACATTTCGTATGCAGTCGCCTCTTGGATGTGTCGTCCCACTGGTAAAATTTTATGGGCGTAGGACAGGGGCGTGGCACTTTTCAATCAACTTCACATTTGGGTATTACTTTAGAACTATACATCATACATAAACGAAACTCGGCAAGAACTGACACCATATCCGTATCCTTGAACTGGGAAAATGGGACGGGCATTGGATAAGAGGCGTGGAACCACCCGTACAAACCAAATCATTGATATCGAATAGCTTTGGAACTAAAAGTCGCGCAGTATTGAAGTTCCGTATGCAAGCACCTCTTCACATTACGTACTTTTATAAGAGCGCGGGGTGAAACCCGCGGGTAACAGCTAGTATTATATAAAAAAAAACTTTATAAAAATAAGCTTCAATTCATTTAATGTACTAAAAAGTAGAAAATAAATTGTTTCGAAGTCACCAGTATCTTACTATCAATAAAAGCGTGTGCGCTCAATATCCATATTCAAAATATCTTTCATTACTAGAATCTATTTGCAAAAAATAATTTAAATAAAATATTGTGGTAACTGGTTGACAAATTTAATCCCATAAAAATTATTCTATGGAATGCAAATGGGCTCTCAAAACATATTCTCGAAATAAAAGCATTCCTCAAGACTCACGAAATAGATATACTCTTAATATCTGAAACGCACTTCACCAACAAAAGCTATTTTGAAATCCCGAACTATAAGTTTTACCACACATTGCACCCGGACAACAAAGCGCATGCGGGCTCAGCTATTTTGATTCGAAACAACATCAAACACTTTAATAAAAATTCATATCGGACAGAAGCTATACAAGCTACAAACATAATTGTGGAAGATTCAAAAGGCCCAATAACAATCTCTGCAGTATACAGCCCACCCAAACACGCTATCAAGGCGGAAGAGTACGAAAAGTTCTTTAAAACCCTCGGCAACAGATTTCTAGCCGGAGGAGACTATAATGCAAAACACACTTACTGGGGCTCCCGTCTCATTACCCCTAAAGGCCGACAGCTTTATGCGGCTATTAATAAATTAAATTTAGATCCCGTCTCAACTGGCACACCAACATACTGGCCGACACTAAAAAAATTCCCGACCTGATCGACTTCTGTGTGGTAAAGAACATCCCTTTGAATGAGTTGAAATGCAGCTCATACTTTGAACTCTCTTCTGATCACTCTCCTGTGTTGGTCGAGCTCAATCACAATCTCACCAGCTCACCTACCCAATGTTGCCTTTATAATCGCAAAACAGACTGGAAATGCTTCCGACACACTGTTTCTTCAACAATTGATTTGAAGCTCTCTCTGAAATCTGACGAAGATATCACTGCAGCTGTTGAACACTTTAATACCTGCCTCCAACAAGCTGCCTGGAATTCAACTCCAATTCTGAGCGAACGAAAATGCGCATATATCTCCAACCCCGTGAAAGTGAAGCTGAGGGAAAAACGGCATGCAAGAAAAAAAGTGGCAACAAACTAGATATCCCAAAGACAAGAAAAGGGCTGTATTCCTAAACGTACTTATGCAAAGCAGTGCTGCGCTCCCAATGCTCTACTGATTTGTTTTCTGGGTGCTACTGCGATGCATTGCATAAATTGGGTTGGCAACACTTTTTAGTTTGGGAACGCACTTGATGCTCAACATTGCTTTTGCAAAATGGAAATTGTAAAAAACTACATATTTAACGCATTTTTGCATTTTAGTAGCGAATAAACTCCCAGCAAATCGAAATTAATTATAAAATTGAGAAAAAGGAGGCGAAATTTAATCGCGTCCTAAAATTTCAGTGCAGCCGAAAAAACATAACCTAACTAATCACAAAGCATCAACAAAATTTGTGATGAGCAGTTTGCGCATTCGATGCTTATCGACAACTTGATGCCTGCGTTTAGGAACAGGGTGCACGTGCAAACTTTTTATCTTTGCGTTTAGGAACATACTGCTTTGTACTTATGCAGCGCAACTGACGTTTAGGAATACAGCCAAAGTTAAATGCACTCACCAAAGAACTCAAAGAGCTCCTAAATAGCGAACGAAACTCCCAACTCCAACGTTACCTCAGTAACCTTGATGCGACACCTGCTACAGAGTACTCTCTCTGGAAAGCTACAAGCAAGTTAAAGAGACCCATTCTGTCCCAATCCGCAATACGAATGGAAAACAGTAAATGGGCTAGGAGTGATCACGAAAAGGCTGACACATTCGTCAGACATCTTAAAAGAGTATTTACCTCACATGAAATTTAACCCCCACCTGGCATAGCAGAAGAAGTCGAAACAACCTTGAGCCATACCCATCAAATGGACCTACCCATACGCAAATTCTCGAAAGCGGAGGTCAGAACAGTTGTCGAAAAACTGAATATAAAAAAGCCCCTGGATACGACCTTATTACTGGCCAATTATTTAAACAACTCCCAGAAGATGGAATCACCTTCCTAACATATCTGTTTAATGCAGTTTTGATATATGGCTTTGTACCTCCCTAGTGGAAAGTATCCCAAGTAAAAATGATTCTCAAACCCGGAAAAAGCGCTGATAAAGTCGAGTCATATCGCCCCATTAGTTTGCTTCCGATCGCCTCTAAAATTATGGAAACTCTTTTTCTCAAAAGACTTCTGCCAATAATAGAAGAGCGAAAATTGATCCCCAACCATCAATTCGGATTTAGAAAAAAACACGGCACAATTGAACAGGTCCACAGACTGGTTAAGCATATCCATTCTGCGTTCGACCAGAAAAAATATTGTACAGAAGCGTTCCTGGATATTTCACAAGCATTTGATCGCGTTTGGCATGATGGATTGCTTTACAAAATAAATAATACTCTCCCAATAAATTACTATATACTACTCAAGTCTTATCTCAACAGCCGATATTTTTTTCGTCAAACAAGGCGAAGAACAGTCTGAACTTTATGACAGCTCAGCTGGCGTACCTCAAGGAAGTGTCCCATCCTATACCTACTATACACGTAGGACTTACCAGCCGATGAAGGAGTTATCATAGGCACCTTTGCAGATGACACAGCTGTTCTGGCTGTGGACATCCTCCCGCACGTGGCCTCCTCTAAACTCCAAAGAGGGCTAGACAAAATCACTCACTGGCTGAAAAAATGGCGAATTAAGTCTAATGAAACAAAGTCAGTCCAGGTTACATTTACTCTTAGGGCCAGTTTCACAGTGGATATTTAAACTCTGATTGCAGTTTAAATAGGGAATTTCAGTTTCACAGTTGGAAGTTAAATACGATTTAAATAGCCGACTGTGGATATTTAAGTACGGCACAGAGTTGCAATCGAAAACAAATAAACAGCTGATTTCGGATGTGCAAGCAAGCTGCGTGGACAATATTGCAATTTATAAGAGATTAAATTAAACATAAAACTGCATGGTATAGCACATATAAATGATCCCGTAGTATTATAAATAATATAAACTGTGGATTCTTTGCACAATATCCAATAATTCACTTCTTTCGGCCGACGAAAAATTTTTAGCTCGCGCTGCCCCCATAATTGAACAATTGAACATATGTTTTTGGCAAGTTGTGTCAACCTTCAATTGTCAAATATTCGAAGTTGCCATTCATTATTCCGTATTTAAATAAATGCACTGTGAAACTCAAGAAAAGTTAAACCAGGTTTAAACTCAATTCGCAAATTAGATTTAAACATCCACTGTGAAACTGGCCCTTAGGAGAGGTACTTGTCCACCCGTTAAACTCAACGAAGTAAATATCCCGCAATGCAATGAGACCAAATATCTTGGTATGCATCTCGATCAGAAACTTACATGGAAAACACACTTATTCACTAAACGCAAGGCTCTCGGCTTAAAACTTAGAAACTTAGAAACCTACACTGGCTCATAAACCGAAATTCCTAAGTATCACTCGATAGCAAACTGCTCCTCTATAAAGCAGCCTTAAAACCTATTTGGACATACGGTATACAGCTGTGGGGCACTGCGACCAACTCAAATATAGAAATACTGCAAAGATTTCAATCAAAGACTCTAAGAATAATTACAAACTCACCCTATTATGTCACAAATAACCAAATCCATCGAGATCTTAAAGTTCCCACAGTCGCTCAAGAAATAAATAAGCATGCCAGATCGTACATCCAGAGGCTTCAAAATCACACAAACCCACTCATAACCGAATTGACATCCCAGTCAACAACTTTCACACGACTCAAGAGAAAGTCTACGACAGACCTTATCCGTTGAAAACGAATTGTTAAGGAATGGTTGCACCACTGGGTGCACTCCATAAATGCTATGTATAATATAATCTAGATACAAATGTTGCTAAATGTACTATGTACAGATCGCAATAAAAAGAGGAAAATAAAAAAAATAAAAATATAGTGGGTGGACTACGCCCATTTTTTGGTATGTAGTAATGGGCCCACATCTCACCTTAAATACCAAATATCATTCCTTTCAATGAGTAATTAAACCAATTAAAGCAATTTTACTGAAAAATTACGAGGTAGTGGGACTTATAGGCCCATTGGGGGCGTGTCCTTCGACCGATTTGAAAAATTTTAACACTTTACCTAACCCTAGGTTCACTGTGATAGTGTACCAAATTTGGTCAAAATCGGACAACTCCTTTCTTTTTTTTCCGGACACGCAGAGAGACAGACGGACAACCGGAAATCAACACAGAAAGTGATTCTGAGCATTTCTATATACTTATCTCTATACCTAGGACGGCTCCTTTAATGCGATATTTAGGAAGATATAGCCAAATGAATTCAGTATTATATTTTCGTATCTACCATTCTGAACAAATTAGTTTGCCTACCATACAAAATGTGTCGTATGTATACTAGGAAAAAAATGTCTAATACTGCAAATGTAATATACAATGCAATGGGCCTGATGAATAAAAAGTCAGCAATTGCTAGCTAGCAATTGCTTACTGGCACCAGCAATTGCTTAAATAGCAAAAGCTTAAGCTAAATAGCAATTGCTGACTTTCATATGAATAAAAATGTTGGCAATTGCTGCTTATGCTAGGCTGCTCAAGCAAAAGCTAGATTCGACTATAAAGATATGTATGCCTGTGCGCATATATGTACATACATATGTGCATTCTTCATTGCGGGCGCACAAAACATTCGGGTTTGTTTGTGCGAACTTCTAACAGTAAATAACAAAAATCATCAATATTTATAATATTTAATAGAGTATAAAATATACATACATATGTATGTACATACGTTTCAAATATGATTTAATTTCAGACGCAAAATCTTGATCTCTGCAATCCTTTCGCTCATCATAGATCTTCGAAGATTTAAAATATCGTCATAGCCCTTTCTAACGATACCTCACACGATACGATATAAAAATATTTTTCTTTTGAGCGATCAAACTCTTTAAAAATAAAAATGTTTCTTAACATTTATTACTGAAAATATGTTTAAGTTATGAAGACCTAATATCATACTAAATTGCAGGTTTCTTCATTGACAAAATTTCTGTTTTTATACACACCTCTGGAAACAAAAGTGACCTTATAAGAGTTCCCGTTTTTCCCTTTAAGGAAACGGAACCCTAAAAATTGCCATTTCTACTTTTGAATGCAGCAAATGCCAAATAAAGACTAATTTTACCAAAATCTAGCATGGGGTACAGCAGCCTTAAAATTTCTTAAGCAATAGCTGAATTGGCACAGCAATTGCTACGTTTATTCATTCGCTTTTCAGCAATCGCTTGAAAAAGTCAGCAAAAGCTTAGTCAAATAGCAATTGCTGGGGGAAATAGCGAAAGCTTGTAGATAAAGCAATTGCTGGTGTTTTTATTCATACAAATTTAAGCAATTGCCTGGAAATTTTAAGATATAGCAATTGCTGACTTTTTATTCATCAGGCCCAATGTTTCTGCCAAATATAGCTTTAGTAACTTTTTAATTAGTTTGTAAAATCCGGAGGCAGAAATTATTATAGTACAAAGTTGAAGCGCCATTTCTTATTAAATCCTTTAAATTAAGTATTTTCATAATCGCGTAAGGAAGCATCAGTCGGGTTTCACCGAATAAATAATACCCTACCCGAGCTGGGAAAGAAGTGATATGGTGGGTGTATTAAATTTACTGTGTACATAGTGGGCGGACCACGCCCATTTCTTACAAACTACAGAATATTCCTAATAGGACTACATATTCCAAATATTGATACTCTGGTCGACTTACAACAGTAACTATAGGTATATATAAATTACCGCCTCTATGGTGGGCGGACCACGCCCACTTTTGGGGAATCAAAAGGCATTCTTACCAGCAATGAAGTAACTAAATATGTACGCTCTTGTATATATATTATGGAAGTTATGATGATTTTCTGTTTATCGCCTATATAGTAGGCGGACCACGCCCAGTTTTTCATAGGGCATGTAGAGGTGATATCTGAACTTGAATACCAAATTTAATTCGTTTAAGTTCATAAAAAGTCAATTTAGAACCATTTTACCAAAAAAAATCTTACATACGACAAACATGGATGTACTTTTTTTTGGCTCTTTTGCGAACAAATTTTGTCGTATGTTCACTTTTCTCGCATATACGACAGATATTTACGCAAAAATTGAAAATTAGCCTACATACGACAAAATAGGGTCTGAATATCTCGAAAACGGTAGGAGATATAAGAAATCTGAGAACGCCAATCGATTTAGCTGGGTTTGGAACCACCCATGCCATCCTTAACTCAAAATGTGAAAAAATCGACATACAACAAGTATTGAATCAAGCGGCGAAGAGTTAGTCTCCGCTTTATCTCCAAGCTGACATCATTATTGGAGGTAATGGCGGTGCCAAGATATGTAAACTCCTTGACAGCTTCGAAGGTATAGTTTCCAGTTTACATATGGGAGTCACGGCGCCGGATCTCCCTGCTTGTAGAGAACATACATACTTCGTCTTGCCCTCGCTGATCGCCAGACCCACTTTAGCTGATTCTCTTTCGATAGCCGAGAAAGCAACGGTAACATCTCGCTTGGAGTGACCGACGATATCAATATCATCGGCGTACGCAAGGAGCTGGACACTTTTGTAAAAAATAGTGCCATAGCTGTGCACGACGACTTTCCGTAGTACGCTCTCCATTAGGAAGTTGAAGAGGTCGCAGGATAAGAAATTGTCTTGTCTGAAGCCTCTACTATATTCAATCAGGACGCACATAAAATTGGTCAAAACACTACAATGCCACAACCGCACCAAACATATTTAAGTAAAATTTAATATTATACGAGTTTATGTTTATTCGGCAGCTTGAATGTTAGAAAGAATAGTTTTTATTCGGACTTACTTGCCAAAGAGAAATGACAATACTTAGTTGTCTATTTCTGTTCTGAAACAAAGCAATTTTAAGTGTACAACAACAAAGAATTAAACAACAAAAGAATGCCCATGTGAGCAATAATTCTAATTCTTTGTTGTTGTACACTTAAAATTGCTTTGTTTCAGAACAGAAATAGACAACTAAGTATTGTCATTTCTCTTTGGCAAGTAAGTCCGAATAAAAACTATTCTTAGTAAAATTTAATTTTATCAGAGAGGTCTATGAGAACGGTGGTTTTATACTGAAGTATGTGGCAACGATCGAGCAGCTACCAGACATTTTAACGAAACCACTTAAAAAACCCAACTTCAGTAAACTAAATGTCTTTTAAATATTCACTAAATAAATTTATTGGGTGAATAACCTGATCAATAAAAGTGGAAGTGTTAAGTGAACAAATGAATTGGTCACCTACTGTTTTTTGTTTCAGTTTATCCACTTTACATGTCTTAATACTTTGCAAATTACGAAACGATACGTTTACTTTTATGTACATATGTATATTCTCATAAATAAAATATTCTCACTCATCGAAACTACTTTTCAATTAATAACTTTCAATGTACGGTGATAGATTTATATTTTCTGTACAAATATTAATAATTAGATCTTTAATTCTTGATCAGAAAGTAATACAGACAAAAATTGCAAATAAAATTCAAAATTGTTCACGTTTCATATGTTTAGCGGACACTACTTAAAACGTTTGAGCCACTGTTTATACATATGTAATCTAGTTATTACTTT
Organism: Neria commutata; assembly: GCA_963457695.1. Lineage (NCBI taxonomy): Eukaryota > Metazoa > Arthropoda > Insecta > Diptera > Micropezidae > Neria > Neria commutata. The sequence goes on from OY735246.1 coordinate 28,739,342, forward strand.
TTATTTCATATAGAACGAAGTCGTCAAAGTGCACGTGAATGCCGAGCTAGAAAGAAACTTCGATATCAATATCTGGAAGAGTTGGTGGCAGATCGTGAGAAGGCCGTGATTGCGTTGCGCGCTGAACTGGAGCGAGTCGGTTAATATTATATTATTTTAAGTACATGCATATAACTTTACATTCCCGTTATTTCCACCGTTATTTTCAGTACATGCTGTGGAGCTCTGAGCTAACCGAAGGTCATGTTCCTGATGGGTTTCAGCAATTGCTCGAAGAAGTTGGTGGCCTCAAACAAGAAACTTTAAATTAGAAATTAATACACAATAATGCATCATCTTAAAATCCCTTGTTTTGCATAATCAACACCATTTTTAAATAAACTTGGATATTTTTATAGCCTAAGGAATAGGGTATATTAACTTTGTGCGAAAATTGTAACGCATTAAAGGAGCCGTCATAGGTGTAAATGCGTAGGCTTGTAGAGCGATGGGGTTCTGCGCAGAAGAGTTGGGTGTAGGTTGTACCCAGGAATACCAAAAAGGAAACGGAAAAAGTAAAGACAGGAGTTTTTTTGTATATGGGTTTTATTGAGCGTTTCTTACCCGGCGTCTCTGGACTGGACATAAGTGTCCAGTGGAGACCCCCTTGTTGTCATGTTATGTTACTCAATTGCGCCATGATACCCACAATTTACGGCGGTTTTGTTATCGAAAAGCGGTTTGTATTGGCTATCAACTATCACTATTTTGGCGGTTTTGTGAAAGTTGCACGGTTATTTTTAAATTGTTTATTTTATTTTAACATTTTCATATAAATTAATGATGACAAAGAAAGAAAAGCGGAGTGTGGCTGCGTTTCTCAGACGAGAAAGAAAATAAAGTGAAATGCCTATTTTGTGGCCAGCAGCTTTCGGTGGCGAATAAGTCCACCTGTGGCCTCATCAGGCATTTAAATAAAGCTAATCGAGATCAAAAATTTTGTTTGTATGGGTGGTGCCACGCCCCCTTATCCAGTGTCTGCCTTATTTTCTCAGTAGAAGGATATGGATATGTAGTAAGTTCCTACCGAGTTTCATTGATGTGTGATGTGTAGTTCTAAAGTTATACACAAATCTGAAGTGGATAAAAAAGTGCCGCGCCCCTTATCCTACGCCCATAAAATTTTACCAGTGGGACGACACATCCAAGAGGCGACTGCATACGAAATTTCAATGCTGCACGACCTTTAGTTCCAAAGCTAATCGAGATCAAAAATTTAGTTTGTATGGGCGGTGCCACGCCCCCTTATCGAGTGCCCTCCTTATTTTCCCAGTAGAAGGATATGGAAATGTAGTAAGTTCCTACCGAGTTTGATTGATGTGTGATGTGTAGTTCTAAAGTTATACACAAATCTGGAGTTGATAAAAAAAAAGTGCCACGCCCTTTATCCTACGCCCATTATTGATTCATGTATTGTCATCGTGTTTACGCATGTATGCAAAGTTTCAGATCTCTAAGTAGTCGGGAAGTGGGTGAAAAATTGATTACTAGATTCCACCACATACATACATACCGCGGAAAGGGAAGTTAATATAAAGCTTATAAAAAAAGACTGCATAACAGCTACATCGGTTCCATGTGAACGCATATTTTCGCATGCTGGGCAAATTGTAAATGAGAAACGCGAAAGGCTTGAAGCCGAAAAAGGCTCCCAAATTATTTTCTTGAACTATAATTTAGGAAATAATGACCACTAAGTGGATCTGCACAAATTTTTAACAGTGATATCAATTTTTATGTATAACTTTATATCTACAAGAATTTTTGTAGTACGTGTTTGTAACGTTTTAAGTGTTTTTTCAATTGAATTGTTTAATAAAAAGATTGTTTATTTATGAAAATTGTGGCTCGGTTTGTTTTGTTATTTTGTATTTTGAAATATCCATTGGTTGCGGTTCCGGATAAGTCTTTCCCACCTTTATAGTTTCAACTAAATTTCTGTGGTCATATGCAATAACGACTTAAGTCGAAAACAACTGTTTCGAGAAAATGCAATTCGAAATTTGAAATGCACATAAGTGCATGTGTTTTTTTTAAATAACTTTTTTCTGAGATGGGTACAGATACCGGGGTTTGAACAAAATATGCGCATCAACGTCAGGAATACAGTGGTAACGTCAACTCAATTTCGTCTTAAGTCGACTTAAGTCGTTATTGCTTTTGACCACAGATTTAGATTCAATGGCCATGTATCAGCAAAGTCGAACTTCTGTGCCGGATTGCTTTCAAAGTGCCAATACTTTTGACCCATGTTCATAACTATACCAGCTTGTTGCATAAAGTCCGCGCCAATTAACGTGCGGTTTCCTTTTGCATTTGGCAATATTATGAATTGTATATTGAGACATCTGCCTCAAATAACAATTTTACAGACTGTTGACAAACAAATTTGTACTGTTGTGCTTCCATCAGCTAGTGAAACTTCGCATTTAACGTTTTGATATGTGCACCCCTTAAAGTCCATTATTTTCTTCAAGTTGCAACTGGCTACGCTTGTACGCGCACCGCTATCAAAATATGCTTGGCCTGGAACACCAAAGAGTTGGACATTGACCAAGGGAACGTCACGACTGATTTGATCAGGGCTCACGAGATTAAAATTTACAAAACTCGTGGCATTTGTAGCATTTGCAGTTGCCTTACTGCAATTTGGGCAATTCGCTCGAATAACGCCAGGTGTATTGCACCCATAGCAAGCAAGCTTTGGCTTCGCGACATCCATTGTAGGCGTTGCCTTTTTCTCCTTCAAGCCTTTTGTTTCCTGAAGTTTCTGCATTTTAAAGCATTTGTCTTCTGTATGCCCCTTCTTTCGGCAAAACAGACAGCGCACTGGACCGTCATCTGCGTTCACAATTCTGCTGCTTTGTTCAAAAAGACACTGTTCTGCTTCTCGCGCTTTTGTTAACAGCTCAGAAAACGTGGAAACTTTAACTCGAGGCACGCGCTCTCGAATTTGTGCATGTAGCATTCCGAAAACAAGATCAATCTGATCTGCTTCTGCCGGTGCTTTCGGCAGCTGTGCGAACAACGCACGCTTCTTTCTGATAAACGTATCAGTTACTTAATTTTTCTGCTGTTTCGCTTCAAATATTTCCGCATATACCCTCCATGCGGGCTTCGGAGGCGAAAACGCATCGCGTATCATGCGAATGACATCATTAAAGGTTTTGGCACCGTCTTTAACACCACGCCACCATTCTGCAGCATCACCCTCGAGTAACATCGGCATACCGTTTACTGCATCACCATCAGCAATTTTCTCCACCGCTATAAACGTCGATACAGACGAGACAAATTCCTCCACCTTTGTGGGGTTACGCTCTCCGCCAAAACGTGCAGTGCAGGAGCTTAGGGAACCAGCCTTGGTATTGTTGCTCATAACTGCGCTCATCAAGCGCTCAAACTGCTCAGTGGAAAATGCCATTTTTCCTTTACCGCTTTTCTCCGCTATGCGTGTACTCCTACGTGCAAGCAAACTTTTGTCACAAAATTCAGCCCCACGTTGGGCGCCAATTGTACAGGTATTAGTTTAAAATACTCTTTATTGAAGTTCGTGGGTTACAGTGAATAGGAATTAGTGTGATTAAGCGAATGCGAATTATGCGTATACGATGAATACGATGAATAAGATGAATTTTGTGAAGTGCCTGAGGGTAAAAGTATAAAAGAAAGTACAGCAACCACATGCCAAATTGGCTTAAACTACCATTCATGCGGCCGATAAAACGTCCAACATGTAGAGGGTAGAAACAATGCAAATAACTCATATATGCGGCCGATAAAACGTCCAACATACAATAAGTCGAAACACTACTAGTAAACCTTATATGCGGCCGATAAAACGTCCAACATACATATATATATGTATAAGTTACCTTTCCAAATAAGTTACAAATGCCAAATTGGCTTAAACTACCATTCATGCGGCCGATAAAACGTCCAACATGTAGAGGGTAGAAACTATGCAAATAACTCATATATGCGGCCGATAAAACGTCCAACATACAATAAGTCGAAACACTACAAGTAAACCTTATATACGGCCGATAAAACGTCCAACATACATATATATATGTATAAGTTACCTTTCAGCAGTCAGCAAAATGCTGGCTGCTACACTTACGTGTTTACTGCACCGAGCCTTCAGCGAAATAAACGAGCTTGGCGTCGGTGTTCATCTTTTATACTATTTTCTCAGTATTCGAACACTTCGTTATATTATGAAAGCATGAAACATTTATAAGTAGAGAAAAAGAGAAAACTAGAGTCTTATGCAAAATACAACATGAAAGAAAGAATAAAATACATTGCATGGTTAAACATGTGATTTGATGATAATAATGATAAAATAAGACAATAGATGGCGCGCAAGGGTTTGACAATAGATGGCGCGCAAGCATGCGCAATAGATGGCGTGCATCACGTTACATTGTGGGGGTGCTGTTTCATCAATCAGCCCTCTACCGGCAAAATGTTGCGAACAAAACTAAGCAACTCTGCAGAAAATCAGCTGACTACCACTTCCTGATATGCTTTAGAAAATCACGCTGTTCAACTTGTTTGCCAAGGCTTTATCCGTGTACATCTAATATAAGAATAAACAATAAACATTATATTTTATAGCAAGACTTGTAGCCTTTACTAGTAACTACAATTGGTAACCCCGATGCCGGTACACAACACTCCAACGAAACTCACAATGGAAGAAGATACCCGCGCACCAAACACGAGCGACAAAGCAGCTCTAAATATAACTAGCGCTCCCATAGGCCAGCCGAACACGGCTATGCAGCATACAGACGCTATTTACCACTGCCGGCTACCGGTCTTTTGGAAAGCTGACCCGGAATTATGGTTCTATCAAGTGGAATCCATCTTTCAAGCTTATAAGATCACCGCCGACAACAGCAAATATCACGTGGTGATTACCGCCCTTAGCCCTGAGTCACTTCAAGAAGTCTCTGATATACTCAGATCACCACCACCTACAGATAAGTACTTATATCTAAAGGCCAGCTTAACTAAGCGTTTCACTGATTCCGCAGATCGACAACTGCACAAGCTGCTAACTGATGTCGAGCTTGGCGACAAAAAGCCATCTCAGCTATTGCGACACATGCGATCACTTGCTGGTGACCGCGTCTCAGAGGATGTACTGCGCGTCAGATGGCAAGCGCTCCTACCAATAAACACGCATCGTTTTTTGAAAATTTTTAAGGCGGCATCTCTAGACGAGTTAGTGGTAGCAGCGGACGAGCTGATGGACAACTACGATGGTACAGCTGTTATGGCAGTTAATCCACAAAAGCACCGTAGCACATCACCTTCGCGAGCGTACAGAGCACCATACACATCGCCGTCGCCGTCTTACACTGATATACGCGCTGACCTGCGCGAGATAAAAGAGACTCTATGCGAGCTCATCGCAATACAGAAGCAGACTCCGGTGAGACGCAACAGCAACAGTTCCGAGCGGAACGCTAGACCACATTCACGACCTGCTTCGCCCAGTACGTCTGGTATATGCAGATACCACCTCAGGTTCGGTCCGCAAGCACAGAGGTGTGTATTGCCATGCTCATCTCCGCATCCGCTCGCGTCACCGCCATCGGAAAACTAAGTGGGCTGTCGTCCATACAGGCGGTAGTCGACAGCAGCAACACGATCGCGCACAACAAAGAATATCGCCTACATCTTTACGACCGTACAAGTCATATGCAATTTTTAATCGATTCTGGCTCCGTGGTTTCCATTATTCCACGGAAATCAGTATTACGTAAACTTATACCTGCAGAACTAACGCTGTTTGCTGCAAATGCAACAACAATTTGCACGTACGGGCAGCAAGTCCTCAGTGTAAATTTCGGACTACGACGAGTTTTTAAATGGGCTTTCATAATTGCTAACGTCAAAACAGCAATCATAGGTGCTGATTTCCTAACCCACTATGGCCTTATTATTGATTTGAAAGGAAAGCGACTCCTAGATTCGCTCACCACGTTAACATCAGCTGGGCAGCTGGGTACCACGGAAATTCACACCGTATCAACAATCAACAATACAGAATCACAAACTAAATCAAATGACAATGAGCAGTGCATCGAGCTATTACGGCATTTCATTGACATCACACGACCTAAGCCCACACCAAGTGTCGATAGCCTCGATTCGGTTTCACATCACATCGTCACACAGGGCCCACCGGTCAACGAGCGCCCTCGTCGATTGTGCAGTGAGTGGTTAAAGGTGGCAAAGGAAGATTTCGACCTTCTTCTCCATTACGGCGTTATTCGCCCTTCAAGCAGTCAATGGGCCAGCCCTTTGCACATGGTGCCAAAAAAGCTCTGCGGATAGCGTTCAACAGGCGACTACAGGAAGTTGAATGCTCAGACCATACCGGACAGATACCCTGTCCCTCGTTGCGATGACATCTTTCAACGACTGAGTGGCAAAAGCATTTTTCCACCATCGATTTGGTTCGCGCGTACCACCAAATACCGGTAGCCACCGAAGATATACCCAAAACGGCAGTCACAACACCTTTTGGTTTGTTTGAGTTTCTGGGTATGCCACCAGGTCTCCGCAATGCCACTCAGACTTTTCAGCGCCATATGGACAATATATTGCGACATATCGACTTCGCGGCGTGCTTCATAGACGATCTCATCGTTTTCTCTGACTCTATGGAAGAGCACATCAAGCATTTAGGTAGCGTTTTTGAAATCCTGCGTGCAAGCAAGCTGTCTGTCAATGCTAACAAGTGCCAGTTAGGCAAGAGCGAAGTAGTCTATTTGGGCTATGCAATCACAAAGCTAGGTTATGAGCCCCCTGCGGACAGAGTCGAAGCAATTGTATCCTACCCAAAGCCTGACAACATATCTGACCTGCGTCGCTTCTTGGGTATGCTGAACTATTATCGTAAATGCATTCCGCGTGCAGCCGAAATGCAAGCACCACTTAACAAATATTTAAAGAATGCAAGAAAAAAGGACAAGCGCAAAATTATTTGGAATCCGTTAGCAGATCAAGCCTTCCTCGATTGCAAGAACAGCCTTGGTAGCGCAGTTAGGAACGCATTTACAACTCCAACAGCTCCATTGGTACTCATAACAGACACTTCCGACTTTGCAATCGGGGCAGCTGTTGAGCAGCTCGAAAATCAGTCCTGGAGGCCAGTTGGATTTTTTTCTCGCAAGCTTAGCCAAACGAGCAGCGTTACAGTACATATGACCTACTTGCTGTTTTTGCGGCCATTAAATTCTTCCGGCACCTCCTAGACGGTCGACAGTTCGTCGTTAAGACGGACCACCGGCCATTGACGTTTGCCTTCTCGCAGAGAGCTGACAAAGCTTCTCCGAGGCAACTACGACAGTTGGACTACATTTCCCAATTTAACGTGGAGATAGTCCATGTTAAGGGTGAAGACAATGCTGTGGCCGATGCCTTGTCACGCATTAATGCGATTACAACGCCAACATTGCTCACTCCAGAAAGCATTCAAGAAGCCCAACGAGAAGATAGCGACATCGAATCCGTAGTTCAAGACTCTTCTTTACACCTGCAGCTACTTACACTTGACGACTGCAATATCTACTGTGACGTTTCTTCCGGACAAGTGCGACCGTATATCCCAGCGAGCTTACGCCGACAAGCCTTTAGCACGATTCATGGACTTTCTCATCCAAGCGGTCGCATGACGTCACGACAGTTGAGGGAGAAGTATGTGTGGCCAGGAATTCGCAAAGATTCCATTCAATGGGCACATCGCTTTTCCAGATGGCCTGTAGCAGTACCACTAAAGGACATGGAGGCAAGTACTGTCGCATCGGCACTGTATGCCAATTGGATTTGCCACTATGGTACGCCGCTAACCATCACTACAGACAAAGGCCAACAGTTCGAGTCGGCACTTTACAGATCCTTAGCTAGCCTATTGGGGGCGAACGTTATACACACCACACCATACCACCCACAGTCTAATGGAATGGTGGAACGTTTCCATCGTACTTTGAAAGCAGCTTTGATGTGCCACACACCTATACCTTGGCCCGAAATACTTCCAACAGTCCTCCTTGGATTACGCTCCTGCCTTAAAGAGGATATCAACGCTTCGCCTGCAGAGCTATTATACGGCTCACCAATACGCCTGCCCGGTGAATTTTTTACTTCTGAGGACATGCTCGCCGAGCCAGGTGTGTTTTTAGAGAAGCATAGAGAATTCATCCGAAGAGTCCGCCCCACGCCAACGGCGCATCACATCAAAGCCCGTTGCTTCATCTTAAAGGACCTTACCTCCTGCAGCCACGTGTTTCGCAGAGTGGACGCAGTACGTCGACCTCTGGAGTCACCACACCGGCCCGCACGAAGTAGTCAAGCGCGTAAGTGACCGAGTATATATAATACGCGTCGATGGCGCTGAAAAAGCAGTCTCCACAAACAACCTAAAACCGGCGTACATAGCAAAGCGAGATCCTCCGGACGGACCTGATTCCCTGGACGTACCCGCAGCTGACCCGTGCTCATCCAGTATGGACAGGCCCTTACGAACATATTTAAAAAACGGGTATCGTTCCCTTCCGAACCGGTGAGGTCACTGGGGAGGGAGTAGATGTGGGGGTGCTGTTTCATCAATCAGCCCTCTACCGGCAAAATGTTGCGAACAAAACTAAGCAACTCTGCAGAAAATCAGCTGACTACCACTTCCTGATATACTTTAGAAAATCACGCTGTTCAACTTGTTTGCCAAGGCTTTATCCGTGTACATCTAATATAAGAATAAACAATAAACATTATATTTTATAGCAAGACTTGTAGCCTTTACTAGTAACTACAATTGGTGACCCCGATGCCGGTACACAACACTCCAACGAAACTCACAATGGAAGAAGATACCCGCGCACAAAACACGATCGACAAAGCAGCTCTAAATATAACTAGCGCTCCCATAGGCCAGCCTAACACGTCTATGCAGCATACAGACGCTATTTACCACTGCCGGCTATCGGTCTTTTGGAAAGCTGACCCGGAATTATGGTTCTATCAAGTGGAATCCATCTTTCAAGCTTATAAGATCACCGCCGACAACAGCAAATATCACGTGGTGATTACCGCCCTTAGCCCTGAGTCACTTCAAGAAGTCTCTGATATACTCAGATCACCACCACCTACAGATAAGTACTTATATCTAAAGGCCAGCTTAACTAAGCGTTTCACTGATTCCGCAGATCGACAACTGCACAAGCTGCTAACTGATGTCGAGCTTGGCGACAAAAATCCATCTCAGCTATTGCGACACATGCGATCAATTGCTGGTGACCGCGTCTCAGAGGATGTACTGCGCATCAGATGGCAAGCGCTCCTACCAATAAACACGCATCGTTTTTTAAAAATTTTTAAGGCGACATCTCTAGACGAGTTAGCGGTAGCAGCGGACGAGCTGATGGACAACTACAATGGTACAGCTGTTATGGCAGGTCATCCAGAAACGCACCGTAGCACATCACCTTCGCGAGCGTACAGAGCACCATACACATCGCCGTCGCCGTCTTACACTGATATACGCGCTGACCTGCGCGAGATAAAAGAGACTCTATGCGAGCTCATCGCAATACAGAAGCAGACTCCGGTGAGACGCAACAGCAACAGTTCCGAGCGGAACGCTAGACCACATTCACGACCTGCTTCGCCCAGTACGTCTGGTATATGCAGATACCACCTCAGGTTCGGTCCGCAAGCACAGAGGTGTGTATTGCCATGCTCATCTCCGCATCCGCTCGCGTCACCGCCATCGGAAAACTAAGTGGGCTGTCGTCCATACAGGCGGTAGTCGACAGCAGCAACACGATCGCGCACAACAAAGAATATCGCCTACATCTTTACGACCGTACAAGTCATATGCAATTTTTAATCGATTCTGGCTCCGTGGTTTCCATTATTCCACGGAAATCAGTATTACGTAAACTTATACCTGCAGAACTAACGCTGTTTGCTGCAAATGCAACAACAATTTGCACGTACGGGCAGCAAGTCCTCAGTGTAAATTTCGGACTACGACGAGTTTTTAAATGGGCTTTCATAATTGCTAACGTCAAAACAGCAATCATAGGTGCTGATTTCCTAACCCACTATGGCCTTATTATTGATTTGAAAGGAAAGCCACTCCTAGATTCGCTCACCACGTTAACATCAGCTGGGCAGCTGGGTACCACGGAAATTCACACCGTATCAACAATCAACAATACAGAATCACAAACTAAATCAAATGACAATGAGCAGTGCATCGAGCTATTACGGCATTTCATTGACATCACACGACCTAAGCCCACACCAAGTGTCGATAGCCTCGATTCGGTTTCACATCACATCGTCACACAGGGCCCACCGGTCAACGAGCGCCCTCGTCGATTGTGCAGTGAGTGGTTAAAGGTGGCAAAGGAAGATTTCGACCTTCTTCTCCATTACGGCGTTATTCGCCCTTCAAGCAGTCAATGGGCCAGCCCTTTGCACATGGTGCCAAAAAAGCTCTGCGGATGGCGTTCAACAGGCGACTACAGGAAGTTGAATGCTCAGACCATACCGGACAGATACCCTGTCCCTCGTTGCGATGACATCTTTCAACGACTGAGTGGCAAAAGCATTTTTCCACCATCGATTTGGTTCGCGCGTACCACCAAATACCGGTAGCCACCGAAGATATACCCAAAACGGCAGTCACAACACCTTTTGGTTTGTTTGAGTTTCTGGGTATGCCACCAGGTCTCCGCAATGCCGCTCAGACTTTTCAGCGCCATATGGACAATATATTGCGACATATCGACTTCGCAGCGTGCTTCATAGACGATCTCATCGTTTTCTCTGACTCTATGGAAGAGCAAATCAAGCATTTAGGTAGCGTTTTTGAAATCCTGCGTGCAAACAAGCTGTCTGTCAATGCTAACAAGTGCCAGTTAGGCAAGAGCGAAGTAGTCTATTTGGGCTATGCAATCACAAAGCTAGGTTATGAGCCCCCTGCGGACAGAGTCGAAGCAATTGTATCCTACCCAAAGCCTGACAACATATCTGACCTGCGTCGCTTCTTGGGTATGCTGAACTATTATCGTAAATGCATTCCGCGTGCAGCCGAAATGCAAGCACCACTTAACAAATATTTAAAGAATGCAAGAAAAAAGGACAAGCGCAAAATTATTTGGAATCCGTTAGCAGATCAAGCCTTCCTCGATTGCAAGAACAGCCTTGGTAGCGCAGTTAGGAACGCATTTACAACTCCAACAGCTCCATTGGTACTCATAACAGACACTTCCGACTTTGCAATCGGGGCAGCTGTTGAGCAGCTCGAAAATCAGTCCTGGAGGCCAGTTGGATTTTTTTCTCGCAAGCTTAGCCAAACCGAGCAGCGTTACAGTACATATGACCTACTTGCTGTTTTTGCGGCCATTAAATTCTTCCGGCACCTCCTAGACGGTCGACAGTTCGTCGTTAAGACGGACCACCGGCCATTGACTTTTGCCTTCTCGCAGAGAGCTGACAAAGCTTCCCCGAGGCAACTACGACAGTTGGACTACATTTCCCAATTTAACGTGGAGATAGTCCATGTTAAGGGTGAAGACAATGCTGTGGCCGATGCCTTGTCACGCATTAATGCGATTACAACGCCAACATTGCTCACTCCAGAAAGCATTCAAGAAGCCCAACGAGAAGATAGCGACATCGAATCCGTACTTCAAGACTCTTCTTTACACCTGCAGCTACTTACACTTGACGACTGCAATATCTACTGTGACGTTTCTTCCGGACAAGTGCGACCGTATATCCCAGCGAGCTTACGCCGACAAGCCTTTAGCACGATTCATGGACTTTCTCATCCAAGCGGTCGCATGACGTCACGACAGTTGAGGGAGAAGTATGTGTGGCCAGGAATTCGCAAAGATTCCATTCAATGGGCACATCGCTTTTCCAGATGGCCTGTAGCAGTACCACTAAAGGACATGGAGGCAAGTACTGTCGCATCGGCACTGTATGCCAATTGGATTTGCCACTATGGTACGCCGCTAACCATCACTACAGACAAAGGCCAACAGTTCGAGTCGGCACTTTACAGATCCTTAGCTAGCCTATTGGGGGCGAACGTTATACACACCACACCATACCACCCACAGTTTAATGGAATGGTGGAACGTTTCCATCGTACTTTGAAAGCAGCTTTGATGTGCCACACACCTATACCTTGGCCCGAAATACTTCCAACAGTCCTCCTTGGATTACGCTCCTGCCTTAAAGAGGATATCAACGCTTCGCCTGCAGAGCTATTATACGGCTCACCAATACGCCTGCCCGGTGAATTTCTTACTTCTGAGGACATGCTCGCCGAGCCAGGTGTGTTTTTAGAGAAGCATAGAGAATTCATCCGAAGAGTCCGCCCCACGCCAACGGCGCATCACATCAAAGCCCGTTGCTTCATCTTAAAGGACCTTACCTCCTGCAGCCACGTGTTTCGCAGAGTGGACGCAGTACGTCGACCTCTGGAGTCACCACACCGGCCCGCACGAAGTAGTCAAGCGCGTAAGTGACCGAGTATATATAATACGCGTCGATGGCGCTGAAAAAGCAGTCTCCACAAACAACCTAAAACCGGCGTACATAGCAAAGCGAGATCCTCCGGACGGACCTGATTCCCTGGACGTACCCGCAGCTGACCCGTGTTCATCCAGTATGGACAGGCCCTTACGAACATATTTAAAAAACGGGTATCGTTCCCTTCCGAACCGGTGAGGTCACTGGGGAGGGAGTAGATGTGGGGGTGCTGTTTCATCAATCAGCCCTCTACCGGCAAAATGTCGCGAACAAAACTAAGCAACTCTGCAGAAAATCAGCTGACTACCACTTCCTGATATACTTTAGAAAATCACGCTGTTCAACTTGTTTGCCAAGGCTTTATCCGTGTACATCTAATATAAGAATAAACAATAAACATTATATTTTATAGCAAGACTTGTAGCCTTTACTAGTAACTACAATTGGTGACCCCGATGCCGGTACACAACACTCCAACGAAACTCACTGTTCACGCCAAACCCCTTAACGAGTTATCCCTGTCCTCGCTCCGGATGGCAACCCAGGCCAGAATGATAGGTTTTCGTTCGTAGTGTACCTTTTTGCATATCAGCTGTCGATTGGCCTGGGGGCGTTGTTGTTGACAGTTCCTTTGGTTTGTGCCAAGTCAATGTTTTTTGCAAGTGCTTTTTTTCGGTTTTTCTTTTTCTTAAAATCGGCTTTGCGCCAATTATTCGTTTTGTGTGACACAAAAGGTGACCCTCAGCGAGGGCAGCGGTCACTCGTTATTCGATCGCCAAATTAAGAAGACCGTGTAAAATCACCCCGATTAACCAACATACCCCCATACTACTGCTGCAAGTAAATTGTAAGTTTCGAAACGCTGAAAAATAAAGTGAATTTAACATTAAACCTACCCCGACACTGTCTTGCTTTCGCTTCCCGAAAACTATTCCGCCCTATTCCAATAAACGACGGCTCCAATCCTCATCGGCACCCCGGTAAATAGAACCTGCGTGGTCACCCCGGACCAGCGCAGATTTCTACATTTTCATTTTGGTCCTTCGAGCCGGATGAGGCTCTGGTGGACGTCGTTTTGGAATACCCGACCCTTTGTTAAAAGGTGAACTAATTTCGCTTTTCTTTTTTTCTATTTTTCGGTACAAAAACTGCAAATTGCGCAAAAGCACCACTTGCCGAGCGCCTCGATTTATGTGCCAAATTCTTCGCCATTTGCGACGCTCAACCCGATTCTCAATTCGATTCAACCTGTGTGCCAAATTCGGATCACAACATTTGCAATAATTTCTTTGTGCCTGCCCAATTGCCATTTTGTTAATAAATTACTGCCAACCCAACGCCATACTGGAACATTTGTGACGCACTGCGTGCTTCGACGAGTTCCCGATCTTCGCACGCATAACTACACTCATTATATCTGCGCCAACGTTGGAGCACCCTCAGCGAACAACAACAACTCAACGCACATCCCAGCAAACAAAATTTTCGCGTATCACTCGGAGAGTTGTTATTTGGTTTTTAATTCAGTGCGATTTAGTTCTGGTTGTCAATTAATAAAAGTTCGTATGAGAGAATCAATCGTAAACCTTGATCGTGGTACGTACAGCCATTTATCGTTTCGCTCTCAATTTAAGAAATATTTGTAAAAAGTTTTGCTGTGTCAATCAAATCAATATCAAAATTTATAAAGTGAAATTTTACGACACAAATCACTACGGCTGCACTGGAGATCAGGTTTAAAGGGACGATTTTGGCAAGGTGCTCGCACGTTCACATTAAATAAATATTTTTATAAAATCAATAAATCGGCATTGAATACGCACATATAATTATAAAGTTAAAACATTTTTGCCGAGCCCATTTTATACAGATTTAGGCACATTTATCAACTTGAAAATATTCCTCCATTTATTTGCTTATATATACATATTTATAAAATATTAAAATTTATTGTACCCGTTTATAATATTCGAAATCTTTCCAAAAATTAAAACTGCTACCAAAACCACCCGAAATTTTATATACGCTTGGGGGGTTGCCAACCTCTTGCCCACTTGTTGTTTATTTTCCTTTGTGTGGCCATTCGAGTTGCACGCTAACCTAAATTGCCCGTTGGGTTATGCTCTTGTGTTAAAATTACCGGTGAGATTCGACGTTGCCACCTTGTTAAATTTTATTTTTTCTGTGCCAGCTATCTCTTATGCGCAGACAAACTTGGGAATTTCTTGGAACTTGACCCAAATCTATAGAAATAAATTTTCTGCTGTCGAGTGGCCCTATTTCAAGAATACCGTGTGGTTCGCTATTGTTATATGCGAATTTATAAGTAAAGTTTTACGTTCCTCGAAATTTGGTCATCGTGTCTGACCGGGCTACACCCAAAGAAAAAAATATATTCGTTTGGTTTTCGGATTTCCTGATAAGCGTAATTTTTTCGAACATATTCACAGCCAGTGGGAAATCTTAGTACGGAGAAAAATATTTTTGAAAATTTTTTGCTGTTTCCCGCAACTTTAAAGTGATTTTATTTTTCTTCCAATCAATCAAGTTTGGGTTGCTGAAAGTGGAAATAAAGGATTACTTTCAGATATTTGCCGAGTCATTTTACTTTCTTCAATTAAATTTATTTAAAGTTTGGAGTAGATACAGAAGATTCTTTGTGTTTATTTGCAATTCCATCTTTTATTTCAATTCGATTTCAAGTTCAAGTCTTTTCGTAAATATTTTTCTAAGTTGTTTTCCATCTGGGTGAATTTGACCATCAATTTCAATTATGTCTGCGTTGACAAGATTCGTGCGTTTGGCCGATGAACTGCTGGAGTTCGAGACAAGTTTTAGTCAGATTCTAAGCAACCATACGTTGCATTCGCTCGATCTCCAGAAGGAAGAGATCAAAGCCCTATGGAATAAAATTCGGGCTTCATACGACGAATGCCTGGATACGATGCCGAGCTCTGTGGCCGACGATCAACCCAGCGTTGACGTTATTAAAGATAAATATCGGTCGTGCTATAATGCCTACATTGGGTGCGCAGCACAGATGGGGGAAATTGCGCAATCACTTTTCCCGTTTGCGCCACAGTCACCGGCCAGCTCCACTATGATGCATCCAGCTCCCCCCGCTCCTACACAAGCCATGCCGAATCTTAGTATCAGCCTACCACCGTGCGATACCGAGATCTTTTACGGTGACTATTTGTCGTGGCCCACTTTCCGCGATCTATTTACGGCTATTTATGCCAAAAATCCCCGGCTTTCACAAGTGGAAAAACTTTTCCACTTAAATCAAAAAACGCGCGGCGAGGCACGCGACATCGTGAAAAAATGTCCGCTCACCAATGACGGCTTCGATCTCGCGTGGCGAGGCTTGACCGACCGGTATGAAAATAAAAGAATGCTGATTCACAGTCAACTAAAAATTTTGTTTAATTTGCCATCAGTCGCAACCGAATCGGGTGATGCACTTAAGTCGCTACAACGCGACATCAATAACTGCATTGCTAGCCTCGAGTTATATGGGGTAGAGGTCCAGTCGTGGGACCCCATATTTACATATTTATGCTCCGTCCGTTTACCCGAAAACACATTGTCGTTATGGGAACAAACCATCGACAATCAGACGACGGTTCGAAAGTGGAAGGACTTTGACAAATTTTTGACGCGCCGCTTCCAAACGCTAGAGACCGTCTCCGATTTCCGCGCTACGCCTTCGGCTAGAGAGCCAACCCGAACTTCGGGATTCATTCAACCGAATGCCCCTTTGCCAAGAAGAGTGAGATCTCATCACGCATACGCCGCTCCAGTGTCGTGCCGGCTGTGTTCCTCCAGCCAACATGTATTGAAAACATGCCCGAAGTTTTTGAGCATGCCCGTAGACGAGCGGTTGTCAGCCGTGAGACGGCTAAAGCTGTGCCTCAATTGCCTTGCCTACTCACACGAGTTCCGGAACTGCAACAGCCCGTTCAACTGCCCTAAGTGCAAGCAGCGACATCATTCGCTCTTGCATTTGCAGGACCCATCTCCTGCAACCCACTTCTCGAGAGGGGCAGCTCACCCCGACAATGTACCCTCTACGTCCGGGCAAGGAAGTCGCTCCCGTGATCACCAGGACCCAGAGGAACCCGTTCCGCAGCCACCGAGGGAGAATTACCAAGCTTGTTTTGCGACAGGCCGTAGAAGCGTTCTCTTAGGCACCGCGATGGTGACACTCCACCATGAAGGCCAATCTTTCCCCGCTAGAGCGCTTATTGATTCAGGGTCGGAAGGTACGTTTATCACCGACAAACTGCTAGCTCGGTTGCGGCTTCCGTATGAACGGCTTAATGCCCAAGTTTCAGGCCTGAACGAGGTCATCTCCGCGACCGTTCAGAAGGCTTGTCATATCGTGTTGATCTCCCCCCGCGATTCATCTCAACGAGTTGAAACAAGAGCTCTTGTGCTTCCCCGTCTGACCGACAACTTACCAACCAAGTCTATAGATTGCGAGGCAATCCGGGCAATTCCCGATCTTCCCCTAGCCGATGAAAATTTCCACAGAAGCGATCGGGTAGATGTGCTTATAGGAGGAGACATTTACCCGGAAATAATGCTAGGTGGAATAAAGCGAAACATCTTGGGTTCACTGGTGGCCCAAGAAACTCTATTCGGATGGATCCTGACGGGACCCCTACCCACAGGTCCGGAACCAGCCTCGACCTCCGTCTCCGCCTTCTACAGTGAGATCTCCCTGGATAAACAACTGGCCAAGTTTTGGGAGATAGAGGAAATCCCCCGGAAATCCCCGTTGACAGAAGATGAAGAACTCTGCGAATCGCTTTACGAAAGGACAACGCGCCGAAAGGATGATGGCCGGTACGTCGTGATGCTGCCCTTTCGGGAGGAGTTCCTGCGGAGCTCTAACTTGGGGTTCTCTCGACACTGCGCAGAACGCCAGTTTCTGCGTAACGAAGTTTCGCTTTTGAAGCGTCCGAGCTTCAAAACTCAGTACGATGCGGTGATCAAGGAGTATTTGGAGCTCCATCACGCCCATAAGGTTTCGGCTCCCATTAGTGGCGGCCACTATTACTTACCGCATCATGCTGTAGTTAAGCCGGAAAGCGTCTCTACGAAAGTTCGGGTTGTGTTCAATGCCTCGTTCCCGACGTCCACCGGAATCAGCCTGAACGACGTCTTGCATACCGGACCGGTGCTGCAAACTGACTTGACGGTCTTGCTACTGAAGTGGAGATTTTTCAGATATGTCTTCAACGCCGACATCGAGAAGATGTATCGGCAAATATCAGTCGACCCGAAACACACGCCGTATCAACGTATCGTATTCCGAGATTCGCCCACAGGGAAAATCGAGGATTGGGAACTTGATACGGTTACGTTTGGCGTAAATTGCGCCCCCTACCTCGCGATTCGAACACTATTACAGCTCGCGGAAGACATAGCTGAGAAATTTCCACTGGCGTCAAGGGTCATCAAGGGTTACATGTATGTGGACGACGTGTTGGCGGGCGCTCACGAGATTGACGTCGCGCTACACACACGCGAAGAACTGACATCGGCGTTAGCTTCCGCGGGATTCCCTCTCCGAAAATGGACCGCCAACAATAAGGAAGTTCTCCGTGGCATACCCCGAGAACACCGGCTGCGAGAAGAATTCCTTGACATCGAGGGAATGAGCTTGGCGAAAACCTTAGGAATTCGGTGGAACGCAGTGACCGACAGGTTTTATTTCACGACAAGGTCGTTGGAAGTAAAGCAGTCGGTGACGAAACGGGAGATCCTGTCGACCATCGCGCAGCTGTTCGATCCAGCCGGATAGCTGGGTCCAATCATCGTGGTGGCCAAAATCCTGATGCAACAGATTTGGCTGGATAAAACGGATTGGGATGACCAGGTGAGCAGCCAAAGACTTCAGCAATGGACCGAGTTCCTACAGGGGTATCCTCGAATCGATGACATCACCATCCCGAGGTGGATCGAGTTTTTTCCTGCCGCGAAGGTGGAGTTCCACGGATTTTGCGACGCATCGGAGAAAGCGTACGCAGCAGCAATCTACATCCGAGTAGAAGATGCGTCTAAAATCCACACGCACTTACTGTCAGCGAAGACCAAGGTGGCTCCAGTGAAAACCGTCTCTCTCCCCCGACTGGAGCTGTGTGGTGCTGTGCTCGTCTCGGAACTGATGGACACCCTGCTCCCGCACTTCGGCGCGAATAATTTCTCGGTTCATCTGTGGACCAATTCGACCATAGTTCTCGCTTGGTTGAACAGGCCCCCTTGCACTTGGGCAACGTTTGTCGCCAATCGAGTAGCGAAAATCGATGGTACGGTAGGATTCAAGAATTGGAGTCATGTTGACTCCGGTGATAACCCCGCTGATCTTGGAAGTCGCGGAGTATCGGCCAAGGAATTGGTCGATAATCGGCTCTGGTGGCATGGACCCGCCTGGTTAGGTCAGCCCAAATCTGAGTGGCCTCAAAATCCAGCAGTGTGTGAGACGTCGGTTGAAAGCCGACCGATTCGGACCCATTTCTCCTATTTTTCTAATTATGAGGACGTGCTTGAACGGTTTTCCTCACTACCCCGCGCTTTTCGGGTTTTAAGCTACGTTTTTCGATTCGGGAATCGTACTCACCCCGGTTACCGAACGACTTTCAGTCGGCCGGCTATAAAGATAGGCGCCGATGAAGTTCAATCGGTGAAAACTCGATTGGTAATGCTCGCCCAGAAGGTTCATTTCGCTGACGAGTATCACGATCTCGCAGCCAAGACCCTCATTGCGAAAAAGAGTAGTATCCTGTCGTTGAGTCCGTTTCTTGATTCTTCAGGATTGTTGCGCGTAGGAGGAAGACTCGCTTATTCCCCGATCTTGTCGTATGACGAACGACACCCGATTATCCTTCCCTACGGTTGCCAACTGTCCCGATTGCTCGTCAATTTTATCCACATAATTTCTATTCACGGAGGGAACCAGTTAGTATTGCGGTTATTGAGAACCGAGTACTGGATTTTGAAGGCAAAGAACCTGATAAAAACCACAATACACAGCTGTAAGGTGTGTGTTATATACAGGAAAAGGGCACAGACTCAGCTGATGGCCGCCCTACCCCCTTCTCGAACCACGATAACCCGACCCTTTGCCACAACCGGTGTTGATTTCACAGGCCCCTTCGAAATAAAAAATTACACTGGACGGGCGTGCTTGATCACCAAGGGATACGTTTGCGTATTCGTGTGTTTCAGTACGAAGGCGATACACTTGGAAGCTACAAGTGATCTGTCCACGGCAGCTTTCTTAGCGGCCTTTGCGAGGTTTATAGCTCGCCGTGGTTGTCCATCCCATGTTTATTCGGACAACGGTACGAACTTTGTGGGGGCCTCAAGGGAAATTAAACGCGATTTCCAGAAGGCGATGACAGAAATGCGAGATTTAGTCCCCGGTACATACGCCCACTGTAATGTCTCATGGCATTTTATCCCTGCGGGAGCCCCCCACATGGGTGGACTGTGGGAATCCGGAGTGCGAAGCTTCAAGTCGCACTTTAGAAAAGTAGCCAGCGGATTAAGGTTCACCTTCGAGGAATTTTCTACCCTGCTAGCCCGCATTGAAGCGTGTCTGAATTCTCGGCCGATATCCCCGATGTCTGAAGCCTCGGGGGATCTAGCGGCCCTTACGCCCGGACATTTTTTAGTAGGAGGCCCTTTGCTGGCAGCAGCTGAACCCGAAATTCGAGATAAGCCTCTGTCAATTATTAATCGATGGCAAAAAATGAAGTCGATTCACCATGAGTTCTGCCGAAGATGGAAGGCGGAATATCTAAAGGAACTGCATAAGAGGTTCAAATGGCAACACCCCCAGCGTAACATAGAGATAAATGATCTGGTGGTAATTAGCGAAGAAAATCTGCCCCCAAACGAATGGAGGCTCGGCCGAGTAACCACAATCTTCCGTGGTAGAGACGATCGAGTCCGCGTTGCTGAAGTACAGACTCAGCGCGGACTTATTACTCGGCCGATTGTGAAGCTTATAATGCTCCCGAGTGCTTAGAGCAATTTGCCTTACGTCCCTACTGTACCTTTTTTTGTTTTCTAGAATAATAATAATAACATGGAGCTAGACATGACTCGCACACACACGCTAAGTGCGCCCATTATTTCGTGCCGCCTTTGCGCTGGAAAGCATCCGCTGCGATTTTGTCCAGATTTCCGTGCTCTTGAGGTCGATGAACGCATTAGAACCGTGCTACTTCACCGGTTCTGTGCGAATTGCCTATCGCCCTACCACTCGACGCAGTCCTGCGACAGCGGATTTCGCTGTAAATACTGCTCGCTACAGCACCACAGCTTGCTCCACGGGCCGAGAGGGAAATCTATCCCCGGCGAGTGCGATCCCTTACTAGAGGACGAGCCGCAATCGCGGCTTGCAGCGAGAGTCCGGCGCTCGTGGAGGTTTGCGGACGTGCTGAGCAGGGCCCGGCCCGCGCTGCCCGGCTGAGGAATCCTCGGACGAAGTACGGAGGGTTTCGCCTGGAGCGGTGTCTCGACCACGCCGCCCACGCGAAACCTCTTCGGACTCGGTTGCGATGACCCTAGCGGGAGTGGTGTCTCGACCATGCCACCCGGCTGTGGAGTCGCCGCGGCGGGACCATGACGGCTGGCGTGGAGCATCACCGCGACCGTCGTGCCCACGACCAAGCCGGAATCCGTTCCGTCTGCCCCTGCGTTCCGACCGCACGGCACACACTGATCGAAACCAACGGCGCTCAGCAAGAACACGGCGGAATGTGCCCGATGCCCGCGCACGAATAGAGGAGAGGCGCGAGAACCACCGTGTTCACCCCAGACACAACACCCAACAGAGGCGACCCCGTGATGCACGAAGTTGCATCGTGCAACCCCCACCCTCATCATTTCTGCTCCCAACTGTAACGCTATTGCCGACCGCCCTCGTCAAAATCATGGTCAACGGGCGAGCACATCGCGTTCGTGTACTATTGAGCTCAGGTACGCCTTGCTCATACGTAGCTAAGGGCCTGGTGTCAAGACTGGCGTTGCCTACAAGCGTCCTGGGGCGTAATCAGATCTGCTCACTATCTCTGCGCGGCAGATTGGATTGTAACACGGAGGTGCACGTTATTGCTCGAATCCAACGAACCGAGATGGCCATCACGCCGACACGCTCAGTTGATCCCCGCGTGCTCGACCCGTTTCGCCACTTAATGATGGCGGACTCAGAATGCCATGTTGCGCGACGTGTCGACCTCATCCTGGGCGCTGATGAATACGCCCGAGTTGTACGCCCCGGAGCCACCCCAATCGTGGCTGGGCATTTGACGGCACAAGGCACCATCTTCGGGTGGGTGCTGTCCGGAGTAAGCCTGCTGTGAGCTCCATGTCTATATTTGATTTTTATTTTTTATTGAACCTCGTGAATTTTGAATTTAAAACTGAATTATCATACTATACGACTTATTTCTAGAATATAAGATTAAACCACTCGCACTGAATTTAAACTGAATTTCAACTCTTTATATTTGCCTATTTAATAGTTATTAAGAATTTACGTGTTATGTTGCAGTGGCGCTGCAAGGGGGGCGGTAATGTTCACGCCAAACCCCTTAACGAGTTATCCCTGTCCTCGCTCCGGATGGCAACCCAGGCCAGAATGATAGGTTTTCGTTCGTAGTGTACCTTTTTGCATATCAACTGTCGATTGGCCTGGGGGCGTTGTTGTTGACAGTTCCTTTGGTTTGTGCCAAGTCAATGTTTTTTGCAAGTGCTTTTTTCGATTTTTCTTTTTCTTAAAATCGGCTTTGCGCCAATTATTCGTTTTGTGTGACACAAAAGGTGACCCTCAGCGAGGGCAGCGGTCACTCGTTATTCGATCGCCGAATTAAGAAGACCGTGTAAAATCACCCCGATTAACCAACATACCCCCATACTACTGCTGCAAGTAAATTGTAAGTTTCGAAACGCTGAAAAATAAAGTGAATTTAACATTAAACCTACCCCGACACTGTCTTGCTTTCGCTTCCCGAAAACTATTCCGCCCTATTCCAATAAACGACGGCTCCAATCCTCATCGGCACCCCGGTAAATAGAACCTGCGTGGTCACCCCGGACCAGCGCAGATTTCTACATTTTCACTCACAATGGAAGAAGATACCCGCGCACAAAACACGAGCGACAAAGCAGCTCTAAATATAACTAGCGCTCCCATAGGCCAGCCGAACACGCCTATGCAGCATACAGACGCTATTTACCACTGCCGGCTATCGGTCTTTTGGAAAGCTGACCCGGAATTATGGTTCTATCAAGTGGAATCCATCTTTCAAGCTTATAAGATCACCGCCGACAACAGCAAATATCACCTGGTGATTACCGCCCTTAGCCCTGAGTCACTTCAAGAAGTCTCTGATATACTCAGATCACCACCACCTACAGATAAGTACTTATATCTAAAGGCCAGCTTAACTAAGCGTTTCACTGATTCCGCAGATCGACAACTGCACAAGCTGCTAACTGATGTCGAGCTTGGCGACAAAAAGCCATCTCAGCTATTGCGACACATGCGATCACTTGCTGGTGACCGCGTCTCAGAGGATGTACTGCACGTCAGATGGCAAGCGCTCCTACCAATAAACACGCAGCGTGTTTTGAAAATTTTTAAGGCTGCATCTCTAGACGAGTTAGCGGTAGCAGCGGACGAGCTGATGGACAACTACGATGGTACAGCTGTTATGGCAGTTAATCCA
This sequence comes from Neria commutata, assembly GCA_963457695.1. Lineage (NCBI taxonomy): Eukaryota > Metazoa > Arthropoda > Insecta > Diptera > Micropezidae > Neria > Neria commutata. Next base: position 28,762,699 of record OY735246.1, read on the forward strand.
CAAACGCACCGTAGCACATCACCTTCGCGAGCGTACAGAGCACCATACACATCGCCGTCGCCGTCTTACACTGATATACGCGCTGACCTGCGCGAGATAAAAGAGACTCTATGCGAGCTCATCGCAATACAGAAGCAGACTCCGGTGAGACGCAACAGCAACAGTTCCGAGCGGAACGCTAGACCACATTCACGACCTGCTTCGCCCAGTACGTCTGGTATATGCAGATACCACCTCAGGTTCGGTCCGCAAGCACAGAGGTGTGTATTGCCATGCTCATCTCCGCATCCGCTCGCGCCACCGCCATCGGAAAACTAGGTGGCCTATCGTCCATACAGGCGGTAGTCGACAGCAGCAACACGATCGCGCACAACAAAGAATAACGCCTACATCTTTACGACCGTAGAAGTCATATGCAATTTTTAATCGATTCTGGCTCCGTGGTTTCCATTATTCCACGGAAATCAGTATTACGTAAACTTATACCTGCAGAACTAACGCTGTTTGCTGCAAATGCAACAACAATTTGCACGTACGGGCAGCGAGTCCTCAGTGTAAATTTCGGACTACGACGAGTTTTTAAATGGGCTTTCATAATTGCTAACGTCAAAACAGCAATCATAGGTGCTGATTTCCTAACCCACTATGGCCTTATTATTGATTTGAAAGGAAAGCGACTCCTAGATTCGCTCACCACGTTAACATCAGCTGGGCAGCTGGGTACCACGGAAATTCACACCGTATCAACAATCAACAATACAGAATCACAAACTAAATCAAATGACAATGAGCAGTGCATCGAGCTATTACGGCATTTCATTGACATCACACGACCTAAGCCCACACCAAGTGTCGATAGCCTCGATTCGGTTTCACATCACATCGTCACACAGGGCCCACCGGTCAACGAGCGCCCTCGTCGATTGTGCAGTGAGTGGTTAAAGGTGGCAAAGGAAGATTTCGACCTTCTTCTCCATTACGGCGTTATTCGCCCTTCAAGCAGTCAATGGGCCAGCCCTTTGCACATGGTGCCAAAAAAGCTCGGCGGATGGCGTTCAACAGGCGACTACAGGAAGTTGAATGCTCAAACCATACCGGACAGATACCCTGTCCCTCGTTGCGATGACATCTTTCAACGACTGAGTGGCAAAAGCATTTTTTCCACCATCGATTTGGTTCGCGCGTACCACAAAATACCGGTAGCCACCGAAGATATACCCAAAACGGCAGTTACAACACCTTTTGGTTTGTTTGAGTTTCTGGGTATGCCACCAGGTCTCCGCAATGCCGCTCAGACTTTTCAGCGCCATATGGACAATATATTGCGACATATCGACTTCGCAGCGTGCTTCATAGACGATCTCATCGTTTTCTCTGACTCTATGGAAGAGCACATCAAGCATTTAGGTAGCGTTTTTGAAATCCTGCGTGCAAACAAGCTGTCTGTCAATGCTAACAAGTGCCAGTTAGGCAAGAGCGAAGTAGTCTATTTGGGCTATGCAATCACAAAGCTAGGTTATGAGCCCCCTGCGGACAGAGTCGAAGCAATTGTATCCTACCCAAAGCCTGACAACATATCTGACCTGCGTCGCTTCTTGGGTATGCTGAACTATTATCGTAAATGCATTCCGCGTGCAGCCGAAATGCAAGCACCACTTAACAAATATTTAAAGAATGCAAGAAAAAAGGACAAGCGCAAAATTATTTGGACTCCGTTAGCAGATCAAGCCTTCCTCGATTGCAAGAACAGCCTTGGTAGCGCAGTTAGGAACGCATTTACAACTCCAACAGCTCCATTGGTACTCATAACAGACACTTCCGACTTTGCAATCGGGGCAGCTGTTGAGCAGCTCGAAAATCAGTCCTGGAGGCCAGTTGGATTTTTTTCTCGCAAGCTTAGCCAAACCGAGCAGCGTTACAGTACATATGACCTACTTGCTGTTTTTGCGGCCATTAAATTCTTCCGGCACCTCCTAGACGGTCGACAGTTCGCCGTTAAGACGGACCACCGGCCATTGACGTTTGCCTTCTCGCAGAGAGCTGACAAAGCTTCCCCGAGGCAACTACGACAGTTGGACTACATTTCCCAATTTAACGTGGAGATAGTCCATGTTAAGGGTGAAGACAATGCTGTGGCCGATGCCTTGTCACGCATTAATGCGATTACAACGCCAACATTGCTCACTCCAGAAAGCATTCAAGAAGCCCAACGAGAAGATAGCGACATCGAATCCGTACTTCAAGACTCTTCTTTACACCTGCAGCTACTTACACTTGACGACTGCAATATCTACTGTGACGTTTCTTCCGGACAAGTGCGACCGTATATCCCAGCGAGCTTACGCCGACAAGCCTTTAGCACGATTCATGGACTTTCTCATCCAAGCGGTCGCATGACGTCACGACAGTTGAGGGAGAAGTATGTGTGGCCAGGAATTCGCAAAGATTCCATTCAATGGGCACATCGCTTTTCCAGATGGCCTGTAGCAGTACCACTAAAGGACATGGAGGCAAGTACTGTCGCATCGGCACTGTATGCCAATTGGATTTGCCACTATGGTACGCCGCTAACCATAACTACAGACAAAGGCCAACAGTTCGAGTCGGCACTTTACAGATCCTTAGCTAGCCTATTGGGGGCGAACGTTATACACACCACACCATACCACCCACAGTCTAATGGAATGGTGGAACGTTTCCATCGTACTTTGAAAGCAGCTTTGACGTGCCACACACCTATACCTTGGCCCGAAATACTTCCAACAGTCCTCCTTGGATTACGCTCCTGCCTTAAAGAGGATATCTACGCTTCGCCTGCAGAGCTATTATACGGCTCACCAATACGCCTGCCCGGTGAATTTTTTACTTCTGAGGACATGCTCGCCGAGCCAGGTGTGTTTTTAGAGAAGCATAGAGAATTCATCCGAAGAGTCCGCCCCACGCCAACGGCGCATCACATCAAAGCCCGTTGCTTCATCTTAAAGGACCTTACCTCCTGCAGCCACGTGTTTCGCAGAGTGGACGCAGTACGTCGACCTCTGGAGTCACCACACCGGCCCGCACGAAGTAGTCAAGCGCGTAAGTGACCGAGTATATATAATACGCGTCGATGGCGCTGAAAAAGCAGTCTCCACAAGCAACCTAAAACCGGCGTACATAGCAAAGCGAGATCCTCCGGACGGACCTGATTTCCTGGACGTACCCGCAGCTGACCCGTGTTCATCCAGTATGGACAGGCCCTTACGAACATATTTAAAAAACGGGTATCGTTCCCTTCCGAACCGGTGAGGTCACTGGGGAGGGAGTAGATGTGGGGGTGCTGTTTCATCAATCAGCCCTCTACCGGCAAAATGTTGCGAACAAAACTAAGCAACTCTGCAGAAAATCAGCTGACTACCACTTCCTGATATACTTTAGAAAATCACGCTGTTCAACTTGTTTGCCAAGGCTTTATCCGTGTACATCTAATATAAGAATAAACAATAAACATTATATTTTATAGCAAGACTTGTAGCCTTTACTAGTAACTACAACATTGTGGGGGTGCTGTTTCATCAATCAGCCCTCTACCGGAAAAATGTTGCGAACAAAACTAAGCAACTCTGCAGAAAATCAGCTGACTACCACTTCCTGATATACTTAAGAAAATCACGCTGTTCAACTTGTTTGCCAAGGCTTAATCCGTGTACATCTAATATAAGAATAAACAATAAACATTATATTTTATAGCAAGACTTGTAGCCTTTACTAGTAACTACAATTGGTGACCCCGATGCCGGTACACAACACTCCAACGAAACTCACAATGGAAGAAGATACCCGCGCACAAAACACGAGCGACAAAGCAGCTCTAAATATAACTAGCGCTCCCATAGGCCAGCCTAACACGTCTATGCAGCATACAGACGCTATTTACCACTGCCGGCTACCGGTTTTTTGGAAAGCTGACTCGGAATTATGGCTCTATCAAGTGGAATCCATCTTTCAAGCTTATAAGATCACCGCCGACAACAGCAAATATCACCTGGTGATTACCGCCCTTAGCCCTGAGTCACTTCAAGAAGTCTCTGATATACTCAGATCACCACCACCTACAGATAAGTACTTATATCTAAAGGCCAGCTTAACTAAGCGTTTCACTGATTCCGCAGATCGACAACTGCACAAGCTGCTAACTGATGTCGAGCTTGGCGACAAAAAGCCATCTCAGCTTTTGCGACACATGCGATCACTTGCTGGTGACCGCGTCTCAGAGGATGTACTGCGCGTCAGATGGCAAGCGCTCCTACCAATAAACATGCAGCGTTTTTTGAAAATTTTTAAGGCGACATCTCTAGACGAGTTAGCGGTAGCAGCGGACGAGCTGATGGACAACTACAATGGTACAGCTGTTATGGCAGTTAATCCACAAACGCACCGTAGCACATCACCTTCGCGAGCGTACAGAGCACCATACACATCGCCGTCGCCGTCTTACACTGATATACGCGCTGACCTGCGCGAGATAAAAGAGACTCTATGCGAGCTCATCGCAATACAGAAGCAGACTCCGGTGAGACGCAACAGCAACAGTTCCGAGCGGAACGCTAGACCACATTCACGACCTGCTTCGCCCAGTACGTCTGGTATATGCAGATACCACCTCAGGTTCGGTCCGCAAGCACAGAGGTGTGTATTGCCATGCTCATCTCCGCATCCGCTCGCGCCACCGCCATCGGAAAACTAAGTGGGCTATCGTCCATACAGGCGGTAGTCATATGCAATTTTTAATCGATTCTGGCTCCGTGGTTTCCATTATTCCACGGAAATCAGTATTACGTAAACTTATACCTGCAGAACTAACGCTGTTTGCTGCAAATGCAACAACAATTTGCACGTACGGGCAGCAAGTCCTCAGTGTAAATTTCGACCTACGACGAGTTTTTAAATGGGCTTTCATAATTGCTAACGTCAAAACAGCAATCATAGGTGCTGATTTCCTAACCCACTATGGCCTTATTATTGATTTGAAAGGAAAGCGACTCCTAGATTCGCTCAACACGTTAACATCAGCTGGGCAGCTGGGTACCACGGAAATTCACACCGTATCAACAATCAACAATACAGAATCACAAACTAAATCAAATGACAATGAGCAGTGCATCGAGCTATTACGGCATTACATTGACATCACACGACCTAAGCCCACACCAAGTGTCGATAGCCTCGATTCGGTTTCACATCACATCGTCACACAGGGCCCACCGGTCAACGAGCGCCCTCGTCGATTGTGCAGTGAGAGGTTAAAGGTGGCAAAGGAAGATTTCGACCTTCTTCTCCATTACGGCGTTATTCACCCTTCAAGCAGTCAATGGGCCAGACCTTTGCACATGGTGCCAAAAAAGCTCGGCGGATGGCGTTCAACAGGCGACTACAGGAAGTTGAATGCTCAGACCATACCGGACAGATACCCTGTCCCTCGTTGCGATGACATCTTTCAACGACTGAGTGGCAAAAGCGTTTTTTCCACCATCGATTTGGTTCGCGCGTACCACCAAATACCGGTAGCCACCGAAGATATACCCAAAACGGCAGTTACAACACCTTTTGGTTTGTTTGAGTTTCTGGGTATGCCACCAGGTCTCCGCAATGCCGCTCAGACTTTTCAGCGCCATATGGACAATATATTGCGACATATCGACTTCGCAGCGTGCTTCATAGACGATCTCATCGTTTTCTCTGACTCTATGGAAGAGCACATCAAGCATTTAGGTAGCGTTTTTGAAATCCTGCGTGCAAACAAGCTGTCTGTCAATGCTAACAAGTGCCAGTTAGGCAAGAGCGAAGTAGTCTATTTGGGCTATGCAATCACAAAGCTAGGTTATGAGCCCCCTGCGGACAGAGTCGAAGCAATTGTATCCTACCCAAAGCCTGACAACATATCTGACCTGCGTCGCTTCTTGGGTATGCTGAACTATTATCGTAAATGCATTCCGCGTGCAGCCGAAATGCAAGCACCACTTAACAAATATTTAAAGAATGCAAGAAAAAAGGACAAGCGCAAAATTATTTGGACTCCGTTAGCAGATCAAGCCTTCCTCGATTGCAAGAACAGCCTTGGTAGCGCAGTTAGGAACGCATTTACAACTCCAACAGCTCCATTGGTACTCATAACAGACACTTCCGACTTTGCAATCGGGGCAGCTGTTGAGCAGCTCGAAAATCAGTCCTGGAGGCCAGTTGGATTTTTTTCTCGCAAGCTTAGCCAAACCGAGCAGCGTTACAGTACATATGACCTACTTGCTGTTTTTGCGGCCATTAAATTCTTCCGGCACCTCCTAGACGGTCGACAGTTCGCCGTTAAGACGGACCACCGGCCATTGACGTTTGCCTTCTCGCAGAGAGCTGACAAAGCTTCCCCGAGGCAACTACGACAGTTGGACTACATTTCCCAATTTAACGTGGAGATAGTCCATGTTAAGGGTGAAGACAATGCTGTGGCCGATGCCTTGTCACGCATTAATGCGATTACAACGCCAACATTGCTCACTCCAGAAAGCATTCAAGAAGCCCAACGAGAAGATAGCGACATCGAATCCGTACTTCAAGACTCTTCTTTACACCTGCAGCTACTTACACTTGACGACTGCAATATCTACTGTGACGTTTCTTCCGGACAAGTGCGACCGTATATCCCAGCGAGCTTACGCCGACAAGCCTTTAGCACGATTCATGGACTTTCTCATCCAAGCGGTCGCATGACGTCACGACAGTTGAGGGAGAAGTATGTGTGGCCAGGAATTCGCAAAGATTCCATTCAATGGGCACATCGCTTTTCCAGATGGCCTGTAGCAGTACCACTAAAGGACATGGAGGCAAGTACTGTCGCATCGGCACTGTATGCCAATTGGATTTGCCACTATGGTACGCCGCTAACCATCACTACAGACAAAGGCCAACAGTTCGAGTCGGCACTTTACAGATCCTTAGCTAGCCTATTGGGGGCGAACGTTATACACACCACACCATACCACCCACAGTTTAATGGAATGGTGGAACGTTTCCATCGTACTTTGAAAGCAGCTTTGATGTGCCACACACCTATACCTTGGCCCGAAATACTTCCAACAGTCCTCCTTGGATTACGCTCCTGCCTTAAAGAGGATATCTACGCTTCGCCTGCAGAGCTATTATACGGCTCACCAATACGCCTGCCCGGTGAATTTTTTACTTCTGAGGGCATGCTCGCCGAGCCAGGTGTGTTTTTAGAGAAGCATAGAGAATTCATCCGAAGAGTCCGCCCCACGCCAACGGCGCATCACATCAAAGCCCGTTGCTTCATCTTAAAGGACCTTACCTCCTGCAGCCACGTGTTTCGCAGAGTGGACGCAGTACGTCGACCTCTGGAGTCACCACACCGGCCCGCACGAAGTAGTCAAGCGCGTAAGTGACCGAGTATATATAATACGCGTCGATGGCGCTGAAAAAGCAGTCTCCACAAGCAACCTAAAACCGACGTACATAGCAAAGCGAGATCCTCCGGACGGACCTGATTTCCTGGACGTACCCGCAGCTGACCCGTGTTCATCCAGTATGGACAGGCCCTTACGAACATATTTAAAAAACGGGTATCGTTCCCTTCCGAACCGGTGAGGTCACTGGGGAGGGAGTAGATGTGGGGGTGCTGTTTCATCAATCAGCCCTCTACCGGCAAAATGTTGCGAACAAAACTAAGCAACTCTGCAGAAAATCAGCTGACTACCACTTCCTGATATACTTTAGAAAATCACGCTGTTCAACTTGTTTGCCAAGGCTTTATCCGTGTACATCTAATATAAGAATAAACAATAAACATTATATTTTATAGCAAGACTTGTAGCCTTTACTAGTAACTACAATTGGTAACCCCGATGCCGGTACACAACACTCCAACGAAACTCACAATGGAAGAAGATACCCGCGCACCAAACACGAGCGACAAAGCAGCTCTAAATATAACTAGCGCTCCCATAGGCCAGCCGAACACGGCTATGCAGCATACAGACGCTATTTACCACTGCCGGCTACCGGTCTTTTGGAAAGCTGACCCGGAATTATGGTTCTATCAAGTGGAATCCATCTTTCAAGCTTATAAGATCACCGCCGACAACAGCAAATATCACGTGGTGATTACCGCCCTTAGCCCTGAGTCACTTCAAGAAGTCTCTGATATACTCAGATCACCACCACCTACAGATAAGTACTTATATCTAAAGGCCAGCTTAACTAAGCGTTTCACTGATTCCGCAGATCGACAACTGCACAAGCTGCTAACTGATGTCGAGCTTGGCGACAAAAAGCCATCTCAGCTATTGCGACACATGCGATCACTTGCTGGTGACCGCGTCTCAGAGGATGTACTGCACGTCAGATGGCAAGCGCTCCTACCAATAAACACGCAGCGTGTTTTGAAAATTTTTAAGGCTGCATCTCTAGACGAGTTAGCGGTAGCAGCGGACGAGCTGATGGACAACTACGATGGTACAGCTGTTATGGCAGTTAATCCACAAACGCACCGTAGCACATCACCTTCGCGAGCGTACAGAGCACCATACACATCGCCGTCGCCGTCTTACACTGATATACGCGCTGACCTGCGCGAGATAAAAGAGACTCTATGCGAGCTCATCGCAATACAGAAGCAGACTCCGGTGAGACGCAACAGCAACAGTTCCGAGCGGAACGCTAGACCACATTCACGACCTGCTTCGCCCAGTACGTCTGGTATATGCAGATACCACCTCAGGTTCGGTCCGCAAGCACAGAGGTGTGTATTGCCATGCTCATCTCCGCATCCGCTCGCGCCACCGCCATCGGAAAACTAGGTGGCCTATCGTCCATACAGGCGGTAGTCGACAGCAGCAACACGATCGCGCACAACAAAGAATAACGCCTACATCTTTACGACCGTAGAAGTCATATGCAATTTTTAATCGATTCTGGCTCCGTGGTTTCCATTATTCCACGGAAATCAGTATTACGTAAACTTATACCTGCAGAACTAACGCTGTTTGCTGCAAATGCAACAACAATTTGCACGTACGGGCAGCGAGTCCTCAGTGTAAATTTCGGACTACGACGAGTTTTTAAATGGGCTTTCATAATTGCTAACGTCAAAACAGCAATCATAGGTGCTGATTTCCTAACCCACTATGGCCTTATTATTGATTTGAAAGGAAAGCGACTCCTAGATTCGCTCACCACGTTAACATCAGCTGGGCAGCTGGGTACCACGGAAATTCACACCGTATCAACAATCAACAATACAGAATCACAAACTAAATCAAATGACAATGAGCAGTGCATCGAGCTATTACGGCATTTCATTGACATCACACGACCTAAGCCCACACCAAGTGTCGATAGCCTCGATTCGGTTTCACATCACATCGTCACACAGGGCCCACCGGTCAACGAGCGCCCTCGTCGATTGTGCAGTGAGTGGTTAAAGGTGGCAAAGGAAGATTTCGACCTTCTTCTCCATTACGGCGTTATTCGCCCTTCAAGCAGTCAATGGGCCAGCCCTTTGCACATGGTGCCAAAAAAGCTCGGCGGATGGCGTTCAACAGGCGACTACAGGAAGTTGAATGCTCAAACCATACCGGACAGATACCCTGTCCCTCGTTGCGATGACATCTTTCAACGACTGAGTGGCAAAAGCATTTTTTCCACCATCGATTTGGTTCGCGCGTACCACAAAATACCGGTAGCCACCGAAGATATACCCAAAACGGCAGTTACAACACCTTTTGGTTTGTTTGAGTTTCTGGGTATGCCACCAGGTCTCCGCAATGCCGCTCAGACTTTTCAGCGCCATATGGACAATATATTGCGACATATCGACTTCGCAGCGTGCTTCATAGACGATCTCATCGTTTTCTCTGACTCTATGGAAGAGCACATCAAGCATTTAGGTAGCGTTTTTGAAATCCTGCGTGCAAACAAGCTGTCTGTCAATGCTAACAAGTGCCAGTTAGGCAAGAGCGAAGTAGTCTATTTGGGCTATGCAATCACAAAGCTAGGTTATGAGCCCCCTGCGGACAGAGTCGAAGCAATTGTATCCTACCCAAAGCCTGACAACATATCTGACCTGCGTCGCTTCTTGGGTATGCTGAACTATTATCGTAAATGCATTCCGCGTGCAGCCGAAATGCAAGCACCACTTAACGAATATTTAAAGAATGCAAGAAAAAAGGACAAGCGCAAAATTATTTGGACTCCGTTAGCAGATCAAGCCTTCCTCGATTGCAAGAACAGCCTTGGTAGCGCAGTTAGGAACGCATTTACAACTCCAACAGCTCCATTGGTACTCATAACAGACACTTCCGACTTTGCAATCGGGGCAGCTGTTGAGCAGCTCGAAAATCAGTCCTGGAGGCCAGTTGGATTTTTTTCTCGCAAGCTTAGCCAAACCGAGCAGCGTTACAGTACGTATGACCTACTTGCTGTTTTTGCGGCCATTAAATTCTTCCGGCACTTCCTAGACGGTCGACAGTTCGTCGTTAAGACGGACCACCGGCCATTGACGTTTGCCTTCTCGCAGAGAGCTGACAAAGCTTCCCCGAGGCAACTACGACAGTTGGACTACATTTCCCAATTTAACGTGGAGATAGTCCATGTTAAGGGTGAAGACAATGCTGTGGCCGATGCCTTGTCACGCATTAATGCGATTACAACGCCAACATTGCTCACTCCAGAAAGCATTCAAGAAGCCCAACGAGAAGATAGCGACATCGAATCCGTACTTCAAGACTCTTCTTTACACCTGCAGCTACTTACACTTGACGACTGCAATATCTACTGTGACGTTTCTTCCGGACAAGTGCGACCGTATATCCCAGCGAGCTTACGCCGACAAGCCTTTAGCACGATTCATGGACTTTCTCATCCAAGCGGTCGCATGACGTCACGACAGTTGAGGGAGAAGTATGTGTGGCCAGGAATTCGCAAAGATTCCATTCAATGGGCACATCGCTTTTCCAGATGGCCTGTAGCAGTACCACTAAAGGACATGGAGGCAAGTACTGTCGCATCGGCACTGTATGCCAATTGGATTTGCCACTATGGTACGCCGCTAACCATCACTACAGACAAAGGCCAACAGTTCGAGTCAGCACTTTTCAGATCCTTAGCTAGCCTATTGGGGGCGAACGTTATACACACCACACCATACAACCCACAGTCTAATGGAATGGTGGAACGTTTCCATCGTACTTTGAAAGCAGCTTTGATGTGCCAAACACCTATAACTTGGCCCGAAATACTTCCAACAGTTCTCCTTGGATTACGCTCCTGCCTTAAAGAGGATATCAACGCTTCGCCTGCAGAGCTATTATACGGCTCACCAATACGCCTGCCCGGTGAATTTTTTACTTCTGAGGACATGCTCGCCGAGCCAGGTGTGTTTTTAGAGAAGCATAGAGAATTCATCCGAAGAGTCCGCCCCACGCCAACGGCGCATCACATCAAAGCCCGTTGCTTCATCTTAAAGGACCTTACCTCCTGCAGCCACGTGTTTCGCAGAGTGGACGCAGTACGTCGACCTCTGGAGTCACCGTATACCGGCCCGCACGAAGTAGTCAAGCGCGTAAGTGACCGATTATATATAATACGCGTCGATGGCGCTGAAAAAGCAGTCTCCACAAACAACCTAAAACCGGCGTACATAACAAAGCGAGATCCTCCGGACGGACCTGATTCCCTGGACGTACCCGCAGCTGACCCGTGCTCATCCAGTATGGACAGGCCCTTACGAACATATTTAAAAAACGGGTATCGTTCCCTTCCGAACCGGTGAGGTCACTGTGGAGGGAGTAGATGTGGGGGTGCTGTTTCATCAATCAGCCCTCTACCGGAAAAATGTTGCGAACAAAACTAAGCAACTCTGCAGAAAATCAGCTGACTACCACTTCCTGATATACTTTAGAAAATCACGCTGTTCAACTTGTTTGCCAAGGCTTTATCCGTGTACATCTAATATAAGAATAAACAATAAACATTATATTTTATAGCAAGACTTGTAGCCTTTACTAGTAACTACAACATTGTGGGGGTGCTGTTTCATCAATCAGCCCTCTACCGGAAAAATTTTGCGAACAAAACTAAGCAACTCTGCAGAAAATCAGCTGACTACCACTTCCTGATATACTTTAGAAAATCACGCTGTTCAACTTGTTTGCCAAGGCTTTATCCGTGTACATCTAATATAAGAATAAACAATAAACATTATATTTTATAGCAAGACTTGTAGCAAAGAGTATGTTAATATAATAGAGTGCGCATCACTCAAATTTTCGGCAAATCGAAGTGAGGGCAATTTTACATATTTGGGTCGCGGAAAAGGGGGACACAAAAACTACTCAATCGCTCAGAGAATTTCGTTGACAGTCCTTGATTTGGCATTTCGGGTATGCTCAAAGCACGAAAAAGGCATTTGGTTGTTTCTGTGTTGTTGTTGTTGTGTATTTCTTGTTCATAGTAAATGCTAAATTTGGCGATTTAAAATTTATTTCAATTTCCCTCTGCTGATCTTATTATAGGGCAATGATTATATTAAAAAGTTATTTTTCTGCCAACATCACTTTTATTATTATATTATATCTAATATTAATATGTATGTGCATATTTCATTCTTTATTAAAATGTATAAATATTCCATAAAAAGCCTTTTAAATTATAGTATTATCTCTGGAAATGTCGCACATTTGAAAAATGTTTGCGATATTTCAACAAATTCTAACTTCGATTTGATATTTCAAAACGAGTTGGAAGCTGCAAGCAGATTTCATTCATAACACAGCATACGCAAATGCCAGAAAATTCGACATACGCTTATGTACATATGTATGTATGCATATGTAAGTTCCTTGTGTTCGTTTACGGCAGAGTAGAGCCAAAGAATTTTTTGTCTTTCATATGAAAAACAACAACAACATAGAATCAAAGAGCAGCGTTGTCGGGGATATCGTCTACGTTCTTCGTATATTTTGTTAGCTGAGCTGCCGACATGCAGAAGAAGAGCACATGCACACGACTTCCATAACACCATGCAAAATACGAAAATCAGCCGCAAAAAATGCTCGTTCGCCTCATTTGAGTACGAAAACCGAACGAACCAAGCCATTGAGTCGTGCGATCAGGGGTGCAAACTCAGTCAAAGCAATTCTCTCAAATGCTTAAAAAATTCTCCCATGGGAATTGGCACTTCAGCCACATTTTCATTCAAAATAATGGTAGTAAAAAATATAAAACAATAAATAAAATAGTATGGCTGAGTTCCTAAATGCTGTAATATAAAAGCATCAGCATTTTGTAAAGAATATGTAAAAGAAGAATTCGAATTCCCATAAAATCGTGAAATTTTCCCTCGGTTGACAGCCCTGTATGTAGTTACTTTGAATTTGGAATTTCATGTTGCAGAGCGGTTCTCTGAGAGGATGAGTGCCGGAGAGTAAAAAGCTCAAAATTTGAGTGAACGGCGGGTCAGCATCTAGACCCGCGGTGCAAAATTTTTGCAGCCAAAATTTTATATGAAATGCGCACTCTATTATATTAACATACTCTTTGCCTGTACTCTCACATTTTGCGGTATTCATGGCAAAGCGTATAGCGGAAATGCTGAGGTGGCATGAGTCCAGTTGGCTTCATATTTGACGCTTTGAAACGTTGACAATCAATACATGCTCTTACATGTTTTGCTATTTCAGCACGCATTCCAAGGCAAAAATATCGTTTACTGATTCGTGCGATTGACCTATCGATGCCATAATGACCTGCCGTGCTTTCATCGTGGTAAATCTTCATAACCTCTGCTCGATTTTGTGCAGGTACGACTAGCTGCGCATCTTCTGCATCATCATTGCTATAGCAGTATAAGATACCATCATTGAGGACGTAACCGCGGTTAACCCAACGGCTTAGGTTTTCATCTTCATTTTCTAATGATGTTATGATACCTTTTATATAGTTGTCCTTAAGTTCTTCGTCTCGAGTTTCTGTCGCACTTTTCCGCGGAAAATCGACGTGAAAAGCATAAATTTGACAGCACAATATTTTCCTGCTCGTCACACGGCGGACGAGATAGCATATCTGCTACTGCGTTCATTTTGCCGGGATTATATTCGATTTTGAAATTGTAGTGCTGTATTTGTAGTGCCCATCTGGCTAAGCGACCTGATGTCAACTTTAAGGTAAGTAACCACTTTAAAGGCTGGTGGTCCGTCATTAAAATTACCTCCTCCCCCTCGATGTAGCCACGGAATTTAGAACACGCCCATACAATTGCGAGGGCTTCTCGCTCTGTTGTAGTATAATTACGCTCCGCGCTCGAAAGTAGCCGACTTGCATATCTGTGGTCATATGCAATAACGACTTAAGTCGAAAACAACTGTTTCGAGAAAATGCAATTCGAAATTTGAAATGCACATAACCACATCAACATAAGTGCATGTGTTTTTTTAAATAACTTTTTTTCTGAAATGGGTACAGATACCGGGGTTTGAACAAAATATGCGCATCAACGTCAGGAATACAGTGGTAACGTCAACTCAATTTCGTCTTAAGTCGACTTAAGTCGTTATTGCATATGACCACAGATATTCGATTGGGTGCTCGTCATTCCTCTCCCCCTGGAGTAAAACTGCCCCGAGTGCATAACTACTTGCGTCGGTTTTGAGGATGAATGGAAAATTATCTTGTGCTTGCTTAAGAATGGGTGAAGTCACCAACTTTTCTTTTAATTTCTGAAAAGAGTCTTCCTGTGGGTCATTCCATCTCCACACCGCATTTTTCTTCGTAAGGTCTGTAAGAGGCTTAGCAATTTCTGCATAATGCTCAATAAATCGTCTATACCATGAGCATCTAATATATAAAAATGAATGTTTGTTTGTCTGTTTGTCTGTTTGTCTGTCTGTCTGTCTGTCCGGCTATACAAAGCTACACGCGTTGACCGATTTCAGCCAAACTTTATACCAATATTGTTGAAGACCAAAGGAAGGCGACTGTATATAAAATTTTTCGATTCATCAAGAGGGCGTGGCACCTCCCATACAACTTAAATATTTGATTTGGTATATCTTTAAAACCACATGTCATACAACGTTAAAATTTTGTATTCTGTTAGTATTTAGTCGTGCCCTCTTGCTTAAAAAAATTTAGGGGCGTGGGACAAGGGGGAGTGGCACTCCCTATACAACTTAAATATTTGATTTGGCATATCTTTAAAACTGCAAGTCACGCAGCATTGAAATTCCGTATGCAGGCCCCTCTTAGATGCTTCGTCCCACGGGTAAAATTTTATGGGCGTAGGAGAAGGGGCGTGGCACTTTTCAATCAACTATACATTTGGGTATAACTTTAGAACTATACAGCACACATAAATGAAACACGATACGAACTTACTACATGTCCGTATCCTTCAACTCGGAAAATGGGACGGGCATTGGGCAAGGGGCGTGGCACCCCTCATACAACTTAAATATTTGATTTGGTATACCTTTAAAACTACATGTCATACAGCGTTAAAATTTTGTATTCTGTTAGTATTTAGTCGTGCCCTCTTGCTTAAAAAAATTTAGGGGAGTGGGACAAGGGGGAGTGGCACTCCCTATACAACTTAAATATTTGATTTGGCATATCTTTAAAACTACAAGTCACGCAGCATTGAAATTCCGTATGCAGGCCCCTCTTAGATGCTTCGTCCCACGGGTAAAATTTTATGGGCGTAGGAGAAGGGGCGTGGCACTTTTCAATCAACTATTCATTTGGGTATAACTTTAGAACTATACAACCCACATAAATGAAACACGATACGAACTTACTACATGTCCGTATCCTTCAACTCGGAAAATGGGACGGGCAAGGGGCGTGGCACCCCTCATACAACTTAAATATTTGATTTGGTATACCTTTAAAACTACATGTCATACAACGTTAAAATTTTGTATTCTGTTAGTATTTAGTCGTGCCCTCTTGCTTAAAAAAATTTAGGGGAGTGGGACAAGGGGGAGTGGCACTCCCTATACAACTTAAATATTTGATTTGACATATCTTTAAAACTACAAGTCACGCAGCATTGAAATTCCGTATGCAGGCCCCTCTTAGATGCTTCGTACCACGGGTAAAATTTTATGGGCGTGGCACTTTTCAATCAACTATACATTTGGGTATAACTTTAGAACTATACAGCACACATAAATGAAACACGTTACGAACTTACTACATGTCCGTATCCTTCAACTCGGAAAATGGGATGAGCATTGGACACGAGGCGTGGCACCCCTCATACAACTTAAATATTTGATTTGGTATACCTTTAAAACTACATGTCATACAACATTAAAATTTTTTATTCTGTTAGTATTTAGTCATGCATTCACGTAAACATTTTTACATAATTTGGGTTTTATATATGTACTAGCAGTCCCGGCAAACGTTGTTCTGCCTAAAATAATTATTTTATTCCAAGATTTGTTTTTAAATGTATTTGAATTATGGTAGGAATTTTTTTGATAATATGAAAATTATGTACAAGAAGAATAGGTTTTCGTGAATAGGTAATCTACATACACAGATTCCCCGTATGATGTGGCACTCGGGTGAAGCCGGGTGGATCAGCTAGTGTTTGAATAAAAGAGATTAGCTGCTTTACATTGCTCGGAACTTTGCGATGGCTTATTGCGATGGTCTTCTCTGGATCAACATTGATTCCTTCGGACGTGAGAATGTGCCCTAAATATTTTACCTGCGGACAGCAGAATGACATTTGGCGTTATTTGCTCGCAACTTGAACAATCTTAACTTCTCAAGAATAATGTTTAGGTCTTTCATATGACTCTCAAACGACGACGAACATACGATTAAATCATCCAAGTATGCAAGTAAAAGTACATCCGGTACTGTAGATTTAAATCGATCGATTAGCCGTTGAAACGTCGCGGGTGCATTACGCAACCCGAACGGCATTCTTTTAAAACGATAAGTGCCAAACGGTGTGATTAGACAAGTCTTGTCGAAATCTTCATCTGCTACCTTCACTTGGTAATATCCGCTTTGCAAATCGAGTGTGGACATGAATTTCGTGCTTTTTGCACCATGCAGCAGGTCGTCCATTCGAGGTAGTGGGTATCGGTCTGGCACAGTAATGGCATTTATCTTTCGATAATCCACACAAACGCGAACTCCGCCATCTTTCTTTGGTACCATGACTACTGGTGACGCCCATGCGGACTCGCAATCTTCAATTATGCCCTTATCCAGCATCTTCTCGATTTCCTGCTTCAACTCACGTGCTTTGGCAAACGAAAGGCGATATGGTGGGGATGAGAGTGGAGCATGATCACCAGTATTTATTTTGTGTTCTGCATACGGTGTTGGCTCAGAAATCTCACCAAAAACCATTGCATGCTTTTGCAGCCCGCTCTCAACTTGAATTCTTTCGTGCTCATTCAATTCATTTGCATCTGTATCTTTCAAAATTTTAAAATCGATTGCGTACAATTTTGTAAATATTGCTTCGTCGTAGCTTTTGTAATTATATTCGACTCCCTTAAACAGTCCAGGATTTGATTTCCTATCCGGTGTTGCTGCATCAGCAGGAAGCGAATCTTTAAATATGGCTTGTACGCTATGTGGTAAATAATCGTTGACTTTTGTTATATCCGGCCCAAAGTACTCAAAATCAGACAGGTACGGTTCTTTGCAATTTTCTTTACTTGCTTCCGTCTCTCTTGAAATATCCATTGGTTGCGGTTCCGGATAAGTCTTTCCCACCTTTATAGTTTCAACTAAATTTAGATTCAATGGCCATGTATCAGCAAAGTCGAACTTCTGTGCCGGATTGCTTTCAAAGTGCCAATACTTTTGACCCATGTTCATAACTATACCAGCTTGTTGCATAAAGTCCGCGCCAATTAACGTGCGGTTTCCTTTTGCATTTGGCAATATTCTGAATTGTATATTGAGACATCTGCCTCCAATAACAATTTTACAGACTGTTGACAAACAAATTTTTACTGTTGTGCTTCCATCAGCTAGTGAAACTTCGCATTTAACGTTTTGATATGTGCACCCCTTAAAGTCCATTATTTTCTTCAAGTTGCAACTGGCTACGCTTGTACGCGCACCGCTATCAAAATATGCTTGGCCTGGAACACCAAAGAGTTGGACATTAACCAAGGGAACGTCACGACTGATTTGATCAGTGCTCACGAGATTAAAACTTACAAAACTCGTGACATTTGTAGCATTTGCAGTTGCCTTACTGCAATTTGGGCAATTCGCTCGAATAACGCCAGGTGCATTGCACCCATAGTAAGCAAGCTTTGGCTTCGCGACATTCATTGTAGGCGTTGCCTTTTTCACTGGACCGTCATCTGCGTTCACAATTCTGCTGCTTTGTTCAAAAAGACACTGTTCTGCTTCTCGCGCTTTTGTTAACAGCTCAGAAAACGTGGAAACTTTAACTCGAGGCACGCGCTCTCGAATTTGTGCATGTAGCATTCCGAAAACAAGATCAATCTGATCTGCTTCTGCCGGTGCTTTCGGCAGCTGTGTGAACAACGTACGCTTCTTTCTGATAAACGTATCAGTTACTTAATTTTTCTGCTGTTTCGCTTCAAATATTTCCGCATATACCCTCCATGCGGGCTTCGGAGGCGAAAACGCATCGCGTATCATGCGAATGACATCATTAAAGATTTTGGCACCGTCTTTAACACCACGCCACCATTCTGCAGCATCACCCTCGAGTAACATCGGCATACCGTTTACTGCATCACCATCAGCAATTTTCTCCACCGCTATAAACGTCGATACAGACGAGACAAATTCCTCCACCTTTGTGGGGTTACGCTCTTCGCCAAAACGTGCAGTGCAGGAGCTTAGGGAACCAGCCTTGGTATTGTTGCTCATAACTGCGCTCATCAAGAGCTCAAACTTCTCAGTGGAAAATGCCATTTTTCCTTTATCGCTTTTCTCCGCTATGCGTGTACTCCTACGTGCAAGCAAACTTTTGTCACAAAATTCAGCCCCACGTTGGGCGCCAATTGTACAGGTATTAGTTTAAAATACTCTTTATTGAAGTTCGTGGGTTACAGTGAATAGGAATTAGTGTGATTAAGCGAATGCGAATTATGCGTATACGATGAATACGATGAATAAGATGAATTTTGTGAAGTGCCTGAGGGTAAAAGTATAAAAGAAAGTACAGCAACCACATGCCAAATTGGCTTAAACTACCATTCATGCGGCCGATAAAACGTCCAACATGTAGAGGGTAGAAACAATGCAAATAACTCATATATGCGGCCGATAAAACGTCCAACATACAATAAGTCGAAACACTACTAGTAAACCTTATATGCGGCCGATAAAACGTCCAACATACATATATGTGTAAGCTACCTTTCAGCAGTCAGCAAAATGCTGGCTGCTACACTTACGTGTTTACTGCACCGAGCCTTCAGCGAAATAAACGAGCTTGGCGTCGGTGTTCCTCTTTTATACTATTTTCTCAGTATTCGAACACTTCGTTACATTATGAAAGCATGAAACATTTATAAGTAGAGAGAAAGAGAAAACTAGAGTCTTATGCAAAACACAACATGAAAGAAAGAATAAAATACATTGCATGGTTAAACATGTGATTTGATGATAATAATGATAAAATAAGACAATAGATGGCGCGCAAGGGTTTGACAATAGATGGCGCGCATCACGTTAGTCCGCTTTTACACGAGGCGACTCGCTCCACTCCACATATTGACACTAGAGTCTGCAGCTGGTTTTATTTCTGTAATTTGTAAACATTTAAAGCACTTATTCCACTCTTTGCTCATTTTCTTCTTTATAATTACTTTTATGCGTAAAATTCTGTAAATTTTGCAGTTTTTTTGCAATATGTATTCACTCCATTTCAAGTTTTAATTTACAGTCGACAGCGCGAAGCGCGAAAGTGAATAAAGAGGAACGTCAGAAAATCAGAAAATCGCACCACAATCGCTGCCGGAGCGATTTTGCGTGTTCCCCTGTCGTTTCACCCCTCTTTCCTACATTCTTCCGTGTCGCCAGGGCCGACTCGCCTCGTGTAAAAGCGGACATACAAACCTAAAATGAACATTTAGGTGCTTATTTTTTAAATCCCAACGCCTCACTTCACCCTGCCTTCACTAATTTGGTATTGTGTAAAACGCATCACCTCACTCAGTGACTGCTCGCGTTGCCTTACGTAGTTTCATATGAAAATAGGTACCGCGTAAAGGGGTGTTTGCAGCTCTCAAGAAAAGCGAAAACTCCATATAAAAAAACGCCAACAAAATGCTCAGGAAATTTCCTTGCGTCAAAATTACTTGACCCCTATTGCAGCTCTCAAGAAATCTGCTACGAAATTTAATACTTTTTTCCAGTGGAAATGTGCATAGGGTAACTCAGGTTTTGGCAAGGAATAATGTTTGAAACATTATTACTTTAACAAGAAGAAGACTTTCAACAGCAAAGTCCGCTTTTACACGATGCGACTCGGCCCCGGAGACACGGAAGAATGTAGGAAAGAGGGGTGAAACGACAGGGGAACGCGCAAAATCGCTCGGGCAGCGATTGTGCTGCGATTTTCTGACGTTCCTCTTTATTCGTTTTCGCGCTTCGCGCTGTCGACTGTAAATTAAAACTTGAAATCGAGTGAATACGTATTGCAAATAAACTGAAAAATTTACAGAACTTTACGCATAAAAGTAAATATAAAGAAAAAAATGAGCAAAGAGTGGAATAAGTGCTTTAAATGTTTACAAATTACAGAAATAAAACCAGCTGCAGACTCTAGTGTCAATATGTGGAGTGGAGCGAGTCGCATCGTGTAAAAGCTATGCGCGATTTCAAAGCCGAATGCGAAAAAATCCCCGGGGCCGAGTCGCATCGTGTAAAAGCGGACAAATAACAAGCGAAAGAGGTTAGCAAAACATTAAATGTTCATTTTAGGTTGTAAATTTGCAAAATATTTTATATTTCAATTATCTTAATCTATTATCTTATTTTCAGACATGGAAAACTCGGAAAATACACCGCGAAGTGCGCGAAAACGCCAAAAGCGCCTGTTGGGAAAATCCGCAGAGGTTTTAGCTTGCTTGTCCCTCACTTCCGTTTCAAATTGTTCCGCACAAAACACCAAAGTTGCGGTATTTAGTGTGGACACCATATTATGCCTGAAAAATATATATAAATAATGCATTAATCAAATAATAGTAAATTTTGTGAAAACTTACCAATCTTCATTTAACGACATTTTGCTTTGATTTGCATCAGCTGTTAGCTGTCAAAATTACTTGGCCACTACTATTTTGCCCTCAAGGAATAATGCAAAATTTTTCTTGACCGATTTCTTGAGAGCTGCAAACACCTCTTAAAGCAATAATGTTTCAAACCTGAGATATCCTATGCACATTTCTACTGGAAAAAAGTAGTAAATTTCGTAGCAGATTTCTTGAGACCTGCAATAGGGGTCAAGTAATTTTGACGCAAGGAAATTTCTTGAGCATTTTGTTGGCGTTTTTTTATATGGAGTTTTCGCTTTTCTTGAGAGCTGCAAACACCCCTTTAACAGGAAGAAGACTTTCAACAGCTAATAACAAGCGAAAGAGGTAAGCAAAACATTAAATGTTCATTTTAGGTTGTAAATTTGCAAAATATTTTGATTTATTTTAGATTTTCAATTATCTTAATCTATTATCTTATTTTCAGACATGGAAAACTCGGAAAATACACCGCGAAGTGCGCCAAAACGCCGAAAACGCCTGTTGTGAAAATCCGCAGAGGTTTTAGCTTGCTTGTCCTCTCTTCCGTTTCAAATTGTTCCGCACAAAACACCAAAATTGCGGTATTTAGTGTGGACACCATATTATGCCTGAAAAATATATATAAATAATGCATTAATCAAATAATAGTAAATTTTGTGAAAACTTACAAATCTTCATTTAACGACATTTTGCTTTGATTTGCGTCAGCTGTTAGCTGTCAAAATTACTTGGCCACTACTATTTTGCCCTCAAGGAATAATGCAAAATTTTTCTTGACCGATTTCTTGAGAGCTGCAAACACCTCTTAAAACGCAACGCTGCGCATTCACTCACATGAACTTTCAAATCGTTCACTTGGGTTTGTGCTCGCGTTCAGTTTTTTAAACGCCAAATTTTTGGTAATTTCGAGTGAAAATTGATTTGTGGTAATCTGCAGAAGCAAATAATAAGTATTGTAATACTTTTTAAAGACAAATACTAAAGAAAAAAGTACAAAAGAAAGAAAATACTAGCACTGCTGTTGAGGATCGAAATCACAAAAAAAAAGAAAGGTATCGCGATGGGGGTTGAACTCGCAACTTTTCGCGTGCTAGTCGAACGCTCTAACCACTAGGCTATGGGAGGTATGCAATGAAAGCTGCAAATTTTGTGTGTTTTGTATTTGGCTGATAAATTAAGAAAAATACAACTCTTTTTCGTAAGAACTTGACAGCTCAAGTGATGCCGTAAGACAACGAACGCAATTACGCCGTGATTTACAAAACGCCGTTTTTTGATCACGGCGTTGGCTTCGTGTTCGCGTTGCGTTCGATCACGGTGATTTATACGGTAAGGCCGTTAATGTTTTGCTTACCTCTTTCGCTTGTTATTAGCTGTTGAAAGTCTTCTTCTTGTTAAAGTAATAATGTTTCAAACATTATTCCTTGCCAAAACCTGAGTTACCCTATGCACATTTCCACTGGAAAAAAGTAGTAAATTTCGTAGCAGATTTCTTGAGACCTGCAATAGGGGTCAAGTAATTTTGACACAAGGAAATTTCTTGAGCATTTTGTTAGCGTTTTTTATATGGAGTTTTCGCTTTTCTTGAGAGCTGCATAGACCCCTTAAACAAAATGTCAAAACGTGTGAATATGGACAACGAGAAGCTTAGAAATTTGCTACAATCAAATAGCGAATTAGCTGCTGGTGTCGCGTTTAATATATCTTGAGAAAGCTCAAGAACATTGCGCACAATTTAAGTTTAGACAACATTCCAAATAAAAAAAAATTTTGTTCTGCACTTTGAAAAATTAATGTAAATAACTGTCAACACAATAGCCCAATTCACAATCTTGTGCAAATGGTCTGGGATTTTTGCAATTGACAGTTTTGTAGCAAACTATTGTCAAAACTACTGTAGTTTTGCTACAAAACTGTCAATTGCAAAAATCCCAGACCATTTGCACAAGATTGTGAATTAGCCTAATAACAGCTTATTTCGAAGTCATGAGTAATAGTTCCTATATTTCTACGGAAACTTAGTCAAGCTAAGTTACTACTAAATCATAACTAACTGAAGCAGCTATACCATATAATATATGTATTTTACATATTAAGGGTTTTCATTTAAGCAAATAAATCTGCACATTGCTCAAATTTATCAATATATCAAGTGTGTTAAATGAACGCGCTTGGCAAAGTGTTTGGCTGTCAAAAAGAAAAAACTAAAATGCCGAGAATCAGTGAAAAAGTACAGATTAATGTTGGAGCTGTTTGGAAAAAATTACTGTAACCCTTTTGCGTTTATTTTGATTGTTCAATACTAAACTTTTATCATAATGTTAAAGATCATAGCTAAGCAGGGTTGCATTCTTTGCCGTCTAAGTTTACAAACATCGTTTGCACTGCGAAATCATTGGGCAAATTTATCACATTTGTGCAAATGAACTTTCATACAAAATTTGACTGTTCGTTTATCATGTGATATGGTTGGCAAAAATCCACGTAGTAAACCCTCCCCGCTGGTGCCGACTGGGCAATGGGCATCGTCTCCCCCCCTCCGTTTTGCCTGCTATCGGCAGGGACCGATGGGGAGAGGCGGTGTCTAGCTAAGATTTGTATGGCTCCACATGGCGTGTCTGAGGTGTCCAGCTTTATACGCCGTTCCCACGGGCGGCATGTGGAGTCATACTTCTATCATGCTATTGTGGTGCCTGGCGGAAGGCATAAAACTTTAGGGGCGGGGGATCCCCGAATACAATTGCCGCGCTGGAGGTCCAAAAGGATGAAATGCGGGCTGGGACTTCAGCCCAAACGTCGGTGGGAGTGACTGCACGGGGAGCTTATAAGCCGTGTCGCCAGTGGTCACACCTCTACTAAGACTGGAGCAGGTCCTAGTAGTTGTACTGCTACTGCCAAAAACAACAACAAGCCTCGCATGCTGCGCACGAGTGCCGGAATCCAAGAAGATTCGGACGTCGAAAGTGTGGCCAGCATGAACACCGCCGATGAAGACGCGCTTCTGCTCTCTCCCGGCTGTTCCGCGGGAGCCAGTTCTGGCAACAAGAAAGGGCCTCGGAATAAGCCAAGTAAGGAGGGGCTTAAAGCGAAATCTCGATACAAGGCTGCGGGAAAGATCTGCGGTCGTCTGGAGACCAAGTCCAACCTGACGAAGGAAGAGAAGGAACGGTTGGTTTGGGCGAAGGACACCGTCGAGAAAGGCCGGGCCCATTTCACTACTAAGGCATGGTGCGCCGCCTCGGACCCGAAGTTCGTAAACCGGGTCGAGGAAAGCATCGGTAATAAACGGCAGCGTTCCACGGAATGCGATGCGCCTCTCAGTAAGACGCAAAACCACAAAGAGGAAGCTGCCAAGCTCGTGGAACCCAGCACGTCCAAAGCGGCGGCTGTAGCCAACGAAGTGGCCAAACGACACCTGATCGTGGCGCTCGTTGACCGCAGCAATGCGCTGGGTCAAATGTCGCAGGAACAAATTGACAACAAACAACAAATTTTGAACACATGCGCGCCCCAAGCTTTTATGGATAGTAAGATACAGGTGACTTGGAAACAAATTATTTTCTACTTTTTAGTACATTAAATGAATAAAAGCTTTTTTTAAATAAGTTTTTTTATATAATACTAGCTCTACCCAGCATAACTCCGTTTTGCCCGCAACATTGAGCTCATCTGCAGCAGCCCCACTGGGAATCACTGACAACGGTTGTCTGAAATAAAGATACTCAGCCTGCGGCCCGTCAAGCTTTTATGTGGGGCCCTAAACCCATTCTGTTTCGCACAATTTTATTTTTTCTCCTGCTTGTACAAATTTTATTTTTCTACTGAATTCGAATGACATTTTGAATTGTATGTTTTAATATGAAAATCATAGGCTTCTTTGTGTTAGAACACTTGCTCCAACATCCTCCCCCCTTGAGCCCTATCGGGGTTCAACCGCTAAGCCGCTGAATCGGACGCCGAATACTGATCCTGGCTTCGCCGCTCAATAGATGTCCAGGTTTCAGAGAATTTAAGTCTTGTGGATCGGAACTCTGTGCACACAGCGTGCGCGAATTGAGAATTGCACCGATATCTGACAACAGGGTCTGCATCGCTTCAACCGTCAATCTTCGTGCCCTCAAGACACGACGCAAGTGATTTTTGACAGCTTTTATGGCCGCCTTCCAAAGGCCGCCCTGGTGAGGTGCAGCAGGGGTGATAAAATGCCGCTGAGTTTGTCTCACTGTCAACTGTTCAGAGAGATCTGATGTCTACCAGGTCTGAAGCATACGGCTTAACTCCCGCTCTACTCCAACAAAGTTGGTTCCATTATCACTCCAGAGGTGCAAGCAGTGGCCGTAGCGTGATGTGAAGGGAATAAACGCCATTATGAAGGCGCTAGTTGTTAAGTCTGAAACGAACTCCAGGTGCACCGCCTTCGATACCATACAGACAAATACAGCTATATAACCCTTGATGACCACATTTCCTCTCCGTCGGTCTCGTCGCCCTTTCCCGGTAATTGGATTGCACTGCTCGGCTGGCAAATCTGCATTTTGCAATCATGCGTGGGGACTGCATTTGACAGTCGTTGTGTATTTTTAGAATGGTTGTTGCTGTCGTTGAGTTGCAGCACCCGCACCTTGTCCTTGAAATGGTCGCGTTTTTCCTGATTGATCCAGTATTCCAACGAGTTTTTCAATTCCCTAATACTCAGGGGGGCCCTGTCTCTATTTCGATGTCGAAATGCTGTCAGCATTGCCGCTTGATCATTCCTGCATCGATAATGGCATTTACCGCGAACATCTTTGGGCGAAGGATAATGTTGTGTCTTACGAGCAACGAGGTCATTTTCTCTATTCATTAGCAGGATACTTGGGCATCTGTATAGTTGGTGTTTTCCAGAACAGTTGGGGCACCGGAAATAGTTGAGTGCGCTCGAGGAGCATTGCATACTCTCTGCTGGTCCTCGGCCCAACTGCCCGCCGGACCACCGCTCCAGCCAGAAAAAAGTCCTTTTGTGAGCTCGGATTTCGCTTTCCTATTTCCCACTGAGCGCGAGAAACATTCTTCGACTAAATTAATAAATAAATATATACATAAATAAATAAATAGATATTTTAAGGACAATTAAATCGCATTCTGTTTCGCATAGTATCAAGCATGTCTCGAATCAGAGAATGAGTTTTTTCGACCAGGCCAGTAAATCAAAAATCGCTGAGCAATATGCTGCGTGGAATAAATACTCGTTGTAGTAGGACGAGCACAGTATTTTCCCACATCCTTGCGTTGAGCCCAAAATCTAAAGCTATGGCTGCACCATCCTTGAGGCAGCTTTCCAGTCGTCTAAGCCTTTCCAAGCTTGATAGGTGTGGACCTTTTATTACCTCCGCGGAAAATGTATCTTTAAATTGGATCTACGCATTATGATCGCCTCGAAATGTGGGGGGTGATCTGCCAAGGGTAAATCGGCATACTGAAAGTGTATTGCGATTGCCCCCTGGGAGTGACCCACTCTCAATGAGGATGTGCGCGGCTGTAGTGCCGATATTTTTGACTCAGTGCCGCTCGAACTTCAACATACGTATCTTCCACCCGATCACGAAAAGCATTGTCTCTGCCTTGCAACCCTTGATTTCGCGCGAACCGCTGAAATACGCCCAATTTGTCGTCAAATTTCTCCCATGCCGAAACGATGATCCCGAGATGTGTTCTCATCATTTCTAAATTTCCGTTTTCTTCAATTGTGAACTTAAACCCAACAGCCTGACGTTGAATCTGGATCATTAAGATAGAATTCGACTCAGGGAAATTGCTCAATTTGATCGGATGGAAATTAATCAATGGAAATTATTTCCTTAGAAAACTCGCTCGAATGGAATTCGCAAGATGGAAAACGCACTGATCCCAAATTGAATTCGCATAATGGAAAACGCTGATATGGATTTCGCAAGATGGAAAACGCGCTGTTTCCTCAGAAAAACCGCTCATATGGAATTCGCAAGATGGAAAACGCACTGTTCCCAAATTGAATTCGCATAATGGAAAACGCTGATACGGAATTCGCAAGATGGAAAACGCACTGTTGCCAAATTGAATTCGCATAATGGAAAACGCTGATATGGAATTCGCAAGATGGAAAACGCACTGTTCCCAAATTGAATTCATATAATGGAAAACGCTGATTTGGAATTCGCAAGATGGAAAACGCACTGTTTCTCAAATTGAATTCGCATCATGGAAAACGCACTGTTTCCTCAGAAAAACCGCTCATATGGAATTCGCAAGATGGAAAACGCACTGTTCCCAAATTGAATTCGCATAATGGAAAACGCTGATACGGAATTCGCAAGATGTAAAAAGCACTGTTGCCAAATTGAATTCGCATAATGGAAAACGCACTGTTCCCAAATTGAACTCGCATAATGGAAAACGCTGATATGGAATTCGCAAGATGGAAAACGCACTGTCTCTCAAATTGAATTCGCATCATGGAAAACGCTGATATGGAATTCGCAAGATGGAAAACGCACTGTTTCTCAAATTGAATTCGCATAATGGAAAACGCTGATATGGAATTCGTAAGATCGAAAACGCACTGTCTCTCAAATTGAATTCGCATCATGGAAAACGCTGATATGGAATTCGCAAGATGGAAAACGCACTGTTCCCAAATTGAATTCATATAATGGAAAACGCTGATTTGGAATTCGCAAGATGGAAAACGCACTGTTTCTCAAATTGAATTCGCATCATGGAAACGCACTGATTCCTCAGAAAAACCGCTCATATGGAATTCGCAAGATGGAAAACCCACTGTTCCCAAATTGAATTCGCATAATGGAAAACGCACTGTTCCCAAATTGAATTCGCATAATGGAAAACGCTGATATGGAATTCGCAAGATGGAAAACGCACTGTTCCAAAATTGAGCACGCATAATGGAAAACGCTGATATGGAATTCGCTAGATGGAAAACGCTCTGTTTCCAAATTTAATTCGCATAATGGAAAACGCACTGTTTCTTCACAAAATCACTCGAATAGAATTCACAAAATGGAAAACGCACTGTTTCTCAAATTGAATTCGCATAATGGAAAACGCTGATATGGATTTCGCAAGATGGAAAACGCACTGTTCCCAAATTGAATTCATATAATGGAAAACGCTGATTTTGAATTCGCAAGATGGAAAACGCACTGTTCCCAAATTGAATTCGCATAATGAAAAACGTTGATATGGAATTCGCAAGATGGAAAACGCCCTGTTCCCAAATTGAATTCGCATAATGGAAAACGCTGATATGGAATTCGCAAGATGGAAAACTCCCTGTTCCCAAATTGAATTCGCATAATGAAAAACGTTGATATGGAATTCGCGAGATGGAAAACGCACTGTTTCTCAAATTGAATTGGCATAATGGAAAACGCTGATATGGATTTCGCAAGATGGAAAACGCACTGTTCCCAAATTGAATTCATATAATGGAAAACGCTGATTTTGAATTCGCAAGATGGAAAACGCACTGTTTCTCAAATTGAATTCGCATCATGGAAAACGCACTGCTTCCTCAGAAAAACCGCTCATATGGAATTCGCAAGATGGAAAACGCACTGTTTCTCAAATTGAATTGGCATAATGGAAAACGCTGATATGGATTTCGCAAGATGGAAAACGCACTGTTCCCAAATTGAATTCATATAATGGAAAACGCTGATTTGGAATTCGCAAGATGGAAAACGCACTCATGGAAAACGCACTGTTTCCTCAGAAAAACCGCTCATATGGAGTTCGCAAGATGGAAAACCCACTGTTCCCAAATTGAATTCGCATAATGGAAAACGCTGATACGGAATTCGCTAGATGGAAAACGCACTGTTTCTCAAATTGAATTCGCATCATGGAAAACGCTGATATGGAATTCGCAAGATGGAAAACGCCCTGTTCCCAAATTGAATTCGCATAATGGAAAACGCTGATATGGAATTCGCAAGATGGAAAACGCCCTGTTCCCAAATTGAATTCTCATAATGAAAAACGCTGATATGGAATTCGCAAGATGGAAAAGGCACTGTTCCCAAATTGAATTCGCATCATGGAAAACGCTGATATGGAATTCGCAAGATGGAAAACGCACTGTTCCCAAATTGAATTCGCATAATGGAAAACGCTGATGAACTCACATAATGGAATTCGCATCATGGAAAACGCACTGTTTCCTCAGAAAAATCGCTCATATGGAATTCGCAAAATGGAAAACGCACTGTTGCCAAAATGAATTCGCATAATGGAAAACGCTGATATGGAATTTGCAAGATGGAAAACGCACTGTTTCCTCACAAAATGGCTCGAATGGAATTCGCTAGATGGAAAACGCACTGTTCCTAAAATTGAATTCGCATCATGGAAAACGCTGATATGGAATTCGCAAGATGGAAAACGCACTGTTCCCAAATTGAATTCGCATAATTGAAAACGCTGATGAACTCACATAATGGAATTCGCATCATGGAAAACGCACTGTTTCCTCAGAAAAATCGCTCATATGGAATTCGCAAAATGGAAAACCCACTGTTCCCAAATTGAATTCGCATAATGGAAAACGCTGATACGGAATTCGCTAGATGGAAAACGCACTGTTTCTCAAATTAAATTCGCATCATGGAAAACGCTGATATGGAATTCGCAAGATGGAAAACGCCCTGTTCCCAAATTGAATTCGCATAATGGAAAACGCTGATATGGAATTCGCAAGATGGAAAACGCCCTGTTCCCAAATTGAATTCGCATAATGAAAAACGCTGATATGGAATTCGCAAGATGGAAAAGGCACTGTTCCCAAATTGAATTCGCATCATGGAAAACGCTGATATGGAATTCGCAAGATGGAAAACCCACTGTTCCCAAATTGAATTCGCATAATGGAAAACGCTGATGAACTCACATAATGGAATTCGCATCATGGAAAACGCACTGTTTCCTCAGAAAAATCGCTCATATGGAATTCGCAAAATGGAAAACGCACTGTTGCCAAAATGAATTCGCATAATGGAAAACGCTGATATGGAATTTGCAAGATGGAAAACGCACTGTTTCCTTACAAAATGGCTCGAATGGAATTCGCTAGATGGAAAACGCACTGTTTCTCAAATTGAATTCGCATCATGGTAAACGCTGATATGGAATTCGCAAGATGGAAAACGCACTGTTCCCAAATTGAATTCGCATAATGGAAAACGCTGATGAACTCACATAATGGAATTCGCATCATGGAAAACGCACTGTTTCCTCAGAAAAATCGCTCATATGGAATTCGCAAAATGGAAAACGCACTGTTCCCAAATTGAATTCGCATAATGGAAAACGCTGATGAACTCACATAATGGAATTCGCATCATGGAAAACGCACTGTTTCCCCAGAAAAATCGCTCATATGGAATTCGCAAAATGGAAAACGCACTGTTCCCAAATTGAATTCGCATAATGGAAAACGCTGATATGGAATTCGCAAGATGGAAAACGCTCTGTTCCCAAATTGAATTCGCATAATGGAAAACGCTGATATGGAATTCGCAAGATGGAAAACGTCCTGTTCCCAAATTGAATTCGCATAATGAAAAACGCTGATATGGAATTTGCAAGATGGAAAACGCACTGTTTCCTCACAAAATGGCTCGAATGGAATTCGCTAGATGGAAAACGCACTGTTTCTCAAATTGAATTCGCATCATGGAAAACGCTTATATGGAATTCGCAAGATGGAAAACGCACTGTTTCTCAAATTGAATTCGCATAATGGAAAACGCTGATATGGATTTCGCAAGATGGAAAACGCACTGTTTCCTCACAAAATGGCTCGAATGGAATTCGCTAGATGGAAAACGCACTGTTTCTCAAATTGAATTCGCATCATGGAAAACGCTGATATGGAATTCGCAAGATGGAAAACCCACTGTTCCCAAATTTAATTCGCATAATGGAAAACGCTGATATGGAATTCGCAAGATGGAAAACGCCCTGTTCCCAAATTGAATTCGCATAATGGAAAACGCTGATATGGAATTCGCAAGATGGAAAACGCCCTGTTCCCAAATTGAATTCGCATAATGAAAAACGTTGATATGGAATTCGCGAGATGGAAAACGCACTGTTTCTCAAATTGAATTGGCATAATGGAAAACGCTGATGTGGATTTCGCAAGATGGAAAACGCACTGTTCCCAAATTGAATTCATATAATGGAAAACGCTGATTTTGAATTCGCAAGATGGAAAACGCCCTGTTCCCAAATTGAATTCGCATAATGGAAAACGCTGATATGGAATTCGCAAGATGGAAAACGCCCTATTCCCAAATTGAATTCGCATAATGAAATACGCTGATATGGAATTTGCAAGATGGAAAACGCACTGTTTCCTCACAAAATCGCTCGAATGGAATTCGCTAGATGGAAAACGCACTGTTTCTCAAATTGAATTCGCATCATGGAAAACGCACTGTTTCCTCAGAAAAACCGCTCATATGGAATTCGCAAGATGGAAAACGCCCTGTTCCCAAATTGAATTCGCATAATGGAAAACGCTGATATGGAATTCGCAAGATGGAAAACGCCCTGTTCCCAAATTGAATTCGCATAATGAAATACGCTGATATGGAATTTGCAAGATGGAAAACGCACTGTTTCCTCACAAAATCGCTCGAATGGAATTCGCTAGATGGAAAACGCACTGTTTCTCAAATTGAATTCGCATCATGGAAAACGCACTGTTTCCTCAGAAAAACCGCTCATATGGAATTCGCAAGATGGAAAACGCACTGTTTCTCAAATTGAATTGGCATAATGGAAAACGCTGATATGGATTTCGCAAGATGGAAAACGCACTGTTCCCAAATTGAATTCATATAATGGAAAACGCTGATTTGGAATTCGCAAGATGGAAAACGCACTGTTTCTCAAATTGAATTCGCATCATGGAAAACGCACTGTTTCCTCAGAAAAACCGCTCATATGGAGTTCGCAAGATGGAAAACCCACAGTTCCCAAATTGAATTCGCATAATGGAAAACGCTGATACGGAATTCGCTAGATGGAAAACGCACTGTTTCTCAAATTGAATTCGCATCATGGAAAACGCTGATATGGAATTCGCAAGATGGAAAACGCGAGATGGAAAACGCACTGTTTCTCAAATTGAATTGGCATAATGGAAAACGCTGATATGGATTTCGCAAGATGGAAAACGCACTGTTCCCAAATTGAATTCATATAATGGAAAACGCTGATTTTGAATTCGCAAGATGGAAAACGCACTGTTTCTCAAATTGAATTCGCATCATGGAAAACGCACTGTTTCCTCAGAAAAACCGCTCATATGGAGTTCGCAAGATGGAAAACCCACTGTTCCCAAATTTAATTCGCATAATGGAAAACGCTGATACGGAATTCGCTAGATGGAAAACGCACTGTTTCTCAAATTGAATTCGCATCATGGAAAACGCTGATATGGAATTCGCAAGATGGAAAACGCACTGTTCCCAAATTGAATTCGCATAATGGAAAACGCTGATATGGAATTCGCAAGATGGAAAACGCCCTGTTCCCAAATTGAATTCGCATAATGAAAAACGCTGATATGGAATTCGCAAGATGGAAAAGGCACTGTTCCCAAATTGAATTCGCATCATGGAAAACGCTGATATGGAATTCGCAAGATGGAAAACCCACTGTTCCCAAACGCTGATGAACTCACATAATGGAATTCGCATCATGGAAAACGCACTGTTTCCTCAGAAAAATCGCTCATATGGAATTCGCAAAATGGAAAACGCACTGTTGCCAAAATGAATTCGCATAATGGAAAACGCTGATATGGAATTTGCAAGATGGAAAACGCACTGTTTCCTCACAAAATGGCTCGAATGGAATTCGCTAGATGGAAAACGCACTGTTTCTCAAATTGAATTCGCATCATGGTAAACGCTGATATGGAATTCGCAAGATGGAAAATGCACTGTTCCCAAATTGAATTCGCATAATGGAAAACGCTGATGAACTCACATAATGGAATTCGCATCATGGAAAACGCACTGTTTCCTCAGAAAAATCGCTCATATGGAATTCGCAAAATGGAAAATGCACAGATCCCAAATTGAATTCGCAAGATGGAAAACTCACTGTTTTCAAATTGAATACGCATAATGGAAAATGAACTGTTACCTTAGATTTACCAGGAAACCGCACTGTTTCCTTAAATTTACAATGAAAAACGCACTGACCTTATATTTACAATGGAAACGCACTTAAAATTTCGCTTCGATATAAGATTTGATGTAGACCCGACTTCTCGTCGCACAAGTTGCTTCAACTGATATTTGGATTTGCATATTATATTCGAGGGAAATGTAGCAATAGTCGGGAAATCCATACTCCTTAGCACTCGGCGCACGTGCTTTCTTGTTTCTCTTTGCTATTTTCCCTTTATTTCCATTTTCCCTTTTATTTGCACCGGCTGCGTTATCGGTACTATCCGTCCCATCAGCGCTGTTCTCTTAATTCGCTCTCCTTGTTCCTGGCATAGCGAATGGACTGTCATTCGGCTCGATTGGACCAAAATGTTTCGCACAATTTTATTTTTTCTCCTGCTTGTACAAATTTTATTTTTCTACTGAATTCGAATGACATTTTGAATTGTATGTTTTAATATGAAAATCATAGGCTTCTTTGTGTTAGAACACTTGCTCCAACACATTCAATATTGTAATTTTGAAAATCTCGAAAAACTCCAAACACAGCCATCTCACTGGCCTTCGTTACATATTTGCACAAATATTTAATAACGAACTTGTGTCCGATCTCAATCTCTCGACTCGTGACGATGAAATGTCATTTTCAGTACGTTTGTCCGGCCATTATTGTCCTTTGAACGTCGTCGATAAACTGAATATACATCTGACCCCGTTACTGTTTAAGCTACTAATGACCATAGGACCATGGGTATCGTTTTGTACATTTTCCATAAACCATGCATGGTGATTTTGGATTCAATGCACCACACGGTCCATGCACCATCTGCGTTCTGACAATCTCTCATATAATCAAGAATTGTTGCAATTTTCGAATAACGTTTTTTGTCACTCCTGTTTGACCTCTGTACCGCCTATCGACTTGATCATCTCCCGATAAAGTACACCTGCAGATATTGGTGTGCGTCTTTGTTTACTGGCAATAATGCACCCATCCGATGGTAAATTTGACCTTGAATATGTAAACCCGATCCGTGCAGTGTAGAATCCCGTGTAATTTTTAGAACAGTTGTGTTTGCAAGATGTGTTAATGCTTTTTTCTTTTACCTTGCAAGTCGACATGAAACCAGTTTCTTGAATTAAATACATATTTGTACTGTCGAATGTTCTTGAGAAAACCATCCGACCGATTCAAACGGTTTCAATGGCTCCGGAGCTGCATCTAAGGAAACCATTTTCATTTTGCCACTCGCACAGCAAAAGACGTGAGTTTCGCCTTTGAATTTGAGCGCATTGCAACGTTGGAACACAATTCGCCGCTTGATTCAATACTTGTCGTATGCGGACTTTTTCACTTTTTGGGAAATGCAGTTTTAAGTTTAAAGTACTCCCATTTTTTTTTATTAAAAAACTGCAAACATAATATACAATGCAATGTTTCTGCCAAATATAGCTTTAGTAAGTTTTTAATTAGTTTGTCAAATCCGGAGGCAGAAATTGTTATAGTACAAAGTTGAAGCGCTATTTCTTGTTAAATCTTTTAAATGAAGTATTTTTATAATCGTGTAAGGAAGCATCAGTCGGGTTTCACCGAATAAATCATAACCTCCCCGAGCTGGGAAAGAAATGAAATGGTGGGTGTATTAAATTTACTGTGTAAATAGTGGGCCGACCACGCCCATTTCTTACAAACTACAGAATATTCCTAATAAGATTACATATTACAAATATTGATACTCTGGTCGACTTACAAAAGTAACTATAGGTATATATAAATTACCGCCTCTATGGTGGGCGGACCACGCCCATTTTTGGAGAATCAAAAGGCATTCTTACCAGCAATGAAGTAACTAAATATGAACGCTCTTGTGTATATATTATGGAAGTTATGAGGATTTTCGGTTTACCGCCTATATAGTAGGCGGATCACGCCCAGTTTTTCATAGGGCATGTAGAGCTGACATCTGAGCTTGAATACAAAATTTAACTCGTTTAAGTTCATAAAAAGTCAATTAGAACCATTTTACCGAAAAAAATCTTACATACGACAAACATGGATGAACATTTTTTTCTGCCTCTTTTGCGAACAAATTTTGTCGTATGTTAGCTTTTCTTGCATATACTGTAACGACCTAAATTGGAGGGCCAATTTCGCCCGTACAATTCGTGGGTCCAAAGTTACACCTCTCACCATAAGCCCAACGCCCTGCATATCACAAGAACAATGATAACAGCATACGAGAACCACACCAGCATAAATAGACAGAAATACCAACAACAAGATGCACAGACGCCAAGCTAGCTTGGACAACACAACAACAACAACAGCAGCATGCGCGAATCACGCCACCTGGGCACAAGCGCGAAAGAACAATAGCATGCGTAGATGCCAAGCCACACAGCATGCATGGGAACAACAACAACAACACAAACGCAGTGCAGGCCGCTGGAAAGCAAGAACAACACAACGCCAGTGTAGGCCAGGCGAGCTCGGCTCGGGCTATATAAGAAAGGCCGCGAGCTGACTCTGGGCAGTTCTTCGCGGGTCTCTGACCAGCACGCATCGTCAGGTCGACGGTATCGCAGACCTGGACGATGCCATTGAGTTGCACTCTTTGGCGTAGCGGATAAGAACTGTCATTTTTGGGGCCCTAATTACTTAGGGCCTAATACATGTAGTTAGTTTTTATAGTTTTATAAACATAGTTGAGCCAACCTCCCAAGGGTATCTACGGGAGAGCGGCCACTACTTTTCTGTGAGCAGCACCGGACTGATTCCGACCGTGCCTGCTAGTGGTAACACAAGTAGCTTGAGCCAACCTCCCAAGGGTATCTACGGGAGAGCGGCCACTACTTTTCTGTGAGCAGCACCGGACTGATTCCGACCGTGCCTGCTAGTGGTAACTCAAGTAGCTCGAGCCAATCTCCCGATGGGTATTCTAAGGGAGTGCGGCTACCTATGCTGTGGGCAGACTGCTGCTAGAGTAAGTTTCATAGTTGCCACCTGGCAAAATATAGTAGCCTTAGGACTTTAAGACTTTTGAATATTTAATATTAGGAATAAATGAGTTATAGTTTAATGAACATATAAATAAAACTAAGATTTTCTAGAGTATAAACTTAGCCATTGTGTTTTCCTTCCGTCCCAAAACAAATAAATATTTTTGTAAACGACCCCTGGACAGCCGCTGAGGCTTACCCCAGCCTATGAAGTCTTCCGGCTCATCCGGAGACCCGACGTTGGGAACGTCGTTACAAATGGCGCCCGAGCAGGGACTCGAAGGAAAACACACGTAGGAAAATACAAGCGAGAAGAAATATAATGAACATAGCAAAGACTAAGAAACACAGACTAGGTAAAGGAAAAAAAAAAAAAACCTTACGTAGAACCCACAGCAAAAATTAACTAGAACGTCACAGAAGAAAGCAGAGACAAAGTATAAACAAATCAAAGACAAAGCATAGACAAAGGATAAACAAAGCAAGGACTAAGGAAAGAAAATAATATATACATAGACGAAGAAAAACTAACGTAGAGCACTCGGAAACAGGTTAACTAGAACTTCAGAGAACAGCATAACTAAAGACGTAGAACACAGGAAGTACACAAGGAAAAGACAAAGCAAAGACAAAGTATAAACAAAGCATAGACAAAGTATAAACAAAGCATAGACAAAGCAGAGACAAAGTATAAACAAAGCAAAAAGAAAGCATAGACAAAGGATAAACAAAGCATAGACGAAGTAATGCACGCGAAACAAGTCAAGCGTAGACAAAACCAAGTAAGGCTTAGGCAAAATAGAGTGAGACAAGGGGAAATTTACACGCTGAAGGGCCAAGAAGTCTAAACTAGACACACAGAATGCCCCAGATCAGCCTGCAAGAACAATCCGGCAAGGCACCAAGACCTGCCGACTTCAACTACTGAATCCTTCCAGACAATGCTGGACGATCTCCTTCTAGGGATGGACTTCCTCCGACCGAGTCAGCGCAACGCTGACGATCGGGGAATCCAGCCACAGGATCACGGAGCAGACCGCCCAACGTCTGGGAGAAGCCGCTGCACCAGGGCCCGCACGCGGGATGTGCCAAGCGAGCAGGAAGATGTTAACTCCTTCCTAGCAACCGAGTTGAAGGCAATGGAGGACTTCGTGGAAGTGCCCACCATTGCCAAAACATTAGACGACCAAAAGGGACAACCGGAGAGGTATGCTCAATGTGGTCGCAGGTGACCGTTCGCGTCAACCACAAGCAACCCACCGGAAAAACCCCGTCGTGGAAGATGCCTACCATGCCAACAGCAATAGCCAAACCAACAGAAACCCGCAGTACCAGTGCTCAGCTAAATCATAGGGGAGCCATTGGGCGACAATAGACACACAGAAGAAGACATACGAGAAGAAGAC
Source organism: Neria commutata (assembly GCA_963457695.1). Lineage (NCBI taxonomy): Eukaryota > Metazoa > Arthropoda > Insecta > Diptera > Micropezidae > Neria > Neria commutata. The sequence continues at coordinate 28,800,628 of OY735246.1, forward strand.
ATACGAGAAGCACCTCGAGGAGCTGAAACCCTTCGTTGGCGAGCCCTCGGACTAACTCCGCCGAAGATATCGCCCAACCAGGTATAACCAAACGCCAATAATTGTTTTTCCTTTTCTCTATTTACTAGACGAGCACTCTGCGACGAGAAACCAATGCGCAACCCACAGGACAAGTTTTGGGAAGAGAAAATCGTGTGCAGAGTACGCGTGGTCCAGATGGGACTTCCGGGGCCAAGGCAAAGCAAGCGCCTCGATTTCTCCCGGGAAGTATAGGGGGGGTGTAACGACCTAAATTGGAGGGCCAATTTCGCCCGTACAATTCGTGGGTCCAAAGTTACACCTCTCACCATAAGCCCAACGCCCTGCATATCACAAGAACAATGACAACAGCATACGAGAACCACACCAGCATAAATAGACAGAAATACCAACAACAAGATGCACAGACGCCAAGCTAGCTTGGACAACACAACAACAACAACAGCAGCATGCGCGAATCACGCCACCTGGGCACAAGCGCGAAAGAACAATAGCATGCGTAGATGCCAAGCCACACAGCATGCATGGGAACAACAACAACAACACAAACGCAGTGCAGGCCGCTGGAAAGCAAGAACAACACAACGCCAGTGTAGGCCAGGCGAGCTCGGCTCGGGCTATATAAGAAAGGCCGCGAGCTGACTCTGGGCAGTTCTTCGCGGGTCTCTGACCAGCACGCATCGTCAGGTCGACGGTATCGCAGACCTGGACGATGCCATTGAGTTGCACTCTTTGGCGTAGCGGATAAGAACTGTCATTTTTGGGGCCCTAATTACTTAGGGCCTAATACATGTAGTTAGTTTTTATAGTTTTATAAACATAGTTGAGCCAACCTCCCAAGGGTATCTACGGGAGAGCGGCCACTACTTTTCTGTGAGCAGCACCGGACTGATTCCGACCGTGCCTGCTAGTGGTAACACAAGTAGCTTGAGCCAACCTCCCAAGGGTATCTACGGGAGAGCGGCCACTACTTTTCTGTGAGCAGCACCGGACTGATTCCGACCGTGCCTGCTAGTGGTAACTCAAGTAGCTCGAGCCAATCTCCCGATGGGTATTCTAAGGGAGTGCGGCTACCTATGCTGTGGGCAGACTGCTGCTAGAGTAAGTTTCATAGTTGCCACCTGGCAAAATATAGTAGCCTTAGGACTTTAAGACTTTTGAATATTTAATATTAGGAATAAATGAGTTATAGTTTAATGAACATATAAATAAAACTAAGATTTTCTAGAGTATAAACTTAGCCATTGTGTTTTCCTTCCGTCCCAAAACAAATAAATATTTTTGTAAACGACCCCTGGACAGCCGCTGAGGCTTACCCCAGCCTATGAAGTCTTCCGGCTTATCCGGAGACCCGACGTTGGGAACGTCGTTACAATACGACAGATATTTACGCAAAAATTGAAAATTAGCCTACATACGACAAAATAGGGTCTGAATATCTCGAAAACGGTAGGAGATATAAGAAATCTGAGAACGCCAATCGATTTAGCTGGGTTTGGAACCCCCATGCTATCCTTAACTCAAAATGTGAAAAAATCTACATACAACAAGTATTGAATCAAGCGGCGAATAATTGTCATCGCTCCAATACCGCCACATATCGTAAAATGCGAATAAATCGATTTATCAAATTTCCTGACTTTTCCGTCAGATTTTCCGGAATTTTTTTTCTGCATAAACCTAAAATACAGGAATTCGAACAAAACAAAAAAATAATCTTGAAAATCGGCCTAGCGGTTATCGAGTGAGAAGGCTAAAGAGCTTCACCACTTTTTTTTTATATATTAGATATTTTCTACTTTTTAGTCTCCCATAAATTCTATTTTAGAGCTCTGAAATTTTAAATCGAAATTCTCAAAAGTAGTTGAGCTCCATTGCTTGGAAAGTAAGAAACAGGTGACATGGCGACAAATTATTTTCTACTTTTTAGTACATTAAATGAATAAAAGCTTATGTTTAACTCCATGCCGCGGGATGGGCAGAAGTTTGAAAGAATTTAAAAGAAAAACGGAATATTTCGGGGTTTACGTTATAATACGTAGGGGTTCTTAATTGAATAAAAAAGGGGTGAATTTACAATTCAAATAATAATTCAATTTCACAATATTTATAGAGTTGGGGTCGTGGAATTGCGGTGTCACTGCCGAGCGCTTTCGATGGAGTGTCTGCTGCCGTCAGTTCGCTCTCTCTCCAAGGCAACAGATCGGCCCTGGCTAGAGATGGGCGAACATCGGTTTGGCCTCTGCACGCGTAGTCGGGGATGGCCGCGGCGTACAGCGCCTGGAACATTTCGAACTTGGATGTGGCATGACATCTGGCATTGGTGCACATCGGGCCGGACCGGTTGGGACCTGTAAGTATACAAACACAAACGATGTCAGCGGCGAAAACATACGTTGGAGTTGTGAAATCATGAGAATGATGAGATTATGAGGGAGAGATATGAAGGGAATGGGGTTATGCGAGGGGTTGGATGCATAGTTTTAACACAGGGCGGGTGAGCGTCCCTATGCCTGTGGGGATATTGGGAACTCCACCGTGATTGTCATCTTGGAATCGGTTTTGGGCGGGTTCGGCGGTAGCTTCTTGGGCCTTGACACGCTGCGTGGGATAGCAGCTGGTCCTGCCTGCCGTTCTTGCTTATGTTGTTGTGGGGGCATCGCGTTCACGCGATGCGTGTAACTCCTCCTGAGCTGCGACGGCGGTGGCTTGGCGGCATTGATTAAGGGGCGGCGTGCAAAGCGGGCGACGAGGGATGCTGCGCCAAGAAGCACGTTCCGCAATTCCCGGGTGTATCGCATCTCTGGCATCGTGGGATCGCGTCGGGAGGTTTACGCCGGAGCCACGGAAACCACGGCACAATCGTAGTGCAATTTGGTACTCTGGGTGAACTAGCTGTTGGCTTCGAGCGAGGGAAACGCAGGCAGATAAACTTGGATTTGTGCATGGAAGCACGTCCTTTGTTGAGAGACCGTAAGGCATGTGGGAGAACACAGCAAGTCCGTGGAAAGGACGAGAACCGATCGGGGATGTCGGTCTGTTCCTCGAGCGTATGAAGAACTTCGAACTTCCTTAGCTCCGGTACGAGAATACCACGAGATGTGGCTTTTGTCCCGGCTTCAGGAGGCTGCAGAAGCCATGTAGGGCCGTTCCAATCGACGACCAATCCGAACCATATCCTTCGAAGAGTTCGGATTCGTAAGGCGGGACTCGGGAGAGGATGCTCGGCGGTGCTCGAACCGCCGTTTGCTCTTGGCGCAAATCAGACGGCGGGGATATAGGCAGGGTGGAATTCATTCCCTCGAGGAGATCGAGGGTTTTTACCGTACAATGTTCGACCTTTTCCGAGCAAAGCTCGTACTTAACCCGTGCTGACTCTTTGAAGTCGCCGGGCAGCTCGTTGTCATCGGTGGTGATGAGTTGGTAGAGTGCGGTGCGTACGCAGTCCAAATCGAACTTGAGACATTCTCGTCTCGCTACCAACCCTGACTTCGTGTGTTCACCAGCAGGAGTGGCCATGAAACGAATAACGGATTGCGCCAAACTGTCAGATTCTAATGTGAAGTTGGACATGGCTTGTACGGGTGATAGAGTGTATTTGGCCAGAGCCATCCTGCCGGGTCAAACAAATTTCTTAACTCGGTAATAGTTTTTGGGAGAAACAAATTGAGAAATTTGATAACTTTGAATAATGAGTTTAGAATTAGGGAAGAAATTCTTTGAGAAAGAGACTTGAAGAAATTTGAGAAATTTTCAGAAAGTTGGATCCGATAATATTTGGGGTTCGTTATATATGTAAATTCAAAACATTGAGCGGTGAGAAAGGCCAGGAGAAAAGGAAATGCTTTAAGTGCGGAAAGGAAGGTAATTTGGCTCGAGAGTGTCCAAGCGCAGGTCCAAGAAATGTAGTGTGCTTTAAGTGCAGGCAAAAGGGTAATTTTGCGCACGAATGTAAGCGAGAAGGAAAAGGCAAGGTAGTGAAGAGCGAAGGAGTGAATACGCTAGGTGCCGAAAAGAAGAGCGGCATGATTTTTATTGAGCAAGGATTTGATAAATCGGGGTGTTGAAGTGGTTGTGTCAACACACGATGCGGTTTCTGAACGGCAGGAGAGCATAAAGAATGAGCACATCGGTGCAGCAGTGGTTGGAGCCAAGACGTTAACGAAAATGACGTAGCTGCATGTGGATCGGTCTACGAGGAAAGCGCAATCGAAAGCGGTAGGGATAAAAATGTTGTCGCAGAGGAAATAGGGTACGGTATTGCGGTAAATAAAGGACACGTGAATGAGAAATTCTTAGTGAAAGAATTCGGGTCGTTATGCTTAAACGTAAAAGCAGTAGTGGACACGGAGTCCAAATGTGTTGATTTGTCATATTTGGGAAATGGTGATAGAGAGACAGTCAAGAAATTGATGGCAGGGCATAAGCCAGAAAAACCAAATAAAATGCTAGTGGAAATGAAATTACTGCCATCAGAAGAAAATTCGAAGGCAGTCAGAAATTTGCATATACCAACAAGTAGAAAGGAGCTGCAAGGATTTTTGTAGTTGACTTCCTTTTTTAGACGTTTCATGCAAAACTATTCAGTGGTAGCAAAACAGCTTTCAGATTTGCTGAGGAAACACGTAAGGTTTAAAATCGTAAGCGATTGTAATGCTTGTGCGATGACTGTAAAAAAGCAAGACGTACCGGACAGAATTATGAGGTGGGCAATGTATCTACAGGAGTACGATTACGCAGTAGAGCATAGGTCAGGCTCACGAATACGGCATGTGGATGCCCTGAGTCGCGTGTATTGTTTGTTAATCGAAGACTCGTTAAAGTTTAGATTACAACAGGCGCAAACGAAGGTGACTGGATAAGGGCTGTTAGAAAAGTTTTGGAGACAGGAAGTTACGAAAATTTCTTTTTAAAGAATGGGATTGTGTATAAGGACCCTGTTATAGAGTTGTTAGTGGTTCCTTCGAGCATGGAAGAAGAAATAATCAAGCTTGCTCACAGCCAGGGACATTTTGCGTCGAAGAAGACTCAGGAGTTAGTCGAGAGAAACTATTACATCCCGAATTTGAGTGAAAAAGTAGGAAAAGTGGTAAAGGCGTGTGTCGAGTGCATTGTTAGATGCGAAAAGAGGGAAAAGAGAGGGTTTGTTGACGCCAATTGACATAGCCTGCGAGCCATTAGGAACATACCACATCGACCACGTGGGGCCGTTAACTGAAACGCGGAAGAAGTACAACCACATCTTGGTAGTAGTAGATGGATTCTCGAAGTTTGTTTGGTTGTACCCAACAAAATCAACAGGGGCGGAGGAGGTGATCGATAGGCTTGAAAGGCAATCGACAATTTTGGGAAACCCGAGGCGAATTGTAACAGACAGAGGGGTTGCGTTCACGTCAAACGCGTTTAGAGAGTATTGCGAGCGTGGGAATATCCAACACCTACAAATAGCAACAGGCGTACCTCGCGGCAATGGCCAGGTAGAACGCGTACATAAAACCGTGATTCCAATGCTTTCGAAGAAGTGTCAAAACAATCCAACCCAGTGGTACGACCATGTGGCAAAAGTGCAGCAAATTCTTAACAGTACTGCACCGCGAAGCACGAAAATAGCACATTTTACAATCTTGACAGGATTGAACATGCGAGTGCCAGATTACCCAGACTTGACGAAAATCCTGAATGACTTAGAAGTTGACGAGCTGAATAGCGAACGAGATATTATAAGAGAAAAGGCTAAGGAAAACATAGATAAGATACAGAGGGAAAACTGCAAGACATACAACAAAAACCGGAAAGTAGAAGTTGAATACGAAATCAACGATTTGGTTGCCATAAAAAAGACACAGTTTGGGACAGCTATGAAACTAAGGCCCAAGTATCTCGGACCGTACAAAATAACCGCCAAGTTAAATCACGGGAGATATGAAGTAGAAAAGATAGGGGATAGAGAAGGACCGAATAAAACCACGACAGTCGCCGAAAATATGAAACCGTGGCACTAGTTATTCGAGTCGAATAATCTGTCTGTGGATGGGAATTGGAGTATTCGGACAGTTAAGAATAACAGGTGGCAACACGGACTGACGAGAGGAGGAGAACGCAGCGTCCATCCGCCAAGTAGTGACGCGAGTTTGTACAGCGCTTAGTCGATAAGAGAAATACATTATGATTATACGTCAAATACATTATTATAAGCAATAAATATCTAAAGCGAAAGAGGATTTCTGTGTCGTGTGATTATTGAGCAGGAAGTATTACTACATGTATATGAGAATATTATGTGGTATTGTAGTGTATATGGAGAAATTTTTTAAAAGTTGCGCCAAATCTTGGATATATGTTTAAATGTGATTTTATAGAGGTTTGTTTGACTTTACATAAATATTTTCCATAGGGGTATGGGAATGCGGTACAGAGAAGTCCGCTGATGCTGTGATTCTCCTGTGCTCCGCCGTTGGTGGGTCTGCTGTTTGCTTGCTGTTGCCGCTTCTGAATCTGCTGCTACTGCTATTTTAGCACTGCACTTTTTAATTTTTGTTTGTAAAATTTGTTGTTGTTTTAGATTGTATATTAATTTAGTTTATGCGCGTTTTAGACAGTAGTGTTGTTATTATAGATTTTGTGGATTGAAATTTTGTTTATGTTATATGAATGTTAGACTGTAGTGTGGTTATTGTAGTTCTCATGTACATTTTAAACTGTAGTGTTTTTGTGTAGTGCTCATGTATATTTTAAACTGTAGTGTTGTTGTTGTAATTTTTCTGTATGTTTTAGGCTGTTTTGTGGTTGTTGTAAAGATTATGTAATTTTTAATTTTTAATTTGTCACTTTTATACAATTCCTTAGCCTTTTGCACTAATTCTAGCCTTTTTAAAAATTGTTTTTCTTCTTTTTGCACTACGTTAAGTTTTAATTACTTTTAACCACTACTTCTGCACAGGTTTTTTTTTTACTTTAGTAAACTCGAAATTAAAGCGCGATTTAAAGGAAACTGTAATGGAGGTTCGAAAGCGCTGGCTCGAAGGACCATGTTTAACTCCATGCCGCGGGATGGACAGAAGTTTGAAAGAATTGAAAAGAAAAACGAAATATTTCGGGGTTTACGTTATAATACGTAGGGGTTTTTAATTGAATAAAAAAAGGGGTGAATTTACAATTCAAATAATTAAATTTCACAATATTTATAGAGTTGGGGTCGCGGAATTGCGGTGTCTCTACCGAGCGCTTTCAATGGACGGTCTGCTGCCGTCAGTTCGCTCTCTGTCCAAGGCACAGATGAACCAGATATCCAACTCTCACACTAGCGCTAAAATATCACCAATACAATCACAAAAAGAACGATAGACTTTTTCCATATCTGGTTACGGGTACCCAGGTATTCGGCTTTTCTGATATCGGTATCCCATCTGTATTCAACCAAACCTATGTTATTGTAACAATTTGATTGTTATTTCAGTTTGAATAAATGTGCTGATATTTTTTGTGTATATTAAATATTTTATTTTGTTGCTTTTGTCGCGTGGGAACCAGGTACTCGAAAACATCTGTAGTCGATAGCCGTGTCGTGCAATTTATTTGTATGCCCTATCAATTGTAAGATAGGAGCGTCAGTTGCAAGATAAGAGCTATCCGCTGTATCGAATTCCCAATTTAAACCTCCCTCACACTGATAGCGTACGTGTGATTCGCAATGTATTTTGTTTCTGTAATTCCTTACAGAGTTGCATTCGCAAAAATTCTTTTGTTTACATTTCGGACCAACAACTGTCAAACCTCAAAAATTTGTTCGCAGTGGGTTGGGAATTCGACACAGCGGATAGCGCTTACTTTACAGCTGATCGGCATTTTATGGGGATACAAATAAATTGCACGACACGGCTATCGATTACTGACGCCATCGCGTACTCGGTTCCCACGCGACAAAAGCAACAAAATAAAATATTTGGTGTATACACGAAATATCAGCACATATATTCAAACTGAAGTAAGAATCAAATTGTTACAATTATACAAGTTTGGACGAGTACTGATGGAATACTTATATCAAAAAACCGAATACCTGGCTACCCGTAACCAAATATGGAAAAACTCGTTCTTATATTTGTGAATGTAGTGCTGATTTTTTAGCGCTAGTGTGCGAGTTGGATATCTAGTAGTCATCTGTGGCTGCGCCTCTGCCGTCATCGAACGATCTAACGTTACTTCTGCGGCGTCGAGTGCCGTGCATTGTTCTCGCGCCAGCGACCGACCATGTGCAAGTTCGGTTGATGCTGTTGTGGTTTTCGGTATGCCAGCTGGTGTCGAGCGTTGTTGTTGTTTTTGGCATGCCAGCTAGTGTCGTGCGCATCTCCCGTTGTTGTGGCACGGTGCGTTGTTTTTGTACGTTTCGAAGGCCCATTGGTGACGTGTGTAATGTTGGTTCTTCTTTGTTGTCGCTTTGTCATCTCTCTGTTTCTTTGTTGGTATTTATAGTAGCTGTTGCTTTGAGGGGAATTCGATGGATATAGGGTGAGGTGTACCTTTGGACTGAATTGTATGGTCAAAACTGACCCTACGAAAAAATGATATTTCTCAAAAAACGCAAAAAATCGCAACTTGAAATTGACTAATTAAACAGACAATTCTTTACTCTACACGTTTATGATAATTTAAACACGGCCAAATACGGCCAATAGTTTAAAAGCTTATCCAAAGTTAATTTTTAACTAAAAAATTTTATATAAAAGGTTACGCTAGAAAAATGAGTTTTTCCAAAAAAAAAAATAAAAATTTTAACAAGGTTGCCTACGAAAAAATGATATTTCTCAAAAAACGCAAAAAATCGCAAATTGAAATTGACAAATTAAACAGAAAATTCTTTACTATACACATTTATGATAATTTAAACACGGCCAAATACGGCCAATAGTTTAAAAGCTTATCCAAAGTCAATTTTTAACTAAAATATTTTTATTAAAGGTTATGTTAGAATAATGAGTTTTTCCAGGAAAAAAAATTTTTTTTACAAAACTTTTCTCTTGAATTATCATGTACTTACTTTCATCTTTCTTCTCCATATTTAATTGATATTAATGTAGGAATGCTTTCTCGATGGCCCCCCGCTTTGTCTACTTTATTGAAACTCTCACTTTATTTCAATAACGTTATAATGTGATTTATTAAATAATACTACGCATACTGCGATGCGCCGCGTTCGATGGTCGAGTGTCAACTGTCCTCGTCAGCAGTCGGGCGTAAACTCACGCGTTCGTTAATGTAGTTAAGTATTCAAATGTGTCGTTAACTATCAGTGTGCGTCTCGTCAAATCACGTCGTCCACGCAGGTTTGCATTTTGTCAGTAGTCTCAACAGGAATTCCCACATTAATATGTGCTATTTTAATTAATTTAAACACTTGCGAAACTTCGGTAAAATTCACTGCCGCCATCGTTTGTTTTTTACCAAATCCAATTACACAGTTATTTGACCTAATGTTTTCTTTATCAAATACCATTTAAAAAAAATTCATTTTTGCAAGTGCGAAAAATTAATTTTGGGCTCAAAAATGGGTAAAATTACCTATAGTGCATTGTGAAGAATATGAATAAATGAAATGAGCTATCGAACAAATGTTCAACTAGAATCATCGAAATGAAAGTGAGCGAGAAGCTCTAGAATATCAAGTGAACTTCGTGAAATATCGAAATGGAAGACAATTCAACTGCAACTTGCAGTCTGCAGGATGCTGAATAGTACAAATAATTGTAGCAGTGATTTGAATTGTAAATCTCTAAATTCACTCGCGCTGTAGGGCCATTTATTTATTTATTTAATACATATATGTTTTAATAAATTTTCTCAGTAACGTTCAGCCGGTTTATGTGTTTCATGTTCAAATAAATGCTGCGATCAATAAAAATAGCAACAATCAATCACTTTCGAAGAATTCTATTGTCAACGCCAATTACGATGTAATGCCATAAAATATATTTCATAATTTTCAAACCATAAGCCTATTGTTGCTACTTTAGAATCAAATATCACAACTTCTAATGCAACTGATGAAAATTATATTACTGAATTAAGTAAATAAAATTTCTACCATTAGAAGTGTTGAATTTATTTACATAAGACACCTACACAATATAACATATATAATGATTATCAATCAAGCAAAGCACGAATTTAATTTAATTGCCAAAAAAAAATTTTACTTCAGCCGTGTGGTCTAAGCGCACGTGTTTTATTTAACATTGCGATGTCCTAGGCAGTAGTCAGTCGATGACCCCTGGATTACTTTTCAACTAACTTAGGGCGGGATTCACAGTGGCAATTTAAATCTAATTTGCGAATTGAGTTTAAGGTGCTTATTTTGTAAATCCCAACGCCTCACTTCACCCTGCGTTCACTAATTTGGTATTGTGTAAAACGCATCACCTCACTCAGTGACTGCTCGCGTTGTCTTACGTAGTTTCATATGAAAATCGGTATCGCGTAAAACGCAACGCGGCGCATTCACTCACATGAACTGTCAAATCGTTCACTTGGGTTTGTACTCGCGTTCAGTTTTTTAAACGCAAAATTTTTGGTAATTTCGAGTGAAAATTGATTTGTGGTAATCTGCAGAAGCAAATAATAAGTATTGTAATACTTTTTATAGACAAATACTAAAGAAAAAAGGTACAAAAAAAAGAAAATACTAGCATTGCGGTTGAGGATCGAAATCACAAAAAAAAAAAAGAAATGTATCGGCGATGGGGGTTGAACTCGCAACTTCTCGCGTGCTAGTCGAACGCTCTAACCACTAGGCTACGGGAGGTATGCAATGGAGGCTGCAAATTTTGTGTGTTTTGTATTTGGCTGATAAATTAAGAAAAATACAACTCTTTTTCGTAAGAACTTGACAGCTCAAGTGATGCCGTAAGACAACGAACGCAATTACGCCGTGATTTACAAAATGCCGTTTTTTGATCCCGGCGTTGGCTTCGTTCTCGCGTTGCGTTCGATCACGGTGATTTATACGGTAAGGCCGTAAATCTAGTTTAACTTTCCTTGAGTTTCACAGTGCATTTATTTAAATACGGAATATTTGACATTTGAAGGTTGGCACAACTTGCCAAAAACTTATGTTCAATTATGGAGGCAGCGCGAATTAAAAACTGTTGTGGTTTTCGGTATGCCAGCTGGTGTCGAGCGTTGTTGTTGTTTTTGGCATGCCAGCTAGTGTCGTGCGCATCTCCCGTTGTTGTGGCACGGTGCGTTGTTTTTGTACGTTTCGAAGGCCCATTGGTGACGTGTGTAATGTTGGTTCTTCTTTGTTGTCGCTTTGTCATCTCTCTGTTTCTTTGTTGGTATTTATAGTAGCTGTTGCTTTGAGGGGAATTCGATGGATATAGGGTGAGGTGTACCTTTGGACTGAATTGTATGGTCAAAACTGACCCTACGAAAAAATGATATTTCTCAAAAAACGCAAAAAATCGCAACTTGAAATTGACTAATTAAACAGACAATTCTTTACTCTACACGTTTATGATAATTTAAACACGGCCAAATACGGCCAATAGTTTAAAAGCTTATCCAAAGTTAATTTTTAACTAAAAAATTTTATATAAAAGGTTACGCTAGAAAAATGAGTTTTTCCAAAAAAAAAAAATTAAAATTTTAACAAGGTTGCCTACGAAAAAATGATATTTCTCAAAAAACGCAAAAAATCGCAACTTGAAATTGACAAATTAAACAGAAAATTCTTTACTATACACATTTATGATAATTTAAACACGGCCAAATACGGCCAATAGTTTAAAAGCTTATCCAAAGTCAATTTTTAACTAAAATATTTTTATTAAAGGTTATGTTAGAATAATGAGTTTTTCCAGGAAAAAAAATTTTTTTTACAAAACTTTTCTCTTGAATTATCATGTACTTACTTTCATCTTTCTTCTCCATATTTAATTGATATTAATGTAGGAATGCTTTCTCGATGGCCCCCCGCTTTGTCTACTTTATTGAAACTCTCACTTTATTTCAATAACGTTATAATGTGATTTATTAAATAATACTACGCATACTGCGATGCGCCGCGTTCGATGGTCGAGTGTCAACTGTCCTCGTCAGCAGTCGGGCGTAAACTCACGCGTTCGTTAATGTCGTTAAGTATTCAAATGTGTCGTTAACTATCAGTGTGCGTCTCGTCAAATCACGTCGTCCACGCAGGTTTGCATTTTGTCAGTAGTCTCGACAGGAATTCCCACATCCGGCCATCCTACGTCTTCATCCGGCCTGGATGAATTCCGTCCATCTCAGCCTGGCCTCGTACCGCTTTCGCTTAACGGCTATTTGCGTATCCACCTTCTACTCCATCCCGCTGTCAGAGCCCAGCCCCGCTATCGCTCTACAGCACACTCACTGTACCAACTACTTTCTCGTAGTTCACACTCACGTACTCACAGTACCAACTACTCGCTCGCAGTTCGCTGTCGGCATACAACTTCACCCTCGCTGCCTCACACAGCCTCTCTCGCTGCCTAATCGCAGCCAATTACTCTCTCGTCGCTGTTACTAACTCTCTCGTCACAGTCACTAACTCTTTCGTCGCAGTCACTAACATTCTATCGCGTCCTCACGTACTCCGTCTCTGTCCATGTCGTTTTCGTCCGGTTACAATTTAACTTAAAAATATTACAAATGTAAGAAAGTTTAGGTATTGAATTATGATACAAAATATTTAGCGATATAAAATGTTGAATTTGAATTGAATAATGAACTTGATTATAAAATAAGTATTAAGATTTCACGTACATAGCGGCACAGTTTTTGAATTTGAAATTAGTTATATAAGGAAAATGCTCGCAACAGCAGCATGCCTACTCATCAACAGCAGTACTATTTTACTTATATCTTTTTTACAAAACTTTCTCCTCTTCTCTGCTGGTCTTTTCATGCAAGATTATTTGCCTCGTCAAACAGTTCTTCGTTTTCCCGTTTGCTGCTGCTGCTTCACTCTGCCTCCTCAGTCTCTCTGCTCACTCTGCGCTTTGCCGTCGCAATTTCGCTTTCTCTGCAACCGCCGTCTATACATGATTTTGCTTAGTGGCTATTCAATGTATCAACAGCTTCTTTCTGCTTACTCGGCTTCTCTGCTCACTCGGCTTCTCTTTTGCTGCTTCGAAACTTCTCTCACTTCTTACTCGCAGCCGCTGTCTGTCCACAGAACACTCTCGTTCATCTCCGTACTGTTTTCGCTTGGTGGCTACTTACTGTACCAACTGCTTCATGCAGTTTCGCTGTCGGCATACAGCTTCACCATCTCTGCTCACTCGCAGTCGCTGTCGGCATACAGCTTCACCATCTCTGCTCACTCGCAGTCGCTGTCGGCATACAGCTTCACCATCTCTGCTTCACACGTAGTCGCTGTCGGCATACAGCTTCACCATCTCTGCTCACTGGCAGTCGCTGTCCATCCTCAGAACACTCTCGTTCGCTCGTTCGTCTTCGTACTGTTTTCGCTTGGTGGCTACTCACTGTACCAACTGCTTCGCGCAGTTTCGCTGTCGGCATACAGCTTCACCTTCTCTGCTCACTCGCAGTCGCTGTCGGCATACAGCTTCACCATCTCTGCTTCACGCAGCCACTGTCCATCCACAGAACACTCTCGTTCGCTCGTTCGTCTTCGTATTGTTTTCGCTTGGTGGCTACTCACTGTACCAACTGCTTCGCGCAGTTTCGCTGTCGGCATACAGCTTCACCTTCTCTGCTTACTCGCAGCCCGTACTTTGGTGCAGTCCGCAACTTTTCGATCGCTGCAGTCCACAGCCCTAACGCCCGTCGTTGCCGTCTGCAACTTCGCAGTCAGAAATCATCCCTTATTTCCACAGATCGCAATGGGTAGCGCCGTTGCTCTCTGCTCTGCTTCTACGCCGCTCTGTGTTTATTTCAGCGCTTCACTCTGCTACTGCGCTGCTTCCAACTGCCACTTACTTGCAACTGTACTTTGCTTGTTGTCGTCCGAAACCTTCTATCAGGAATCCACCGTTGTTTTCCCGCAGATCGCAATGGTTAGCGCCGTTGCTCTCTGTCCGCTGCCACAATGCTTTTCGAGCATTTTTTCACAAGTTGTCCATTTCTTTACCAATTTCATCTGCAGTTGGCTTCTGCATGCTTCTGTCTCTTTTTTCTCGCTTCAAAGCTATTCTAAGCCTTCCTTCACTTATTGTTCATTTTCTTCACTCTCTTTGCGGGGAGGCTATCCCACTTCTGACACCACTTGTAGGAATGCTTTCTCGATGGCCCATGGCCCCGATGGCTTTGTCTACTTTATTGAAACTCTCACTTTATTTCAATAACGTTATAATGTGATTTATTAAATAATACTACGCATACTGCAATGCGTCGCGTTCGATGGTCGAGTGTCAACTGTCCTCGTCAGCAGTCGGGCGTAAACTCACGCGTTCGTTAATGTCGTTAAGTATTCAAATGTGTCGTTAACTATCAGTGTGCGTCTCGTCAAATCACGTCGTCCACGCAGGTTTGCATTTTGTCAGTAGTCTCGACAGGAATTCCCACATTAATATGTGCTATTTTAATTAATTTAAACACTTGCGAAACTTCGGTAAAATTCACTGCCGCCATCGTTTGTTTTTTACCAAATCCAATTACACAGTTATTTGACCTAATGTTTTCTTTATCAAATATCATTTAAAAAAAATTCATTTTTGCAAGTGCGAAAAATTAATTTTGGCCTCAAAAATGGGTAAAATTACCTATAGTGCATTGTGAAGAATATGAATAAATGAAATGAGCTATCGAACAAATGTTCAACTAGAATCATCGAAATGAAAGTGAGCGAGAAGCTCTAGAATATCAAGTGAACTTCGTGAAATATCGAAATGGAAGACAATTCAACTGCAACTTGCAGTCTGCAGGATGCTGAATAGTACAAATAATTGTAGCAGTGATTTGAATTGTAAATCTCTAAATTCACTCGCGCTGTAGGGCCATTTATTTATTTATTTAATACATATATGTTTTAATAAATTTTCTCAGTAACGTTCAGCCGGTTTATGTGTTTCATGTTCAAATAAATGCTGCGATCAATAAAAATAGCAACAATCAATCACTTTCGAAGAATTCTATTGTCAACGCCAATTACGATGTAATGCCATAAAATATATTTCATAATTTTCAAACCATAAGCCTATTGTTGCTACTTTAGAATCAAATATCACAACTTCTAATGCAACTGATGAAAATTATATTACTGAATTAAGTAAATAAAATTTCTACCATTAGAAGTGTTGAATTTATTTACATAAGACACCTACACAATATAACATATATAATGATTATCAATCAAGCAAAGCACGAATTTAATTTAATTGCCAAAAAAAAATTTTACTTCAGCCGTGTGGTCTAAGCGCACGTGTTTTTTTTAACATTGCGATGTCCTAGGCAGTAGTCAGTCCCGATGACCCCTGGATTACTTTTCAACTAACTTAGGGCGGGATTCACAGTGGCTATTTAAATCTAATTTGCGAATTGAGTTTAAGGTGCTTATTTTGTAAATCCCAACGCCTCACTTCACCCTGCGTTCACTAATTTGGTATTGTGTAAAACGCATCACCTCACTCAGTGACTGCTCGCGTTGTCTTACGTAGTTTCATATGAAAATCGGTACCGCGTAAAACGCAACGCGGCGCATTCACTCACATGAACTGTCAAATCGTTCACTTGGGTTTGTACTCGCGTTCAGTTTTTTAAACGCAAAATTTTTGGTAATTTCGAGTGAAAATTGATTTGTGGTAATCTGCAGAAGCAAATAATAAGTATTGTAATACTTTTTATAGACAAATACTAAAGAAAAAAGTACAAAAAAAAGAAAATACTAGCATTGCGGTTGAGGATCGAAATCACAAAAAAAAAAAGAAATGTATCGGCGATGGGGGTTGAACTCGCAACTTCTCGCGTGCTAGTCGAACGCTCTAACCACTAGGCTACGGGAGGTATGCAATGGAAGCTGCAAATTTTGTGTGTTTTGTATTTGGCTGATAAATTAAGAAAAATACAACTCTTTTTCGTAAGAACTTGACAGTTCAAGTGATGCCGTAAGACAACGAACGCAATTACGCCGTGATTTACAAAATGCCGTTTTTTGATCCCGGCGTTGGCTTCGTGTAGGCCGTAAGGCCGTAAATCTAGTTTAACTTTCCTTGAGTTTCACAGTGCATTTATTTAAATACGGAATATTTGACATTTGAAGGTTGGCACAACTTGCCAAAAACTTATGTTCAATTATGGAGGCAGCGCGAACTAAAAACTGTTGTGGTTTTCGGTATGCCAGCTGGTGTCGAGCGTTGTTGTTGTTTTTGGCATGCCAGCTAGTGTCGTGCGCATCTCCCGTTGTTGTGGCACGGTGCGTTGTTTTTGTACGTTTCGAAGGCCCATTGGTGACGTGTGTAATGTTGGTTCTTCTTTGTTGTCGCTTTGTCATCTCTCTGTTTCTTTGTTGGTATTTATAGTAGCTGTTGCTTTGAGGGGAATTCGATGGATATAGGGTGAGGTGTACCTTTGGACTGAATTGTATGGTCAAAACTGACCCTACGAAAAAATGATATTTCTCAAAAAACGCAAAAAATCGCAACTTGAAATTGACTAATTAAACAGACAATTCTTTACTCTACACGTTTATGATAATTTAAACACGGCCAAATACGGCCAATAGTTTAAAAGCTTATCCAAAGTTAATTTTTAACTAAAAAATTTTATATAAAAGGTTACGCTAGAAAAATGAGTTTTTCCAACAAAAAAAATAAAAATTTTAACAAGGTTGCCTACGAAAAAATGATATTTCTCAAAAAACGCGAAAAATCGCAACTTGAAATTGACAAATTAAACAGAAAATTCTTTACTCTACACATTTATGATAATTTAAACACGGCCAAATACGGCCAATAGTTTAAAAGCTTATCCAAAGTCAATTTTTAACTAAAATGTTTTTATTAAAGGTTATGTTAGAATAATGAGTTTTTCCAGGAAAAAAAATTTTTTTTACAAAACTTTTCTCTTGAATTATCATGTACTTACTTTCATCTTTCTTCTCCATATTTAATTGATATTAATGTAGGAATGCTTTCTCGATGGCCCCCCGCTTTGTCTACTTTATTGAAACTCTCACTTTATTTCAATAACGTTATAATGTGATTTATTAAATAATACTACGCATACTGCGATGCGCCGCGTTCGATGGTCGAGTGTCAACTGTCCTCGTCAGCAGTCGGGCGTAAACTCACGCGTTCGTTAATGTCGTTAAGTATTCAAATGTGTCGTTAACTATCAGTGTGCGTCTCGTCAAATCACGTCGTCCACGCAGGTTTGCATTTTGTCAGTAGTCTCGACAGGAATTCCCACATCCGGCCATCCTACGTCTTCATCCGGCCTGGATGAATTCCGTCCATCTCAGCCTGACCTCGTACCGCTTTCGCTTAACGGCTATTTGCGTATCCACCTTCTACTCCATCCCGCTGTCAGAGCCCAGCCCCGCTATCGCTCTACAGCACACTCACTGTACCAACTACTTTCTCGTAGTTCACACTCACGTACTCACAGTACCAACTACTCGCTCGCAGTTCGCTGTCGGCATACAACTTCACCCTCGCTGCCTCACACAGCCTCTCTCGCTGCCTAATCGCAGCCAATTACTCTCTCGTCGCTGTTACTAACTCTCTCGTCACAGTCACTAACTCTTTCGTCGCAGTCACTAACATTCTATCGCGTCCTCACGTACTCCGTCTCTGTCCATGTCGTTTTCGTCCGGTTACAATTTAACTTAAAAATATTACAAATGTAAGAAAGTTTAGGTATTGAATTATGATACAAAATATTTAGCGATATAAAATGTTGAATTTGAATTGAATAATGAACTTGATTATAAAATAAGTATTAAGATTTCACGTACATAGCGGCACAGTTTTTGAATTTGAAATTAGTTATATAAGGAAAATGCTCGCAACAGCAGCATGCCTACTCATCAACAGCAGTACTATTTTACTTATATCTTTTTTACAAAACTTTCTCCTCTTCTCTGCTGGTCTTTTCATGCAAGATTATTTGCCTCGTCAAACAGTTCTTCGTTTTCCCGTTTGCTGCTGCTGCTTCACTCTGCCTCCTCAGTCTCTCTGCTCACTCTGCGCTTTGCCGTCGCAATTTCGCTTTCTCTGCAACCGCCGTCTATACATGATTTTGCTTAGTGGCTATTCAATGTATCAACAGCTTCTTTCTGCTTACTCGGCTTCTCTGCTCACTCGGCTTCTCTTTTGCTGCTTCGAAACTTCTCTCACTTCTTACTCGCAGCCGCTGTCCGTCCACAGAACACTCTCGTTCATCTCCGTACTGTTTTCGCTTGGTGGCTACTTACTGTACCAACTGCTTCATGCAGTTTCGCTGTCGGCATACAGCTTCACCATCTCTGCTCACTCGCAGTCGCTGTCGGCATACAGCTTCACCATCTCTGCTCACTCGCAGTCGCTGTCGGCATACAGCTTCACCATCTCTGCTTCACACGTAGTCGCTGTCGGCATACAGCTTCACCATCTCTGCTCACTCGCAGTCGCTGTCCATCCTCAGAACACTCTCGTTCGCTCGTTCGTCTTCGTACTGTTTTCGCTTGGTGGCTACTCACTGTACCAACTGCTTCGCGCAGTTTCGCTGTCGGCATACAGCTTCACCTTCTCTGCTCACTCGCAGTCGCTGTCGGCATACAGCTTCACCATCTCTGCTTCACGCAGCCACTGTCCATCCACAGAACACTCTCGTTCGCTCGTTCGTCTTCGTATTGTTTTCGCTTGGTGGCTACTCACTGTACCAACTGCTTCGCGCAGTTTCGCTGTCGGCATACAGCTTCACCTTCTCTGCTTACTCGCAGCCCGTACTTTGGTGCAGTCCGCAACTTTTCGATCGCTGCAGTCCACAGCCCTAACGCCCGTCGTTGCCGTCTGCAACTTCGCAGTCAGAAATCATCCCTTATTTCCACAGATCGCAATGGTTAGCGCCGTTGCTCTCTGCTCTGCTTCTACGCCGCTCTGTGTTTATTTCAGCGCTTCACTCTGCTACTGCGCTGCTTCCAACTGCCACTTACTTGCAACTGTACTTTGCTTGTTGTCGTCCGAAACCTTCTATCAGGAATCCACCGTTGTTTTCCCGCAGATCGCAATGGTTAGCGCCGTTGCTCTCTGTCCGCTGCCACAATGCTTTTCGAGCATTTTTTCACAAGTTGTCCATTTCTTTACCAATTTCATCTGCAGTTGGCTTCTGCATGCTTCTGTCTCTTTTTTCTCGCTTCAAAGCTTCTAAGACTTCCTTCACTTATTGTTCATTTTTCTTCACTCTCTTTGCGGGGAGGCTATCCCACTTCTGACACCACTTGTAGGAATGCTTTCTCGATGGCCCATGGCCCCGATGGCTTTGTCTACTTTATTGAAACTCTCACTTTATTTCAATAACGTTATAATGTGATTTATTAAATAATACTACGCATACTGCGATGCGTCGCGTTCGATGGTCGAGTGTCAACTGTCCTCGTCAGCAGTCGGGCGTAAACTCACGCGTTCGTTAATGTCGTTAAGTATTCAAATGTGTCGTTAACTATCAGTGTGCGTCTCGTCAAATCACGTCGTCCACGCAGGTTTGCATTTTGTCAGTAGTCTCGACAGGAATTCCCACATTAATATGTGCTATTTTAATTAATTTAAACACTTGCGAAACTTCGGTAAAATTCACTGCCGCCATCGTTTGTTTTTTACCAAATCCAATTACACAGTTATTTGACCTAATGTTTTCTTTATCAAATACCATTTAAAAAAAATTCATTTTTGCAAGTGCGAAAAATTAATTTTGGCCTCAAAAATGGGTAAAATTACCTATAGTGCATTGTTAAGAATATGAATAAATGAAATGAGCTATCGAACAAATGTTCAACTAGAATCATCGAAATGAAAGTGAGCGAGAAGCTCTAGAATATCAAGTGAACTTCGTGAAATATCGAAATGGAAGACAATTCAACTGCAACTTGCAGTCTGCAGGATGCTGAATAGCACAAATAATTGTAGCAGTGATTTGAATTGTAAATCTCTAAATTCACTCGCGCTGTAGGGCCATTTATTTATTTATTTAATACATATATGTTTTAATAAATTTTCTCAGTAACGTTCAGCCGGTTTATGTGTTTCATGTTCAAATAAATGCTGCGATCAATAAAAATAGCAACAATCAATCACTTTCGAAGAATTCTATTGTCAACGCCAATTACGATGTAATGCCATAAAATATATTTCATAATTTTCAAACCATAAGCCTATTGTTGCTACTTTAGAATCAAATATCACAACTTCTAATGCAACTGATGAAAATTATATTACTGAATTAAGTAAATAAAGTTTCTACCATTAGAAGTGTTGAATTTATTTACATAAGACACCTACACAATATAACATATATAATGATTATCAATCAAGCAAAGCACGAATTTAATTTAATTGCCAAAAAAAAATTTTACTTCAGCCGTGTGGTCTAAGCGCACGTGTTTTTTTTAACATTGCGATGTCCTAGGCAGTAGTCAGTCCCGATGACCCCTGGATTACTTTTCAACTAACTTAGGGCGGGATTCACAGTGGCTATTTAAATCTAATTTGCGAATTGAGTTTAAGGTGCTTATTTTGTAAATCCCAACGCCTCACTTCACCCTGCGTTCACTAATTTGGTATTGTGTAAAACGCATCACCTCACTCAGTGACTGCTCGCGTTGTCTTACGTAGTTTCATATGAAAATCGGTACCGCGTAAAACGCAACGCGGCGCATTCACTCACATGAACTGTCAAATCGTTCACTTGGGTTTGTACTCGCGTTCAGTTTTTTAAACGCAAAATTTTTGGTAATTTCGAGTGAAAATTGATTTGTGGTAATCTGCAGAAGCAAATAATAAGTATTGTAATACTTTTTATAGACAAATACTAAAGAAAAAAGTACAAAAAAAAGAAAATACTAGCATTGCGGTTGAGGATCGAAATCACAAAAAAAAAAAGAAATGTATCGGCGATGGGGGTTGAACTCGCAACTTCTCGCGTGCTAGTCGAACGCTCTAACCACTAGGCTACGGGAGGTATGCAATGGAAGCTGCAAATTTTGTGTGTTTTGTATTTGGCTGATAAATTAAGAAAAATACAACTCTTTTTCGTAAGAACTTGACAGCTCAAGTGATGCCGTAAGACAACGAACGCAATTACGCCGTGATTTACAAAATGCCGTTTTTTGATCCCGGCGTTGGCTTCGTGTTCGCGTTGCGTTCGATCACGGTGATTTATACGGTAAGGCCGTAAATCTAGTTTAACTTTCCTTGAGTTTCACAGTGCATTTATTTAAATACGGAATATTTGACATTTGAAGGTTGGCACAACTTGCCAAAAACTTATGTTCAATTATGGAGGCAGCGCGAACTAAAAATTTTTCGTCGGCCGAAAGAAGTGAATTATTGGATATTGTGCAAAGAATCCACAGTTTATATTATTTATGATACTACGGGATCATTTATATGTGCTATACCACACGGTTTCCGTGGATTTTTTTAAATTCTGTGCTTTTTGTGGGGATGATTTTTTCCGAATCAACTGATGCGAATTTCGCTCTGATTCTGTTTCACTGGCCAAAATTCCACGACGACTGCCGTCAGGTCGCCATTATTCGCCGCGTAAAATTCGTCTCGCGAGTTGATTGTGTTTAAAGCTTAAGTGTGTTATTTTCGTAGTCGACTACTGAATTGCTTATAGGGTCATTTTAAAAAACCGAAAAAAAAATTATTTCCTTTGGTATCGGTATCTTAACCCATCCGAGACATTAGTACAAAAAAGTTACTCAACATTTTTACGTACCAAGCAATTTTTATTTTCAGTAATGAAAGTATTACTAACCGCACGTGTGTTACATTTTTTATAACAAATAGTGTTTATAAAACTATTTTTAATATTTTTTTTATCACGTTTGAGTTTGTTATTAAGTTTATTTGGTTTGTGAATTCTGTTCAAATGTTTTATCCGAAAGTGTATACGGTATTGTTTGGTAATGCAATATCATTACACTTATAAATTAAATTGTAAATAGCAACAGTTGGGCATTGATATTTTTTTCTTATTGATTTTTCTTCAAACGAAAACTCAAATTGAAAACGGGTTAATATTTTTGACAATTATAAGGTATGGCAATAGAATGTCATTGCTATCTGGCACACTTGAAATTATTACACTATGATCAGCATTAGCTGTTACGAGTCAAAATTACTTGGCTGCTACTATTTTGCTCTTAACAAATACATAATGTAAAATTTTTCTCAAGCGATTTTTTAAGTGGTGCGTAGAGCCCAAACTTATGATCACGCATTGCAGCTTGTCATTTTGTCACACATGCTGTACCATGTAAACCCTGCTAAAGAGGTGTTTGCAGCTCTCAAGAAAAGCGAAAACTCCATATAAAAAAACGCCAACAAAATGCTCAAGAAATTTCCTTGCGTCAAAATTACTTGACCCCGATTGCAGCTCTCAAGAAATCTGCTACGAAATTTACTACTTTTTTCCAGTGGAAATGTGCATAGGGTAACTCAGGTTTTGGCAAGGAATAATGTTTAAAACATTATTACTTTAAGAGGTGTTTGCAGCTCTCAAGAAATCGCTCAAGAAAAATTTTGCATTATTCCTTGAGGGCAAAATAGTAGTGGCCAAGTAATTTTGGCAGCTAACAGCTGATGCAAATCAAAGCAAAATGTCGTTAAATGAAGATTGGTAAGTTTTCACAATATTTACTATTATTTGATTAATGCATTATTTATATATATTTTTCAGGCATAAAATGGTGTCCGTACTAAATACCGCAATATTGGTGGTTTGTGCGGAACAATTAGAATCGGAAGAAAGCAAGAGTAAGCTAAATCTAATCTAATCTTTTCATCAGAAAATTTGTTGAGGCGCTTTTGGCGTTTTGGCGCACTTCGCGGTGTATTTTCCGAGTTTTCCATGGCTGAAAATAAGATAATAGATTAAGATAATTTAAAATCGAAAATAAATCAAAATATTTTGCAAATTTACAACCTAAAATGAACATTTAGGGCCAGTTTCACAGTGGATGTTTAAACTCTGATTGCAGTTTAAATAGGGAATTTCAGTTTCACAGTGGGAAGTTAAATACCATTTAAATGCCCGGTTGTGGGCATTTAAGTACGGCACAGAGTTGCAATCGAAAACAAATAAACAGCTGATTTCGGATGTGCAGGCAAGCTGCGTCGACAATATTGCAATTTATAAGCGGCCAAATTAAACATACAACTGCATGGTGTAGCACATATAAATGATCCCGTAGTATTATAAATAATATAAACTGTGGATTCTTTGAAGAATATCCAATAATTCACTTCTTTCGGCCGACGAAAAATTTTTAGCTCGCGCTGCCTCCATAATTGAACAATTGAACATATGTTTTTGGCAAGTTGTGCTGTGTTCAATTGTCAAATATTCGAAGTTGCCATTCATTATTCCGTATTTAAATAAATGCACTGTGAAACTCAAGAAAAGTTAAACTAGATTTAAACTCAATTCGCAAATTAGATTTAAACATCCACTGAGAAACTGGCCCTTAATGTTTTGCTTACCTCTTTCGCTTGTTATTTGCTGTTGAAAGTCTTCTTCTTGTTAAAGTAATAATGTTTCAAACATTATTCCTTGCCAAAACCTGAGTTACCCTATGCACATTTCCACTGGAAAAAAGTAGTAAAGGTCAAGTAATTTTGACGCAAGGAAATTTCTTGAGCATTTTGTTGGCGTTTTTTTATATGGAGTTTTCGCTTTTCTTGAGAGCTGCAAACACCTCTTTAACAAGAAGAAGACTTTCAACAGCAAATAACAAGCGAAAGAGGTAAGCAAAACATTAAATGTTCATTTTAGGTTGTAAATTTGCAAAATATTTTGATTTATTTTAGATTTTCAACTGTCTTAATCTATTATCTTATTTTCAGACATGGAAAACTCGAAAAATACACCGCGAAGTGCGCCAAAACACCAAAAGCGCCTCAACAAATTTTCTGATGTCGCTGCTTCATTTTGCCAAGGAACGGCTCCATCCGGAGAATTCACAATCTTTTAGAATGTTTCGCAAACATTTTCCATAATCGGAAGATCTTCCGCGACAGTTGCTTAAATGCGTTTGCATCAATGAGCCCTCTAGGTGTTCGTTGCTTTCCCATTCTCCATTCACCCAATTCCTGTTATTGCCTTCGAAACCTGCAGATGTTTCTGCGCAGTATGCCATCCGACTTCTATTTAGCAAGTAATTGTGCAGACAACAACAGGCCGAAACGATTTTTTGAGCTCGGGCAGGACCGCAAAATAGAGTTTTCCTAAGGCACAGCCATCTCGAACTCAAAATTCCGAACCCATTCTCAATCCACCGCCTTGCTCTACTTAGCCTGTAGTTGAAAATGCGTTCCTCCTGCCTGAAAAATATATATTAATAAAGTATTAATCAAATAATAATAAATTTTTTTTAAACTTACCAGTCTTCATTTAACGACATTTTGCTTTGATTTGCATCAGCTGTTAGCTGTCAAAATTACTTGGCCACTACTATTTTGCCCTCAAGGAATAATGCAAAATTTTTCTTGAGCGATTTCTTGAGAGCTGCAAACACCTCTTAAAGGGGTTTTAGCAGCTCTCAAGAAATCGCTCAAGAAAAATTTTGCATTATTGCTAAAGAGGTCTACGCAGCTCTCAAGAAAAGCGAAAACTCCATATAAAAAAACGCCAACAAAATGCTCAAGAAATTTCCTTGCGTCAAAATTACTTGACCCCTATCGCAGTTCTCAAGAAATCTGCTACGAAATTTACTACTTTTTTCCAGTGGAAATGTGCATAGGGTAACTCAGGTTTTGGTAAGGAATAATGTTTGAAACATTATTACTTTACCAAGAAGAAGACTTTCAACAGCAAATAACAAGCGAAAGAGGTAAGCAAAACATTAAATGTTCATTTTAGGTTGTAAATTTGCAAAATATTTTGATTTATTTTCGATTTTAAATTATCTTAATCTATTATCTTATTTTCAGCCATGGAAAACTCGGAAAATACACCGCGAAGTGCGCCAAAACGCCAAAAGCGCCTCAACAAATTTTCTGATGAAAAGATTAGATTAGATTTAGCTTACTCTTGCTTTCTTCCGATTCTAATTGTTCCGCACAAACCACCAATATTGCGGTATTTAGTACGGACACCATTTTATGCCTGAAAAATATATATAAATAATGCATTAATCAAATAATAGTAAATATTGTGAAAACTTACCAATCTTCATTTAACGACATTTTGCTTTGATTTGCATCAGCTGTTAGCTGTCAAAATTATTCGGCCACTACTATTTTGCCCTCAAGGAATAATGCAAAATTTTTCTTGAGCGATTTCTTGAGAGCTGCAAACACCTCTTAAAGTAATAAAGTTTCAAACATTATTCCTTGCCAAAACCTGAGTTACCCTATGCACATTTCCACTGGAAAAAAGTAGTAAATTTCGTAGTATATTTCTTGAGAGCTGCAATAGGGGTCAAGTAATTTTGACGCAAGGAAATTTCTTGAGCATTTTGTTGGCGTTTTTTTATATGGAGTTTTCGCTTTTCTTGAGAGCTGCAAACACCCCTTTAACAAGAAGAAGACTTTCAACAGCTAATAACAAGCGAAAGAGGTTAGCAAACATAAAATTTTCATTTTCGATTGTAAATTTTTAAAATATTTTTATTTATTTTAGATTTTCAATTATCTTAATCTATTATCTTATTTTCAGACATGGAAAACTCGGAAAATACACCGCGAAGTTCGCCAAAACGCCAAAAGCGCCTCAACAAACCCAATACCCTTTAGATTTAGTTTGCTTGTTGCTTTCTTCCGATTCTAATTGTTCCGCACAAACCACCAATATTACGGTATTTAGTACGGACACCATATTATGCCTGAAAAATATATTTAAATAATGCATTAATCAAATAATAGTAAATTTTGTGAAAACTTACCAATCTTCATTTAACGACATTTTGCTTTGATTTGCATCAGCTGTTAGCTGTCAAAATTACTTGGCCACTACTATTTTGCCCTCAAGGAATAATGCAAAATTTTTCTTGAGCGATTTCTTGAGAGCTGCGTAGACCTAGCACATATATTAAAACTGAAATAACAATCAAATGGTTACAATAACATAGGTTTGGTCGAATACAGATGGGATACCGATATCAGAAAAGCCGAATACCTGGGTACCCGTAACCAGATATGGAAAAAGTCTATCGTGTATTTTGTGATTGTATTGGTGATTTTTTAGCGCTAGTGTGAGTGTCGGATATCTGGTAGTAATCTGTGTCAAAGTCACTACACATTCGTTCATTGTTTGCGGAAAACATTTATTGAATTAAAATTTTGTTTGCCGAAAATGGACGCCTATGAGAAAAGTGACAATGTCAACCGAGATGAATTGATTTTGCAACAACAAAGAGAAATCGAAAAAGAGGTACACATTTCGCTACTGGCGCCTGTTTGATAGAGGCGCCAGCCTTTTTTAATTTTTTATTTTAACTGCTTTAAATTCTATCATTGCAGATTTGCGATTCAACGCCGCTAGTCAGTGACCAATTACCGGTAACATGTCTAAATCCGGAGTACTTAGGGGACGTTGTGTTCACTTCGAAAATTCAGGACCTTGCTGGAAAATATAAATTCATGCGTCGTACGCGCCCAGACGGCAACTGTTTTTTTCGGGCATTCGCTTACGCCTACTTGGAATACCTTATCTCTAATAAGGATGACTATGAGCAATTTCGGAAGTTAATCGAGTGCTCCAAAGATAAATTAGTGCAATTGGGCTTTCCCCGTTTCACATTAGAAGATTTTCATGAAACTGTTAGCACGCACCCGCATCTGTTTCTTCAATTAAACTGTTTCCTTTATTTACAGTTTATGGAGGTGGTGAAACGCGTAAACCCGATGACCGATGTTAGCAAGGAACAAATCCGCGCCGAACTTCACAAAGTATTTAACGAGCAAGGCTATTCAGATTATATTGTAGTCTATTTGAGATTGTTGACTTCGGGAAAGCTGCAGGAGGAAGCGGAGTTTTATCAGAATTTCATTGAGGGGAATTATACAATAGAAGAGTTCCGGCACCAGGAGGTGGAACCCATGTATAAGGAGTCTGACCACATCCACATCATTGCTCTTTGTACAGCCTTAGGTGTGGGGGTGCGTGTTGAGTACATGGACCGGGGAGAAGGCGGCTCTGTTAAGGCACACGATTTTCCCGAAGGCGTGGATCCAAAAGTGTTCCTCATCTATAGACCTGGCCACTATGACATTCTATACCCCGATTAGATGCATGATTAATAGCAAGAATCATTGTTTTTATTAGTTTCAATGTCCAATTTAAAAAATTATTTGCACGCTCATCACTTACATTTATTTTTATTGGTAAATTCTTTATGTTTACAAACACCCCAAATGTTAAAAACATTTACATTTGAGATAAAGATTGCATTCAATTATTGGTGTAGTAAAAAAACGATGTTTCAGTACGCATATGCATAGATACATTTGGCTGTATTTCTAATCGTTAGATGCGCTGCATAAGTTTAAAGCAGTCTGTTCCTAAACGCGAACAAAACATATGTATTTGCATTTGTAAGTGCCCCCTGTTCCTGACCGCAAGCATCTAGTAATAGAGTCTGACCGAACGTTCGGCCAAAAAGGTTCGGTCTTGGCTCCTAAAAGGCCGAGTTTTTAGCCGAACAGTTGAGGAAAAAATCGTATTGTTTTAAACAAAATTGAAATTTTTTAAAACTTTTTATTGATTTTTCATAAATCAGCTGCTTAATGTAGATATTTATACTTCAAATTAATTCTTTCTTATAATAAAACGTATTTTTTCCTATAAATGTATAAATTTTTTCATTAAAATCAATTTTTTTTTGCATATATATTCGAAAGGTTCGGTCTCGGCCGAACATTAAAAAAAAGGCCGAAGTACGGTTTCGGTCAAAATTTCGGGTTCAGTCGGGCTCTATCTAGCAATCGACAAGCATCAGATGCGCAAACTGCTCAAATTTTGCTGTTAATTTCGGCTACACTAAGGGCCAGTTTCTCAGTGGATGTTTAAATCTAATTTGCGAATTGAGTTTAAATCTAGTTTAACTTTTCTTGAGTTTCACAGTGCATTTATTTAAATACGGAATAATGAATGGCAACTTCGAATATTTGACAATTGAACACAGCACAACTTGCCAAAAACATATGTTCAATTGTTCAATTATGGAGGCAGCGCGAGCTAAAAATTTTTCGTCGGCCGAAAGAAGTGAATTATTGGATATTCTTCAAAGAATCCACAGTTTATATTATTTATAATACTACGGGATCATTTATATGTGCTACACCATGCAGTTGTATGTTTAATTTGGCCGCTTATAAATTGCAATATTGTCGACGCAGCTTGCCTGCACATCCGAAATCAGCTGTTTATTTGTTTTCGATTGCAACTCTGTGCCGTACTTAAATGCCCACAACCGGGCATTTAAATTGTATTTAACTTCCCACTGTGAAACTGAAATTCCCTATTTAAACTGCAATCAGAGTTTAAACATCCACTGAGAAACTGGCCCTAAAACTTATAGGTCGCGATTAAACTGAGAAAAAAGTTTTATAAAATATTTCGCGGTACTGGGATTTGGATTTGTTACTAAAAAATTCGTTGAATATCGCTGACAAAATGTACAAAAGCTTTAACCAACATTTTTTACGAAACACATTTTTTACAGTTTCTGGTAGTCTATAAAAAAATATACCTCAAAAAATATTAAGGCCTAACCATTATAGACTGTTAGCTTCAGATGGCTCACGAATTGGTATGACTTCAAGCAAATCATACGGGCTAGCTGACTCCAGTGCGACTACCAGTTGTACATTCCCCACGGAAACAGCTGGTTTGCTTACAAAAATTGTATGTGCGAAGAAAATGACAGCAGTAAAAATGGCAAACGAATAGGAATATTCGTTTTTTACTCAATAAATGAATTTCGTGCAAATACATAAGTGCCTGTACGAGAAGCGCGATGCTTATTACTCCAAGAAAATTTCAAAATTTCGCATGCACAAATTTTCGAACGCTACGCGGAGCAAATTAAATATCTTCCTTTTTTGATTAAAACAACAATAAAATTTATTTAATAGACAAACAAAATATAATTTTATATATTCAAACTGAAATAATAATCTAATGTTATACATAATTATATATGTTTGGTCGAATACTGTTGGAATCAAAGAACGGCATTGGGTGATTGCAAAAACGTTCATACGCGATCAACTAAAAAACATGCCTTTGCGTTCAAGCGATCAAACATGCACGAGCACACATGTTCCCTGTTGATTATTTTGATCAAGAATAAAACTCAAAAGGCACAAATGAACGAGTGTGAACGCGTTTGAGTTTTTGCATGTGATCGCAGAGAGGGAGAAAGAGAGTGAGACCAACAGTAAAATACATAGTTTTATAACAACAAAACAATATTGAAACCAACGGCCTTTGCTCAAACATGTTGAATTTACGTTTGTTCAGCCCAATCACACTCACTTGAATCATAGAGTAGAATAGAGGCCCAACCAGTGTTGCCAGAGATCTAGCTCCAAAAATCCCATTTACTTATGCGAAACGCCCTCTTTATCCCATTTAAAAAATCAAAAATCCCGGAAAAAAATCCCACTTCGATAACAATTTATAAATATGTATACTTATGTATATTGGTAGCAAAATGTATAAAGGCCCTAACTAACATTTTTTACGAAAAATTTTTTTTTAGTTTCTGGTAGCCTATATTAAAATACACATCCTCACAAGAGGATCCATTTAGAGTCTTAAGGGGTGTTTGCAGCTCTCAAGAAAAGCGAAAACTCCATATAAAAAAACGCCAACAAAATGCTCAAGAAATTTCCTTGCGTCAAAATTACTTGACCCCTATTGCAGCTCTCAAGAAATCTGGTACGAAATTTACTACTTTTTTCCAGTGGAAATGTGCATAGGGTAACTCAGGTTTTGGCAAGGAATAATGTTTCAAACATTATTACTTTAACAAGAAGAAGACTTTCAACAGCAAATAACAAGCGAAAGAGGTAAGCAAAACATTAAATGTTAATTTTAGGTTGTAAATTTGCAAAATATTTTATATTTCAATTATCTTAATCTATTATCTTATTTTCAGACATGGAAAACTCGGAAAACACACCGCAAAGTGCGCCGAAACACCAAAAGCGCCTCAACAAATTTTCTGATGTCGAATTTAGCTTGCTTGTTGCTTTCTTCCGATTCTAATAGCTCCGCACAAACCACCAATATTGCGGTATTTAGTACGGACACCATATTATGCCTGAAAAATATATATAAATAATGCATTAATCAAATAATAGTAAATTTTGTGAAAACTTACCAATCTTCATTTAACGACATTTTGCTTTGATTTGCATCAGCTGTTAGCTGTCAAAATTACTTGGCCACTACTATTTTGCCCTCAAGGAATAATGCAAAATTTTTCTTGAGCGATTTCTTGAGAGCTGCAAACACCTCTTTAAAGCCAAAAATTACGATTTTATAGCTAATACAAGAAAGCACTTTCTATGTACATGCTATGAAATGTTATGTTTTTTTGTTTCTCCTGTTAAATTTCCGAAATGTTAGTTGCCATTTTGCCAGCGATTTTTTTAAACAAACATAAAGAACAAAATAATTGTTGTTTAAAGCAAAACGCTGAAGGTTACACTTAAATTCAGTGCTAATAATAAAATATTTACAGT
The DNA here is from genome assembly GCA_963457695.1 of Neria commutata. Taxonomy (NCBI): domain Eukaryota; kingdom Metazoa; phylum Arthropoda; class Insecta; order Diptera; family Micropezidae; genus Neria; species Neria commutata. The sequence continues at coordinate 28,831,539 of OY735246.1, forward strand.
TATTAATAAATAAACAAAAGAAGTTTAAGAAATAGGTATTGGCTCAAAAATCCCATTTTTAGACTCAAAATCCCGCTCGCCCTTTAAAGGTACAAATATCCCGAAATATGGGCGAAATCCCTGGTTCTGGCAACACTTGGCCCAACTCTTTCAAGATGCGCTTACGCTCACTAACACTAGCACAAAACGTCTCGTTTTCGCCTCACGTACGCGCTAATACTTGCAAAATTGACACATACCATCACATTATTCATCTCTTTTCTGAGCGTAAAAAAACCTATCTGGGGTGAAATTCAATAAAAAGTACGCGACTGGGGTGAAATAGGACGCGACTGGGGGGAACTTTTCTTGCGCTCTTTGTCTGAGGTGGAAAAGCCTCTTTTAGGGATGCCAACTTTTATTCCTTCTGCAGTTCAATAAACAAATTAGCCCAATTCACAATCTTGTGCAAATGGTCTGGGATTTTTGCAATTGACAGTTTGGTAGCAAACTACTGTCAAAACTAGTGTAGTTTTGCTACAAAACTGTCAATTGTAAAAATCCCAGACCATTTGCACAAGATTGTGAATTGGGCTATTATAAAATAAGGCATCTATCTATGTACGAGGGTATTATATTGCAGAGATTTCAGTGTGAAATATGACAACAAGCTTTGCAGCTTGCAGGAACTGCAGGAAGAAGTCACATAAAATGTTATTATGAAGTGGAAAAATTGTCATTCATAATGTTAATGTTATTATTATAAGCTTTATATTAACTTCACTTCAGGTATGTAGTGGAATCTAGTAATCAATTTTTCACCCACTTCCCGACTACTTACAGATCTGAAACTTTGCATACATACGTAAACACGATGACAATACATGAATCAACTAATATAAAAATTATAACTTTAAACAAAGTTATTAGCGAAACTGCAATAGCCAATCAGAGCATAGATAGAAGAAGAAGCACGTAGGGACAGACGTAGTTGTTTGGTTGATGGTGGTTTGTAATTCTCGTTTGCTTTATACAGTTCTGTAGTCAGTCTTCATTTACTTTCATTGCAGATGGTGGTTTGTAATTCTCGTTTGCTTTATAGTTGGACGGTGATTACACCCTACTTTCTTGTGTTCAAGTTAAGACTATACTTCATAGGATCAATCTGTAGTCAGTCTTCATTTACTTTCATTGCAAAATGAAGTAAGTATGTATTTCTGCACCCGCGATGAGGAGGTATATTGTTTTACTTGTAGCATTGCTTTACAAGAAAATTGCTCTTCAACAAAGGCATTCATATTAATCAAACAGTAAAATATGTACTGACAAAATTTTAGAAATAGTCAAAAATATACATGTACATATGTTTGCAAAGGGCGAATTGACACATATGTATATTGTGTATGTAAATACACATGCATATATAATAGAATTTCGTTTTTATAAGCTTTATATTAACTTCACTTTCTGTCGGTATGTCAGCGGTATGTCGTCAAATCTAGTAATCAATTTTTCACCCACTTCCCGACTACTTAGAGATCTGAAACTTTGCATACATGCCTAATCTAGAGCCCAATACACGAATCAATAAATTTTATGGGCGTAGGACGAGGGGCGTGGCACTTTTTTATAAACTCCAGATTTGTGTATAACTTTAGAACTACACATCACACATCAATGAAACTCGGTAGGAACTTACTACATATCCATATCCTTCTACTGAGAAAATAAGGGGGGCACTGGATAAGGGGGCGTGGCACCCCCCATACAAACAAAATTTTTGATCTCGATTAGCTTTGGAACTAAAGGTCGTGCAGCATTGAAATTTCGTATGCAGTCGCCTCTTGGATGTGTCGTCCCACTGGTAAAATTTTATGAGCGTAGGATAAGGGGCGTGGCACTTTTTTATCAACTCCAGATTCGTGTATAACTTTAGAACTACACATCACACATCAATGAAACTCGGTAGGAACTTACTACATATCCATATCCTTCTACTGAGAAAATAAGGCGTGCACTGGATAAGGGGGCGTGGCACCGCCCATACAAACCAAATTTTTGAGCTCGATTAACTTTGGAACTAAAGGTCGTGCAGCATTGAAATTTCGTAAGCAGTCGCCTCTTGGATGTGTCGTCCCACTGGTACTTTTTTATCAACTCCAGATTCGTGTATAACTTTAGAACTACACATCACACATCAATGAAACTCGGTAGGAACTTACTACATATCCATATCCTTCTACTGAGAAAATAAGGCGGGCACTGGATAAGGGGGCGTGGCACCCCCCATACAAACAAAATTTTTGATCTCGATTAGCTTTGGAACTAAAGGTCGTGCAGCATTGAAATTTCGTATGCAGTCGCCTCTTGGATGTGTCGTCCCACTGGTAAAATTGTATGGGCGTAGGATAAGGGGCGTGGCACTTTTTATCAACTCCAGATTCGTGTATAACTTTAGAACTACACATCACACATCAATGAAACTCGGTAGGAACTTACTACATATCCATATCCTTCTACTGAGAAAATAAGGCGTGCACTGGATAAGGGGGCGTGGCACCGCCCATACAAACCAAATTTTTGATCTCGATTAGCTTTGGAACTAAAGGTCGTGCAGCATTGAAATTTCGTATGCAATCGCCTCTTGGATGTGTCGTCCCACTGGTAAAATTGTATGGGCGTAGGATAAGGGGCGTGGCACTTTTTTATCAACTCCAGATTCGTGTATAACTTTAGAACTACACATCACACATCAATGAAACTCGGTAGGAACTTACTACATATCCATATCCTTCTACTGAGAAAATAAGGCGTGCACTGGATAAGGGGGCGTGGCACCGCCCATACAAACCAAATTTTTGATCTCGATTAGCTTTGGAACTAAAGGTCGTGCAGCATTGAAATTTCGTATGCAGTCGCCTCTTGGATGTGTCGTCCCACTGGTAAAATTTTATGGGCGTAGGACAAGGGGCGTTCAGTTTATAATTATAGGTACACCACACATGAATGAAAAACGATAGGAACTTACTTGCCGCGCCCTGCTGGCAAAATAGCAACAACTCACCGCGTCACAAATATGCCACGAATATTAGGGTCGATCACTGCCGTATTATTTGTTAAATTGAGGATATGACATATGACGATAGGAAACACTGTGAATACCCTAAATATTGTGTACTGCTCTGCAAGTTTAAAATTCTTTTTGCGAAAAATTTCAGAGCTCTAAAATTGAATTTATGGAAGACTAAAAAGTAGAAAATAAAATTATATAAAAAAAAACTTTTTAAAAATAAGCTTTAATGTACTAAAAAGTAGAAAATAAGTTGTTTCCAAGTCACCTGTATCTTACTATTAATAAAAGCTTGTGCGCTCAATATCCATATTCAAAATATCTTTCATTACTAGAATCTATTTGCAAAAAATTATTTAAATAAAATATTGTGGTAACTGTTTGACAAATATTGAACACATGAGCGCCCCAAGCTTTTAGGGATAGTAAGATACAGGTGACTTGGAAACAACTTATTTTCTACTTTTTAGTACATTAAAGCTTATTTTTAAAAAGTTTTTTTTATATAATTTTTTTTTGTATAAGATGCAATTTATACTACATTTGCAAGAGCAATTATTAGATTTCTTTGTATAATGTTTTAGAACTCTAAAACTTAATTTAGCCATTTAATTAAAATAGCTGAGGTTTGTTTTTGGGTTTTATTGTTTTTGGGTTTTATTAAAGTTATCCTTCAAGCAAAGCATTCATCTCGTGCCTAAAACCTAGAGAACTGATCTTATTTAATCTTTTTACAAACGCTTGGCAACTCAGATCGAGAACGAACTCACCAGCATTTTCAATCCGTTTCCCTCACTCCTACTTTCTTTCGCTTCGGCTACAAGACGAAGCAACAGCAATGCAATGGTGAACTCACAGCATAATGCGTGTGAACATAAAAAATGCAAATTCTCTGAGCGAGCAAAAGAGTTGGGCCTCTATTCTACTCTATGACTTGAATGACGCACTCGCTAGCATGGTGTCGATTTTATTCAACACTGATTTTTGCTGAATGAATAATTGTGAGTAGGAATTTTCGTGCATGATGATATCAAGGAAAATGTGATTTTTGCAGTTCTCTGGTTGAAATACCGATATCTGAAACAACCGAGTTCCTGGTTAAGAGGTCTACGCAGCTCTCAAGAAAAGCGAAAACTCCATATAAAAAAACGCCAACAAAATGCTCAAGTAATTTCCTTGTGCCAAAATTACTTGACCCCTATCTCAGTTCTCAAGAAATTTGCTACGAAACTTACTACTTTTTTTCAGTGGAAATGTGCATAGGATAACTCAGGTTTTGGCAAGTAATAATCATGCATGTTCCAGAATCCGATTCGGATTCGAAGTGGATTTGATTCCACATTTTGGTGTTCTGCATTCCGATTTTCGGAAATATTTTACCGATGCAACCCTGTTTTAAAATCCGAATTCTTCGAATTTATTCCGATGACCTAACTGCCAGTGGAATTAGAATTAGAATGAAATAAAAAGACTTAAATCGGTTGTGATAGTCTTTAGATAATTCAATAATGCTTTTTTTATTGAATTGAATTCATTTCTTTTATTTTGAACCAATTTTCACAATGCAGCATAATGATATGTAATTACATGAGACTGAAATTACACGACCAATTTTATGCAGCACACAGCAAACGTTAATTACATTAACAACTCTTCTTGGATTCTGTTGCAGAATCCCAAGCAAACAGCTGAAACGGTCTTTGATACACCGATTGTTCGTTCGATAACATTAAGCATCAAATCTGAAAAATCTGGAAGTTATTTATTGGTTATCTTCTATAATTTTGAAAACTTCGTACGAAGAATCCGGCAATTCCATGGTATTGCTGCGATCCCGCAGAATTTCCTGCTTCAGCTTTGTCCGCTTTTACACGATGCGACTCGGCCCCGGCGATTTTTTCGCATTCCGCTTTGAAATCGCGCATAGCTTTTACACGATGCGACTCGCTGGTGTCGAGCATTTTGACAGTAGAATTTGCAGCTGGTTTTATTTGTGTAATTTGTAAACATTTAAAGCACTTATTCCACTCCTTGCTCATTTTTTTCTTTATATTTACTTTTATGCGTAAAGTTCTGTAAATTTTTCAGTTTATTTGCAATACGTATTCACTCGATTTCAAGTTTTAATTTACAGTCGACAGCGCGAAGCGCGAAAACGAATAAAGAGGAACGTCAGAAAATCAGAAAATCGCAGCACAATCGCTGCCCGAGCGATTTTGCGCGTTCCCCTGTCGTTTCACCCCTCTTTCCTACATTCTTCCGTGTCTCCGGGGCCGAGTCGCATCGTGTAAAAGCGGACTTTTCAGCAACCAACAACGCCAGCAAAACGGCAGCACTTATTTTGGTTTACTTTGTTATTTTTTCTATAGTTTCCAAGAAAAATACAAAAAAATTTTCAAATTTGAATTACTTTTCTTTCTGCTTTTATTTTGTGTCAACACAAAATAGCTGATACGAATTGGTTTGGTTCGGATTCGAAAGTCATTTCGAAAGGGGCAATTTCATTCGGATTGTGGAACACCATTTTAAATCCGAATCGGATTTCAATTCCGATTCCGAAGCAATTCCGATTCGGATTCTGGAACATGCCTGAATGTTTGAAACTTTATTACTTTAACAAGAAGAAGACTTTCAACAGCTAATAACAAGCGAAAGAGGTAAGCAAAACATTAAATGTTCATTTTAGGTTGTAAATTTGCAAAATATTTTGATTTATTTCAGAATTTCAATTATTTTAATCTATTATCTTATTTTCAGACATGGAAAACTCGGAAAATACACCGCGAAGTGCGCCAAAACGCCAAAAGCGCCTCAACAAATTTTCTGATGTCGAAAAACACAAGTTGGCGATTCTAATTGTTCCGCACAAACCACCAATATTGTGGTATTTATTACGGACACCATATTATGCCTGAAAAATATATATTAATAAAGTGTTAATCAAATAATAATAAATTTTGTGAAAACTTACCAATCTTTATTAACCGACATTTTGCTTCGATTTGCATCAGCTGTTAGCTGTCAAAATTACTTGGCCACTACTATTTTGCCCTCAAGGAATAATGCAAAATTTTTCTTGAGCGATTTCTTGAGACCTGCTAAGACCCCTTTAGTCAGCATTGCTTTTTTGTGTAAGATAACATTTTCATAAAATTCCCATGAAAAGGTATGGTTTTTGTAATTGTCTTTTTTAATGTTTGGCAATAAGTTTTAAAAAACAACTAAAAGAAAAACAAAAAAAAATTTAAGACTAAAATGAAAGAAGCGTGTGAGTTGCGCGAACAGCGGAAATAGAATGAACAGTTTTATTGAAATGTCATTAATGTTACATTGCATATTATAGCACAGATGGCGCTAGTGGGCTTGAACATAAATTAGGGTATTTTGATACAAATAACACCCCCACTATCAAAATATTATGCTAATTAACATTTACAATACCTAGGGCCAGTTTCACAGTGGATGTTTAAATCTAATTTGCGAATTGAGTTTAAATCTAGTTTAGCTTTTCTTGAGTTTCACAGTGCATTTATTTAAATACGGAATAATGAATGGCAACTTCGAATATTTGACAATTGAAGGTTGACACAACTTGCCAAAAACATATGTTCAATTGTTCAATTATGGAGGCAGCGCGAGCTAAAAATTTTTCGTCGGCCGAAAGAAGTGAATTATTGGATATTGTGCAAAGAATCCACAGTTTATATTATTTATAATACTACGGGATCATTTATATGTGCTATACCATGCAGTTTTATGTTTAATTTGATCTCTTATAAATTGCAATATTGTCGACGCAGCTTGCTTGCACATCCGAAATCAGCTGTTTATTTGTTTTCGATTGCAACTCTGTGCCGTACTTAAATATCCACAGTCGGCTATTTAAATCGTATTTAACTTCCAACTGTGAAACTGAAATTCCATATTTAAACTGCAATCAGAGTTTAAATATCCACTGTGAAACTGGCCCCTAATGTATTCATGAATTTATAATGTTTCATAGAGTTTAAGCTTTTCGTTAACATATCTGCAGGCATTTCTGATGTTGGCATATACTTAACCAAAACAAATTTGTTACAAATCATTTCTCTGCAGTAGTGATATCTTACTTCTATGTGCTTAGTTCTATTATGGAATACAGGATTAACTAACAATTTATGTGCACTCTGGTTGTCATTATACAATGTAATGGTGTACCAGTCATTAGTGATTTCATGTTGTAAGTTTCTTAGATATGTAATTTCTCTACAAGCTTCTGAGATAGCTACATATTCTGCCTCTGTACTAGATAAAGATATACATTTTTGTTTATTACAACTCCAAGAGATAACGGACCCTGCTAACATAAAACAGAAACCTGTATATGATTTTCTATCCTCATTACTATTGGCCCAGTCGGCATCAACATAACCTTCTATATTAGTTTGTTCATTCTTACTGTATCTCAAACCAATATTTTTAGTTCTTTTTAAATATTTCAATATTCTTTTTGCATATATCCAATGTTCATTTCCATTACAATTATTGAATTGACTCAGATAAGCTACAGAATAGGCAATATCTGGTCTGGTAAGTACGGCTAAATACATCAACCTGCCTATAAGTTGCTGGTATGGATTTTGAGCTTCAGAATTTACACTTTTTTCAAGCTTTAGTTTTGCCTCCATTGGAGTGTCAGCAGTTTTACATTCTGACATATTAAACTTATGCAACAATTGATCAATATAGTTTTCTTGACTTAAAGTAACAATATTATTTTTCTTATCAATATTTACTGACATACCAAGACATTGCTTTACTTGTCCAAGGTCTTTAATTTCAAAGTTATTACTCAATACCTCTTTCAAGCTGTTCATTTCACATTTGTCATTAGAAAAAATAAAAAAATCATCGACATAAAGTGTTACAATTGTTCTGGCATTTTTACCAATCTTTGTATACAAACAAGGTTCCAATTTTGATTTCATATAGCCATGTGTTAGCATGCAATTATCAACTTTCTTATGCCATGCTCTGGAAGCCTGTTTGAGACCATATATGGCCTTTTTTTTAGTTTAAGGACCTTTTTGTTGTTATCATCAGAGCCCACAAAACCAATCGGTTTTTGCATATATATGGTCTCGTCCAAGTCGCCATTCAAAAAAGCTGTTTTGACATCTAGGTGAATTACATCTAAATCCATTTGAACAGAAAGTGCAAACAATAATCTTAGCGTGCTGTGTCTGACTACAGGTGAGCATGTCTGTCTACGCGAGGCCACCCTGCAACGATAAGCTTTTGCCCCAGGCCAAAGCTGCCAACCTTAGAATATAAGCTTAGATTTAAGTCTATGATCTGAAACGATGTGGAAAGTGGAACATGGGGTCGGACCTTGAAATGTCCTCTTTTTCCTGGCACTCGTTATTTAACCCCGAAAAAGTATATACCTGCAGTTAAAAGGCAGAAGTTTAAATTACGCAAAGTCCACATTTTACCCGTGAAGAACCCCAAATTTACAGGACACCCGACGTCCGACCCCCGCCGCTAACCCCTCGCAAGATTAATTGTAAACTAGTGTAAGTAAAGTGTAAATAAAGGAAGAAATTCAATCGCACATAGTGCCAATAGAATTCTGTGGTTCTATTTAAACTGTTTCCGCACCAACACATATCGCCGCCCCGCTAGCTGTCCCAAAACTCTATAGCCTCACCGGTACTCCCGAAAGGCGTCCAACTTGGCACCCCGGCCAGTTGCGCCATATTCAATGTCTCTTCATAATCCACCCCATACCTTTGTGTATACCCTTTTGCAACCAGTCTTGCACGATAACGCACCTTATTTTCGCTGTCAGAGCAAAAGAGTTGGGCCTCTATTCTACTCTATGACTTGAATGACGCACTCGCTAGCATGGTGTCGATTTTATTCAACACTGATTTTTGCTGAATGAATAATTGTGAGTAGGAATTTTCGTGCATGATGATATCAAGGAAAATGTGATTTTTGCAGTTCTCTGGTTGGAATACCGATATCTGAAACAACCGAGTTCCTGGTTAAGAGGTCTACGCAGCTCTCAAGAAAAGCGAAAACTCCATATAAAAAAACGCCAACAAAATGCTCAAGTAATTTCCTTGTGCCAAAATTACTTGACCCCTATCTCAGTTCTCAAGAAATTTGCTACGAAACTTACTACTTTTTTTCAGTGGAAATGTGCATAGGATAACTCAGGTTTTGGCAAGTAATAATCATGCATGTTCCAGAATCCGATTCGGATTCGAAGTGGATTTGATTCCACATTTTGGTGTTCTGCATTCCGATTTTCGGAAATATTTTACCGATGCAACCCTGTTTTAAAATCCGAATGAGTTCGAACGCATTTGGATCGAAAATTTGGTGTTCTACATTCCGAAATTCGGAAATTTTCTTCGAATTTATTCCGATGACCTAACTGCCAGTGGAATTAGAATTAGAATGAAATAAAAAGACTTAAATCGGTTATGATAGTCTTTAGATAATTCAATAATGCTTTTTTTATTGAATTGAATTCATTTCTTTTATTTTGAACCAATTTTCACAATGCAGCATAATGATATGTAATTACATGAGACTGAAATTACACGACCAATTTTATGCAGCACACAGCAAACGTTAATTACATTAACAACTCTTCTTGGATTCTGTTGCAGAATCCCAAGCAAACAGCTGAAACGGTCTTTGATACACCGATTGTTCGTTCGATAACATTAAGCATCAAATCTGAAAAATCTGGAAGTTATTTATTGGTTATCTTCTATAATTTTGAAAACTTCGTACGAAGAATCCGGCAATTCCATGGTATTGCTGCGATCCCGCAGAATTTCCTGCTTCAGCTTTGTCCGCTTTTACACGATGCGACTCGGCCCCGGCGATTTTTTCGCATTCCGCTTTGAAATCGCGCATAGCTTTTACACGATGCGACTCGCTGGTGTCGAGCATTTTGACAGTAGAATTTGCAGCTGGTTTTATTTGTGTAATTTGTAAACATTTAAAGCACTTATTCCACTCCTTGCTAATTTTTTTCTTTATATTTACTTTTAAGCGTAAAGTTCTGTAAATTTTTCAGTTTATTTGCAATACGTATTCACTCGATTTCAAGTTTTAATTTACAGTCGACAGCGCGAAGCGCGAAAACGAATAAAGAGGAACGTCAGAAAATCAGGAAATCGCAGCACAATCGCTGCCCGAGCGATTTTGCGCGTTCCCCTGTCGTTTCACCCCTCTTTCCTACATTCTTCCGTGTCTCCGGGGCCGAGTCGCATCGTGTAAAAGCGGACTTTTCAGCAACCAACAACGCCAGCAAAACGGCAGCACTTATTTTGGTTTACTTTGTTATTTTTTCTATAGTTTCCAAGAAAAATACAAAAAAATTTTCAAATTTGAATTACTTTTCTTTCTGCTTTTATTTTGTGTCAACACAAAATAGCTGATACGAATTGGTTTGGTTCGGATTCGAAAGTCATTTCGAAAGGGGCAATTTCATTCGGATTGTGGAACACCATTTTAAATCCGAATCGGATTTCAATTCCGATTCCGAAGCAATTCCGATTCGGATTCTGGAACATGCCTGAATGTTTGAAACTTTATTACTTTAACAAGAAGAAGACTTTCAACAGCTAATAACAAGCGAAAGAGGTAAGCAAAACATTAAATGTTCATTTTAGGTTGTAAATTTGCAAAATATTTTGATTTATTTCAGAATTTCAATTATTTTAATCTATTATCTTATTTTCAGACATGGAAAACTCGGAAAATACACCGCGAAGTGCGCCAAAACGCCAAAAGCGCCTCAACAAATTTTCTGATGTCGAAAAACACAAGTTGGCGATTCTAATTGTTCCGCACAAACCACCAATATTGTGGTATTTATTACGGACACCATATTATGCCTGAAAAATATATATTAATAAAGTGTTAATCAAATAATAATAAATTTTGTGAAAACTTACCAATCTTCATTAACCGACATTTTGCTTCGATTTGCATCAGCTGTTAGCTGTCAAAATTACTTGGCCACTACTATTTTGCCCTCAAGGAATAATGCAAAATTTTTCTTGAGCGATTTCTTGAGACCTGCTAAGACCCCTTTAGTCAGCATTGCTTTTTTGTGTAAGATAACATTTTCATAAAATTCCCATGAAAAGGTATGGTTTTTGTAATTGTCTTTTTTAATGTTTGGCAATAAGTTTTAAAAAACAACTAAAAGAAAAACAAAAAAAAATTTAAGACTAAAATGAAAGAAGCGTGTGAGTTGCGCGAACAGCGGAAATAGAATGAACAGTTTTATTGAAATGTCATTAATGTTACATTGCATATTATAGCACAGATGGCGCTAGTGGGCTTGAACATAAATTAGGGTATTTTGATACAAATAACACCCCCACTATCAAAATATTATGCTAATTAACATTTACAATACCTAGGGCCAGTTTCACAGTGGATGTTTAAATCTAATTTGCGAATTGAGTTTAAATCTAGTTTAGCTTTTCTTGAGTTTCACAGTGCATTTATTTAAATACGGAATAATGAATGGCAACTTCGAATATTTGACAATTGAAGGTTGACACAACTTGCCAAAAACATATGTTCAATTGTTCAATTATGGAGGCAGCGCGAGCTAAAAATTTTTCGTCGGCCGAAAGAAGTGAATTATTGGATATTGTGCAAAGAATCCACAGTTTATATTATTTATAATACTACGGGATCATTTATATGTGCTATACCATGCAGTTTTATGTTTAATTTGATCTCTTATAAATTGCAATATTGTCGACGCAGCTTGCTTGCACATCCGAAATCAGCTGTTTATTTGTTTTCGATTGCAACTCTGTGCCGTACTTAAATATCCACAGTCGGCTATTTAAATCGTATTTAACTTCCAACTGTGAAACTGAAATTCCATATTTAAACTGCAATCAGAGTTTAAATATCCACTGTGAAACTGGCCCCTAATGTATTCATGAATTTATAATGTTTCATAGAGTTTAAGCTTTTCGTTAACATATCTGCAGGCATTTCTGATGTTGGCATATACTTAACCAAAACAAATTTGTTACAAATCATTTCTCTGCAGTAGTGATATCTTACTTCTATGTGCTTAGTTCTATTATGGAATACAGGATTAACTAACAATTTATGTGCACTCTGGTTGTCATTATACAATGTAATGGTGTACCAGTCATTAGTGATTTCATGTTGTAAGTTTCTTAGATATGTAATTTCTCTACAAGCTTCTGAGATAGCTACATATTCTGCCTCTGTACTAGATAAAGATATACATTTTTGTTTATTACAACTCCAAGAGATAACGGACCCTGCTAACATAAAACAGAAACCTGTATATGATTTTCTATCCTCATTACTATTGGCCCAGTCGGCATCAACATAACCTTCTATATTAGTTTGTTCATTCTTACTGTATCTCAAACCAATATTTTTAGTTCTTTTTAAATATTTCAATATTCTTTTTGCATATATCCAATGTTCATTTCCATTACAATTATTGAATTGACTCAGATAAGCTACAGAATAGGCAATATCTGGTCTGGTAAGTACGGCTAAATACATCAACCTGCCTATAAGTTGCTGGTATGGATTTTGAGCTTCAGAATTTACACTTTTTTCAAGCTTTAGTTTTGCCTCCATTGGAGTGTCAGCAGTTTTACATTCTGACATATTAAACTTATGCAACAATTGATCAATATAGTTTTCTTGACTTAAAGTAACAATATTATTTTTCTTATCAATATTTACTGACATACCAAGACATTGCTTTACTTGTCCAAGGTCTTTAATTTCAAAGTTATTACTCAATACCTCTTTCAAGCTGTTCATTTCACATTTGTCATTAGAAAAAATAAAAAAATCATCGACATAAAGTGTTACAATTGTTCTGGCATTTTTACCAATCTTTGTATACAAACAAGGTTCCAATTTTGATTTCATATAGCCATGTGTTAGCATGCAATTATCAACTTTCTTATGCCATGCTCTGGAAGCCTGTTTGAGACCATATATGGCCTTTTTTTTAGTTTAAGGACCTTTTTGTTGTTATCATCAGAGCCCACAAAACCAATCGGTTTTTGCATATATATGGTCTCGTCCAAGTCGCCATTCAAAAAAGCTGTTTTGACATCTAGGTGAATTACATCTAAATCCATTTGAACAGAAAGTGCAAACAATAATCTTAGCGTGCTGTGTCTGACTACAGGTGAGCATGTCTGTCTACGCGAGGCCACCCTGCAACGATAAGCTTTTGCCCCAGGCCAAAGCTGCCAACCTTAGAATATAAGCTTAGATTTAAGTCTATGATCTGAAACGATGTGGAAAGTGGAACATGGGGTCGGACCTTGAAATGTCCTCTTTTTCCTGGCACTCGTTATTTAACCCCGAAAAAGTATATACCTGCAGTTAAAAGGCAGAAGTTTAAATTACGCAAAGTCCACATTTTACCCGTGAAGAACCCCAAATTTACAGGACACCCGACGTCCGACCCCCGCCGCTAACCCCTCGCAAGATTAATTGTAAACTAGTGTAAGTAAAGTGTAAATAAAGGAAGAAATTCAATCGCACATAGTGCCAATAGAATTCTGTGGTTCTATTTAAACTGTTTCCGCACCAACACATATCGCCGCCCCGCTAGCTGTCCCAAAACTCTATAGCCTCACCGGTACTCCCGAAAGGCGTCCAACTTGGCACCCCGGCCAGTTGCGCCATATTCAATGTCTCTTCATAATCCACCCCATACCTTTGTGTATACCCTTTTGCAACCAGTCTTGCACGATAACGCACTTTATTTTCGCTGTCAGTTTTCTTTTTAAGAACCCATTTGCACTTCACCAAAGTTCCATTACTGGGAGCATCTACCACTTCCCACGCATTATTATTTTCGAAACATTGCAATTCTTCAGTTACAGCTTGTTGCCAATGTTCTTTTTCCGGTCCCTGTAAGGCTTCTTCTAATGTCAATTCATTAACATACAAGTTAATATTTTCAGTGCACAAATTTTAAAAACCGTATCTATTTGGCTTTTTCCTTTCTCTTGCTGGTAACGTTATTGGATGTATTTCTGAATTTGAATTTTCTGCAACAGCGATCGAATCCTCACTCGGTATATAAGTCCCATCATTTGGATCTGCTGCTTGGGTGGAGCTGAATGAGTCATCTGATTGACTATCATCCCCCACTGAATCTTGACAAATTAGTGTTTCTTCCTCATCTGCGTGTTCTTTCTCATCGACTTCAACCAAACTCACCGCATTCAGCTTGTTTTCGATGATGACTACATCTCTACTTGTAGTAATCGTTTGGGTCCTCGGGTTGAACAATATATATCCTTTGATATCATCAGGATAACCCACAAGGATGCATTTTTCAGACTTTTTATCCCATTTGCGTCTCTTTTCTTTGGGAACGTGCAACATCACAGTACTGCCAAATATTCTAATATGACAAAGGTTTGGTTTCGTGTTCGTCCACACCTCATAGGGTGTACGGTCGTTTAACCTCGCTTTTATTATTCGATTCTGTAAATAAACCGCAGTGTTGACAGAATCGGCCCAAAATTTTTTGTCTAAGCCAGCTTCAAACAAAAGACATCTGGCTTTTTCAACGATCGTCCTATTCATGCGCTCGCTAACCCCATTTTGCTGAGGTGTGTACGGATTCGTTTTCTGATGAGTTATTCCCATCCTTTTCAAATAATTGTCAAAATCTGCATTGCAAAATTCTCCGCCATTATCACTACGTATAATTTTTATTTTCTTCTCTAGCTGATTTTCAACTATCATTTTGTATTGTTTAAAATATGTAAGAGCTTCGTTCTTGTGTTTTAGAAAATAAACATGGGTCATGCGGCTGTAATCATCAATAAAAAGAAGAAAGTACCTTGAACCTCCAAGGGAAGTATTTTCCATTGGGCCGCAGATATCCGTTTGCACTATGTTCAGCAGCTCAGTACTCCTGTTGCCCTCATGAGGAAAAGGCAATCGGCTTTGCTTGCCTTCACAGCATACTACACAATTCATCTTATTTATATCTGCTTTCTTGTCGAGTATAACCCCTTCCACAGCATTCTGCATTTTATTCATGTAGCTGCTATTCACATGTCCCAATCTTCGATGCCAAATATCGCCGGATTCTACCACAGCTGCTGTAAAATATGTTGGCATATTTAGTTTATAAAAGCCATTTGAGAGTGAGGCTGTAGCTATAAGATTGTTGTTTTTGTTGTAGATCTCACAACCGTCGCTCTTAAAAACCACTTTGTTCCCTTTTCTTATTAATTGACTTACAGACAACAGATTCGTGGTTAAACTCGGAACACACAAGACATCCTCCACCATAACCTCAAATTCGCACGTTTCAGTGCAAGTCATGATTTTGACATTGCCTGAGCATAGTACTGGGACTTTGGTTTCATTTGCTACAACAATTTCTCTTGTGCAGCCAGAGTACGATGCATCGATAATCCACAGCTCATTTGTCGTCAAGTGTGTACTGGCGCCGGAATCAATGTACCAATCGCTTTTGTTGAACTCTCCATTAAAAAACACAGCACTGAATGCATTTCTTTGTTTTCCTTGATACATTTTTGCATTCACAGCACCTTTATCAAAATGGCTGTATTCCTAAACGTACTTATGCAAAGCAGTGCTGCGCCCCCAATGCTCTACTGATTTGTTTTCTGAGTGCTACTGCGATGCATTGCATAAATTAGGTTGGCAGCACTTATTAGTTTGGGAACGCACTTTATGCTCAACATTGCTTTTGCAAAATGGAAATTGTAAAAAACTACATATTTAACGCATTTTTGCATTTGAGTAGCGAATAAACTTCCTAGCAACTCTAAATTAATTGTAAAATTGAGAAAAAGGAGGCGAAATTCAACCGCGTCCTAGAA
This sequence comes from Neria commutata, assembly GCA_963457695.1. Taxonomy (NCBI): domain Eukaryota; kingdom Metazoa; phylum Arthropoda; class Insecta; order Diptera; family Micropezidae; genus Neria; species Neria commutata. The sequence goes on from OY735246.1 coordinate 28,847,502, forward strand.
GTTTCAGTGCAGCCGAAAAAACATAACCTAACTAATCACAAAGCATCAACAAAATTTGTGATGAGCAGTTTGCGCATTCGATGCTTATCGACAACTTGATACCTGCGTTTAGGAACAGGGTGCACGTGCAAAGTTTTTATGTTTGCGTTTAGGAACATACTGCTTTGTACTTATGCAGCGCAACTGACGTTTAGGAATACAGCCAATTTGTGCACTGATTACGATAATGGCCAGTTTGCTTACACTTGTAGCATCTGACAGTTTTTACAGCCGACTGTGACGTTTGAGTGCCATCATTATAGTTTCGCACCCTTGGCTTTTCATCCGTGCTTCGAACCATTGGTTTTTCATTTCTTTTGTGTTGGTAATGATGGGAACTCACTAATGCACTGTCTACATAGCTGTCTACTGGCTCCATATCAATCAATTTTGCCTTAATTGCATCTGTTGTGATTGCCATACCTGAATGTTCAATGGCCATAATCATGGGCGTATATTTTTCAGTTAATCCAGCTAGCAATATTGAGCCAATCCACTCGTCGTTCAACTTGAATCCAGTTCCAGCCAACTTCTGACCTGCTTCTACTATTTGTGTAACGTATGAAGTCATTGACGTACAATTATCCAGACGGATAGATATGAGGTTTCTTAATAGGCTTATTCTCCTTGTGAAGCCCGAATCGTCAAACAGCCCCTTCAATTTTTCCCACAGCTCCTTGGTTGTGCTGACCTCCTTGATGTGGACGTAGATGCTCGGGTCTATTGTTAATATCAGCTTCGCTCTGGTTTTCGCATCATCTGCAGCTCCAGTAGAGGGTTGGTCTTCCTCTGGTTTTATACAACCAAGCCTTCCCTCCAACACGAGGAAATTCTCTGCAGCGAAACACCACTCACTGTAGTTCTCGCGGCCCTTTAGCTTAGGTACGCTTACTAAGTAATTCGAGTTCGTAGCCATGATGACAGAAATTTCTATTTCGCTTTATTAACTAAATTAAAGACCGATTTAAAAAAAACGCAAACTTTAAAAGTATTTTATTTCGTGGGTCTGGGCCCATAACCTAAAATTAAAGAAGCGTGTGAGTTGCGCGAACAGCGGAAATAGAATGAACAGTTTTATTGAAATGTCATTAATGTTACATTGCATGTTACATTGCATATTATAGCACAGATGGCGCTAGTGGGCTTGAACATAAATTAGGGTATTTTGATACAAACAACAAAGACTCAATCAATAAATGTATTTTAATCAATAAATATCTTTTATATGTGAAAATGTTAATTACTGCTACTATTAAGAAAAGGGGTAATATTTCCCTTTGCTCCTTTTTAATGAAACCAAGCAATTCTTTTTACGTACGTGGTTAATTGTCAAAGAAGAACTGTAAGCACATCAAATATTTATTTTCAATGTTTTTTTTATTATTTTTGCAGATTTTTCAACAATAATTAAAAGTGGTCTTTGTTGGAAGACCATTCCATGGTTGAGTGTTGTTGTGGGCACCACCGCGACGCAGCGACAACATCCCAGACACTTGTGCCTTCTATGCAAAGGCTCGAGTTATGTCATCTTAAATCTACTGCAGTCAATAAATACTCAGTTCATGTGTATATGTTTTAAGCAGTATATCATATAATTTCATTTCTCGTTTTTGAAATACTATTCAAATTTTTCTTTATAAATTCATTAATGTTTAAGACGTTGCTGGAATAAGAACCAATTTTAAAATAATAAAAAATCGTAAATTCAGTAAAGAAAATTGTCGTTACTTAACTGGCGCAGTCGGTAGGATATTTTAGTAATCAACGTGGGATATAATATAGAAGAAGAAATTACCACATTTTAGTTACACGAGTTAGATACGAATGGATATAAAAGAAGAAATAGCAACATTTTATTCATAATACTGTAAGTCCAAATATTGATCTGTAGACTTCGGGATAAAAAAAAACTGCAGAATACGGTAATAGATTCCGATTTTTCTAAGTATTAATAATACATAATACAAATACATAATACAAAATAAAATTTAAACAAATTCTACTAATTAGAATGACTGAACAACAACAAAACAATCCCCAAACCAACCAAGCGAATTATAACCTTAATCAAATGTATGCATTACATACAAACCAAATATTTGAAAATTTAAAGATACCAGATGCAGTAAAATATTTGCCAACCTTTGATGGCAATCTACGTTCTTTGTTTGGGTTTATCGATAATGTAGCAGAAATTTTGAGTGCATTAACTTCTGTCGATAGAACTAGCGATGCCAAAATAGTACTTCGAGCAATAAGAAACAAAATTGTAGATAATGCAAACGATATTTTGAATATGTATGGTACCCCTTTAGAGTGGGATACTATAAAGTCAAATTTAATAACTCACTACGCTGACAAGCGTAATGAGACCAGTCTAATACGAGATTTGCATCTTTTAACCCAACATTCTAACAATGTCGAAACATTCTATTCACAAGTTGTTGAGATTCTTTCGACAATAACGGACAATGTTAGGGTGCAAGAAAACGATGCAAACGTCGTTGCTTCGAAGAGGTTACTTTATCAAGAAATGTGCTTGGACGTGTTTGTTTCAGGGTTAAGAGAACCTCTTGGTTCAAATATTAGAGCTGTGAGGCCAATTTCTTTGGCACAAGCTTTAAAATTTAGTTTAAATGAACAAAATATTCATTACTTAAAAAATTGTCCTAACTTTCAAAATACTAGAAAACCCATAAATCAGAGTTTTCAAAACCTTGAATTTCAACCATTTGTGAAACCTATTTATAAACAACAGGTGATACCGAATTTTCAACCAAGTTTTCAACGACAATTAACACCGAATTTTCAACCAAATTTTCAACAAAAATTTAGACCTAGTTATCAACAACAATTTAGACCACCTGAACAAAATTTCCAACAGTTGGCAAAAACAAACTCTCAAAAATTACATTTTCCAAATACACAAAGATATCACCCTCGTTCCGAACCTATGGATACACTTATTGCAAACACTGTAGTAAGACCTAATCGAAATAATAATCTAAATTATGTAATGGAAGAAGTTCATAATGTAGAAGGAAATTATTTTCCAAAAGAACCCCATGGTAGAGAACAAAATTTCTATCAACAGCATTTAGGTAATTTGGATAATTATTATAAAAATGAGATTGACGACGAAAATTTTCCTTTAGATGCCTCGGAGAACAAGTAGGTTTTGTTGATTTTAACGTACATACATAAATCATACCTTTTACCATACATTCACATTTCAGATTCTGATAACAAACCCCTTAAATTTCTTATTGACACAGGAAGCAATAAATCGTTTATAAACCCTAATTTAATAAATATGAATAGTACTGAGAAAATTAATCCTGTTAGAATTAAAACAATTTTTCATACACATGTAATAGATAATCAAATTACTTTAAATTCTTTCAAAGAATTTAAGAGTAACAAGAAAATACTATTTTTACTTTTTAAATTTCACACATATTTTGATGGTTTAATCGGTACCGACACTATGAAACAACTTGGAGTTACTATCGACTTTCAAAATTCAGTTTTGAAAACACCAGATGTTTCTATTCCACTCCTTTTTAAACCAAATTGTATGTCAAAACATTACATAGTACCAGGCAGATCCAAAATAATTGCATATTTACCTGTGGACATAAAATCTGGTAATATATGTATACGTAAAACCAACACAAATAAAAAATGATTTAATAATCCCAGAAGGAATTTATAAATCTTGTGAATGGTATGCACTTGTAGAAATAATTAATCTGAGAGAATCGTGTCATAATTTTGTAGTTGAACAACCTATAAAATCTGAAATATTTAATCACAGCAAATTTGCAGAAGTGCATAGTTATTCGATCGAAACTTCAAATACATTAGTAGACCAGACAGATTTATCACAATTACTTCGAGTTAACCATTTGAACTCAGAAGAAAAATCGTCAATTTTAAACCTATGTAATAAATTTCAAGACATCTTCCTGAGAGAAAATCAAAGTGTAAGTTTCACAAACCGAATCAAACATGAAATTAAAACTACCGATAATGAGGCAGTTTATAGAAAATCGTATAGATATCCTGAAATACATAAAGAAGAAGTCCAAAAACAGATCTCAAAAATGATTACTGACGGTATTATTCGGCCAAGCTTTTCACCGTGGTCTTCTCCCATTTGGATTGTTTTTAAAAAACTGGATGCAAGTGGAAAACAAAAATGGCGGTTAGCGGTAGATTACAGAAAACTTAATCAAAAAACTGTGGACGATAGATACCCTTTGCCAAATATAACCGAACTTTTAGACAAACTAGGAAAAAGCCTATACTACTCCACGATAGATCTAGCTTCTAGGTTCCATCAAATCGAAATAAAATCAGAAGATATTCCAAAAACGGCATTCACTGTCGATAACGGGCATTATGAATTTCTCCGAATGCCTTTTGGGCTTAAAAATGCTCCAGCCACCTTTCAGAGAGTTATGGACAATATTCTTCGTGAACACTTAGGCAAAATTTGTTTAGTGTATATGGATGACATTATTGTCTTTTCCACTTCTCTACAAGAACACATATATATATAATCTAGGTGCAATATTTAAAAAACTTAGGGATTCAAATTTAAAAATTCAGTTAGATAAAACAGAGTTCATGCATAAGGAAGTTGCATTTTTGGGTCATATTGTAACATCTAATGGAGTTAAGCCTAATCCAGATAAAATTCAAGCCATACAAAAATTTCCAATCCCAAAAACAGTAAAACAAATAATATCATTTTTAGGTTTGTTGGGTTATTATCGAAAGTTTATAAAGGATTTTGCTAAAATCACAAAACCGTTCACAGAATGTTTAAGAAAAAATAAGCAAATCCGTATAGACTCCAAATATATACAATGTTTTGAAACATGTAAAAATATGTTGTGCAATGATCCTATTTTAAAATATCCTGATTTTTGTAAAGAATTTATCGTTACTACCGACGCAAGTAATGTAGCTATTGGAGCTATATTATCACAGGGTAAAATCGGATCTGACAAAACCATATGTTACGCTAGTAGGATCAAAGAGAGTATAAGGAGAAGAGGTAACAACCCGTTCCAGTGCTAAAAATGCGTGACTTTAGTACAGAAAAACTAGTAGAAAACTGACTCATTCTACCCAGAAACCTGCTCATTTTTCTCGAGCGATTCCGGCCATTATGTTGCCGCTTGTGTGGCGGATATTGAGTAAATTCAAGAACCGGTTTGTTCGGCGCAGGATAGATTGAGTTTCTTTCGCATTCCGCATGCAGTCGAATTCGACAGTATCGCTGCTGATGTCAAGCAGAACAGGCCAAAGTGTGGATGTTCTGCTTGTTCTCATGTATGTTCCAACACGTGGCAAAAACCGGTTTTGGGAAATTGGTTTGCTGCGAGTGCCGTACATTTCTCAATTTCTTGATTCTTTGCCGTCTTGTCGAATTTTCGTTTTGCCGACTGCAAACTGACAAATGGCAATTTCCTATTAGACAAATAATATGTTTGCTTGTCTTTAAATTTTATCAAATTAAGCGCAGAGCATTTTTCAAAAATTTGTCTTTATTTAATATTTTTTCATCTCTTTTATTTGCATTGATATACATATCTTGGTAAAGCACTTTTCTCAGATTTTGCAGATACTTTTCGTCAAATATTTTTTAAGGTCATATTTTTTTAAAGAGCACATTAAATATACATTAATTAATCACATTTATCCAATATACATACTTACATCCCTTTCAACACTTATTTCTGTCCTTAAGCAGCACACCCGACGACAGCATTATTTGAGCTGTCCGTCCGTTTGTTTACATTTTTTATACACACTTGCCTGGGATGCTGTTTTGATGTGTGTGTGTGTTGCCTGCAAATTTTTTGCCTTTTTGAACGCATTCTACCTAGTAAGTATTTTTTATGTCGCGACCACTGCGGACGGCTAGGCGTGCAGGTGTTTGGCGCGGTTGTCTATGATAAGAGGTCGGTTGCAGATTTTGTAATAAAGGAACGTCATTATGTTGTGGAAAAAACTGGCCTTTGTGATATTTAAGAAGCATTTTACAAAATAAATAAATTCGAAATTGAGGGAGGCTTTTATGAGGGAACGTACTTTTTCAATATGCAACCAATTTAGCAATTTTAACACAAAGCAAAAATTCTGAGGCCAATGTCGACAAAATCACTTGCTCACTCACTCATTAAAATGACGTCGCAATAATTTTTAAGCGGTTTTCTTTCTGTATGTCGCTGAATTGAAGGAAAAAAGTGGAATGTAGCGTGCCTCTTTTCACCGATTCAACGGACGTAGTTTCGTTTTTGTGGTGGCAATGTCGACATTCTATGCTCCTACGGAAATTCGTGCAACTGAACATTTATAAGCATTGTAAACTTGAAAAATTGCACTGAACAATGTTTGCTTTTGATCTTAATTTGATATTACAGGACCAGCATTAAAAATTTTCGAAAATAGAAAGAAATGCAATTGCAACAAACTGAATTTTCAGTTTTTACCAGCCTCATCGATTTGATCATAAATACACACAAAATAGTTAGTTTATACCATAAAATAGAATTATCCCGATGAATTACAAATAAATTTGTTGAACATTATTGCGACGTCATTTTAATGAGTGAGTGAGCAAGTGATTTTGTCGACATTGGCCTCAGAATTTTTGCTTTGTGTTAAAATTGCTAAATTGGTTGCATATTGAAAAAGTACGTTCCCTCATAAAAGCCTCCCTCAATTTCGAATTTATTTATTTTGTAAAATGCTTCTTAAATATCACAAAGGCCAGTTTTTTCCACAACATAATGACGTTCCTTTATTACAAAATCTGCAACCGACCTCTTATCATAGACAACCGCGCCAAACACCTGCACGCCTAGCCGTCCGCAGTGGTCGCGACATAAAAAATACTTACTAGGTAGAATGCGTTCAAAAAGGCAAAAAATTTGCAGGCAACACACACACACATCAAAACAGCATCCCAGGCAAGTGTGTATAAAAAATGTAAACAAACGGACGGACAGCTCAAATAATGCTGTCGTCGGGTGTGCTGCTTAAGGACAGAAATAAGTGTTGAAAGGGATGTAAGTATGTATATTGGATAAATGTGATTAATTAATGTATATTTAATGTGCTCTTTAAAAAAATATGACCTTAAAAAATATTTGACGAAAAGTATCTGCAAAATCTGAGAAAAGTGCTTTACCAAGATATGTATATCAATGCAAATAAAAGAGATGAAAAAATATTAAATAAAGACAAATTTTTGAAAAATGCTCTGCGCTTAATTTGATAAAATTTAAAGACAAGCAAACATATTATTTGTCTAATAGGAAATTGCCATTTGTCAGTTTGCAGTCGGCAAAACGAAAATTCGACAAGACGGCAAAGAATCAAGAAATTAAGAAATGTACGGCACTCGCAGCAAACCAATTTCCCAAAACCGGTTTTTGCCACGTGTTGGAACATACATGAGAACAAGCAGAACATCCACACTTTGGCCTGTTCTGCTTGACATCAGCAGCGATACTGCCGAATTCGACTGCATGCGGAATGCGAAAGAAACTCAATCTATCCTGCGCCGAACAAACCGGTTCTTGAATTTACTCAATATCCGCCACACAAGCGGCAACATAATGGCCGGAATCGCTCGAGAAAAATGAGCAGGTTTCTGGGTAGAATGAGTCAGTTTTCTACTAGTTTTTCTGTACTAAAGTCACGCATTTTTAGCACTGGAACGGGTTGTTACCTCTTCTCCTACTCAAAGAGAGTATAAGGAGAAGAGGTAACAACCCGTTCCAGTGCTAAAAATGCGTGACTTTAGTACAGAAAAACTAGTAGAAAACTGACTCATTCTACCCAGAAACCTGCTCATTTTTCTCGAGCGATTCCGGCCATTATGTTGCCGCTTGTGTGGCGGATATTGAGTAAATTCAAGAACCGGTTTGTTCGGCGCAGGATAGATTGAGTTTCTTTCGCATTCCGCATGCAGTCGAATTCGACAGTATCGCTGCTGATGTCAAGCAGAACAGGCCAAAGTGTGGATGTTCTGCTTGTTCTCATGTATGTTCCAACACGTGGCAAAAACCGGTTTTGGGAAATTGGTTTGCTGCGAGTGCCGTACATTTCTCAATTTCTTGATTCTTTGCCGTCTTGTCGAATTTTCGTTTTGCCGACTGCAAACTGACAAATGGCAATTTCCTATTAGACAAATAATATGTTTGCTTGTCTTTAAATTTTATCAAATTAAGCGCAGTGCATTTTTCAAAAATTCGTCTTTATTTAATATTTTTTCATCTATTTTATTTGCATTGATATACATATCTTGATAAAGCACTTTTCTCAGATTTTGCAGATACTTTTCGTCAAATATTTTTTAAGGTCATATTTTTTTAAAGAGCACATTAAATATACATTAATTAATCACATTTATCCAATTTACATACTTATGTATATCCCTTTCAACTCTTATTTCTGTCCTTAAGCAGCACACCTGACGGCAGCATTATTTGAGCTGTCCGTCCGTTTGTTTACATTTTTTATACACACTTGCCTGGGATGCTGTTTTGATTTGTGTGTGTTCTGCCTGCGAATTTTTCGCCTTTTTGAACGCATTCTACCTAATAAGTATTTTTTACGTCGCGACCACTGCGGACGGCTAGGCGTGCAGGTGTTTGGCGCGGTTGTCTATGATAAGAGGTCGTTTGCAGATTTTGTAATAAAGGAACGTCATTATGTTGTGGAAAAAACTGGCCTTTGTGATATTTAAGAAGCATTTTACAAAATAAATAAATTCGAAATTGAGGGAGGCTTTTATGAGAGAACGTACTTTTTCAATATGCAACCAATTTAGCAATTTTAAACCAAAGCAAAAATTCTGAAGCCAATGTCGACACTATCACTTGCTCACTCACTCATTAAAATGACGTCGCAATAATGTTCAACAAATTTATTTGTAGTTCATCGGGATAATTCTATTTTATGGTATAAACTAACTATTTTGTGTGTATTTATGATCAAATCGATGAGGCTGGTAAAAACTGAAAATTCAGTTTGTTGCAATTGCATTTCTTTCTATTTTCGAAAATTTTTAATGCTGGTCCTGTAATATCAAATTAAGATCAAAAGCAAACATTGTTCAGTGCAATTTTTCAAGTTTACAATGCTTATAAATGTTCAGTTGCACGAATTTCCGTAGGAGCATAGAATGTCGACATTGCCACCACAAAAACGAAACTACGTCCGTTGAATCGGTGAAAAGAGGCACGCTACATTCCACTTTTTTCCTTCAATTCAGCGACATACAGAAAGAAAACCGCTTAAAAATTATTGCGACGTCATTTTAATGAGTGAGTGAGCAAGTGATAGTGTCGACATTGGCTTCAGAATTTTTGCTTTGATTTAAAATTGCTAAATTGGTTGCATATTGAAAAAGTACGTTCTCTCATAAAAGCCTCCCTCAATTTCGAATTTATTTATTTTGTAAAATGCTTCTTAAATATCACAAAGGCCAGTTTTTTCCACAACATAATGACGTTCCTTTATTACAAAATCTGCAAACGACCTCTTATCATAGACAACCGCGCCAAACACCTGCACGCCTAGCCGTCCGCAGTGGTCGCGACGTAAAAAATACTTATTAGGTAGAATGCGTTCAAAAAGGCGAAAAATTCGCAGGCAGAACACACACAAATCAAAACAGCATCCCAGGCAAGTGTGTATAAAAAATGTAAACAAACGGACGGACAGCTCAAATAATGCTGCCGTCAGGTGTGCTGCTTAAGGACAGAAATAAGAGTTGAAAGGGATATACATAAGTATGTAAATTGGATAAATGTGATTAATTAATGTATATTTAATGTGCTCTTTAAAAAAATATGACCTTAAAAAATATTTGACGAAAAGTATCTGTAAAATCTGAGAAAAGTGCTTTATCAAGATATGTATATCAATGCAAATAAAATAGATGAAAAAATATTAAATAAAGACAAATTTTTGAAAAATGCACTGCGCTTAATTTGATAAAATTTAAAGACAAGCAAACATATTATTTGTCTAATAGGAAATTGCCATTTGTCAGTTTGCAGTCGGCAAAACGAAAATTCGACAAGACGGCAAAGAATCAAGAAATTGAGAAATGTACGGCACTCGCAGCAAACCAATTTCCCAAAACCGGTTTTTGCCACGTGTTGGAACATACATGAGAACAAGCAGAACATCCACACTTTGGCCTGTTCTGCTTGACATCAGCAGCGATACTGTCGAATTCGACTGCATGCGGAATGCGAAAGAAACTCAATCTATCCTGCGCCGAACAAACCGGTTCTTGAATTTACTCAATATCCGCCACACAAGCGGCAACATAATGGCCGGAATCGCTCGAGAAAAATGAGCAGGTTTCTGGGTAGAATGAGTCAGTTTTCTACTAGTTTTTCTGTACTAAAGTCACGCATTTTTAGCACTGGAACGGGTTGTTACCTCTTCTCCTTATACTCTCTTTGGATAGTATTAGCTATTGTTTGGGCGACAAAATATTTCCGGTGTAATATGTAAGGTAGCCCTTAACCTGTAATATGTATGGCAACCTTATAACTCAGAAATGTCAAAAATGTAAACCTAGAGTAAGAGAGTAAAAGATGGTGATCTGGCAACGCCAGACCGGAAAGAAAAAAAGTGTCATCATTAATAAAGAGAAAAGAAAAGTAAACACACGCGGAATTTTTCTTCAGTCCAAATCGGACAAATTATTGACGTTAAAGATTAAATAAACATCAAGATAACAACTTCAGGTGTGGGGTATTAAGCCCAAACGAATATTAATCCTTCCATAGACATAAAAATGGAAAAACGACATACAAGAGTCACACCATGACTGCTGCCGTAAATAGGAAGGCTGTGCTCTCGGAAGCACCCGCTGTGTCCGTCGTTGCTACCGTTTATAATGAAGCTTCGCTCTCGGAAGCACCCGCTGTGTCCGTTGTTGCTGCTGTCTATAATGAAGCTTCGCTCTCGGAAGCACCCGCTATGCCCGTCGTTGCTGCTGTCTACAATAAAGTTCCGCTCTCGGAAGCACCTGCAATGGCCGCTGCTACAGCCGCCGTCACTGCTGACGTCGCTGCTATTACCGATGTTACTGCTGTTATTGCTGCCGATTCCATTACCGCTGTTAATACCGCTGCCATTACTGCTGCCGCTGCTACTAGTGCTGCTGTTACTACTGCCACCTCTGCTGCCGCAGCTATTACCGATGCCATTACCGCCGCTGCTGTTACTAGTGCTGCTGCCGTTACCGCTGCTCCTGTTAATAGTGCTGCCGCCGCTATTACCGATGCCGATTTTATTACTGCTGCTTCCGTTACTACTGCCGCCTCTGCTGCCGCAGCTATTACCGCTGCCATTACTGCCGCTCCTGCTACTAGTGCTGCTCCTGCTGCTGCTGATGCCGCTGTCCCTGCTGCGGCCGTTGTTACCGCTGCTGATGCCATTACCGCTGCTCCTGCTACTAATGCTGCCGCTATCACTGATGCTCCTGCTGCCGCCGCTGTTACTGCTGCCGATGCTATTATCGCAGCTCCTGTTCATAGTACTGCTGCTATTGCTGCTGCCGTTATTACCGCTGCTCCTGTTACTAGTGCTGCCGTTGCTGCCTCTGCTGATACCGCTGCCAACGCTGTAGAAAATGCAGCTTCTGCCGAGGTCGAACATTTAAAACAGCAGTTGGTCGCATTAAAAATGCGTCGTGAATTACTTGTTCTGCAAACTCGCTCTCTACGACGAGTCAACTTAGAGGAGTTGGAAGCCGCTGTACCCAAGTTCAGTGGAGACAACCACTATGATATTAACCGCTGGTTTTATCAGTTTGAAGACTACGTGGAAATTTGTGGATATAGCAGACAAGAGCAGTGCCTGGGAGTCCGACGTTGTTTGGAAGGAACTGCGAAGATGTTTGTTTCCAATCTGGGCGTAGTGGACTATGACGAATTGAAGTCTGCTTTAACTGCCATGTTTAATCGTACTGTAACGAGGCAACAGGTATATCGTCAACTGCGGTCTCGTAGGTTGAAGCCTACTGAATCGTGCCTTAGTTTTGTCGTTGCAATGCAGTCTATTGCAGCGCAGTCAGACTTGAACGAACAAGAACTAGTAGATATTATAATCGATGGAATACCGGATGGCACCAATAGTATTACCATGCTATACGGTGCAACTTCAATCAATGAGCTAGTCCGCCGCATGGATCGTTACGAGCAACGTCGTCCGAAGCCAAGTATTCAACAACCATTTGCTGCCGCTACCACCGCATTCAAACCGAAATCGATGACAACTTATAACGCTACCACCGCAGAAGATAAGTCCCCCATACGCTGTTTTAATTGTACCCAATTTGGGCATTACAAAAGCTCTTGCCCGAAGCCTTCACGACTACCGGGCTCATGCTTTAACTGTCACCAAATGGGCCACTTTTACAACGATTGCCCGAAAATGAAACGGAATCAATTGCAACAAGTTGGTGTAGTTTTGGACGCATCAGAAACTGAAGCTGGATCTTATATTCGTTATATGCAAATGGTGAGTGTGGCTTTCTGTACTCTCAGTCGAATCAGATGCACTGTCTTTTTGTAAATTTCCTATCTATGTTCGATTCCGGTAGTCCAATTAGTCTTATTCAACTCTCAAGTGTTCCATCTTTTGTTAAATTGTCAAAGAATCCTGTACCAACTTCATTTTTAAGCATTGGAAAACACAGGCTATTTACATATGGCACAATACAATGTTTTTTGAAATTTCGCTGTCAAACTAGCTGTCTTTTGGGAAGAGATTGTATGCATATTTTTAATATACACTTGGTACAGAATTCTAAGGCAAATGTAATTGAAAAAAGTAAAGTTAATAAATCGTTATTTACAAGTTTAAGTGCACCTGATCCGAATAATTTTGAACATGTTAGTGACCGAGGGGAATCGTTACCCTATTCAGCAGTTTCGAAAATATTTAACAAGATCCATATTGATAGAGTACAAAGTAGTGATTTAGAATTACAAACTGAACTAGAAAATGTGAGGGCTCCTGTTGATAAATTAATTTCTGAATTGTGTGCTATAGACGTAGCTGCTTCCAGGGACGAGTTGGACATTAGTCCAGATTTAAATAAGAATCACTGGAATGCACTGAGAGCGATTGTCCATGACTCATACATTTTGCCCAAAGACACCGACCGACAAACATTTGATTATAAAATGACAATCCGTTTGACTGATGACACGCCATTTCATTGCTCGCCGCGTCGACTTTCGTTCCACGATCGTGCAGAGGTAGAAAAAATTATACAAGACTTAATAAGGCGAAAGGTTATTCGTCCAAGTCAATCCCCTTTTGCGTCAGCTATAGTGTTAGTAAAGAAGAAAAATGGTGAAACGCGTATGTGCGTGGATTATCGCACTCTAAATAAGAAAACTATTCGTGACAATTTTCCGCTGCCACTTATTGAAGATTGTATTGATTATATGGCGGGAAAAAGTTGGTTTACTCTACTAGATTTAAAGGATTGATTTAATCAGTGCACTATGGACGAAGCTTCAATTCCGTTTACTTCATTTGTTACCCGGCATGGGCAGTTCGAATATTTGAAAATGCCTTTCGGGTTAAAGAATGCGCCAGCAAATTTTCAGCGGTTTGTTTATAACATTTTTCGCGACCTGATTGATGCAAAGAAGATTATTGTTTATATCGATGATATATTAATTGCAACTGAGAATTTTGAAACACATTTGGAAATAGTTAAAGAAGTATTGCAACGGGCATACGAAAGATGTCTTGAGCTAAAATTAAAAAAACGCAAGTTCGGGTATAGTGAAATTGAATACTTAGGATATCTAGTTAATAAATCCGGAATTAGGCCTAGCAACTCACATATTCGTGCCATCAAGCATTACCCTATGCCCCGAAACAAGAAAGAATTGCACTCTTGTATCGGATTATTCTCGTACTTTCGTAAATTTGTACCGATGTTTTCAAAAATAGCGAAACCTTTGTTAAACCTGCTGCGCAAGGAAACGTCATATGATTTTTCTGAAGATGGTATAGAAGCCTTTTTAGAGCTTAGAGACCGTCTTACTGCTGCACCTATTTTGGCTAACTGAATTGCACTGTGATGCTAGTAGTCATGGATTTGGATCAGTGCTGATGCAACGCCAAAATGATGGCAAATTCCATCCAATTGCATATTTTTCTAAAACTACATCTGCCCCTGAGTCGAGGTATCATAGTTTTGAGCTAGAAACCCTTGCAATAATATATTCGCTCCGACGGTTCAGAATTTACCTTGGAGGAATGCCATTTAAAATTATTACCGATTGCAATTCGCTTACTATGACATTGAACAAAAAACATGTTAATCCGAGAATATCCCGATGGGCGTTGGAACTAGAAAATTTTAACTATGCAATACAACATCGCAGCGGTTCCTCAATGAACCATGTGGATGCATTAAGCAGGGTCCCCTCAGATGTCCCTGATGATGCTCGTAATTCAAATCTTTTGGTAGACAAAACAAATTGTCAGCTGATTGCCGCTGTTGACACTGATAATCTGGAGTTCCAAATTTAAGTTGCCCAATCTCGTGATGAGGGCATTAGGGAGTTAGTAAATAAATTAGAGAAGGGTGTGGTAGTTGGCTATGAGCTGCGCGACGGTTTAGTCTTTCGTAAAAGAGATTCAAACCGCCTTTTACTATGTATACCAGGTGAAATGGAGGATAATATAATTCGTATGGTACATGAGGCAGTGGGGCACCAGGGAATTGATAAGTGCTATGATCAAATTCGGAAAAGTTACTGGTTTGGGAATATGAGAGAAAAAATAGGTATATTTATTCAAAGATGCATAAAATGTATCATATATTCTGCACCGGCTCGTTCAAATGAACATGCCCTGCACTCTATACCGAAGAAACCGATTCCATTTGACACCATTCATATAGATCATTTCGGTCCACTGCCATCAACAAAATCAAAACGCAAACACATATTAGTTATAATAGACGCTTTCACGAAATTTGTACGTTTGTACCCAGTAAATTCCACTAGTAGGAAGTTTGTTGTACATTAGAAAAATACTTCAGTTACTATAGTAGACCAAGGCGTATTATATCCGAAAGGGGGACGTGTTTTACGTCATATGAATTTGCTGAATTCCTGCTGAAACGAAATATAAGTCACGTGAAAGTGGCCGTTGCTTCTCCACAAGCAAACGGACAAGTCGAACGTGTAAACCGAGTTCTTAAAGCAATGCTAAGCAAACTAAGTGAACCTACGCAACACTCTGACTGGTCTTCAAAGCTCACTCAGGTGGAATGGGCCATTAATAATACGGTACACAGCACTACTAAGCAAACACCAAGGGAATTATTATTTGGTGTAAATCAGCGCGGTGAGAGTATTGACGAACTGACGGAGTACTTAAAAGACAAGTTTGATGATGGAGAAAATCGTAATCTGGAGGCAGCTAGGTCTAATGCACTTGGCGCCATTCAAAAGTCCCAAGAATACAGTTTAGAATATTTTCTGGCCCACAGTGCACCCGCAAAAACATTTTCAGTTGGTGACTTTGTTGTAATCCGACACGTAGATACGTCGATAGGAACAAATAAGAAGTTTGTACAAAAATATCGTGGGCCCTATGTGATTGACAAAGTGTTGCGCAATGACCGGTATGTGGTCAAAGACATTGAAAACTGTCAGCTTTCTCAAATTCCTTACAATAGTGTTGTCGAGGCCATAAAAATACGAAAATGGCTACTGCCAATAGGGTTGCCTAACGCCGAGGTCACTGACTACAGTGAGCCACATATAGCCGAAGTAGAATAAGAATTATTAACTTGATTGAGGTCAATCAATTATGTCAGATTGGCCGAGCTGTAATATGTAAGGTAGCCCTTAACCTGTAATATGTATGGCAACCTTATAACTCAGAAATGTCAAAAATGTAAACCTAGAGTAAGAGAGTAAAAGATGGTGATCTGGCAACGCCAGACCGGAAAGAAAAAAGTGTCATCACTAATAAAGAGAAAAGAAAACACACGCGGAATTTTTCATCAGTCCAAATCGGACAAATTATTGACGTTAAAGTTTAAATAAACATCAAGATAACACCGGCCATATTTATTTGGGAGGAAATTTAAAATTGTTACTGACCACAAGCCTTTGACATGGCTATTTTCATTAAAAGAACCAAATTCTAAACTTGTAAGATGGCGGTTAAAATTAGAAGAGTTCAATTACGAAATCTACTACAAAAAGGGAATACAAAACTCAAACGCTGATGCCTCGTCTAGAATCGAAATAAACATAACAGAATCATCTGAAAATAATTCACATTTATCACAGAATATCGATGATGCCATATCTTTGGTAAATAATTATGACGACACCTCAACTATACATTCCGCTGAGGAAAATATAGGAGATGGTATTCCAATTTCCGAACGACCTTTAAACGAATTTTCTCACCAAATTATTTTAGAAGAAATTACAAATCTGTCAAAACCACAAGAATCTCTTAAAATATTAGGGGTATTCCCGATCCGGAGCGAATGCAAAAGCAAAAGCAAAATTTTCCTTTTGCATTTTTATAATCGGGAACGACCGATTTGCGAAATCCATTCAAATGCTTTTGTCAAACAGCTGTTTTACTTGAGAGTTTAATAAAATGACACGAAACAGCGAAAAACAACAATTTTGCGACTTCTTATTTGAAAATGCAGCAAATGAAATCACCCGTAAATATTAAAGACACCATTTTTGGAAATAAAAAGTGAAATAAAAATCAAAATGATCAGCTGGTCGCTGTTAATACTCGTTGTTGGCAACTTAGGTCACCGATAAGTGGGACTTTTCAAGCTGGCAACTATGCTCATATTTTGCATCAAATATTTTCCACTAAACGCAATGGGTTCTGGTCTAGGAAAATTGTGACTTTAATGCAAAAGCAAACCAGTGTGTTTTGTTGTTGTGTATGCAAAAGGTGGAAAAATATTTTGCATTCGCTCTTTTGCATGACCAATTGCACCGGATCGGGAATACCCCTATTATTTAAAAATAAACATAGAAAAATATTTAGGCAGAATTTCTTTAATATCGACGTGTTAACAAATATCTTGACAAATTATTGTAATTTAAAACACATAGTTGGTATTTTAATGAATGATGAAATATTTAAAAAAGTTCAAGAAATATATACAGAGTCTTTGAGTAATAGTAATATTAAATTAATTCGGTGTACAGAACTCGTAGAAGACGTTATTAGAACTGAAGAACAAGAATACATAATAAAAGAATATCACATAAAATCAAATCATAGAGGAATTACCGAAAGTTTTGCACATTTAAAGAGAAAATATTACTTTCCCAATATGAAACCTCTTATTACTAAGATAATTAACAATTGTGAAATCTGTTTAAAAAACAAATATGAAAGAAATACAAAACCAGTAAAATTTGAACTCACAGAAACACCAACTAAACCTTTAGAAATTCTGCATATGGATATCTCACTATGGGCCAGTTTCACAGTGGATGTTTAAACTCTGATTGCAGTTTAAATAGGGAATTTCAGTTTCACAGTGGGAAGTTAAATACAATTTAAATGCCCGGTTGTGGGCATTTAAGTACGGCACAGAGTTGCAATCGAAAACAAATAAACAGCTGATTTCGGATGTGCAGGCAAGCTGCGTCGACAATATTGCAATTTATAAGCGGCCAAATCAAACATACAACTGCATGGTGTAGCACATATAAATGATCCCGTAGTATTATAAATAATATAAACTGTGGATTCTTTGAAGAATATCCAATAATTCACTTCTTTCGGCCGACGAAAAATTTTTAGCTCGCGCTGCCTCCATAATTGAACAATTGAACATATGTTTTTGGCAAGTTGTGCTGTGTTCAATTGTCAAATATTCGAAGTTGCCATTCATTATTCCGTATTTAAATAAATGCACTGTGAAACTCAAGAAAAGTTAAACTATATTTAAACTCAATTCGCAAATTAGATTTAAACATCCACTGAGAAACTGGCCCTATAATAGACAAATTTAGTAAATTTGGGAGTGCTTATTTATTAATCAATAGAAGTACCATAAATATAATTGCAAATTTTAAACATTTCTTTTCACACCATGGTATTCCGAAGAAATTAATTTTCGATAATGCTCTAGAATTTACATCAACACTATTTATGGACTTTTTAAAATAATATGATATTAAACCACATCTTACTACAGCAAAAAATTCGACTGGGAATTCACCCGTAGAAAGAATGCATTCCACATTGACTGAA
This sequence comes from Neria commutata, assembly GCA_963457695.1. Lineage (NCBI taxonomy): Eukaryota > Metazoa > Arthropoda > Insecta > Diptera > Micropezidae > Neria > Neria commutata. Next base: position 28,865,880 of record OY735246.1, read on the forward strand.
ATTATAAGAATTATACATAGTCAAAATAATAAAAAACCTATAAGTGAAATTATGAATGAAGCTATCTTAACGTATAATAATTCAATCCATTCTTCAATTCATTTGACGCCCTTTGAAGTAATAACAGGACATTATGAAAAAACATCACCATTTCCATCTAAAACCAATACACAAACTGTTCAAGCATATTTGGAAAAACATTAAACAGATTATTTACAATTGGCACAGCTTGTTTACGAAAGAAGTTTGAGAAAGAAACAGCAAACAATCGACAAACTGAATAAGAATCGTGTTGAGCCCCAAAATTATGAAGAAAATGAAACAATATATGAATTAGATAATAGACGGAATAAATTGGCTCCCAGGTTTGCAAAACATAATGTTTTAAGAATTAATAAAATAACAATTTCAACTAAAGTTCATAAAATAAAAAATTAACGTATGTTCAAATAAAAAAAAAAAAATAAATAAACAAAATAATATAGGTAAGTATGTATATTGGATAAATGTGATTAATTAAGGTATATTTAATGTGCTCTTTAAAAAAATATTACCTTAAAAAATATTTGACGAAAAGTAACTGCAAAATCTGAGAAAAGCGCTTTAACAAGATAAGTATATCAATGCAAATAAAATAGATGAAAAAATATTAAATAAAGCAAAATTTTTGAAAAATGCACTGCGCTTAATTTGATAAAATTTAAAGGCAAGCAAACATATTATTTGCCTAATAGGGAATTGCCATTTGTCAGTTTGCATTCGGCAAAACGAAAATTCGACAAGACGGCAAAGAATCAAGAAATTGAGAAATCTACGGCACTCACGCCAAACCAATTTCCCAAAACCGGTTTTTGTCACGTGTCGGAACATACATGAGAACAAGCAGAACATCCACACTTTTGTCTGTTCTGCTTGACATCAGCAGCGATACTGTCGAATTCGACTGCATGCGGAATCCGAAAGAAACTCAATCTATCCTGCGCCCAACAAACCGGTTCTCGAATTTACTCAACATCCGCCACACCAACGGCAGCATAATGGCCGGAATTGCTCGAGAAAAATGAGTTGGTTTCTGGGTAGAATGAGTGAGTTTTCTACTCGTTTTTCTGTACTAAAGTCACGCATTTTTAGCACTGGAACGGGTTGAGCCATCTTCTCCTTATATTATCTTTGCTTCTGGTCTCTTCTGAGCAGAGAATGCCGCAGCGTAAGGTTGTGCGAAGTCTATTGCTCGCCTCTATGGTTTTTTGTTGTTGCTATGAGACAGCAAAGAATTCGTTTTCATATTTCAGTCTGGCTGTCTGGCTGGCTGGCTTGGATTTCATTTGAATATGTACATATGTATTATTTTTTGAATGATACATGCATGCATATATATTTCAGTCTGTCTGTCTGGCTGGCTGGCTTGGATTTCCTTTGAATTGTCTTTGCACACTTGAAGGGAATCGAAGCAGCGCCGCGGCTGATGCGTAGAAATATGTATTCTTTTTGAATGGTACATATGTATGTATGTATGAGCATTACATTTTCACACTTTTGCAGGTTCTTAGCTTGTAGCAAATTTGCTTTTCATATGACAATTTTTCCTTTGTTTTTTGAGGATTTACTATTTATTGCTTCTTTACACCTATTAACTTTTCTATCATTTTGCATTTGCTTATTTTCTAGATTTTGCAGATAAAGATTTTTAAAGATCGCTTTAAAAATACATATGTATGTATGTATGCATGTCAATTTATGTACATACATATGTGGGAGTGACTGACGGACAGAAGACGACAAGAAGCGGACAGACCTTTTAAATGGACAATTCGGACGGACTAAGATATACAACCCTGCGACAAACACAGCGTGCAACCCTGCAACAAACGAACGAATAACAAAAACGATTTACGGCCTTACCGTCTAAATCCCCGTGATCGAACGCAACGCAAACACGAAGCCAACGCCGGGATAAAAAAATGGTAATTTGTAAATCACTGCGTAGTTGCGTTTGGCACTTTACGTTGTCACGGCAAGTGTCAAAACTCTTACGTCAAAATGTTGCCACACCGGGTGAAAGTTGGTGTTTTTAGCATTTTTTTCAACGAATTTTGGATATTTTTGCATTTGGATATTGTGGTATCTCTGTTTTTTTGGACAGCTGACATTTATTCGTTCTATATTTTTTTATTTGTTTGTTTGTTCTTTCTTTGTCAATTTATTTATTTATTTGTTTGTTTCTTCTTTTTTCGTCAAGTTGTTTATTTATTCGTTTGTTTATTTATGCGCCCACTGAAACCCTAGACTGCGAGTTTGTGGAACCAACTGCGGGAGAAATGTCTGCGGCAGCCATAGAAGTACGGCGCGAAATCGCGAACAGTTTGATTCATTAGTACACCTGATTCTCGTTTCACACAAATTGATTTGTTCAAACACGATTTTAAAATTTCTATCAATTCCTTAAATAAATTTCCCATAGAAATAGAAAAATCGAAAAACCTCGTAATTCTTGTGTTTTTTCTAAAAAGGTCACCATCCGTAAGTGCAGGCTAATAACTGATTGCATTAATGGTAAAGATCGACTGCGAATTCTATATTTCTTTCTCTTGAGTTGGTAAAAAGAAAGCATTGAATGTCGAAGTATCTGTAAATAATTTCGTAAGTGAACTCTAACAAGAACTTTTTAAAATTGATTATTAAGTAATATCGTTTTTACACAATTGTATTGGGTACGTATCTATCGTAGGAAAAAAGAATTTGGTATATTGTCAATTACACTTGTTTAATCTTTGTTATTTTTTTCTTTTATAAATATATGTATACAGAAATGAGATCTTCGGTTATAAAAATAAATCACAGTACTTTACAAAAACTTGAACAAGACTTGATTAAAATTTCTTAAAGGACAACAAAACAAATCTAACAACATAAATTGCCATCAATCAGACTTTTGGTTGAGGCTTAGGCGTTCCATCGATGCTGCTAACTTCTGCAACGCAGCTGCTTGCTTCTCCATCTCAGCTGCTTGCTTCTCCATCGCATCAGCACTCCTCAAAAGCGAAAGTGCCTGCTGCTGTGCAAGGTTATTTTGCTCGTCAACCAACTTTAGGAAGTCTTTCTGCGCTTTAACTTGCTCGTTGAATAAATCCGCTATTAGGAGATATTTTCATTATATTATTAACATAACAATCACAATAACAATCTGCTTAAAATTTTTTTTACCAGCAAATCCATTTTGCACACAAACATTCAATTTTCACTCGGAATTATTTATTTCGCATTTATTAAATTAAACGCGAGTTTTGGAAATCAAACGCGACCAGAAATCCATTTAAAATACCGAACGCGAGCACAAACCCAAGTGAACGATTGTGAACGATTTGACAGTTCAAGTGAGTGAATGCGCCGCGTTGCGTTTTACGCGGTACCGATTTTCATATGAAACTACGTAAGACAACGCGAGCAGTCACTGAGTGAGGTGATGCGTTTTACACAATACCAAATTAGTGAACGCAGGGTGAAGTGAGGCGTTGGGATTTACAAAATAAGCACCTTAGTCTGAAAGAGTCGACCAGAACGCATCAACGTTAACGGACGCACAAATTTCATCTCAATATTTAATAAACATCTTAATTGTTAACATCAACAAGTGCATTTTATTTAAACGTGGCACCAACCGCATCATCAAGTGCACTAACGTGGGACATCCCTAAAGGAATCCCACAAAATTGGGGGTTCAACCAAAATTGTCCACGAGAGCGACGACGTCCAGAAGATGAAAAGCAGATAATTTGTTGGATGTGAATGCGGTTGAACTAAGGCGAAAAACGAAAGGGGAAGTGATTTTGAGCTTAAAATCTGCTTCAGAAAGAAAGACGAAGTTGGAAGTGATTTAGAAGTTTAAAATCTGCTTCAGGAAGGTGTAATTGAAAGAAGAAGAAGACACAAAATCGGAAGAAGTTCAAGAAGCAAGAAGTGTGAGCAGCAAGGCAAAGAAAGTTCCAGAACAGTTGAGAAATTCCATAGAATTCCGTTGATAATTTAAAATTCGACCAAGCACACGTCAACAAGCAACTTGCAAAATCGAGGAGAAATATTCTAAAAGTGAACGAAGAAAGTCGACTGTAATAGCAACAAGACGTCAAGTCGTGACGTGAGCGAACGAGCAAGAGAGACTAGTGAGAAAATTGAAGGCAACATACTAGCGAGAAGGAAGCAGCAACTACGTTGTGAAAGCAGAGAGACGAGCATCAGTAGAAATAGAAAGCAGAGGGACGTGACTGAGAAGCGGCAGCAAAAGAAACCTTGAACACAGCAAGCGTAAAGACGGATGAGAGATCATACGTATGTCAGTAAGGAAAAGAGTAGCTCGTCAGAATTTGCATGTTCGTGAGTAATAACTATCAAACACATTGTTTATGAAAAGTAAGAGTAGGCAAGAAGAAAAGAGATGTCAACAAAGAAGTAAATGTTTTGTAAAGAATACAGTCTAATAAGAAATTCCTATTTCAATTTTAATTGTATTGCAACTAGTAAGCAAAGAACGGCATTGCCAGAATTAAAATAACATAACTTACATTAATTGAATTTGAAAGAATAGTTAAACACATTACTAAACATAATTATATTGTATTGCATTTTAATAAGCTTATGCTAAAATATTTTAATATTGTGCCTTACACTTTTATAATATTTTTGTAAACATTACAATGGACGCGGACACAATTTTAAAAATGAAAGTAACTGATTTGAAGGATAAGTTGAGGGAGGTGGGATTGACAGTAGGCGGACGTAAACATGACCTTAGAGAACGGCTGCTCCAACATTTCGGACTGGTCGACAATGAAGACGAAGAAGCCCAAGCTGAAGTTGAGTCAAATCCATCGGTATATGAAGACGTTCAAATTGAAGGCTGGCAGGCTGATGCAGCAGTTGTTAGACTTGCTCATTTTACATTCAAAGATATTGAAATATGAAATTCTGCATATGAATATCTCACTATAATAGACAAATTTAGTAAATTTGGGAATGCTTATTTATTAATCAATAGAAGTACCATAAATATAATTGCAAATTTTAAACATTTCTTTTCACACCATGGTATTCCGAAGAAATTAATTTTCGGTAATGCTCTAGAATTTACATCAACACTATTTATGGACTTTTGAAAATTATATGATATTAAACCACATCTTACTACAGCAAAAAATTCGACTGGGAATTCACCCGTAGAAAGAATGCATTCCACATTGACTGAAATTATAAGAATTATACATAGTCAAAATAATAAAAAACCTATAAGTGAAATTATGAATGAAGCTATCTTAACGTATAATAATTCAATCCATTCTTCAATTCATTTGACGCCCTTTGAAGTAATAACAGGACATTATGAAAAAACATCACCATTTCCATCTAAAACCAATACACAAACTGTTCAAGCATATTTGGAAAAACATAAAACAGATTATTTACAATTGGCACAGCTTGTTTACGAAAGAAGTTTGAGAAAGAAACAGCAAACAATCGACAAACTGAATAAGAATCGTGTTGAGCCCCAAAATTATGAAGAAAATGAAACAATATATGAATTAGATAATAGACGGAATAAATTGGCTCCCAGGTTTGCAAAACATAATGTTTTAAGAAATAATAAAATAACAATTTCAACTACAATCGTAAAGTTCATAAAATAAAAAATAAACGTATGTTCAAATAAAAAAAAAAAAAATAAATAAAAAAAATAATATAGGTAAGTATGTATATTGGATAAATGTGATTAATTAAGGTATATTTAATGTGCTCTTTAAAAAAATATTACCTTAAAAAATATTTGACGAAAAGTAACTGCAAAATCTGAGAAAAGCGCTTTATCAAGATATGTATATCAATGCAAATAAAATAGATGAAAAAATATTAAATAAAGCAAAATTTTTTAAAAATGAACTGCGCTTAATTTGATAAAATTTAAAGGCAAGCAAACATATTATTTGCCTAATAGGAAATTGCCATTTGTCAGTTTGCATTCGGCAAAACGAAAATTCGACAAGACGGCAAAGAATCAAGAAATTGAGAAATCTACGGCACTCACGCCAAACCAATTTCCCAAAACCGGTTTTTGTCACGTGTCGGAACATACATGAGAACAAGCAGAACATCCACACTTTTGTCTGTTCTGCTTGACATCAGCAGCGATACTGTCGAATTCGACTGCATGCGGAATGCGAAAGAAACTCAATCTATCCTGCGCCGAACAAACCGGTTCTCGAATTTACTCAACATCCGCCACACCAACGGCAGCATAATGGCCGGAATTGCTCGAGAAAAATGAGCTGGTTTCTGGGTAGAATGAGTGAGTTTTCTACTAGTTTTTCTGTACTAAAGTCACGCATTTTTAGCACTGGAACGGGTTGAGCCATCTTCTCCTTATATTATCTTTGCTTCTGGTCTCTTCTGAGCAGAGAATGCCGCAGCGTAAGGTTGTGCGAAGCCTATTGCTCGCCTCTATGGTTTTTTGTTGTTGCTATGAGACAGCAAAGAATTCGTTTTCATATTTCAGTCTGGCTGTCTGGCTGGCTGGCTTGGATTTCATTTGAATATGTACATATGTATTCTTTTTTGAATGATACATGCATGCATATATATTTCAGTCTGTCTGTCTGGCTTGGATTTCCTTTGAATTGTCTTTGCACACTTGAAGGGAATCGAAGCAGCGCCGCGGCTGATGCGTAGAAATATGTATTCTTTTTGAATGGTACATATGTATGTATGTATGAGCATTACATTTTCACACTTTTGCAGGTTCTTAGCTTGTAGCAAATTTGCTTTTCATATGACAATTTTTCCTTTGTTTTTTGAGGATTTACTATTTATTGCTTCTTTACACCTATCAACTTTTCTATCATTTTGCATTTGCTTATTTTCTAGATTTTGCAGATAAAGATTTTTAAAGATCGCTTTAAAAATACATATGTATGTATGTATGCATATCAATTTATGTACATACATATGTGGGAGTGACTGACGGACAGAAGACGACAAGAAGCGGACAGACCTTTTAAATGGACAATTCGGACGGACTAAGATATACAACCCTGCGACAAACACAGCGTGCAACCCTGCAACAAACGAACGAATAACAAAAACGATTTACGGCCTTACCGTCTAAATCCCCGTGATCGAACGCAACGCAAACACGAAGCCAACGCCGGGATAAAAAAATGGTAATTTGTAAATCACTGCGTAGTTGCGTTTGGCACTTTACGTTGTCACGGCAAGTGTCAAAACTCTTACGTCAAAATGTTGCCACACCGGGTGAAAGTTGGTGTTTTTAGCATTTTTTTCAACGAATTTTGGATATTTTTGCATTTGGATATTGTGGTATCTCTGTTTTTTTGGACAGCTGACATTTATTCGTACTATATTTTTTTATTTGTTTGTTTGTTCTTTCTTTGTCAATTTATTTATTTATTTGTTTGTTTCTTCTTTTTTCGTCAAGTTGTTTATTTATTCGTTTGTTTATTTATGCGCCCACTGAAACCCTAGACTGCGAGTTTGTGGAACCAACTGCGGGAGAAATGTCTGCGGCAGCCATAGAAGTACGGCGCGAAATCGCGAACAGTTTGATTCATTAGTACACCTGATTCTCGTTTCACACAAATTGATTTGTTCAAACACGATTTTAAAATTTCTATCAATTCCTTAAATAAATTTCCCATAGAAATAGAAAAATCGAAAAACCTCGTAATTCTTGTGTTTTTTCTAAAAAGGTCACCATCCGTAAGTGCAGGCTAATAACTGATTGCATTAATGGTAAAGATCGACTGCGAATTCTATATTTCTTTCTCTTGAGTTGGTAAAAAGAAAGCATTGAATGTCGAAGTATCTGTAAATAATTTCGTAAGTGAACTCTAACAAGAACTTTTTAAAATTGATTATTAAGTAATATCGTTTTTACACAATTGTATTGGGTACGTATCTATCGTAGGAAAAAAGAATTTGGTATATTGTCAATTACACTTGTTTAATCTTTGTTATTTTTTTCTTTTATAAATATATGTATACAGAAATGAGATCTTCGGTTATAAAAATAAATCACAGTACTTTACAAAAACTTGAACAAGACTTGATTAAAATTTCTTAAAGGACAACAAAACAAATCTAACAACATAAATTGCCATCAATCAGACTTTTGGTTGAGGCTTAGGCGTTCCATCGATGCTGCTAACTTCTGCAACGCAGCTGCTTGCTTCTCCATCTCAGCTGCTTGCTTCTCCATCGCATCAGCACTCCTCAAAAGCGAAAGTGCCTGCTGCTGTGCAAGGTTATTTTGCTCGTCAACCAACTTTAGGAAGTCTTTCTGCGCTTTAACTTGCTCGTTGAATAAATCCGCTATTAGGAGATATTTTCATTATATTATTAACATAACAATCACAATAACAATCTGCTTAAAATTTTTTTTACCAGCAAATCCATTTTGCACACAAACATTCAATTTTCACTCGGAATTATTTATTTCGCATATATTAAATTAAACGCGAGTTTTGGAAATCAAACGCGACCAGAAATCCATTTAAAACACCGAACGCGAGCACAAACCAAATGAACGATTGTGAACGATTTGACAGTTCAAGTGAGTGAATGCGCCGCGTTGCGTTTTACGCGGTACCGATTTTCATATGAAACTACGTAAGACAACGCGAGCAGTCACTGAGTGAGGTGATGCGTTTTACACAATACCAAATTAGTGAACGCAGGGTGAAGTGAGGCGTTGGGATTTACAAAATAAGCACCTTAGTCTGAAAGAGTCGACCAGAACGCATCAACGTTAACGGACGCACAAATTTCATCTCAATATTTAATAAACATCTTAATTGTTAACATCAACAAGTGCATTTTATTTAAACGTGGCACCAACCGCATCATCAAGTGCACTAACGTGGGACATCCCTAAAGGAATCCCACAAAATTGGGGGTTCAACCAAAATTGTCCACGAGAGCGACGACGTCCAGAAGATGAAAAGCAGATAATTTATTGGATGTGAATGCTGTTGAACTAAGGCGAAAAACGAAAGAGGAAGTGATATTGAGCTTAAAATCTGCTTCAGAAAGAAAGACGAAGTTGGAAGTGATTTAGAAGTTTAAAATCTGCTTCAGGAAGGTGTAATTGAAAGAAGAAGAAGACACAAAATCGGAAGAAGTTCAAGAAGCAAGAAGTGTGAGCAGCAAGGCAAAGAAAGTTCCAGAACAGTTGAGAAATTCCATAGAATTCCGTTGATAATTTAAAATTCGACCAAGCACACGTCAACAAGCAACGTGCAAAATCGAGGAGAAATATTCTAAAAGTGAACGAAGAAAGTCGACTGTAATAGCAACAAGACGTCAAGTCGTGACGTGAGCGAACGAGCAAGAGAGACTAGTGAGAAAATTGAAGGCAACATACTAGCGAGAAGGAAGCAGCAACTACGTTGTGAAAGCAGAGAGACGAGCATCAGTAGAAATAGAAAGCAGAGGGACGTGACTGAGAAGCGGCAGCAAAAGAAACCTTGAACACAGCAAGCGTAAAGACGGATGAGAGATCATACGTATGTCAGTAAGGAAAAGAGTAGCTCGTCAAAATTTGCATGTTCGTGAGTAACAACTATCAAACACATTGTTTATGAAAAGTAAGAGTAGGCAAGAAGAAAAGAGATGTCAACAAAGAAGTAAATGTTTTGTAAAGAATACAGTCTAATAAGAAATTCCTATTTCAATTTTAATTGTATTGCAACTAGTAAGCAAAGAACGGCATTGCCAGAATTAAAATAACATAACTTACATTAATTGAATTTGAAAGAATAGTTAAACACATTACTAAACATAATTATATTGTATTGCATTTTAATAAGCTTATGCTAAAATATTTTAATATTGTGCCTTACACTTTTATAATATTTTTGTAAACATTACAATGGACGCGGACACAATTTTAAAAATGAAAGTAACTGATTTGAAGGATAAGTTGAGGGAGGTGGGATTGACAGTAGGCGGACGTAAACATGACCTTAGAGAACGGCTGCTCCAACATTTCGGACTGGTCGACAATGAAGACGAAGAAGCCCAAGCTGAAGTTGAGTCAAATCCATCGGTATATGAAGACGTTCAAATTGAAGGCTGGCAGGCTGATGCAGCAGTTGTTAGAGGTGCTCATTTTACATTCAAAGATATTGAAATATGAAATTCTGCATATGAATATCTCACTATAATAGACAAATTTAGTAAATTTGGGAATGCTTATTTATTAATCAATAGAAGTACCATAAATATAATTGCAAATTTTAAACATTTCTTTTCACACCATGGTATTCCGAAGAAATTAATTTTCGGTAATGCTCTAGAATTTACATCAACACTATTTATGGACTTTTGAAAATTATATGATATTAAACCACATCTTACTACAGCAAAAAATTCGACTGGGAATTCACCCGTAGAAAGAATGCATTCCACATTGACTGAAATTATAAGAATTATACATAGTCAAAATAATAAAAAACCTATAAGTGAAATTATGAATGAAGCTATCTTAACGTATAATAATTCAATCCATTCTTCAATTCATTTGACGCCCTTTGAAGTAATAACAGGACATTATGAAAAAACATCACCATTTCCATCTAAAACCAATACACAAACTGTTCAAGCATATTTGGAAAAACATAAAACAGATTATTTACAATTGGCACAGCTTGTTTACGAAAGAAGTTTGAGAAAGAAACAGCAAACAATCGACAAACTGAATAAGAATCGTGTTGAGCCCCAAAATTATGAAGAAAATGAAACAAGATATGAATTAGATAATAGACGGAATAAATTGGCTCCCAGGTTTGCAAAACATAATGTTTTAAGAAATAATAAAATAACAATTTCAACTACAATCGTAAAGTTCATAAAATAAAAAATAAACGTATGTTCAAATAAAAAAAAAAAAAATAAATAAAAAAAATAATATAGGTAAGTATGTATATTGGATAAATGTGATTAATTAAGGTATATTTAATGTGCTCTTTAAAAAAATATTACCTTAAAAAATATTTGACGAAAAGTAACTGCAAAATCTGAGAAAAGCGCTTTATCAAGATATGTATATCAATGCAAATAAAATAGATGAAAAAATATTAAATAAAGCAAAATTTTTTAAAAATGAACTGCGCTTAATTTGATAAAATTTAAAGGCAAGCAAACATATTATTTGCCTAATAGGAAATTGCCATTTGTCAGTTTGCATTCGGCAAAACGAAAATTCGACAAGACGGCAAAGAATCAAGAAATTGAGAAATCTACGGCACTCACGCCAAACCAATTTCCCAAAACCGGTTTTTGTCACGTGTCGGAACATACATGAGAACAAGCAGAACATCCACACTTTTGTCTGTTCTGCTTGACATCAGCAGCGATACTGTCGAATTCGACTGCATGCGGAATGCGAAAGAAACTCAATCTATCCTGCGCCGAACAAACCGGTTCTCGAATTTACTCAACATCCGCCACACAAACGGCAGCATAATGGCCGGAATTGCTCGAGAAAAATGAGCTGGTTTCTGGGTAGAATGAGTGAGTTTTCTACTAGTTTTTCTGTACTAAAGTCACGCATTTTTAGCACTGGAACGGGTTGAGCCATCTTCTCCTTATATTATCTTTGCTTCTGGTCTCTTCTGAGCAGAGAATGCCGCAGCGTAAGGTTGTGCGAAGCCTATTGCTCGCCTCTATGGTTTTTTGTTGTTGCTATGAGACAGCAAAGAATTCGTTTTCATATTTCAGTCTGGCTGTCTGGCTGGCTGGCTTGGATTTCATTTGAATATGTACATATGTATTCTTTTTTGAATGATACATGCATGCATATATATTTCAGTCTGTCTGTCTGGCTTGGATTTCCTTTGAATTGTCTTTGCACACTTGAAGGGAATCGAAGCAGCGCCGCGGCTGATGCGTAGAAATATGTATTCTTTTTGAATGGTACATATGTATGTATGTATGAGCATTACATTTTCACACTTTTGCAGGTTCTTAGCTTGTAGCAAATTTGCTTTTCATATGACAATTTTTCCTTTGTTTTTTGAGGATTTACTATTTATTGCTTCTTTACACCTATCAACTTTTCTATCATTTTGCATTTGCTTATTTTCTAGATTTTGCAGATAAAGATTTTTAAAGATCGCTTTAAAAATACATATGTATGTATGTATGCATATCAATTTATGTACATACATATGTGGGAGTGACTGACGGACAGAAGACGACAAGAAGCGGACAGACCTTTTAAATGGACAATTCGGACGGACTAAGATATACAACCCTGCGACAAACACAGCGTGCAACCCTGCAACAAACGAACGAATAACAAAAACGATTTACGGCCTTACCGTCTAAATCCCCGTGATCGAACGCAACGCAAACACGAAGCCAACGCCGGGATAAAAAAATGGTAATTTGTAAATCACTGCGTAGTTGCGTTTGGCACTTTACGTTGTCACGGCAAGTGTCAAAACTCTTACGTCAAAATGTTGCCACACCGGGTGAAAGTTGGTGTTTTTAGCATTTTTTTCAACGAATTTTGGATATTTTTGCATTTGGATATTGTGGTATCTCTGTTTTTTTGGACAGCTGACATTTATTCGTTCTATATTTTTTTATTTGTTTGTTTGTTCTTTCTTTGTCAATTTATTTATTTATTTGTTTGTTTCTTCTTTTTTCGTCAAGTTGTTTATTTATTCGTTTGTTTATTTATGCGCCCACTGAAACCCTAGACTGCGAGTTTGTGGAACCAACTGCGGGAGAAATGTCTGCGGCAGCCATAGAAGTACGGCGCGAAATCGCGAACAGTTTGATTCATTAGTACACCTGATTCTCGTTTCACACAAATTGATTTGTTCAAACACGATTTTAAAATTTCTATCAATTCCTTAAATAAATTTCCCATAGAAATAGAAAAATCGAAAAACCTCGTAATTCTTGTGTTTTTTCTAAAAAGGTCACCATCCGTAAGTGCAGGCTAATAACTGATTGCATTAATGGTAAAGATCGACTGCGAATTCTATATTTCTTTCTCTTGAGTTGGTAAAAAGAAAGCATTGAATGTCGAAGTATCTGTAAATAATTTCGTAAGTGAACTCTAACAAGAACTTTTTAAAATTGATTATTAAGTAATATCGTTTTTACACAATTGTATTGGGTACGTATCTATCGTAGGAAAAAAGAATTTGGTATATTGTCAATTACACTTGTTTAATCTTTGTTATTTTTTTCTTTTATAAATATATGTATACAGAAATGAGATCTTCGGTTATAAAAATAAATCACAGTACTTTACAAAAACTTGAACAAGACTTGATTAAAATTTCTTAAAGGACAACAAAACAAATCTAACAACATAAATTGCCATCAATCAGACTTTTGGTTGAGGCTTAGGCGTTCCATCGATGCTGCTAACTTCTGCAACGCAGCTGCTTGCTTCTCCATCTCAGCTGCTTGCTTCTCCATCGCATCAGCACTCCTCAAAAGCGAAAGTGCCTGCTGCTGTGCAAGGTTATTTTGCTCGTCAACCAACTTTAGGAAGTCTTTCTGCGCTTTAACTTGCTCGTTGAATAAATCCGCTATTAGGAGATATTTTCATTATATTATTAACATAACAATCACAATAACAATCTGCTTAAAATTTTTTTTACCAGCAAATCCATTTTGCACACAAACATTCAATTTTCACTCGGAATTATTTATTTCGCATATATTAAATTAAACGCGAGTTTTGGAAATCAAACGCGACCAGAAATCCATTTAAAACACCGAACGCGAGCACAAACCAAATGAACGATTGTGAACGATTTGACAGTTCAAGTGAGTGAATGCGCCGCGTTGCGTTTTACGCGGTACCGATTTTCATATGAAACTACGTAAGACAACGCGAGCAGTCACTGAGTGAGGTGATGCGTTTTACACAATACCAAATTAGTGAACGCAGGGTGAAGTGAGGCGTTGGGATTTACAAAATAAGCACCTTAGTCTGAAAGAGTCGACCAGAACGCATCAACGTTAACGGACGCACAAATTTCATCTCAATATTTAATAAACATCTTAATTGTTAACATCAACAAGTGCATTTTATTTAAACGTGGCACCAACCGCATCATCAAGTGCACTAACGTGGGACATCCCTAAAGGAATCCCACAAAATTGGGGGTTCAACCAAAATTGTCCACGAGAGCGACGACGTCCAGAAGATGAAAAGCAGATAATTTATTGGATGTGAATGCTGTTGAACTAAGGCGAAAAACGAAAGAGGAAGTGATATTGAGCTTAAAATCTGCTTCAGAAAGAAAGACGAAGTTGGAAGTGATTTAGAAGTTTAAAATCTGCTTCAGGAAGGTGTAATTGAAAGAAGAAGAAGACACAAAATCGGAAGAAGTTCAAGAAGCAAGAAGTGTGAGCAGCAAGGCAAAGAAAGTTCCAGAACAGTTGAGAAATTCCATAGAATTCCGTTGATAATTTAAAATTCGACCAAGCACACGTCAACAAGCAACGTGCAAAATCGAGGAGAAATATTCTAAAAGTGAACGAAGAAAGTCGACTGTAATAGCAACAAGACGTCAAGTCGTGACGTGAGCGAACGAGCAAGAGAGACTAGTGAGAAAATTGAAGGCAACATACTAGCGAGAAGGAAGCAGCAACTACGTTGTGAAAGCAGAGAGACGAGCATCAGTAGAAATAGAAAGCAGAGGGACGTGACTGAGAAGCGGCAGCAAAAGAAACCTTGAACACAGCAAGCGTAAAGACGGATGAGAGATCATACGTATGTCAGTAAGGAAAAGAGTAGCTCGTCAAAATTTGCATGTTCGTGAGTAACAACTATCAAACACATTGTTTATGAAAAGTAAGAGTAGGCAAGAAGAAAAGAGATGTCAACAAAGAAGTAAATGTTTTGTAAAGAATACAGTCTAATAAGAAATTCCTATTTCAATTTTACTTGTATTGCAACTAGTAAGCAAAGAACGACATTGCCAGAATTAAAATAACATAACTTACATTAATTGAATTTGAAAGAATAGTTAAACACATTACTAAACATAATTATATTGTATTGCATTTTAATAAGCTTATGCTAAAATATTTTAATATTGTTCCTTACACTTTTATAATATTTTTGTAAACATTACAATGGACGCGGACACAATTTTAAAAATGAAAGTAACTGATTTGAAGGATAAGTTGAGGGAGGTGGGATTGACAGTAGGCGGACGTAAACATGACCTTAGAGAACGACTGCTCCAACATTTCGGCCTGGTCGACAATGAAGACGAAGAAGCCCAAGCTGAAGTTGAGTCAAATCCATCGGTATATGAAGACGTTCAAATTGAAGGCTGGCAGGCTGATGCAGCAGTTGTTAGAGGTGCTCATTTTACATTCAAAGATATTGAAGAAAGTCTGTCCACCTTCGACGGCACTGATACGGCAGATGTGCACAAGTGGATAGAACAATTGGAAGAAAACGCTGAAACAGTTAATTGGAATAATGTGCACAAATTTATTTATTCGAAGCAACTTTTGCGAGGCGCAGCCAAAATATTCGTGCGGATTCAGTTAGGCATTCGCGATTGGAGCTCATTGAAGTCAGCTCTCATTAAAGAGTTTGGCACTAAGCTATCAGCTGCGGATGTACACAGGCTATTGAAGAACAGACATAAAAGGCAGAGTGAGTCGCTTCGCGAATATCTTTATGCATTGATGGAAATCGGGAAATCAATTAGGTTAGACGAGGAAAGTTTGCTGGTATATTTTATTGAAGGTATTCCCGACTCCAGATTCAATAAAGCAGTTTTATACCAAGCCAAGACAATTGAAGAGCTTAAAGACCAATTGAAGATTTATGAGAAGATACGGCAGAAGTCAGCGGAAACTAGTTTCACGAAGCCACCACAAAGAGTTGAGGTTAAGAGAGAGAATGCAAATATGAGCGCGCGCGCTTATGGCGATAAAAAATGTTACAAGTGTGGTGAATCGTCGCATATCGCAAGAGATTGTCCAAGCCAGCAATACAAATGCTTTAAGTGCCAGCAGCCAGGGCATAAGGCTTATGAGTGCAGACAAAGCACGGGCGCGATCACTAAGCAGGAAAAGGGTAACGTTAATTCGATCGGTGATGAAATTACTCCAAGCTTAAAATTCAAAGTAATTAGACTGGGCGATAGCGAATTCTCAGCTTTAATCGATACGGGGTGCGGTTTGGGTCTCATGAGATATGATGCATATGCTAAATTGAGTAAAGATATTGTTGGGATTGCAGAGTCCCAGTCGGATTAAAATAACAAATGCTCGTAATAAATTATTATAAAGCAATTCAAATTATGTAATGTAATTTTATTGAATAGAAAAGAAACGCGTGTTACCACGAGAAAGGTTGACAAGACAAGAAGTGTGAAAGAAAAGAAAAACAGAAGAGTACAAAAATAGGGATGCCATATTGGAAGAAAACGATAATTTCTCTAACACGCCCTCTCAATAGGCAGACCCCTTCAATTGGAAAATCCAAGTCCAGTTAAGCACCTCTCATGGTTGACTCTCATTAAAGCTTTCGTCATCACATTCGCTATCATCTCTTGCGTCGATACATGCTTCAAAGCGAACACTCCAGCGCTGACAGATTCACGAACGAAATGGTGTTTAATGTCGATATGCTTCGTACGGGCATGAAAAACGGGATCGCTTGCTATACACTGAGCTCCTCGGTTATCAATAAATATGGTTATGTCGGCAAGTTCTCGCAAGCCCAGCTCGCTCAATAGGCTTCACAAGTAAAATGCCTCTTTTGCTGCTTCAGCTAAGCTGACGTACTCTGCTTCGGTAGAAGAAAGCGCGACGGTGCGTTGTTTTTGCGACTTCCATGTAACAGCAGCACCGCTGAGTAAAAATGCGTAGCCCGTGTAGGAACGTCTATCGATGGTGCAACCGCCCCAATCAGCATCAGTGTAGCCCACTAAAGGCCTTTCAGTTTTCTGGTATATTAAACCTCTATGTGCAGTGCCGGCCAGATACCTCAGCACTCTTTTAGCAGCAGACAAATGACACATAAACGGGTTATTTACAAATTGTGCTAACCGTGAAACAGTATTGGCAATGTCAGGCCTCGTTGCCACGGACAAATACATCAACCCACCGATCAATTCCCTATATGGCCGTCCTTCACGTGGTCTGTCCTCTGCGTCATTAACTTTTATTTTTACTTCTGCGGGTGTCACTACAGGATTGCACCCAGTCATTCCATATTGTCTCAGCAGTTCTATTATATAGCCAGTTTGTCTTAGCTCAACAACATCTTTACTCTGGCTTATCTCTAGCCCAAGACAATTTTTCGCCGAACTGCTGGCTCTTCTGTATTTTCGCGTACCTCCGAAACCAACTCTCTCTCGCTATATACCTGTGCCGTAGAAAGAGGAGAAAACTCAACAAACTTGCGATTGCTTGCATCGCTCTGCATTTCTTCGTCTTTGTTGTGCAACAACAATTCATCAATAGAACAAGAAGCCGGTAATTGCTGCTCAGTCAAATCAAGAAATTTAATATCACGCGCACATATGAACTGATGTGCACTGGGAAGCCATACTCGGTAGTCCTTCCTGTCTCTTGGGTACCCTACAAATACACCTTCAATGGCCCTAGGCGCGAGCTTGTTCTTGCCAGGAACTTTATCGAGCACCATAACTTTGCAACCAAATACTTGAAAGTAACTAACCTGCGGCTTCTCGGCATGCAATTTTTCATATGGAGTTTTCCATCTTAAACTGCTTGTCGGACATCTATTGCGTATGTGGCAGGCCGTCGAAATAGCTTCTGACCAAAAAGCTGCGCCCAAACCAGACTGCAACAAAAGGCATCTTGACATGTCCAATAGTGTACGATTCATCATCTCGGCCACTCCGTTCTGCTCAGGAATACGTGGGATGGTCAAACTCCGCGAAATGCCGTTTTCTGCAAGATACTGATCAAAAATATTATTGCTATACTCACGACCATTGTCAGATTGCAGACACTTTACTTTCTACCCCGTCTGCCTCTCAATATGCTGCTGGTACAACTTAAATGTCTCAAAGACGTCAGACTTCTGCCGCAAAAAGTATACTTCGCACCACCTTGTGCTGTCGTCTATGAACGTCACAAAATATTTGCAGCGACCAGTTGACTCCTCTCTGAACGGTCCAACAACATCAGAATGTACAATCTTTAACAATTCATTGCACGGTTTGTGCCCTCTCTTGAATGGTATAGCGTCATTTTTCCTTTTAGACAAATTTCACACTTTGCTAACTCTTCAGCATCGGCAACATCAATCGCTGGCAGCACTCCATCATGTACAGCTCTAATTAGATCGCGCGCGTTTAAATGGCCCAAGCGACAGTGCCACTTCGACAGTTCGGAGCACTTCGCTTGAACAACTGCACACTCACTGCTCTCACGTACGCAGTACAAATCGCCTTTCCGATCTGCAATTAGCGAGGTATTGCCATTCTCATCACTAACATACGCACCGTTCTTGAAAAAGGTAACCTTATGCCCTTTGTCTGTGATTTTTGCCACTGAAATAAGGTTCGTACGCAACTCAGGAACAAATAATGTATTCTTAAATTCCATTCGTCGCTTGCCATTGTCACAAGCCACCGACAAATTTACGATGCCCTTGCCTTTGACCTCTGCGGACGCCTGACTTGCAAGCACAGATTAGTACCAGATACCCAACTCTCACACTATCGCTAAAAAATCACCAACACAATCACAAAATACACGATAGACTTTTCCATATCTGGTTACGGGTAGCCAGGTATTCGGTTCTTCTGATATCGGTATTCCATCAGTATTCGACCAAACTTATATTATTGAAACAATTTGATTGTTATTTCAGTTTGAATATATGTGCTGATATTTTTTGTGTACATTAAATATTTTATTTTGTTGCTTTTGTCGCGTGGGAACCAGGTACTCGAAAACATCTGTAGTCGATAGCCGTGTCGTGCAATTTATTTGTATGCCCTATCAATTGTAAGATAGGAGCGTCAAATGCAAGAGCTATCCGCTGTATCGAATTCCCAACCCACTGCGAACAAATTTTTGAGGTTTGACAGTTGTTGGTTCGCCATGTTGATTTTAGAAGAGAAATATCCCAAATAAATGTGACATTCCAATTCAATAACGAAGGCGGTAAGTTGTGCACGTTTTGTGTAATTTCTTTTTTTTTTATTTCGTTCTTTTCACTTTATTTTCAGAATATATACAAATCGGTGAGTTGTGCGCTTTTTGCGCTAGTTCTTTTCTATTTTAGTTTTCATTCCTTTAACCGTATTTCCTTTAATAATTTCAGAATCTACACAAAGCTTATATACATACTCAAAGGTAGGTTGCGCAAATTCTTTTCTTTGTGAATTTACATTTATTCACTTAATTTTCTTTTAATTTCAGAATCTACACAAAGCGAAAATGTCAAGGAGACATTGTGTGATGAAGTGTCCCGAGCCCGGCCGATTGTTTAAAGTTCCATGCAGGAAAAAGCACGAGCCAATCATGCAGTCCGATGCCCGACGAGCCCAGACGATTGGCGATTTTGGTCACACTACCACGATCCTTTTTCTTTAGCAACACTGATGCGCTCCAATCCTCGATCTCATCGCGGCAGAGCAAGCGAGCACGATTGGCACTTCTGTGGTCTTCTCCAAAGTAAAAATGTTAAGTTTTCCGGCCGGGGCCGAGATGCCTGTGTGCCTGCAACTCAATAAACAAAATTGCATTATAAAACTGCAAATTAAACTCACGTCCAAGACGACGGCCACCTCCAAAAGCTCAACTGACAAAAAAGCACACATCATGTTAATTCCTTTCTGAAAATAAAGAAAAAATTTAAGAATTATAAAAATTTCAACTAAAATGCGAAAAGTAAACAAAGGAAATTATGAATGTCAGTCGAATACAGCTCTGTAAGGAATTACAAAAACAAAATACATTGCGAATCACACGTACGCTATCAGTGTGAGGGAATTTTTCAAAAAAAATGGCAATTTTTGTTCCCTGGACGGACAGTTGGGCGTCTGGATATAGTCTGTGCTTGCAAGGTTAAGTTTCGATTTCGACGCTTCGCAAATACTCGCATCACCACATAAATGAGCAGTACATCCACTGTCAAGAATCCAGGCACGCTTCACATATGTTGAATCAACCGCACATGCTTCTTCCGACTTAGCAGCACTGCATACGAATCATCCACATTTTGACCCGCGTGCTTTGAATGATGGACATCACCTGCTTTCTTGCAAACGTTCGCCTTGTGTCCCAGCACTCCACATTTAAAACACTTAATACTGCTTCTGGATGTGCTCTTACCCTTATCTCGGATAGGTCTTCTGCGATCATGTGCACTAGTACCAGCGGCCATGGCTATAACCGCACTCCCGGACGCTTGCTTGCGTGCCTCACTCTCTTCGATGATTTTAACTTTCAGCACATCTGCAGCAGGCAGCTCGTCTCGAGATTCGATTGCACAGCGAAAATTTTCATATGACGATGGTAGGCTATACAGTAACATGATAGACAACAGATCTCCATTTATCTGTACTCTCATGCTCTCCAGCTTATCCACAGCGTCGAAAAACCTCGCAATATGCTCCTTCACATCGCCTCCTTCATCCAATCTCTGCAGCGTCAGCTGCTTAAGGAGCGTCGCTTTACGCGCAGGGCCCTTAGACGCATATACAGACTCTAATTTAAGCCACACTTCGCGCGATGTCTCACACCCACGAATCTGTTTCAGCTCCGACGGTTGAATGGAAAGGATAAGGTCGGCTTTGGCCTTCTTGTCCATCTTCAGCCAAGCGCTCGTCGCAGCCGCATCTCCATCCACCGGCATTGAACACGAACCATTAACATATTCCCACAGATCATTTTTTACGAATAGCGCCTCTACTTGCATGCTCCAGTATCAAAGTTCTCCTTGGACAGCAACTCGATCCGCGTAGAGCTGGACGCAGACGACATAATTGGAATAAATTCACGACCCGTACTACCACTTGAAATATGCTTTTCGCTATTTATTAAATCTTTAACTTCGGCGGTCGGTAACTCCAATTCAATATCACTCATGTGTATAAAGGAACTTATTCTTGGAATCTGGGCCAATAACCTGTTGGGATTGCAGAGTCCCAGTCGGATTAAAATAACAAATGCTCGTAATAAATTATTATAAAGCAATTCAAATTATGTAATGTAATTTTATTGAATAGAAAAGAAACGCGTGTTACCACGAGAAAGGTTGACAAGACAAGAAGTGTGAAAGAAAAGGAAAACAGAAGAGTACAAAAATAGGGATGCCATATTGGAAGAAAACGATAATTTCTCTAACAGATATTACGCTATCCGCAGAACGACGACAACTCTTTGGCATTGGTGCAACCAAAATAACCAAATTGGGCAGCTTCGAGGCTGAAGTACAAATTGATGAGACGTTTCTTAATCTGACATTTCACAATTGGGGAGTTCACAGTTCCGTGCTATCTAGTGTGCTTTCCTTGCCGCCTGCTAAATTAAACCCACTTTGCCATCTGGCAACGTTTTTTGTTGTTGCTTTGCACGCAAACAAGAAATACCACTAGCTGAAAAAATTTACATGCGTTGGATCGTGTTTATCTTTCGTCATAAGCTGGCATTTCTCATCAGCTGTTTTATTCGCGAAAATTGAAACAGATTTAGAGCAAATTTTATTGAATTCTCAGAGAATAATCACACACTACTTCCATTTTGATGGAATATTGCTTTTTGCGAGAGTAATAAATCCTTAATAATCGCTTTAGTAAACACTTGTAATGCGATTGTGGCAAATTAAGAATGGTCCACGAAACAGGGGCGCTCAGAGTTTTATTTTACTATCGTGCTGAAGTTGCCAGATGGGAAATTTAGAAGGAAACTGTGAATACCCCAATTGTTAAAATAAATGATATTAGCTATGATGCAATAGTTGCCACTTCTATACTCAAATATTTTGACATGGTGGTACGCAATGACGGCGTCGAATTTAAGAAAAAGGGCACAGTACCAGCGCGTGACGACAAAATTACGACGACCAATGATAGTTTAGCCGAGGAGATATTTCCTTTAACCTGGACTTTGAGAAATCTGACTACGAATTGGCTCATCTCAATAAAGAATTGTCAACGTCAGTCAGAGCAATGATCGAGCAGTATAAGCCAATGAAAGATGTAAACCCGCCGGTAAATATGAAGATTATCCTTGCCGACGAAATCCCTGTTTACCAACCACCGCGAAGAGTGTCATATGAAGAGCAGCAGCACACCGAGAAACAAGTAGCGCAGTGGCTTAATGAAGGCATAATAAGGCCAAGTACATCGAACTTCGCGTCACCCGTAGTATTAGTGTCGAAAAAAGATGGCACTAAACGATTCTGCTGACTACCGCAAATTAATCCAAAAAATTGTAAGATACAACTTCCCAATGACTCTAATTGACGAAACGCTCGAAAGGCTCCGTGGAGCAAAGGTTTTCACTACCTTAGACTTGGCTAATGGGTTTTTTCACGTACCGATGGAGGAAGGTTCACGAAAATATACGGCATTTGTAACTCATAACGGTCAGTTTGAATTTCAGTACGTACCTTTTAGCATATGTAATTCGCCAGCCGTGTTTTGCCGATACATTCACGCTGTATTGAGAGATTTTATTCGAGACAGGACAATAGTTGCTTATATGGACGACTTAATAATACCAGCGAAAGATGAAGAGGAAGGATTGCGAAAGTTGGAAAGAGTACTAAAATTTGCTGCAGAGAAAGGACTAAAGATAAAATGGCAGAAATGTCAATTCTTGAAGAGACAGGTGCAATTTCTTGGTTACGTTGTCGAAAATGAAACCATACGGCCAGGCGAGTACAAGACGCGAGCTGTGCAAAATGTTCCCTTGCCACAGAACAATAAGGCACTGCAAAGATTTCTAGGCCTAATGTCTTATTTCCGTAGGTTTATAAAAAACTTCGCTCTAATTGCAAAACCATTATCTGACATTTTAAAGAAGGACGCAGAGTTCAAAATAGGTGACGAGCAGCTAATAGCTTTCCAGCAACTTAAGGCAGCGCTTATGCAAGCGCCAGTTCTGACATTGTTCAATCCGAAAGCTGCAACAGAAACTCATGCCGACGCTTCCATGCACGGGTTTGGAGCTATCCTACTTCAAAAGGACTCGCAAGATCAAGGCCAGATCCAGTTCAGTTTATGAGCCGCAAGACTAATCCCGCGGAGGAAAAATATCATTCCTATGAACTTGAGGTGTTAGCCATAATCGAAGCGATTAAGAAATGGCGAGTTTATGTGCTGGGATCGAAGTTTAAAATAGTAACTGACTGTAATGCTTTTACTATGACGTTACAAAAGAAGGACGTACCTTTACGTGTACCTCGGTGGGCCATGTTCCTGCAAGAATACGACTACACCATGTGGATGCTCTCAGCAGGCTTTCGTGTATGATCGTAGAAGATTCGCTAAGGCATAGGCTAAAAGAGGCACAGCTGCGAGACGAGTGGAAAAATTTTAGACGCGAATGATTATGAAGACTTTTACATTCAAAACGACGTAGATACTTTATAAAGATCCAGCCAGACAATTGATAGTAGTACCAGCACCAATGGAGAACGAGATTATAGAAGTGGCTCATCGTCAGGGATATTTTTCCATTAAGAAAACCCAAGACTGCGTCGAGAAGAAATTTTTTATACCAAAGCTAGAATCCAAAGTTGCATCAGTTGCATGATAGTAGACTCAAAATCGGGTAGGAAGGACGGATTTTTATCCCCGATCGATAAGGAAAATATTTATCAACTTTTCACATAGACCATGTAGGACCAATGACGATGACCGGAAAACAGTATAACCAAAGAGTATGTTAATATAATAGAGTGCGCATCACTCAAATTTTCGGCAAATCGAAGTGAGGGCAATTTTTCATATTTCGGTCGCGGCAAAGGGGGACACAAAAACTACTCAACCGCTCAGAGAATTTCGTTGACAGTCGTTGATTTGGCATTTCGGGTATGCTCAAAGCACGAAAAAGGCATTTTTCCAGAATGTTAGTATGTCTTGTGGATGTGTATATGTATGTATTTGCAGCTGCTCTGCTCAGCCACCAACGTCTAGACTCTAGAGTCTAGACTCTAGACGATATTGGTTGTTTCTGTGTTGTTGTTGTTGTGTATTTCTTGTTCATAGCAAATGCTAATTTTGGCGATTTAAACTTTATTTCAATATCCCTCTGCTGATCTTATTATAGGGCAATGACTATATTAAAAAGTTATTTATTTGCCAACATCACTTTTATTAAGGTGATATTGGCAAAAAATATCTAATATTAATATATGTGTATATTTCATTATTTATTAAAAGGTATAAAATATTCTATAAAAAGCCTTTTAAATTTTAGTATTATCTCTGGAAATGTCGCACATTTGAAAAATTTTTGCGATATTTCAACAAATTCTAACTTCGATTTGATATTTCAAAACGAGTTGGAAGCTGCAAGCAGATTTCATTCATAACACAGCATACGCAAATGCCAGGAAATTCGACATATGTATGCTTATTTACATATGTATGTATATTGAAGTTCCTTGTGTTCGTTTAGGGCAGAGCAGAGCCAAAGAATTTGTTTGTCTTTCATATGAAAAACAACAACAACACAGAATCAAACAGCAGCGCTGTCGGGAATATCGTCTATACGAGCGCCGCTCTAATTCTTCGTATATTTTGTTGGCTGAGCTGCCGACCAGTGTTGCCAGAACCAGGGATTTCGCCCATATTTCGGGATTTTTTTACCTTTAAAGGGCGCTCGGGATTTTGAATCTAAAAATGGGATTTTTGAGCCTATACCTATCTTTTATACTTCTTTGGTTTATTTTTTGTTTATTTATTAATACAGTAGGAACTCGATTCTTACACGTAATGAAAACCAGGCTCGCTGCAAGTTTCGAGGTTGTCGCAAGTACCGAATCATTTTTTTCCCATATATGTAAATTATAAGGGGTTACTTTCACTGTAAAGAATCTAAGTTTATTTCACTTTTTATAATTTAATTCAATACACTTGTATAATGATAAATTTTAAGTGAAATTAAAGAAATTTACGATTTTGGTTTGTTTTGTGCACACTTGCTTGTTCAGTACTGCACTGCTTCCATGCTAAAGTTAAATAAGAACAGAGATTTCGTCAGCATATGAATTCGTGGGTACTTCCCCAAATATTTTGAGCTCGAAACTGATGCATTTGCGGTACTTCCCCGAATTTTATTCAAAGACAAAACAAAAAATGTTGCAATGTATTGAGGACAAAATTTTTTAATTTCGCAAGTACTGAGTACGTAATGAAAAAAAAATTTTGTGTCGCAAGTATCGAGGTGGGCAAGTACCGAGTATCTGCAAGAATTGAGTTACTACTGTAACTGTAAATATTTTATTATTAGCACTGAATTTAAGTAATCTCCAGCGTTGTGCTTTAGGCAGCAATTTTTTTGTTCTTGTTTAAAAAATATACATAAGTATGTATATGTATTTATGAATTGTTATTGAAAAACACGTTTTTTAATTAATATTTGCGAATGGGATTTATTTCCGGGATTTTTGATTTTTTAAATGGGATAAAGAGGGCGTTTTGCATAAGTGAATGGGATTTTTGGAGCTAGGTCTCTGGCAACACTGCTGCCGACATGCAGAAGAAGGGCACATGCACACGACTTTCATAACACCATGCAAAATACGAAAATCAGCCGCAAAAAATGCTCGTTCGCCTCATTTGAGTACGAAAACCGAACGAACCAAGCCATTGAGTCGTGCGATCAGGGGTGCAAACTCAGTCAAAGCCAATTCTCTCAAATGCTTAAAAAATTCTCCCATGGGAATTGGCACTTCAGCCACATTTTCATTCAAAATAATGGTAGTAAAAACATAAAACAATAAATAAAATAGTATGGCTGAGTTCCTAAATGCTGTAATATAAAAGCATCAGCATTTTGTGAAGAATATGTAAAAGAAGAGTTCGAATTCCCATAAAATCGTGAAATTTTCCCTCGGTTGACAGCCCTGTATGTAGTTACTTTGAGTTTGGAATTTCATGTTGCAGAGCGGTTCTCTGAGAGGATGAATGCCGGAGAGTAAAAAGCTCAAAATTTGAGTGAACGGCGGGTCAGGATCTAGACCCGCGGTGCAAAATTTTTGCAGCTAAAATTTTATATGAGATGCGCACTCTATTATATTAACATACTCTTTGGTATAACTATATCCTTGCAGTTGTGGACAACAAGATCCAGCATTTACTTATAACAACGGGTGTACCAGAGTTGTGAAGAGTTAAATCAGATTTGATTTGAATCAGTGATTTTACCCTATTTGATTTAAAAACTGATTTTCAAATCAAGCATAGCCAATCGATTCATCTTTTTCTGATTCAAATCCCAATCGATTTGTGGCCTTTGATTTATAAATCAGCTCTCACAAATCAAAAGTGAAAATCTGATTTACCAATCACTTGATTTAAATCAACAAATTTCCAAATCTGATTTACCAATCTTGATTTGATTTCAAATCAAGTCCTGAAATCAAGTGTGCAAATAGATGACAGAGCAGTATTAAAATGTATACTTCGAAATAGTACCAAAAATATCAAAGATAAATTCGTTCCTCAAAAATAAGAATAATTACTTGAAATCGTGAACAAATCATATGTAAATACAAACAACTTAAAGTAATAGATTTATTTTATTGAAATGATAGTGAAATATGCAATTATTCGTTCATATTTCTTCACCGAAAATTGCAAGAAAAGTATTTATTTGGGAGAAAAAAAGCAACCCTGTTTCATATGACACTTCCATCAGTGATGTCAACGTCGTGATATTCGTACCAGATTTTGTGCATTTTTAAAGCTGACACGTTTATGAAAATGCATTTATCGTCTGATATCTATTTTTGTGCCATTGTTTGTTTATTTTGAGGACACTATTATTAGTCCGTAACATTTTCGAAGCAGTTTGCCTTCTGTGAAATTAACCTGAGTGAATCGCATTACTTTTTAGAGGTTTTGAACAAAAATAGGCATCACTGTCTCGCATCCGTTCTTAGCACCCGCACAAAAGAGGTATGCTTTTGTGCAAACCACTGCCGCCACAAAAGTGTAATGAATTTCTACCTGCTGTTCCAGGAAACATAACATGTTAAGTATAATATACATATAATATGTCAAATATATGCATATGCATTTATTAAAATTTGATGGTTTAGGAAAAGAACAAAGTAATGTATTTATATACAGACACTCCTCGTATACATTCATATATTTTGAAATAAAAAAACATAAATTGTTGTTTTTTTCTTGTGCATACTATTTTGTAGCATCTTATACCTGCTACTCAAATCCACAACTTTCCTTCTAATACAGAAAAATGCAGCTCTGTGTAGCTCACTAATTGTGTTGATTTGGCCAAAATTGATTTGAATCAGCCCAGCGGCCAATCGATTGGTGCTTTTTGATTTCAAATCAAAATCAACTTTTTTGATTTTTGATTTGAATCAGACAAGGGCAAATCACTGATTTGAGATTTTTGATTCAAATCAATATGATTGGTGGTGCCTGATTTGAAAATCAGAAATTTCAAATCGATTGGTGGAGTTGATTTTTAAATCAAAAATTTAAATCAGTTGATTTGTAAATCGATTTTGATTTGAATCTTTTACAAGTCTGGGGTGTACCAAGCAAAGAGAGTATAAGGAGAAGAGGTAACAAACCGTTCCAGTGCTAAAAATGCGTGACTTTAGTACAGAAAAACTAGTAGAAAACTCACTCATTCTACCCAGAAACCTGCTCATTTTTCTCGAGCGATTCCGGCCATTATGTTGCCGCTTGTGTGGCGGATATTGAGTAAATTCAAGAACCGGTTTGTTCGGCGCAGGATAGATTGAGTTTCTTTCGCATTCCGCATGCAGTCGAATTCGACAGTATCGCTGCTGATGTCAAGCAGAACAGGCCAAAGTGTGGATGTTCTGCTTGTTCTCATGTATGTTCCAACACGTGGCAAAAACCGGTTTTGGGAAATTGGTTTGGCGCGAGTGCCGTACATTTCTCAATTTCTTGATTCTTTGCCGTCTTGTCGAATTTTTGTTTTGCCGACTGCAAACTGACAAATGGCAATTTCTTATTAGGTAAATATAGGACTGCAAAATAGGTAGACAAGTACTCAAATTGGTTCAGGGATGATTCACCTTGCGCAGAGCATCATTCAATTTTCCTCGAATATTTTACTAAGGTTTTATTATACAAGAATGCCCAGTTTTTAACTAATAGTATCAAGGAGAAAAAGTCTGCTGGAAAGGATAAAAGTAAACATTTAGATAAGTTAAATAAATTAAATTATGTATAAAAGTAATGAATATGGTAATATGTATAACATGCCGCCGCATTATTGAATAGATGCGTTGTCATTTGGACATAAATTTTCCATAAATGGGAGGGTAGACGTCTTGTTGTTTTCAACTAGGAAATATATAAACTTTCTGAATTGTCTTTTTTTAAGTCTTTCGCAGCATTGCAGTCCTATTTTTTGTTCCAATCATGTGTATATTTTTAAAGGTGAATTCCGCAAATTTTTCCTGCGCTTTCATCAATTAAAACGCTATTACAACTTCTCTAAATAACTTACTTACATATATATGCATATAGCAATGCATTATTGATTACACTTATTCATTACATGTTTATCTTTATACCCTTTCGATTTAATTTTCCTATATGACTACATATGTTTACACATAAGCTCTATACTCAAGTTTATTTCATTATATTATTATTTATTTATTTATTTATTCATTATATTATGTAAATTTTTTATCTCATTAGTTCATAAGAATGTATGAAAATGTTTCTCTAATAACCAGAAATAAAGTTTAATATTCATATATCCAAATGTTGTGTGTTCTTTTTAACGCTTAGGATAAACTCCGACTACAATGCGTGTACGTAAAGACAATTTGCCGTAATGGGCTCCTGCCGGTATTTCAAATGGAAATGAAACCAAAAGAGAAACAAAGAACCCCATATTTTATACATAGATGAATCAGTTGCAATGTAAAAAAGAATACAACCATTTTGATAAATTTTAATGTATTCGTAAACGAAAATTAAAAGATTTTCGCTGTTAGCGTAACTAGTACAAGAATAAGTTGCCAAAAATACCAATGAATTATTCCAAAATCCCACTTGACAGTTGCATTCATCTTTATATTTTACATCAACACACTCATATACATATAAGCAACAATTGCGTGGGTCCGAGAAATACGAGCACAAAGTAATCCAGAGTCTCATACAAATGTGTATAATTAAGGTGCAGAAATAGGAGATAAAAGGGCTATACATATATTGAAGAAATTTAATTAATTAATGTACATATTAAATAGTATGATTTTTAAAAAAAGTTTGCCTGAAAAATATTTGACAAAAAGTATCTGCAAAATCTGAAAGAAATGCTTTATCAAAATATATGTATCAATGAAAATAAAATACATATGTATGTATGTATATGAGAAAGTATTAAATGAAGCAAAATCACTGAAAAATGCACTGTGCTTAATTTGATAAAATTTAAAGGCAAGGAAACGTATTATTTACCTAATAAGAAATTGCCATTTGTCAGTTTGCAGTCGGCAAAACAAAAATTCGACAAGACGGCAAAGAATCAAGAAATTGAGAAATGTACGGCACTCGCGCCAAACCAATTTCCCAAAACCGGTTTTTGCCACGTGTTGGAACATACATGAGAACAAGCAGAACATCCACACTTTGGCCTGTTCTGCTTGACATCAGCAGCGATACTGTCGAATTCGACTGCATGCGGAATGCGAAAGAAACTCAATCTATCCTGCGCCGAACAAACCGGTTCTTGAATTTACTCAATATCCGCCACACAAGCGGCAACATAATGGCCGGAATCGCTCGAGAAAAATGAGCAGGTTTCTGGGTAGAATGAGTGAGTTTTCTACTAGTTTTTCTGTACTAAAGTCACGCATTTTTAGCACTGGAACGGTTTGTTACCTCTTCTCCTTATACTCTCTTTGGTACCAAGAGGCAATGGGCAAGTCGAGCGGATGCACCGCATTGTAGTGCCTATGTTAGCAAAGCTTTCACAGGATAATCCTGCTCATTGGTACAAATATGTCAGTAAAGTTCAACAATACATCAATAACTCGCCGCCCAGAAGCACGAAACTGCCACCGTTTAAAATATTGACGGGATGTGACATGAGGCTTGAGGAATCGCTGAAATTAGACGAAATATTAAATAATGACGCTATTGAGTCATTAAACTCGGAGCGCGATGAAGCACGTGAAGCTACTAAACAAAACATTTCCAAAATTCAGGAGGAGAATCGACGAACTTATGATCGTGGGCGAAAAGAGGAGGTACAATATGATGTGAACGATATGGTGGCTATTAAACGTACACAATTTGGTACAAATATGAAGCTGAAGAAGAAATATTTTGGGCCTTACAAGGTAGTTCGGAAGCTGATGCCCGGACGCTATGAGGTAGAAAAACTCGGAGAAGTGGAAGGACCTAACAAAACCTCAACCGTAGCAGAATTTATGAAGAGATGGTGCCCAGCATTCGGGTCGAACGCAATGTCAGGAGGGCCGAATGTGGGAGTGACTGACGGACAGAGGACGCCAAGAAGCGGACAGACCTTTTAAATGTACAATGCGGACGGACTAAGATATACAACCCTGCGACAAACACAGCGTGCAACCCTGCAACAAACGAACGAATAACCAAAACGATTTAGTCTGAAAGAGTCGACCAGAACGCATCAACGTTACCGGACGCACAAACTTCATCTCAATATTTAATAAACATCTTAATTGTTAACATCAACAAGTGCATTTTATTTAAACGTGGCACCAACAGCATCATCAAGTGCACTAACGTGGGACATCCCTAAAGGAATCCCACATGTATACAATTTTGCAACACATACTGTAACGAGCAAATTTGCGAGCAAATTGTGCTCGTACAATAATTATCAAACTAGGCATAAGTAATAGAATAAGATATACAGCGGCGGCGAAGCTCATGGCGTGTTCAGGTGGCAACACACGCAACCATCAGAGTGGAGAACAGCTGTGCAGACAAAACGAACAGAGCAAGAAGAAGAAGCAGAAGCGCGAGCAAGCAACGTGGCTCGCGTCGAACCATGAGGGCATTCAAGTTTCGACCAGCTAAGCGAGCGGACGTGTCACGCAAGAAGACCAGAACCAGACTACACAAGTACAGTCGCCACACGGAAAAGAAACAAAAGTCACGCGAGGAAGAAACACAAGTCACACGAGGAGCAGACGCCAGACACACGAGAAGCAGAGACAAGTCGCACCGAGACACGACAAAGGAGACTTCGAGAGCCGAGCGGGCACACGAGAAACCCGCAAGCGGTACGCCACTCGGAACAAGCAGCGACGCAACAAAGCACGAGGATAGCAACTGCTGCAAGACAATCGGCCACGCCCAGTACACCGACACAGAGACAACGACAATTACGGCGTCACGAGGACGAAATAAGCAACTTCCATCCTTCCTATCCTCTAACCCCTCACTTCATTGGGATCGTTCCACGGCCCAGTGTTGCGAGACTCCTATCCTTTAACTCCTCACTTCATTGGGATCGTTCCACGGCCCAGTGTTGCGAGACTCCTGTCCTTAACTCCTCACTTCATTGGGATCGTTCCACGGCCCAGTGTTGCGAGACTCCTATCCTTTAACTCCTCACTTCATTGGGATCGTTCCACGGCCCAGTGTTGCGAGACTCCCATCCTCTAACCCCTCACTTCATTGGGATCGTTCCACGGCCCAGTGTTGCGAGACTCCTGTCCTTAACTCCTCACATCATTGGGATCGTTCCACGGCTCAGTGTTGCGAGACTCCTGTCCTTAACTCCTCACTTCGTTGGGATCGTTCCACGGCCCAGTGTTGCGAGACTCCTATCCTCTAACCCCTCACTTCATTGGGATCGTTCCACGGCCCAGTGTTGCGAGACTCCTATCCTTTAACTCCTCACTTCATTGGGATCGTTCCACGGCCCAGTGTTGCGAGACTCCTGTCCTTAACTCCTCACTTCATTGGGATCGTTCCACGGCCCAGTGTTGCGAGACTCCTGTCCTTAACTCCTCACTTCATTGGGGTCGTTCCACGGCCCAGTGTTGCGAGACTCCTATCCTCTAACCCCTCACTTCATTGGGATCGTACCACGGCCCAGTGTTGCGAGACTCCTGTCCTCTAACCCCTCACTTCATTGGGATCGTTCCACGGCCCAGTGTTGCGAGATTCTTATCCTCCAACCCCTCACTTCATTGGGATCGTTCCACGGCCCAGTGTTGCGAGAATCTTATCCTCCAACCCCTCACTTCATTGGCATCGTTCCACGGCCCAGTGTTGCGAGAATCTTATCCCGTAACCCCTCTCTTCATTGGGATCGTTCCACAGCCCAGTGTTGCGAGACTCCTGTCCTTAACTCCTCACTTCATTGGGATCGTTCCACGGCCCAGTGTTGCGAGACTCCTATCCTCTAACCCCTCACTTCATTGGGATCGTTCCACGGCCCAGTGTTGCGAGACTCCTATCCTTTAACTCCTCACTTCATTGGGATCGTTCCACGGCCCAGTGTTGCGAGACTCCCATTCTCTAACCCCTCACTTTATTGGGATCGTTCCACGGCCCAGTGTTGCGAGACTCCTGTCCTTAACTCCTCACTTCATTGGGATCGTTCCACGGCCCAGTGTTGCGAGACTCTTATCCTCTAACCCCTCACTTCATTGGGATCGTTCCACGGCCCAGTGTTGCGAGACTCCTGTCCTTAACTCTTCACTTCATTGGGATCGTTCCATGGCCCAGTGTTGCGAGACTCTTATCCTCCAACCCCTCACATCATTGGGATCGTTCCACGGCCCAGTGTTGCGAGAATCTTATCCCGTAACCCCTCTCTTAATTGGGATCGTTCCACGGCCCAGTGTTGCGAGACTCCTGTCCTTAACTCCACACTTCATTGGGATCGTTCTACGGCCCAGTGTTGCGAGATTCCTATCCTCTAACCCCTCACTTCATTGGGATCGTTCCACGGCCCAGTGTTGCGAGACTCCTATCCTTTAACTCCACACTTCATTGGGATCGTTCCACGGCCCAGTGTTGCGAGACTCCCATTCTCTAACCCCTCACTTCATTGGGATCGTTCCACGGCCCAGTGTTGCGAGACTCCTGTCCTTAACTCCTCACTTCATTGGGATCGTTCCACGGCCCAGTGTTGCGAGACTCCTGTCCTTAACTCCTCACTTCATTGGGATCGTTCCACGGCCCAGTGTTGCGAGACTCCCATCCTCTAACCCCTCACTTTATTGGGATCGTTCCACGGCCCAGTGTTGCGAGACTCCTATCCTTTAACTCCTCACTTCATTGGGATCGTTCCACGGCCCAGTGTTGCGAGACTCTTATCCTCCAACCCCTCACTTCATTGGGATGGACGACGTACACCAGACGGCAACCTGTAAAGGAGTCCACCATCACGGGACTTCTGGCCCCTACGACGAGGGCTGCACCGACGCACAGGATCACGCCCGCTGCCGCTATTAACCTATAGTTGTAACCTTGACATAGAACACGAATAAAGCATTGTACATATAACAACAATTCTGACCAAGGTGTCCTTGACACAAATAAATATCTGTAAGCGAACCTTTGGCGCCCGCTGAGTTTTACCCCAGCCAAAAGCTTCGTTACAATACATAGGTACATCCCTTTCAACCCCTATTTCTGCAACTTCATTGTCGCTGTCTTCAAGAAGCACACGCAACGGCTGCATAATTTAAGCGTTTGTTTACATTTCTTATACAAATTTGTCTGGGATAATACATTGGTTTGTGTGTGTGTTTCCTGCGAATTTTTTGCCTTTTCAATTTTTAAGTTTTTTATGTCGCGCCGACTGCGGCTAGACATGCAGGTGTTCATTCATTCTTGATTTTAACGAAAATTTTGCAAATTTCAGTCCTCTTTGCTATTAGTGAAAATTATGCTTGTTATTAAACTTTAATCATTTAACCCAATACAATTTTTTTGAATTATTTTAATTATATCAGAGAACGTATTATGTACATATTTACAATATCTAATCGATTTTTGTATTTCAAATTAAAGCAAAGATATACCATATAAATAAATGAATCAAATTTATTTAAACGCAATACATTTTTAAGGAATTTAGTTCTTCTGCATGTCACTAATTTGACAAAAAAGTGGAATGTAGCGTGCACCTTTACACTGATGAAATGAAAGAAGATGCGTTATTACGATGGCAATGTCGACATTGTTTGCTCCTACTCGTCAAATCAATTAGGGTATTCACAGTTTTCTTATAAATTTCCCATCTGGCAACTTCAGCACGATAGTAAAATAAAACTCTGAGCGCCCCTGTTTCGTGGACCATTCTTAATTTGCCACAATCGCA
Source organism: Neria commutata (assembly GCA_963457695.1). Classification (NCBI taxonomy): domain Eukaryota; kingdom Metazoa; phylum Arthropoda; class Insecta; order Diptera; family Micropezidae; genus Neria; species Neria commutata. The sequence continues at coordinate 28,900,455 of OY735246.1, forward strand.
TTACAAGTGTTTGCTAAAGTGATTATTAAGGATTTATTACTCTCGCAAAAAGCAATATTCCATCAAAATGGAAGTAGTGTGTGATTATTCTCTGAGAATTCAATAAAATTTGCTCAAAATCTGTTTCAATTTTCGCGAATAAAACAGCTGATGAGAAATGCCAGCTTATGACGAAAGAAAAACAACGATCCAACGCATGTAAATTTTTGCAGCTAGTGGTATTTCTTGTTTGCGGGCAAAGCAACAACAAAAAACGTTGCCAGATGGCAAAGTGGGTTTAATTTAGCAGGCGGCAAGGAAAGCACACTAGATAGCACGGAACTGTGAACACCCTAAATGTATGTATGTAGTTGATGAAATCAGTAAATAATAAAAAAATCAAAATTTATTACAAATTTATTGGACATAACTAAGAATATCTTTGCTTTAATTTGAAATACAAAAATCGATTAGATATTGTAAATACATATGTACATAATACGTTCTCTGATATAATTAAAAAAATTCAAAAAAATTGTATTGGGTGAAATGATAAAGTTTAATAACAAGCATAATTTTCACTAATAGCCAAAAGGACTGAAATTTACAAAATTTTCGTTAAAATCAAGAATGAATGAACACCTGCATGTCTAGCCGCAGTCGGCGCGACATAAAAAACTTAAAAATTGAAAAGGCAAAAAATTCGCAGGAAACACACACATAAACCAATGTATTATCCCAAACAAATTTGTATAAAAAATGTAAACAAACGCTCAAATTATGCAGCCGTTGCGTGTGCTGCTTGAAGACATCGACAATGAAGTTGCAGAAATAGGGGTTGAAAGGGATGTATGTATATGTTGCAAAATTGTATACATAAATTGATATACATACATACATATGTATTTTTAAAGCGATCTTTAAAAATCTTTATCTGCAAAATCTAGAAAATAAGCAAATGCAAAATGATAGAAAAGTTGATAGGTGTAAAGAAGCGATAAATAGTAAATCCTCAAAAAACAAGGGAAAAATTGTCATATGAAAAGCAAATTTGCTACAAGCCTAAGAACCTGCAAAAGTGTGAAAATGTAATGCTCATACATACATACATATGTACCATTCAAAAAGAATACATATTTCTACGCATCAGCCGCGGCGCTGCTTCGATTCCCTTCAAGTGTGCAAAGACAATTCAAAGGAAATCCAAGCCAGACAGACAGACTGAAATATATATGCATGCATGTACCATTCAAAAAAGAATACATATGTACATATTCAAATGAAAGCCAGCCAGCCACAGCCAGACTGAAATATGAAAACGAATTCTTTGCTGTCTTATAGCAACAACAAAAACGCATAGAGGCGAGCAATAGCATTCGCACAACCTTAAGCTTTAAACACAATCAACTCGCGAGGCCAATTTTACGTGGCGAACGCGCGCTGTCAAAATTATAACACACGGCAGTGCATGTGATTGCCCACAATGACGACGCTAGCGTAGTTCGCCTGGTTTGGTCGCTGCCGCCCTGCGAAAAAGTCAACTGTTCAGCTGTCAGTGGTGAAAAATAAATAAATTAAAGTAAGGAAATTGGAAATTTTTGTGCGGAAACTATTTTTATAGTTTAACAACTCGGAAAATTCGTGAATTCGTGGTTTCCGTGGATTTTTTTAAATTCTGTGCTTGTTGTGGGGATGATTTTTTCCGAATAAACTGATGCGAATTTCGCTCTGATTCCGTTTTACTGGGCGAAATTCCACGACGACTGCCGTCAAGACGCCATTATTCGCCGCCTAAAATTCGTCTGGCGAGTTGATTTTGGTTAAAGCTTTACGCTGCGGCATTCTCTGACCGAATGTTATGCCTGAAACACAACACCGACCACGTTCGCAGAACTATGCGATTTTTTGGCCTGCCGCAGTAAACAAACTGCAATCAACGGTCGTCGGCAGTTTAATTTCTATACAATTTAACGCCTCTGTAAACAAAATTCGGTAAACGGCCTGTTGAGCCTAAATGATAGCAATATGCATATCTGACATCACTACTGATGTGAGAAATTGCTTTGTGAAATTTCTGTTCACTTGCTCTTTGAATTTCCTTTTGTACTGCGTCAAATCTTTTCATAAATAAAAACTAATAAAAAAAATAATTGTACTCTCTTCTATTAGATGTTATGTGCCTCGCCTGAGATTTGAACTCGGGTCTTCCGTTTCAGCAGCCAAGCGTTTGTCCAATTGACCAACGTGTCGCGTTTCTTTTGGTCGCTTAAAATTAACCAGAACGAGGAAGTCTCTCAAATTTCTAAAAATAGAAAACTTATAAGCAGCTGTAATGAAATTTTATGAAACCATTACTGCGGCTGTTCGGAAAATGCAACCCTAAATTGGTCGCAGCGTGAAATTAGAACCAGTTCTATCGTCGGTCGTCGCGTTTTGCGATCGTCGTCCGTTCTGTTCCATTCCTGACGTTCTCATAAGCCTACTCGTTTCAAAATGCGGAATATCGCAGCGGTCTGCGTTGTGGTCGGTATTCTGTTTCAGACATTAGCCTTTCGCTTGTTGCTTTTCGGCTTGTCGTTCTCAACGCTCGTGCTTACGCATACATGCAGACTCACAAACTCACACGTATTGTTAGTCCACAAATCCACTGGTTTTAAAAGCATTGCCACACGCCGATTTCCATCTGCATCTTCTTTATAATACAGTTTCTTTGTTTAAACTTTTTCATTTCAGGGCTGCCATACATTTTACAATAATATATAAAATTATTTATTCTTCATCACTTCTACATCAGTTGTGTTCGTCTTCAGTGTTCACAGCAAACAGGCCGGATGTTGCCATTGACATTTCGCACATTGCCATCTTGGCCCCATGCAACCATGCGAAATATCACGGCGTTGCCAACAATCAGAAGTGCGAGGTATTGCCACACCGAGAAGTATCATCGCAAATTTATGATGATTACAAATAATATTACTTACTCGCAAGTTTACTGTCTTCATTAAGATCTTTAAAATTGTGCACTCCTAAAACTTTGGGATTTTGACAGAAAAATAAATTGAACTCTATGTCAAAAAGCGTATGTTAGACTCTATATGCCAAAAGCGTATTTCAGTGTCGAAATAGTCATGGTGGTTGATATTTTATTGCAGAATTTATAGAATGCTGGACAAATTGGTGTATTTTGGGAAATGCTGGACAGTTCAGCCCAATGCTGGACGAATGGTCAGTTTAATTTAACCCTCAACTGCATAGAAGAGATTTTTTTAATTAAAATTCACTTTCTAACTACATTTGGGCCACAAAACACGATTCTGCTATTATTTTTTTTTTCAAGACCCTACTTGACCCTGTAGCCTCCAAAAAGGGTACACCGCCTCTAGGCGGCCGTATGCAGGTAGGTCACTAAAAATTCGAAGTATGTGTGGAAGTCAAACAAGTGTTATTTTTGATTGTGCTTATTTTTAAAAGCCAATCAACTAAGGCAAACAGTTAATATGAACACAGAAATTAGCATATATATTTCATGTTTTTTACAGAGTGTGGAATTTTTTGAAACATGACTTTTTGGACGTCATACGCAACGGTATATTGCATTTTTCGGAACATGCTTGAGTTTCAGACTTAAGGGCATATAGCGACATCGCCGTTTATCACTTTTGCCACGAAAAATTGGCCAATGGTTGACACCATCATATCTAATATCATGTGCTGGGATGTGAAGAAGCATATAAGCTGTCAGCGTTTTATCACCTTGATGACCTGGCCGGCAAACTGTCTCCTTGTCTAAAATGAGAACAAGTGCTCCCAAAACTGTGGAAGTTCAATGTCCTGAAATTTGTATACATTTATATGGTGATACTAACCTAAGCACCTGTGCGACCTCCAAAACCATGTTAAATCTCTATGACGAAAAGTATATATTGCTATATTGGCTCTCCCAATAATAAAATGTAGAGCTATCATAGGTGTACTAACGGAACACTGCCTTGTAGCAGAGCATGCACATAGGATGGGTATAACAAACCACGACAGCTGCAGGAAATGCAAAGAAACGGGTAGCAAAGATACCTTGGAACACAAGGGCTGTATTCCTAAACGTCAGTTGCGCTGCATAAGTACAAAGCAGTATGTTCCTAAACGCAAACATAAAAACTTTGCACGTGCACCCTGTTCCTAAACGCAGGCATCAAGTTGTCGATAAGCATCGAATGCGCAAACTGCTCATCACAAATTTTGTTGATGCTTTTTGATTAGTTAGGTTATGTTTTTTCGGCTTCACTGAAACTTTTAGGACGCGATTAAATTTCGCCTCCTTTTTCTCAATTTCACAATTAATTTAGAGTTGCTGGGAAGTTATTCGCTACTCAAATGCAAAAATGTTTTGAATAAGTAGTAATTATGTAGTTTTTTACAATTTCCATTTTGTGAAAGCAATGTTGAGCATCCAGTGCGTTCCCAAACTAAAAAGTGTTGCCAACCTGATTTATGCAATGCATCGCATTAGCACTCAGAAAATAAATCAGTAGAGCATTGGGGGTGCAGCACTGCTTTGCATAAGTACGTTTAGGAATACAGCCATACTGTGCTCCTGCCCTGCCTTCGTTAGAACTCGTCTGACTTGTTTTGGAGTGTCTGTTTTTTCGGGGCTCGAACAGATTTCGAATCCGGGTTTCGGGCCTCTTTGCAGATTTGTGAAGCACACCCAAATTCTGACAGATAATTACATTGACCACTCCTAAACGGAACTCTAACTGGTAACGCTAAGGACCCAACATGGTCCATGAGTGGCCTTTTTAGGCAGCCAGCTCAACCTAACCTATGCGGTGATGCAAAACATATGCATTCCTCATCGCTAAATCCAGAACATGGTGAAATAGGCGTGATGGACATTTGCCTGTCCTGAAATGAATTTTATAACGGCCGATCAGAATGTCCTAACACCAAATGAACTTAACACCGCCCATATGGCGGCTGTATTCTTTGCCTATATTTGGGCAGTGTTCTCCTTAATACAGCTTTGTACTACGATTCCGACGGGGCGAATTTGTTGCTAGATCGCACTTATTATACCAAACGCCTGAACTCCTACATATGTTGAAGCAAGATGCACTGCTTTGCTGCCTTTCCAAACAACAATGGAAATATCTACAGCAAATGCGGATGTACGAATTTATGAGGATATCTGATCCGTTCTCTCTTTCCCATAATTGTAATTAAAAAGAAAATCACACGTATTCAAAAATTTCATATGATAATAACTGGTATTTTCTGACCATTTTTTTTTACCTGACTGCATGGAGCCGCCTACAGACGGCCTTAGCGCCAACTGCACTCCTGCGTCACAAAAACACAAATCTATATTGCAAATCACTGAATTACATTGAGCACACTTCAGACCACTTATCAAAAATTATTCAGTTGAATATTTCAATGCTATATAGGTCAAAACTTTAAATAAAAACTGCCTTGCAGCAAAAAATAGTTTTTTTCAGCTTTTTACCACTTTTTTTAATTCAACTGACGAATTCTCAAAAACGCGAAAAGCTGCAAAATTGGCGTAAGAGGAAAAAATGTTACAGATTTTATTACTAAGCTGCACTATATACAAGGATGTCGCTAAACATATTAGTTTAGTTGTTATATGCGTTTAAGTGGTGACCGCCTGTAGACGGTCATATGCAGTTGAGGGTTAAATATGCAATGCCAAAATCAAAGTTTGAAAAACTGTCAGCATAATAGCAACAGCACTAAAAATAAGCTGTTTGCTTTGCTACGATAATTTCGAGATCAAAGCCATAGCACCACAGCAATTAATTTTTCTGTTCGCTTTACTGCCACAGCACGGAAGCAATTAATTTTTCGGTTTGCTGTGCTGCCACAGCACGAAAGCAATTCCTCTTTCCGTTTGCTTTGCTGTTGCTGTGAAATTTTTCAAAGCACAGTTACAGCTAAGCATTTTTTTTTTCAATTCCATGTGCTATGTGCTTCGACTGCGCAAAATGACAGTCACAACAGCAAAAACAGTCTGCATATTGCTGTTGCTGCTCATATAGGCTGTAAGAAAATTCTGTAAAATATGAATGTAATTCACCGCGATCGGAATTTTTTGATTTCTTTGACAATGTAAATTGTTTTATTAATTTATAAAACTGGGGTTCCTTTCGTTAATGAAAAATTTGATTAAATGGGGCGTGAAATAAGAAATATCTGTGGTCGCAAGTCATAACCGCCTAAAGGCCTTGTCACATAGAATCCGTTGCGTCCGTGAGAGCGTCGTTTTCAACTGACGGCGACGGACTGCCGGAGAGGGTCGGCACAATGAATACGCTGGCAGCGCATAGAAAATCAGCTGCCTCGTCTTCTGTATTAAAATATTTATATTGTTGCGCCAGCAGCAGAAACCCCAGCATTTTCCTTCAGAAGCTTCTTGCGGTACACCTGAGCCCATTTGTCATAAAGGCAAATGTACTGTTGTACTGTTTCTATTAATTGTTCTTCGAAACAATTGCAAATACAGGAAATCTCAATGAAATAGAAAATATTCCACAGAAAATTTCAAGTCGGCAAAACAATAAAAACAATCAGATGATATCTGTCAACGTTCTGCCGGACGGCAAAAGTTGAAAGTTGTTCAACTTTTTGCGTTGCGGCATCGCATCCGTTGCTTATGTGCCATGCTTCATATGATTTCATACATTTCAACTTTGCTGTCAGTTGAAAAATCGCTCTCACGGACCCAACGGATTCTATGTGACGAGGCCTTAAGTCTGTTTTTCAGGAGAGCAGTTGAAAGTTTAAAATTTCCACGGCAGTACATGTAAAAGTTATTAGGTTTTGATGGAGAATTACCGCCCCAAGGAAGATACGAACATGAAAATTTTACAGCATATAGATTAAGAAACGCAGATGGCCTTAATAACTAAATTTCGACCTAGCTCGACTTGGGCGGTTATGATTTGTAATCACAGATATATTGTAACAGTGAGAGAAACAGCAAAGCAACAGTCGAAAATTAAATTTTTGCTATTGCTGCCGGCTTTCCTTTCAGCTGCGCACATCGTCACAGCACAGCGAAAGCATAGCATATTGAAGCATTTTCAATCGCTGGTCAAAATAGTGCTGAAATAGACTATGTATATTTTCTGATTTCGAACTACATTAAATTGTTTCAGTAAAAATACCGGAATAAATTATTTCAACACAAAAACTATGTTTATGGTATATGTATTTATAAATGTATTATATAAATGCTTATAGTTTTACATACAGTTTCATTGTTTATGTATCGATACAATTTATTTAAAAATCTTTCAAAATGCAATTATTTAAGGAAATAGTTTTTAGCTTCACCTTCTTGTATAATTTCGAAATTTTACACAGCTGTACATTTTTACAATTTGGAATCCGCAACGTCGGCTAGTCAATCTGCATTGCAAACGACCATTGCCTCCGATTTCTCTTCCTCAAGTTCATTGCCCGTAACCACTAGTTTTGCCCTTGCGTAGTCGCTGATAGACAAGTTTTGCACGATTTTCCATTGTTTATTTTGTATCTCTACTGGGAAAGAAAAAACAATATCTTTGGGGGCACCGTAGCTGCCATCCGATATAACACCCATAGAAACGAATTTACCAGGTCCTGTACCATTCCACCAATCGTGCATGTGGTCGCACGCTGCTTTCGCAGCTGACATAGCCGATGACATTTTTCGAGCTGATATAACCGCAGCCCCACGCTTTTGCACAGTTTCTACAAATGAACCCTGCAGGAAGGCAGTGTCCCCGATAGCGTCCCAGACGCTTTTGCTACTACCACTTACGTTGACAATAGCATTACAAGGGTCGGGAAATTGTGTAGACGAGTGGTTGCCCCAAATAACAACGTTATGGACTGCGTCGATGGAGACACCTAATTTAGCAGCAATTTGAGCGGTGGCGCGGTTTTGATCCAATCTTGTCATAGCGGTGAAATTTTCACGAGGAATGGAAGGTGCATAGTGTGAGCACACCAGAGCGTTCGTATTGGCTGGGTTACCTACAACTAGCACCTTGATGTCCTTAAGTGAAAATTTATCAATAGCTTGACCTTGTGCTTTAAAGATCTTCACATTCGCGGATAACAGATCTTTCCGCTCCATACCTTCCTTACGGGGCATTGAACCCACCAAGAATGCAGCAGCCACATCCTTGAAAGCCTCAGCTGGATCAGTAGTCGGAATAACCAGCCGTAACAAGGGCAGAGCACAATCCGCCAATTCCATAACAACACCCTCAAGAACTCCAATCATTGGGGGAATATCCAGCAAATGTAATATTAACGGTTGATCATTTCCAAAAACTTCGCCGCGTGCAATCATATAGAGCAGCGAATAAGCAATTTGTCCAGCAGCGCCAGTGACAACAACACGAATTGGCTCAGCCTATAAGATGAGATGACCAGACTTTTAGCAAATGAATGTGAGAAAAGTTATAGAATATATATATATATATAGTATTCCCGCTTAATTGAGCCGGAAAAGAATCCAAGGTTTCGATGCAATTAACTGAAAAAATCAATGAACCGATACTCGGTTAGTTGGTCCAATGACAATTAAAAGGAACCCGTTTAATTAAACAGCGTACTCAATAAAAGGGAGTAATTTCTGCAAAGTAAAATAATATGCATATGTATAAATAATGGAAACAGCAGGTGTTTTACATATTAAGGGCCAGTTTCACAGTGGATATTTAAACTCTGATTGCAGTTTAAATAGGGAATTTTAGGGCCAGTTTCACAGTGGATGTTTAAATCTAATTTGCGAATTGAGTTTAAATCTAGTTTAACTTTTCTTGAGTTTCACAGTGCATTTATTTAAAAACGGAATAATGAATGGCAACTTCGAATATTTGACAATTGAAGGTTGACACAACTTGCCAAAAATATATGTTCAATTGTTCAATTATGGAGGCAGCGCGAGCTAAAAATTTTTCGTCGGCCGAAAGAAGTGAATTATTGGATATTGTGCAAAGAATCCACAGTTTATATTATTTATAATACTACGGGATCATTTATATGTGCTATACCATGCAGTTTTATGTTTAATTTGATCTCTTATAAATTGCAATATTGTCGACGCAGCTTGCTTGCACATCCGAAATCAGCTGTTTATTTGTTTTCGATTGCAACTCTGTGCCGTACTTAAATATCCACATTCGGCTATTTAAATCGTATTTAACTTCCAACTGTGAAACTGAAATTCCCTATTTAAACTGCAATCAGAGTTTAAACATCCACTGTGAAACTGGCCCTTAGTTTCACAGTTGGAAGTTAAATACAATTTAAATGGCCGATTGTGGATATTTGAGTACGGCGCAGAGTTGAATTTATGAACAGCTGATTTCGATGTGCAAACAAGCTGCGTGGCCAGTATCGGAATTTATAAGATTCAAATTAAGCTTGAAACTGCATGGTATAGCACATATAAATAACACTGTAGTACATAAATAATATAAACTGTGCATACTTTGCACAATACCAAACAATTCACTTATTTCGGTCAACGAAAAATTTCGCTGCCTCCACACTTGACCAATTGAACATATGTTTTTAGCAAGTTGTGCCAATCTTCAATTGTCAAATATTCGAAGTTGTCATTTATTATTCCGTATTTAAAAAAATTCACTGTGAAACCCAAAGCAAATTAAACTAGATTTAAACTCAATTTGAAAATTAGGGTTAAATAGCCACTGTGAAACCCGCCCTAGATGTAAATATGTTCACATTTGTTTGGAACAAATAAAAAAACAACAAACTTTAATGACTTCACCAAAAAAGAAAATGAACAAAAATTCAATTACAGACAGTTCATGCTTAAAAAATTCAGTTATTACAGACTGCAATTGGTTTTTGAAAAAATGTTCAACAATGTTTGTCTCCATTTTATCCAATTCCTAAGAAAAAATATGAAGGGTATTCATTTAAGAGTATAAGTTTGAACATTGCGCAAATTTATCAATTTATCAAGTGTGTTAAATTAACGCACTTGGCAAAGTGTTTGTGCAAATGGTGTTTGGCTGTCAAAAAGAAAAAACTAAAATGCCGAGAACCAGTGAAAAAGTAAAGATTAATGTTGGAGCTGTTGGGAAAAAATTACTGTACCATTTTGCGTTAATTTTGATTGTTCAATACTAAACATTTAACATAATGTTATAGATCATAGCTAAGCAGGGTTGCATTCCTTCCCGTCTAAGTTTACAAACATCGTTTGCACAGCGAAATTATCGGCCAAATTTATCACATTTGTGCAAATGAACTTTCATACAAAATTTTACAGTTCGTTTATCAGGTGATAAATTTGTCGTTGTCACGTTTGTCAGGCTTTTGCGCGTTAAAATGAATACCCCTATTGTTTGGAAACTTGCTTAAAATATTGAGTGCTCAACATTTTTTTACTTGAATTTTTTTACGGAATTTTTATCAATTTCTTCTTCATCTTCATCAGAGAAATTTTCAAACTACCACTACTTGTTTGTGGGAATTTTGCAACGAATCAAAAAAACGGGATTTTATGTATGCGATTTACAAGACAGCATTAAATAAACGACTCAATTAAGATGGTAACGCAATTATCTGAACTCAATTAAACGGGTAAATCGCTGTATATTTTAAATGGGATTTTTCCATTTCCATTTTTTTGGCTCAAGTACGAATTGACAAACTCCTAGAAACGATCAATAACATGGGTTTTAACACTCAAGAGTATGCTGATGACCTATTCATAAGCCCTTAGCATAATACAAAAGTAAAAAATAAATAAATAATTGGCGCAACAGCCCGTTTGGGCTGTGAAAGCTGGGCCTTAAGCTTTCTTGCATTATCTTGTGTATGCTCGTACAGGTGTGTCCGGTGTGTCCTATAACATAGCTAAATAAGAAAAAAACTAATAAATATTGTGGCTAAAGTTGCATGCAGCATGTAAAATTTTCGATTGTAATTGAAATCTTTAAAATGATAGACAATTTATTATGCAGCTCTATCTAGATCGTCTGAACTAAGCGCCGATCTTCAAATAAATAAGAATTCATTTAAATATGTAATTAAACAAATTAAGCAATTTTATTGAAAAATCTCCGATAGTGCGACAAGCCAATTGTGGGCGTGTCCACCCGATTTAACTAATCTCGAAACTTAAGGTTCACTGTCAGTGCACCAAATTTGGTTCAAATCAGACAACTCCTTTCTCTCCTGCGGTCACAGACAGAGGAACAACCGTAAATCAAGACAGAAAGTGATTCTGATCATTTCTATATACTTATGTCTACACCAAGGACGGCTCCTTTAATGCGTTACAATTTTCAAAGTTATTATACCCTATTACCATAGGTGTAGGGTATAAAAAAGGAAAAGCTACACTATACTGGAAGGACACGGAAGGTAATAGACAGGTGAAAACATTAATGCCAGAAGCTTCTCTAAGGGCCAGTTTCACAGTGGATGTTTAAACTCTGATTGCAGTTTAAATAGGGAATTTCAGTTTCACAGTGGGAAGTTAAATACAATTTAAATGCCCGGTTGTGGGCATTTAAGTACGGCACAGAGTTGCAATCGAAAACAAATAAACAGCTGATTTCGGATGTGCAGGCAAGCTGCGTCGACAATATTGCAATTTATAAGCGGCCAAATTAAACATACAACTGCATGGTGTAGCACATATAAATGATCCCGTAGTATTATAAATAATATAAACTGTGGATTCTTTGAAGAATATCCAATAATTCACTTCTTTCGGCCGACGAAAAATTTTTAGCTCGCGCTGCCTCCATAATTGAACAATTGAACATATGTTTTTGGCAAGTTGTGCTGTGTTCAATTGTCAAATATTCGAAGTTGCCATTCATTATTCCGTATTTAAATAAATGCACTGTGAAACTCAAGAAAAGTTAAACTAGATTTAAACTCAATTCGCAAATTAGATTTAAACATCCACTGAGAAACTGGCCCTAAAGAAAACAAAGGAGATATTAACACTTAGCAGGAAGTGCATCCGAAGGGTCGCGGTATTCTTGACCAGACACTGAACGGTAGTGAAACAGGGCTACCACGGGTATAGTACAGGATGGCATGTAGTCCGTATCAAAAAAGCAGAGTACATCCTGCGTCACTGAGATGGGCTGATAAGGAGCAGACTTCTTACCGTAGGTAATATAAGTATGTATGTATATCTACAACCACAGAATATTTTGGATACATTCTCAAAGATCTATAATACATTGATAACTGGATAGACTTCTACTGCAGATACAATATAAATCTACTAAAATTATGTATATTTTTCAATTTATTTTTCACGGTGATTTCCACGGACTAGTTGCGTCATACCTTTTCACTAGTTACCACAACATACTTTAAAAACATTATTTGAATTCCTTTTAAATAAAAACTTGGAAACAAAACACTTATTTAATTTCTTTGAAAATAATCACAAACATGCCAACTTTGCTAAAAATAACAGCAATGTTACTTGTATAAACAAATTTGTAAGATTATACTATCAGGGTGACACTACTCTTTGCCCTTTGTACCAACTTCGAAACATAATCCAGAATTTTTTTTTACTGAAAAAAAAATATAGAGGTCAAAGGAAAGTTAATCTTCACAGCCAATCCTAATTTTGTTTAAATGCCATTTACAAGTATAAAATTAGGAAGAACGATCTTTTCCATATCGAAAGTTATTTTTTCCACTACTTATTATCGTATTTTTGTCCGCTTACCATTTTTAGTTCTTAATTATTTAATTATCGAGTACAGATGAAGAGAAATTATTTTATTAATTTATTTAGACCGCACAAACCACCAGATGGTGCCACAGAATATTCTGGAATTAACGATTCAGTGGGGGGAAACCAGGGCTAGCGTTTTCCATTTCGTTCCAGAAGTGAAAATTTTAGCACTATTTAAAAAATTTCGGGTGTATATTTTAGTAGCAGAAATTCACGATCGAATGTTTATGCGGGCCTTAGACGGTCAGTAATTCGATGCCAAACGTGAGCATGTGTTAGAGAAAATTTGTATGTATGGTCACACAGACACGACGGAGAAATGACTGACGAAAAATCAAAGTGGTTTAGATATTTTGCGATGCACGACAAGCCACTGTACCCGTGAAGGCATTTTGACATTTCGTTTTGTTCGTCGCGCTGTAAACATCGTACGCTTGTCGGCAAAGAAAACAACCGACGCGGAAAAACAATTTTTGTAGCGAAATTTATGCGATAACTGACTTCTTTTTCGTAAGCACTATTTAATCCGAGTGCTCTTATCTTTATTTTTTCACTTTTTTACGCACTTTTCCAGTGCAAAATATGCGATACAATCGTCCGTGCCACTCATCGTATGTCTGCACACCACAAAGAGTCTGAAATTATGAAGATTTAATGGCAATAGCGGGGTTTAGGCGATCCTACATGTCGTCCAACATGGCTTGACGGCAGGAATAACTGTACACGTGCCGCTGCGTATACACGGTCCCACATGTCGTACAACATCACTTTCTTCAAGTTGGCAAGCGAGACGCACGCATACAGCCAAAGCTTTTTTACCGACGGCAAATGAGACTTTTGAAAAAGAATGGGCGTTCTCAGCTCTCGTCGACAGCATTCGACTCAATCAGTTTTTTAAAAGTGCTACGTACACTTTATTTTGTGCGTTTCTATTTTATGAACTCCGCCATTAATTTTCCAAGTTTCAGGAAAATTATTTAATTTATCTCTTTTATGTATCTTTTGTGCATAGCATTCATTTTCATAGTGATGCAAAATGAAATGCTATAGCATTAAAATTTTAAAGCCATTTTTATTCATTTAATTTTATACATCCTTAAGTTTTTCTGAATAACGTATATTTCAAAGTAAGAACCAACTGCAGGCTGCAGCTCAATGAAATTCTTACTGTCCGTGATCATGTTAGTCCGCTTTTACACGATGCGACTCGGCCCCGGAGACACGGAAGAATGTAGGAAAGAGGGGTGAAACGACAGGGGAACGCGCAAAATCGCTCGGGCAGCGATTGTGCTGCGATTTTCTGATTTTCTGACGTTCCTCTTTATTCGTTTTCGCGCTTCGCGCTGTCGACTGTAAATTAAAACTTGAAATCGAGTGAATACGTATTGCAAATAAACTGAAACAGAACAGAATTTTACGCAAAAAAGTAAATATAAAGAAGAAAATGAGCAAAGAGTGGAATAAGTGCTTTAAATGTTTACAAATTACACAAATAAAACCAGCTGCAAACTCTGTGTCAATATGTGAAGTGGAGCGAGTCGCATCGTGTAAAAGCTATGCGCGATTTCAAAGCGGAATGCGAAAAAATTGCCGGGGCCGAGTCGCATCGTGTAAAAGCGGACTTAACAGCACGGACAATTTCTCAAAGTGCCAAAATACATACACTAGGCTTGACCAACATAGCCCAATTCACAATCTTGTGCAAATGGTCTGGGATTTTTGCAATTGACAGTTTTGTAGCAAACTTACAGTAATTTTGACTGTTGTTTGCTACAAAACTGTCAATTGCAAAAATCCCAGACCATTTGCACAAGATTGTGAATTGGGCTCATGTGTTTACACAGGTTGGATGGTTTGAAAAGCGAGCAGAAATATCAACAAATTTTGAAAACCATCCCACATGTGTGACAAGCGGTTGTTTCTTGCGTATACACGATCCAACATCGCGGCTTGTCCTACATGTTGGACGACATGTAGGACCGTCTTAACCCCGCTAATGACTGTTGTGTGTAAGGGCTAGGCATCAGTTTACACGTACACAAACCTGACATAGAATGTCTGACCGTGTATAGGCCGCATTAGAACATACCTAACTGCGACATTTTGTAGGTGTTGAATCAGGTTGCCAAAATCAATTTTGGTGAAAAAAGATTTAGCAAAACTATTACATGCATTGCATAAAGAATTCGTTGTACCTTAAGAAAATGAAAATTTCAACTTATTTTCATCATAGTGTAATGATATCAAGTGTGCCAGATAGTTTGACATACTCATAATTGTCAAAAAATATTTTGATTTTCTTTTCTCCTTCTTCGTTATATGTCTGAACCCATCCGAGACATTAGTACAAAAAAGTGACTCAACATTTTTACGTACCATGCAATTTTTATTTTCAGTAATGAACCAGCACGTATGGTATACTTTTTATAACAAATAGCGTTTATAAACCAATTGTATATATTTTTTATCTCGTTAAGACCACCTGAAGTTCGTATTGCCCCAAAGAAATTTTCTAATACGTCTTGATTTATTCTACTAGTCAAAAGGTGGATATTCTAAACTTTTCTTGAAGATGTTTATACAGTAAACTAGATGACCCGGTGAACTTCGTATCACCTAAACTTGATTTGATTGTAACTCTTCATAAGCGTTTATTAATTGTAATCAAACCTCCAACTCCAATTTATTGAAGTAGATAAATTGGCCGCATCGTATACGGTTTGAGTTTCGTTTGGTTATTGAATAAAAATCATTTGTAATATTAATATCTTTTATTAACATGATGAAAGATAAATGCAGTTAACATTCAAGATAAAGCTTTCTGGTCAACTGTCCCGGAATGAAATTTTGAATGGTCGCATTGAGATCATCGACATCTTTGATTTTAGCCGCCAATATGGCCCGTTCGCTGAACCAACTATGGTTATTGAAGTTCTGCGCTACGTTGGGAAAAAAGACGCCCTATGAGCTCCTCCTTCGACTCGGTAAACTGACAGAAATGTGATGAATCCGGTCGAGATATCAACTGCGACTTTCCCATTACCAATGTCCAACAATTGCTTTGAAAAACATCGGTATTTTGATCTTGTTGCAAAAACACTCGTATGTTAGTTGTCAATCAGAGTGTCTTCACATGCCGCCATAAATTTGATGATTTTAATCATGCGTTTAGCTCGTCAGCTACTGTTGATCGTGGAATAATTGGAAGAGTCTGAGGAAAATCACCGGACAACAGAATCATGGCTCCACCAAAAATATTTTGATTGTCACGAAGATCTTTCAACGTTCTGTCCAGTGCCTCCAGTGACCTCTTGTGGGCCATCGAGCATTCGTCCCAAACGATGTTTGTAGAACCTTTGCCATTGCGCTATTATTGGCGATGTTGCAAGCTGGTGTCTCGTAGATTTGTATGTTCAAGGCAGAATGTGCAGTTCGTCCGCCTTCTAACAGAGTCGCTGCTGTTCCAGATGAAGCCAATGCTAAGGCAACTTCATTCTGCGATCGAATCCTTGCCAAAAGTAATGAAATTAAGAACGTTTTACCAATGCTTCCGGGAGCATCCAGGAAGTATACTCCTCCAGTTCCATTTTACACTGCTTCTATCAAACAGTCGTACGTACTTTTTTGTTGTTGATTTAATTGCGAAACATTTTTACGAACTGCTTCGGCTAACGCTTCGACGTCGTATTGTTGTTCTCTTTGTAACTCGTGGTTAAATGCATCGTGCATTGGACGATTGGGTGATATCATGACCAAATTCGACAACACTCTATTCGCCATCAATAAACACATGTCTTCTATCATGATCAATGTCTCATTGTGGATTTCTGCAGTCATTTGCAATGATGGATTTAAATTTTGGCGACACACACGGTTCAAGACATCCTCAGACATGTCGTCCTTATATTTGACCCACAAATCGTTCGGATTCGAAGGGAAACATGTGGATATGATAATCGCAAAGAATGTTCGAATTTGATGTAAGTCTCACACAAATGGTTTTCAGTTGTTGAAACGACGTCGGACCACGAACATTCACCAAGGCATTAGCAAGTAGTGACTCCATATCGAGTTTCAATGATGTTTGACTTATACTTCAAAAATTATAAGATTTGAACAACTAAGAAGTACCACGCCCCTTGTCAAACGCCCATCCAAGAGGCGCTGCATACGAAATTTCAATGCTGCACGACTTTTAATTCCAAAGCTATTCGATATTTAAAATTTTGTTTGTATGGGCAGTACCACGCCCACTTGTCCACTGCCCGTCCCATTTTCCCAGTTGAAAGATATGGATATGTAGTAAGTTCCTGCCGAGTTTCATTGATGTGTAATGTTTAGTTCTAAAGTTATACACAAATGTGGAGTTGATCAAAAAGTGCCACTCCCCTTATCCTACGCCCATAAAATTTTACCAGTGGCACGATGCATCCAAGAGGCGACTGAATACGGAATTTCAATGTTGCAAGACTTTTAGTTCCAAAGCTGTTCAAGATCAAAAATTTTGTTTGTTTGGGGGTGCCACGCCCCCTTGTCCAGTCCCCTTCTCATTTTCTCAGTAGAAGGATATGGATATGTAGGAAGTTCCTGCCGAGTTTTATTGATGTGTGATGTGTAGTTCTAAAGTTATACACAAATGTAGAGTTGATAAAAAATGAGCCACTCCCCTTATCCTACGCCCATAAAATTTTACCAGTGGCACGATGCATCCAAGAGGCGACTGAATACGGAATTTCAATGTTGCACGACTTTTAGTTCCAAAGCTGTTCGAGATCAAAAAATTGGTTTGTTTGGGGGTGTCACTCCCCCAGTAGAATGATATGGATATGAAGTAAGCTTTTACCGAGTTTCATTGCTGTGTGATGTACCTATAGTTCGCAAGCTATACCAAAATGAGTAGTTAATTGAAAAGTGCCACGCCCCTTGACCTACGCCCATAACATTTTAGCAGTGGGACGACGCATTCTAGAGGCGGCTGCAAACGAAATTTCAATGTTGCACGACTTTTAGTTCCAAAGCTATTCGATGTAAACAATTTGGTTTGTATGGGCGGTGCCACGCACCCTTGTCCAATCGGGTCCAATTACAGATCAGAACCATCCCTGAACCCACTCAACCACACTCACTAAATTTCATCAAAATCGGTTCAGCCGTTTTCGTGCTTTCGCCGGACTAACGCACAGCAATCCATTTTTATATATAAGATTTAGTTAGGTATTCGTTATTACCGCAAGAGTTGGGTATTGATGTTTTTCTTTTTACTTTTTTCTTCAAACGCAAACTCAAACTGAAAACGGGTTAATATTTTTGACAACTAGAAGGTATGACAATAGACTGTCATTGCTATCTGGCACACTTGAAATTATTACACTATGATTTGCATAACCAGTTTGGTTTGTAAAGAAGTCTACGCGGCTCTCAAGAAAAGCGAAAACTCCATATAAAAAAACGCCAACAAAATGCTTAAGAAATTTCCTTGTGCCAAAATTACTTTCTCAGTTCTCAAGAAATTTGCTACGAAATTTACTACTTTTTTTCAGTGGAAATGTGCATAGGGTAACTCAGGTTTTGGCAAGGAATAATGTTTGAAACATTATTACTTTAAGGGCCAGTTTCACAGTGGATGTTTAAATCTAATTTGCGAATTGAGTTTAAATCTAGTTTAACTTTTCTTGAGTTTCACAGTGCATTTATTTAAATACGGAATAATGAATGGCAACTTCGAATATTTGACAATTGAAGGTTGACACAACTTGCCAAAAACATATGTTCAATTGTTCAATTATGGAGGCAGCGCGAGCTAAAAATTTTTCGTCGGCCGAAAGAAGTGAATTATTGGATATTGTGCAAAGAATCCACAGTTTATATTATTTATAATACTACGGGATCATTTATATGTGCTATACCATGCAGTTTTATGTTTAATTTGATCTCTTATAAATTGCAATATTGTCGACGCAGCTTGCTTGCACATCCGAAATCAGCTGTTTATTTGTTTTCGATTGCAACTCTGTGCCGTACTTAAATATCCACAATCGGCTATTTAAATCGTGTTTAACTTCCAACTGTGAAACTGAAATTCCCTATTTAAACTGCAATCAGAGTTTAAATATCCACTGTGAAACTGGCCCTAAGGGCGGTGTTACGCAGAGGATCAAAAAAGTCATGACCAATGTATTTTTATGCTCTTTCCTCTCATGATTTCACTATTTGCCCAAACTATGTTACGTAGACGGTCTTGTGATCTCTTACTTTCTTGATACTATTTCTGCGAGACTTTTTTTGCATCTCTGTTATTTTTGCTTGAACATTTTATTTCTGCAATCAAAATTTGGAAAATGGATAACTCTTCTCTCTGTTTCCAAATTATAAGATTTGGAAAATCTTACGCGAAAAATGTTAAATTTTGGAATAAACAGCATAGACGCGTAATAAAGAAGTGCATTAACTTGGCAAGATTACTGCAAAAAAAGAAACGTCCGCGAAAAAAGAAATCTTGCTACGCGAAATCTTGGCCTTCAATAAATCATTTCACAATTCATATTTCTTGGGTGATTTATAAAAACCATGTAGAAAGAGACATTTTTATATAGTAGTAAAAATAATACATTTATTTTTTAAAAGATTAAAAAACTTAAACATCTTTGAGATCAATTCATTTTGATGTTCCAAATGCACTAGTGTTGATGGAGCAGGGATATCAACTGCTCTGTGTTTCCTCGCGTCCATTGTATCGACATTGCAATCTAATCAATATAACATGTATGTAAATTCAATAATCGGGGTTATTAGTGAAAAATATACTTACATTTCTTCTGAAATTAATACACGCATACAGGACAAAAAGCACGCAGAAAGAAAAAGCAACGTAAATAAACTAAATTCCAGCCAGTGCTGCTAGTAAGCATTTTATTTCACCATATCATACACTTTCTGTTGAATTGTACTATTATTTTACTACTAAAGGCCGAAAATTAGTGAAATTTTACAACGCAGCCCTGTTTTGATTTGGTGATTTGGCATCGACAGCTGAGTCTCTCATGATCCCAAATGGTCAAATTACGCTCTTTCGGTTTCGCTCTCATTTTTCCATTTTACATGGGAAACAACAACAACACGTGACCGTGACCAGACCGTCTACGTAACACGGCCCTAAGGGGTCTATGCAAAAAAATTTTGCATTATTCCTTGAGGGCAAAATAGTAGTGGCCAAGTAATTTTGACAGCTAACAGCTGATGCAAATCAAAGCAAAATGTCGTTAAATGAAGATTGGTAAGTTTTCACAAAATTTACTATTATTTGATTAATGCATTATTTATATATCTTTTTCAGGCATAATATGGTGTCCACACTAAATACCGCAATTTTGGTGTTTTGTGCGGAACAATTTGAAGCGGAAGAGAGGGACAAGCAAGCTAAAACCTCTGCGAACTCCCAGGCAGCACACTCTCCAAATTCTGGCTCCTCTAGCACGTCGCCACCAGCACTGCTGCTTGCAGCCTTTTGGCCAGACTTGGCGCGATAGCGATGGCTTTAACGCAAGCTGATCCATGCAGCTCTGCATTCACCCGCTGGAAAGAATGCAATAATTACAAAGAGATCAAAATTTTATAACTTGTTGCTTACCGGATTTTCCCAACAGGCGCTTTTGGCGTTTTGGCGCACTTCGCGGTGTATTTTCCGAGTTTTCCATGTCTGAAAATAAGATAATAGATTAAGATAATTGAAAATCTAAAATAAATCAACATATTTGGCAAATTTACAACCTAAAATGAACATTTAATGTTTTGCTTACCTCTTTCGCTTGTTATTAGACGACATTATTTAGTCCGGATACCTGAAGTTTCTTTTGGAGCCTGTCGGAAATAAACGTGCCCTCAGACCCCGAATCTATTAAGGCCCGGGCCGTAAAAGAACCCCTCGATGGCAGATGTTCACTATCGCGGTACCTAGCAATATATTCTTTCGGCCTGAAGTGAAGCACGCTTGAACATTTTCGCGGGGTGCGTTGCAAGAAGTGCTAGGTTCATCCTGAGGGTTACCGAACTGCCGGGGCTGATTATTGTGAGACTGGCGTGAAGAGCGCGGGGTGCTGTAGTCCGGTGAAGTGCGAGAGGAGGCGTTATTGCGAGGAGAACGAGGATCCTCGGGGTCATGAGGTGTACCGCGGCTACTGTTCGAGCTGGTAGGTTCAGGGTTGTGCAGCAGCGCGTGATGACGCTGCTGGCACTTGGGGCAATTGAATGGGCTCTTGCATGCTCTTAAGATATGCGAATGGGCGAGACAGTTTATACACAGTTGAAGTCGTCGAACGGCTGCCCACCGCTCTTGCACGAGCATATCGAGGAAGGTCGGGCACCCTCTCAAAGCATGCCGCTTGGATGAACATAGCTGGCAAGAGGCGGTAGTCGTATTCGCGTGATGCGCTTGATATCTGCGCATGGCCCCGCCTTGCGCGGTACTAAGAGGGCGTGTGGATTCTTTGGGAGGTGCCGGGGCTCTAAAATCGGAGACGGTTTCCAGCGTCTGAAACCGACGCGTCAAAAAACGGTCGAAATCCTTCCACTTCGGAATGGTGGTTTGATTCTCCAGTGTCTGTTCCCAAAGTGAGAACGTTATCTCCGGCAACCGAGTCGAACACAGGTAGGTAAATATCGGGTCCCAGCTCTCGACTTCGACGCCATACAAAGCCAAAGTCGATATACAATTATTGATGTCCCGCTGAAGGGTTTTCAAAGCGGTCCCGGATTCAGTGGCTATAATAGGGAGATTAAAAAGAATCTTGAGCTGACTGTGAATCAGCATCCTTCTATTCTCATACCTCTCCGTCAAACTCTTCCAGGCTAACTCGAACCCGTCGTTCGTGAGTGGGCATTTCTTCACTATATCCTTCGCCTCACCCCGTGTTTTCTGGTTGAGATGGAAAAGTCTTTCAACTGGTGTCAATCGCGGGTTCTTGGCATAAATGGCCGTAATAAATCCCTAAAAGTTGGCCACGATAGATAATCGCCATAAAAAATATCAGTATCACACGGTGGAAGGCTGATACTGAAATTGGCGGCCGCAGGTTCAGCGGGTCTCTCCGGTGGGAGCATGGTGGAGCTTCGGAGGCGTAGTGGCGAAAGAGGGTCAACGAATTCCCCTATCTGAGCGGCACAGCAGACATATGCCTGGTAGCAGGACCGGTACTTATCCTTGATAACTTCAACATTCACCGGTTCATCCGCGACGGGGGGTGGTAGCGAGCGCATACAGTCGTCGTATGCCACCTTGACTCGCTCACTTGACTTGATAGAAGTTATTTATGTCTTGCAATCTCGTTGGGGCTGCAGTGGCCCTTGACTCCCTCGCTGGCGGGTGCTGGCCGCTGTTGAAAAACGTTGGGGCTGCCCTCTCTTCCGCTTCAAATTGTTCCGCACAAAACACTAAAATTGCGGTATTTAGTGTGGACACCATATTATGCCTGAAAAATTTATATAAATAATGCATTAATCAAATAATAGTAAATTTTGTGAAAACTTACCAATCTTCATTTAACGACATTTTGCTTTGATTTGCATCAGCTGTTAGCTGTCAAAATTACTTGGCCACTACTATTTTGCCCTCAAGGAATAATGGAAAATTTTTCTTGAGCGATTTCTTGAGGACTTGTTAGACCTCTTAAAGCTGGTCAAAGTAGTTGACTGAGTTTTCAAGACAGAATAATATTATATAAAAAAAAAACTTTTTAAAAATAAGCTTTAATTCATTTAATGTACTATAAAGTAGAAAATAAATTGTTTCGAAGTCACCAGTATCTTACTATCAATAAAAGCTTGGGGCGCTCATGTGTTCAAAATTTGTCAACCAGTTAACACAAAATTTTATTTAAATTATTTTTTGCAAATATATTCTAGTAATGAAAGATAAGTGTGAATATGGATATTGAGCGCACAAGCTTTAAGATACTGGTGACTTCAAAAACAATTTATTTTCTACTTTATCGTACATCAAATGAATTAAAGCTTATTTAAAAAAATTTTTTTTTTATATAATATTATTTTCTACTTTTTAGTCTCCCATAAACACTCGCGTGTTTATGACCTTCTATTTGTAAAATTTTACATTTTTCCTATATATGTACTTACATACATATTTGTTAATTTATATGAGTGTAAAAATTAAAAGGAAAAACAAAATGTTGAAACACTGCGGGGATTCGAACCCACGACACACCGAATGCAAGCGCGGGGCTCTAACCACTGGTCTATGATATCGGAACAACACTAAGTATGCTTTGCTCCGCTCATGCAATACCTATTCACCGCGCTCAACTACAAACATGTCGAGAATTCTGCCACACACAATGGCATCAAAACTGCGATACAAGCCAATCAAAAAAACTCTTTGCACATAGTAAAATCGCTAAAATAATGGTTTTAAATAATAGTTATAATATTTTTATGATTGAATCATGTATTGTGCGCTTGATTACGTATGTATGCAAAGTTTCAGATCTCTAACTAGTCGGGAAGTGGGTGAAAAATTGATTACTAAATTTGACGACATACATACATACCTGAAGTGAAGTTAATATAAAGTTTATAAAAATGAGACGAAATTTGCGAAACAAAGTTCATATTTGAATAGAAAAACTGTGAAACGGTTGGCCAAAGTAAATAAAAATTTTTAGGACATTGTTTTTACCATCGATTTTAAACTTTGCGTTGTTTAAAAAAATCTTCATTTGTCTTATGCGGGCTTTAGACGGTCAGTCTTTCTATGTCAGGCATGTCCGCTTTTACACGATGCGACTCGGCCCCGGCGATTTTTTCGCATTCCGCTTTGAAATCGCGCATAGCTTTTACACGATGCGACTCGCTGGTGTCGAGCATTTTGACAGTAGAGTTTGCAGCTGGTTTTATTTGTGTAATTTGTAAACATTTAAAGCACTTATTCCACTCTTTGCTCATTTTCTTCTTTATATTGACTTTTATGCGTAAAGTTCTGTAAATTTTTCAGTTTATTTGCAATACGTATTCACTCGATTTCAAGTTTTAATTTACAGTCGACAGCGCGAAGCGCGAAAACGAATAAAGAGGAACGTCAGAAAATCAGAAAATCGCAGCACAATCGCTGCCCGAGCGATTTTGCGCGTTCCCCTGTCGTTTCACCCCTCTTTCCTACATTCTTCCGTGTCTCCGGGGCCGAGTCGCATCGTGTAAAAGCGGACCATGTGTACGTGTAATCTGATGCCTAGCCCTTACACACAACAGTCTTTGCCATTAAATCTTCATAATTTCTGTTTTTTTATGGTGTGCAGACATACGATGAGTGACACGGACGACCGTATCGCATATTTTACACTAACAAAGTGCGTTAAATAGCGGTAAAATAAAGAGAAGAGCATTCGGATGAAAGAGTGCTTAATTTTCTTAAGTCATCGCATAAATTTCGCGACAAAAATTGTTTTTCCGCTTCGCTTGTTTTGTTTGCCGACATGCGTACGATGTTTACAGCGCGACGAACTAAACCAAATGTCAATATGCCTTGACACGGGTACAGCGACTTGCCGTGCATCGAAAAATATCTAAACCACTTTGATTTTTCATCAGTCATTTCCCCGTCGTGTCTGTGTGACCATTTGGTTGGTTGGTTTGTGTGGCTAGTCCATGACTATCAATTAGCACTGAGTGCCGTTTTGTTACCACGCCTCGAGCAACCTACAGCCATTTGGCGGAATTCAATAAGTTTAGAACATTCATGATATCCATACCTTGGATGTCCTTGATGTTCTCTAGGAAACCTTTTCCTAGTGTTTTGAGCCTCCCTCTTGCTAGGGCAGGGCATTTGCACAAAAAGTGGTCTATCGTTTCCTCTTCATTTGGGGCTTTCGCAACTGCGACAGTACCGATTGAAGGGAATGCCAAGTTTTGCAGCATGTCTGCCTACCGCCCAATGCCCTGTGCATACGGCAGCAAGCCTATTTACATCTTTTTTGTTCATTCTGAGAAGAGTGCGTGTTTTTTCCGATGTCATACGTGCACCATATATCTTTGGTGGTCCTGCATGTCACCAGATCTTTCCATTTCCGTTTTGCTTTGGAGAGGTAGTGTTCTGCTATTCTGCCTTTGATCTCCCTTAACGAAGCACCCACGTCGGCCGCGCTTGAATCTTCGAGCGTAGAGCCTTGCTTCGCCAGTTCATCAGCAGTTTCATTCCCTAGTATATTTCTGTGACCCGGTACCCATACCAGGGTTACTGTAAATCTTCTGGCCAGGGTTGACAGTTCCATCCTACATTCCTCCACCAGTCTCGACCGGATGGTGTTTGAGGATAGAGCCTGTATGGCAGCCTGGCTATCAGAGTAAATTGACATTTTTATTTTACCCGTTTCTAGAGAGCGTGCGGATTTCGACGCTTCTAGGATTGCTAGTATCTCAGCCTGGAAGACACTTGCATAGTTGGGTAAACGAGATGATTGTTTTAGGTTGAATTCTTCTATGAAGAATCCAGCTCCTACAACACCGCCTGCCATTTTCGATCCGTCAGTGAAGATACTAATCTCGTCACTGGTCTGGGGTCCTCCTTGACTCCAGGTCTTGCGGCTTGGAAATAGTACAGGTGGTGTTTATGCCAAAACCCCTCAGCCACTGCTCACCTGCATTGCACATGCAGCTGGCAACCCGGGCCATATTTCGGCTTGAACACAGCACGAACTATACCCTTTGCACTAGCCCCGATTAATGCACTTTGTGGCGAGTCACGGCAATCGTTCTGTGACCCGCGAAGCTGCTACATCACCCGTTTATTAAGCTAAGTATACACGGCATGCCAAAGCTACATTTTTATGTCATCGTGACGTCAAAATGACGTCAAAATTTGTCCTAAATCATGGCTTCCGTATAAACATCACATTTGTGACAGCTGCATGCTTCGTCATATACATGTCACCACGCATGCCCACCAAATTTTGTATGAAAAAATGTCAAAATTTGGCATGTCGTTACTACACTATATTGCGACGCATGCGGTATTTGTCACACACATACACGCCGTCCCAAACATGCCACGGCGCGAAATTCTGGCAGTACATGTTTTCTAGCATGGCAGCATTTCGTTTTGACAGCTCGCGCGTAAATTTTTTATTCAATAATTAAATTTTTCTCATCATGAGCGTCGAACACATATTCGATATTTTTACTGAGTCGGAGGATCCAGATTTTGCATTGCCCACAGCCGCAATATCGAAGCCCGACCGCGCCAAAAAATCACGCCAACGAAAACTAGTACATCAGTGGTCACACGAGCAGGTCGTCCAATTGATTTCGCTAGTAGAACAAAAGCGCGGGCTCTGGGACATCGGTTCGGAGGAATATAAATATACCCGCCTTGATTGCTGGCGCGATATTGTTGAAGGGTTGGCCATTGATGCGGTTGATGTTAACGAGGTGAAGACGAAGTGGATGAATCTTCGCCTCACCTTCAAAACCAACATTGCTAAACTACGAGCGAAGAAGTCGGGACAAGGAGCAGACGATGCTGTCACCATTACGTGGAAATACTTTTCACTAATGAAGTTTTTGGAAGCCAATGATATCCAAAAATCAACTCAATCTGTTTCAACAATGTCTTTGGTAATTTCTTAAATTGTACTTTGCAATTTCGTTGCATAAGTTCCAGTATTTTATTGATGATTTGTAATTTTTCAGCCGGACGTCTCAACCAATGAATCTATTTTAAATGACGCTGCGTTTATGTCAACGAACCCGACATCGTCTACGACATTTAACACCACGAACGTCGGCCAACAGCGCAAACGTGGAGCTTCAGTAACGCCCACGCAACAGGCTTCCAACTCGAGCACGAAACAAGTAGCGGCGGAATTATTCTCGAGTGCGCTAACCACTTTAAACACAAGAGACAAACACTCCGCTTTCGGTGAGTTCATTGCGCAAGAATTGCGAAGCCTTCCGCCACACGAATCAGAAGGATTGCGTACGAATTTGATTCGTACATTGTTGGTTTTCACAGAGTCGCGTCCGTCGCCTGTATTGCAACAGCCGCAGCAGCCATCGCCGTTTCAAATCGTTGATGACGAGGAGATCAAAATGTAACAAAGTAGTAATTCAGTTCAATGTATGCGCGTTCGATTCATTTGCAAATTTTCTGGAAATACTAATCTAAAATAAAAGTAAACATTCCATTTCTTCACTCGCATTTCATTCTAATGCTTTAAATGTGCGTATATTGCCATTAAATTTCGCCTTCGTCAGCAAAATAAACAGCAAATTCATTTTGTATTGATTTGCCTTCGTTTGTGCGGTCACGCGCTGGTTCAATAGGATACATCGATGTGCAGTCGCCGGCACGCCAATCTCCGGCAACCGACACATTGCCTTGATCGTCGTATTGGTCAAACGATGTGCTCGGCGCGTACTTCTCCTTATTTGTTGTAATCAAATAATTATGAAGTACGCAGCAGGCGAGCGTAACTTTTTTTGTCTTTTCGGCATCCAAATGGATGGGCTTACGCAGTACGCGGAAACGCGCTGACATGATGCCGAAAACATTTTCGATAATGCGGCGGGCACGGCTCAGTCGGTAATTGAAAACGCGTTGCAACATCGTCAGACCACGTTGAGCGTATGGTTTCATGATGTTTTGTCGCATAGCGAATGCATCGTCTGCGACGAGTACGTTCGGAACAGGTATCTCTCGACCAGGCAGTGCTTTCGGTGGTGGCAGGCATAGTTGGTTAGTAGCCAAGGGTGCAGCGGTTGAAGACGCCACCATCCGAGCATCGGCCGTTACGACCAACGTCGACGTACATTAATTTGTAATTCGCGTCCGCCGTTCCCATCAATATGATACTGTGCGTGCCTACGAAAGATAATTGATTGCCAAAGATTTGAGTAAATTTCAACAAATATTTGCAAGATGTAGAAACAATACCTTTATAATTATAAAATACGCTACCAGCATTCGGCGGTGCGACCATCACGACATGTTTGCCGTCGACAGCGCCGATGCAATTGGGAAATTGCCATCGGTCGTTGAATTCTCGTGCCACTACCTCCCATTCGACTTCGGTTTTCGGTAACTGCATAAAAAAACAAAATGATTTGATGCAAATGGTAAGGGAAACGCGCAACAGATACTCACCTTGACAAAATCGTCGACGAGCACTTTGTAGATCGCGTCCAGAACTTCTGGAATAATTCGCGAGATGGTCGACGCTGGAATGCGGAAAGTGTACTGCAGCGACCTAAAATTGTCACCAGTGGCCAAGTAGCGCAGTGTCAGCGCGAGTCGCTCCATTGCAGGAATGCTCAATCGCATATTCGTGTCCGCTTTTTCGATGTGCGGTTGCACCAAAGCAAGCAAATGATCGAATTGCTCGGCCGACATACGTAAAAACCGCGATATAAAGCAGGTTCGCCGCAACGCAATTCGACCATCAATTTCGCGCAAAAACCCTCAGTCTTGCGGAGCTGCAACCACTGTTTTGTCCACACGGTACGCTTTCGCTTTTGTTTTATAATTTCGCGGTCATCTTCGTCACTGCTGCTTTCCAACAAAATATACGCGGCCAAAGTAATGGCAACACACTGACTTTCAGACATATTATTGAAGAATAATCAAATGCAAATGCACCTATTCAAAAATATATTAAAAGTGAAAACTCATTGTGAAACTCCAGCACAGAACAGCTGCTTTTGACAAACCGTGGGAAGAGGCTATGTGGAAACTCAATGTGTCAAACTCAAGCATATATCAGCTGTTTTCGACAAGCCGGTGGAAGTGGCAATGACATTTGTAACATGCGGTATATACGCTTTATTTTTGTACATGCCGATACATGTCAAAAAAACATGCCACCATGCATTTTGGGACAGAGTTCGCATGAAAACATGTTAAGTTGCCATGCCGTGTGAACACTTTATTTTTGCTTCTTGACATGCGTGACATGCCAGGCAAATGTCAACATTTTTCCGCCATTTTTCGTGACGTCAAAATGCCACATTTGCCATGCCGTGTATACTTAGCTTCAGAGTAAGTAATATTGAAAATAAAGGAAAAGTTATAGAAATACCTCGAAAACTAGTGTGTTTTTGATTTTTTCCTCCCCGTACACACACCTAGTTTCAGCTCCTCCCCGCTCACCCAGGACACTCCAGGCCTCATCGGCACCCGTCTCGCGGAACTGGCACCCCGGCCAGTTCTCGCAAATTTATTGGTCCTTCGAGCCGGATGAGGCTCTGGAGTTCGGAAGCGGTGGAGCACTCCGATCTACATACACACACTTCTAAATAACGTTTCTTCTATTTTCTTTATTTCTCCACATATTGTTGTGAGCCAAAACGCCCGGACGTGTCCAAGTGACACACACCACAACACTTGCACTGCTCAATTCTGCGCCAGCGCAGCACCCGAAATAGAACCCGCCGCATAGCTGCCAGCGATCTGCCAAAGAAAAATCCACAGAACACCGACAGCAGCAACCACACTACGCGTAGCATAAAGCGCTCCGCCACCAGCAACTATACTTGGTACCTTTGCGCAAACATCGGAGCACCTCGCACACCAGAAACGTACATGCCCAAGTGCGGCTCTCTGCAGTTACCAGCCACGGTAGAGAAATGCTTCCAATATCTGTGCAGCGGCCACCGATCGGCCACCAGCACCTGCACTAACAACATTACGACACTACACTTCACAACTTTTACCAAACGTACACGGCCGTACATTAACTCCCGGTGAGTTGTAGTTTACTTAATATTTAGTGCGAGCGTAGTTCTTAATTTACTTTAAAAATCTTTTAACTTTAAATTAATAATTGTATTGCCGTGAAACTCCACCAAATTAAACGCGAAACCTTTGGTCTTTTTATTGCCCTTTCTGTTTTGTGCGATCATTCGTGCATATCCAAAGCCGTGCTCGTGGCTTATTAATAACAAACCGTTGGAATTTGGCGTTGCCACCTCGGTAATTTTAAAATTCCCCTTATAGGAACGAAACTTTTTCGATAAAAAATCGAATTAAACAAATTTATCGATTTAACACGGAAAGTCGTTCGGGTGAAAGTGACATATCAATTAACGGCCTTACCGTATAAATCACCGTGATCGAACGCAACGCGAACACGAAGCCAACGCCGGGATCAAAAAACGGCATTTTGTAAATCACGGCGTAATTGCGTTCGTTGTCTTACGGCATCACTTGAGCTGTCAAGTTCTTACGAAAAAGAGTTGTATTTTTCTTAATTTATCAGCCAAATACAAAACACACAAAATTTGCTGCATCCATTGCATACCTCCCATAGCCTAGTGGTTAGAGCGTTCGACTAGCACGCGAGAAGTTGCGAGTTCAACCCCCATCGCCGATACATTTCTTTTTTTTTTGCGATTTCGATCCTCAACCGCAGTGCTAGTATTTTCTTTTTTTTGTACTTTTTTCTTTAGTATTTGTCTTTAAAAAGTATTGCAATACTTATTATTTGCTTCTGCAGATTACCACAAATCAATTTTCACTCGAAATTACCAAAAATTTTGCGTTTAAAAAACTGAACGCGAGCACAAACCCAAGTGAACGATTTGACAGTTCAAGTGAGTGAATGCGCCGCGTTGCGTTTTACGCGGTACCGATTTTCATATGAAACTACGTAAGACAACGCGAGCAGTCACCGAGTGAGGTGATGCGTTTTACAAAATACCAAATTAGTGAACGCAGGGTGAAGTGAGGCGTTGGGATTTACAAAATAAGCACCTAATTTTCGTTAATTTAGATTTAAATTTAATTTTCATAATTTTTCGTGTCAATTCAAAATCCCTAAAAAATTCGATTTGTTGCTAAATTATGGCTCTTTTGGCAAGATTTGAGCGATTGTCTGATGAAGTGTTGGAATTCTGTGTCACGTTTAACCAAGATAGCGCAGATCATACGTTTCAATCTCTCGAGGCCCACAGGGAATTTTTTAAATCGCTGTGGATACAGGTCAGGGCTTCGTATGACGAATGCCTTGATGCACTTCCGACTCCCGCGGTTGATGCTGAAGCCATCAAAGCAAAATATCGATTTTGCTACACCGCCTACGTTCGGTGTGCGGAGCAAATGACCGAATTTGCGCAATTGCAGAGCTCTTTTGCGCCCCGTCTCCGGCTAAGTCACCTCGATTGCCCCGCTCGTGCAGAATTAACTGCAGTTCCTTTGCCAAGTAGCACCCGATCTCGAAAATTTAATCTTTACCCCGCGGACGGCCCCAACATCTTTTGCAAATCTTGCTCTTCCACACGGCATGTGCTGAAAACTTGTTCAAAGTTTTTAGGCATGTCTGTGGAAAATCGCTTGTCTGAAGTGATACGACTCCAGTTATGTCTAAATTACCTGTTAAATGCACATGAGGTCGGGAAGTGCAACAGTCCCTTCCATTGCCCGAAATGTAAGCAGCGTCATCATCCACTCTTGCATTTCGAGCATAAGTCCCCGCCCAACACTAGTTTGGAAAGTTCATCAGACCCCCGGCCACTCTCTTTCCCCGACCAATTAAATTCTTCTCGAAGTCGGCAAGAATCTGATGAACCCTTTTTGCACACACCACGAGCATCCTTTGCGAACGCTTGTCCCAAGGCATTAATTTCCTCCCGCGATTCATGTCAACAAGTAAACACGAGCGCTTTTGTTCTCACTCGTCTTCCCAGGAGTCCAGAATCGATCCGCGCGAGCTCTGTAACCCCGCGAGTCGACAACAATATATTTAAACGCGAAATAAGATTAAATTTTTGCGGGACATGGGTTCCCACGCGCCACCTACCACCACACCCAAATCCAACCTCGATGGTGATTGCCGTGCACAACAGCGGTATTCCGCGGTGCGCCAAAGATAATTCGTCTCTCATGTGCTCTAGGAAGCACCCCCTGCGATTTGGGCCCGAATTTCGCAATCGGAAGGTCGTTGAGCGCATGATAACCGTGTTGCTTCACCGGTTCTTTGCGAATTGCCTATTGCCCTACCACTAGCATCAGCACGATGAAGAGTCGGTGGTAGGGGGCGATTGCGTGATTCGCCCAGACCGGATGTTCGAGGAGGACCCGTACGGAGCAGGGCCCGGCCCGCGCTGCCCGGCTGAGGAATCCTCGGACGAAGTACGGAGGGTTTCGTCTGGAGCGGTGTCTCGACCACGCCGCCCACGCGAAACCTCTTCGGACTCGGTCGCGATGTACCTAGCTGGAGTGGCGTCTCGACCATGCCACCCGGCTGTGGAGTCGCCGCGTCGGGACTATGACGGCCGGCGTGGAGCATCACCGCGACCGTGGTGCCCACGCCAAAGCGTCAGCCCGTTCCGTCCACCTTTGCGCTTCGACCGCAAGACACGAGGTGTTTGCAACCAACAGCGTTCAGCAAACACACGGTGAAATGAGCCGGACGCCCGTGCGCGCGTACAAGAGAGGCGAGTGCGACACCATGATCGCCCTCCATGCAATGCTGAACCGAAGCGACTCCGTGATGCACGACATCGCATTGTGCAACGTGCCCGATCTGCCTCTTTGCTTCCAGCGATGCACCTAGCCGGAGTGATGTCACGCCCATGTCACCCGGCCGTGGAGTCGCTGCGGCGGAAAAACGATGGCTGGCGTGGAGCATCGCCTCGACCGTGGTGCCCACCGCTTCGCGGCCATCTCTTCTGCCTGCCCCCACGCTCTGACCACGCTGCAAGAATCGGACGACCGCGCATGAAACGGCGCTGGAAATATCGGCGCAAAAACGCGCCGATGGAGACGCTCGAGTTACACCATGCAGCGGCCCTTGTAACTTCGGAGCACTTAACGGCGCAAGGCACCGTATTTGGTTGGGTGGTTCAGGTGTGCGCCGCATCTGAAGTCCCTAATGACCCCGGAAATCCCTTTTATAATTTTTGAATTTTAAAACCGTGCTGCAAGGGTGGCGGAATGTTTATGCCAAAACCCCTCAACCACTGCTCACCTGCATTGCACATGCAGCTGGCAACCCGGGCCATATTTCGGCTTTAACACAGCATGAACTATGCCCTTTGCACTAGCCCCGATTAATGCACTTTGTGGCGAGTCACGGCAATCGTTCTGTGACCCGCGAAGCTGCTACATCACCCGTTTATTAGTGTAAGTAATATTGAAAATAAAGGAAAAGTTATAGAAATACCTCGAAAACTAGTGTGTTTTTGATTTTTTCCTCCCCGTACACACACCTAGTTTCAGCTCCTCCCCGCTCACCCAGGACACTCCAGGCCTCATCGGCACCCGTCTCGCGGAACTGGCACCCCGGTCAGTTCTCGCAAATTTAGGTGGTGTGTTTCCAAATTCCGTTTTTGGTAGAATGTAGTCAGCATGCAGTTCCTTCAGGTTCGCCGGAAGTCGGTCTAGGATGACACTGTGACCGTATGTTCTTCCTTTCCACCTTCCACCCGCAGCAAGCCTGATGGCACTGCACGCCGCTGCACTTTCTATAAAAAATTCTATAGGGATTAGATAGAGGAGTATATTTAGCGCCTCCGTTGGGCAGGATCTTATCGCTCCTGTCACTCCAACTGCCGCTGTCCTTTGTACTCGACTGAGTTTTGTTTGTATGTACCCCTTACTTAGCGCTGGCCACCAGACAATCGCGCCGTAAGATAGGATAGGGCGAACTATGGCCGTATACATCCAGTGTATAATCTTCGGTTTTAGACCCCATTTATTACCCAACATTCTCTTACATGAGTAGAAAGCTACCGATGCCTTCTTCACACGTTCTTCGACGTTGGTTCTCCAATTTAGCTTGGAATCGAGGATGACTCCTAGGTATTTCACCTTGTCTGAGAATTCTTGGCGTACCCCCTGAAATTTAGGTTTCACAAAGGTAGAAATTTTAGTTCTTGTGGTGAAAAGCATCAGGTTCGTCTTCTCTGGGTTTACTCCGAGTCCATAACTTGTGGCCCACGTGTTTACCTTTCTTAGAGAGCCCTCCATAATTTCGCAAACTATTCCTGGGAATAAGCCTGATACAAGTATCACCACATCATCAGCATAGGCAACTACGCTGGCATTGTCCGCCTCCATCGTTAGTAACAGCTTGTTCATAACGATCAGCCATAGTATAGGAGATAGGACTCCCCCCTGAGGAGTGCCTCTGCACACATATTTCGTTTTGTTTGTTATGCCAATCCCGGCCTGTATACGTCTGCTTTTAAGAAGCGACACTATCCAGGAACCGATGCAATCTTCTACCCCTACTTGTGTAAGGGCCTCTTGGATTGCTTCAGTGCTGATATTGTTAAATGCTCCTTCTATATCTAGGAAGGATGCCATTGCATATTGTTTGGAGTAGAGCGATCTCTCAATAGTGTGTACGACCTCATGAAGAACTGTCTCCGTAGATTTCCCTTTGAGATATGCATGTTGAGAGATTGATATGTTGGTTGGGTTGAAGTTACTCCTTATATAAAGGTCTAGCAGCCTTTCCAGAGTCTTCAGCACGAATGATGTTAGGCTTATTGGTCCCACTTTACCCACTTTTGGGATAAAGATCACCTTGACCTTCCTCCAACTAACAGCTCTATTCCTGCGACCGTCACAATACTCATTTCGTCACAATTTTTACTTTTCCTTATTCGGAACAGGAATCAAAAGCTCGAAACATATCAATTGTGACAAAAATTGTGACGGTCGAATTAGGAGGTCACAAGCGAAAACAACTGTTGCAAATCGTGAATTTTGAAGCAAAAAAGCAAATTTTTTTTTATTGCAGCAATTTAAAGGAAGTTACACAATTTTAAAATCACAACACATGTATGGCCTGCTGCTAAAACTCCTTTATA
Organism: Neria commutata; assembly: GCA_963457695.1. NCBI lineage: Eukaryota > Metazoa > Arthropoda > Insecta > Diptera > Micropezidae > Neria > Neria commutata. Next base: position 28,935,010 of record OY735246.1, read on the forward strand.
TCGGGAGTTCGAGGTCCTCTGCCACTGCTCCCACAAATTTTGCACTGCTCGCAGCGCTATCGGGCTGTTTTCGCGGGTTGCTGCTCTGGGTGCTGTTTGCAACTTTGAAGAAATGCTGCAGCTGCTCCTACGTCCTCCTGTTAAATATACGGTGTCTAGAAATTAAAAGAAATAAGATAAAACACCAAATTATTGAAAATTTCCAAAAAATACTCACTTTCCGCTTTTTTTGTCTCCATTTTTCGTTTATTTTTGAAGAAGAGGAAGCACAAACAGCTGTTTTTACAGCAAAGAACTTCGCAAAGCTTTTTTCGTGATACGGTTGGCAAGGAATAGGGTTGCAGAAAGCTCGTCACAAGAAAGCGGATCACAATTCTGTCACAATCAATTGTGACGGAATGCAAGAATAGGGCCGTTAGTGGTACGTAATTGAGCCTTAAACTGTCCCGGTATAGTACTGCTAGCTTCGGTATCACAACTTGTGATGCCTTCTGTAGCATTATCGGCAGTATTCCATCTATACCTGGCGATTTGAAAGGGGAAAAACTTGGTTGGCTGCGGGTGCCTTTGGATAGAATTCTACTTAATCTAGCGGAACCTTTTGTATTTTCTATTGATTCACAGAATTCCTTCGAAGACGCATTCTTAGCATCACGGATGGCCTTCTTATATTTCCTAAGATTTGATCTGTAAGGGTTCCATTCCTTACTATTGTATGCTTCGTTAAAAGACTTCCTGACTAGCTTCCTAAGCTCAGTGAGGTTCTCATTCCACCATGGAAGTAAAGCCTTCTTGCGTGTGACCATACATACAAATTTTCTCTACGCATGCTCACGTTTGGCATCGAATAACTGACCGTCTAAGAGTCCGATTCCAGTGGTGCGTGCGTGCGTTTGCTTTCGCTCAAAATTTTTGACAGCTAAGTTGAACTAATGCAAACATATGAAGAGAGTGCCAATGAGCGGTGCGCTATACGCAAACCGCAGAAAGTTGACCAACTTTAAACTTTTGCCGCACTCTTTTGCGTTGACAGCTCATAAACAGCTCACATACACACTTTGTGGTTGTCATCAGTGTGAAATAAAAGTGTGGTAGCTGAATATATTTTTATGTTGTAGTTATTTCAATCAATATAAGGTTTAAATGATATATACACAATATTAAAAGTTACGGTCTTACCGTCTAAATCCCAGTAATCGAACGCAACGCGAACACGAAGCCAACGCCGGGATCAGAAAATGGTAATTTGTAAATCACTGCGTAGTTGCGTTTGACACTTTACGTTGTCACGGCAAGTGTCAAAACTCTTACGTCAAAATGTTGCCACACCGGGTGAAAGTTGGTGTTTTGAGCATTTTTTTCAATGAATTTTGGATATTTTAGCATTTGGATATTGTGGTATCTCTGTTTTTTTGGATAGCTGACATTTATTCGTTCTATATTTTTTTATTTGTTTCTTTGTTCTTTCTTTGTCAATTTATTTATTTATTTGTTTGTTTCTTCTTTTTTCGTCAAGTTGTTTATTTATTTGTTTATTTATTTATGCGCCCACTGAAACCCTAGACTGCGAGTTTGTGGAACCAACTGCGGGAGAAATGTCTGCGGCAGCCATAGAAGTATGGCGCGAAATCGCTAACAGTTTGATTCATTAGTACACCTGATTCTCGTTTCACACAAATTGATTTGTTCAAACACGATTTTACAATTTCTATCAATTCCTTAAATAAATTTCCCATAGAAATAGAAAAATCGAAAAACCTCGTAATTCTTGTGTTTTTTCTTAAAAGGTCACCATCAGTAAGTGCAGGCTAATAACTGATTGCATTAATGGTAAAGATCGACTGCGAATTCTATATTTCTTTCTCTTGAGTTGGTAGAAAGAAAGCATTGAATGTCGAAGTATCTGTAAATAATTTCGTAAGTGAACTCTAACAAGAACTTTTTAAAATTGATTATTAAGTAATATCGTTTTTACACAATTGTATTGGGTACGTATCTATCGTAGGAAAAAAGAATTTGGTATATTGTCAATTACACTTGTTTAATCTTTGTTATTTTTTATACCCTACACCTATGGTAATAGGGTATAATAACTTTGTGCGAAAATTGTAACGCATTAAAGGAGCCGTCCTAGGTATAGACATAAGTATATATAAATGCTTAGAATCACTTTCTGTTTTGATTTCCGGTTGTCCGTCTGTCTGTCTGTCTGGCTGTTCGTTGGCGCAGGAGAGAAAGAAGGAGTTGTCCGATTTGGACCAAATTTGGCACACAGTCGCAGTGAACCTTCCACTACTTCAAGTTCCGAGATTAGGCAAATCGGTCGAAGGACACGCCTGTAAGTCCCACTACCTCGGGCTTTTTTCGATTAAGTTGCTATAAATTGCCTAATTACACATTCAAAAGAATAATACTTGGTATTTAAGGTGAGGTGTGGACCCTCTGTAAAATTCCAAAAAATTGGCGTTGTCCGCCCACTGTATAGGCGGTAACAATTTTCCGGTAAAATGGCTCTCAATTGACTACATATGCATTTAAACGAATGAAATTTGGTTCATAGGTTAAGATATAGGTCCTACATGACATATAAGAAAATGGGCGTGGTCCGCCCACTATATAGGCGGTAAGCTTAAAATCCTCCTAACTTCTGTAATATACACATCAGAGCATCCATATTTGGTCATTTCATTGCAGGGGAGAATATCTATTAAATATTATATTCTCCAAAAATGGGCGTGATCCGCCCACAATGGGGGTGGTAAATTTGATATACCGATCATTTCTTTTGTACACCTGTCAGAACATCAATATTTGGTATATAAACTTACTAGGAATATCTTGTAGTTTGTCAATAATGGGCGTGGTCCGCCCATTCAGTTACTTGGTGTAGAGTATTACTCTGTCGGTGAAACCCGACTGATGCTTCCTTACTTGTTTATTTTATAAATATATGTATACAGAAATGAGATCTTCGGTTATAAAAATAAATCACAGTACTTTACAAAAACTTGAACAAGACTTTATTAAAATTTCTTAAAGGACAACAAAACAAATCTAACAACATAAATTCCCATCAATCAGACTTTTGGTTGAGGCTTAGGCGTTCCATCGATGCTGCTAACTTCTGCAACGCAGCTGCTTGCTTCTCCATCTCAGCTGCTTGCTTCTCCATCGCATCAGCAATCCTCAAAAGCGAAAGTGCCTGCTGCTGTGCAAGGTTATTTTGCTCGTCAACCAACTTTAGGAAGTCTTTCTGCGCTTTAACTTGCTCGTTGAATAAATCCGCTATTACGAGATATTTTCATTATATTATTAACCTAACAATCACAATAACAATCTGCTTAAAATTTTTTTACCAGCAAATCCATTTTGCACACAAACATTCAATTTTCACTCGGAATTATTTATTTTGCATTTATTAAATTAAACGCGAGTTTTGGAAATCAAACGCGACCAGAAATCTTAAATTTTCACTCGAAATTTACAATAATTATGCATTTAAAACACCGAACGCGAGCACAAACCCAAGTGAACGATTGTGAACGATTTGATAGTGAGTGAGTGAATGCGCCGCGTTGCGTTTTACGCGGTACCGATTTTCATATGAAACTACGTAAGACAACGCGAGCAGTCACTGAGTGAGGTGATGCGTTTTACACAATACCAAATTAGTGAACGCAGGGTGAAGTGAGGCGTTGGGATTTACAAAATAAGCACCTTAATATAGTTATAAACTTGGGACGAAATGTGTTCTGTAAATTCTTTAAGAATGTTTGCTGGTCAAGTTGTAAATTGCCGAAATGTGGTGACTCTCTTTGGAACTCACACATTCTGTACATTGGAACAGCTCAAGTGCGTTTCAGGTTTTTGCGTGTACGCAATTCCGCAATGGTACGCACGCACGCACCATTGGAATCGGGCCATAAGGCCCGCAGTAACGTCTGCTTAGTCCGCTTTTACACGAGGCGTCTCGTCGCTTTCAATACGGAAAATTATTGGAAAGAGGGGAGAAACGACAGGGGAACATGCAAAGTCGTTCGGGCAGCATTTAAGTGAGATTCTTTGACGTTTCTCTTTGCTCGCCTATGATAATAATGGGGACTCGCCTGGCGCGAGTCGCGTCGTGTAAAAGCTATGAGCGACTTCAAAGCGGAATGGCAAAATGTTGAAAGCGACGAGTCGCTTTGTAAAAGCTGTCTTAACAGGAAGGAATTTGCTGCTAGTATAGCCCAATTCACAATCTTGTGCATTTGAGGTTGCAAATTTGTGCAATAGTAAATTTTTGCCATCAATTGTGAGCGGATATTTCGGTTGACCAACTTTAAACTTTTGCCGCACTCTTTTGCGTTGACAGCTCATAAACAGCTCACATACACACTTTGTGGTTGTCATCAGTGTGAAATAAAAGTGTGGTAGCTGAATATATTTTTATGTTGTAGTTATTTCAATCAATATAAGGTTTAAATGATATATACACAATATTAAAAGTTACGACCTTACCGTCTAAATCCCCGTAATCGAACGCAACGCGAACACGAAGCCAACGCCGGGATCAGAAAATGGTAATTTGTAAATCACTGCGTAGTTGCGTTTGGCACTTTACGTTGTCACGGCAAGTGTCAAAACTCTTACGTCAAAATGTTGCCACACCGGGTGAAAGTTGGTGTTTTGAGCATTTTTTTCAATGAATTTTGGATATTTTAGCATTTGGATATTGTGGTATCTCTGTTTTTTTGGACAGCTGACATTTATTCGTTCTATATTTTTTTATTTGTTTCTTTGTTCTTTCTTTGTCAATTTATTTATTTATTTGTTTGTTTCTTCTTTTTTCGTCAAGTTGTTTATTTATTTGTTTATTTATTTATGCGCCCACTGAAACCCTAGACTGCGAGTTTGTGGAACCAACTGCGGGAGAAATGTCTGCGGCAGCCATAGAAGTACGGCGCGAAATCGCGAACAGTTTGATTCATTAGTACACCTGATTCTCGTTTCACACAAATTGATTTGTTCAAACACGATTTTACAATTTCTATCAATTCCTTAAATAAATTTCCCATAGAAATAGAAAAATCGAAAAACCTCGTAATTCTTGTGTTTTTTCTTAAAAGGTCACCATCAGTAAGTGCAGGCTAATAACTGATTGCATTAATGGTAAAGATCGACTGCGAATTCTATATTTCTTTCTCTTGAGTTGGTAGAAAGAAAGCATTGAATGTCGAAGTATCTGTAAATAATTTCGTAAGTGAACTCTAACAAGAACTTTTTAAAATTGATTATTAAGTAATATCGTTTTTACACAATTGTATTGGGTACGTATCTATCGTAGGAAAAAAGAATTTGGTATATTGTCAATTACACTTGTTTAATCTTTGTTATTTTTTATACCCTACACCTATGGTAATAGGGTATAATAACTTTGTGCGAAAATTGTAACGCATTAAAGGAGCCGTCCTAGGTATAGACATAAGTATATATAAATGCTTAGAATCACTTTCTGTTTTGATTTCCGGTTGTCCGTCTGTCTGTCTGTCTGTCTGGCTGTTCCTTGGCGCAGGAGAGAAAGAAGGAGTTGTCCGATTTGGACCAATACATAATATATTTTTATGTTGTAGTTATTTCAATCAATATAAGGTTTAAATGATATATACACAATATTAAAAGTTACGGCCTTACCGTCTAAATCCCCGTAATCGAACGCAACGCGAACACGAAGCCAACGCCGGGATCAGAAAATGGTAATTTGTAAATCACTGCGTAGTTGCGTTTGGCACTTTACGTTGTCACGGCAAGTGTCAAAACTCTTACGTCAAAATGTTGGCACACCGGGTGAAAGTTGGTGTTTTGAGCATTTTTTTCAATGAATTTTGGATATTTTAGCATTTGGATATTGTGGTATCTCTGTTTTTTTGGACAGCTGACATTTATTCGTTCTATATTTTTTTATTTGTTTCTTTGTTCTTTCTTTGTCAATTTATTTATTTATTTGTTTGTTTCTTCTTTTTTCGTCAAGTTGTTTATTTATTTGTTTATTGATTTATGCGCCCACTGAAACCCTAGACTGCGAGTTTGTGGAACCAACTGCGGGAGAAATGTCTGCGGCAGCCATAGAAGTACGGCGCGAAATCGCGAACAGTTTGATTCATTAGTACACCTGATTCTCGTTTCACACAAATTGATTTGTTCAAACACGATTTTACAATTTCTATCAATTCCTTAAATAAATTTCCCATAGAAATAGAAAAATCGAAAAACCTCGTAATTCTTGTGTTTTTTCTTAAAAGGTCACCATCAGTAAGTGCAGGATAATAACTGATTGCATTAATGGTAAAGATCGACTGCGAATTCTATATTTCTTTCTCTTGAGTTGGTAGAAAGAAAGCATTGAATGTCGAAGTATCTGTAAATAATTTCGTAAGTGAACTCTAACAAGAACTTTTTAAAATTGATTATTAAGTAATATCGTTTTTACACAATTGTATTGGGTACGTATCTATCGTAGGAAAAAAGAATTTGGTATATTGTCAATTACACTTGTTTAATCTTTGTTATTTTTTATACCCTACACCTATGGTAATAGGGTATAATAACTTTGTGCGAAAATTGTAACGCATTAAAGGAGCCGTCCTAGGTATAGACATAAGTATATATAAATGCTTAGAATCACTTTCTGTTTTGATTTCCGGTTGTCCGTCTGTCTGTCTGTCTGGCTGTTCGTTGGCGCAGGAGAGAAAGAAGGAGTTGTCCGATTTGGACCAAATTTGGCACACAGTCGCAGTAAACCTTCCACTACTTCAAGTTCCGAGATTAGGCAAATCGGTCGAAAGGGGCCTGTAAGTCCCACTTCCCCTGGTTTTTTTCGATTAAGTTGCTATAAATTGCCTAATTACACATTCAAAAGAATAATACTTGGTATTTAAGGTGAGGTGTGGACCCTCTGTAAAATTCCAAAAAATTGGCGTTGTCCGCCCACTGTATAGGCGGTAACAATTTTCCGGTAAAATGGCTCTCAATTGACTACATATGCATTTAAACGAATGAAATTTGGTTCATAGGTTAAGATATAGGTCCTACATGACATATAAGAAAATGGGCGTGGTCCGCCCACTATATAGGCGGTAAGCTTAAAATCCTCCTAACTTCTGTAATATACACATCAGAGCATCCATATTTGGTCATTTCATTGCAGGGGAGAATATCTATTAAATATTATATTCTCCAAAAATGGTCGTGATCCGCCCACAATGGGGGTGGTAAATTTGATATACCGATCATTTCTTTTGTACACCTGTCAGAACATCAATATTTGGTATATAAACTTACTAGGAATATCTTGTAGTTTGTCAATAATGGGCGTGGTCCGCCCATTCAGTTACTTGGTGTAGAGTATTACTCTGTCGGTGAAACCCGACTGATGCTTCCTTACTTGTTTCTTTTATAAATATATGTATACAGAAATAAGATCTTCGGTTATAAAAATAAATCACAGTACTTTACAAAAACTTGAACAAGACTTTATTAAAATTTCTTAAAGGACAACAAAACAAATCTAACAACATAAATTGCCATCAATCAGACTTTTGGTTGAGGCTTAGGCGTTCCATCGATGCTGCTAACTTCTGCAACGCAGCTGCTTGCTTCTCCATCTCAGCTGCTTGCTTCTCCATCGCATCAGCAATCCTCAAAAGCGAAAGTGCCTGCTGCTGTGCAAGGTTATTTTGCTCGTCAACCAACTTTAGGAAGTCTTTCTGCGCTTTAACTTGCTCGTTGAATAAATCCGCTATTACGAGATATTTTCATTATATTATTAACCTAACAATCACAATAACAATCTGCTTAAAATTTTTTTACCAGCAAATCCATTTTGCACACAAACATTCAATTTTCACTCGGAATTATTTATTTTGCATTTATTAAATTAAACGCGAGTTTTGGAAATCAAACGCAACCAGAAATCTTAAATTTTCACTCGAAATTTACAATAATTATGCATTTAAAACACCGAACGCGAGCACAAACCCAAGTGAACGATTGTGAACGATTTGACAGTGAGTGAGTGAATGCGTCGCGTTGCGTTTTACGCGGTACCGATTTTCATATGAAACTACGTAAGACAACGCGAGCAGTCACTGAGTGAGGTGATGCGTTTTACACAATACCAAATTAGTGAACGCAGGGTGAAGTGAGGCGTTGGGGCAGCATTTAAGTGAGATTCTTTGACGTTTCTCTTTGCTCGCCTATGATAATAATGGGGACTCGCCTGGCGCGAGTCGCGTCGTGTAAAAGCTATGAGCGACTTCAAAGCGGAATGGCAAAATGTTGAAAGCGACGAGTCGCTTTGTAAAAGCTGTCTTAACAGCAGACTTACGACTGATTATTCCGAAGAATATCAAAAGAAATTTGCTGCTAGTATAGCCCAATTCACAATCTTGTGCATTTGAGGTTGCAAATTTGTGCAATAGTAAATTTTTGCCATCAATTGTGAGCGGATATTTCGGTTTAGTTTGCATCACTTTTTGCAAAACACAAAACTCACAACAGATTGCTAAAAAAAAAAAATTGTTCTATGCAGGAATTTTGACTTTTGAATTTTGATTCGAAAAAGAACAAAGCTTTAAAAACCAATTAGTGGGCTCTTTAAGAAGCTGCAATGCAAGCTCTTTCTCATGCTTTTATTCCGATTTGAATCAAATTTAAAACATTTCGGTTCGCACATCTTCTTTTTTTTGTCTCTCTCGCTCTGAGAGCCGTTTGCAATTCAGTTTTGCATTCGCATAGGAAAAAACAATTACTAGTGGGCTCTTTAAGAAGCTGCAATGCAAGCTCTTTCTCATGCTTTTTGCAATTCAGTGTTGCATTCGCATTTTTTTTTTTTTTTTTTTGTTGTCGGAATATGAAAAACCTACCAGCACGCAGACAAGTATTTGTCCATTGTACTGGTAAGCTGATTCCTTTTACTGAAATCTTCCTGAGCTTTTAATAAAGCGGAGGATTTTCGATGGTGGCAAGGAACTTAGTTGATCGGTTCTCACCACGTCTGACTCCAGTAGCTGCAATCGCGACCTGGAAAAGTCGGGACACTCGCATAAGAAGTGGGTAGCGGTATCCTCGTCCTCCAGACAGCTCTCACAGACACTGTCGTCGGCCAGACCCATCGCACTCAGGTGTTTTGCACAGGAGGTATGACCGGTCAAGACGCCCACAAGAAGTCTACAATCCTTACGGTTTAGAGACCTAAGAAAAGAGGACTTACCTTTGTCGACGGTTGGAAGCAGGAGCTTCGTCTGTCTGCATCCAGCTAGCCCGGCCCATCTTTGACCGTGTTGAGAAACAACCCAGTCGTTTATGGACGCTTTGACCATGGAAGAAGGCAGGCCAAGGGCAGGTTCAGGGCCCAGAAAGTGGTCTTCAGAACCTGATCTTGCAAGTTCATCGGACACTTCATTTCCGGACACGCCGAAGTGCCCCGGTACCCAAAAGAGGGCGAGTGAGTTGTGAAAGCCTACGCTGTTAAGCTTGGCCTTACACTCTTTGACTGTCTTGGAGGTGGTGATTGGGTTGAGCAAGGCTATAAGTGCAGCCTGACTGTCACTACAGACGCAAATACTCTTGCCAGACCATCCACTTTCCCTGACGAAATCCATAGCCTTTAGGATTGCAAAGACCTCCGCCTGAAAGACGGATGCATGCTTTCCCAATGGATAGTGAAGTTTTGTGTCGTTTTCCTCAAAATACACACCAGCTCCTGAACCTTCATCAGTTCTGGACCCGTCTGTAAAGACTCTACAACACCCCCTGCCTGGCTCGGCTGACGAAAGCCAGATGTCGCGTTCAGGAAAGGAAACTTCGTATCTGCCCCGGAGTTCGATGTGCGGAACTAATACATCAGACGGCATGCTCATTCCATCCAAGAATGGTAGAGAGGTCTGCGCAGAGTTATGCACGCCCCGATGCGATTCAAACCACATCCCTACTTGTTTCAATCTAAAGCAGGCCTTGGCGGCTTCACCTCGGATGAAAATGTCCAGGGGTGGAATGTTGAGTATTACGTCTAGAGCAGGGCCAGGGGTGGTCGGGAAAGCTCCCGTACAGCCAAGACACACTGTTCTTTGTAGACGCCCCAGCGAAGCAATGACGCATTGGCGAGAAAGCCTGCTGAACCAAACTACAGACGCATACGAGATTATTGGTCGAATCATCGACGTGTAGAGCCAAAGGACTCGTTTGGGCGAAAGACCCCACGTTTTACCAAACACACCCCTACAATGCCAGAAGGCAGAAAGAGCTTTTGAAGTTTTGGATTCAACATGACTGCTCCAGAGAAGTTTGCTATCAAGGATGACTCCGAGATATTTTATTTCCCTAGAGAGTTGGATAGTCACTCCCCCTAGAACAGGCAGAACAAGGCCATCAATCTTTCGCCGCCTGGTGAAGAGAACTACTCCAGTTTTGAGAGGATTGACAGACAAGCCATTGCTCATGCACCACGAGTGAATTATATCCAGCGCAGCTTGTGCCTTTCGACACACGACTCTAATGGATGAACCCGTAGCAAGGACAGCTACATCATCCACGTAGGCTTGGGCGTAGACCCCGGACTCGTTGAGTGAGCAAAGCAGGGAGTCGATCAGCAAGCACCAGAGCAGAGGGGAAAGGACACCGCCTTGCGGGCAGCCTCTCTTCACCTCCGTCATGACAAACCTGTCCTCCTCCCCGCCCACCACCGCGGTCCTGCACTTCAGCATTGACCGGAGCCAATTTACTGTCGTGGGATCCACTCCATGAGAGCTAGCTGCGCTACACATTCCTTCAAAGGACGCATTATCAAATGCACCCTCAATGTCCGCGAAAATGCCCATTGCGTAGTCTTTCCTGTCCACAGCACCCTCAATCCTACCAACCAGATTTTGTAGCGCTGTTTCACAGGATTTTCCGCGTTGATAAGCATGTTGCGCGGGCGAGAGGGGATGCTGAAGCAGCGCCCTGCGGATGTGCAGCTCAACAAGTCTCTCCAATCCCTTCAGCAAGAAGGAGGACATGCTGATAGGGCGGAAGCTTTTGGCGAGTGAGTAGTCATCCTTTCCTACTTTCGGAATGAAAGCCACTCTCGCCAACCGCCATGGGAAGGGAACATAAGCCAGAGCAATACAAGCGATGAAGAGCTTCTTCAAGGTTGGTGCTATCTGGGCTAGTCCCTCTTTTAGAAGGGCCGGGTAAATCCCATCCAGACCTGGTGACTTATAGTTTTCGAACGCAGATATAGCGTATCTAATCGCCGAGTCGTTAGCAATTCTGGATGCAATGTACCAGTCCCTCCTTGAGGGCCCAACTTCCTCCGTTGTGGACACACCAGTTATAGAAGGCAGGGGTCCCACCGAAATCTGACTGCCCGGAAAGTGGGTCTCAAAGAGAAGCTGCATGGTCTCCTCCTTGGTCTCAGTGTACGAGCCGTCAGACCTGCGAAGCGATTCCAGCTTGGCCTTTCGGTCGCTTTTCAGCATCTTAATCAGCCTGCTGGTCTCGCTAAGCGATTCAATCTGGCCACAGAAGTTCCTATAGGAGGCAGTTTTCGATTCACGAACCAGCCTCTTATACTCCCTCTGCTTAGATCGGTATTGAGCCCAGTCAGCCTCCCCACCCGTTTTTAAAGCACGGTTGAGTAGTTTCCTGGATTCCTTTCTCAGGTTCTGGAGGTCAGCGTTCCACCACGGAACCGGTGTCCTGCTCAGAGCCTTCCTAACCGGGCAAGCCTGTTCAAAGCTACTAACAAGGTCCGTACTCAGCTTGTGAGCAACGGACTCAATATTGTTCTTTGTCCTGACATCAGGATTGGCCGAAGTTTTTAATTCCAGCGTCTCCCTGAATTTTTCCCAATTGGTTTTTCTCGGATTCCTGCTCAGCAGTGGAATGTGTGTACCGCAGTCAAGCTGGAATTCGATGTATCGATGATCAGAAAGAGAATCCTCTGACAACACCCGCCAGTTAGTGATAGTTGCACTGAGCCTGTGGTTAGACAGTGTCAGGTCTATCACTTCCTGTCTTCTAGAGGTCACGAACGTGGGTTTGTTCCCTACGTTCTCGATGTTCAGACCAGAAGACAGTATGAAATCAAAAAGTTTTTGCCCTCGATAGTTGCATTTACTACTTCCCCAGATGGAGTGCTGGGAGTTGGCGTCGCAACAGATAATCAGGCCCAAACCCTTCGATTCGCAGTACTCTATGAGCTCAGATACAACCTTAGGAGGAGGAGGAAGCACTGAGTCATAGGGAAAGTAGGCTGAGGCAACGACAAATTTAAGCCATTTGCCATCACACTTCAGGCCGATGCTAGCCGCCACCAAGTCTTGACAGCAAAATTGCCCAAGCTTGGTAACGTCTAGCACATTCGACACTGCCAGACAGGTCCTCGGTCTGTCGGAGCCCTCGTCTGCCAGTATCGAGAACCCTCGAACACCCCCAAGACCGCAAATGCGTTTATTGAAAACCCAAGGTTCTTGAATAGATGCTATGTGCATTCGCATAGTAAATGTTTAGGCCAAACGCAGTAGGGTTAAGCTCTAGTTCTATATTGTAATTTTCAAATGTAGGCGGCGCTGGCGTAGCTAAGAGGACTCGCTGCTCGTAAATTTGAATACGGGTTACGAGCTCCTTTCCTCTATGCAGAGGAAATATTCTTTCATATCACCCAGCCGAAGCCGCATCATCTATTTGAAGTGCTCGCATATCGAGCTATTTTTTGGTAAGACATATTCGAACCCCCAATAAAACCAACATTTGTTTTGTGAACCGAAACTGCCGCCTTATTCTTTCTTTCTTTTGTGTTCTGATTTTGGTGTGTTAATTGTGTTTGCGGCTGCCGCCGAAGTTTAAGTTGGACTGCCCTTCCGGAAGAACCCCACTGCTCCCCGTTGGAAGCGAGGCCTATCGTGTGCCATCCCCCCAGAACATCGTTGGATGTTCAGTAAATATTTCAATTTATTAACTTAATTCTGTTCACATATAAGACACATCTTTTCAATGCAGTAAGTATATATTATAAATAACAACAAGTAATATTCAACAAAGAAAATATAAAGGATAATTAAAAATAACTTGGATATTAATAAAAAAATTTTTAAATAAATAAAATATCTAACGATTTTTTATTAATAAAGTTTTATCTAATACAGAGAGACATAGTATAGGTTAGAAAAAGTGGAAAAAGATAGGATAGAAGAAGATAGTAGGAAGATACGTTCAAGAGAAATGTTGGAAAATAGCATACTTATGGTCTAATTAGTCCAGCCGTGTCGGATTCAATCGTGTCGGATAGCAATTTGCACAGTTACTCTAACAGCTAAACGGATTGCAGCTGTCAGCCTTTTCTTTTTGTTAGTGCTGCCGTATAGTTTTGTGCACAAAGGAAGAACGCTGTTTATTTTCTTCTGAGAAGAAATTTTGCATTCTTTATTAAATTTATGACACAGAATTATCATAATTGTTACATCTCTATATACAATCCACTTCTTTTGTTGAACTAAAATCGAAGGTCACTGGCAGCACTTTTCTCCAACAAAGTTCACAAGCAAAATATATCGTGAAAAATGAATTCAAACGACGAAATAATTGACTCAATGTGTTTAGTATTGTGTAAAATGTACGATGTGTACAAATTAAAAGCAAACGAAAGCGCAGGTGGACTGTATTTCCAATAAATATTCGCTTGTTTTAATCAGTGTTGCCATATTACCTCTTGCATAGGAAAAGCATTAATTCTATTTCAATTTTCAATGAATTTTTTGTGTGGCAACATTCTTTTCACAGCTGAAGCACTGATCAGTCACCGCGTATCTTTTGTGAGCGGAATTAATCGCAACGGCAAAATTCGGGCCGTTCAATGAAAATCGTATCGCAGCTGTGGCTCTTTTGCAGGTTTCTGTCTTGGTTATTGCTGCCGTGCTGCCATATAGTTTCGTACACAAAGTAAGCACGCTGTTCATTTTGCTTTTGAGGTTAAATTTTAAATTTTTTATAAAATCTATGACACAGGATTATCCAAATTTTTAGATATATTTATTGTGGTCTACTTTTAAGAATTTATAATAGCAATAATAATCCTGTTTTAGTTCTAAATTAAAATCGAAGAGCAGTGGCAGCACTGTTTTTAGTACAAAGCAATGTCATTCTATCATCCTCTCTGAGCATCAGAGCAGACGTAAACGTGTGAGAAAAACCAATTTGGATTATAATTTCTGCGTTACGCGCCGATTAAATACGCAATGAGCGAACGCATGTATGAGTTCGGGTAGGGTAGGTTTTGTCTGCGCTCCGATTAAATACGACACGCGGTGACTGATCAGCGCTTGACACGACTTTTGTAGTAGTTTTCTAATCGACGCAGATATTTCTACTACTCAATCCGTTCAGAGTAATAGCGTACATTGTGTTCGGGTAAGATAGATTGTGTCACCTGACACTATTTCTTACTTTACTACTAGAGTAATTCTACCAATAGAATCCGTTGCGTCCGTGAGAGCGAATTTTTAACTGACAGCAAAGTTGAAATGTATGCAATCGTATGAGGTATGGCACATAAGCAACGGATGCGTCGAAGCAACGCACAAAGTTGACAACTTTCAACTTTTGTCGTCCGGCAGAACGTTGACAGATATCAGCTGATTCTTTTTATTGTTTTGCCGACTTGTAATTTTCTGCAGAATTTTCTCTATTTCATTGAAATTTTCTGTATTTGCAATTGTTTCGAAGAAACTTACTTTTTATTCTTAGAGGAAGCGAGTTTCACAATCTGATGACGTTCACAAAGAGTCTGTCGAAGTTTGAAAAGTTATGTGGAGGGATTATTTTTGTTTTTTTTGCAAAAAAATACAGTTTCTGGCTTCCAAGTACTTAAAAATATTGCAACCAAGGACTCGATTGCTCAAATGACAAATGTGGTAAAATTTTTTCAGACCATAGATGTATCTGACAGCATTATTAAAAGCGGGTTGTAACTTAAGCTTTGACGTAGAGTCCAGTTTACTATAAACAACTTCAGCGTGGGAAATGACTGGCACTATGACTTGGATCACTAGCTTTCGTCTGGTCTCGACAGGCACAAATGATGCAGTCCACCTTATGTTCCGTAGGGTATAATAAACCTTGCACACCACGGAATTTAGATGATCTTCGCAGGACAGGGAGGAGTTTACAAAGAAACCAAGATTTTTAACTTTTTCGACAAATTTCAAGGCTACACCATTCAGAAAAATCCTTGTTAGGAGAAGAAATTTACTTCTGTAAAAAGTCTACCAGTCTTCTTAGATTTTGAACATCAAACGCAAATCCGTAAATCCAAGTTTATTATTTCAATTGCTTTAACAGAGTCGAAATACGTTTCCGACGATGCGACGATGATGATGTTAAAATTCCTTAAATATTATACAATTTTGATAATAAATTGATAATATATAATGAGCTTACATACTTTTTTAGTCAAGAATAGAAGACAAATTGAATAAATTTTATAAGAGATGTCCAATCATGTCTCGACGATTACTCAAACTGTAATGCGAGTTAACTTTCAAAAGTTCAACTAGTCACATATCATCACCTGATTTTCATACAGTACATGACAGTACATAACATTTTACAGTACCTTTTCGTACACAAACGTACCATAAATTCACTGTTAGGTAATGATAAATAATAATAAACAAAAAAAAGGCAGTGGCGGTAATAATCCTGGTATATTAGAATCAGAGTAGTTAGATTTCGAAATCGGCCAGACATATGATTTGACGGGGTTAAGGCTTAGCTTATTCGGTTTAGACCAATCTTCGAGCTTTTTCATGTCTTCATTTACTTCAATGCATAAATCGTCAACAAGGCTGATTGGTTTGGACAAGTATATATATACAAAATATATATATACTACGGATTTTTAGTGTTTCGTAATTACATATGTTACGACTTCGCCTCTCGACTAACAAAGAGTCATCGTTATCGATAACAGCACTCTAGGCTATTTAGGTGGCAGCACAAGATGAAGAAGGAAAAGGAGAAAGGAGATCAGAATTCGTCAGCATCGCGAGAAGAAACATCAAATTTTTTAAAGCGATCCTATGATCTAAAAAGCGTACAAATAAAAGCGATTACTTATACATCTATAAAGGCAACGAGTTTAATTTCAAAGGCGATAGGTGTGTAGCGCGGATCCGCTGTTAAAAGTTGGTTTAAAAGGCAACATTCTTTAAAAAATTTGAGCCACTCGTGTGGACTTACGCCATTTTGGACGCTGAAAGCTGGGACTTTCCAGAAAATTCTACGACGAGAAGAGAATAATTCGATTAAAATGGCAGAAAGTTCGAGAAATAGTTGCAGAAAATGCACCAAGAAAGATCATGACCGCATGGTTCAATGCGATATAAGCGATACCTGGTTTCACTTCGAATGTGTTGGAGTGACCGATGATATAGCTGAACGTGATTGGATGTGCGATTTGTGCGCGGCAGCACAAGCTTCGAAAAGAAACGAAGCACTTTCAACACACACTTTGGCGCACCCCGATAAGGAAAAAGACGCCCAAGTAAATGTCGAAGAACCAGTATCAGAGCTACAACGTCAAATGCGAATTTCGAAATCTATCAACTCTAAAGCAAGCAACTCCTCAAAAGCTAAGAAGAACAGAGATTTAAAATTGCAACAATTAGAAGAAGAAATGCGAACAAAAATCGAATACTTGCAAAGCAAATACGCGGTAATGCGCGAGTATGATGATGAGAACGAATCCAGCCCAAGTGACTCCGAGGACTACGGTAAGAGTGGAACGCGCACCGTACAATGGGTAGAGGCAACAAATAAAGGCACGCACCTCCGAGAACCATTACGTTGCCAACGCAAACATCGCAACCAGATCCACCAACTACTATACTGAGTGCAAGTCAATTAGGTGCACGTCAGGTAGTCGGTAGAGATTTGCCGATTTTCACCGGTAAGCCTGAGGAGTGGCCGATGTTCATTAGCAGCTACGAGAACTCGACTAGATTATGTGGCTTCTCCTACGACGAAAATCTACTACGTTTACAACGCGCTTTGAAGGGTAGGGCTCTCAAGTATACTAGCGGAAAATTAACTATGCCTGAACTTGTACCGGAAATTATATCAACGTTGCGAATGGTTTTCGGAAGGCCTGAACATATAATTTCTAGTCTGCACGCCAAGCTACGAGAATCTCCAGGTGTCAAGGCAAATAAACTAGAAACGCTTGTAAGCTTCGCTTTAGAAGTCAAGAATCTTACAGCCACTATTGCTGCAAGTGGGCTCCAGGCACATCTGCCCAACCCGATGCTGGTGCAAGAATTGATTAGCAAGCTACCGCCACAGATGAGACTAAATTGGGCCTCATTCTCTTGCCAGGAAAACGTCGACCTTATGGTGTTCAGCAATTGGCTTTATGACTTAGCTGAGGCTGCCAGTAGCGTGATGCCACTTGCTACAATGTCGGCCCGTGGCTCCGAGAAGCGAAAGGGCTATCGCGTAGCCTTTCATGAAGAGGAAGAACAACACGGCGAAACAAACGACAATAATGCGACCAATGCTAATTGCGCTGTGTGCAAAAAGGTGCATTCCGTCCCCAGGTGCAACAAGTTTAAAGCGATGAGCCACTATGAAAAATGGTACACGGTGCGTAAGTACAAATTATGTCGTTCCTGTTTAAAATGTCATTATCTTAAATTTTGTCGTGAGCGAAATGAGTGTGGCATCGACGGCTGCACTTTCAAGCACCATGCGCTACTACACAAAGCAAACGCGAATCCAAACAACAACACCAACGGGACAGTGGTCGCGATACAGCGATCGTACACCTCTGACATGTTGTACAAAATTATACCTGTAACTATATATGGCAAGAACTGCTCCGTTGACTTGTATGCTTTCTTGGACGATGGCTCTGGCCCAACCCTGATTGAAGACAGGGACGTGACCCCGTGAAAGAAGCACAGCCTTCTGAAACGTCAATTGGCAAGAGCACATCAGTGTGAGCCAACTTTCCACATCAAGCGCAATAGCACAACAGTGTGAGCCATCTTTCATCATCCAGTGGCAATAGCACAACAGTGTGAGCCAACTTTCCACATCAAACGCAATAGCACAATAGTGTGAGCGAACTTTCATCATCAGCCCGGAAGTAACAGTAACCTCGATCGAACATGGCAAATCTCGAGGAACTAGTAAACAAGCAGCGGGACAGGGCTGCCTTACTACAAAAATGCTTCAACAACCTAAAGAAGGCCCCATCGGAGAGACGTACAGTAGAACTGTATGAAGCCAAACGAAAGGAGCTGGATGAATTATGGAAATCGTTCAACCAGCAAGACAACATAATCCGGCAGCAACATGGTGACAACATGGAACACTCTTATTTTGTGGAGGATATCCATGGCGCCATCGGGCAACTTTACAATGAAGCCCAGGAATATATCATAAAGGGAATCAGCGCACTAAGGTCGATAACAGAGCTTGAAGCAGTAGACACACAGAAGCCTACTCCAACTCCACTGAGGTCGACAACAGAGCTTGAAGCAGCAGGAACACAAAAACCTACTCCAAGCAATCGACAGACAATACCAAATTCTGCGCTTGGTTCTCGAGTGGCTAAGCAACGGCTGCTCATTGAAACAGTTCAGTCCACACTTAACAGATTGCTGGGCGGAGATACCTACCGCTCAGAAAACTACTAAACTGCACAGCTGCAATCCATCGGCAAACATTGGGCAACAGCTCAAGAGCTTCATGCAGCAATCTTCGATTCTATTGGAGGTATCGAGGACAGTGAATACGACTATGCATGGTACATTCAGAAGGAAGACGAAATCAACGAGAGCATTTCCCGGGTAAAAGACATCGCCAGTCAATTAACCGCAACCGCAGCAGCTCCATCCAAGGGCGATGTCAGGAGCAGCATTCATCTACCAAACATTGAAATACCAAGGTTCAATGGAAATGACCTCAACTGGAGACAATACCACGACCTCTACAATGAGCTCGTTCATTTACAAACCATACCAGATTGTCAGAAACTGTGGTATCTCAAATCTAGCCTGTCAGGAGAAGCGGCTGCTCTGATTCAACACTTCTGTACATCAAGTGCAAATTACGAAGCAGCCTGGAAAGTAGTGTGTGATCGCTATGAAAACAAACGGTTGTTGGTTAACGCAGCATTGTCAAAGCTTTTGACACAACCCGCATGCACAAACGAAGGTGCATCAGCAGTTCGGACACTTCATGACACCACACAAGAGTGTCTTATGAACCTTGAAAACTTGGGAATTACTACTTCACACTGGGATCCGCTGTTGCTGCATCTACTCGTCAAAAAACTAGATCGGCAAAGTCATATACTTTACGAGCAATCCTTGGAAAGACCCAAGGAAATACAAACTATCAGCGGCTTTCTACAGTTTCTCGAAAATCGGTTCCAGTCGTTGGAAGCTCTCGGCGGGAAGGACAGGTCAGCTGCAACAAGGGCAATAACATCAGTAGAAACTTCAGTCCTATGTAGCTATTGCTCCAAAGCGGGCCATCTCCTGTATCATTGTAGAGAATTCTTGCAATTATCTGTAAGGAACCGGCTGAATTGGGTGAAAGGGCAAGGACTGTGTTTCAATTGCCTTAAGCGTGACCATGCTTTAAGGGATTGTTTATCACGAGGCTGCACCAAGTGCAACAAAAAACACAATTCATTGTTGCACCTGGAACCCAAGGACCAAGGCTGCAACAAACAAACAGTACAACGTAACCAGTCAAGCATGGAAACGAAGGTGACTGCGCCCAACGCCTCGATCACAGTAGTTGCCACAAACAATGTCGCGCCGCGCCAAGGCCATGTACTATTGGCAACGGCAAGAGTAAGAATAACCGCAAGCAATGGAAGATCCGGTGAGTTCAGAGCAATCTTGGACTCCGGATCACAAATCAACATTGTATCCGAGCGCCTCATTAAAAAACTGGCGATTTCTCCAATCAGGACGTCATTGAGCATTGAGGGTATCGGAAGGGCGCAAAAGAGGGCAACTCAGCGAGTAAATGTAAAGCTGGAATCCCTGCGTAACAACTTCTCAACAAACCTGGAAGCATTTGTTCTGCCGAGCATCATTCCAGCTCAACCTAACCAAGATTTTAACGTTTCTGCCTGGCCCATTCCATCCAACATCCAGTTAGCCGATCCAGAATTTCATACACAAGGAAAAATCGACGTCCTGCTTGGAGCCGAGCTCTATTTTCATCTGATGGCAACTGGAAAGATTACCCTTACCGATGATCTTCCAGTGCTACAAAACACGACACTTGGCTGGATCGTAAGCGGTAAGATCGGAGCTAGCCACGGTGCAGAGCCATCAAATACATTGACTTGTGCGGGTCTCGGTGTCAACGAAGAACACAACGGCAGCAACGCCTTACTGGAAGAAGTAATCGAGCGGCTATGGAAAATGGACGAAGTAGACACAATTGACAAGGGACTATCACCCTCAGAAAAGCAATGCGAGTCTCATTTTGCTCACAATGTTCGCAAAAATGAGGATGGTCGTTTTATCGTAAAATTTCCCTTTCAAGAAAACACCTCTGCCTTGGGAGAGTCGAGAGACATGGCCTACAACAGATTCATAGGCCTCGAACGTCGACTGCTAATGAATGAGGAATTACGAAATCATTACACCCAATTCTTGGAAGAGTATGAGAAATTGGGGCACATGACGGAAGTAGATGCCGATTCCTTAATGAGTCCAAATTATTTCATCCCCCATCACTGCGTGCTGAAACCAGATAGCACCACAACAAAGCTGCGAGTGGTGTTCGATGCTTCAGCAAAAACATCATCAGGTCAGTCATTAAACGACCTGATGTACTCAGGACCAACAGTTCAAAGCGAACTATTTTCAATTCTTCTTCGCTTCCGGCTACCTCGGTTTGTCTTCACCACTGATATTGAAAAGATGTATCGACAAATTTTAATGCATCCTGACGATCAGCGCTACCAGCTCATTATGTGGAGAAAGGAGCCAACGTCAAATATATCGTACTACAAACTAAATACAGTAACATATGGTACACGTGCAGCGCCATATCTTGCTACAAAATGTCTGCAGCGCGTTGGAGTCGAAAACGCGAGTCGAAAACGCAATTAATTATCCACTGGGAGCGCAATTTCTCCAGGATAGCTTTTACGTTGACGACGGACTCGGAGGCTCAGACAGCCTAGCAACAGTCATTGAAACACAGCGACAACTCATCCACATTTTGAAGAAACATGGGTTCAACTTACGGAAGTGGTGTGCAAACCACCCTCAACTCCTAAAAAATATACCCCATGGAGATCAAGAGGTAAATCTGGATTTCAACGACAACAACAATGAATCAATAAAAACACTTGGACTACTATGGCTACCAAAAACTGACCATTTTTGCGTCAAGGTAAAACTGAGTCCAGTTAAGGTGGCCACCAAGCGAACCGTCACTTCTGACCTGGCAAGGTTATTTGATCCACTTGGACTGTTGGCGCCTGTAGTGGTCAAGGCAAAAATGTTTATACAGCAGCTATGGCAACTAAAACTATCATGGGATGAACCACTACCGGCAAATCTTAACGAGATATGGGCAGCATTCCGACTGAACTTGGCCAACTTGAACGATTTTCAAGTCCCAAGGCACATCTTTAGAGGAGAAGTCCCTAGATCCACAGAACTCCATGTTTTTGCTGATGCTTCCGAAAAGGCCTTTGGTGCAGTGGCATACATTCGAGCAACGTTAAGAACCGGCGAATTGATAGTCCGATTACTGTGCGCAAAAACTCGAGTAGCTCCACTAAAAAAGCAAACGTTGCCTCGGCTGGAATTGTGCGCTGCATTATTAGCTGCACAACTCGCAGCACGCGTAAGGAAAGACATGCAAATTAAAGATCAACCGACGTTCTTGTGGACCGATTCCGAGATTGTGCTGTCTTGGATAAATGCACAATCGTCATCATTTAATACATTTGTGGCCAACAGAGTAGCATCTATTCAAACTCTAAGCTTGCCGGAACAGTGGCGCCACGTTAGTTCAGCACAAAATCCCGCAGACTTACTATCAAGAGGTGTGACCGCAAGGACATTTGCCGCATGTACGCTGTGGTTTCAAGGACCAATGTTCCTACATGGAAAACAGGATCTATGGCCCCCACCGTTCTCAACACAACGTCACTTGCCGACTGACCTGGAGAGAAAAAGGGCTGCGACAATATCAAAGGTGACTACTTCAAGCAACGATGAAATTGTGTACAAGATACCACACAAAAATTCATTCAAATATCTCCAAAATACCGTCGCATACGTCCTGCGCTTCATCAAGAACACAAGGAATCCAAAGGAAGGTCGATCGCCCCGAATATCGCTAACCCCTCAAGAGTTAGACGAAGCTCTCACCACAATAGTCAAAGAAATCCAGGCTGTTGACTTCAAGGAGGAGATCAGGCAGCTGACAACAAAAGGGCCGCTCAGCAGATCTCACTCCCTAAACAATTTATCACCGTTTCTGGATAACAAGAGCATAATGCGAGTTGGCGGACGACTCGAGGCATCGACCCTGTCGTATGATGCCAAACATCCGATGTTGCTACCACACAATGATCAGCTAACCAAGCTGATGTTGATCAAGATTCATGAAGAGAATCTTCATTGTGGACCACAAGCGCTATTGGCAGCATCCAAGCAACGATTTTGGATAATAAAAGGAAAATCAACAGCCAGAGCAGTCGTCCAGCAGTGCATACAATGCAATAGAGCCCGACCACAACTATACCAACAAATCATGGACAATCTGCCGCAGACTCGAGTGACGCCAGCAAGACCATTCATCAATGCTGGCGTAGACTACTGCGGGCCATTTTGGATCCACCATAAGGTCAGGGGAAAGAGGGCAACTAAGGCATACATCGCTGTCTTCTGCTGTTTCGCAACAAAGGCAGTTCACCTGGAATTGACAAGTGATCTAACAACAGAAGCTTTCATCGGATCGCTAAAACGTTTCATCAGCCGACGAGGACGCTGCCAAAACATCTACTCCGACAACGCAACAAACTTTGTGGGTGCCAAAAATCAGCTCGCCGAGTTAAATGAAACCATATACTCGGATAACGCACGAGAAACCATCATGTCAACCTGCAGCAACAAAGGAATAGCCTTCCACTTCATTCCCCCCAGAGCACCACATTTCGGAGGCCTTTGGGAAGCGGCAGTGAAGTCCGCGAAGCACCTTTTGCTACGAAGTGTATCAACAGCATCATTGACATACGAAGAAATGGAAACCGTAATCGTAGAAATCGAAGCAATCCTCAACTCACGGCCATTGATTCCCATGTCATCCGACCCAAATGATCTAACTGCGTTGACACCAGGTCACTTCCTGATCGGCGAGCCAATCACAGCACAGATAGACATAGAAGCAGTTCCAATCAAGGCATCGTTACTGACAAGATGGAAACTGGTGTCACATCTACGTCACGAATTTTGGACACGATGGTCCAACGAATATCTGCATGAGCTTCAGCGCAAAACCAAATGGACAACCTCTAAGGAAAACATTAAACCCGGCGACATGGTAATCATCAAGGAAGACAATGTCCCAGTCATGCAGTGGCCATTGGGAAGAATCGTTCAAGTATACAAGGGAGGAGATGGAGCAGCGCGAGTCGCCGACGTAAAAACTGCAAAGGGAGTTTTCAAACGTGTGATTCATCGTCTTGCCCCACTACCTGTCAATACGGAAGAACATCATATTCCATACGAAGCTAATGAACCCCGATGCAGCAGAACCACCACAGATGAAACACAGATTCCCAGCCAGGATACAAAACCGATCGATTGCAAGCTTAAAAGGCAAGGTAACTCGCCAGCACACTCAGATAACAATACGGGAAAGCGACACAGAACAGCACTGTACAACCCGATTACGATGCTAGCGAGGCTTCTGATATTGCCAATCGTACTTTGTAGCGAAATTCAGGTCAAGAAATTTGATTCGGCGGCTGGACTTCACTTTGACCACATCGGATCAAGTCAGATCATAGCCAGTGAATGGAACTTGGTGACTTACTATGATCTCAAACCATTGTTTACCGAAATCCAGTTCATGATCAACGGAACCAATGCCATGCAGCACTTATGCCAACAACTACAACAAAAACATTGGTGTGAAGATTTGGTTGCACAATTCCAACATGCCAATTTAGAGCTCTCCCTAGACAACAGTTTACTGGCTCTACATCGGCAAAAAAGAGGAGCAATCAATCTGGTCGGGAATTTAGCCAACTCTCTATTCGGAGTCTTGGATGCAGATTACGCAAACAAAATGTCGCAAACAATCACAGCCATCGAGAGCAATGAACAGCATCTGGCAACCCTATTGAAGGAACAAACATCGGTAATTGATTCGACAATTAACGTCATTAAGCGCGACCAGACCTCTGCCCAGAAAACCTTTGCCAGATTAGACGAAAAATTCACTGAAGTCGTTAACCGAATACATGAGGACGAGCGAGACGCGCACAATGAAAGGTTGTTCCAGGCATTCCTGTCGCTGGCTCTTCAGCTGACCATCACGTCAGCAAATATACAAAGAATACAATCATCCATTATCAACGTATTGATTAATGTTCACCACGGTCAAATTAGTCCCCAATTATTATCACCCCAGCAACTTAACAATGAAATTGCTAAAATTACAGTACATTTGCCACCAACCAGACAAATCCCTGGTTATCACGGAAATATGTTGTCAATCTACAAGTTAATGACAGTAAAAGGAGGCATTGCAAAAAGACATGCCATTTTTAAAATTACAGTTCCGTTAACTGGACCAGATCAGTTCGAACTGTACCGATTGATCTCAATACCGAGTTGGGTAAACAACACAATAATGGCTATTAAACCAGCAACTTCGCTACTAGCCATTACACTTCATCGTGACAAATACTTTCCAATGAATACGGCGATCTTGCAGTCCTGCACCAAATTGGAAGAGGAAGAGTACTTATGCCCCAATAGTCAACCAATCTACAACAAAGGGGCGAAATGTGCTCTTGTGAAGTCAGCTTATTTAACAATGAAACCAGTCCAACTTGTGAATTTGTGCAAATGGACGATCATATGTGGATTCAAACCAACCAAAGAAACAAATGGATATTTGCACTAGCCACTCCTATACAAGTGACAGCAGCATGCAACACTCGAGTATCACAAATACCGCTGGAAGGTTCAGGGTTCTTGCAGTTATCACCAGAGTGTGTGATTAAATACAATCACTTAACTTTAACGGGAACCCAGGCAGTCTCATCAATGCTAAATGCCTCATATACCAGCTTTGGAAAAGTTTCGGAACTAAACAACCCAAACTTACCGCAACCTCTATCCCCAACAAATTTGGAAGGTCAGTACACCACACAGTTGCAGGAACTCACATCGATACAGAGGATCCTCCAATCACAAAACTTCACTGAGCTCACGAAAGAAGTACGCCCACATGACATACATCACTACACGCTTAGCTACACGTGCGTTCTCATCCTCGGCTGCATTGTAGCATGGCTAATCGTGAAGCACGTTCAAGAGCGGCGTCGAACTGTCATCCAAACGCCACCACAGCCCAAACCTAGAACCCTATCACTACACCAGACAAAACAATCCAACATTCAACCACAACAAGATCTTACCGAATACGTGTAGCTGAATACTGGTAATCTGCAAGAGATAGGAAGCATAAATCATGTCCTCAAATAAAAATTCACGTGATATAAACCTTGTTTGCATGAGCCCACCAGATAATTGAAAAACACAACTTAGCTTAACAGCGTCTACGAAACAACACAGTACCAGTTCTCCAACATTCGCACTGCAAAAATTGCCACATCAGCAACAATTGTGGTACCGCAGCCCCACCCGCGACCGGACATACTGGTTGAGCTTTGCTCAACGCGCGGGAGAATGTTGGTTTCAATAACCTTAATATTTTACGGCATACTTTTAGGCCTTGATCGTACCAACGAAATTGCAAGCAAAGTAATGAATGACGAAAACTGCAAGCTTGCATATTGCAACACAGTGCCAAGTGCAATGCACTAAAAGATATTCAAGGTCAAATTTGCAGTGGTTGCCAAGTCAGCATTCTTTGCTATGCATGCAATTGTTGGTACGATCAATAATTAATAATAAGGAATTATTGACTATAAATAACTCGTTATAACCAATAAACAGTTCAGTTCTCATTCCAACCGGAAAAAGAAAGGTGTTTTTATTTGAACATTCATTTCAGAGAACTCGACGAACACATCACGATTAAAGTATCGTTGTTGTGCAACGTTTCGTCTGCGACTACATCACGATACAAGTATCGTTGTTGTACAAACAACAGCATTCTACGACAAATTCAAGCACGAGGAACCAGCAAAGAACTGTGCCTAAGGTGGACAGATGGCACGATGTATGTGGAACAGGACTCTACGGAGGTCAATTTGCAAATATCGGCTCGAGGACAAGACACAAAGAAGGTTGATCTACATGGAGTACGTTCAATGAAATCCTTAGATCTTCCATCTCAAACCATGGTGGTAGAGGAGCTCTCGAAAAGGTATAGTCATTTAAGGGGCCTGCCCGTAACATCATATCACAATGCGGTACCGAAACTCATTATCGGCCTAAACAACCGAAATGCGGCGATGCCTCTTAAGTTTCGCGAAGGAAGAGCTAGTGGACCTGCGGCAGCTAAGACACGGTTGGGATGGACTATCTTCGGCGTTGTGAAGGCAGATGCACATAACGATTCGGTTGCATCTGAGCGCAACTTGCACTTCCATGTATGCGAGTGCGACAACGATGTGGCACTACAAAAACTCGTTATTGAGAGTATGAACCAGAGATCTGCAGCGAGTCACTCAGACGCAAATCGCACTGCAGTCTGAGTGAGTTTTTGCTTGCACTGCAATCCATCAGCACCTTCCAAAGTTTGAGTGGGACTGTAAAATTTTTTCCAATCAACAGATTTCAAGACTCCGTCCGACTGTGACTCGTCATCATATTTAACTTGACACACACGACATTGACGGTAGTCCCATGCTCCTGAGCCAAATCTCTGCGGAAATATTTTGTGTGTATGCCGCGCAACACCAGATGTTAAAAACCCAAGAGCAGTGATGCCAGTCTGTAAATATAACACCTCTGAAAGCCGAAGTTGAAAGAGGAATGCGAGGGAATTTCCGAATTGTTTAGTTAACAGCGGAATTCTGAACAGCGATTCATTCGCGCGGTTGCAAAAATGCGATACCAAGAGTTTTGCCCATATTGAATATCCTAAATATAATTTAAGTTTCCTTGTATTTTGTCATTTTGTCAGTACCTGCTCGCATTCGTGACACAACAAGAAAAATTGCATAGAAAATTCCCTCGCTTATTGCTAAATTACACAGTCCTAATTTGAACACGAAAATATATTATGCCGGATAGTCGGGTTCATAGGCAGAATGGGAAAACCAACAGCGGACGAGTACTGAATCTTGCGTGCTGGAAATTCTATTTTTACCCTTTTTGGTCTCAAACCTGTTAGCAGGTACAGAAAGAGCAAAAGAAAAAGGAAATATTTCTGCTGTACTTACTACAATTATTTACCTTCTTATGACTAGCACTATCATTTATAAGGTTTAAAATCTTGTTAAGCTAGGAAACTATATATTGATAAACAATAATAATAAATTGGAAATTAACTTAAACAAAGCCATGCGAAAGGCTGCATGATCTGTTCCATTTAGTTTCGTTTCCAAATTTTAAATTGATTAAATTGGTACCAAATTTGGTATTTTCGTGCATACCTGTATTGAAAAGATGGCATCACTGTGAGCAAAACCAAAAGCAACGTTATCTGTCTTTGTCTCACAACAAAAATTTTCCGTGCAAGGCAAGGGATTGTTCGGTTTGTTTCAAGATTTACTTCGTTCACTGTTCAACAACCGTCGTTAAGATTTACAGTGTGTGAGACTGGGCAGACGAGTCATGTTTTGGATGTGTATATTTGCTGCTCTTGACTTGAAAATGAAACCAGTCACAGTTATAGCAGTCCCAGTGCGTATCAGCACTGGGACTTTGTTTGGCATGCCTCAGCACAAGTCGCAAAAAAGCGACTGGTTGCAGATCTCTGGTATGAACATCGACAAGGTCGTAGAATACGATGCCACATCAGCAGCTGTCGACGACAAAGTACTAGAAAAGCATGTAAGTAGAAACGCTAATAAATTCGTAACTAGACTTATCTGGAAACACGAAAACATCATGCTCCCTGACAACTTTGAAATGGCCCTGAGACGTTTAGCCTGTTTTGAGAAAAAACTATGTCGTCAACCAGACCTGCTGGAACGTGTGAACGAGCATATTAAACAGATGGAAAACAAAGGGTACATACGTGAGCTCACCGCGCAGGAGGTACGCAGTAAATACGCCCGTAAATGGTACCTGCCTATTTTTGCAGTCAACAATCCAAACAAGCCGCAGAAAACAAGATTAGTATGGGACGCCGCAGCTTAATATAGAGGGGTATCTCTTAATGCCTGCCTGGAGAAGGGACCTGACCTTATGGTGCCATTGTTCGAAATCCTACTAAATTTCCGTATTGGTAAGGTAGGTATATCTGCAGACATATGTGAAATGATTCAGCGAGTAGGAGTCCACGAAGACGATGCACAGTCTCAGCGTTTTTTCTGGAGACAGGGAAGCTCTCAAAATGAATTGAAAGTTTACATTCTGCAAGTAATGAGCTTTGGCGCCGTCCCTAGCCCAGTACGTGAAGAACCGCAATGCGAGGGACCATCAAATCGAATTTCCGCGTGCAGCCAAGTCCATCATCAAGCGCCACTACGTTGATGACCTTATGGATAGTGCCGACTCGGTGGCAGAGGCCATCCAACTGGGGAGAGAAGTTCGCGAGATACACAGACGTGGCAATTTTCACATAAGGAACTGGCTTTCAAACGCGCCGGAAGTAACACAGGCGTTAGGAGAAGAGGGCAACAACGAAACATTTTGCAGCGCTGCCAAAAGAGTGGACCACGTCATCGAACCAGAAAAAGTATTGGGCATGTGGTGGCAAACTACCAACGATATGTTTACATACAGTTTGAAGTTCACCAAAGTTACCACGGATATCCTAGAAGGACAAAGACTACCAACCAAGCGCGAAATTCTGAGATTACTTATGTCAATATTTGATCCGCTTGGACTAATTTCATTTTTTACAGCTGACATGAAGATTTTGTTGCAAGGCATATGGAGATGTGGTATCAACTGGGACGACACAATACCTGAAGAGTATGCTGGCGCATGGTCAAAATGGTTGGCAGCGCTCAAACACGTAGAAGAAGTTCAAGTGCCACGTTGCTATTTTCCTACGATTGGCCACGGTAGCGGAGACATACAACTGTACGTTATGGTAGATGCTAGCGACAGTGCGTATGCAGCGGTGGCTTATCTCAGAACTGAGCGTCAAGGAGCAGTGGAAATCGCTTTAGTCGGCGCCAAGTCAAAGGTAGCACCTCTGCGCCCAATCTCCATCCCGCGAATGGAACTGCTAGGTGCCGTTGTAGGCGCGCGACTCGGAAACACCATTCTGGATGCGCTAGATATGAGCATCAAATCAACTCATTATTGGTCGGACTCAAACACTGTACTCACATGGCTGCGCTCCGATCCAAGAACGTACAAGCAGTTTATTATGTTTCGAGTCGGCGAGATACCGGATACAACGTGCGTCGAAAATTGGCACTACGTCCCTACAAAACTCAACATAGCAGACCTCGCAACGAAGGTGAGTGCGCAACACAATTTTAAGCCCGAGAGCCTATGGTTCTCTGGCCCAAACTTCCTACGCTCGCCACCACAGGAGTGGCCAAGTTCGAAATTAAAGCAGCATGCGGATGATACTAGCGAACATAGACCGACTAAAAATAAGATGCAATACGTTGTGCAAATTAGTTCAGTGCAAGCTATTGTTGATGTAAACCGATTCTCCAGGTGGGAGCGTTTGGTAAGATGTATGGCTTATGTTAGGCGCTTCATAAATTGTTTAAAAGCCAAAAAGCAGGGAAAAAGCAGCAACGACAAATCTCAGATGCACTTAATTTCTTGACCACAGAAGAGCTGTACTAGGGTCGCCAGTTTCTATATCAACTCGCCCAGTCCGAAACCTTCGGAAGCGAAATCGTGCTTATGCGACTAAACCTAGCAGCTATAAAACCGAAGTCAAGCCCTTTGAAAAGACTGTCAGCGTTTCTTGATGCCGATGGAGTGCTGCGAATGCGGGGAAGAATTGAAAGAGCTGAGTTTGTCAATGATGCAACGAAGAATCCCATCATAATGCCAAAGGATCATCGAATCACTCACCTGTTAGTGGACTGGTACCACCGCAAATGGAAGCATGTTTTCCACGAAACCGTCATCAACGAAATCTTCCAGACGTACCACATCACTAGTCTGCGCAAGCTATTACGCACCATACGAAAGAACTGCCGATTCTGTAAATTACGCACCGCTGCGCCCAACCCACCAGAGATGGGACCACTACCTAAAGCCCGACTGTCTCCACATGTACGACCGTTCACTTACGTAGGAGTAGACTTCTTTGGACCCTTTCTCACAACCGTTGGTAGACGCAGCGAAAAACGCTATGGAGCGATTTTTACATGCTTAACATGCCGTGCAGTCCACATAGAGATGGCGTACAGCTTGTCAATGAACACCACCGGAATTTTATAGTGACAACGGAACGAATTTGAGAGCTGCGGAGAAAGAGCTGCGCGAAGCATGCCAGCTGATCGATTTTGGAGCCATGAGACAGATGTTCACGAGCTCGGAGACCAAATGGACTTTCATCCCTCCTGCCAGCCCGCATATGGGGGGCGCCTGGGAGCGCCTGGTTCGCTCTATCAAGAAGGTATTGTACCAAATAATCAACCCCGACACAAAGGTCACGGATGAGAAACTTAACAATTTGTTCATGGAGTTAGAGAACATAAAAAACAGCAGGCCGCTCACATATTTGTCGTTGGAAACAGCGGAAGAAGAAGCACTCACACCGAACCACTTATTATTGGGATCCTCCTCAGGAGCAAGGGCACCAGGAACGTTCGAGGTAGCAGATCAGTACTTTAAGGCATCATGGCAGCACTCGCAACTTCTGGCCGACAAGTTCTGGAAAAGGTGGATAGCCGAATACTTACCGAGTTTGACGCGTCGCACAAAATGGTATGACAAGGTGAAGTCGGTTGAACCGGGAGATGTCGTCATTATTGTGGACTCCAATCTCCTCGGCAATTTTACAAGGCAAGATGGACAAACACGGAGCGAATTTGTACGGACCAGTGGCGGCGAATATCGTCGCCCAGTGGCCAAGCTTGCCATATTGGAACTGAAAGAAGAAGGTGGCTCCGTCGACGGTATGGATGAGGGTATCTTCATTCAAGATGAACGAAGTACCGGGGGGAGAATGTTACGACTTCGCCTCTCGACTAACAAAGAGTCATCGTTATCGATAACAGCACTCTAGGCGATTTAGGTGGCAGCACAAGATGAAGAAGGAAAAGGAGAAAGGAGATCAGAATTCGTCAACATCGCGAGAAGAAACACCAAATTTTTTAAAGCGATCCTATGATCTAAAAAGCGTACAAATAAAAGCGATTACTTATACATCTATAAAGGCAACGAGTTTAATTTCAATAATTTCAAGGCGATAGGTGTGTAGGGCGGATCCGCTGTTAAAAGTTGGTTTAAAAGGCAACAACATATTTTGTTAGTGTTGAGTTGAAATGACCAAAATTGTTGGGTCAGTTTTGACCATACAATTCAGTCCAAAGGTACACCTCACCCTATATCCATCGAATTCCCCTCAAAGCAACAGCTACAATAAATACCAACAAAGAAACAGAGAGATGACAAAGCGACAACAAAGAAGAACCAACATTACACACGTCACCAATGGGCCTTCGAAACGTACAAAAACAACGCACCGTGCCACAACAACGGGAGATGCGCACGACACTAGCTGGCATGCCAAAAACAACAACAACGCTCGACACCAGCTGGCATACCGAAAACCACAACAGCATCAACCGAACTTGCACATGGTCGGTCGCTGGCGCGAGAACAATGCACGGCACTCGACGCCGCAGAAGTAACGTTAGATCGTTCGATGACGGCAGAGGCGCAGCCACAGATGACTACTAGATATCCAACTCGCACACTAGCGCTAAAAAATCAGCACTACATTCACAAATATAAGATCGAGTTTTTCCATATTTGGTTACGGGTAGCCAGGTATTCGGTTTTTTGATATAAGTATTCCATCAGTACTCGTCCAAACTTGTATAATTGTAACAATTTGATTCTTACTTCAGTTTGAATATATGTGCTGATATTTCGTGTATACACCAAATATTTTATTTTGTTGCTTTTGTCGCGTGGGAACCGAGTACGCGATGGCGTCAGTAATCGATAGCCGTGTCGTGCAATTTATTTGTATCCCCATAAAATGCCGATCAGCTGTAAAGTAAGCGCTATCCGCTGTGTCGAATTCCCAACCCACTGCGAACAAATTTTTGAGGTTTGACAGTTGTTGGTCCGAAATGTAAACAAAAGAATTTTTGCGAATGCAACTCTGTAAGGAATTACAGAAACAAAATACATTGCGAATCACATTCGCTATCAGTGTGAGGGAGGTTTAGGTGCTTATTTTGTAAATCCCAACGCCTCACTTCACCCTGCGTTCACTAATTTGGTATTTTGTAAAACGCATCACCTCACTCGGTGACTGCTCGCGTTGTCTTACGTAGTTTCATATGAAAATCGGTACCGCGTAAAACGCAACGCGGCGCATTCACTCACTTGAACTGTCAAATCGTTCACTTGGGTTTGTGCTCGCGTTCAGTTTTTTAAACGCAAAATTTTTGGTAATTTCGAGTGAAAATTGATTTGTGGTAATCTGCAGAAGCAAATAATAAGTATTGCAGTACTTCTTAAAGACAAATACTAAAGTAAAAAGTACAAAAAAAAGAAAATACTAGCACTGCAGTTGAGGATCGAAATCACAAAAAAAAAAGAAATGCATCGCGGTTGAGGGTTGAACTCGCAACTTCTCGCGTGCTAGTCGAACGCTCTAACCACTAGGCTATGGGAGGTATGCAATGGATGCAGCAAATTTTGTGTGTTTTGTATTTGGCTGATAAATTAAGAAAAATACAACTCTTTTTCGTAAGAACTTGACAGCTCAAGTGATGCCGTAAGACAACGAACGCAATTACGCCGTGATTTACAAAATGCCGTTTTTTGATCCCGGCGTTGGCTTCGTGTTCGCGTTGCGTTCGATCACGGTGATTTATACGGTAAGGCCGTTAAAAAAAAATGAAAATTTTTGTTCCCTGGACGGACAGTTGGACGTCTGGATATAGTCTGTGGCGCAGCGAATAAGCGACATAGGAAAATACGACGGTAGTTAGGAACGGCGGAGATCAGCTTGGCCTGTAAATGGCAGACCTCTGGACAGTCTTCGTCTGGTCGCGGACCAGAACACTTGGCGAGGCCCAAGTCGCGCAAAAGCAACGCCAGCAGGACAGTCTTTCGCTGGTCGTGGACCAGCACGCTTGGCAGTAGCCAAGACAGCGCGCAGTACAACAAGCGAGCCAGCAAGCCGTGACGCAGAGTGGTGGGATTTCGCTGTAGTTAGCCCCGTTTTCCATAGGATTCCTGCCCTGAGTGAGAAGTCGCTTGAGAGGAATCGCCTCGTTTTCCATAGCATTCCTGCTCTGAGTGAGAAGTCGCCCGAGCGGAATCGCCCCCCTTTTCCAAAGGAGAACGCGAAGCACGTAGAGAAGTCGACAGATTGGGACATCGCATAAGATGTTAACAAGTTTTTTTGATATGCCCAAATATTACACTTGGAATAAGCCAACAACAAAATTTTAGCGTCGCAAATATGGAGTTAAAGTTGACAATTGTGTCAGGTGTGTTCTCAACTAATGTGCTTGGACGCATTTACACTGTTTATCCATCGAATGTCGAATGTTTCTACTTACGCTTGCTGTTAATTAACTTTTGGCATCAAATAAGAACGCTATTCGCCATTATTTTGACAACATGCTATCCGTCTAAGCCTATAGAGTTGTGGAACAAATACAAGGACGACATGTGCGAAGACATATTGCATCGCATACGAAATACATCGCGCAATACGGAAATGGCAATGTGTGACGAAATATACAACGAAGGACTGATCGCCATTGAGGATTTATGCCGATAGCAAATAAACAATGATTTCAGATTGGCATGATTGCATCGAATCGACCCATGCACGATCCGTTCGATCAAGAACTGAACCGTGAGCATCAATACGACCGTGATGCGCTGCAAGAAGCGGTTCAGTTTAATATACCATTGCTGAATGATTAACAAAAAAATGCTTACGAAACATTGATGCAATCGGTGGACAACAACACTGGTGAAATCTTTTTCTCGATGCGCCAGGTGGAACAGGAAAGACATTCGGTATTTCGCTGATTCTGGCCATGATTCAATCGCGAGGTGACGTTGCACTAGCTATCGCATCATCCGGAATAGTAGCGACACTATTAGACGGAGAACGTACTGCACATTCCGCACTCAAATTGCCATTGAATTTGAACACAACGGAAACTCCAACGTGCAACATCACCCGCAACAGTGCAACAGGAAAACTGTTGATGGAATGCAAATTGATTGTTTGGGACGAATGTACAATGGCGCACAAGAAATGAATTGAAGCACTAAACATCTCACTTCAAGACATTCGACGCAACATCATTCTGTTGGCAGGAGACTTCAGACAAACGTTGCCAGTGATTCCTCGTGGGTCTGCTGCAGATGAGCTCAATGCTTGCCTGAAGGCATCATCGTTGTGGAGACACGTGACAATATTGTCGTTGACCACGAATATGAGAGTTCAGCTTCAAAACGATCAGAGTGCTGAACAGGTTTCAAAGCAATTGTAAGAAATTAGTAACGGAAAAGTCCCAGTAGATGCGACGACAGGGTTAATAACGTTTCAGAATAATTTCTGCCATTTCGTGGATTCACAAACGGCTCTCATCGACAATGTGTTTCCCGAAGTAAATAGAAATTATCATAATCACGCTTGGCTAAGTGAACGCGCTATCCTCGCAAAGAATATCGATGTCAACGCATTGAATTTCACCATTCAATCGCAAATCTACCCAGTGCTCCAATAAAGAGGGACATACATCATAATGTGAAGTCGGACTACGTGGTTACATTTTAAATAATTCAAGCAATGACCTCAGCTTAAATTAAAATAAATAGCAATTCGTTCTTGAGGCAGAATGTACCGAGCCAGCTTCACAAAGTTCAGTGAAGATGTACCATTTGTTATTAGCAGGGCAAGGGACTTCATGTAAATACATGTTTGTTGTCGATAGCCTGAGACAAACATAAAGTAAATATCTTTACGAATCAATAAATTTGCTGTAAAATGGCATAGATTTGTTAGTGCATATTTTTGCATATTTTGCTTGAAATGCATGTTTTTGCATATTTTGCTAAAACCGCATGTTTTTCTACATATTTTTTAAAATAAAATGATTTTTTCTTTGTTTTATTTCTTTTTATCGTAAATTTTTTTTTTTCATAAAAAACCGTTTTCATTTTTAATGTTTCTTTGATTGCTATTTTTACGGAGTTACACATTGAAGCATTTTTATAGTGTATATTTATAACAGCCTAAAACTATGTGCTGTTTTTATTTCTATTTTTTGTTACTTTATGTTTACCCAATTTAGTGCAACTATGTAAATATTACAGAAGAGACAAAAAAGAAACTAATTTTTTGACATTTCACTTTGTTGCCTTGTAGAGAAAACCTTGAAGAGAAAAAAAGTAAAAACAACGTTTATACAAGAAGAAAATACTATTAAATATAAAATTACCGATTTATGCTGTAAGTATAATCCAAAAACTAAAAATTATTGAATAAATAAATGAATATTTTTAGAAAAAATGCCGAAAGAACAACGAACAAAAGCTAACCTTTTACTTAAGTATGTTTCTGACTACAAAGATGTCTTTAAAACAGATGGAAAGGTTCTTTTTTGCAAAGTTTGCAATAAAAGTGTTACTTTTACTACAAAATTTCAAGTCGGTCAGCACCTTGAAAGCCTGAAGCATAAAGATTTGTATGACCGAGCTACTCAAAAGGTATCGCAACCTCTAATCTCTAGCAAATCAGCTTTTGGGGATAAAACCAATGTATTTAGTTTGGAATTATGTGATGCTTTGGTGTCTGCCGATATACCCCTATATAAACTGAACAACCCACAGCTTAGAAATTTTTTAAACAAATACACCAATGAGACCATACCTTCGGAAACATCACTTAGAAAAACTTATCTTGACAAGTTGTACACTATCCAACTAGGTAAGGTAATAGAAACATTAAAGCCACAGAATTTGTGGGTGTCCATCGACGAAACGACAGACATTGAAGGACGTTCTGTTGCCAATGTAATTGTTGGGATTTTGAATACCGAAGAAGAGCAGAGTAAACAAAAATTTTTGCTGAATGTGGTACAGTTGGAAAAGGTGGATCATGCCTCAATCGCTCGAGCTTTTAATGACTCGATTTCGCTTTTAGGAGAAGATTTTAATAAAAATAAAATTTTACTTTACTTGACCGACGCCGCGCCATACATGGTAAAGTCTGGACATTTTTTAAAAGTGTTTTACCCAAAAATGATGCACGTCACATGTTTAGCTCATGCAATGCATCGTGTGGCTGAAGAAATAAGAAATCAATTTGAAAACATAGATTCGTTAATATCCTGTGGGAAAAAAATATTTTTAAAATCACCTTTGCGTGTTTCAGTCTTCAAAGAAAAATATCCTCAATTGAATCTCCCACCACAACCAACTATAACAAGATGGGGTACCTGGTTGGAGGCAGTTGAGTATTATGCTAAGAACTTTGAAGAATTTAAAGATGTGGTGCAGAATTTTAACGAAAATGATGCAGTAGCAATTAAAAAAGTTAAAACTATTTTAAATATACCTAATATAAAGGCTCAGTTAGTATTTATAAATTCAAACTATGGATTTTTAGTTAAAACACTTAGCAAACTGCAGGGGTTTAAATCATTGACAATCCAGGTTAAATTAATTGATGATGCCGTCATTAAAATAAGAGAAGCGGAAGGTCAAATTGGTGAAAAAATTAGAGCCAAACTGGATGCAGTTTTAAACAAAAATAGTGGATTTAAAAAAATTAAAGAAATTGCTAGTATTTTCGATTTACATTCTAGTGAAGAAAATATAGTAGTAAATGAATACTCTACAAAGGAGTTGGCAACTTTTAAATATGCACCAATTACATCCGTTGATGTCGAACGGTCATTTTCAATGTTTAAATCATTTTTAAGACCAAATAGAATGAGTTTTACTTTTGATAACTTAAAAAAAAACTTATTCATATATATAAATAAATCTTTATCTTAAGTTATACTACTTTTTTATACTGTTTTTACACGTTTTGTAAAATATTAAAACCAATAACACTGAATTTAATGTTTGTTATGTTTTTTTTGTACTTTTAAGTTAAATAAATGGTGAAATAAATCTATTTTAAATGCATATTTTTTAATTTTTTATTGCATATTTTTGGATTTATAGTGCATGTTTTATGTACATAAAACGCGATTTTTAGTGCATGAACTTCCTTGCCCTGGTTATTAGCATCGCAGATTCATCGCTGGGTAATTTTTAATAATCTGGTTAGCATTTTGTACGAATTGCTTGGGCATACTGGATAATACGCTACATTGCCCCGGGTCAGTGGTTCTATCCAGTTGGATTTTTTGGATTCGAGTTGCTGGTATGGAACATGATATTTGTTCTAAATACATAGTTCAAACAATTCAGACCATTGCACTATAGGTACGGTGACCATATTTTTTTAATGAAAATAGAGTACACACCCACCAACATGTCCGTTTTAAAAATGTATTTTTTATTCAAACATATGAGATTGTGTTGCAAAATAACTTATATTTATAATTAAAAAAAACAATTTACCCAATAAACTGTATACAGGGTGGTAATGGGTTCAAAATGGACCCTATATCAATAAGAAAGTGAAGGAGAGAACGAACAAGCACAAAATTTTACGCTCTTGTTATTAAAAAAAAAAAAAATAAATATAAATCTATTATAATAAAAGTTAAATTAATAAATAGTGGCAAATGCAATTCGAATAAATTGTGTGTGGCTGGAAGTTTGAAAACATTTCAAATTGGTTAGTTTTGTTGAGTTTTTTCTTTATATGTGAAAAAATACCATTTCAATAAGGAAAACAAGAACAAAAACTAAGGCAAAATGCCGCCCTCGGAATGTAAAGAATGTACGGCAAGATTGCTTCAAGTGGACGAAATGATATCGTGCTCTGGTGGGTGCGGTTACAATTATTGTT
Organism: Neria commutata; assembly: GCA_963457695.1. Lineage (NCBI taxonomy): Eukaryota > Metazoa > Arthropoda > Insecta > Diptera > Micropezidae > Neria > Neria commutata. The sequence continues at coordinate 28,973,554 of OY735246.1, forward strand.
TGAAATGCAGTAATGTAAAAAGATGCGAAGTCAAATTAATAAATGAAAACATTAACCTGAAATGGTTTTGCAATCAATGCGCCATCTCAGACACGAACACAAAATTTATAGAGATCAAGCACCTTATACAGAGAAGTGAAAAAACTAAAATGAAAACCACCGATGTAAAATCCATTGTTGAGCAAATACTTGCAAATAAATGTGCACAAATAAAAAATAGCATAATCACTGATTTTAATGCATTTTTAGAGAATAGCATTGAAGAAAAAATTAATGCAATGAAAAATGAACTAATAAGCGAAATGTCCAAAGAAATGCAGAAAAGCTATGAACTGTTAAATAATACATGTTTGGCCAATAACAACATTAACACTAAAGTGTCATATGCGGAAGCTGTCAAATCAAGTGAAAACAAAATTGTGATTAAACCAAAAAGCAAAGGTAAAAACGCAAAAGAAACGAAAGATGCATTTAAAAAAATAATAGAACCTACCGAAGGACTTGTTACGACAGTGAAAGAGATAAACAGTGGAGGCATAATAGTGGAATGCAAAAATAAAGAAGCATGCGATCAAGTGCAACAAAAAGTAATAGACACAATTGGAAGTGAATACGAAACAGAGAAAACGCGAGACAAGAACAAAATGAAAAAGCTTTTCAAAGCTATTGGACTGACGGAGAAACTAAGTAATGATCGTATTTTGGAATGTTTAACTAAGCAAAATGATGTATGCTTGGGCAAAGAGTTGATAATAATTAAAATTTATGAAAATATGAATAAAAGAGAGGAAAGCTTTAACATATTAGTAGAAACTGATGCAGTGACATATGAAAATAGAGACTTGTGCAACCGAAGAAATAACTGATCAAGAGTTATTTATAAATACCTATAAACTTGTGCGGTGTAACTCGCACAGTAGACATACAGGTGGAGTCCTAATATATATGCTAAATTCAATTAAATATTCAGTTACTTATAATAAGACAATTGATAAAAATCTTTGGTGTATAATTTTGAGAATGAAAAACACTACTCCAAAGTACCAAATTGGTGTGATTTATCATTCGCCTAGCTCCAGTGATGCAGATTTGATTACTTTTTTGTCGGATGTAAGCTGGTTGCACAAACAAAACAAAGCTGGTTGCACATACGATAACGCAGTAATAATTGGTGACTTTAACATAAATTTATACAAAAATACAACATATAGCAAGCAATTGTTGGATTTGTTTATGTCACATGCTATGATCCAGAAAATTAATTTTTGTACCCGAAAAACTGAAAATACAGAAACAATGATTGACCTATTATTCACAAACATAAACAACATAACGTGTAAAAATATGGAAAAATGTCGGATCTCAGATCAAAATTAAACTAAATAAAACATACCAGATGAGAACTAAAACAACGATAACTTCGTGGAAAAATTATACTGGTGATAGCCTAATTAACCTTGTACGACATTACAATTTTTGTGAAATGGAAAACCTTGATATTGATAGTAAAGTGATATTCTTAAATAACGTTTTGCTAGATTCAATGAGGCTTCTTACATATCCGAAAGAAATACAGCTAAAACTTATGAATAAGTGGTACGACTGTGAGCTAACTATTCTTAATAAACACAAATTTTATCTATATAATATTGCACTACAAACAGGAGACTGGAGCGAGTATAATGCAGTTAAACATAAATACAAACGGCTAGTTAATGTTAAAAAAGCTAAACATATGGAGTACAAAATTACATGAAGGACAGTAAAGAAATGTGGAAATGCTTGAAAAATGCTATAAACATCTCGAATGTAAATAATACAATAAAAAAAGTACTAATAAACAATAAATTATACACATGTGAAACAGAAATTGCAAACTTATTAAACGACTATTTTATTGATAGTGTTATGGAAATAAACAGAAATATAGACAACGCTACTGGCGGTATCTTATTAACTGAAAATTGTGTAAATAAATTTAAATTTGAAGAAGTAACAACTCAAGAAGTAATAGATATAGTCCATAAATTCAAAAACAAAATTGGCCGAAAAAAACTTCTTTCTGAAGGAGTTATAAAAGATTCAATATCTTATGCTGGCTATTTTTACAAACTTATAATAAACGAAAGTTTAATAAACGGTATTGTGCCAAACATTTGGAAAACGTCAACTGTCGTACCAATAGAAAAAATTAAAAATACAATAAAAGCAGAAGAGCTAAGGCCAATTAATACCTCACCCTGTGATGAAAAAATACTTGAAACTGTGATAAAACTCCAATTTACGCAATACCTAGAAAATAATAAAATTATAATACCACAGCAATCTGGATTCAGACAAAAACACTCTTGCGAATCTGCTCTAAATGTCGTTATTGCTAGCTGGAAGGAAGACTTAAATGATAACAAATTTATAATAGCCGTTTTTTTAGATTTAAAACGTGCGTTTGAGACAATTGAACAGGATCTTCTTCTACAAAAATTGTGCAATATAGGTGTAACTGGTGTCGAACTTAAATAGTTTAAAAGCTTCGTTAAAAATCGTAGCCAAAGAACGGCACACACTGGCTCGTTTGGCCGAATCACGTGGCAAAAATAAGTAAAATCAATTTTTTTGTTGAAAGATTTAGCAAAACTTTTATACGTATTGGATAGGGAATTGATTGTACTTTAAGAAAGTGAAAATTTCAACTTATTTGCATAAGTAGTTTGGTCTGTAGAGCTGGTCAAAGTTGACTGATTTTTCAAACACAGCAAAAAACGAAATTTGGGAAAAATTTTCATGTTTGAGTTAAAAAAACTGTGATACGGCTGCACAAAAATTAGATTTTTAAAATAGAATTGAATAAATTCGTTAATTTTAACAAAACCAAAATATCTAAAAAGAAAATGTTGAATTTTTTTTTTATAAATTACCTTTTTAATAACCTCCTTTTTAGCATTGATTTTAAACTTTGCGTTGAGTTTAAAAAAAACTTCAAATTTCTTCAGAGCATGCTTACCAGGAGACTAATGACTGATTATTCCTAAAAATATATCCAAAAAATTTTCTGCATATTTTTGCATATTCGCGAGATAGAGCGATTTTTATCGAGAAGTCTACAGATCATCCATGTCCGTCCGACTGCATTTCACAACTACGGAACCTTAAATTTTGAGCTAGACAGTTGAAATTTGGTGTACGACTTCCATTCATGTCGTTATAGTTAAAAATTAAAATTTTTTGGAACCAGCCTCCTGCCACGCCCACTTTTATTGAAATTAAATTTTTTCGGGTTTTTATATGAAAATTTGAAAAAAAACGATCTTATTCGAATATGAAGGCAATCCAATTAACTAAAATGCTTATATATTAATCATAGACTACGCCAATTTTCTTGTTTTTGAAAAAAAATATGACTTTTTGGTTTTTTTGCTGTTGGAGCGAACTGTTTTGAAGATTATCACCATAAATTTGCTACCGTTTTTTTAATTTTGTACTTTTCTTTATAAAACCACCTCATATAACAAAGGACAGCTGCCCTTTTTTACCTAAATCAAGGTACAGATGGCCTGAAGTAGCCTTTATTCTTTCTTACCTGTGGGTTTCTTAACTGGGGGATAAAATGAGACAGTAAACCTGCGATTCCCCAGGTCTTATTTTGTAAAGATACAAATGCTTAACCCTTTCTCAGATTCTCAAATTTTACCTGTTAATACCGTTTTTGAAATGCCTAATTATAAACAACAGAAAACCGATAAGGTTTCTTCAGAAAAATAAAAAATACAGCTGATCTAGGTATTCCGGCAACGAATGGTATCAGTTCTCTTTGAACTTGATATTAATACGATTGTCTTCTTTTCTTGTTCTCTTCTTTTTTTTGGAATATCAGCATGTTTATTGAAAATCCAATATTATTTGAACTTTTCTAAAGCACACCAAATGAGAAGGAATTTATATTGGCCGTACAAAATCACCTAAATATTTCGGAAGAAGGATTGTCTACACAAAAGATAGCTGAAATTGATAAGAAGGCTTCCAATGCATACTTCAATTTAAAAAGAAGGTGGATCAAGTCATACCGCACAAAGCATGCCTTCATTAAAAGCAATGGGGATTGGTTGCAACAAAAATCGGATTTCGGCCCTGAAGAAACAACAGACACGTGCGATGAACTGCCATGCACATCAAATTCGGCAAGAGGGCGACCTCGAAAATATATCGACGAGTGTTCGACATACACAAAAAAAGAAAAAACTTATGGATGCCACCGAAACGATCCCTACTGAAGACCTTTCAGCAACGTTGGTAACTAAATTCAATAGGGATCAGGAAAAATTGAAAGCCAGTATAACGAACGCAGTTCTACATGCAAGTCCACTTCGAGTAAAGAGAATAAAGGCCAGCATTCCTACCCCACCAAATAAACTGCCCAAGAAGTACACTGATGAGGATGCTTTGGCCTTGTTTATGGATTTAGGACTATCGAAGGAAAAGTACATAATATTGCGAAGCTCCTTAAGGCGACACAATATAGATAGTCTACCAAGCTACAGCAACATAACAAAGGCGAAAAAAGCGACCGTTCCGCTTAATTGCGAAATCGATGAAGTGTCGGCCCAAGTAAAACTAAAAAATCTTTAATAATGTTATTATTAAGAAAATAGGAGCATTTGATCAAATATATTGTTAAAACTTTTTTTTAAATATTAAATAAAAACAGTTTAACTTAATTGAACCCTATTGAATTTTTGACATCTCGTAAATAATCGAGATTTTCTGCGATCTTAAGAACTTCACTTCTCCACATTATATGTTAGCCAGATGACACCCAGTATATAGTTTTGCGCTAGAATTTTCTGTAGAAAGCAAAAAAATTGTTCCGATATCTTTATCCGTTCAAAAGTTATGATTTTTGCAACGTGAAAAGACAAATCGAGCCACTGTGCGGCAATTGGATGTTCAATATCTAATACAAAAAGCGTTTCAGTAGGCCTGCCACAAGGATCTGTGTTAGCACCAATTTTGTTTAATGTATATGTCAATGATATCGTCCATAATTTAAAGTACTGTGAAATTAAACTATTCGCTGATGATGCGTTAGTCATGATTGGTGGAAAAAACATAAGCGACATTGCAATTAAGATGCAAAGTGACCTAAATAATCTTTATAACTGGTTATGCTTAAGGTGCTTATTTTGTAAATCCCAACGCCTCACTTCACCCTGCGTTCACTAATTTGGTATTTTGTAAAACGCATCACCTCACTCGGTGACTGCTCGCGTTGTCTTACGTAGTTTCATATGAAAATCGGTACCGCGTAAAACGCAACGCGGCGCATTCACTCACTTGAACTGTCAAATCGTTCACTTGGGTTTGTGCTCGCGTTCAGTTTTTTAAACGCAAAATTTTTGGTAATTTCGAGTGAAAATTGATTTGTGGTAATCTGCAGAAGCAAATAATAAGTATTGTAATACTTTTTAAAGACAAATACTAAAGAAAAAAGTACAAAAAAAAGAAAATACTAGCACTGCGGTTGAGGATCGAAATCACAAAAAAAAAAGAAATGTATCGGCGATGTGGGTTGAACTCGCAACTTCTCGCGTGCTAGTCGAACGCTCTAACCACTAGGCTATGGGAGGTATGCAATGGATGCAGCAAATTTTGTGTGTTTTGTATTTGGCTGATAAATTAAGAAAAATACAACTCTTTTATAAGCTTTATATTAACTTCACATCCGGTATGTAGTGGAATCTAGTAATCAATTTTTCACCCACTTCCCGACTACTTAGAGATCTGAAACTTTGCATACATGCGTAACCACCATGACAATGCATGAATCAATAAATTTTATGGGCGTAGGATAAGGGGCGTGGCACTTTTTTATCAACTCTAGATTTGTGTATAACTTTAGAACTACATATCACACATCAATGAAACTCGGTAGGAACTTACTACATATCCATATCCTTCTACTGAGAAAATAAGGCGTGCACTGGATAAGGGGGCGTGGCACCCCCATACAAACAAAATTTTTGATCTCGATTAGCTTTGGAACTAAAGGTCGTGCAGCATTGAAATTTCGTATGCAGTCGCCTCTTGGATGTGTCGTCCCACTGGTAAAATTTTATGGGCGTAGGATAAGGGGCCGTGGCACCCCCCATACAAACAAAATTTTTGATCTCGATTTGCTTTGGAACTAAAGGTCGTGCAGCATTGAAATTTCGTTTGCAGTCGCCTCTTGGATGTGTCGTCCCACTGGTAAAATTTTATGGGCGTAGGATAAGGGGCGTGGCACTTTTTTATCAACTCTAGATTCGTGTATAACTTTAGAACTACACATCACACATCAATGAAACTCGGTAGGAACTTACTACATATCCATATCCTTCTACTGAGAAAATAAGGCGTGCACTGGATAAGGGGGCGTGGCACCCTCCATACAAACAAAATTTTTGATCTCGATTAGCTTTGGAACTAAAGGTCGTGCAGCATTGAAATTTCGTATGCAGTCGCCTCTTGGATGTGTCGTCCCACTGGTAAAATTTTATGGGCGTAGGACAAGGGGCGTGGCACTTTTCAAGCAACTACACACTTGGGCTTCAGTTTATAATTATAGGTACACCACACATGAATGAAAAACGATAGGAACTTACTTGCCGCGCCCTGCTGGCAAAATAGCAACAACTCACCGCGTCACAAATATGCCACGTATTATTTGTTAAACTGAGGATATGACATATGACGATAGGAAACACTGTGAATACCCTAAATATTGTGTACTGCTCTGCAAGTTAAAAATTCTTTTTGCGAAAAATTTCAGAGCTCTAAAATTGAATTTATGGAAGACTAAAAAGTAGAAAATAAAATTATATAAAAAAAACTTTTTAAAAATAAGCTTTAATGTACTAAAAAGTAGAAAATAAGTTGTTTCCAAGTCACCTGTATCTTACTATTAATAAAAGCTTGTGCGCTCAATATCCATATTCAAAATATCTTTCATTACTAGAATCTATTTGCAAAAAATTATTTAAATAAAATATTGTGGTAACTGTTTGACAAATATTGAACACATGAGTGCCCCAAGCTTTTATTAATAGTAAGATACAGGTGACTTGGAAACAACTTATTTTCTACTTTTTAGTACATTAAAGCTTATTTTTAAAAAGTTTTTTTTTATATAATTTTTTTCGTAAGAACTTGACAGCTCAAGTGATGCCGTAAGACAACGAACGCAATTACGCCGTGATTTACAAAATGCCGTTTTTTGATCCCGGCGTTGGCTTCGTGTTCGCGTTGCGTTCGATCACGGTGATTTAAATATTTAAATATAAATAAACTGAAATTAAACATTAACAAATCTAAATATATGGTAATATCCAGGAGAAAATTTGAGATCGGTGACATGCATGTGCTGAAAATCAACAATGAAGAATTGGAAAAAGTGACAAAAATCAAATACTTGGGCATACAAATAGACGACAAATTGCAATTTAATGAACATCTGGACTACGCCGTGGGAAAGATAGCAACAAAGATATATTTCATGCAAAGAGATGCCAACACCTAAAAAGGAAATATAAACTACTGGTCTACAAAAGTATTGTGGAACCACATTTCATTTATTGCCCAACAATATTTTTTATTATGAAAGACAGCCAAATCAGCAGGTTGCAGAAATTGCAAAATCGAGCAATGAGATGGATTTTAAAAAGGCGTTTTGATACCCCAATAAGGGAAATGCTAACAACCCTAAATTGGTTAAGCATTAAGCAAGAAGTGTTCTATTATACAATGAAATTTATAAAAAACATTATAGACGGTAATCTCCCCAAATATCTAAAAGAAAATATTAAATATGTAAATGATATACATTTAAAAAATACTCGTACTCAAAATAATTTTAGTTTGCCACTGTTTAAAAGTGAGTCAGATAAAAGTAATTTATATTACAAAGGTTTTTTATAATTTTATGGCGTAGGATAAGGGGCGTGGCACTTTTTTATCAACTCTAGATTTGTGTATAACTTTAGAACTACATATCACACATCAATGAAACTCGGTAGGAACTTACTACATATCCATATCCTTCTACTGAGAAAATAAGGCGTGCACTGGATAAGGGGGCGTGGCACCCCCATACAAACAAAATTTTTGATCTCGATTAGCTTTGGAACTAAAGGTCGTGCAGCATTGAAATTTCGTATGCAGTCGCCTCTTGGATGTGTCGTCCCACTGGTAAAATTTTATGGGCGTAGGATAAGGGGCCGTGGCACCCCCCATACAAACAAAATTTTTGATCTCGATTTGCTTTGGAACTAAAGGTCGTGCAGCATTGAAATTTCGTTTGCAGTCGCCTCTTGGATGTGTCGTCCCACTGGTAAAATTTTATGGGCGTAGGATAAGGGGCGTGGCACTTTTTTATCAACTCTAGATTCGTGTATAACTTTAGAACTACACATCACACATCAATGAAACTCGGTAGGAACTTACTACATATCCATATCCTTCTACTGAGAAAATAAGGCGTGCACTGGATAAGGGGGCGTGGCACCCTCCATACAAACAAAATTTTTGATCTCGATTAGCTTTGGAACTAAAGGTCGTGCAGCATTGAAATTTCGTATGCAGTCGCCTCTTGGATGTGTCGTCCCACTGGTAAAATTTTATGGGCGTAGGACAAGGGGCGTGGCACTTTTCAAGCAACTACACACTTGGGCTTCAGTTTATAATTATAGGTACACCACACATGAATGAAAAACGATAGGAACTTACTTGCCGCGCCCTGCTGGCAAAATAGCAACAACTCACCGCGTCACAAATATGCCACGTATTATTTGTTAAACTGAGGATATGACATATGACGATAGGAAACACTGTGAATACCCTAAATATTGTGTACTGCTCTGCAAGTTAAAAATTCTTTTTGCGAAAAATTTCAGAGCTCTAAAATTGAATTTATGGAAGACTAAAAAGTAGAAAATAAAATTATATAAAAAAAACTTTTTAAAAATAAGCTTTAATGTACTAAAAAGTAGAAAATAAGTTGTTTCCAAGTCACCTGTATCTTACTATTAATAAAAGCTTGTGCGCTCAATATCCATATTCAAAATATCTTTCATTACTAGAATCTATTTGCAAAAAATTATTTAAATAAAATATTGTGGTAACTGTTTGACAAATATTGAACACATGAGTGCCCCAAGCTTTTATTAATAGTAAGATACAGGTGACTTGGAAACAACTTATTTTCTACTTTTTAGTACATTAAAGCTTATTTTTAAAAAGTTTTTTTTTATATAATTTTTTTCGTAAGAACTTGACAGCTCAAGTGATGCCGTAAGACAACGAACGCAATTACGCCGTGATTTACAAAATGCCGTTTTTTGATCCCGGCGTTGGCTTCGTGTTCGCGTTGCGTTCGATCACGGTGATTTAAATATTTAAATATAAATAAACTGAAATTAAACATTAACAAATCTAAATATATGGTAATATCCAGGAGAAAATTTGAGATCGGTGACATGCATGTGCTGAAAATCAACAATGAAGAATTGGAAAAAGTGACAAAAATCAAATACTTGGGCATACAAATAGACGACAAATTGCAATTTAATGAACATCTGGACTACGCCGTGGGAAAGATAGCAACAAAGATATATTTCATGCAAAGAGATGCCAACACCTAAAAAGGAAATATAAACTACTGGTCTACAAAAGTATTGTGGAACCACATTTCATTTATTGCCCAACAATATTTTTTATTATGAAAGACAGCCAAATCAGCAGGTTGCAGAAATTGCAAAATCGAGCAATGAGATGGATTTTAAAAAGGCGTTTTGATACCCCAATAAGGGAAATGCTAACAACCCTAAATTGGTTAAGCATTAAGCAAGAAGTGTTCTATTATACAATGAAATTTATAAAAAACATTATAGACGGTAATCTCCCCAAATATCTAAAAGAAAATATTAAATATGTAAATGATATACATTTAAAAAATACTCGTACTCAAAATAATTTTAGTTTGCCACTGTTTAAAAGTGAGTCAGATAAAAGTAATTTATATTACAAAGGTTTAAAATGTTTTAATAAATTGCCAATTGAGATAAAAAAACAGTAATAATGATGTTTTCAAAAGAAAGTTGTTTGAATTTTGTAAGAAAACTTCCATAACTTAAACGAATGTATTTGTGAATTTTATATTAAGAATTTTTGTAAACTAGGCTCACGAAGCCGTAAGAATTAAATAAATAAATATCAAAGCAAGCTTTTTTTATGGTTTGAACCAAGGAACCACCAGATCAGCATCCTTATTGGCAACCACCCTGTATAACATAAATTCAGAGATATTTAATAATAGAGATACGCCAGACCTGACTGGCAATTTGTATAAATTTTACGTCACGTATTATACGTGTGAGCTTGCATGTATGCGTAAGCACGAGCTTGAGAACGGCAAGCCGAAAAGCAACAAGGTAAAGGCTAGCATTCGGTCAGAGAATGCCGCCGCGTAAGGTTGTGCGAATGCTATCGCCTACCAGTGTTGCCAGAACCAGGGATTTCGCCCATATTTCGGGATTTTTGTACCTTTAAAGGGCGCGCGGGATTTTGAGTCTAAAAATGGGATTTTTGAGCGGATACCTATCTTTTATACTTCTTTTGTTTATTTATTAATACAGTAGGAACTCGATTCTTGCACGTAATGAAAACCAGACTCGGTGCAAGTTTCGAGATTGTCGCACAAGTACCAAGTCATTTTTGTCCCATATTTGTAAATTATAAGAGGTTACTTTCACTGTAAAGAATCTAAGTTTGTTACCTTTTATATTTTAATTCAATACACTTGTATAATGATAAATTTTAAGTGAAACTAAAGAAATTTAGGATTTTGGTTTATTTTGTGCACACTTGCTTGTTCAGTACTGCTCTGCTTCCATGCAAAAGTTAAATAAGAACGGAGATTTCGTCAGCATATGAATTCGTGGGTACTTCCCCAAATATTTTGAGCTCGAAACTGATACATTTGCGGTAGTTCCCCGAATTTTATTCAAAGACAAAACAAAAAATGTTGCAATGTACATATTGAGGTCAACATTTTTTAACTTCGCAAGTACTGAGTACGTAATGAAAAAAAAATTTTGTGCCACAAGTATCGAGGTGGGGAAGTACCGAGTATCTGCAAAAATCGAGTTACTACTGTAACTGTAAATATTTTATTATTAGCACCGAATTTAAGTGTAATCTTCAGCGTTGTGCTTTAAGCAGCAATTTTTTTGTTCTTTATATTTGTTTAAAAAGATACACGTAGCGAAAAAATTATATGTGCAAAGCAATTTATCGAAATTTAACGTACAAAATATTCTTTCTTTTCAAATTTATATTTTTATTCAAACAGTTATGTGACATTGATTTTGAAAAATATATGCAGGCTTCATTCATCCCGCTCTTAAAATTATAGTAAAATAAACTTCCAATACTCTGAAGGAAATATTTATATGTGCAAAAACAAATTAAATTCGCTAAAAATAAGAAGAATACGTAACTAAACAGTAAATGCTATTTTAATATTTGGTGTAGCCCCCACCATTATAAATAACTTGTCTTAATCGAAATGGCAGTGAATTAATCAACGAATGCAGCACAGAATCATCAATTTTGGCCCATTCTTCCTTGAGTGCGGTTTTGAGTCCTTTGAGAGCGTCAATTTTTGTAAATTTGCTTTTGTAAAAATGCTCCATAGGTTTTCTACGGGATTTAAGTCTGAACCCACAGCTGGCAATTGCAATAAGGGTATAGTTTTTTAACTCAAAAACTCTTTTCTGATCCTTGCCGCGTGTATTGGCGCATTGTCTTGTTGAAAAGTCCAGGACTCCCCACAGATATCCTCAGCAAAATCCAGCATCACGTCGTTCAGGAGCTCTATATACATAGCCGCATTGGCTTAATGGGATATAAAGCATATTGGGGTCTTTCCACGGTACCCGAAACCAGCCCATACCATAAGGGACCCGAGGGAAAAATTGCGAGAGTAACGCATCTGCCATGGCCGCCTAGAATTTCGCCAATATTTTTGGCAACAGTCCGAGCCGTCCAGGTTGAATTTCTTCTCGTCGCTAAACATCCCATTTCATCACTCCACTTCACAAAATTTTTATGTTTCGTCGAATTGAAGCCGCGATTGCTTATGACGGGTAAAAGTCTGGGTTTGGCGCTTCGATTTTCATATTAAACATTTTCGCTTTGATGCAAAATTTGTTGAATTCTGTGCTTTGTTACTTCGAGTCCCAGTTCACCTTTAATTTGAAAAGCGCAGAGGTTCCTGCACACGGCAAGGCGCCGAATTTCCCTTTTGTCTCTTTCGCTAACTACTGGTTTTCTTCCACTTCGCTTTCATGTACCGTAATTTTGAATGTTATTTAAAATATTTCTGATTGCGTTTTGTTGGCAATTCGTTGTTGCAGCAATTTTTTCTATTTTCATGCCAGATTCATTAAGAGCCTCGCTCATTTTCATAAAAACTGGTGCCACGAGCCATAGTGTTCTGAAAACTTTTATATTATCAAAAAAATTCTATTGTTTTTTTTTAAAATAATTTTACCTTCTTATAAACTTCCAGCAAAACGATATTTAAAAAAAAAAATCAACACTTTCAGTCCAAAATCACTTAAAATATAGCACTAATCAATTTGCACATATAATTATTTCCTTCAGCTGACAGCAAACGCGGCGCTTCTTTCGAAATAACGGTACCGCGATAGATCAAACGAATTGAATAATGGATATGACAGTAAACCCCACACGTTGGCAAACATTTCCATATATATGAAAATCACATACAACTCTTCTGGACAAATAAAATTTCTAAAATATTTTTGCACATATAAATATTTCGCTAGGTGTATATGTATATGTATTTATGAATTGTTATTGAAAAACACGTTTTTTAATTAATATTTGTGAATGGGATTTTTTTCCTTTTTTTTTATTTTTTAAATGGGATAAAGAGGGCGTTTTGCATAAGTGAATGGGATTTTTGGAGCTAGGTCTCTGGCAACACTGTCGCCTACCCGTATGCGTTGTTGTTGTTGTTATGAGACAGCAAAGAATTCGTTTTCATATGCTGGCTGGCTGGCTTGGATTTCATTTGAATATGTACATATGTATTCTTTTTTGAATGATACATATATGCATACATATTTCAGTCTGTCTGTCTGGCTGGCTTGGATTCCTTGGAATTGTCTGTGCACAAGGGAATCGAAGCAGCGCCGCGGCTGCTGCGTAGAAATATGTATTCAGTTTGAATGGTACATATGTATGTATGTATGAGCATTACATTTTCACACTTTTGCAGTTTGTAGCAAATTTGCTTTTCATATGAAAATTTTTCCTTTGTTTTTTGAGGATTTACTATTTATTGCTTCTTTACACCTATCAACTTTTCTATAATTTTTCATTTGCTTATTTTCTAGATTTTGCAGATAAAGATGCAAAAAATTATTTAAATAAAATATTGTGGTAACTGTTTGACAAATATTGAACACATGAGTGCCCCAAGCTTTTATTAATAGTAAGATACAGGTGACTTGGAAACAACTTATTTTCTACTTTTTAGTACATTAAAGCTTATTTTTAAAAAGTTTTTTTTTATATAATTTTTTTCGTAAGAACTTGACAGCTCAAGTGATGCCGTAAGACAACGAACGCAATTACGCCGTGATTTACAAAATGCCGTTTTTTGATCCCGGCGTTGGCTTCGTGTTCGCGTTGCGTTCGATCACGGTGATTTAAATATTTAAATATAAATAAACTGAAATTAAACATTAACAAATCTAAATATATGGTAATATCCAGGAGAAAATTTGAGATCGGTGACATGCATGTGCTGAAAATCAACAATGAAGAATTGGAAAAAGTGACAAAAATCAAATACTTGGGCATACAAATAGACGACAAATTGCAATTTAATGAACATCTGGACTACGCCGTGGGAAAGATAGCAACAAAGATATATTTCATGCAAAGGGATGCCAACACCTAAAAAGGAAATATAAACTACTGGTCTACAAAAGTATTGTGGAACCACATTTCATTTATTGCCCAACAATATTTTTTATTATGAAAGACAGCCAAATCAGCAGGTTGCAGAAATTGCAAAATCGAGCAATGAGATGGATTTTAAAAAGGCGTTTTGATACCCCAATAAGGGAAATGCTAACAACCCTAAATTGGTTAAGCATTAAGCAAGAAGTGTTCTATTATACAATGAAATTTATAAAAAACATTATAGACGGTAATCTCCCCAAATATCTAAAAGAAAATATTAAATATGTAAATGATATACATTTAAAAAATACTCGTACTCAAAATAATTTTAGTTTGCCACTGTTTAAAAGTGAGTCACGTATTATACGTGTGAGCTTGCATGTATGCGTAAGCACGAGCTTGAGAACGGCAAGCCGAAAAGCAACAAGGTAAAGGCTAGCATTCGGTCAGAGAATGCCGCCGCGTAAGGTTGTGCGAATGCTATCGCCTACCCGTATGCGTTGTTGTTGTTGTTATGAGACAGCAAAGAATTCGTTTTCATATGCTGGCTGGCTGGCTTGGATTTCATTTGAATATGTACATATGTATTCTTTTTTGAATGATACATATATGCATACATATTTCAGTCTGTCTGTCTGGCTGGCTTGGATTCCTTGGAATTGTCTGTGTACAAGGGAATCGAAGCAGCGCCGCGGCTGCTGCGTAGAAATATGTATTCAGTTTGAATGGTACATATGTATGTATGTATGAGCATTACATTTTCACACTTTTGCAGTTTGTAGCAAATTTGCTTTTCATATGAAAATTTTTCCTTTGTTTTTTGAGGATTTACTATTTATTGCTTCTTTACACCTATCAACTTTTCTATAATTTTTCATTTGCTTATTTTCTAGATTTTGCAGATAAAGATTTTTAAAGATCGCTTTATAAATACATACGTATGTATGTATATCAATTTATGTATACAATTTTGCAACACATACATACATCCCTTTCAACCCCTATTTCTGCACTTTCATTGTCGAAGCACACGCAACGGCAGCATAATTTGAGCGTTTGTTTACATTTTTTATAAAAATTTGTCTGGGATAATACATTGGTTTGTGTGTGAGTTTCCGTGAATTTTTTGCCTTTTCAATTTTTAAGTTTTTTTATGTCGCGCCGACTGCGGCTAGACATGCAGGTGTTTGGCGCGGATGTGGATGATAGTAGGTCACTTGCAGATTTTGTAAAAATTAAGTGTGGACATGGTAATTACATAATACTGAAGGATTATATCAGAGAACGTACATATTATGTAGTTACAATATCTAATTGATTTTTGTATTTCAAATTAAAGTAAAGATATTTAAATCAAAATTTATTATAAATTTATTGGACATTACTAAAACAATGTTTGGCAGTTATTGGTTTCGACTCCTGCGAAAGAAGTGAATAAGCCGTCACCACGTCAAGGTTCCTGCCATCGACTTGGACCTAAATCTACCTTAAGTGAAATTTTCTTAAAACTACTTATATCTAATTTTTTTGTTTGGTTTTGTGTTTTTTTTTTGTTTTTTTTTACTAAATACTTATGAATATTAAAATAATATATTATACTACTTAAGTTTAAAAGGTCCACCGATGCTGTGAGTTGCTGGAAAAAAGAACAATAAAATTTTATTAATTATTCTGTGCAATCAGTACGGTATATGTTAATTTAAATACCCAAGCGTTGAACGAAATGCTGAAACAAGAAAATTTAAATAAATTATATTAAATTTCATTCGTTTATGTATGTATGTATTTATTACCTGATTGCCTTAGAGTAGATTTTTCAAGTTTTTGAAATGTACATCAGCCCTTTTGCCTCGCGTGGCTTGAGTTTAGCAAATACATGCTAAAATCTAAAGAAACGAGTTATAGTTTGCATATGCGGACTAATATTTAAATATTTTATATATATGTATGTACCTGTGTCTATACAGTAACGTTGAGTTTTTTCAGCTTCTTTTCCTTCTTTTTCGCTCTATTGAGGCTTAAATTGGCTGTATTTTCAGCAAGAATATCATGCGCTAACCACTTAGCATTTTTAAATAGCATCACAGTAATGAGGAATTTTAGCAGATTTACTCGATGTGTTTGGCATGACCCTTCAATAAACCAATGCTCAAACTTCTGCAGTGTTTGGGTATAGATATAGTTATAAATTTTAGTCCCAATATCTCTATGGCATGCATTCTCTCTGAATACTGCTTGAAACCATTTTAACTGATGCCGACATATTTCGTACACCTCATCGGTGGGATTTGCTAATCTCAGGTCATCATCTTCTTTGTAATTTTTCGACCGGATCAGTGCTTCGGATGCATTGTCAAGGGCTATACAAGATTTTAGCATTATAGATGAACACATATTAATGCTTTGATATTAATATTCAAGCTTTTTGCGGTCCGCAAGTTTTCGTATATCAGCCTCTGCATATCTGCAGCATTGCATCCATCTTTGGTCAAGTAATAGCTTAGTATGTACTTCCAATTCCCAACGAGACTTTTTATCATGAAGAATAGGCATTTTCCAGCGACCAAATTCTGCCGATTTGTGCCTCCCAAATCCACAAATCGATCAACAATATCGTGCGCTTTGTTATACGTCAGGTCTCGACGAATAGTTATTTCGTCAAAAATAACTTCGGCGAACTTCGAGCGTATTGGATGTTCACTAATCATAACCTTCAGATTTTCTACAACATTTTTGTCGAATCCAGGTTTTATCATTCCGATTGGCCGCCAACGGAGAAGAGAAGATTTGCTTGGTAGGCGAAAACCTAGCTCGCTCCGCATAAAGCCGTACGCTCGTGTCGACAGGTAGTTCAGATTCTGGGCTAGCAACTTCTCACCCTCCGAATACCACTTATTGGGAGTATCGCATATCATCTTTGCAAATGTTATGGCGTACTCGCTCGCATTATCACTTGGAATGATAGCCGTTTCTTTCATTTTAGCTAGGTCTGCTTGAACTTGCAGTAATTTCCTTTCCAGCTCTTCAATTTTATTCTGCTTTAACATTAGCATCTTTTGGTAGCTTCTCTCCTTTTTAGAGAAGTCATGTTCGCAGTGGCATGTGTCTGTTGTAATTTCTGCCTGCGGCGCGTCTACGGCTTTCTTTTGCTGGATATATTCGGCATATGTGTCGGTACATTTCCGTTTCCTTTCCTCTCTACGGCTAAACTCTTCAAACTCCTTGAGAGTTATATCACCGTCCATCGGCTTCGGATTCGCATACGTCCATTCAACTGGCTGCTTGACAACCCACTCCGAGCATGTAGATCTGCAGTCGAATCCATTTGTGGCATCCACTGCATCAACCTGTGAAAGGTTCCTATCTGGAAAAGCACCTTTGAGTAGTTTTTGGTTACCCACAAACTTGCTCGAGAAGTGCTTTTCACGTAAATAAATACATTTATATTGCAAGTCGTTTTCATTGAGACTGCAGGCTACTGCCCAACTTAATCTAGTGGACTTATCTGTAGGAAATTTAAATAACTTAAATCTACTCTCTGGCGTGCATGCCTTTATACAGCACTGCTGCCTTCTTCCAGTGCGCTCCCCAACAAGCTGGACAAATCCATTATTTGAATCTATTTAGTAGCAATTATCAATAAGAGAAACATTTATCACTATAAAATCTTTATTTAAAAGGCCAAAAATAATATGCTACTAAAACGAATGTGCAGCTAAGTGAAATGCACCTAAAAAAGAAATTTCCATACAAATTCACACAAAAATGCAGCTGCAGCATTTTTAGTGCATGTAACTTACATATAGCTGAAAAAATGGGCAAACGGCCCTAACCAAAATTATTTACGATTTTATTAAAATATACATACATATGAATTTTTGCATTTTGCCGGCGATAGCTTTTAAACGCGAGGCAGCTAAGCGAATTCTTCTGTACTAAATTATTCAAAGTGTATATATTCCGTCAATAAACACCATAACTAGCAAAACAAAATATGTATAAGTATCCAAAGTAAAGCGCCAATCAGTCACCGCGTACCGTAAATGTCTGAGAGAGGCCTATTTCTATTAGAATTTATGCGTCACGATTTGAATAAATACGTCATGAGCGAACGCATGTATAGAGCTCGGGTAAAGAAGGTTTTGTTTACGATACTATTAAATACGACACGCAGTGACTGATTGACGCTTTACACGAATCTCCCTGCGGCGCGCACAGTCAAAACCATAAGCGCAGTTGCTCCTTGTGTATACGAAACATACACACTACAAGCTCTACAAGCATTCAATTATACATGCATCTGCAACAACATTAACACACACATATGTACATAGGCACTGCACTAACCTTGTTCCAGTATTGGCAAAGCACCACGTCTTAGCCGGTTCCCTAGAACATCGATAGGACGAAAATGACGGCTGCATATTCTGGATGTTTTCCTGATAACTGTGTCCAATGGCAGACCAAGACTTTCTTTCCATTTGGACAACAGTTCCTCATTGCACGGCATTTTGAAGGTGGTAATGGAGTCATTTGGGTGCTCCCTTCCCACGCAGCCTTTAATGATGCACGAACCGTATATTCCAGAACACGGATTAAAAGCCATCTTTTGTAATTGTTTTTAGATATAAATGCTGTGGCACGCAGAATTTTGTAAATCGAGTAGAAATAAACTTTTCGCTCGCTAAGAAAAGGCAGAAGTGACAGCCACTTCATTTGCGCCAAATTGCAAATTTTATAACGAGCTTTTCCCCCTAAATCTACTAACAACAACTATGGCAAGTGGAATTTCTAATTAGGATTTTACGCGCCAAAAACAATGAAAACAAAGAGCAAGGGAAAATCCAACTAGGGAAATGTCAAAAAGCAATTTTAGTTAGATTTTCATAAAAATCATATACAATAAGGAGTACGAAAATGCGCCTAAAGTGGAAACAAAGAGCAAGTGGAGATCCAAGTAAAATAATTTTCATATGAAAAACAAATTTGCTACAAGTTAAGAACCTGCAGAAGTGTGAAAATGTAATGCTCATACATACATACATATGTACCATTCAAACTGAATACATATTTCTACGCAGCAGCCGCGGCGCTGCTTCGATTCCCTTGTGCACAGACAATTCCAAGGAATCCAAGCCAGCCAGACAGACAGACTGAAATATGTATGCATATATGTATCATTCAAAAAAGAATACATATGTACATATTCAAATGAAATCCAAGCCAGCCAGCCAGCATATGAAAACGAATTCTTTGCTGTCTCATAACAACAACAACAACGCATACGGGTAGGCGATAGCATTCGCACAACCTTACGCGGCGGCATTCTCTGACCGAATGCTAGCCTTTCGCTTGTTGCTTTTCGGCTTGCCGTTCTCAAGCTCGTGCTTACGCATACATGCAAGCTCACACGTATAATACGTGACGTAAAATTGATACAAATTGCCAGTCTCTGCGCGGCGAATAAAGGCAACACAGGTCTGGCGTATCTCTATTATTAAATATCTCTGATAAATTCTTAACATAACATATAAGACGTTTTAGCTCTAATTATTTTGATATTATTCTGTAGAATGAATTTTTTTTTTATCAAATTGTGGTTTTCCTCCAAGTACTCTTAAAATTCCAAGCAAGAAAGTTCATAATTGCATTTTGTAATTAAAATGGATTTAATCGTGTTAATTTTCATTTTCGTTTTTTCCGGAGTCTAAATGTTGTTCATAAGAGAGAAAACCCTTTTTGTAGGAGCATTTGACCCTGGTAAGCAAAGACTTAATTCCACAATTTTTACAAGGTATACTTTTTTGTCAAAGTGATTAAAAATCTCAGTTTACATGAGCTCGTATTTCTCTGTTTGGTATTTATTTTTTTTTACGATATTAATTCGCTTTGTATCAAATATAGATCCAATATAGAACACATTTTAAAATAGAGAACATTTCCATGTTTTTAATAACAAAATATATCATATAGAACATCGGCCTAAAATAGAGTACTGTCCTATATATTATAGTACGGTTGGTCACCGTAACTATAGGTCAAATTATCACTTTTTCTGTGCGAAATTCAAATTTTACAAATGCCGTAAAATTTTTTTTTTTGCTGTTATCATGTTAGAAATACTCCAAACCATCGAAACCTGTATTTGGTTTTGGTTAAATATAGAGTACCCTTTGACCACACTTCGTCAAAGTGTCTTTATCGACAATTTATTGAAAAAATATTTACTGAGTGAGTATTGATTGTACAGTTTTAAGTGCGAATTGTGCGAATTATATAAAGAATGTTTGAAATGGAAAACCAAGAAATAAGTAAGAATTAACGTTTTAATTCAAAATATATAAAAATTTGTGTGTTGTACTTGAAATAAAGCTAGTTTTTTAACATAACCTAAAAACTATTGCAGTTGATTTAAAATTTCCACTTTATGCAAGCTTTTAAAATTTTGGCAACATTTGGCTAACCTAAAGTAAAAAGATATGAATAACTTGAGGTATTGTTAGTTCATTTCAGTTTATTTCATGTTGCGCTTTTTTGCATTTTGCGAGTAATACCACGTTTTCTAGGTTACTATGCTATACAAAAAATCAAGTTATTTGTTATTTATTTATTAAATTTGGCTTTAGGAAAGCGCAAAGGAGGAAAGTAGGGAGCTGTTATCCTGCCGTGGAAAATACTGCTGCTTCTAAAATTTCCGATAGTTAGAAGAAAATTATAAAAGAAAAATAATTGGCATGAAAGGGTTAATATTTTTTTGTTTAATTTGGTGGTATTATACTTTCTTTTGCCTTTGCTACAATTTTGGCTTCAAATAATACATTAGTTTAGCTGTTATTAATTTCGCACAGGAAAAGTGATCATTTGACCCAATGTGCATTGGCACAACATAATCTCAGCAATACACATTAGGCGTATACTAGGGCTGACAAACTTTCCGGTTTTCCCGGACATGATCCGTTTTTAGACTATCCCAGTCCAACTTTGATATGTCCTGGCTTTGTCTTAAACGACCCGTTTTTAACATTTAATTGCTTTAATAAAGCTTAAAATTTACCAAAGAGACTGCAGATTCTGTGACTTCATTTTGTATTGACACATTAAGCAATCACAAAACACCTTTGAAAAATTTTGTAGCTTCTGAGTTTTTTATAAATTAAAATTGGTTGCTCTGTTCATATAATCGATGTGGAATCTGTGGTGTTAAAATATATTATATATAACATAAATAATTTTTTACCTATATATTCACTGTAAGGCTTAAGGAATTTTGCGACAATGCGGACACAACGAACAAACGAACTTTCTTATAGTAAAAGCCGGTTGCTCTTATTGGTACCAGCTACAGAAAGGTTTTTTGCTGACGAAAAGCATGTTCCAAAATCAAATAATAAATTTTTCAGCGGCCCTTTAACAGAAGCGTATGTGTTGTGTATTCCCTGCCATTCTTTCATGATTGAAAAACAAATTTAAATAGTTTAATAATACACAATTACAATTATGGAAGTGCAAAACTAATGTGATGTGAATAATTCTTTGATTTAGCAAATACATAGTTACTTGGAACAATGGGCTTTCCATTTAAGTAAATGTGATGTTTTTAATTGGATGACCTTAGATAATGTACCGAAGAAGGCAAGAAGTTCAAAAAATTATAAAGTATTTTAGTGAGAAAATGCTTATGAAAAATGGTTTTACTTTTCAACCAAACGGAAGAAAAAGAGAAAGCAAAATAGTAGGAGAGAGGGGGTACCTTCGTCTCTTTTTTTTTTAAGGCCTATATTTCAGAAGGTAATCAATATATGTATATAAAAACTGATTAGACTGTTACAATACCTCATTATTTAACAATAAAATGTTATACTAAAATTTCTTTAAAAAGTTCCGTTTGTATTATTTTTTTCATGATTAGTAAAAAAAGTCATATCGCTGAATGTGCCCCCATGCCAGGGTAGCTTCGGCATTTGGCGGGGCACTTTCGGCATTCACACTTTAAAGTACCATAAGGTGATAAAAAATCTTTTTTAGACTAGATAAGACATGTTTTGTTACATAACACGTTTTTATTATTTTTGCATTAAAAAATTTAAAAAAAATCATGTTTAAGAGCTTAAAAAAAATGTACTTATTGTCAAATTTTTTTTATAAATTATTTGTTATATATAATGTTTAAAGTGCTGAGATCGACCCTAATATTAATTTTGTGTGGTTACGGGAGGTTTAAGCCAGGTTCGAGGGTCTTGGAAGCTTCAACTCGATTTCGATTTTTAGTACCTGTGAAGCTATATTGAGAATGTGCCCAATGAAAAAAAGACGAGTCCACCCTGGTGTCACTTTTTTTCTTTTTATTTTTTTTAATTCTGATTTCAGTGCTTTATTTTCACATAAAACACTTTTATTTTCAAAATAATTAGTATTAAAGTAACACTAATACAATTTTGTTCGAAATAATGGTATAAATACAGCACAAGCTTCTTACGTTACCGACCTGAATATTCGGGAACGAAGCGCGAAAACCACAGATTACTACCAGAAATCCTACTCTCACACTAGCGCTTAAAAATCACCACTACATTCACAAAAATAAGATAGAGTTTATCCATATTTGGTTACGGGTAGCCAGGTATTCGGTTTTTTTGATATAAGTATTCCATCAGTATTCGTCCAAACTTATATAATTGTAAGAATTTGATTCTTATTTCAGTTAGAATATTTGTGCTGATATTTTGCGTGTACATCAATTATTTTATTTTGTTGCTTTTGTCGCGTGGGAACCGAGTACTCGAAGGTGTCAGTAGTCGATAGCCGTGTCGTGCAATTTATTTGTATCCCCGATGTATGCCGATCAGCTGTAAAGTAGGTGCAGTCAGCTGTAAAGTAAGAGCTATCCGCTGTGTCGAATTCCCAACCCACTGCGAACAAATTTTTTAGGTTTGACAGTTGTTGGTCCGAAATGTAAACAAAGGATTTTTTGTGAATGCAACTCTGTTAGGAATTACAAAAGCAAAATACATTGCGAATCACACGTACGCTATCAGTGTGAGGAATTTTTCCAAAAAAATGGAAATTTTTGTTCCCTGGACGGACAGTTGGATATCTGGTTCATCTGTGGCGAAAACACAAAATCAAATGTAACTTTATCAGCTGTTCAGATAGAGATGGGAAACTTTGTGAGGGATATTTATGCTAGTTATGAGTTAGTTTTTACTAATAAACAGTTACGTCCGGTGACTCCTTCATACCGAAATCGCCTTTGACGAATGTGCCCCAAGGACGAAGGTACCTCCCTCTCCCCTACATCCAGTACTTAAATATATGCCCGGTCATAATGCTAAAGTTGAGTGAATTTTTACACTTATTTCAGCTCAATGGGCTAAGGAAACAAATTCGCTCAACAATTAGCACGGTGGAAAGCATAATTTTACTTTAAATCGATTTCCACACCGTTTTACAATTATATAAAAAGCAAGCCAGAAATTTTAAAATAAGTTTAAACCAATGAAAAATATGACTGAATTTTTAATTTTTATTTTTTATTGAAGAAAGAAATCAAATGTACTTAAGCATTTAATATATTACTACGTTTATACGACACTTCAAATCGGTTTGAGTCAAATCGCATCGACTCAAAACATACCATGTTTATACGACAGCCCCAGTCTATTCGCTTTGACTCGATACGTTTTCGAGCCAGATGTTTATACATTACATATTTGTTAAAGCGAAACGGCTGAAGACGGTTGGAAAACTGTGACATTTGTCAACAATTATTAAACACAGAAATATCTTTTCATTGCACTTTCCACTTTCTTTCGCGTTCTGAAGCTTTCTTTTTTAATTTATTTTTGGCATCTAATGAATATCAGCTTGCCTTTTACTTAAAATGCACAGAGAAGCTGATTTTCAAACAACTGAAAATTTTCACCCGTTTATACGCATTTTCAAATTGACTCGAAAAGTTAAAACTCATTTGAAAACCGCTTTGACTCGATACGTTTAAACTTTTCAAAGCGATTTCAAATTGTGTTTATACTGTTTTGAGTCGATGCGAACTTACTCAACCCGATTTGAAGTGTCGTATAAACGTAGTAACAGTCGTATAAACAAGATTTCAAATCGCTTTGAAAATTTTAAACGTATCGAGTCAAAGCGCTTTCCAAATGAGTTTCAAATTTTTGAGTCGATTTGAAAATGCATATAAACGGGTGAAAATTTTCAAAGTGGTTTGAAAATCTAGTTTTCTGTGCATTTTTATGCAAAAGGCACGCTGATTTTCATTAGATGCCAAAAATAAATTAAAAAAGAAAGCTTCAGAACGCGAAAAAAGTGGAAAGTGCAAAGAAAAGAGATTTATGTGTTAAATAATTTTTGAAAAATGTCAAACTTTTCAAACCGATTCAGTCGATTCGCTTCAAAATTTAATGTATAAACATCTGGCTCGAAAGCGTATCGAGGGGGGCTGTCGTATAAACATGGGCTGTTTCAAGTATTTATTAAAAATGTTTAAAACGATGAAATATAACGGGTAGTCCCTATCCGGTGCAATTGGTCCTGCAAAAGACCAAATGCAAAATATTTTTCGACCTTTTGCATACACAACAACAAAACACATTGGCTTGCTTTTGCATTAAAGTCACAATTTTCCTAGACCAAAATCCATTGCGGTTAGTGGAAAATATTTGATGAAAAATATGAGCATAGTTGCCAGCTTGAAAAGTCGCACATATCGGTGATATAAGCTGCCAACAACGAGTATTAACAGCGATCAGCTGAACATTTTGATTTTTATTTCACTTTTTATTTCAAAAAATGATGTCTTAAATATTTACCCGTAATTTCATTTGCTGTATTTTCAATTAAGAAGTCGCAAAATTTTTGTTTTCCGCTGTTTCGTGTCATTTTATTAAACTCTCAAATAAAACAGCTGTTTGACAAAAGCATTTGCATGGATTTCGCAATCGGTCGTTCCCGATTATAAAAATGCAAATGCAAAATTTTTCTTTTGCTTTT
This sequence comes from Neria commutata, assembly GCA_963457695.1. Lineage (NCBI taxonomy): Eukaryota > Metazoa > Arthropoda > Insecta > Diptera > Micropezidae > Neria > Neria commutata. Next base: position 28,998,586 of record OY735246.1, read on the forward strand.
GCATTCGCTCCGGATAAGGAATACCCCTATAGTTTTGTTAACTTTAGGATTGTTTTGTATGTGTATATTTGTGTACGTTGAAATGGTCTAATGCTTTTAATTTTTATAAAATAAATAAATATTTTTATGTAAAAAATATGTAAAAATAAAATTTGTATTACTTTATTAAAAAGTTCAAGTCTAGGAAACTAGTGACTGTATATGCAGATCAATAGCCCAATTCACAATCTTGTGCATTTGAGATTGCGAATTTGTGCAATAGTTGACATTTGCCGTCAATTGTGAGCGGTGTTTTTCGTTTAGTTTCGATCAATTTTTGCAAAACACGAAACACACAGCTGTTTGCTCAAAAGGAAATTTGTTTTGTGCAGGAATTCTGGACTTCAATACAAATTCGAAGTCGAACGAAGCTTTAAAAACAATTATGTAGTGGACTCTTAAAGGGAAGAAGCTGCAATGCAAACTCTTTCTCATGTTTTCTTTTTACTATTTTAATTAAATTTAAACATTTCGGTTTGCACTTCTTCTTCTTTTTCTCTCTCGCTCTGAGAGCCGTTTGCAATTCAGTGTTGCAATCGCATAGTAAATATGCTACGGGTCTTAGGTGTTGTATTTTTGGAAAGATTTTGCAATTGCATCTCTATATTTTGTTAGGTAGGTAGGTAGGTAGGTTAAGTGGTCGTCTCGAGGACATCACTTAGGCCAAAAGGCCCATTGTGTTACCACGTTGGGGATTTTCACCTATGCACTTCCCATGTATGGGAGCCACTTTGTGGCTCTGGTATATTTGTCGATGTGTCCTGGTGGCGTTTTTTCCAAGTCTGCCAGACAGCTCAGGAAGTAATGTCCCAGGAATCGGAAGCGCGTTCTTGCTAGCGCTGGGCATTTGCAGAGAAGGTGTTCAACAGATTCCTCGCAGTCTTCGTCTCTGCAGCTTCTGCAGAAGTCGTTGTACAGCAGTCCCAGTCTGTTGGCATGTTGACCAATGAGGCAGTGTCCGGTTATGATTCCTACGACAATCCCTATGGAGGGTTTGCTTAGTAGGATCAATTCACTGGATCTGCTCTGGTTGATCGTAGGCCAGATCTGCCTTGCTGTGTGACATGTCTGTTCGTGGAGCCATCTCGTGTTTGCTCTGTTTATGTGGTTGATTTTTAGCATTAGTTTGCATGTGGAGAGTGGTATCCCAACTTCTTCAGTTATGTTGATTCTATGTAGCTCTGTGCCTGCTCTTGCGAGCTCGTCAGCTATGCAGTTTCCCTCTATGTCTTTGTGCCCAGGCACCCAGCAAAGGTGTACATTGTACTGCGCGGATATCTCGTTTAGAGATGTTCGGCAGTGAAGGGCTGTTTTAGAGCGGGGATGTGCGCTGAGTAGAGCTTGTATTGCAGCCTGGCTGTCGGTGTAAATGGTAATGTCCCTGAGGGAGATCGCATTTGCTTTGAGCCAAGCGGCTGCCTGTCTGATAGCTGCAAGTTCCGCCTGAAAGACGCTGCAGTGGTCCGGTAGTCTATATGACGATCGTAGGTTCAGATTCCTGCAGTATACACCGCTGCCGACTTTGTCGTTCATCTTTGAACCGTCCGTGTAGAAGGTTGCCATATTGCTGGACTCCTCCGGTAGTTCTTGTTTGTCCCAATTATCCCTTGAGGGGATTTTCGCACTAAATAGTGCTTTGGGGAGTGGTTTGGGGATTGTGTAATCAATCTCCGAAAGACGGAATGGTAGTTTATTTACGATTCTGGAATGTCTTATGTCGATCCTGCTCCATGGGTGGATCGCATTGAGTCTTGCTGCCGTACAGCTCGCCACTAGTTCCCCGTAGATGTCTATGGGGAGTAAGTGAAGTAGAGTTTCCAGGGCTTTAGTGGGCGTTGTCCTGATGGCGCCTGAGATCAAAATGGCCGCCATTCTTTGCACCTTGGTTAACAGATTCACGTAGGTGGATTTGCTCAGGGCTGTCCACCATATTGTGACTCCGTACATAAGAATCGGTCTGACGACTGCCGTGTACAGCCAGTGAATGACTGATGGTTTCAGCCCCCAGCTTCTGCTGATAGCTCTTTTGCAGGTATATAGGGCGGTGGTGGCTTTCTGGATGCGATTTTTAATATTGTCCTTCCAGGTTAGCTTCCGGTCTAGGATGATTCCTAGGTATTTTACTTTTTCTGTTAGGTGTAGGTGAGTGCCGTTCAAAGTGGGTGGGCTGAACCTCGGTATCCTATGTTTCTTCGTGAAAAGCATAAGTTCCGTCTTGGCAGCGTTAACACCCAGACCGCACTCCCTTGTCCATGACGATAGTGTTGTAAGAGCGCCTTGTAGGAGGTCTCTGAGAGTATCTGGGTACCTGCCTGATGCTAGTAAGACGATGTCATCTGCATAGGCGATCACATGGCAACTCGAGGTTGCTAGCTTAGTGATGAGGGGGTTTACCGTGAGATTCCAGAGTAGAGGCGATAGGACCCCCCCTTGAGGGGTGCCCCTTGTAACAAACCTGGTGATTTTGGTTTCGCCCAACTCCGTGATTATTTCCCTCCTTTGAAGAAGGTTCTTTATAAGCTGGATTAGCCGACTGTTTAGGTTCAGGTCGGTTAGAGCTGCCATTATGGACTCTGGTTGGATGTTGTTGAAGGCTCCTTCGATATCGAGGAAGGCCGCCAGAGTGTATTCCTTGTGTGAAAGTGATGTTTCTACTCTTTGCACCAGGTCGTGAAGGGCAGTTTCTGTGGACTTGCCCTTAGTGTATGCGTGTTGGAACGCTGATACCCTGTTGGGGTCAATGGTGTGGCGCATGTATGCGTCCAATAATTTCTCTAGTGTTTTTAGGAGAAATGATGTGAGGCTTATAGGTCGAAAGTCCTTTGCCGTAACGTGGCTGCTCTTCCCTCCTTTGGGGATGAAGACTACTTTCGCCCTGTTCCATTGGCGTGCGACATGGGCAAATCTGATGCACGCTTTGTAGATCAGGATGAGCCAAGGGGCTAATTGGGTCCTGGCCTGTTTTATTTCCTCTGGCATTATGCCGTCAGGGCCTGGAGATTTGTTCGAAAAGTAAAAAGATATGAATAACTTGAGGTATTGTTAGTTCATTTCAGTTTATTTCATGTTGCGCTTTTTTGCATTTTGCGAGTAATACCACGTTTTCTAGGTTACTATGCTATACAAAAAATCAAGTTATTTGTTATTTATTTATTAAATTTGGCTTTAGGAAAGCGCAAAGGAGGAAAGTAGGGAGCTGTTATCCTGCCGTGGAAAATACTGCTGCTTCTAAAATTTCCGATAGTTAGAAGAAAATTATAAAAGAAAAATAATTGGCATGAAAGGGTTAATATTTTTTTGTTTAATTTGGTGGTATTATACTTTCTTTTGCCTTTGCTACAATTTTGGCTTCAAATAATACATTAGTTTAGCTGTTATTAATTTCGCACAGGAAAAGTGATCATTTGACCCAATGTGCATTGGCACAACATAATCTCAGCAATACACATTAGGCGTATACTAGGGCTGACAAACTTTCCGGTTTTCCCGGACATGATCCGTTTTTAGACTATCCCAGTCCAACTTTGATATGTCCTGGCTTTGTCTTAAACGACCCGTTTTTAACATTTAATTGCTTTAATAAAGCTTAAAATTTACCAAAGAGACTGCAGATTCTGTGACTTCATTTTGTATTGACACATTAAGCAATCACAAAACACCTTTGAAAAATTTTGTAGCTTCTGAGTTTTTTATAAATTAAAATTGGTTGCTCTGTTCATATAATCGATGTGGAATCTGTGGTGTTAAAATATATTATATATAACATAAATAATTTTTTACCTATATATTCACTGTAAGGCTTAAGGAATTTTGCGACAATGCGGACACAACGAACAAACGAACTTTCTTATAGTAAAAGCCGGTTGCTCTTATTGGTACCAGCTACAGAAAGGTTTTTTGCTGACGAAAAGCATGTTCCAAAATCAAATAATAAATTTTTCAGCGGCCCTTTAACAGAAGCGTATGTGTTGTGTATTCCCTGCCATTCTTTCATGATTGAAAAACAAATTTAAATAGTTTAATAATACACAATTACAATTATGGAAGTGCAAAACTAATGTGATGTGAATAATTCTTTGATTTAGCAAATACATAGTTACTTGGAACAATGGGCTTTCCATTTAAGTAAATGTGATGTTTTTAATTGGATGACCTTAGATAATGTACCGAAGAAGGCAAGAAGTTCAAAAAATTATAAAGTATTTTAGTGAGAAAATGCTTATGAAAAATGGTTTTACTTTTCAACCAAACGGAAGAAAAAGAGAAAGCAAAATAGTAGGAGAGAGGGGGTACCTTCGTCTCTTTTTTTTTTTAAGGCCTATATTTCAGAAGGTAATCAATATATGTATATAAAAACTGATTAGACTGTTACAATACCTCATTATTTAACAATAAAATGTTATACTAAAATTTCTTTAAAAAGTTCCGTTTGTATTATTTTTTTCATGATTAGTAAAAAAAGTCATATCGCTGAATGTGCCCCCATGCCAGGGTAGCTTCGGCATTTGGCGGGGCACTTTCGGCATTCACACTTTAAAGTACCATAAGGTGATAAAAAATCTTTTTTAGACTAGATAAGACATGTTTTGTTACATAACACGTTTTTATTATTTTTGCATTAAAAAATTTAAAAAAAATCATGTTTAAGAGCTTAAAAAAAATGTACTTATTGTCAAATTTTTTTTATAAATTATTTGTTATATATAATGTTTAAAGTGCTGAGATCGACCCTAATATTAATTTTGTGTGGTTACGGGAGGTTTAAGCCAGGTTCGAGGGTCTTGGAAGCTTCAACTCGATTTCGATTTTTAGTACCTGTGAAGCTATATTGAGAATGTGCCCAATGAAAAAAAGACGAGTCCACCCTGGTGTCACTTTTTTTCTTTTTATTTTTTTTAATTCTGATTTCAGTGCTTTATTTTCACATAAAACACTTTTATTTTCAAAATAATTAGTATTAAAGTAACACTAATACAATTTTGTTCGAAATAATGGTATAAATACAGCACAAGCTTCTTACGTTACCGACCTGAATATTCGGGAACGAAGCGCGAAAACCACAGATTACTACCAGAAATCCTACTCTCACACTAGCGCTTAAAAATCACCACTACATTCACAAAAATAAGATAGAGTTTATCCATATTTGGTTACGGGTAGCCAGGTATTCGGTTTTTTTGATATAAGTATTCCATCAGTATTCGTCCAAACTTATATAATTGTAAGAATTTGATTCTTATTTCAGTTAGAATATTTGTGCTGATATTTTGCGTGTACATCAATTATTTTATTTTGTTGCTTTTGTCGCGTGGGAACCGAGTACTCGAAGGTGTCAGTAGTCGATAGCCGTGTCGTGCAATTTATTTGTATCCCCGATGTATGCCGATCAGCTGTAAAGTAGGTGCAGTCAGCTGTAAAGTAAGAGCTATCCGCTGTGTCGAATTCCCAACCCACTGCGAACAAATTTTTTAGGTTTGACAGTTGTTGGTCCGAAATGTAAACAAAGGATTTTTTGTGAATGCAACTCTGTTAGGAATTACAAAAGCAAAATACATTGCGAATCACACGTACGCTATCAGTGTGAGGAATTTTTCCAAAAAAATGGAAATTTTTGTTCCCTGGACGGACAGTTGGATATCTGGTTCATCTGTGGCGAAAACACAAAATCAAATGTAACTTTATCAGCTGTTCAGATAGAGATGGGAAACTTTGTGAGGGATATTTATGCTAGTTATGAGTTAGTTTTTACTAATAAACAGTTACGTCCGGTGACTCCTTCATACCGAAATCGCCTTTGACGAATGTGCCCCAAGGACGAAGGTACCTCCCTCTCCCCTACATCCAGTACTTAAATATATGCCCGGTCATAATGCTAAAGTTGAGTGAATTTTTACACTTATTTCAGCTCAATGGGCTAAGGAAACAAATTCGCTCAACAATTAGCACGGTGGAAAGCATAATTTTACTTTAAATCGATTTCCACACCGTTTTACAATTATATAAAAAGCAAGCCAGAAATTTTAAAATAAGTTTAAACCAATGAAAAATATGACTGAATTTTTAATTTTTATTTTTTATTGAAGAAAGAAATCAAATGTACTTAAGCATTTAATATATTACTACGTTTATACGACACTTCAAATCGGTTTGAGTCAAATCGCATCGACTCAAAACATACCATGTTTATACGACAGCCCCAGTCTATTCGCTTTGACTCGATACGTTTTCGAGCCAGATGTTTATACATTACATATTTGTTAAAGCGAAACGGCTGAAGACGGTTGGAAAACTGTGACATTTGTCAACAATTATTAAACACAGAAATATCTTTTCATTGCACTTTCCACTTTCTTTCGCGTTCTGAAGCTTTCTTTTTTAATTTATTTTTGGCATCTAATGAATATCAGCTTGCCTTTTACTTAAAATGCACAGAGAAGCTGATTTTCAAACAACTGAAAATTTTCACCCGTTTATACGCATTTTCAAATTGACTCGAAAAGTTAAAACTCATTTGAAAACCGCTTTGACTCGATACGTTTAAACTTTTCAAAGCGATTTCAAATTGTGTTTATACTGTTTTGAGTCGATGCGAACTTACTCAACCCGATTTGAAGTGTCGTATAAACGTAGTAACAGTCGTATAAACAAGATTTCAAATCGCTTTGAAAATTTTAAACGTATCGAGTCAAAGCGCTTTCCAAATGAGTTTCAAATTTTTGAGTCGATTTGAAAATGCATATAAACGGGTGAAAATTTTCAAAGTGGTTTGAAAATCTAGTTTTCTGTGCATTTTTATGCAAAAGGCACGCTGATTTTCATTAGATGCCAAAAATAAATTAAAAAAGAAAGCTTCAGAACGCGAAAAAAGTGGAAAGTGCAAAGAAAAGAGATTTATGTGTTAAATAATTTTTGAAAAATGTCAAACTTTTCAAACCGATTCAGTCGATTCGCTTCAAAATTTAATGTATAAACATCTGGCTCGAAAGCGTATCGAGGGGGGCTGTCGTATAAACATGGGCTGTTTCAAGTATTTATTAAAAATGTTTAAAACGATGAAATATAACGGGTAGTCCCTATCCGGTGCAATTGGTCCTGCAAAAGACCAAATGCAAAATATTTTTCGACCTTTTGCATACACAACAACAAAACACATTGGCTTGCTTTTGCATTAAAGTCACAATTTTCCTAGACCAAAATCCATTGCGGTTAGTGGAAAATATTTGATGAAAAATATGAGCATAGTTGCCAGCTTGAAAAGTCGCACATATCGGTGATATAAGCTGCCAACAACGAGTATTAACAGCGATCAGCTGAACATTTTGATTTTTATTTCACTTTTTATTTCAAAAAATGATGTCTTAAATATTTACCCGTAATTTCATTTGCTGTATTTTCAATTAAGAAGTCGCAAAATTTTTGTTTTCCGCTGTTTCGTGTCATTTTATTAAACTCTCAAATAAAACAGCTGTTTGACAAAAGCATTTGCATGGATTTCGCAATCGGTCGTTCCCGATTATAAAAATGCAAATGCAAAATTTTTCTTTTGCTTTTGCATTCGCTCCGGATAAGGAATACCCCTATAGTTTTGTTAACTTTAGGATTGTTTTGTATGTGTATATTTGTGTACGTTGAAATGGTCTAATGCTTTTAATTTTTATAAAATAAATAAATATTTTTATGTAAAAAATATGTAAAAATAAAATTTGTATTACTTTATTAAAAAGTTCAAGTCTAGGAAACTAGTGACTGTATATGCAGATCAATAGCCCAATTCACAATCTTGTGCATTTGAGATTGCGAATTTGTGCAATAGTTGACATTTGCCGTCAATTGTGAGCGGTGTTTTTCGTTTAGTTTCGATCAATTTTTGCAAAACACGAAACACACAGCTGTTTGCTCAAAAGGAAATTTGTTTTGTGCAGGAATTCTGGACTTCAATACAAATTCGAAGTCGAACGAAGCTTTAAAAACAATTATGTAGTGGACTCTTAAAGGGAAGAAGCTGCAATGCACACTCTTTCTCATGTTTTCTTTTTACTATTTTAATTAAATTTAAACATTTCGGTTTGCACTTCTTCTTCTTTTTCTCTCTCGCTCTGAGAGCCGTTTGCAATTCAGTGTTGCAATCGCATAGTAAATATGCTACGGGTCTTAGGTGTTGTATTTTTGGAAAGATTTTGCAATTGCATCTCTATATTTTGTTAGGTAGGTAGGTAGGTAGGTTAAGTGGTCGTCTCGAGGACATCACTTAGGCCAAAAGGCCCATTGTGTTACCACGTTGGGGATTTTCACCTATGCACTTCCCATGTATGGGAGCCACTTTGTGGCTCTGGTATATTTGTCGATGTGTCCTGGTGGCGTTTTTTCCAAGTCTGCCAGACAGCTCAGGAAGTAATGTCCCAGGAATCGGAAGCGCGTTCTTGCTAGCGCTGGGCATTTGCAGAGAAGGTGTTCAACAGATTCCTCGCAGTCTTCGTCTCTGCAGCTTCTGCAGAAGTCGTTGTACAGCAGTCCCAGTCTGTTGGCATGTTGACCAATGAGGCAGTGTCCGGTTATGATTCCTACGACAATCCCTATGGAGGGTTTGCTTAGTAGGATCAATTCACTGGATCTGCTCTGGTTGATCGTAGGCCAGATCTGCCTTGCTGTGTGACATGTCTGTTCGTGGAGCCATCTCGTGTTTGCTCTGTTTATGTGGTTGATTTTTAGCATTAGTTTGCATGTGGAGAGTGGTATCCCAACTTCTTCAGTTATGTTGATTCTATGTAGCTCTGTGCCTGCTCTTGCGAGCTCGTCAGCTATGCAGTTTCCCTCTATGTCTTTGTGCCCAGGCACCCAGCAAAGGTGTACATTGTACTGCGCGGATATCTCGTTTAGAGATGTTCGGCAGTGAAGGGCTGTTTTAGAGCGGGGATGTGCGCTGAGTAGAGCTTGTATTGCAGCCTGGCTGTCGGTGTAAATGGTAATGTCCCTGAGGGAGATCGCATTTGCTTTGAGCCAAGCGGCTGCCTGTCTGATAGCTGCAAGTTCCGCCTGAAAGACGCTGCAGTGGTCCGGTAGTCTATATGACGATCGTAGGTTCAGATTCCTGCAGTATACACCGCTGCCGACTTTGTCGTTCATCTTTGAACCGTCCGTGTAGAAGGTTGCCATATTGCTGGACTCCTCCGGTAGTTCTTGTTTGTCCCAATTATCCCTTGAGGGGATTTTCGCACTAAATAGTGCTTTGGGGAGTGGTTTGGGGATTGTGTAATCAATCTCCGAAAGACGGAATGGTAGTTTATTTACGATTCTGGAATGTCTTATGTCGATCCTGCTCCATGGGTGGATCGCATTGAGTCTTGCTGCCGTACAGCTCGCCACTAGTTCCCCGTAGATGTCTATGGGGAGTAAGTGAAGTAGAGTTTCCAGGGCTTTAGTGGGCGTTGTCCTGATGGCGCCTGAGATCAAAATGGCCGCCATTCTTTGCACCTTGGTTAACAGATTCACGTAGGTGGATTTGCTCAGGGCTGTCCACCATATTGTGACTCCGTACATAAGAATCGGTCTGACGACTGCCGTGTACAGCCAGTGAATGACTGATGGTTTCAGCCCCCAGCTTCTGCTGATAGCTCTTTTGCAGGTATATAGGGCGGTGGTGGCTTTCTGGATGCGATTTTTAATATTGTCCTTCCAGGTTAGCTTCCGGTCTAGGATGATTCCTAGGTATTTTACTTTTTCTGTTAGGTGTAGGTGAGTGCCGTTCAAAGTGGGTGGGCTGAACCTCGGTATCCTATGTTTCTTCGTGAAAAGCATAAGTTCCGTCTTGGCAGCGTTAACACCCAGACCGCACTCCCTTGTCCATGACGATAGTGTTGTAAGAGCGCCTTGTAGGAGGTCTCTGAGAGTATCTGGGTACCTGCCTGATGCTAGTAAGACGATGTCATCTGCATAGGCGATCACATGGCAACTCGAGGTTGCTAGCTTAGTGATGAGGGGGTTTACCGTGAGATTCCAGAGTAGAGGCGATAGGACCCCCCCTTGAGGGGTGCCCCTTGTAACAAACCTGGTGATTTTGGTTTCGCCCAACTCCGTGATTATTTCCCTCCTTTGAAGAAGGTTCTTTATAAGCTGGATTAGCCGACTGTTTAGGTTCAGGTCGGTTAGAGCTGCCATTATGGACTCTGGTTGGATGTTGTTGAAGGCTCCTTCGATATCGAGGAAGGCCGCCAGAGTGTATTCCTTGTGTGAAAGTGATGTTTCTACTCTTTGCACCAGGTCGTGAAGGGCAGTTTCTGTGGACTTGCCCTTAGTGTATGCGTGTTGGAACGCTGATACCCTGTTGGGGTCAATGGTGTGGCGCATGTATGCGTCCAATAATTTCTCTAGTGTTTTTAGGAGAAATGATGTGAGGCTTATAGGTCGAAAGTCCTTTGCCGTAACGTGGCTGCTCTTCCCTCCTTTGGGGATGAAGACTACTTTCGCCCTGTTCCATTGGCGTGCGACATGGGCAAATCTGATGCACGCTTTGTAGATCAGGATGAGCCAAGGGGCTAATTGGGTCCTGGCCTGTTTTATTTCCTCTGGCATTATGCCGTCAGGGCCTGGAGATTTGTTCGATTGTAGGCTGTCAACGGCCCAGTTCAGATTCTCGCCGCTTATCGCAGCGTCGCTGACGTCGGGGCCTGTTGGCATATCAGAGTCCGCACAGTCCATTGGTGTGTTAGAATTGCCTGGGAAGTGTGCGTTAATTAGGAGCTCAAGGGTCTCTGAGCTTGAATTGGTCCACTCGCCGTCAGGTTTCTGTACGAATCCCGTATGCGTTGGACTAGCTGCCAGAACTTTGCGGAGCCGGCTGGTTTCCGAAGCGCTCTCGACATTTCCGCAGTATGTCGACCAGGAAGTACGTTTCGCTTTCCTTAGTGCATTCTTGAAGAGTCGCAGGGTCTCCTTGTAGGATGACCAAGTGCTGTCTCTCTTGGCTTTGTTGAACTGTTTCCTGCACTCACGCCGAAGGTCCGCGATTTCCGCGGTCCACCAGTGCGGTTTAGGTTTGCCTCTTGGGATTACAGTTGGACAGGAAGCGTCTGAGGCCTTGTTGCATGCCTTGGTAATGGTCTCCACCAAATCTTCCAACTGGCCCGTGGATCGGGGTACTGCTGGCTTGAGCGATTTGAGTTGTGAAGAGAGAACTTGATTGTACATATCCCAGTCCATCCTTTTCCTGTTTTTGAAGGGAGGTGGTTTTGGGATTTGTAAATCTACATGAAAGAGAATGTACCTGTGGTCAGAGAGGGAGTGGTCTTTAGACACCCTCCAGCTGCGGATCACGTTTGCATGATCCCCAGTTACTAGAGTGATGTCCAGAACTTCCTTTCTGTTGACCGTTACAAAGGTAGGTTCTTGACCAATATTACTAATATGTAAATCTGTGGAAAGGATATAATCAAATAGTGACTCACCCCTGTCATTAGTATCCGAACTGCCCCACATCGAGTGATGGGCGTTCGCGTCGGCGCCGATAACCAGAGTGGCGCCGGTTCTGCGGGCTTCTTCGGTCGCTTCTTGGACCTCCGGAGCTGGTACCATCGTGTGGTCGTGTGCCATGTAAGCAGAGAGCAGCCAGACCGGGTTGCCCCGGCGCTCTATACAGATGGCGGTGGTGTCGCTGTTGCTATATTTGGACAGAAGAAAGAATTTGATATTTCTGCTGATTAGTATGCAGGATCTGGGTCGACCGTTACCTTGTATATAGATCGCAGTGTGCGATGATGAGCCCAGACCGCAAACCCTGTCTGCCACTGTCCAGGGTTCTTGTATTAGGGCGACGTCCTCCCCCCTTTGGTGTAGGTGGAGGAGTAGAGCGGCCGAAGCCGCTTTAGAGCGGTGCAGGTTGATCTGTACCACCCGTATCATCTTTGTCTTTGGGTTGTGGGACATAGATGACTGTTGTGTCCGCGTCCTCTGGCTCCGAGGCGAGAAGAGCATCTTCGTCATTCTCTCCGGTCTGGCCCCCAAGGAGACTGCCGCTGAGGATTTTGCCGACGGCTGATGTGACCGAGTTCGTTTCGGAGTCTGTGTCCATTTCGGATTCGGACTCCCGCACTTGGTCTGCGGGGATGACGCGGTCGGCTGTTGGCTTTGAGGCTTCCAGCTCGTCCTTCTTATAAATTTTGAGGACAATTGAGCTGAAGCCGTAGCTGACCACGCCCTCTCTTGCGGCCAGTGGCGTCACAGATTCCTCATTGAGGATTACTGTCGCCATCCTGGATTTCCCCTTGGCTTCGCTCACCTTCGCTACCTTCCAATTGCTGGTGGGTAGGTTGGGGTTGCTCAGCTGGAGGAGCTCCAGGATATCTTCCGGCTTTGATGGTTCGGCGGGGATCCAAGCTCTCGACCTGGGCCGAGTTGGGATCTCGCTCTTTGGCACGACCTGTAAGTTGGCTCCTTGCCAGATTTCGCCTACCTCAGCTATTGCCAGCTTCAGCAGGTTTGCAGACCGTTCGTCGGCGCATGCCATGATTTTTACACCATGATGCCAACCGATGTCACGGCATTCGGGTACAGGACCAGGGTTCTTCTGGAGAATGCCCTTGTATACCTTGCATAGGCCAATCTCCACAGATTTCCAGTTGTCTGGAGAGATGTTGCCATCGGCGTTGCTTTTGTCCAGGACCGCCATCACCAGGTGGTCTTTTAGGACATCGCTGAAGGCCTTGGTTGTCGGCCTAGTTGGCTTGGCCCTCTTGGGTGCGTTGTGCGCATCGTCAGAGGATCTCTGCCTTTTTATGGCGGCGGTCTTGCGTTCAACGTCCTCCGCCAAGGTTTTCTTCGCCCAGATCAGCGATTCGGTCTCTTTTGCCGTGCGCTCTTTTTCCGGGATTGCCGAGATTTTTCCGACAAGCTTGGCAGCTGCCCTCCTATCCCGGAAGGCCCTGACAGACGGCTTCACCTTTGCGGGAGGCCTCGTGGTACCTGGCCGTTAGGTGACGGCTTGGGGGGTCGGGGGGGCTGCCGTCGCTGCCGAAGTTGAGGCTGTATCGACAGGTTGGGTGGGCCTGACAGAGTGCGTACCTACGAGAGGAGTTGGCGCAGACTGTTTAGGCTGTTTTGGCGGTCCCTTGAAGGGTGCGCTTCTGTGAGCCGCGCCGTGCCGTATAAGCGGCGGCTTGATTTTAGGCTCCACTGGGTTGGTGCCTTGCGAGCCCTTGCTACTGCAGGAGTCGCGGATGTTGTTTGGGCAAAGTTTAGCGCCGTGCCCAGCGGCGGATGGCCTCTTGTCCGAGGCAGGGTTTTTAGAACTCATACATCTGGTTCGTACCGGTCACCTACTGACCTGTGAGGGGTTTCGGTGACCGAAAGCATAGGGAAGGGGAAGGGAATGTCACCCATGGCAGAGCCCCCTACCATGGGAAGTCCAAAGTTACTGTCGGGGGTGGACCGGTACCCGACAGGCGCCGTTGAAATACAGTCAGTATACCCCTCGACTGCAAACTAACCCTGGGCACGGTGACGCGTGACACCCGGGCTTGAGGGGTGGTAGATCTTAGTTTGTACTCGTCGACTGCCCGTCTGACAAGGTAGAACCTGCCAGGCACGGCCAAGTCGGGCTTTAGCCGTGCCAGTCAGCATGGCCTAGTCGAGTCATAGTAGCTAAGCCCTCGCACCGCGTCAAGGTGCCTACCATGCAAGGGAACTATTTTGTTAGTGTAGAGTAAAAATTTACTACAAAATTTGCAATTGCAAAAATACAAGACCATTTGCACAAGATTGTTAGTTGGGCTATTATGTTTTCTTGTGATTGCATGCGGTGAAAAAAATATTTTGACTGCACATTTGCAGGGTAATTTGCACCAGATATTATAATAGTATACCCTTATTATTAAAGTATCCTATTTCTTTTACTTGAGGTATTGTATGAAAGTAAGCTGGTTGAATCTATTAGAATTAGTATTTTTATCTACTTTGGAAATTCATTGCTATATTGCTCACATGTTTATACAGTTGAACCTCGATTATCCGGGTTGCTCGGGACTGGGCTCATCCCGGATAATCGAAAATCCCGGTTAAAAGAGGTTGCATCTAAACATTAATAAATTTAATTTTTATTATTTATTTTCAAAAATAGCATGTGAATTTACATACAATAAACATACTATCGACGTAGTCGAGGGGGTTTGGCGCATGTGACGTCAAACGAAATATATAAATTGTGCGGTTCGTTGCCGGCGTTGGAAAGACGGAATAAAAAAGATAAAAAGCAAGCGAATTAGCGAAAAATAAGAGCCTGAGATTCAATGGTTCGTTATAAGACGTATATAAATATTTATTAAATAATAAAATGTGCAATAGCCCAATGGCGGAAAATTAAATATACGTACAAATGGACTCCTCATATGGAGGAGATGGCAGAAAAAGATACGAAAAAAATAAACTATGCCCTCATATGGAGGAGCAGCGAAACGTTGGCTTACCTGGTTCGCTGGAGTGGTAAATCGCAAGTGTCCGAGCGCAGCTTACCGCCACCGGCTTGCAGCACTCGGGCCCAGGCGACACTTAGCAGCAAGTTGCCACCTCGCTCCAGCCGAACCGGTACAAATGGCACTAGGGGCGTTCGGCCTAAACACATACGATGCATAAAAATATCTTATTGTTTGTCATAAAATACATTTATTTAAAGAAGTCTTTTAAGGTAGTCTGTCTTTTCTCTTTAGTTTTCGATTGTTCTTCGAGTAAATGAGTTTGTATGCGATACACTTGCATTTTGTCTGGCTCTGAAATACTTGGACAGTCGTAATTTTCTAAGAACCCTAACAAAATATTACTAGCCTCTATTGCTTGAGCCAATGTGGGTGTTTCTTCAATATTTTCTTCATCTGATTTTTCATCTGAGTCAAGCGTATCTTCTTGGTTTTGATGAACCATGTTTACGATTTCGTCTTCAGATATAATAGCAAACGGTTCGACATCACTGTCGCACTCCATCCACTTTGCGATAGCATCAGTCGTACATCCAGGTGGTATTAAAATATCGGACTTCACAAACAGAATAAATAAAAATGAAATTTGATATGCAGCACATTACATAAATATAAAAAGGGGAATCCCCTTTTAATACTAGTAAAAATGTACATTCATACATATGTGCTTTACGGATAATAGAGGTAAATCACGGTTAGTAGAGGTAAAAAAGCAATCACTCAGCATCCCGGTTAACAGATGTTCCCGGTTAATCGAGGCCCGGATAATCGAGGTTCAACTGTAGTTTGGTTCATTTCGCCTTACTATATATGTATGTATATTTTATTTCAGCATCTGAATACGGCTACTCTCGACAATCCGAAAAATTAGGTTAGCGAAATGCAATAGGGCGTAACAACAGTTTGAATGGAACATCCTATAAGGTGCATACGCTACTGCCCAGTTCTGCTGTACGAGCTCGCATATGTACTCAAAAAGCGTGGTAAACGCTGAATAAAATGCCACTATTGTTAAACATGGACAAAAAGCAGCACCGCCTAAACGTCTCGGAAGACCTGACTAGTGAAGAGTTAAAAAAATCCATCCAGAACTTCGAAAAAAGCTTGGTGAACATTTCAAATCTACATGCAGCACCTGCTGGATATCTAAAGGAACTCAATTCATCGCATGGAGTTGGAATAAATACCAGAATAGATAATGTTCCCACTGAGCAACTAGCAATGAACTTGGAGCATCGGGATATTGTTATAATCGACAAGACAGACATTCGGAAGTCGATAAAGTATGAAACAAGTGTAGTTGTGGTTGAAAAACAAATGCAGCAAGATGTGGATCTAGCGGATTTACTTGGAAATAACTGGCCTCATAAAGCCGGCGATACGGCTACCATATTAAATAAATCTTCACTTCAACAACCACAGAAGCTTCTGCCACTTACTGCTGTTGACAACAACCGCAGTATAAGTGGTCCGTCTCAAATGAACACAACCCATCGTAAGTCTCCGAATTCCCAATATTATTTTCTAACAGTTCATGAGCAGAATCGGGCCCATTAGCATAAGACACGAAAAACTTGTAACGACATTCATTCTGTAGCATCTATACCCGTAGAAGAACGCGGAAATGCAGCTGTTGCAGTAGACGTTATTGAAAAAGGCAATATTTTGTAGTATAGAGTAAAGCCTTCTTTAAGTAACTTTAATGCCCGTATAACACCGCTTCCGATTTTTGTCGCCGACACGCTTTCTACTGTCGTCAACAGTGTTGCCGACTGTCGGCAGCACTTTTCGGAAACATAAGGGGTATTCCTTATCCGGAGCGAATGCGAAAGCAAAAGCAAAATTTTGCATTTGCATTTTTATAATCGGGAACGACCGATTGCGAAATCCATGCAAATGCTTTTGTCAAACAGCTGTTTTATTTGAGAGTTTAATAAAATGACACGAAACAGCGGAAAACAACAATTTTGCGACTTCTTAATTGAAAATGCAGCAAATGAAATCACGGGTAAATATTTAAGACACCATTTTATGAAATAAAAAGTGAAATTAAAATCAAAATGATCAGCTGGTCGCTGTTAATACTCGTTGTTGGCAAAGATGTTAGAAGGAGAAGATCAAAGATGTTAGAAGGAGAAGATATTGCAAACCGTTCCAGTGCTAAAAATGCGTGACTTTAGAACAGAGAAACTAGTAGAAAACCTGCTAATTTTTCTCGAGCAATTCCGGCCATTATGCTGCCGTTTGTTTGGCGGATATTGAGTAAATTCGAGAACCGGTTTGTTCGGCTCATGCTAGCTTGAGTTTCTTTCGCATTCCGAATGCAGTCGGATACGAGAGTATCGCTGCTGATGTCAAGCAGAACCGGAAAGGGCGGTGTTACGCAGAGGATCAAAAAAGTCATGACCAATGTATTTTTATGCTCTTTCCTCTCATGATTTCACTATTTGCCCAAACTATGTTACGTAGACGGTCTTGTGATCTCTTACTTTCTTGATACTATTTCTGCGAGACTTTTTTTATTTTTATTTTATTATATTTTTATTTTATTATATTTTATTTTTCACATCAGCAATAGTTAGGCCAATCACGTATCTTCCAATGAACTCAAAATTACGTTGAATGCCTTTTCCCTCTTATCCCTGTCCTGTACAAGTTTTGGGAAATTGCTTTGGTGTGAGTGCTGTGAAATTAGACTAGCATTTCTTAATTTCTTGATACTACTTTGCCGTTTTGTTGAATTTTCGTTTTGCCGTCGCACAGTGGAGTTTTTGACCCGGATTTCGTGGATTAATTAATAAAGTGAAATGCAGATATCTCAATAGTATTTGGTATCAGGTAAAAGTAGACAAATTTAGCTGCATCGTCACAGCACTCTTTTCAAAATGCATATTTATTCACTGTTTCTCCTTATATTAAGGGTATTCATTTAAGCAGATAAATCTGCACATTGCTCAAATTTATCCGTTTATCAAGTGAGTTAAATGAACGCACTTGAAAAAGTGTTTGTGCAAATGGTGTTTATCTATCAGCTGTTTGGCTGTCAAAAACAAAAAACAAAAATGCCGAGAATCAGTGAAAAAGTAAAGTTTTTTAAACTTTGGGAAGAAATCTTAAAATATGATTTATTAATGTTGGAGCTGTTTGGAAAAAATTACGGTAACCCCTTTGCGTATATTTTGATTGTTCAATACTTAACTTTTATCATAATTTTATAGAAATCCAACATAAAAAAGAGGAGGAAGTTTTCGAAGAAGTTGCCCTAGCAATGGTAGCATCTGAATGCTTCAGATATGGATGCCCGTTTGTTCACCATTCCGTGCCAAAATCGCTAAAATTCTTTAAAAATGTTTTGCCAAATTTGGATGAAAACAGGTTTCGACAGTTTGTCCGAACCAGCCGTGCAGCGTTTGACGTTATTGTCGACCTGATAAAAGATGACGAAGTTTTCAATGGTCCGCGCTCGTGCAAGCAATTTCCCATACAAATGCAACTTGCAATTGTGCTATACCGGCTGGGTTCCAGTGGAAAATGAGCGACAATTACTAAAATTGCAAGTTTGTTTGGTATTAGTGATGGTGGTGCCATACAGGTGAGATTGCAGTGTTAATATTATCCTTTGCATGTGTTTAATGGGATATATTTCATAGATCATGACCAACAGAGTGTTCCATTCCATTTTGAAACTAAAAACGAAATTTTTGTATTGGCCGGATGCAGCAGAACGCAAAGCTCTAGTTGCTGAAACATTTCATGAAATACCCCATTGTGTTGGTTACGTTGACGGAACGGAAATAAAATTAGCCGAAAAACCTTTCGAAGATCCCGAAGCATATTTTTCTCGGAAACATGTGTATGCAATGAAAGCTCAAGCAGTGTGCGACCACAAACTTCGTATTCGCCATTTAGTCCTGGGATACCCAGGAAGTGTGCACGATGCTAGAATATATAACAACTGCGATTTGTCCACAAAATCTTTGGAGATGTTCACAGGAGCAGAGTGGTTAGCAGGCGACAGTGCCTACAAATTGACAAGTACTCTTATAACACCTTTTAGAACAAACTCAACAGAAGGCACTGTGCAACAACGAAATTCTTTCAACAGAACTTTCAGCCAATATCGAATCAGAATTGAACATTGCTTCAGTAGTTTAAAGGAGTTGAAAATTCAAATTAAAAATGATAATTCTGTAAAGTTAGCTTGTCGTTGGATACTTGTTTGCGGAATATTGCACAATATTCTAATTATGCAAAATGACGATAATTTTCAGGTAACAGAAAATTATGTCATTGAAAAAGTCGAACCTGAAAATCAAAATTTCGCAACCAACGAAGGCGAAGCCAATGACCGTGCACTACTATAAATGATATTACAGACAGACCCATAGTATTAACATATTTCATTTATTAATAAAAATAAGAACTAAACGAAAGCAAAAATAAACATTTTCTTATTGAGATCATTAGTTATATAAGTCACATCAAACTGAAAAAGGAAACCTGCAAGCTCAAGCTAAATTTGTTTATATATTAAATCAATTTCATACTTCTTAATTCTCTCTTCACTTTCCAATCTAAGTTTCTCGACTTCCAATTTGCTTTCCTTTTCCATTTCTAATTCCATTTTTTTCAGCTCCACTTGATTTTTTTCTTTTTCTTTTTCCAATTCTAACTTTTGTTCTTCTAATTTAAGCTTTTTTTCTTGGACGGAAATGAAATTCTCAAATAAGCTTGAGCTTGCAGGTTTCTTTTTTGGTTGATTTCTCTTAAAACCAGTAAAACATAAAGCACTTTGCGGTGTAGAAGGCTCGGGGGTGCTGGTCCGACAGTTGGATGAGAGCTCAGGATCACTGCAAAGTGTAACTTCCGGCTCAAAAGCCCTGCGCCAGTATTTGCCTTCCAAGCAGCGGCAGCAATGAAAGAAGTTTTTAAATGCCTCATTTTACATTTAAGCGAGATCCAGCCAATTGCTTGTATTGTCGGCGCCTTTGACTGGATTTTCTTGTAAAATGCTTGTGCAGTAGGTTTCTGAAAGTTATAAAAGGATCAGTATGTTTTTTTATTGCTTTTAATGAGGTTTTTACCTCAAACAATTCCGGATCTTCTTTGACCGCGTCGGAAACAGCTTGTATTAATTCAAGCACCTCCAAATCTTTCCAGCGGTGCGTTGGATTCAATCTTTTCCTCTTTATCTTTTTTTGCATTTCCTGAAATTAAAAAGTAAGTTAAAATATCACATTTGCTATATATCGTACTTACCTCTTCCATTGTGCAATTCGAATCAAATTAAATTTTCGCCGCCAAACACATCAGCTGATCAGATGACAGCTAAGCAGGGTTGTATTCGTTGCCGTCTAAGTTTACAAACATCGTTTGCACAGCGAAATCATTGGGCAAATTTATCACATTTGTGCAAATGAGCTTTCATACAAAATTTGACAGTTCGTTTATCAGGTGACAAATTTGTCACATTATCAGGCACTTACGCGTTTAAATGAATACCCCTATTATCTTTGGAGAAGATATTGCAACCCGTTCCAGTGCTAAAAATGCGTGACTTTAGAACAGAAAAACTAGTAGAAAACCTGCTCATTTTTCTCGAGCAATTCCAGCCATTATGCTGCCGTTTGTGTGGCGGATATTGAGTAAATTCGAGAACCGGTTTGTTCGGCGCATGCTAGCTTGAGTTTCTTTCGCATTCATTTCTTGATACTTTGCCGTTTTGTTGAATTTTCGATTTGCCGTCGCACAGTGGAGTTTTTGACCCGGATTTCGTGGATTAATTAAAAAAGTGAAATGCATATATCTCAATAGTACTGTCAATTCTCTTTTTATGCTGTGGATGCGTTCCACAACTAACCGCACAAAAGGAAATCGCATAAAAAATACACTAATGTATGGTAAAAATAGGGATGTGTTCCATTGTTTTCAAAAAGCGCATAAAACTAAAAAATCGCAAAGAAATAGACATAAAGTACATTGCATAAATAGGGATACGTTCCAAAATTTTTTAAAAGCTCTTAAGACCAAAAAGTCGCAAAGAAAAGTTGACTCAGAAAAAATGTGGATATATGTTCTGTAAAACATTGTTACCCATAAGTTCCTTTTGGAAGAGAAAACACCAACACATGCAAACATTGTTATGATAAAAAGAAAAACCAATTGTGTTCAATATGTACACTATAAAAACAAATGAATTGTATGTTATATGTTATGAAAACCCCAACTTAATAACTCAAAATGCATTTTGGCTAAGCGCCAGTGAGCAACACCGTTTCCTTTCGTATAAACCCCACCTTTTCTATTTTCCAATTTTTATTCCATCCTCCTTTCAATCCACTTCCATTCCGCTCCTTTCCATTTGTCACTTTTCTTGTTCTTCCTCTCTCACGCTCAAATGAGCAACTAATCATCTATCAACTTCGATCAACCTACAAGTGACCGCGACGGACGTTTTTTCGGCTCGATTCCCTTTTCGAAGCTTTGTTTTGAACTTTTAAATTCAATAAACGCGCAAATCCGCGCATATAAACATAAAAAATTCCTCTTTTTATAAAAGAAGTCTGCAACGACCCAAATTTAATAAACTTAAGTCGATTTAGACTTAAACATTGGTCCTTCGAGGCCTAACTCGAATCGGCGCGTGTGATTTTACTTTCTAACTTTACTAATTAAAAGACTTTGAGCAGCAAAGCAAAATTGACAATTTTTTTCACAAGAAAACTCCAAACTAAAGTGAAGTTAGACTGCTAAGTGCAAAAAAAAAAAAAACAAAAAATTTAAATCAAAGATTTGTGTTGTGCCAGAAAAGTGCTCAAATATAAGTACTGAGCGCCAAACAAACAACAAACAAACAACAACTCAGTGCTATGCTTACAACCAAGCAGCAGCAGCATAATCATCAGAAGCAGCCTCATCTGGAGCAACAGAAGCAGCTATATTTATATTCTGGACAAACTAAATATCAACCCCCAAATAAAAGCCCCTTTGTCCCTATGTAAAAGGGCAAGCCGTAAGTAGAGTTTTCAATTCTTACTTATATTGGCCGGCAACAGCCCGTTACCAAGGTATCACCCCATATATCCACTTCTAAAGGGGATATATACCTGTTATATGGTCATTGGCTCTGCACAAATTTTTGTGCCAATATACAAATCTCTTTTGTACATAGCACGTACCCATTGTCCCATCTCTCACTTTCATATTGCAATTCCTTCTGCACTTCTCACGTACTTCTCACTGCAATCTCATTTGCATATTCCAACATACAGTCCACTACTCGTGTGCTCTCACACACACACACAAGCGCTCTCGTCGCTCTTGCTTTGCTTATTTTGACAGCAAGAGCAGGTCACTTTGGGAACGATACCCTACGGCCGGCATATACGATTCCTACGTTTGCCATTCAAAGTGCCAATAAAAATAAATTTTTCAAATATTTCAAAGTATATTTATTCCTTATATTTATACCCTTATTATAAATTCCCTATTTATATTTTTTATTCAATATATATACAAAGTGAAGCCCTGCATCTCTGCAAAGACTTTGATATATATATATATATACATATATACATACATCCAAACACAACAAAAATAAAAATTTTTTACTCTAAAAAATTAATTATCTGCTACCCCTAGCAGGTAAGTTGTGATAAAGATTCCTGTATTACACGGAAAATACAAACTTCCCCTAAAACGCTATCTCTAGCGGAGTAAAATTGTATAAGTTTATTGTATAAATTGCAATAAGTTGCAATTGGTTTCAATAATTTCGGCAATTAATTTCAATAATCATTTTAATTGAAAGTGTATAAAATTTTTACGCGACCCCAGCGTAAGAAACAAAGCAATATTTCACGCTACCCCCAGCGTGAAATAAATTTTACCCATCCACATGAAACATTCAAGCTCGTCCAGCGTGAAATAAATTTCACACCTTTCAACAGGCAATTTCCTATATTGCAATAAATTATTTCACGCTAACCCCTAGCGTGAAAGAAATAAATTTCAGTCTTCCACAAGAAATATTCAGAAGTAAAATAAATTATTTCTACGCTACTCTGAGCGTAAAAAGAAAAATACGAAATATTTCACGCTAACTCCTAGCATAAAATAAATTGCATTACCGTGTAGTTTTTTTTATAAAATTTGTATTGCTTTTCCCAAATAAAAATCTCACTATTTCGGCAGATAAGTTTTTTAATCATACGCTTTCTCAAGCGAGCAAAATTTTTTATCATACGCTACCTCCAGCGGAAAAAAATAAATATCGCTTCCTCTAGCGACACTTCAGACGATTTATCGAATTTCATTCGTAAAATGTCTCAGATCCCCAACATGACAAACGAGGCGATCCTTACAGCCTCCACTGCGAATTATTCCACTACCGGAATCTTCGACGGAGATCTTGCGGATTGGGCTTCTTTCCGTGACATGTTCACGGAAAAGCACATTAAAAATCCGAAGCTATCCCCTGCTCAAAAGCTCTACTACCTTCGGTGGGGCACCCAAGGCAAAGCCGGAGCAATTGTGAAACGATACTCGCTCATCAACGAAAACTTTGCTCCCGCGTGGGAAGCCCTTAGAGCACGCTTCGAAAATAAGCAAAACGCGGCCGAAGAGAATCTCAAAATCTCTCTGGAAATTCCTGCTATTTCCACAATAAGTAGAGAGGCGTTTCCCAAAGCCTCCACTATTGGAGTAAATTCACTCCCGAATTTCTCCACTCAGAACTGGGACCCCAACCCAGTTTGTGTCTGCTCGTCAGAAATCCCTAAGACGAGCAGACACGGGGGCATAGAATATCCAAATTCGATTCGCCCTAAACCCCAACAAAATTCACCTCTGAATTCTGGCCCAAATTTAGCAGGAAAAACCGGAAATCTTCCAAGCGCCGACCTTTGCAATTTTGTTGCCCCGGCAGGATGGCTATCGCCAAAATGGGCTAATAGAAAAATGTCCAGCGTCTCTTGGGTTATATCTCAGAAGAGAAGAATCCATTCCGCGATCTCTTAATTCAATTTCGAATCCGATCTCCTAATGACATTTTGCACAAAGTTTCAATCAATCCCCATTGATGACCTTAGAAAATCCCTTTTGTTGGTCAAGCTTGAAACTCTCAATGATAATTGGGTTCGACTTGTCAGCGCTCACAAAGACGTCTTCTCCCGTGACGACAGTGAGTTGCCTGAAGATTCAAAGGAGTCGATGCGTCAGAAATTTTATCTCTGCTCTGAGAATTTCATGACATGCAAAGCCCAGATTCTCGATCTCCTCGAGAAAAGGCCTCCTCAAAGTGCAAAACATCAAAAGCCTGTGACGCTGCAAGAGAAAACAGCAGTTCGAGAACCTCAATGTTCTTCGAATACCCATCCCCGGGTTCCGCCTGCCGACTCCGAAATCTTCTACGGAGATGATGAGGAGTGGCCGTCTTTCCGTGACATGTTCACGGAAAAGTACGTGAACCACCCAAAACTGACTCCCGCTCAGAAGCTGTACCACCTCCGGTACAAAACCCAAGGTAAGGCGGGTGCTATCGTCAAGCCGTTTCCATTGGTAGACGAAAATTTCTCTCTCGCCTGGGAAGCGCTTAAGGCGCAGTACGAGGATGAACTAATCGCAGTCGACGACAAAATCAGAACTCCTCTGACTATCTCCGCTGTGACCACAGTAAGTAGTGAGGCGTTTCCCAAAGCCTCCACTACTGAAAATAACGTTCTGACCCCTCAGAATATTTCGACTCAAAACTGGGATCGCAACCCAGTGTGTTGCTGCTCGTCAAAACTCCTTCAGACGAGCGGATACGAGGGCATAGAAAATCCCTTTTCGATTCGCCCTCATAAATCCCTACCAAATTCACTCCTCAATTTGGACAAAAATTCATTGGAGTACAATGTTGCGGAGCAACAACTTCTGCCATCAGGGGACAACCTCTTTGTCCCGGCAGGATGGCTATCGCCAAAATGGAATAGTGCTCCGCGGTGGGTCAACTCCGCACCCAACCGCTCAATTCCAGAAAAAGGCTGCCTCGTTAACTCTCAAACTCCACGTTTCAATCAGAGGACCGACAACTTCCGACGGTTCTCTTCCTTTTCTCGAGCTGCACGGCTTCTAACCCCCCCTGAAGCCTGGCCGAAACGCACTCTCTGTGCCACTCCACTTCCGGAAAAAAGGAAACACAAAGTTCTTCATCCCCTTGAAGAACAGACCATCATCTCCATGCGTCCATCATTTTCCCGAGGTAGTAACTGGTGTGCTCCCCCTGAGCCTCAAATCCCCATTTCCGATGATGTCCTAGCCCTCACTGCAACGCAACGGGCAGCTGGAATCCTTTGGAAGGCTGAAGGGCGTGCGCGATGGCTCATCCAAAACTTTTCCGCTCATCGTGTTGGCCCGAGCAATATCAGCCGACGACGCGTGGTCCCAACTGCGCAGCTTGCTGCACTCTTCCATCGTAGGACACTCACAGTTAAGTCCCTAAGGCGCCAAGTGTGCTCACACCCAGGAGTCGGGATACGGCTTTCACAGCTTCGCGGGCGGCGAGCTCACCGACTGCTCCTGAACTTGACGCTTTGGAGCAGTTCCAGCAGTCGCTGCATCACCCCTCCAACCCAACAGGATTATATGTTGCAGTCCTGCAAGGCGGCCAGAATGGCTAAGCGCCAGTGAGCAACACCGTTCCCTTTCGTATAAACCCCACCTTTTCTATTTTCCAATTTTTATTCCATCCTCCTTTCAATCCACTTCCATTCCGCTCCTTTCCATTTGTCACTTTTCTTGTTCTTCCTCTCTCACGCTCAAATGAGCAACTAATCATCTATCAACTTCGATCAACCTACAAGTGACCGCGACGGACGTTTTTTCGGCTCGATTCCCTTTTCGAAGCTTTGTTTTGAACTTTTAAATTCAATAAACGCGCAAATCCGCGCATATAAACATAAAAAATCCCTCTTTTTATAAAAGAAGTCTGCAACGACTCAAATTTAATAAACTTAAGTCGATTTAGACTTAAACACATTTAAATCTCTCATGATCCTTCCAATAAATTATCAAAATCAATTTCCCAGTCAAAAAAATCAATTTCCCACTTTTTTTCTGAAGATAGGTTCTTCATTTTGCAAAGTTGGCATAATTTAAATTTCAAACTTAATAAGCAAAAATTTTTTCAAGTGCTTCTCATTCCACAGCTGCACACTTTTTCCATCGAAATCATCCGCAAGACAACAACAGAATCTGCGTTGAAGATAACTGTCGCAAAATTGTAACAACAAAGCTTAAGAAAGTGTTGTTGCTTTGCGCTAGGGCACCTCTGGCATACAAAATTCAAAGGAAAAAAACGCATAACTTCGAAATAATGAAAAAAAATCGCATTAAACTCGTATGGAAAAACCGCATAACTTCGAAATCGCATAAAAAAAAATCGCATAAAAAGAGAATTAACAGTATTTGGTATCAGGTAAAAGTAGATAAAACTGTGCATCGCTGGCTGACAATTTCTGATCTATGTTTAGCGGTATCGCCACAGCACTCTTTTCAAAATGCATATTTATTCACTGTTTCGCTGTGTCGAGCGCGCGTTGCACATTTCGCAGTTTTTTTAAATTTGACTTTAAATAAAATTCGTTTGAGAAGCCGTACTTTTATTATGGAACCTTCATCTTCAAAAAAAATACTCAACATTCAATATTCTAGTTCAGGTGAATTGATCACCATTTTCAGTGGTCAATACCCCACTGTGCGACGGCAAAACGAACATTCAACAAAACGGCAAAGTATCAAGAAATGAAGAAATGCTAGTCTAATTTCACAGCACTTACACCAAAGCAATTTTCCAAAACCTGTTTTTCCGGTTCTGCTTGACATCAGCAGCGATACTCTCGTATCCGACTGCATTCGGAATGCGAAAGAAACTCAAGCGAGCATGCGCCGAACAAACCGGTTCTCGAATTTACTCAATATCCGCCAAACAAACGGCAGCATAATGGCCGGAATTGCTCGAGAAAAATGAGCAGGTTTTCTACTAGTTTTTCTGTTATAAAGTCACGCATTTTTAGCACTGGAACGGGTTGCAATATCTTCTCCTTCTAACATCTTTATAGTCCCATTAGTTATGATTTAGGAATAACCAGAGATATTTAATAATAGAGATACGCCAGACATGCTTGGAGCTTTTTCGCCACGCAGAAATTGGCAATTTTGGTCCTATAAAGCGCTGATCAGTCACCGCGTATCTTTTGTGAGCGGAATTAATCGCAACGGCAAAATTCGGGCCGTTCAGTGAAAATCGTATCGCAGCTGTGGCTCTTTTGCAGGTTTCTGTCTTGGTTATTGCTGCCGTGCTGCCATATAGTTTCGTGCACAAAGTAAGCACGCTGTTCATTTTGCTTTTGAGGTTAAATTTTACATTCTTTATAAAATTTATGACACAGAATTATCTAAATTTTTAGATATATTTATTGTGGTCTACTTTTAAGAATTTATTATAGCAATAATAATCCGGTTTTAGTTCTAAATTAAAATCGAAGAGCAGTGGCAGCACTGTTTTTAGTACAAAGCAATGTCATTCTCTCATCCTCTCTGAGCATCAGAGCAGACGTAAACGTGTGAGAAAAACCAATTTGGATTATAATTTCTGCGTTACGCGCCGATTAAATACGCAATGAGCGAACGCATGTATGAGCTCGGCTAGGGTAGGTTTTGTCTGCGCTCCGATTAAATACGATACGCGGTGACTGATCAGCGCTTAATACGTCACGTATTATACGTGTGAGCCTGCATGTATGCGTAAGCAAGAGCTTTAAATGACTGATGGTTTAAGCCCCCAGCTTCTGCTGATAGCTCATTTGAAGGTATATAGGGCGGTGGTGGCTTTCTGGATGCGATTTTTAATATTGTCCTTCCAGGTTAGCTTTCGGTCTAGGATGATTCCTAGGTATTTTACTTTTTCTGTTAGGTGTAGGTGAGTGCCGTTCAAAGTGGGTGGGCTGAACCTCGGTATCCTATGTTTCTTCGTGAAAAGCATAAGTTCCGTCTTGGCAGCGTTAACACCCAGACCGCACTCCCTTGTCCATGACGATAGTGTTGTAAGAGCGCCTTGTAGGAGGTCTCTGAGAGTATCTGGGTACGTGCCTGATGCTAGTAAGACGATGTCATCTGCATAGGCGATCACATGGCAACTCGATGTTGCTAGCTTAGTGATGAGGGGGTTTACCGTGAGATTCCAGAGTAGAGGCGATAGGACCCCCCTTGAGGGGTGCCCCCCTTGTAACAAACCTGGTGATTTTGGTTTCGCCCAACTCCGTGATTATTTCCCTCCTTTGAAGAAGGTTCTTTATAAGCTGGATTAGCCGACTGTTTAGGTTCAGGTCGGTTAGAGCTGCAATTGTGGACTCTGGTTGGATGTTGTTGAAGGCTCCTTCGATATCGAGGAAGGCCGCCAGAGTGTATTCCTTGTGTGAAAGTGATGTTTCTACTCTTTGCACCAGGTCGGGAAGGGCAGTTTCTGTGGACTTGCCCTTAGTGTATGCGTGTTGGAACGCTGATACCCTGTTGGGGTCAATGGTGTGGCGCATGTATGCGTCCAATAATTTCTCTAGTGTTTTTAGGAGAAATGATGTGAGGCTTATAGGTCGGAAGTCCTTTGCCGTAACGTGGCTGCTCTTCCCTCCTTTGGGGATGAAGACTACTTTCGCCCTGTTCCATTGGCGTGGGACATGGGCAAATCTGATGCACGCATTGTAGATCAGGATGAGCCAAGGGGCTAATTGGGTCCTGGCCTGTTTTATTTCCTCTGGCATTATGCCGTCAGGACCTGGAGATTTGTTCGATTGTAGTCTGTCAACGGCCCAGTTCAGATTCTCGCCGCTTATCGCAGCGTCGCTGACGTCGGGGCCTGTTGGCATATCAGAGTCCGCACAGTCCATTGGTGTGTTAGAATTGCCTGGGAAGTGAGCTCAAGGGTCTCTGAGCTTGAATTGGTCCACTCGCCGTCAGGTTTCTGTACGAATCCCGTATGCGTTGGACTAGCTGCCAGAACTTTGCGGAGCCGGCTGGTTTCCGAAACGCCCTCGACATTTCCGCAGTATGTCGACCAGGAAGTGCGTTTCGCTTTCCTTAGTGCATTCTTGAAGAGTCGCAGGGTCTCCTTGAAGGATGACCAAGTGCTGTCTCTCTTGGCTTTGTTGAACTGTTTCCTGCACTCACGCCGAAGATCCGCGATTTCCGCGGTCCACCAGTGCGGTTTAGGTTTGCCTCTTGGGATTACCGTTGGACAGGAAGCGTCTGAGGCCTTGTTGCATGCCTTGGTAATGGTCTCCACCAAATCTTCCAACTGGCCCGTGGATCGGGGTACTGCTGGCTTGAGCGATTTGAGTTGTGAAGAGAGAACTTGATTGTACCTATCCCAGTCCATCCTTTTCCTGTTTTTGAAGGGAGGTGGTTTTGGGATTTGTAAATCTACATGAAAGAGAATGTACCTGTGGTCAGAGAGGGAGTGGTCTTTAGACACCCTCCAGCTGCGGACCACGTTTGCATGATCCCCAGTTACTAGAGTGATGTCCAGAACTTCCTTTCTGTTGACCGTTACAAAGGTAGGTTCTTGACCAATATTACTAATATGTAAATCTGTGGAAAGGATATAATCAAATAGTGACTCACCCCTATCATTAGTATCCGAACTGCCCCACATCGAGTGATGGGCGTTCGCGTCGGCGCCGATAACCAGAGTGGCGCCGGTTCTGCGGGCTTCTTCGGTCGCTTCTTGGACCTCCGGAGCTGGTACCATCGTGTGGTCGTGTGCCATGTAAGCAGAGAGCAGCCAGACCGGGTTGCCCCGGCGCTCTATACAGATGGCGGTGGTGTCGCTGTTGCTATATTTGGACAGAAGAAAGAATTTGATATTTCTGCTGATTAGTATACAAGATCTGGGACGACCATTACCTTGTATATAGATCGCAGTGTGCGAGGATGAGCCCAGACCGCAAACCCTGTCTGCCACTGTTCAGGGTTCTTGTATTAGGGCGACGCCCTCCCCCCTTTGGTGTAGGAGTAGAGCGGCCGAAGCCGCTTTAGAGCGGTGCAGGTTGATCTGTACCACCCGTATCATCTTTGTCTTCGGGTTGTGGGACATAGATGACTGTTGTGTCCGCGTCCTCGGGCTCCGAGGCGAGAAGAGCATCTTCGTCATTCTCTCCGGTCTGGCCCCCAAGGAGACTGCCGCTGAGGATTTTGCCGACGGCTGATGTGACCGAGTTCATTTCGGAGTCTGTGTCCATTTCGGATTCGGACTCCCGCACTTGGTCTGCGGGGGTGACGCGGTCGGCTGTTGGCTTTGAGGCTTCCAGCTCGTCCTTCTTATAAATTTTGAGGACTATTGAGCTGAAGCCGTAGCTGACCACGCCCTCTCTTGCGGCCAGTGGCGTCACAGATTCCTCATTGAGGATCACTGTCGCCAACCTGGATTTCCCCTTGGCTTCGCTCACCTTCGCTACCTTCCAATTGCTGGTGGGTAGGTTGGGGTTGCTCAGCTGGAGGAGCTCCAGGATATCTTCCGGCTTTGATGGTTCGGCGGGGATCCAAGCTCTCGACCTGGGCCGAGTTGGGATCTCGCTCTTTGGCACGACCTGTAAGTTGGCTCCTTGCCAGATTTCGCCTACCTCAGCTATTGCCAGCTTCAGCAGGTTTGCAGACCGTTCGTCGGCGCATGCCATGATTTTTACACCATGATGCCAACCGATGTCACGGCATTCGGGTACAGGACCAGGGTTCTTCTGGAGAATGCCCTTGTATACCTTGCATAGGCCGATCTCCACAGATTTCCAGTTGTCTGGAGAGATGTTGCCATCGGCGTTGCTTTTGTCCAGGACCGCCATCACTAGGTGGTCTTTTAGGACATCGCTGAAGGCCTTGGTTGTCGGCTATGGCGGCGGTCTTGCGTTTAACGTCCTCCGCCAAGGTTTTCTTCGCCCAGATCAGCGATTCGGTTTTTTTTGCCGTGCGCTCTTTTTCCGGGATTGCCGAGATTTTTCCGACAAGCTTGGCAGCTGCCCTCCTATCCCGGAAGGCCCTGACAGACGGCTTCACCTTTGCGGGAGGCCTCGAGGTACCTGGCCGTTCGTAGACGGCTTGGGGGGTCGGGGGGGCTGCTGTCGCTGCCGAAGTTGAGGCTATATCGACAGGTTGGGTGGGCCTGACAGAGTGCGTACCTACGAGAGGAGTTGGCGCAGACTGTTTGGGCCTTGAAGGGTGCGCTTCTGTGAGCCGCGCCGTGCCGTATAAGCGGCGGCTTGATTTTAGGCTCCACTGGGTTGGTGCCTTGCAAGCCCTTACTACTGCAGGAGTCGCGAATGGTGTTTGGGCAAAGTTTAGCGCCGTGCCCAGCGGCGGATGGCCTCTTGTCCGAGGCAGGGTTTTTAGAACTCATACATCTGGTTCGTACCGGTCACCTACTGACCTGTGAGGGGTTTCGGTGACCGAAAGCATAGGGAAGGGGAAGGGAATGTCACCCATGGCAGAGCCCCCTACCATGGGAAGTCCAAAGTTACTGTCGGAAGTGGACCGGTACCCGACAGGCGCCGTTGAAATACAGTCAGTGTTACCGCCACTGCCTTATTTTTGCTTATAATTATTTATCATTACCTAACACTGAAATTTTGGTACGTTTGTGTCCTAAAAGGTAGTGTAAAATGTTATGTACAGTCATGTACTGTATGAAAATCAGGTGATGATAGGTGACTAGTAGAACTTCTGAGAGTTATCTCGCATTACAGTTTGAGTAATTGTCGAGACATGACTGAACATCTCTTAAAATTGTATTCATTTGTCTACTATTCTTCACTAAAAAAGTATGTAAGCTCATTATATATTATCCATTTATCTTATATCAAACTTGTATAACATTTAAGGAATTTTAACGTCGGAAACGTATTTCAATTAAATAAACTGAACTAATAAACTTGGATTTACGGAGCGATTTGCGTTTGATGTTCAAAATCGAAGAAGACTGGTAGACTTTTGCAGAAGTAAATTTCTTCTGCCAACATTAATTAAAATTCTTTTTTAATAAACCATCCGGATTATCCGTGGCTGGACTAAGCTGGTGCCAGTAAACCTCGTGATAATTCGCCGACAGCTAACCTCCGCTGATCAACATTCAACATAAACTCTATCTCACAGTGAGTAAATTATGAGTAATTCGAACTTTCAGGGTCAACAGCCCAACCATACGGGAACCCCGTCTCAACCACGATCTCCAAGTCGGTCATTGTCATGTGCGGCTCCTTCAAGTCATCATTCGAGCCGCGCTGCAAGTGATTCCAGAGCGTCGAAACGAAGATCATTGCAGAAACAACGACTCAAAGAGGAACGTCAACTAGAGCTAGATTTCCTTAACAAAGAAAGAGAATTTCTTAAGCAGAAATATAAAATCCTCGAAGATGACACAGAGGGATCGGATGACGATATACTGCCCGATCGTTCGGTTGCGATCCAAGAATGGGTAGCAACGCAACTTCCGCCGCCTGCTGATCCGCACAACAGTAATGCAATTACCACAGGTACGGCCGCTGCAAATGAAAACGCAGAAAAGCGATCTCAAATCGAAAATCGCAACATAATCTCGCATACTACATGCAACAACGAGGTCAACCCGCAGGTCCATGCCATAACTGCCACTGGTAATTTAGATGCCAATACCCTTGCGGCAGCTACGATCCAGGGAACAATGGTTCACGATTTATCTCACGCACCACGCGAAGGACCGCGTCAAAATAAAGAAAACTTCACTTCGATGAAAAATAATGAAGACGAAAACCCAACCTCAAATATGGCACGCGTAGGATTTGCGCGGGACACTTCAAAGTTCAATTCGACGCTTTGTAACAATTATACATCGCCAGCCTGTGCACCGCCGCCACGCGTATCCAATATTTTGCCCCCACCATTTGCTAATACTGCGCAACTGAATTATACCATGCAGAATAATTTGACTTCACAACAAATAAATGCACGCCAGTCGGTACCACGCGAACTGCCAATATTTTCTGGCCGGCCTGAAGAATGGCCTATCTTTAGCGCGACCTACGATTGGTCTACTACAGTGTGTGGTCTTACTGATGCTGAAAACTTGATTAGGTTACAACGATCCTTGAAGGGAGATGCGTATAACGCAGTTCAGCATATCCTAATTCATCCGTCTTGTGTACCTACAGCTATATCAATTCTAAAAATCTTATTTGGTCAACCTGAAAAAATACTCAATGCAATTAAAAACAAAATAAGAGTGATGCCACCAGTTAATCACAATAAATTAGAAACTTTTACTGCGTTCGCTGTCAACGTGAAAGGCCTTCAAGCAATAATAGAGGCGTCTGGCCTTCACAACGAACTGGAAAACTCTTCTCTTCTACAGGAATTAATAGAAAAATTACCTCCTTTCCTGCAGTTAACGTGGGGTACATTCAAACTAAATCTACTGAAGGAAAATAAATTCCCAAACCTGACTACCTTTTCAGACTGGATGTTTGAATATGGCATCTCTGCTAGCAGTGTCAACGTACAAACAAATATTGAAATGACAGACAACAGCAGAAACAAGAGAGCATTTATACACTCCCACTTTGAACAACAAAAATGTTGCGTTTGCAACATGCTCTGCAACAACGTTGCTGAATGCCAACGCTTCCTTAAACTGGAACGATCTGAGCGATGGAACATTGTTCGTCAACACAATCTTTGTAAGCAATGTCTCAAGAAACATACCGACAAATACCGAGGCTGCAAAGAGAAAACTTGTGGCGTTGACGGCTGTCAATATAAGCATCACTCTCTCCTACATCGTTTCTTTGATGCCTATTCAAAGAGAGAGAAACAGGTGCAACGAAAGGAGATCGAAACAGAAAAGCAAATGACATGCGAAAGCGTCAAGACAAATGATTGCAACGCACATTGCGGAAAAAGTGAAAGCATTCTGTTTAGAATTTTGCCGATAACAATTTACGGAAATAATAATAAATTCGTAGAAACTTACGCGTTTATTGACGAGGGATCGTCAATCACTTTGATGGACCAAGAAATCGCCGATGAACTCGAATTACAAGGAAAAATCGAGCCTCTTTGTCTGAAATGGACGGGAGAGATGCACAGGACAGAAAATCGGTCGCAGTCGGTAAATGTCACAATTTCTGGACCCAATAAGCGCAAACTAAATATAGATGTGCATACTGTAAATAAACTCTCTCTTCCTACGCAGACTATGGATTATGAAAAATTCAGCGCTCGATACGCCCATATGCATAATCTACCGATATCGAGCTACAGCAATGCTGTTCCGAGACTACTAATTGGCGTCGACCATTGGAAGCTAGGCCTCCCTCAAGTCATAAAAGAGGGGCAAATAAATGAGCCCGTAGCAGTAAGAACCTTACTCGGTTGGCATGTCTATGGAACAGTTGGAAGTGGTAAGCCGATACGTGAGTGTCAACACTTTCATATATGCGAATGTACCCAAGAAAAAGATGCTGAATTACATGAAATGGTCAAACAATTTTATTCCCTTGAAAATCTAGGAGTGGCTGCCACACAAAAACTACATATTAGCAGAGACGACGAGCGCGCGATGGATCTTTTGAAAAAATTTACTCGCCAAACTGTCGACGGCCATTTCGAAACGTGCCTTCTCTGGCGCTTCGATAAATTTGAATTACCTGACAGCTACGGCATGGCAAAAAATCGCATGCTTTGTCTAGAAAAG
This sequence comes from Neria commutata, assembly GCA_963457695.1. Lineage (NCBI taxonomy): Eukaryota > Metazoa > Arthropoda > Insecta > Diptera > Micropezidae > Neria > Neria commutata. The sequence goes on from OY735246.1 coordinate 29,032,834, forward strand.
AAACTCGAGCGCGATCCAAAGCTTAGAGAGGTTTTTGATAACACAATATCTGAGTATTTGAAGAAAGGTTATGTATGCAAACTTACGGACAGTGAAATCAGGCAGACCGCACAACAACATATTTGGTATTTGCCTATATTTGCTGTTTTTAATAAAAACAAGCCAGGTAAATCACGGGTAGTGTGGGATGCTGCAGCCAAATCAAATGGCGTCTCATTAAACACTTTTCTATTAAAAGGCCCTGATCTACTCGCATCCCTGCCAGCAATTTTACACCGGTTTAGACAAAAATCCATCGCAATTTCAGCCGATATTCAAGAAATGTTCCATCAGGTACTGATCCGTCCGGAGGACCAATCTGCGCAGCGCTTTTTATGGCGCAGTGACGTGTCAATAGAACCAGATATTTATGCTATGAATGTAATGACATTTGGCGCTGCCTGCTCGCCATGCACCTCGCAATATGTGAAAAATTTTAACGCGGAGAGATTTATAGATAGTCACGCAAAAGCTGTAGATGCGATACAAACGAATCACTACGTTGATGACTATCTTGATTCCGTTGATGTTGAGTCGGAAGCAATCCAGCTAGCACAAGAGGTGAAATATATCCATAAGACAGGTGGATTCAATATTCGCAACTGGTGTTGTAATGCTAAATCAGTCTTATGCGCACTAGGCGAACAACCTGCTACAAACAAAGTAAACATTGGTGGTGATAGCGGCTTGGAAAAAGTTCTAGGTATATACTGGATTCCTAACGAAGACGTCATAACATTTAAGTTATCGCCCTTGCTATGGCAAACGGAAATTTTCAGTGGCAATAAGGTGCCAACAAAACGCGAAATGCTAAGCATTGTAATGTCAATTTATGACCCGCTTGGTCTAATTAGCAACGTTTTAATTTACGGAAAAATTATGTTGCAAAGTGTGTGGCGCAGTGCGGCTAAGTGGGACGATGAAATAGCTCCGGACTTAGCTAAAAGTTGGTTCCACTGGATTAAGGAATTGCCAAGGTTAGAAAACATCAAAATACCTAGATGTTACCTAAGGTATCACGCTAACTACGAGGGAGCTGATGTGCAACTACACACGTTCGTTGACGCTAGCGACATCGCTTACGCTGCAGTGTGCTACATACGAGTGTCTAAAGACGGATGTACTGAATGCTCCCTTATAGGCTCAAAGTCAAGAGTCGCACCCTTGAAGCAAGTTTCAATTCCTAGGCTTGAGCTAATGGCCGCATTAATAGGTGCTCGATTTGCAAAATATATTCTCGAGGCGCACTCCATTAAAATCAACAGAAAGATATTCTGGTCGGATGCCAAAACTGTCCTAAGCTGGTTGCACTCAGACAGTAGACGCTATCATCAGTTTGTAGCCCTACGAGTAGGTGAGATACTGGAAACTACCGACCTCCATGAATGGTGCTGGATACCTACAAAACTGAATGTCGCGGACGAAGCAACCAAACTGCAAAAAAGGAGCGATGGTTTTCCGTACAGCCGCTGGTTCAACGGCCCGGAATTTCTTCAGCGACCTGAAATCGAATGGCCGTTAGAAAATCAAATAATAGAAGCGACAAGCGACGAGCTCAAGAAACATGTTCTGAAAATAACTAGAATTAAAACGCTTTTCGACATCAGCAGATTTTCAAAGTGGTGTCGTCTGCAAAGGACAGCCGCTTACGTTTTGCGATTCCCACAAAATCTTAGAAGAAAACTCTTGAATGAGCCAATGCTTCTCGGAGAGCTACAACAAAAGGAGCTAGAGAATGCTGATTTGTACTTACATCGACAGTCGCAAAGCGAAGTTTACAATGATGAAATAGCGATCTTAAAGAGCCATAATCGGTTGCCGAAATCGTCGGCTTTGTACAAGCTATCCGCGTTTCTCGATAATAATGGCATACTAAGAGTTGATAGCAGAATAGTGAGTTTTGTAGAAGAGCGACAGCATCCAGTAATACTTCCAAAGAACAATCGCATCACAACGTTAATAGTGGAGCACTTTCACATGAAATTTCATCATTTAAACAACGAAACAACGATTAATGAACTACGTCAAATTTACTATATTCCGCGAATGCGAGCAACAGTTAAATCAATTTTAAAAGGCTGTCCAGCTTGCAAGTTTTTTAAGGCCGTACCTAGCGCACCTCAAATGGCGAAATTGTCAGAAGCGCGGATGGCCACTTATACTGCACCTTTTACCTATACTGGCCTCGATTTTTTTGGCCCAATACATATCACGGTAAATCGGCACAAAGAAAAGAGATACGGCGCTCTTTTTACCTGTTTGACCATGAGAGCTGTGCACGTCGAGATTGTGCACTCCTTGTCCTCTAATTCCTGTATTTTAGCCATACGAAGATTTATCGCCCGGCGTGGCACTCCCAGAGAATTCTATAGTGATAACGCCACTAACTTTGTGGGAGCCGAACGAGAATTACGCGAAGCTATAAATGAAGTTGACAAAGACCTGCTAGTTCGAAATTTCACAACAGCAACGATGAAGTGGAATTTTATCCCACCAGCAGCGCCACACATGGGCGGCGCATGGGAACGCCTTGTACGTTCAATCAAAACCGTATTCTACAAGATTACTCCAACTCGCGCTCCATCCGAAGAACTACTACAAAGCATGATGGCCGAAGTTGAAAATATTGTGAACTCTCGGCCACTAACATATATGCCGATTGACAATGATCAAGAGGAAGCGTTGACTCCTAATCATTTTTTGTTAGGGAGCTCGAATGGCATGAAACCAATCGCGGCTTTCGACGATAGCTGCCCCGTTTTACGTTGTACTTGGTTAACATCGCAGCACTATGCACAACACTTCTGGAAGCGGTGGGTAAACGAGTATTTGCCCAGTCTCACTCGTCGCACGAAATGGCATGAGAAACAGAAGCCCATTATCCCTGGAGATCTGGTTGTGGTTGTTGACCCTGGCTCTCCGAGAAACGTTTGGCGGAGAGGTAGAGTTCTGGAGACAAAGATTGCTCACGACGGACAAGTTCGTAGTGCAACTGTGCAGACTGCACAAGGCGTTCTCGAGAGACCAGCTGTGAAGTTAGCAGTTATAGACGTGGCTGTTGAAAAGGAGTAAGCCGGCGAATCCTTCTTGTCTTACTGTGGGAGGGTGTTACCGCCACTGCCTTATTTTTGCTTATAATTATTTATCATTACCTAACACTGAAATTTTGGTACGTTTGTGTCCTAAAAGGTAGTGTAAAATGTTATGTACAGTCATGTACTGTATGAAAATCAGGTGATGATAGGTGACTAGTAGAACTTCTGAGAGTTATCTCGCATTACAGTTTGAGTAATTGTCGAGACATGACTGAACATCTCTTAAAATTGTATTCATTTGTCTACTATTCTTCACTAAAAAAGTATGTAAGCTCATTATATATTATCCATTTATCTTATATCAAACTTGTATAACATTTAAGGAATTTTAACGTCGGAAACGTATTTCAATTAAATAAACTGAACTAATAAACTTGGATTTACGGAGCGATTTGCGTTTGATGTTCAAAATCGAAGAAGACTGGTAGACTTTTGCAGAAGTAAATTTCTTCTGCCAACAGTCAGTATACCCCTCGACTGCAAACTAACCCTGGGCACGGTGACGCGTGACACCCGGGCTTGAGGGGTGGTAGATCTTAGTTTGTACTCGTCGACTGCCCGTCTGACAAGGTAGAACCTGCCAGGCATGGCCAAGTCGGGCTTTAGCCGTGCCAGTCAGCATGGCCTAGTCGAGTCATAGTAGCTAAGCCCTCGCACCGCGTCAAGGTGCCTACCATGCAAGGGAAATTAACAACTGCCAAATATTGTTTTTGTGATATGTTTTTAGCATATACACTTGTATGTAGTTGATGAAATTAAGAATTAATAAATAATTGCAGGTGTTTGGCAATGTATTTATGTATGTATGTATGTCGGTCTTCTGCATGTCACTACATATGTATGTACTTTAAAAATCATAATTCAACAAAATTGTATTGGGTTAAATGATAAAGTTTAATAACAATATTTTCACAATAATTTTCACTAATAGCAACAAGGACTGAAATTTGCAAAATTTTCGTTAAAATCAGAATGAATGAACACCTGCATGTCTAGCCGCAGTCTGCGCGACATAAAAAAACTTAAAAATCGAAAAGGCAAAAAATTTGGGGAAACACACACAAACCAATGTATTATCCCAGACAAATTTGTATAAAAAATGTAAACAAACGCTCAAATTATGCTGCCGTTGCGTGTGCTTCGACAATGAAAGTGCAGAAATAGGGGTTGCAAGGGATGTATGTATGTGTTGCAAAATTGTATACATAAATTGATATACATACATACGTATGTATTTATAAAGCGATCTTTAAAAATCTTTATCTGCAAAATCTAGAAAATAAGCAAATACAAAATGATAAAAAAGTTGATAGGTGTAAAGAAGCAATAAATAGTAAATCCTCAAAAAACAAAGGAAAAATTGTCATATGAAAAGCAAATTTGCTACAAGCTAAGAACCTGCAAAAGTGTGAAAATGTAATGCTAAAAGAATACATATTTCTACTCATCAGCCGCGGCGCTGCTTCGATTCCCTTGTGCAAAGACAATTCCAAGGAAATCCAAGCCAGCCAGCCGCCAGCCAGACAGACTGAAATATGTATGCATGCATGTATCATTCAAAAAGGAATACATATGTACATATTCAAATGAAATCCAAGCCAGACAGGCAGACTGAAATATGAAAACGAATTCTTTGCTGTCTCATAACAACAACAACAACGCATAAAGGCAGGCAATAGCATTCGCACAACCTTACGCTGCGGCATTCTCTGGCCGAATGTTAGCATTTCGCTCGTTGATTTTCGGCTTGCCGTTCTAAAGCGCTGATCAGTCACCGCGTATCTTTTGTGAGCGGAATTATTCGTAACGGCAAAATTTGGGCCGTTCAGTGAAAATCGTATCGCAGCTGTGGCTCTTTTGCACGTTTCTGTTTTGGTTATTGCTGCCGTGCTGCCATATAGTTTCGTGCATAAAGTAAGCACGCTGTTCATTTTGATTTTGGGGTTAAATTTTACATTCTTTATAAAATCTATGACACAGGATTATCTAAATTTTTACATATATTTATTGTGGTCTACTTTTAAGAATTAATTATAGCAATAATAATCCGGTTTTAGTTCTAAATTAAAATCGAAGAGTAGTGGCAGCACTGTTTTTAGTACAAAGCAATGCCATTCTCTCATCCTCTCTGAGCATCAGAGCAGACGTAAACGTGTGAGAAAAACCAATTTGGATTATAATTTCTGCGTTACGCGCCGATTAAATACGCAATGAGCGAACGCATGTATGAGCTCGGGTAGGGTAGGTTTTGTCTGCGCTCCGATTAAATACGATACGCGGTGACTGATCAGCGCTTCACACGTATAATACGTGACGTATTATAGGACCACAATTGCCACTTTCTGCGTGGCGAAAAAGCTCCAAGCATGTCTGGCGTATCTCAATTATTAAATATCTCTGGAATAACTTAACTTAAGCCAACCTGCCATACGGAAACTTTGTACATGCTGTTACTCATGAAATAACTTAACATAGAAAACTTAGAGAATAGCAGGTTTCAGGTTTCTAAGTTAAGTCGTTAAGTCAAAAGAGAGCGTGAGCTGATTGCTCTGCAGAAGCAGCATTGCCAGTGCAATATTTTTCAGACTTGAAATAATTTCGATTGAAAACTTTGAAAAATAAAATAATAATTTGATAAATAAAAAAAATAAAACTTGAAAAATAACACTGTGTCAGACAAAATAACTTTTAAAACTTAAAGTAATTTTTCGCCAATTCCATAAAGTCATATTCCCACTACAAAACCAAATATATTTCTTGCGTTTTCAACTGAGTGGACCGCAATGGCAACCTTACTTTCATTCGTAAACAAAATGTCAAAACGTGTGAATATGGACGACGAGCAGCTTATAATTTTGCTACATTCAAATAGCGAATTAGCTGCTGTTGTCGTGTTTAATATATTTTATAATTCTTGAGAAAGCATTTAGTAGAGAAAGCATTATTTTAGACAGCATTTTAATAAAATGAAAGAATTTTGTTCTGCACTTTCAAAAATTAATTCAACTATCAACACAAAAACAGCTGATTTCAAAGTCATGAGTAACAGCTCCTAAGTTTCTACGGAAACTTAACTAAGTTAAGTTATTCCTAAATCATAACTAATGGGACTATTAGTTGTTGGCAGCTTAGATCACCGAAATGTGTGACTTTTCAAGCTGGCAACTATGCTCATATTTTGCATCAAATATTTTCCACTAAACGCAATGGATTTTGGTCTAGGAAAATTGTGACTTGAATGCAATAGCAAACCAGTGTGTTTTGTTGTTGTGTATGCAAAAGGTGGAAAAATATTTTGCATTTGTTCTTTTGCAGGACCAATTACACCGGATAGGGAATACCCCTATAGTGTCGGCAGCAGTGAAATAGCGTGACCGACAAATTACACTAGAAGTATTCCCGACCCGGTCCAAATGGCCTTGCAAGAGTTCAAATGCAAAATATTTTCGCATCTTTTGCATTCACAATAACATAACACACTGGTTTGCAATTGCAATAAAGTCACTAGTTTCCTAGACCAAAATCTATTGCGTTTAGTGCAAAATATTTGATGCAAACTTATGAGCATATGAGCAATCGGTCGTTTCCGATTATTAACATGCATTTGCAAAACTTTGCAATTGCATTCGCAGCGGATCTGGAATACCCCTTATGTAGGCTGCCGTAAAATTGTCGTGCCGTCAACTATCGGAAGCTACAGCCAGTAGCGTTGCTGCAGATTTCATGTGTCTGCAACTATCGGCAGAGTTTTTTGACATTACGATTTCGAGAGAGCAACAAAAACTATGATCTTAAAAATTATAAATGAATTTTGCAGAATTTATGAAAACTCCTGAAAAAAATTTTGAGTATAGTCAAGTTGTGTGAAATTTATTAGAGCAAGAATTCGCATACAAAACTGTTTAAAAAACTAACATAAAAAAACGATGGAAAATACCAAAATTTAAATTATTAAGCAAAAAGTATTTGAATAATTTCAAGGAAAGCATGAAAAATTGATAATCCTAAATAGGATTATTTACTCGTATGCCAAATTTTGATGCTCTGGCAGGTGTACAACAGAAATACAACTCATCTTGAATTCCAAGTACATATCATTCTTTTTAATAAATAATTACAGAAATTTAAGCCATATTATCGAAAAAATTCCGAGGTAGGTTTCTCGCAATAAATTGTGTGTAGTTGTTCTATTTTCAAATTAACGGGACCATACAGATTTATTCTATAGCCGTGTCCGAACGGGAAGCTTTATTTAGTCTATGAGAATATTTATAGGAAAATGGAAAAGTATAATTTCATAGAAATGTCGACTGCCTCGGGAGCTATGGCGCCGGGCTCAAACGAATTTCTGTTTTTTATATGGTTTCAGCTATCTGGAACTCAAACCAGTGAATCCATGCATCAGGGAATCAGGGACCCAGCACTTACCCGTTGGGCCACAGTGGCTTAGGAAAATATTAAAACAACTAATCTCATTTAGATTGAAATTATTGCATTAAAGCGTGGTCGAATATATTCCATAATAGTATCATATAATTTATATGCTTACCGATTTACCATTATGTGTGGATTGTGATCGCAGTAATCGTTTGATTTAAAATCTTGTGCCCTCAGTAGGGTTAATCATAAATATTTATATTTTGCCAACACTGATCACTCGCGTTCTTGTTTCATAATCTAAAGTATTTAGTACAATGTGCAGGTTTGACAACAATAAAAATATATGTAAATAATTTAAAAAACGGATTCAAAAGTGGAGTAAGGCTCAAAATTGAAGTGTGGTATATAACTTTAGGAAGGAAATGGAGATGGAAAGAGAATATACCACATCCCCAAGTGATGGCTCTATTTTGAGTAACATACCTCTACCAGTGGTAGAACTTTTTGCAACCACAGTTGTAAAGGGTGAGATATTGCACAAAACCATTGCTGTTATCATTTGATCAGGAAAGGATAGATTTATTGCCAAAATGCTAAATAATCTGGCAAAAAGAGGAAGGAACGGTTAGAAAATGATGTTTTCCCAAAGTCGGAAATGCCAATTTATGTGTAAAAAGACGAATGGATTTGAGAAGTATTCAGTAGTTGAATATTGTCATACAAACTAGTCAGGTTTTGCTAACCATTCTTTAATCCTGTTTTTATACCCTACCCTACACCTATGGGTATAATAACTTTGTGCGAAAATTGTAATACATTAAAGGAGCCGTCCTAGGTATACACATAAGTACATATGTATGTATGTATATACATACATAGAAATGATTACTTTGAAATTTTTTTCGTTAATATTACCTTCAATTGTTTGATCACTCGCTTAATAGAGTGATATTTGGTATTCAAGTTAAGGTGTCTTTTATGTTAAGTTATGAGGAGATTCCGGTTACCGTCTATATAGTGGGCGGACCACGCCAATTTTTTGTATGGCATGTAAAGTCGGAGTATCGAACGGATCGGAGAGTTCCTTTTCTTATCTTGATGAGTTTTGTGTGCTACTCAACGTCATCCTGCAGAGCCTTACCAGCTTAAGGGGTAATAGTAGTTCTCAAGAAAAGCGAAAACTCCAGATAAAAAAACGCCAACAATTGCTCAAGAAATTTACTTGTGTCAAAATTACTTGAGCCCTATCGCAGTTCTCAAGAAATGTGCTACGAAATTTACTACTTTTTTATAAGCTTTATATTAACTTCACTTCAGGTATGTAGTGGAATCTAGTAATCAATTTTTCACCCACTTCCCGACTACTTACAGATCTGAAACTTTGCATACATACGTAAACACGATGACAATACATGAATCAATCATAAAAATATAAAAATTATAACTTTAAACCAAGTTATTAGCGAAACTGCAATAGCCAATCAGAGCACAGATAGAAGAAGAAGCACGTAGGGACAGTCGTAGTTGTTTGGTTGATGGTGGTTTGTAATTCTCGTTTGCTTTATACAGTTCTGTAGTAAGTCTTCATTTACTTTCATTGCAGATGGTGGTTTGTAATTCTCGTTTGCTTTATAGTTGGACGGTGATTACACCTACTTTCTTGTGTTCAAGTTAAGACTATACTTCATAGGATCAATCTGTAGTCAGTCTTCATTTACTTTCATTGCAAAATGAAGTATGTATTTCTGCACCCGCGATGAGGAGGTATATTGTTTTACTTGTAGCATTGCTTTACAAGAAAATTGCTCTTCAACAAAGGCATTCATATTAATCAAACAGTAAAATATGTACTGACAAAATTTTAGAAATAGTCAAAAATATACATACATGTACATATGTTTGCAAAGGGCGAATTGACACATATGTGTATTGTGTATGCAAATACACATGCATATATAATAGAATTTCGTTTTTATCAACTCCAGATTTGTGTATAACTTTAGAACTACACATCAATGAAAGTCGGTAGGAACTTACTACATATCCATATCCTTCTACTGAGAAAATAAGGCGGACACTGGATAAGGGGGCGTGGCACCGACCATACAAACAAAATTTTTGATCTCGATTAGCTTTGGAACTAAAGGTCCTGCAGCATTGAAATTTCGTATGCAGTCGCCTCTTGGATGTGTCGTCCCACTGGTAAAATTGTATGGGCGTAGGATAAGGGGCGTGGCACTTTTTTTTTATCAACTCCAGATTTGTGTATAACTTTAGAACTACACACCACAAGTCAATGAAAAACGATAGGAACTTACTCGCCGCGCCTTGCAGGCAAAATAGCAACAACTCATCGCGCCAAAGCAACGGAGGTTTTGGGCATGGGCCGAGCTCGCCGCGCCTTGCAAACAAAACAACAACAATTCATCGCGCCACAAATATGCCACGAATATTAGGGTCGATCACAGCCGTATTATTTGTTAAATTGAGGATATGACATATGACGATAGGAAACACTGTGAATACCCTAAATATTGTGTACTGCTCTGCAAGTTTTAAATTCTTTTTGCGAAAAATTTCAGAGCTCTAAAATTTAATTTATGTGAGACTAAACAGTAGAAAATAATATTATATAAAAAAAAAACTTTTTAAAAATAAGCTTTAATGTACTCAAAAGTAGAAAATAAATTGTTTCGAAGTCACCAGTATCTTACTATCAATAAAAGCTTGTGCGCTCAATATCCATATTCAAAATATCTTTCATTACTAGAATCTATTTGCAAAAAATTATTTAAATAAGATATTGTGGTAACTGGTTGACAAATATTGAACACATGAGCGCCCCAAGCTTTTATGGATAGTAAGATACTGGTGACTTCGAAACAATTTATTTTCTACTTTTGAGTACATTAAAGCTTATTTTTAAAAAGTTTTTTTTTTTATATAATATTATTTCAGTGGAAATGTGCCTAGGGTAACTCAGGTTTTGACAAGGAATAATGTTTGAAACATTATTACTTTAACAAGAAGAAGACATTCAACGGATATTAACGGGCGAAAGAGGTAAGCAAAACATTAAATGTTCATTTTAGATTGTAAATTTGTAAAATATTTTATATTTTCAATTATCTTAATCTATTTTCTTATTTTCAGACATGGAAAACGCAGAGAATACTCAAAGCACACCACGAAGTGCGCCAAAAGCGCCTCAACAAATTTGGCGAAGCAAGTGAAGGAGTGGCGAAGGATTTGGAACCTGACCGATCTAAACCAGGTTACACTATCCGGATGGACGTGGTCTGCAACAGATGCATATAAATGAAAAATTCGCTAAAATGATGAAGTGTTCAATGTGTACCACAAGCCATGGCGTGATTCTAATTCGGCCCAGCAAACAAGTCGACAATGACGCCTTAAGCGCTGATCAGTCACCGCGTATCGTATTTAATCGGAGCGCAGACAAAACCTACCCTACTCGAGCTCATACATGCGTTCGCTCATTGCGTATTTAATCGGCGCGTAACGCAGAAATTATAATCCAAATTGGTTTTTCTCACATGTTTACGTCTGCTCTGATGCTCAGAGAGGATGAGAGAATGACATTGCTTTGTACTAAAAACAGTGCTGCCACTGCTCTTCGATTTTAATTTAGAACTAAAACCGGATTATTATTGCTATAATAAATTCTTAAAAGTAGACCACAATAAATATATCTAAAAATTTAGATAATTCTGTGTCATAAATTTTATAAAGAATGTAAAATTTAACCTCAAAAGCAAAATGAACAGCGTGCTTACTTTGTGCACGAAACTATATGGCAGCACGGCAGCAATAACCAAGACAGAAACCTGCAAAAGAGCCACAGCTGCGATACGATTTTCACTGAACGGCCCGAATTTTGCCGTTGCGATTAATTCCGCTCACAAAAGATACGCGGTGACTGATCAGCGCTTTAGGCGCTGACTTGGATCGCATTCTAAATACCCAACGTTTATAAACGCTTGTTTAATAATAAAATGTGATTTTAGTTAAAACCGACAAGTAATCCTGCAATTCAGCATTAATTATAGAGTGTTACATAAATATATCATAATTTTTCTGAGGAATCCATAGCATCAGCAGACACTTTTGTTTGCTTTGTCAGCATCAGCTGTTAGCTGTCAAAATTACTTGGCTACTACTATTTTTCCCTCAAGAAATAAGGTATGTTCGTAAATGCAACCCAGCGGTTGCACTGCAAAGCAACGCGTTCGTAAAAGCAAAAGGGCGCATACTGCCGCGTGCAGCGCGTTCGTTAATGCAACGGCTTGGCACCGCAGTGACAAATTTCTGCAATTTTTGCAGTCATTATCCTACTGTTGCCGGTTACAGAACACGAAATGGAAACGTAGAAAATTTATTATAAATGGATCAAAATTTGTTTGTTATCATGTATAAAGATGGAATACATCATCTGGGTACGTTTTTATTGTTTTAAAGTAATTAGAAGCTGGTAAATACGCCCTACCAGCTCACCGCCGCCAGTCTTGAACAATTCTGCAGGCAGGCCGTCAGCACCCGCCGCTTTGTTATTCTTGAATTTTGAAATTGCGACCTTGACCTCGGTATAGCAAGGCGATGGTATATCAACACTCTCGTCGTCGATTGGTGGTATCGGTGACCTGTCTCCGTTGGCGGAGTTGGTGTCATCGTCTGCTAATAAGCTTGAGATGCGTTTCGATCTCATCACTCTCGCTGTTTTGTTATTAATGCTTCTTGCGTCTGAAAAGGCGCCTGTCTGCCTTACTCATCTACTGGTAATGCTCTTGAACGACTCTCATTGCAGACAGAGTCCGCCGGTGTCATCGGGATGCGGAAAGGATTGGCTGATAAGATTAGAGAGTTTAGAAGAGTAGGCTTCGGATGTAGTTTTATTGCGTAACTGGCTTTCTTCGTATGAAGTTGACGTGTTAAAGCCCAATCATAATAGGAATTATAGTCAAAATCTGACGAAAAGTTCACTCAAGCCCTGTCAATCAATAAAGCAAACCATAATTGACTTGTGTGAGCATTTTTGAAACCGCGGTTTTCATAGCAAAAACCTAATTGAAACAAGTTAGGAAGCATCAGTCGGGTTTCACCAACAGAGTAATACCTTACACCAAATAACCGAGTGGGCGGACCACGCACATTTAATAAAATTAAAAATATAGTCGTTCTGGTGTATATATTCAGCCCAATCGCGAACAAATATTTCCTTGGAATTTTTCCCTTCCTCCGAAATTTGGTATCGTGAAGTCGTGAAGCATGTTCGAAAAATTCCAAGGAAAACTTGCTATCGTGAATGTAATTCCGATGGAAAAATTCAAACTTTTTTTCGCTTTGAATTCCATCAACAATTTGAAGAGGAAAAAATCAGTAATTTGAAATGTAAATTATATTTGTTAAAAATATTTTCAATAAATTTGTTCTGCAAACATTTCTTTAATCATATTTGATGGAAATGTGTTTTTACACTGCATATTTTCTAGAATATGCTTAAAATTATAACGCTCCAATAAATTGTTGGTGCTGCTGCACGAGAGTCGGAAGTGGCACAGGGGACGGTCGAAACTGACAGCACATGGAGTTATATACCAACTGTTCTGGAAAACGTACTGCAGAATTATGGCCGCATTATTTGTTCTATTTTCATTGAGTGTTGGCTTCGAAAATGAAATGGATTTGGCAGCACTTTTTCGAGTGGAAATATTTTTCGATGGATATTCAAGATAGTAGGATTCCCTTCGTGGGAAGAGAAATATTTCCTTGGAAAATATTTTCCCCCGGAATTGCCGATTGGGCTGATTATGGAAGTTATGAGGATTTTTAGCTTACCGCCTATATAGTGGCGGACCACGCCCATTTTTCGTATGGCATGTAGGGCCGATATTTGAGCTTAAGAACCAAATTTCATTCATTTAAATTCATAAATAGTTAATTGAGAGCCATTTTACCGGAACAATTTTTCCGCAGAGGCAGACGGACAACCGCAAATCAACTCAGAAAGTGATTCTGATCATATCTATATACTTATGTTTATACCTAGGACGGCTCCTTTAAGGCGTTAAAATTTTCGCACAAAGTTATTATACCCTATTACCATAAGGTATAAAAACATGCAGTACACTAAAAAACTTTAATGTTCCCTGAGAAGCTTATACCGATCCCTGCATTCATCAACTAACAATAAATAAAATTGAAAGGGGTTTAAAGAATTATGTAAATAATATTATATAAAAAGACTTTTTAAAAATAAGCTTTTATTCATTTAATGTACTAAAAAGTAGAAAATACATTTTTTCTAAGTCACCTACATCTTACGACACCATAAAAGCTTGGGCGCTCAAAACCTCTATTCACACTTATCTTTTATTACTAGAATCTATTTAAAAAAAATAATTTTAATAAAATACATATTTAAGGTGTTCACAGTGTCTCATATTCAATTTATTTTTTTTAATTCAATTTATTTATTATAAGGTGTTGACATTTAAGACATTCGCCTTTTGCATGCCGCATTGGTACAATATATAATCAACTAATCCTACTTAAATTAATTAATTATTTTTTTATTTTTTTTTTACTAAGTACAATAAAAATACAAATACTATAAATAATCAACCAATTATGCTTAAAATTTGAAGAGAGGATAAGAGATAAGAGAAAATAGAAATCAAAGAATAGAGTTAGGAGAAGTAGGTAAAAATAAGGCGCTTAAAGTGCTCAGCGTTTGAAATTACTCTAAGACTTGCTGGAAGTGAATTCCATAGTCGTATGGCACTGACAAAAAACAACCGGCTCGAGTTTTGGAAGTTATGCTTCGGAATAGCCAGGGTCATGCTTCTGTTTGACCTACAGAACTTTACTTTTTTAAAAAGATATCTTGGGCAGCGCGAGTGGATGATCTTATGCAGGAAAATGCAATTTCTGGCTTCAAGGTGGCGGATCAAGTTTCTACCTAATTACTGCTTATTATAAGGTGTTATATGATCGTACCTCCGAAGACCGTAAACATAGCGGGTACAATTATTGAACGCAACTTGCAGTTTGTGCGTAGAGCTCGAGTCGAGCTTGCTATAGACGACTTCTGCATAAGATAGGATTGGCAGAACCAATTGTAAAACCAGCTTCTTTCTGGTCTCTACTGGTACGAAGGCTGCAGTCATCCGAAGATTTCTGAGAACATAGTTTACTAACGCAAGAGTTTACATGATCCTCGCAGGACAAGGACGAGTTTATTTGGTAGCCGAGATTAGTGGTCTTACTCACAAATTTTAGCTCAGCGTCATTGAGGAAAATTGGGGGAACGTCGAGATCCGGATAAGGAGTTTTTGCAATAGGTAAGACGTATGATTTTAGAGGGTTCAGTTTCAGCATGTTTTCGTTTGCCCAGTTTGCCACTATATATAAATCCTCGTTAACTCTCGCGCATAGATCTTCTGATAGACCAAAGGGTCTGGACATATACAACTGCAGGTCATCAGCATACGCATGCATGGTTACATGCTTGCATATACTAAAAATGTCATTTATAAACATAGTGAATAGAATTGGGCCTAAAACTGAGCCTTGCGGAACTCCACTTGTAGTACCCTTATAAGACGAGAGATTCTTCCCAACCCTCAAAGTAGCTAAACATGAGACGAACTGACGCATTGGAAAAGCCGAAATTAGACAAGAGTTTCCTACACAGTAATGAATGGTCCACAGAATCAAACGCTTTTGAGAAGTCTAGCAGGCAGAGTAAGCTCAAATGGCCCAAATCATATGGCACTCTAATGTCATCCAGAATTTTTACCAAAGCAGAAGAACAACTATGTCCAGGTCGGAAGCCTGACTGAAAATTATGCATTAGATCGAAAGTGTTTAAGTGCTGGACAATTTGTTCGGCCATGATGTGCTCACAAATTTTAGACAACGAGGACAGTAAGCTTATTGGGCTAGTGGTTGATAATATGCGCAAGTGGGCTTAATACATACGGCAAAATACACTTAATAAACCTAATCGAAATGCCATCAACACCAGTGGCATTTGATTTGATCTTTTTGATGCAACGTGCTACATCCTCTTCACTCACTGCGTAAAATTGAAACTCATTCGGACAAACAATCACAGGTTCATCCGAACATGGAGATGCAAAGGAGGTCATAGATGTCGAATTAGATGTAGAATTAGCAACAAAATAATCATTTAAATGGTTTGGATTGATTTGACACGTTTCGGTTTCTTTATTACATATACTGAAGCTTTTCAGGTTGTTCCATAGCTGCTTAGATGGTAAAGTTGGATTCAATTTTGATATGAAGAATAGCTTTTTGGAATACTTGATGGCATAATTAGCACTATTCCTGGCTTCTCTATATTTCTCCCAGTTTAGCGAATTAGGGTTTCTTTTCCATTTGCTGTACGCTCTATTCCGCTTTTTTAGTGCCAATTTGACAGACTGCGTAAACCATGGGCAATTATTATTGGTAACATTGCGTGTGCGCAAGGGACAGGGGCGGACTAAGGCCTAGGCATCCTAGGCACGTGCCTAGGGCCCGTAATTTTTGGGGCCCGAAAAGTAGGTTTTAAATTTTGTAATTTTTATAATTAATTTTTATTTAACCCTGATATTACATTACATTTATAAATATATTTTTTTTCATACATTTTGCATGGAAATATATTTCGAGCGTTATGTTTTTTGACTCCGATTATGCATCAAGAGCAGAGGTGCACAAAAATGATTTGCATTTGTGTAGTTGAGGAAGAGAGAGAACTGCAATTTGCGTCATTAACATTTTAATTTTTTTTTAGTGAATTTGAAAAAAAGGTGCTGTCTCTCGCTCTCTTATTGACGACTAAATGAAAGAGCATAACAATGTGTGTGCTTTTAGTTTATACAACTGTGACAGGGATACAAATGTTGGTATAATTTTACCAAATTTGGAACGACATGAAAAGAACAATGGTACACCAATCACTTATTTAGTACAATTTACATATTCGCTCAAATGCAAGTTCTGTTAAATTTACAGCACAGTTACGTTGTTTTATTTCGTTTTGCATTTTATTTCACATCGGCTCGATTGGTAGTCCATTATGTTCATTCGTTTACGTAAACTTGTCAACTGATTCATTACGATACATCTATGAGTAGTTAAGTTAACATACCCGAAATGTTATGGATTTTTATCAAAATAATAACTAATCAATATAACTAATCAATCTGAGTACATTTGTTTAAGTATTATTGTTTTTTTTTTTTAAATTATGTTTATGTTTGTTTGTTTTAAAGAATTATGTTTATGTTTGTTTGTTTTAATGAATTCTGTTTATGATTGTTTGTTTTAATGAATTATATTAATGTTTGTTTGTTTTAATGAATTATATTGAATAAATTATGTTTATTTAGTTTTTGCACATGTATACATATTATTTTTAAAAAAATTTTTCTTTAAAACCAAACTACCAAACGCAAAGTATGTATGTGTAATGACTGAAAAAAGGCCCGAAATTACAAGGTTGCCTAGGGCCCGCTTTAGCCTTAGTCCGCCACTGGCAAGGGGAACATGCATATCAAACAAGCTATTTATATTGCTTATGAAGAAATTTAGTTTTTCATCGACGGAAGCAAGAAACCAACATTCTGACCAGTTTATACGAGATAAGTCATTAAACAATGACGAGAAGTCAATCGACCTGAAATCGCGATACTGAAAAGAGGTTTCAGAGGCTGATTTCGAAAACTGTATGTTCAAAGTGCAAAAGATTAAGTCATGATCGGAAACAAATGATATTTGATGAAAGAGCAATACTAGTGACGGATCAGATACAATAAAAACATCTAATAAGCTTGGGCAGGCATTATTTGAGAAACGTGTTGGCATGGTGGTATTTACTACATTGAGCCCTACTTCGGCTATATAATCTAGAAACTTACAGGAGAGGTTGTCGCTAGCTAAGAGATTTATGTTTAAGTCACCGCACAAGACAAAGTGTTCAAAATCAATAACGCAACCTGACAGTTCAGTAAATACCGGTTCCAAACTACAACTACGGTTCGGATTGTATATGCATGAGACTAGTACTTTAGTATTATTATCCGATATTGAGATGTTAAGATATTCTACACCAGATCCACTTGACTTCTCTACCACCTTTGCGTTCAGATTTTCCTTACAATAGATTGCAACACCACCACCTCGAGCTCCCAATCTATCGTTTCGAAACAATTTATAATTCTGTAATTTAAAGAACGAGTCAGCTACGTCCACATGAAACCAAGTTTCCGAAACACAAATAACTTCAAGGCTGGAATCCGAAAATGCGTGCTTTATACAATCCATCTTAGTGCCATTAAGGCTTCTTGCATCGGCAGCAGCCCCAGATATAGCTTGGAGCTCATTAAGATTAGAGATCTTAATGCCTTCACCATCCTTCTGAAGTCTAACGAAAACGCAGCCGCGAAAGGTAAAAGCATTGTATACTTTTTTCGCTCGTTTCATGGCAATAGCAGCATGCAGTAGTTTTCTGATTTCAGCAGTGAGGCTCTCATGGATGTAGATATTGTTGTCAGATTCGAGCCCGGCATCTCTTAAATTTACGGCTTTTCTTACGCGTCTGCGATAATCGCCGAAGGCCATGAGGACACGGTTTTTTATTTGTGGTGAGAGAAAGTCAATCGATCTGCAGACCCGGTTAAAGAGACTACGAAGATTTTCTTCAACATAAGATGGCACTCCGAACAAAACAGCGTCAGAAGAGTGATAAGTGGAATTGTTGTTGTTATTGTTGTTGCCGGTATTGCTTTTTATAAGCTCATCTGCCAGTTCGTCACAGCGAGTGGTGAGAGCACTAACCTTAGCATAACAATGTGTGTGCTTTTAGTTTATACAACTGTGACAGGGATACAAATGTTGGTATAATTTTACCAAATTTGGAACGACATGAAAAGAACAATGGTACACCAATCACTTATTTAGTACAATTTACATATTCGCTCAAATGCAAGTTCTGTTAAATTTACAGCACAGTTACGTTGTTTTATTTCGTTTTGCATTTTATTTCACATCGGCTCGATTGGTAGTCCATTATGTTCATTCGTTTACGTAAACTTGTCAACTGATTCATTACGATACATCTATGAGTAGTTAAGTTAACATACCCGAAATGTTATGGATTTTTATCAAAATAATAACTAATCAATATAACTAATCAATCTGAGTACATTTGTTTAAGTATTATTGTTTTTTTTTTTTAAATTATGTTTATGTTTGTTTGTTTTAAAGAATTATGTTTATGTTTGTTTGTTTTAATGAATTCTGTTTATGATTGTTTGTTTTAATGAATTATATTAATGTTTGTTTGTTTTAATGAATTATATTGAATAAATTATGTTTATTTAGTTTTTGCACATGTATACATATTATTTTTAAAAAAATTTTTCTTTAAAACCAAACTACCAAACGCAAAGTATGTATGTGTAATGACTGAAAAAAGGCCCGAAATTACAAGGTTGCCTAGGGCCCGCTTTAGCCTTAGTCCGCCACTGGCAAGGGGAACATGCATATCAAACAAGCTATTTATATTGCTTATGAAGAAATTTAGTTTTTCATCGACGGAAGCAAGAAACCAACATTCTGACCAGTTTATACGAGATAAGTCATTAAACAATGACGAGAAGTCAATCGACCTGAAATCGCGATACTGAAAAGAGGTTTCAGAGGCTGATTTCGAAAACTGTATGTTCAAAGTGCAAAAGATTAAGTCATGATCGGAAACAAATGATATTTGATGAAAGAGCAATACTAGTGACGGATCAGATACAATAAAAACATCTAATAAGCTTGGGCAGGCATTATTTGAGAAACGTGTTGGCATGGTGGTATTTACTACATTGAGCCCTACTTCGGCTATATAATCTAGAAACTTACAGGAGAGGTTGTCGCTAGCTAAGAGATTTATGTTTAAGTCACCGCACAAGACAAAGTGTTCAAAATCAATAACGCAACCTGACAGTTCAGTAAATACCGGTTCCAAACTACAACTACGGTTCGGATTGTATATGCATGAGACTAGTACTTTAGTATTATTATCCGATATTGAGATGTTAAGATATTCTACACCAGATCCACTTGACTTCTCTACCACCTTTGCGTTCAGATTTTCCTTACAATAGATTGCAACACCACCACCTCGAGCTCCCAATCTATCGTTTCGAAACAATTTATAATTCTGTAATTTAAAGAACGAGTCAGCTACGTCCACATGAAACCAAGTTTCCGAAACACAAATAACTTCAAGGCTGGAATCCGAAAATGCGTGCTTTATACAATCCATCTTAGTGCCATTAAGGCTTCTTGCATCGGCAGCAGCCCCAGATATAGCTTGGAGCTCATTAAGATTAGAGATCTTAATGCCTTCACCATCCTTCTGAAGTCTAACGAAAACGCAGCCGCGAAAGGTAAAAGCATTGTATACTTTTTTCGCTCGTTTCATGGCAATAGCAGCATGCAGTAGTTTTCTGATTTCAGCAGTGAGGCTCTCATGGATGTAGATATTGTTGTCAGATTCGAGCCCGGCATCTCTTAAATTTACGGCTTTTCTTACGCGTCTGCGATAATCGCCGAAGGCCATGAGGACACGGTTTTTTATTTGTGGTGAGAGAAAGTCAATCGATCTGCAGACCCGGTTAAAGAGACTACGAAGATTTTCTTCAACATAAGATGGCACTCCGAACAAAACAGCGTCAGAAGAGTGATAAGTGGAATTGTTGTTGTTATTGTTGTTGCCGGTATTGCTTTTTATAAGCTCATCTGCCAGTTCGTCACAGCGAGTGGTGAGAGCACTAACCTTAGCATAACAATGTGTGTGCTTTTAGTTTATACAACTGTGACAGGGATACAAATGTTGGTATAATTTTACCAAATTTGGAACGACATGAAAAGAACAATGGTACACCAATCACTTATTTAGTACAATTTACATATTCGCTCAAATGCAAGTTCTGTTAAATTTACAGCACAGTTACGTTGTTTTATTTCGTTTTGCATTTTATTTCACATCGGCTCGATTGGTAGTCCATTATGTTCATTCGTTTACGTAAACTTGTCAACTGATTCATTACGATACATCTATGAGTAGTTAAGTTAACATACCCGAAATGTTATGGATTTTTATCAAAATAATAACTAATCAATATAACTAATCAATCTGAGTACATTTGTTTAAGTATTATTGTTTTTTTTTTTTAAATTATGTTTATGTTTGTTTGTTTTAAAGAATTATGTTTATGTTTGTTTGTTTTAATGAATTCTGTTTATGATTGTTTGTTTTAATGAATTATATTAATGTTTGTTTGTTTTAATGAATTATATTGAATAAATTATGTTTATTTAGTTTTTGCACATGTATACATATTATTTTTAAAAAAATTTTTCTTTAAAACCAAACTACCAAACGCAAAGTATGTATGTGTAATGACTGAAAAAAGGCCCGAAATTACAAGGTTGCCTAGGGCCCGCTTTAGCCTTAGTCCGCCACTGGCAAGGGGAACATGCATATCAAACAAGCTATTTATATTGCTTATGAAGAAATTTAGTTTTTCATCGACGGAAGCAAGAAACCAACATTCTGACCAGTTTATACGAGATAAGTCATTAAACAATGACGAGAAGTCAATCGACCTGAAATCGCGATACTGAAAAGAGGTTTCAGAGGCTGATTTCGAAAACTGTATGTTCAAAGTGCAAAAGATTAAGTCATGATCGGAAACAAATGATATTTGATGAAAGAGCAATACTAGTGACGGATCAGATACAATAAAAACATCTAATAAGCTTGGGCAGGCATTATTTGAGAAACGTGTTGGCATGGTGGTATTTACTACATTGAGCCCTACTTCGGCTATATAATCTAGAAACTTACAGGAGAGGTTGTCGCTAGCTAAGAGATTTATGTTTAAGTCACCGCACAAGACAAAGTGTTCAAAATCAATAACGCAACCTGACAGTTCAGTAAATACCGGTTCCAAACTACAACTACGGTTCGGATTGTATATGCATGAGACTAGTACTTTAGTATTATTATCCGATATTGAGATGTTAAGATATTCTACACCAGATCCACTTGACTTCTCTACCACCTTTGCGTTCAGATTTTCCTTACAATAGATTGCAACACCACCACCTCGAGCTCCCAATCTATCGTTTCGAAACAATTTATAATTCTGTAATTTAAAGAACGAGTCAGCTACGTCCACATGAAACCAAGTTTCCGAAACACAAATAACTTCAAGGCTGGAATCCGAAAATGCGTGCTTTATACAATCCATCTTAGTGCCATTAAGGCTTCTTGCATCGGCAGCAGCCCCAGATATAGCTTGGAGCTCATTAAGATTAGAGATCTTAATGCCTTCACCATCCTTCTGAAGTCTAACGAAAACGCAGCCGCGAAAGGTAAAAGCATTGTATACTTTTTTCGCTCGTTTCATGGCAATAGCAGCATGCAGTAGTTTTCTGATTTCAGCAGTGAGGCTCTCATGGATGTAGATATTGTTGTCAGATTCGAGCCCGGCATCTCTTAAATTTACGGCTTTTCTTACGCGTCTGCGATAATCGCCGAAGGCCATGAGGACACGGTTTTTTATTTGTGGTGAGAGAAAGTCAATCGATCTGCAGACCCGGTTAAAGAGACTACGAAGATTTTCTTCAACATAAGATGGCACTCCGAACAAAACAGCGTCAGAAGAGTGATAAGTGGAATTGTTGTTGTTATTGTTGTTGCCGGTATTGCTTTTTATAAGCTCATCTGCCAGTTCGTCACAGCGAGTGGTGAGAGCACTAACCTTACTTTCGAGGAGAAGAATTTTAGAGTCGTATTCAGCAAATTTGGCACCAATTGATGAAACCTCGCTCTCCAACTTTTCGAGTTTGGTGGAGATATCAGTTGAGAGAGTATTAAAAAGATTATCCGAGTGTTGCCGTATTCGGTGCTCTAATTGTCTCAATTCCTCTCTTGCACTCAGTTTCATCCGTTCTTCTAACTCAAAGAGCTGAGTACAAAGCGAGCTGCTGCTTCCAAGTTTAGGAGTACCATCAGTTTTCTTAGTGGCGCGGGGTGCAAGTTGCTCACGCTGTTGGCGAGTTAGCATAGGTGACGACGACATTCTTACGCTGAATGCAATTTGTGCAGTGTGAGCGCGTCAGCAAAGTAAGCGATGTGAACAGTGTGGGAGCGAGCCGACGACAGCCGATTGTTGACCACAGATTGTTGTTGTTGAATGTTTAGAATAAACAAAAAGCACAAAGCGCAGCCACAAGAGTTTTTGTTACAGATTTTCGCTGTTGTTTATGAGTGTTTATTATTTAATATTCCTTATTTACTTTTGGTTTTTCACTTCTTTTAGGTTTGTTTAAGTGAGCACAGGAAAATAGTGGTGTTTAATTAGTCGTGGAAAGAGAAAATTATAATTGTTTATCGAGCACCACAGATGCACGTCCACTCTCTACGAAACTTCACGAAATTATATTTGTCGTATATATTATTTGAAGTGAAAAGTGTGAACCTTCTTGATTGAAGTTCTAACAGATTCGGATTTATTCCTTATTCCAAGCTTATGTTTAACTTATACATAACGCTTCCACCGAGACTGCTTACTACTGCAACTATGTTGCTACTGTTATTGTTGTTGTAGCGCAACGTGATCAGTATACGTAGTGTCAGCAGTTTTGGTAGGAACGGAAATTATGGAATATTAAACTCTACGTTACTCCTCCTACCTTCAGAAACTTCTACGTCATTATCATCGTTTTTTTGTTTACATTTAAGATACTTTTTTAACAGTAAGATAATTATTACAGTGGTCACGATCGATAAAATCGTTATAAGCCCTGAATTGAAATGTTTTTGGTTTTCTTTAATTGTTACAAAATGTTGTTTAAGTTCTGGGAGGGTAACACAAATTTTATTAATCAACTAGGTTTTCCAAATCTTTTACATATGGTACGAAATTAGGCTTAATGTAGTTTTCCGTGATTGAAATTTCAAAAGCATTTATCTTGATTTTACATTTATTATAATTAATCACATTATTTCCTTTGATTTTTATTTTTAGTTCATTACAATCCTGGTCAATGAAAGTTTCTTTAAGGTTTTTGGTTACAATAATATTTGGTGGAAAGAAATTTATGCTTTCTTCAGTATTCGTTAATGTTGTACAATTTATTTTGTTATTATTTAATAAATTTCTTAAACATTGTTTTTTAATTGGGAAGATTTTTGTATCTCTTACTTCAAATATTGTTTTATTTATCATTACAAAATCTAACATTTCCTCAATGTCTAATTCTTGCTGGTTATGATCGGGTATTGCCAAAACTTTTAACTTGCCATATGATTCAAATTCCGTGGGTATGGTTAGAATGAAATAAATTAAATATCTTAATATGCTCGAATTGTTCGGTATTCAAATGCGATATCGTCTCAAGGTCTATAAGGTTGGGATTAATGATGCCTAATTTTGCTAGTTGGATTCCTAGTTGAATATCCTGAATATAATGTAAGTATTCTTTAACGTTATCTAGGAAAATGTCTGAAACAATTTTTTGAGTGAATTTATTCTGTAAAATATTTGTCGAGTTTTTTAATTCTTCTATAATTTTGTTCTCATTAGTTACGTGATTTATTATATTCCTTTCATTTATGTCGTTATTAGCTATTTTTTCCTTTACTTCCTGTAAGGATTTCTCTATAGTATGCCGATCTTCCTCGTCTAGTGTTCCAAATAAAAATTTAAAGCTAGTACCTAAAGCGTTGATTAATCCTCGTTTATGCCTTTTTACAAAAAGTTCCTTTTCAGCAATTTTCATATATTTTAAAACTAAATCTGTGCTTAAAAATATATTAGGGTTCCGTTCCCCTAAAAGGGAAAAGACGGGAACACTTATAAGGTCACTTTTGTTTTGGGAGTGTGTATATAAAACGATATTTTTTCATCGTAGAGAACTGAAATTTTGCACGAGGTTAGGTCTTAATAACCTGAATACATTTTCACTATAAAAAGTTAAGAAATATTTTTTTATAATTTTTAAAGGTTTTCGGGTCGGACAAAAAAAAATTAAAATATTTTTAAATCATATCGTGTGGGGTATCGTTAGAAAGGCCTACATCCATAGATTATAGAATGCATTTTTTTAAAATTTTGTGTAAACGGGTTAGGAAGATATAAGAGAAAAACCGACCTGTCCCCACATGATCCAATATGCACAACACATTTCTCAAACTAAAATTTTGATAAAATCGGAGTAACTAGGTATTTTATCACGCATTAGCGTATAGGTGCAGCTTTTTTCGATTTTTTTATTTTTTTTTATTTAAGATGACCCCCCAGAAAAAAATTTTTGTTGTATCATTAGAAAGGGCTACATCCATAGATTATAGAATGTATTTTTTTTTTATTTTATGTAAACGGGTTAGAAAGATATAGTTAAAAAAACGGACCTGTCCCCACAGGATCCCATCTGCACACACCATTTCTGAACCGAAAATTTTGATAAAATCAGGCCTCCTAGGTATTTAATCACGCATGACTGAATGGCTGCCCCTTTTTTCGAATTTGTAATTTTTTTTTAAAATTTAAGATGACCCCCTCAGAAAATTTTTGTTGTTGTTTATATCGAGTGGGGTATCATTAGAAAGGGCTACTTCCATGGATTCCAAACATATTTTATTTATAATTTTCGGTGAAGTGGTTTCGAAGATATAGCACAAAATGACGATAAATGACCATTCCCCCCCTTGCCTTTCTACATTTCTTAAGCTAAAATTTTGATAAAATCAGAGTTAGTAGGTCTTTAGTCATAGATTACTGGAAAACTGCAACCTTTTTCGACAAATTTGTTTTTCTTTTTTTTTTAATTTTATTTAAGATTACCATAGTAAAAAATTTCATCAGCGAAAAATTTTTGTTGTTTACATATTGTGGAGTATCGTTAGAAAGGGCTTGGTCCGTGGATTCCAAAAAAGGTTTTTCACTCTTATATTTTCTAACTTTCTTATCTCTAATCTTAACAATAAAATGTTCATTGTCTTTATCAGTTTGAACCACTTCAGGTCTTTTGTACGGATTACTAGTTTTTTCAAGTCTCTTCCTAGAATTTTCTGCAAAAATAAATCTGGTGTCTGATTTGTTATCCTTCCTGTAATTATTAATATTATTGATACGTTGTTCTTTAACGGCTTGAGGGTTTGTTTGAGGATCTTTTTTATTAAAAAGTATATTGTAAGGCGTTTCTCCAGTGGTTGAATGAACTATGGAGTGATTTTACGTAAAGAGAGTTTGTTCTATTTTTAAATAGTTTAATTCTTTGTCGCCTGAAGTGTTGATTATTCTTAGTTTTTCATTTAGCGTTTTGTGAAGCCGCTCAATGTCCGCTATGCCTGTTTTTCCTGTCGTTACTTCGAGAGTAATGTTAAGTTGATCACACCAGTTTTTTATGTTTACGTTATTCATGCCTTGGTCCTGATCGATTTAAAAAATTTTAGGTGGACCTAAACTGTTAAAAATTTTTAGTAAAGCTCTTTTGGTTTCCAACCAGTCTAATGAGCTTACTTCTTCTAATGTCGCAAATTTCGAAAAAAGATCGATACAAGTTAAATAATACGTTTTGTCCCATTTCCAAAAATCAATGACATATTTTTCGCGAGTTTCATATACGAGGGGTGTGATTTTGAAAGGTATTTTAAACGGTATGTGGTCTGTTTTGCATCTATTGCACAGTTCACATCTTCTTATATATAAAAATGGATTGCCGTGCGTTAGTCTGGCGAAAACACGAAAACGGCTGAACCGATTTTGATGAAATTTAGTGAGTGTGCTTGAGTGGATTCA
Source organism: Neria commutata (assembly GCA_963457695.1). Taxonomy (NCBI): domain Eukaryota; kingdom Metazoa; phylum Arthropoda; class Insecta; order Diptera; family Micropezidae; genus Neria; species Neria commutata. The sequence continues at coordinate 29,059,244 of OY735246.1, forward strand.
GGGATGGTTCTGATCTATAATTGGACCCGATTGGACAAGGGGGCGTGGCACCGCCCATACAAACCAAATTGTTTACATCGAATAGCTTTGGAACTAAAAGTCGTTCAGCATTAAAATTCCGTATGCAGTCGCCTCTTGGATGCGTCGTCCCACTGGTAAAATTTTATGGGCGTAGGATAAGGGGCGTGGCACTTTTTTATCAACAGATTTGTGTATAACTTTAGAACTACACATCACACATCAATGAAACTCGGTAGGAACTTACTACACATCCATACCCTTCTACTGGGAAAATAAGACGGGCAGTGGACAAGAGGGCGTGGCACCGCCTATACATCCAAGTTTCTTATACAAAGCAAATTTTAAATATCGAATACTTTGAAACTATAAGTAAATTTAAATTCAAATAATTCTCTTAAGACGATTTTTTCTTAAATTTATCAGCAAAAAGTGATTTCAAAGAGTTTAGTGTGATCAAGTGCAAATTGTGAAAGGTTATATAATTTGTCATTGTTAAGTTACTAAAATGCCTAGCAATAACAGCAGTGTCCTTCGAGAAATACCTACTATTTACGATACGCGCGAAATTTTGGAGGCGCAATGATTTTACTGTCTGGCGATTTTCGCCAAACACTACCAGTCATTCCAAGATCGACCGTGGCCGATGAAATAAACGCTTGCCGCAAATTATCGACTCTGTGGCGCTATGTGAAGAAACTTCAGCTGACGACAAACATGCGAGCTGCATTGCTAAACGATCCATCTGCCGAAGATTTTTCCAAGCAATTGCTTGCTATCTGTAATGGCCGTGTTCCTGTCGACGAAAAAAACAGATTGATTTCGTTTCCGCCGAATATTTGCAATTTTGTCTCAACGAAAGAGGAGCTCATCAACAAAGTGTTCCCGAACATGATTGGTAACCACAAAAATCACAATTGGTTGAGTGAACGAGCAATTCTTGCGGAACAAAGATGTGGATCAATTAAACTTCACAGTTCAAAATCAAATCGCTGGTTCACTGCATTCCGTCAAATCTATTGACAGTGTAACAAACGAAGACGAAGCAACCAATTATCCAACCGAATTTTTAAACTCATTGGATCTGCCTGGCTTGCCACCGCACAATTTACAACTGAAGGTTGGCTCGGTAGTCATCATGCCTCGAAATCTGAACCAACCAAGATTATGTAACGGAACGGGCTTGGTGGTGAGAAAACTCATGGACAATGTGATTCACACGACCATACTCAAAGAAAAATTTAAAGGTGACGAAGTTCTCATTCCGAGAATTCCGATGATCCCAAACGATACGCCATTTGAGTTCAAACGAATTCAATTTCCGGTTCGTCTTGCATTCGCCATAACGATCAACAAATCGAAAAATATTGTATATCACAAGGTGCTTAAATGAAGGGCATGATTGAATAGACCTTAAATGTAATTCCTTCAACATTACGTGTAAATAAAATATATTGAATTCGAAGTGTTTCATTTAATCAATTATCGAAATTATTTCAAACATAAAATAAATTTTGGGCGGAACGAAGTTCGCCGGGTCCACTAGTTCGTTTATAATGTTCGTTATTTCTTTAACGTAATTGGGGTAGTAAAATTTATTTTTGAATATGTTGACTATTTTTTCGATTCCCTGATGTAACCCCTCCAAGTGTATTTCTAAAATTTTTGTTTTCAGTTCGGAATAGGTCTCGATATTTTCTAGAATTTTAGTCGCTCTTACTACTTTATTGTTTCTGCTTTTTATCAGATTAGAATAAACATTTTGAAGGACTATAAAATCTTCATCGTTGGCCACTGCCTAATTTAATAAATGCGTTTTAATTATGTCTTTTACAAATTCAGTATTAAAATCGTTATAAGTAATAGTTATAAGATTTTTATTAAAAATCCTGTGTGAAAGAGTTTTATTATCATCGCCTCTAATGATTTTTAATTGGTTTTTTACAAATTAAGAGGTCGCTCTGTAATTGCAATGTATTGGGAATTGTCTTCTTCTGCTGAATGAACCGTAGCTATATCTGATCTGACGGATTCATCTTCTCCTATGTATACGGTGACCATATTTTTTAAATGAAAATAGAGAACACACCAACCAACTTACCTTTTTTTTGCTAAAAATTTAAAAATGGCAAATGTCCGTTTTAAAAATTGTTGCAAAATAACTTAAATTTATAATAAAAAAAAACAATTTACCGAGTAAACTGTATACAGAGTGGTAATGGTAATGGGTTCAAAATGGACCCTATATCAATGCCAGCTTTTTTCATGGTTTGAACCAAGGAACCACCAGATCAGCATCCTTAATGGCAACCAAACTGTATAACATAAATTCTTAATATAACATACAAGACGTTTTAGTTCTAATTGCTTTGATATTTTTCTGTGGAATGAATTTTTTTATCAAATTGTTGTTATCCTCTAAGTACTTCTTAAATTCCAAGCAAGAAAGTTCATAATTGCATTTTGTAATTAAAATGGATTTAATTGTGTTAATTTTCTTTTGCGATTTTTCCGCAGTCTAAATGTTGTTCATAATAGAGAAAACCCTTTTTGTAGGAGCATTTGACCCTGGTAAGCAAAGACTGAATTCCACAATTTTTACAAGGTATACTTTTTTGTCAAAGTGATTAAAAATCTCACTTTACATGAGCTCGTAATTCGTGTTTAGTACATATTTATATTTTTATAAGCTTTATGTCTGTCGTCAAATCTAGTAATAAATTTTTCACCCACTTCCCGACTACTTAGAGATCTGAAACTTTGCATACATGCGTAAACACCAAGACAATGCATGAATCAATAAATTTTATGGGCGTAGGATAAGGGGCGTGGCACTTTTTTATCAACTCCAGATTTGTGTATAACTTTAGAACTACACATTACACATCAATGAAACTCGGTAGGAACTTACTACATATCCATATCCTTCTACTGAGAAAATAAGACGGGCACTGGATAAAGGGGCGTGGCACCCCCCATACAAACAAAATTTTTGATCTCGATTAGCTTTGGAACTAAAGGTCGTGCAGCATTGAAATTTCGTATGCAGTCGCCTCTTGGATGTGTCGTCCCACTGGTAAAATTTTATGGGCGTAGGATAAGGGGCGTGGCACTTTTTTATCAACTCCAGATTTGTGTATCACTTTAGAACTACACATCACACATCAATGAAACTCGGTAGGAACTTACTACATATCCATATCCTTCTACTGAGAAAATAAGACGGGCACTGGATAAGGGGGCGTGGCACCCCCATACAAACAAAATTTTTGATCTCGATTAGCTTTGGAACTAAAGGTCGTGCAGCATTGAAATTTCGTATGCAGTCGCCTCTTGGATGTGTCGTCCCACTGGTAAAATTGTATGGGCGTAGGATAAGGGACGTGGCACTTTTTTATCAACTCCAGATTTGTGTATAACTTTAGAACTACACATCACACATCAATGAAACTCGGTAGGAACTTACTACATATCCATATCCTTCTACTGAGAAAATAAGACGGGCACTGGATAAGGGGGCATGGCACCCCCATACAAACAAAATTTTTGATCTCGATTAGCTTTGGAACTAAAGGTCGTGCAGCATTGAAATTTCGTATGCAGTCGCCTCTTGGATGTGTCGTCCCACTGGTAAAATTTTATGGGCGTAGGAAAAGGGGCGTGGCACTTTTTTATCAACTCCAGATTTGTGTATAACTTTAGAACTACACATCACACATCAATGAAACTCGGTAGGAACTTACTACATATCCATATCCTTCTACTGAGAAAATAAGACGGGCACTGGATAAGGGGGCGGGGCACCCTCATACAAACAAAATTTTTGATCTCGATTAGCTTTGGAACTAAAGGTCCTGCAGCATTGAAATTTCGTATGCAGTCGCCTCTTGGATGTGTCGTCCCACTGGTAAAATTTTATAGGCGTAGGAAAAGGGGCGTGGCACTTTTTTATCAACTCCAGATTTGTGTATAACTTTAGAACTACACATCACACATCAATGAAACTCGGTAGGAACTTACTACACATCCATATCCTTCTACTGGGAAAATAAGACGAGCGGTGGACAAGTGGGCGTGGCACCGCCCATACAAACAACATCGTTTATATAGAATAGCTTTGGAACTAAACGTCGTGCTGCATTGAAATTCCGTATACAGGCCCCTCTTGGATGCTTCGTCAAACTGATAATATTTTATGGGCGTATGACAGGGGGCGTGGCACTTTTCAAGCAACTACACACTTGGGCTTCAGTTTATAATTATAGGTACACCACACATCAATGAAAAACGATAGGAACTTACTCGCCGCGCCTTGCAAGCAAAACAACAACAACTCATCGCGCCACAAATATGCCCCGAATATTAGGGTCGATCACAGCCGTATTATTTATTAAATTGAGGATATGACGATAGAAGTTACTGTGAATACGCTAAATATTGTGTACTGCTCTGCAAGTTTTAAATTCTTTTTGCGAAAAATTTCAGAGCTCTAAAATGGAAGACTAAAAAGTTGAAAATAATATTATATAAAAAAAAACTTTTTAAAAATAAGCTTTAATTTATTTAATGTACTAAAAAGTAGAAACTAAATTGTTTCCAAGTCACCTGTATCTTACTATTAATAAAAGCTTGTGCGCTCAATATCCATATTCAAAATATCTTTCATTACTAGAATCTATTTGCAAAAAAATTATTTAAATAAAATATTGTGGTAACTGGTTGACAAATATTGAACACATTTTATATATAATATTATTATACGATATTAATTCGTTTTGTATCAAATATAGAACACATTATAAAATAGAGAACATTTCCATGTTTTATTAACAAAATATATCATATAGAACATCGGCTTAAAATGGAGTACTGTCCTATATAATATAGTACGGCTGGTCACCGTACCTATGTAGCATTCATCGATTTTAGCTCGGGATAATGCGTCGGCTACATAATTTTCTTTTCCGGGAAGGTATTTAATTTCAAAATCGAACTCGTTCAATTTTATTTTCCAGCTCTGTAGTTTTGAATTAGGTTTTTTAAGATTATTTAACCACTGTAAGGGTTTGTGATCGCATTTTATAATAAATTTCCCTCCGAAGAGGTAAGGTCGAAAGTAGGTACTTGGTTGACCATACTAGAGCAAGTAATGCTTTTTCAATTGTGGAGTAATTAATTTGGCTTGTTGGCTAAGTACAGCCCCTAAAGCTACATTTGAGGCATCTGTAGTAAGCATAAACTCTTTTTCAAAATTAGGATAAGCTAAAATTGGATCATTTGTTATAAGAATTTTTATTTTGTTTATAGCATCTACGTAATTTTTATCGTGGTAATTTATCTTATTTGATTTTTTTAGACAATTCGTTAAGGGTTTCGTAATTTGCGCAAAATTATTAACAAATTTCCTGTAGTATCCTGCTAAGCCTAAAAATTGTTTTATTTCTTTCTCCGTTTCGGTATGGGATAGCTGATTATAGCCTTTATTTTATTTGGATTAGTCTTTATTCCTTCTGGGGTAATAATATGTCTAAGAAACTGTGTTTCTCTTTTTAGGAATTCACTCTTATCTAGCTGCAATTTTAGGTTTGCCTCTTCTAGCTTGCTAAAGACGCGATCGAGCGATTCGATATGTTCTTGCAGCGAAGTACTGAAGATGATTATATTATCTAAGTAAACCAAACAGTGCTTTCCTACTAAATCTTTTAAGATTGTATTCATTAACCTTTGGAAGGTAGCGGGCGCATTTTTAAGCCCGAACGGCATGCGCAAAAACTCGTAGTGGCCATTTTGCGTTGAGAAAGCCGTTTTTCTTCTACTTTCCGAATCCATCTCGATTTGATGGAATCCTTTGATTAGATCAAGTGTGGTAAAATACATACACCGACCTAATTTATCGAGGATTTCGTCTATGTTAGGAAGGGGATATCTGTCATCAATTGTTATCTCGTTTAACTTCCTGTAGTCGACGACAATCCTCCATTTTTTTTTGCTGGAGGCGTCTACCTTTTTTGGTACTACCCATTGGGGAATTACTGTGACAAATTATTTTCTGATCTAACATTTCCTGTATCTGCCTATCAACTTCATGCATTTGGGGGTACCTATAAGATTTTGAATAAATAGGATCCTCATGCTTTGTATTTATTTTATGCTTTATAACGTTCGTGAATGTTAATTGGTCTCCTTCGGAATGAAAAAGTTTATCATATTTTTTCAAGATTTTATTTAATTCAGTTTTTTCCTCACAGTTTAAGTGATCAGTTCTAAATTTATTTACTTCGTTTTCCAGTTTAAGACCTTCTTTTTCTATGGCGTGATTGTAATCATCCAAACCACTGTTGATTAGAATTTCATACGTTTTGTCATTAAGTGTGATAGTATTATTGCTGAAATCTAGTTTTGATTTCAGAACTTCCCTTGATTGTGCTTCCGTTCCTGCAGACACTTCTGCTGCTACAAGTAGCTCTTCCTCTGCTGGTATTGGAGGCTCGCGAAAACGTCGACGCGAGTCCAGGGCTGCCGACCCTATCACAAAGTACATCAAGAAACAAACAAGTTCCATGGCAACAATTGCACTGCAAATGAAAAAAATTCAACAAGAAGGAAAAGAAAACCTCAACAACGCAAAGCAAATACGGAGGGAATTTAAAGGAGTGAACAATTCCATAAAGAAGTTGACCACAGCTCTTATCTATAGCAATGAGAAAAATAAAAGGCACCACATCGAAATGGAAAGGCTTCACCACGAAGAGTTTTTGCTAAAAAAACAAGAGCTAGAATTAAAAGAAAGACGGCTGAATTTTGAAGCAAGTTCAATTCAAAAGTAAACCTGAAGTGCAAATTTATTCAAAGCAATATTTTATTAGATTAATGCCATTTTTTTAATGCTCCTTACTTACATCGATCTCTTTAGGTTAATTGTTATCATGAATTACATAAAATAAAAGTTCAGTTTAAACAACTAAACTGAAGAATGAAAGAAGTTTATTTAAAGGCTATTGGCAATCTCGTCCCTTGCTCTATTTACCTCTCCACTAGCTGGCAAATCATATAGCTAAAATTCCTCACCGTCTTCTCCACCAAAATCGATTAGGTCGACATCCTGGACTTTGTAGTGCCTACAGATGTTGTGCAGTGCGCAACGCACATTTATTATTCGCACTACTTTCTTCGGTTGGTATTGTAGCAGGCGGGCTAAACATCTGAAGCGACTCTTAAGAACGCCAATAGTCCTCTCTACGACATTCCGCGCAGACGAATGCTTCATGTTGAATGTATGCTGCGGTGTTCTGATTTGTGGATCCCTATATGGTGTCATCAAAAATGGCTCAAGAGGATAACCAGCATCGCCTAGTAAACAGCTTCTTCGGCCGGAAGATTCGTAGCTGCCTACAAAGTAATCACGAGCTTTGCTAACGCTCCATATCAATGAATTGTGACTCGAGCCAGGCCGACGAGCATCCACAGCCCTGATTACCATTTGATAATCGCATATCTGTAAACGTTTTAATTGTTATTCGGAAATCTCCATTACAAAATTTCTTATACTTACAATCATTGCATTTATGCTAAAGTACCCCTTTCTGTTGTAAAAAAGGGCGTGGTCGTGATGTGGCTTCGTGATACGCACGTGCGTACCGTCAACGCAGCCTACAACGCCCGGAATCTGGAATTTCTGTAAAAAATGGCGCTTCGACAGGTTTCGCTGCCCCTCCGTTATATTTAAATTGATCCACCTCGCACAAATCTCTTTTTCAAGGATCATAAGTATGTTGTTTAAAATTTTGGTCACAGTGCTTCGCCCTAGTGCAATATCACTGTCTTTCCCTACACCTTTTTGGAATCCACCTTCTGCCAGAAACCTTAAAGAACCAGCTAGCTGGATATGCGCTGGAATCGAAGATGGATTCAAACGGGGTGTTACAGCGTCGAGAAGCATTTTAAAGGCATCTTTATTTATCCTGTAGTGCGCTGTGAAGCTAAAGAAATTCAATAATTAGAAATCTGGTTGCTTATGCACTAAAAACAGTCACTTACACAGATTCTATCATTTCCAGCGGGTTGGAATTATCGCGCCAAAACTTTCTCTTTATTTTTTCTTTATTATTCAAATAATTTGCACTACTTCTTACAGCATACACAATTAATGCACTCATTTCTCACAATAAAAACAATTTCTGTTTTGATTTTTATTTTGTTTGACAACGGTCAGCTGATCGGAAGTTCAGCAAGAAGAAAATTTATTTCGATTTGAAAATGAACATGTGAAATTGAAATCGTTCGGTTTCTAGAACACCAAAAACATTTTCACTCGATTTCAAAATCACTTTCGATTTCACTTTCACTCGAATTCTGGAACCCTGTATGACACCTTTGCGCGATGCCTTTTACTTTAAAACTTTTAATTCTTTTAAAAATTTATACTTTCGTCGCCTTAGCGCGGTAACTTATTAATTAAATTGTAAGAATTTTTGTTTTATTTTGAAGCGGTTCTTTTGCCGCGTCTGCGCCAGTGAAAAGTGTGAACCTTCTTTATTGAAGTTCTAACAGATTCTGATTTATTCTTTATTCCAAGCTTATGTTTAACTTATACATAACGCTTCCACCGAGACTGCTCACTACTGCAACTATGTTGCTACTGCTATTGTTGTTGTTGTTGTAGCGCAACGTGCGCGATCAGTAGACGTAGTGTCAGCAGTTTTGGTGGGAACGGAAATTATGGAATATTAAACTCTACGTGACTTTGAAATAAACATATACAACAGTCATAAAAATAAGTTTGCTTTTCCCATACAAAAATCAAATACGACTAATACATTATTGTATTAACTGGTTGACAAATTTTGAACACATGAGCGCCCCAAGCTTTTATGGATAGTAAGATACAGGTGTACACTGGGAAACAATTTATTTTCTACTTTTTAGTACATTTAATGAATAAAAGCTTATTTTTAAAAAGTTTTATCATATAATATTATTTAAATTTACTTTCATTTAACTTGTAAAATTTGTCACATACAAACTCTGCAATGTTGCTAGTTGCTTTTTATATGTGGCATTTATAAAGCCAGTTCGTAGACCTGCTCCTCTACGTCGTCGATCTGCTCTTTCACCTCCTGCGGCAGTAGGCGCCATGGCTGCCTCTGCTCTGGCAGGTGGAGCGGTTCGTGCGCTGGCGCGGGTGGCTGCGGCTGTGTGGCAGCAGGTGTTGATGTTGCGCATTTACTTGTTGCAGCTGCCCTTGTTGTTGCTGTTGGGCCCGGTGTGGCCGCCTGCGCCCGGCCCCTTGCTGCATCTATTGTTGTTGGTTGATACGAAGCAGCTCGATTGAATGGTAGCGCCAATGCTGCATCGCTCTTCAGTAATTTCTCGGTCTTCTCTGTCCGCGGCGTCCTCTGTCCATTCTCTAATGGAAAATGAAATTTCGAGAGAAAATTGCATATAAATTATCTTTTTTATTCGTTTCGAAAACAAAAGTTAAATTACTGAATAAGTTAAGCAACTTATAAACATCAAACGCAATTACGATTTTAACGGGTTTCCCCATAAACCCCAAAATAAAAACTAAAAAAAAATAAGACGACTTCGCCACTCACAAAACTCAGAAGCGAGTAGAAAATTTCCAAGTCACATGTGCATCTTTATGTATATTTATGGGGCTTGTGCCTTCTCCGTTTTTGTTTTTTTTCCGAAAATCGAAATGATAAGTAGCTGAAACAAATATTGTACTGCGCAAGCACCCAGACACAGAAGGAGGTCAAGAATTTTTGGTTTGTCTGTACCAGCAGCAAATCAAAATGTGAAAGTGATGTTATGTCGGGGTTTACTAGCAAAAGTGGCTCTTCCTGATTTAGCAAAATTTTCGCGAAAACTTATACAAATGGAAATTTCATATTATGTTGCACAAATATCTTTGGAGTGACACACGCTGCACTTTATGGAAAAATTATTTACATAAAAAACGCGTTTTTATTGAAATTTATTAAGTACGCAGTTGCGTCCGCAACTGTACTCTTTTTGATTGATTCAGTTATTGTCAGCGTGTTTTCGTGTATGCAAAGATTCAGATCTCTAAGTAGTCGGGAAGTGGGTGAAAAATTTATTACTAGATTTGACTACAAACATACATATGTACATACAAACAAACAAACATACAAGCCTGAAGTGAAGTTAATATAAAGCTTATAAAAGAGTTTAAAATGTACATACTTGAGGTCACAATCCTTGGCGACTGCCGTCTATGTATTCTGTTTTTTAGTTTTATTGAGGTAATAATATTATATAAAAAAAATTTTTTTTAATAAGCTTTAATTCATTTAATCTACTAAAAAGTAGAAAATAAATTGTTTCAAAGTCACCTGTATCTTACTATCAATAAAAGCTTGGGGCGCTCATTTGTTCAAAATTTGTCAACCAATTGATACAATATTTTATTTAATTTATTTTTATAAATAGATTCTAGTAATGAAAGATAAGTGTGAATATAGATATTGAGCGCCCAACAGTAGTACACAATATTTTATTGGTATTCACAAAAACGTACTGAAATTAGGTGACCGCAGGGTTCTTTTGTAGGCGGCATTCTTCACTGCGGTGGCCTGGCGACACTCCTCGTCGTACCATTGGTTCCGTGGCAGTGGGCGTTGGAAACCAAGGACGCTCTCCGCGGCAGTGCGCAAGGAGTGGGAGATATGGGCCCGGAGTCCGCCGGCGTCATCGGGGTGCGGGAAGGATTGGCAGAGTAAATTAGAAAGTTGAGCGGAGTAGGCTTCGGCTGTCCGTTGTGATTGCAGCTTTGCGACGTCCAGCTTTCGTTGTGTACCAGAGCGCACATCCTTCGCTCTGCATAATCGCATGCGAACTTTGGCTGCAACAAGTTGGTGGTCCGAGTCGATGTTTGCTCCTCGGAACGTATGCACGTCTAGTACACTGGAAGCATGCCTTCCGTCGATCACAACGTGGTTGATCTGGTTTCGTGTTCGTTGATCGGGGGACAGCCAGGTGGCCTTATGGATATCGCGGTGTTGGAATCTGGTGCTACTTACTACCATGTTTCGCGCCGCGGCGAAGTCGATCAGCCTCAGACCGTTGTTCGAGGTGGTGTCGTGGAGGCTGAGCTGTCCGACAGTTGGACCAAAGATTCACTCTCGCCCTATCTTTGCGTTAAAATCCCCGAGGACTATCTTAACGTCGTGTGACGGGCAGCGGTCGTACACGTCCTCGAGTCTCGCGTAGAACGCATCCTTGGTCGTTAAAGAATTTCGCCTTGATGCGAATTGTTGCCAGTCTTTCGTTCACAGGGGTGAACCGGGAGACACGGTGGCGCACAGTGTAACGACTTAGTACAACTCGCGGCCAAAACTAGAAGGAGTTATCGGATTACTATGAAATTATAGACTTAAATGTTTTAGGGGCGTCTGACTTCAAAAATCGTATCAGATTTTTCGTAAACCTAGTGGGCGTGGCACCTCCCATACAATCTGATTATAAAAAATGAAATATCTTGAAAACTAAAGAAGCTATATTGCTCATATTTTAAGTAAATGTAGTTGTTACCTATATCAACTATCCATTAAAAAATGGGCGTGGTAGGACAAAAGGGTCTCGTACCTGAAAAATTGATTTCCGCAAAAAACGGTATATTCATGCCAGGAGCGTATAATTATACAAAAAGTTTCTCTAGAGAATTTATTTTTAAAATATAAGATCCGAATTTACTCTCCACACTATTCTGTAACGCAGTCTCTCTATTTGGTTTAGTCGCCGAGCGCCACACTTGAAAAAAGGTCGCCGAATTTCAGCACAGGTGCTACTAGAAAACAGGTTGTCAAAGACGGAGTAGCAGATATTAGCAGCTGGAGTTAACTGATTTCTATTATACATACTATTATTGAACTATATTTGAAAAATCAAAGAGGTGTTTTGCGGAGCTTTTTTTAAAAGTCAATCAAAACTTTTCAATCTATTTTTCGATTTGTTTTGATTTGGGTACTCTGCATTTTTCAAAAAACGGTAGTTTCGGACTGTCAAAACACAAAACCAATAATAGAGCTGCCACATAGAAATACATGTTTAATTGAAAAAAAACTGCATGAGATTCGCTTCACAAGTAAAAAAGTTACAGCATTTCTAATTAAGTTAAAAATAATGGTAATTTTTGCAAAAAAATACTTTTCTGGGAAAGTCATTTTTCAAAGGTTGATATAGTACTGACATTTTTGGTTTTTTTTGGAAATTGTTTTGAATTCTTTTAGTTTGATGTATTAACTACTCATGTGCATTATTACATTTTTAAAATTACAACATTCATTTTTTCCATTTTGGCCACCTCGTTACACTGTGTGGCGTAGTCTCCGACTGACGACGAATCCACATCCGAATTCGCGCCTCTCCGCATGGCAGCTGTAGTAGATGTCGCAGGTTGCTTGTTTTGAGCATCCCTGCCCTGTCCATCGCATCTCCTGGATGGCGGTGATGTCAGCCTTGTATTTTTCGGGGGCATCCGCCAGTTGGATAGAGGCACCTTCACTATTGAGGGATCGGACATTCCAGGTGCATATCCGTAAATCGTGGTCCTTAGTACGTTTGCGGGGGTCGTCAACAGTTTTAGGGGCCATTATATCCGAGGCTTTACGGTTTTTCTTTCGCTGCACACATTAGCTCACCGCTCAACGGATGTTAAGCAGATGACCCAGCAGGCGCCACGTGGAGGCTGTGTGTCAACTTGGTTATGGAGTAACAAGGATCGCTCTGGCTAACCCCAATCGGAAAGCGATCAGAAGCTTTACCCTGTACTTCCAAAACTCATGCCATGCCCCCACTGTGCGACGGCAAAACGAAAATTCAACAAACGGCAAAGTATCAAGAAATGAAGAAATGCTAGTCTAATTTCGCAGCACTCACATCAAAGCTATTTCCCAAAACCTGTTTGTCCGGCCTTCTTGACATGAGCAGGTTTTCTACTAGTTTTTCTGTTCTAAAGTCACGCATTTTTAGCACTGGAAAGGGTTGCAATATCTTCTCTTTCTATCATCTTTGCTGTGAACACCCTAAATCATCAACGATCCCATTGCGCAACGATAGACATGAATGTCATCGTCAGACTGAGAGCCAACTTCTGCTATTGGACGATATCTCTCCTTGGCAGCTCGCACAGTTCTGTCCACTTTTGCCACTGCCGCTCCTTATATACAGCAGTGCTTCTTCTTCCCTGTTGTGCTCTGATTGGCTGTTGCGTTATTTAATTTAATAAGAGTACTTTTCCTTGCCCGTCTGCTCTTTTCTTGGTTGTCGTTGTTTTCGGTTGAATAGCAGCGCTTCTCCTTGCCCGTCTGTCCCCGGAACATTAGTTGATGCATTTGATGTGATTTAATGTTATATCTATATAATATTGGTTTTAATGCCTATATATTAGTAGAGACCTAGGCGTAAATCTAGGTCATTACACATTTCTTATTCTATAAATACGGCAAAATTATATACATACATATAATGCGATTAAACAGCTCCTTGTCCTGCCCGTCTGTTCCCGGAACATTAGTTGATGTGTTTGATGTGATTTAATGTTATATCTTTAGGGGCCTAAATCAGGCATAAATCTAGCTCATTACACATTTCGTATTCTATAAATAAGGGAAGATTATATAAAATGCGATTAAACAGCTCCTGGTTCGTCTGTCCCTACGTGCTTCTTCTTGTCTGTGCTCTGATTGGCTATTGCAGTTTCACTAATAACTTTGTTTAAAGTAAAAATTTAAATTTTTATGATTGATTCATGTATTGTCAGCCTGTTTATGCATGTATGCAAAGTTTCAGATCTCTTAGTAGTCGGGAAGTGGGTGAACAATTTATTACTAGATTTGACTAAAAACAAACAAACCTGAATTGAAGTTAATAAAAAGCTTATTTTTTTGGTTTGGAACACATTTGATGCGCAATATTGTTTTCAGAAAATGTAGATTGTTAAGAGTTACATATTCAACGCATTTTTGCAATTTGCGAGCGAATCTTTGTGATAAGCAGTTTGCGCATCTGATGCTTATCAATTACTTGATGCCTGCATTTAGGAACAGGATGCACTTGGACATTTTTTTATGCGTTTAGGAACCGACTATTTTGTACTTATGCAGCGCAACTGAAGTTTAGGAAGACAGCCTTTGGCTAGCCCGTATGATTTGCCCGAAGTCGTACCCATGCTTATGCCAGCTGAAGCCAACAAATGTATAGTTTGGTTGAACCTTACGACAACGAACGCAATTACGCAGCGCTTTAAAAATTGCCACGTTTTAATTCCGGCGCTGGCTTCACGTTCGAACGCGGGGATTTTTACAAAGAGGCCGTTATTGTATTTTTATAAGCTTTTATTGAACTTTCGGTTTGTTAGTTTGTAGTCAAATCTAGCAATAAATTTTTCACCCATTTCCCGACTACTAAGAGATCTGAAACTTTACATACATGCGTAAACATGGTGACAATACATGATACAATATAATAATAAATATCGAACTTCAAATCATGATTTTAGCGATATAAACTATATAAAGAGATCGTATCCAACGAAAAACAATTCATTGTGTGGCCGAGTTGGTAGAGGCACGCGCTTGCATTCGGTAGGTCGTGGGTTCGAATCCGGCTTTTTCCGAGGTTTTACATTTTTAGTTTTTTTTAGCATTTTTTGTTTTATTTAATGAGTATGTTACGGCCTCATTGTATAAATCCCAGTGATCGAACGCAACGCGAACACGAAGCCAACGCTGGGATAAAAAATGTCAATTTCTAACTCACTGCGTAATTGCGTTCGTTGTCTTACGTCATCATCTGAGCTGTCAGGCTCTTACGACGGACGGATACACAATATATCCCGTGTTCAGTTCCTGCTTTTGTAGCCTAGTGGTTTTATCGTTAGACTAGCAGACGAGAGGTTGTGAGTTCGACCCTCAGTCACGGTGCTAGGTTTTTTCTTTTTTATATATACAAATTTTTTCCCTTAAAATAGAAGACCAAATTATTAAATTTGTCCAAAGACAATTTTAAATTATTTCTAGTAAATTTGAAAATATAAAAATACACCGCAAGCAAGCGGTTTGTACGAGTGTACCCTTAAGACGTTTAGTGCGTGCGGAGGGAAGCATGCTAACCTGGCGTAGGAGATCACGATCACGAAGGCTTGGCCATTGCTCTAGGGTTGAGTTGACCTCCGCGATTATTCCTAATGCGAGTAACTCGTGCGTGTAATTTTTGGTAGCTGGGAATGGCGTTCGAGCCGTCAAAACCTTTTATAATACTAATAATGTATCAAATGTTTGACAAGTTTTGAACACATAAGCCCCCCAAGCTTTTATGGATAGTACGATGCAGGAGACTTAACAAAAATGTATTTTCTACTTTTTAGTACATTTAATGAATAAAAGCTTATTCTTAAAAAGCTTTAGGTTATATAATATTATTTTCTACTAAAAGACTAAGGGCCGTTCTCTCAATGTCTGGTTAGTCTCACTCTTAACCAGCAGATAACTAACCGACGGATAGCAGTTTATCTGAAATTTTCGTTTCCACCATGTGCTGGTTAACATTGTGTCGGTTAAATGAAAAAGGTAAAAGATTTGACGCTTGTTCTAGTACATTTGTTGTCAATATGAATCGAAAAATAAATTTCAAAATAATTTTCTGTGGAAAAATTTTAAGCAAAGAAGAAAAGAGATGTTGGGCAAACGGGTAGCGCCCAGTGGAAAAAGAAAAAGAGCACTGATCCAATAGTCAGAAACGGCTCCGGTTAGCTTAACCGGCACACCGTTCGACAGCCAATAAAAGTGACGTTTTCAACTGACGTCTAATATTGCTATAGTTTTAATGCAGAAAATAGAGAAAACTGCGTTTTTACGCATTTTACAAGTGAAAAAAGCAATGATTATAAGAGAGGAAATGGAAAAGAGAAGGAAACTATGAGTGCGCCAAGCCGCTCCACTATTGGATCAGTGCTCTTTTTCCACTGGACGCTAACCGTTAGCCCAGCATCTCTTTTCTTCTTTGCTTAAAATTTTTCCACAGAAAATTATTTTGAAATTTATTTTTCGATTCATATTGACAACAAATGTACTAGAACAAGCGTAAAATCTTTTACCTTTTTCCTTTAACCGACACAATGTTACCCAGCACATGGTGGAAACGAAAATTTTTTACCGCCAGGTAAACTATTATCGGGTGGTTAGTTATCTGCTGGTTAAGAGTGAAACTAACCAGACATTGAGAGAACGGCCCTAAAAGAATAATAGCTTATTTTAAAAAATAATTTTTTGTATACAATGTTATTTTGATAAGCTTTTTAATCATGGGAAAGAATACTTTCGAAGATTTTGATTTTGGTTTCAATCTGATATATTAAACAAATCAAATGTTTAATGACGAAAGGTTAAATCTATTTATACCTTATCCCATCTTATCAATGCAGATGCGGCAAAAGCAGCTTATGCGGTAAGCTCATCAAACCATGAGATACTCAACACTGGTCTTGATGTTGGGTCAATGGTAGAGGTATCCTTGTCCAACGTATCTGAAGATTTGTATGGTGTCATTCGCTGGATTGGTGTTCCCCCTGGGGGCAATAGTGTGATGGTAGGCATAGAGCTCGAGGACGAGCAGTCAGAGAAGCAGTTATTTACGACAGATGGATCGTTCAATAGTGTTCCGTAAGTTGTGTTTTCATAGCTGCAAAATAATTCTAAATGCTTCTTTTTTTTCTATAATTTCAGCTTGTTTAAATGTCATGAAGGGCGTGCTCTTTTTGTAACTCCAGATCGGTGTGTTAGAGATAAACGATTTGTTGATCTGGAAGGCGTTGTCAATAAGAACATTGTCAACAATACGGTGACTGATTCAAAGATGTTTGGTCAGATTGAATGTCTGCCACTTCCTGGTGCGATTGCCCCACCAAGTAATAAAAATTTATTTGAATATGTAGATGTATAAAACCAAACGTTTAAGAAGTGACTTTGTGAACTCTAGCGGAAAAAATCAGAGCAGGCGAATAGCAAGTCTTACTTCCTTGTCCGTACCATAAAGCCCCCTCCCGGAATGATTTAATCAAATTTATTTCCACCGCTCTGAATTCCTGTCTTATTGATAGTTCTTTGGTGACTTTGATTCGAAAAATGGTGATATAGTATCTCCTGGTTCATCCCGCTTAATTGCGGTTCCCGCTTAACTGCGTCGAAACTTGATCAATTAAAAACTATCATTTAAATTGTTCACATTTTATTTTTCCCGTTTAAATGCATCCCGCATACATGCGTTTCCCGTTTTATTGCATTCTAACTTTTGCAATTAAAATTAAAAACACATTAGCCCAATTCACAATATTGTGCAAATGGTCTGGGATTTTTGCAATTGACAGTTTTGTAGCAAAACTACAGTAGTTTTGACAGTAGTTTGCTACAAAACTGTCAATTGCAAAAATCCCAGACCATTTGCACAAGATTGTGAATTGGGCTATTAAAAACACATTGACATTTCAAATGTCAAACACACTCAATTACTTGCTCCAAAAGTGAAAACTTTCATTCATCAATACGCGAAGCATACTTTATAATTGCTTGTGAAACTCACGATTTTAAAAAATTAGTAACAAAAGAACGAACGTGACGCTTACATTAAAATAAAAATTTCACCTATTATCACAGATAAAAACCAGCATGACAAACGAGATTAATTAAAGCAAAAGAATAACAATCAAGAAAATAAAATCAGTTATCGCAAAAATTTCGCGACAAAAATTGTTTTTCCGCTTCGCTTGTTTGTTTTGCCGGCATATTTACAGCGCGACGAACAAAACGAAATGACAATTACACGGGTACAGCGGCTTGTCGTGCATCGCAAAATATCAAAATCATTTTGATTTTCGTCATGCAAGCTTTCGACGTGTCTGTGTGACTATACAACATTTCAAATTTTCAAATGACATACAATTTTTCTCTTAAGCCTTTGAGTCGCATACACCGTTTTCGTCGACGAAAACGAAAACTGAAAAACGTTGGTGTTCTTTGCTGTTTCGTTTCTGAGTCAGTTTTCGTTTCGTTGAAAGCGTAGTGGCATAAAACAGAAACCGAAACTAAATTTATTACGGGCTTTTTTAAGTTGTCATATTGATGTGAAATATTGTGATTCGAAATTCTTTGAAATAAAATAAAAAAATGGAAAATTATAGTGCTGAGGAGATATATCAAGCAAATCGTCGAATTGCAGCCTTTAATATGGCACAACAACAATTTGAAGAAGATATTTTAACGCTGTTATTGTTAAATACGAAGAAAATAGGAATAAAGCCCACTATATTTTTACTCTACACTAATTTGTAATCTCAAAAGCATAAGATTGTGAACTGGGCTAATAAGATAGTGCTACTTATAGAGGTTACCTTGAAATATTGCTTATTTTTAGGCAGATCAGTGCACAAACAGGAACAATTAATTTTTACTGGCACTTTAAATGGATTATATGCCAGCCATAGGGTACTGTCCGCCAAGTGACCTCTTACCGTTACCTAAAAGAGGTAAAGCAAGTACGATGAGGACGCTTGTATGTGTGTGAGCACATGAGTAGTGGGCTGTATATTAGTGAAAAGTGACAAAAAAATGCAATAGGAAAGTAAGAAGATGGTACGTGTTATGTGCAAAAAGGACTTTGTAATTTTGGCCATGGAGCAAAGTTAAATACTATAGAATATATGTTATGTTATATGTTTCTATAATATTTATCTTTGCTCCGTGGTCAAAATTACTGTTGAGTGTAGGGGCTAGGCATCAGTTTACACGGACACATGCCTGACATACTTAGAATGACTGACCGTTTGACATCAAATGATTGATCGTGTGAGGGCCGCATAAGATAAGTGGAACATCTGTCAAATAGATCATGCGGTTTCAATTTGGTTCGATTAAATGCGAGCAGAGACTTAAAGCTCTGCTTAGAGTATCGCATCCTGTGCATAATTCTTGTGCTTTTCCCTTAAAAATTTAATTTTCCAATGCATATTTCTATTAATTTTATTTAAATTTTCTTTAATTTACTTACATTTTTATACAGCTATTTTCAATTTCACTCTCTGCTGCTGAAGTGATTCCAATTCACATTTTTTAGTGAATTTGGTTCCTAGAACCTGCAAAATTACTCGGAATTCATTTTGGAATTGAGCGAGTAAAAAGTGAAATTCAGGACACCAAAAAGTGAATTCGATGTGAATTCATTTTAATTTCACTCGAAAGTGAAATCTGGAACCGGCCTGATTATTCTTTTTTATGTAATGTTTGTTTATCTATATTTTTGTACAGAAATCTGTAATCTGGAAGAATTGGAAGCCATCTGCGGAAAATTCAAGGGTATACAAGGGCACCATAACTCATGTTACTTGGATGCTACTTTGTTCGCCATGTTCACCTTTACTACCGTATTTGATTCCCTATTATTTCGTGCACCAGGACCAGAGGTTGGTTGATACATTCGTTTCAATATTGTGATTTTTTATTTCCAATCTAATAACCCGTATTTTCCAGGATATTCCAAATTATACAGAAGTACAAAAGGTGTTGAGAGAAGAAATTGTGAATCCTCTTCGAGGGAATGTATTTGTGCGTGCTGATCGCGTCATGAAATTGCGGAAATTACTGGATAAGCTTGGTTCAGTTAGTGGTTTGACCAGTGAGGAAAAGGATCCAGAGGAGTTTTTAAGCAGTTTATTAGCTCAAATAATGCGAATTGAACCGTTCTTAAGGGTATTATCATTACTTTATCATGTATTATCATTGCGATTGCTATTCTAAGAGGATATTTAAATTTGTTTAGCTGAGCTCTGGACAGGATGCATTTTTTTATCAACTGTTTGTAGAGAAGGATGAACGACTGTGTTTTCCATCAGTTCAGCAATTATTTGAGCAGAGTTTTTATTCTTCCGATATTAAATTAAAGGAGGTGCCATCTTGTCTCATTATACAGATGCCACGTTTTGGAAAGAATTTCAAAATGTATTCCCGTATCCTGCCTTCGCAGGTGTTGGATGTCACAGATATTATTGATGATTGTGCGCCTATACTTTTTAGTTGTTTTACATAACCCATATTAACCAACTTACATACATTTAAATTTCTTGTTAGCTCCACGGCAATGCTCGGTATGTGGGAAATCAGCTGAATACGAGTGTCGCGATTGCTTTGGAATACTGCAAAGTGGCGTTGGGCTGGAGAGCACCGGCTTTTGCCAGAACTGCCTCGAAACAGTTCATATGCACGCAAAGAGGTAAAGCCGAAAATTTGGTATGATTTTAGTTTTGGTGTACTAAAAACTAAGTCTTGTAGATCAAATCACAGCTTCCAAAAGTTGTCTGTGCCACATGACTTTCGTGTAATGGCAGATCATATGACAGTGCCACGTTTGTATATGGAATTATTTGCTGTAGTATGTATAGAGACTTCTCATTATGTAGCATTTGTTAAAGCTGGTTCCGGCCCCGATGCTCCTTGGTGCTTTTTTGATTCTATGGCCGATAGAAAAGGTAGTAGAATACGTTTTTTCGAATTTCTAATTCGTGCTTTTGGGGTTTGCAGGTGAACAAAATGGCTATAATATACCGGAGATGAGAACTGTTCCAGACTTACCTCGGTGGTTATCTGAGGAGGGATCGCGTATAATGAACGAAACCTCGTCCAACGATAAAATGCTGCCAGAGCACGCAAAACGTCTCTTTTGTGATGCATATATGTGCATGTATCAGAGCACGGATGTTATGATGTATCGTTAAGGGTGGTATACGTAGAATTTTGAATTAAATTTTAGTTGGAATAAAACTGATTTTGCTAAAATGTCCGCTATCTATCTAAACACGGAAATACAGTCTTATCTTGCAAACTACGAACCAATCACCGTGCTGGACAAACTTCAATGAGGACGTGTACGACCGCTGCCCATCACACAACGTTAAGATATTCCTTGGAGATTTTAACGCAAAGGTAGTGCGAGAGCGAATTTTTGGTCCAAGTGTCTGACAGTTCAGCCTCCACGACACCCTTTCGAACAACGGTCTGAGGCTAATTGACTTCGCCGCGGGGCGAAACATGGTAGTAAGTAGCACCAGATTCCAACATCACGATATCCATAGGACGATATCCCCCGATCAACGAACACGAAACCAGATCGATCGACGGAAGGCATGCTTCCAGTGTACTAGATGTGCGTAGGTTCCGAGGAGCAAACATCTACTCGGACCACCTCTACAGAGAGAGAGACAAGACAGGAACTCTCCGATCCTTTCGATACCGTGAGAGCTTGCATGTAATTGCTTCTCAAAATTTTTCTCAATTGACTGCGTAAAATCCTTTAAATATCTTAGACTTTTCATTCGTCGTTCGATCGTGGCCTGTGCTCGCTGTGTTCGCTCGGTCTCTATCGTACTTTCCTATTTTCACTCATTCGCTTTAAACGTCTTGAAGAAAAGAAAAAAATTCCGAAACTCGTGGAAATTGATGATGAAGCCCAATCGCGAACAAATATTTCCTTGGAATTTTTCCCTTCCTCCGAAATTTGGAATCGTGACGTATGTTCGAAAAATTTCGAAGAAAAACTTGCTATGGTGAACGTCATTCCGATTGAAAAATTGAAACTTTTTTGCGCTGTGAATTTCATCAACAATTTGCAGGGGAAAAATCAGTATTTTGAAATGTAAATTAAATTTGTAACAAAACAAGTAAGGAAGCATCAGTCGGGTTTCACCGACAGAGTAATACCCTACACCAAGTAACTGAGTGGGCGGACCACGCCCATTTTTGGAGAAATAAAAGGTGTTCTTACCAGCAATGAAGTGAACAAATATGGACAGACTGGTGTATATATTATGGAAGTTATAAGAATTTTCCGCTTACCGTCTATATAGTGGGCGGACCACGCCCATTTTTTTTTATAACGTGAAGGGCCTACACCTTACCTTAAATACCAAATACGATTCCTTTTACTGAATAATTAAACAAATTTAAGCAATTTTACTGGAAATATTCCGGGGTAGTGGGACTTACTGGCCTATTGTGGGCGTATCCTTGGGCCGATTTAGCTAATTTCGGAACTTAATCTAAGGCTTACTATGACTGTGTGCCAAATTTGGTCCAAATCGGACAACTCCTTCTTTCTCTCCTGTGCTCACAGACGACCAGACAGACAGACAGACGGACGGACAACTGGAAATCAACACAGAAAGTGATTCTGATCATTTCTATATACTTATGTCTATACCTAAGACCGCTCCTTTAATGCGTTACAATTTTCGCACAAAGTTATTATACCCTATTACCATAGGTGTAGGGTATAATTACCAATTTATTGCAAATTTTATATAAGTTCAATTGTGCTAGGCCCCCAATAAAATCTGTGTTGGAGTAAAAGAAGGTTCAAAATTAAATTTTGCTCTATATTTAGCTAACAGTTGTCGGGTTATAGGTTTGGGCGGACAAAAAAGGTATATCAAAATAATTTGAAGAAATTTTAAATGAACAATAAAAAAAAAAATAATTTTTTTAATCATATTTTATGGAAATGGGTTTTTATACTGCACATTTTCTAGAATATGCCTAAAATTATAACACTCCAATAGAATTTTGGTGCTGCTGCAGGAGCCAGAAGTGGCACAGGGGGCGGACGAAACCGAAAGCACATGCAGTTCGATGACAACCAAAATGTTATACTTCAAGAGAATCCTGGGAATTCGTATTCTTTATGGCACCTCGATCGATTCGCTCAGAAAGGCTTCGCTCCATACAAAGAGGGGAGGAGTTATGTCATCTTAAATCTACTGAAGTCAATAAATACTCAGTTCATGTGTATATGTTTTAAGCAGTATATCATATAATTTCATTTCTCGTTTTTGAAATACTATTCAAATTTTTCTTTATAAATTCATTAATGTTTAAGACGTTGCTGGAATAAGAACCAATTTTAAAATAATAAAAAATCGTAAATTCAGTAAAGAAAATTGTCGTTACTTAACTCTCGCGTATTTTATAAATTTCGCGAAAAGATTATAGTGCCAATAGTGCGGAAATCTTGCATGGAACAGCTTTAAACAATTTGCAAAAATTCTGATGTGGTTGCCTGAATCGACTTAAGTTTAAGTTGCCACCACTGACTGCAACACCACGGCTGTCCACCTCGTGTACATGTACTAACATCAAGGGCAGCTATGATCCCAGCGGCTTAAGCCAATTGCCTAATGTCGTGGTTGTCTTCCTCACGCACGAGAAGCTCATTGCCAATTATCGCAGGCGATATGAGAATCAGGTGCGTTTATGCCTTGCCTTTTGTTTCTGTGCCGACACTCTGCTTGCCAACAGGTCACGCATCAAATGACCGCCACTCTGTCGCAATTCGTTAAAAAGGAGAATTTTACGGTACTGGTCGTTGAACTGCCATCGTCCACATTAAATGCAATCGTTGGTGCAGTTAATCCCCGTGGTATAGGGAAAAAAGGGACTGAACTAGAAGTCAGCAATGTGATTGAAAGGTGGGACGAAGACTTCGAAACGTATTACTGTATTTTAAGCTTATACTCACCAAGTTTGTAATCATAAAAATATGAAAGTTTGTCGATTTTACATTAAGGATCCTCATTGAGTTAATTTTTGAATTTCTTTCCCACAGATTTCCGAAATATAGACGCTACATGTCCGAGATATACGATGAAATTGTTGATTACCTCACAGGCGCTAAAGCACCCATCGTGGCCTTGTACAGCTTTTCGGATTCATATTATCGTGTTATCATATGAAGGTGCCCACTGCCGCCCAGCTGTACGCTACACCGTGTCCTCGCCCGTTCTCCTAGAAGTCCTATTATTAATTATTTTTTCTGCTTTAGTACAAGTTAACTTTAAGAATTTCACAGCTTTCTAAACTTTTAACTACCTTCATCAAAATGTTTGAATTTTATGTTTTGTTAAAAATATTCTGTGTTTTTTTTCATTCGCCGTTCGATCGTGGCCTGTGCTCGTTGTGTTCGCTCGCTCTCTATCGTACTTTCGCATTTTCACTCATTCGCTTTAAACGTATTGAAGAAAAAAAATAAAAAATTCCGAAACGTGGTGTGGAAATTTATGATGAAGACACAATGTCTTCATCAAAGAATCGAAAAACTGTGAAATTACCACCTAAAGTAGACTCTGCCAGACGCAATTTCTGGGCTCCTTTGCAAATGCTGTCTGACGATGAATCAGATATGGATGCTAGTGATTCAATAACGAATACTAAAGACAAAAAATATATTATATCACCTATTAAAGTTCTAACGCAATCTAGTGCTAGTGTACTAAAGCTTATTGATGATAAAAAAAACTTACAAACTATGCTGTGAAAAAGATTTCGCTAGGAATTAAAATCATTTGCGAAACAATTGAAACATTTAATTCAATCATAGTGATTCTAAAAGAGAATAACTGTCAATTTTTTTATCATGATCAAAAACACGATCGCCCTTCAAAGTTGTGCTCCACGGTCTTGATGGCAAGTCAGACGATGACGTCAAAAACGAACTCATTTCGCTCGGTTTTAAGTGCAGAGAAGTTAAAGTTGTTACAAAAACCTACAACAACTATACTGCCACTATATACATAGTAAGCTTTGATAACAGGTCTGTTAAATTGCATGATCTCCGTACAACTGTTAAATCGCTCTTTCGAACAATCGTTAGGTGGGAGTATCAAAGAAAACTTAAAAATAAGCCCGTGCAGTGCCGTAATTGTCAAATGTACGGACACGATGAGAAGAACTGTAATGTGAGAGCCAACTGCTCTAACTGTTCTGGAAGGCACAGAACATCTGATTGCCATACACCAGATAGAATTCAATGTGCAAATTGTAAAGGTGATCACAAATCGACTGATGCTTCATGTCCAAATCGCGATGCTTACTTAAAAATAAGAGAAAACATCAGTATGAGAAACAATCGGAGCTCTGTAAAACTAGGCCGCTCGCAGCATCACTCTTATAACATTTCAGCATTCCCTGCTTTACCTGTTCGTAGCATCGTTCAAGGCAGTGAGAGAACAAATCAGTCTTCTTGTATGTCGTGGTCACGCCAATTGAGTAACGAGGAACAGCCAAAGAAAAACTTGTTTTCCGAGAAAGAGATCACTCAGCTGACTCTAGATATTGTTTCGAAATTAAAACTGTGTAAATCTAAGGAAGATCAATTTAATGTTATCGCACAATTAGCTATTAAATACTTATATGAAAATTGTTATTAATGTCTCTTTCATCTTTAAAAGTTATTATGTGGAACTGTAGAAGTGTCCGAAATAAAATTACTGAATTTTTTGATTTTCTTATGACTAACAAAATTGATATTTGTTTGCTCTCAGAAACTTGGCTCAACAGTAACATAAAATTCTCTCATTCAGAATATCACTGTGTACGAAATGATCGCGAAGACCGAAATGGAGGTGGCGTTGCCATACTTATTCGAAAAGCAATCGATTTCCCCATAATTCCCAAACTATCTACTAACGCAATTGAAAACATTGGCAATAAATTTAAATCCGATTTAAGAAAACTATGTAATACAAGCACAAATTTGTAGTTTGTGGCGATCTCAACTGTAGACATAGGAATTGGGGGTCTGAGGGCTAATGCATGGGGTAATATACTGCACGAACTAACAACTTTTTCTCCAATAACTATTTCTTACACCCAAACTTCAACGTATTTACCGGCTGCTGTTAGATCAAATCCGTCCAACTTAGACTTAGGGCCAGTTTCACAGTGAATGTTTAAACTCTGATTGCAGTTTAAATAGGGAATTTCAGTTTCACAGTGGGAAGTTAAATACAATTTAAATGGCCGGTTGTGGGTATTTAAGTACGGCACAGAGTTGCAATCGAAAACAAATAAACAGCTGATTACGGATGTGCAAGCAAGCTGCGGCGACAATATTGCAATTTATAAGAGATCAAATTAAACATAAAACTGCATGGTATAGCACATATAAATGATCCCGTAGTATTATAAATAATATAAACTGTGGATTCTTTGCACAATATACAATAATTCACTTCTTTCGGCCGACGAAAAATTTTTAGCTCGCGCTGCCTCCATAATTGAACAATTGAACATATGTTTTTGGCAAGTTGTGTCAACCTTCAATTGTCAAATATTCGAAGTTGCCATTCATTATTCCGTATTTAAATAAATGCACTGTGAAACTCAAGAAAAGTTAAACTAGATTTAAACTCAATTCGCAAATTAGATTTAAACATCCACTGTGAAACTGGCCCTTAATCTTATATCTTAATCTTAAGACTTATATCTAACATTCCAGAATTCATAATGCATCCTACTGCAATAAATGCTCTAGGCTCCAACTGCCGGTTAAATTTAAAGTTGCCATTGATGTTCTATTTTTTACGCCTTTAAAATGTGACTATAAAAATGCTGATTGGAAGTTATACAAATAGAGAAAACAAGTGTTTAGAAATGTACCGACTGACTTGGATTCCATTGACAGTAAATCCCAAGTCGATGCGAATGTAGAATTTCTACCAAGCCAAATTTTGGATGCAGCCAGACTTTCTGTACCCAACACTAGCATTGAAATATTTCATATAAAGTTACCTGGGCTGATTTTAAATCTAATAAAAATCAGGAACTACTTTCGGCGTCAGTGGGGAAAGTATAGAGTACAATCGGATTATGACATTGAAGAGATATAGTTCATTAATACAGTTTGAAATTTCTGAACTAAGAAATAAAGCTTGGTCTGAAAGGTAAAGATCACTCGAAATAAAATTATATAAAAAAAACGTTTAAAAAAAACTTTAATTATACGAGTTTATGTTTATTCGGCAGCTTGAATGTTAGAAAGAATAGTTTTTATTCGGACTGACTTGCCAAAGAGAAATGACAATACTTAGTTGTCTATTTCTGTTCTGAAACAAAGCAATTTTAAGTGTACAACAACAAAGAATTAGGGCCAGTTTCTCAGTGGATGTTTAAATCTAATTTGCGAATTGAGTTTAAATCTAGTTTAACTTTTCTTGAGTTTCACAGTGCATTTTTTTAAATACGGAATAATGAATGGCAACTTCGAATATTTGACAATTGAACACAGCACAACTTGCCAAAAACATATGTTCAATTGTTCAATTATGGAGGCAGCGCGAGCTAAAAATTTTTCGTCGGCCGAAAGAAGTGAATTATTGGATATTCTTCAAAGAATCCACAGTTTATATTATTTATAATACTACGGGATCATTTATATGTGCTACACCATGCAGTTGTATGTTTAATTTGGCCGCTTATAAATTGCAATATTGTCGACGCAGCTTGCCTGCACATCCGAAATCAGCTGTTTATTTGTTTTCGATTGCAACTCTGTGCCGTACTTAAATGCCCACAACCGGGCATTTAAATTGTATTTAACTTCCCACTGTGAAACTGAAATTCCCTATTTAAACTGCAATCAGAGTTTAAACATCCACTGTGAAACTGGCCCTTAGAATTATTGCTCACATGGGCAGGTCATATAGCTATTTCGGTTTTTGCCAGAAAACCTCATCAGTGACTTTTAATGTGAATTCTAATAATTTCTAAACGACTAATTACTCGAAATAGAAGCATTAATGGTAAAGTCTGTGAAACGTAGGAGTTGAACCATGAACCTATGACGTAGTAAACGAATGCGCTAACCATCACACCATCGGACTGGACGACTCTGCGCTGGCAAACATCCCAGTTACCTGCTGTCTATATCAAACGCATAGTGTTTGTTGCTATTGTACACTGTCTAATGCAATTGTTTTTTGCCTTACTTGAGAGCTCCATCGGAGCACATACTTGAGGCAAATGAATGTATCAGTTTTTGTTTCTGTAAGAACATTTCTTCGTTTTTACATTATGTTTACTTTCTGATTTGGGTGTGTCCTCCCTATCATATTATACGAGTTTATGTTTATTCGGCAGCTTGAATGTTAGAAAGAATAGTTTTTATTCGGACTGACTTGCCAAAGAGAAATGACAATATTTAGTTGTCTATTTCTGTTCTGAAACAAAGCAATTTTAAGTGTACAAAAACTGATACATTCATTTGCCTCAAGTATGTGCTCCGATGGAGCTCTCAAGTAAGGCAAAAAACAATTGCATTAGACAGTGTACAATAGCAACAAACACTATGCGTTTGATATAGACAGCAGGTAACTGGGATGTTTGCCAGCGCAGAGTCGTCCAGTCCGATGGTGTGATGGTTAGCGCATTCGTTTACTACGTCATAGGTTCATGGTTCAACTCCTACGTTTCACAGACTTTACCATTAATGCTTCTATTTCGAGTAATTAGTCGTTTAGAAATTATTAGAATTCACATTAAAAGTCACTGATGAGGTTTTCTGGCAAAAACCGAAATAGCTATATGACCTGCCCATGTGAGCAATAATTCTAATTCTTTATTGTTGTACACTTAAAATTGCTTTGTTTCAGAACAGAAATAGACAACTAAGTATTGTCATTTCTCTTTGGCAAGTCAGTCCGAATAAAAACTATTCTTTCCAAAAAACTTTAATTTATTTAATGTACTAAAAAGTAAAAAATAAATTGTTTCCAAGTCACCTGTATCTTACTATTAATAAAAGCTTGGGGCGCTCATGTGTTTAATATTTGTCAACCAGTTACCACAATATTTTATTTAAATAATTTTTTGCAAATAGATTCTAGTAATGAAAGATATTTTGAATATGGATATTGAGCGCACAAGCTTTTATTAATAGTAAGATCAGGTGACTTGGAAACAATTTATTTTCTACTTTTTAGTTCATTAAATAAATTAAAGTTTATTTTTAAAAAGTATTTTTGATATAATTTTATTTTCTACTTTTTAGTCCTCCATAAATTCAATTTTAGAGCTCTAAAATTTTTCGCAAAAAGAATTTAAAACTTGCAGAGCAGTACACAATATTTAGAGGGTATTCACAGTGTCTCCTATCGTCATATGTCATATCCTCAATTTGACAATAATACGGCTGTGATCGACCCTAATTTTCGTGGCATATTTGTGGCGCGAGGAGTTGTTGTTGTTTTGCTTGCAATGTACCTATAATTATAAACTGAAGCCTAAGTGTGTAGTTGCTTGAAAAGTGTCAAGCCCCCTGTCCTACGCCCATTACCAGTGGGACGAAGCATCCAAGAGGGGCCTGTATACGGAATTTCAATCCTGCACGACCTTTAGTTCCAAAGCTATTCTATATAAACGATTTTGTTTGTATGGGCGGTGCCACGCCCACTTGTCCACCCCCCGTCTTATTTTCTCAGTAGAAGGATATGGATATGTAGTAAGTTCCTACCGAGTTTCATTAATGTGTGATGTGTAGTTCTAAAACAGGGGTGCCCACACCCTATACCCTCGGTGCTCATTTGTTTTTGTAAATGCCCTTTGGTATAGGCTGCGATTTCTTCACACAGACACAGCTCTTCGCGCTAAGCAGTACGCAAAACACAAACAACAATGATATTTTCGTTTCGTCTGCCACTGCGCGACCGCAAAGCAACAACACTTTATTCAGCTTTGTTGGTACATTTTTGCGACAGTTATCTTCAACGCAGATTCTGTTGTTTGCCCTTCCATAAGGAAGTTTTGGGCGTCGCTGTTCTAAAGTTATACACAAATCTGGATCTGATAAAAAAGTGCCACGCCCCTTATCCTACGCCCATAAAATTTTACCAGTGGGACGACACATCCAAGAGGCGACTGCATAAGGAATTTCAATGCTGAACGACCTTAGTTCCAAAGCTAATCGAGATCAAAAATTTTGTTTGTATGGGGGGTGCCACGCCCCCTTATCCAGTGCCCCTCTTATTTTCTCAGTAGAAGGATATGGATATGTAGTAAGTTCCTACCGAGTTTCATTGATGTGTGATGTGTAGTTCTAAAGTTATACACAAATCTGGAGTTGATAAAAACGTGCCACGCCCCTTATCCTACGCCTATAAAATTTTACCAGTGGGACGACACATCCAAGAGGCGACTGCATACGAAATTTCAATGCTGCACGACCTTTAGTTCCAAAGCTAATCGAGATCAAAAATTTTTTTTTTATGGGGGTGCCACGCCCCCTTAGTTCCAAAGCTAATCGAGATCAAAAATTGTGTTTGTATGGGCGGTGCCACGCCCCCTTATCCAGTGTCCGCCTTATTTTCTCTGTAGAAGGATATGGATATGTAGTAAGTTCCTACCGAGTTTCATTGATGTGTGATGTGTAGTTCTAAAGTTATACACAAATCTGGAGTTGATAAAAAAGTGCCACGCCCCTTATCCTAAGCCCATAAAATTTTACCAGTGGGACGACACATCCAAGAGGCGACTGCATACGAGAGATCAAAAATTTTGTTTGTATGGGGGGTGCCACGCCCCCTTATCCAGTGCCCCTCTTATTTTCTCAGTAGAAGGATATGGATATGTAGTAAGTTCCTACCGAGTTTCATTGATGTGTGATGTGTAGTTCTAAAGTTATACACAAATCTGGAGTTGATAAAAAAGTGCCACGCCCCTTATCCTACGCCCATAAAATTTATCCAGTGTCCGCCTTATTTTCTCTGTAGAAGGATATGGATATGTAGTAAGTTCCTACCGAGTTTCATTGATGTGTGATGTGTAGTTCTAAAGTTATACACAAATCTGGAGTTGATAAAAAAGTGCCACGCCCCTTATCCTAAGCCCATAAAATTTTACCAGTGGGACGACACATCCAAGAGGCGACTGCATAATCGAGATCAAAAATTTTTTTTGTATGGGGGGTGCCACGCCCCCTTATCCAGTTCCCCTCTTATTTTCTCAGTAGAAGGATATGGATATGTAGTAAGTTCCTACCGAGTTTCATTGATGTGTGATGTGTAGTTCTAAAGTTATACACAAATCTGGAGTTGATAAAAAAAGTGCCACGCCCCTTATCCTACGCCCATAAAATTTATTGATTCATGCATTGTCTTGGTGTTTACGCATGTATGCAAAGTTTCAGATCTCTAAGTAGTCGGGAAGTGGGTGAAAAATTGATTACTAGATTTGACGACATACCGCTGACATACCGCGCAAAGTGAAGTTAATATAAAGCTTATAAAAGATCTAAACCCTTGTGGAACATTACCAAAATTCAGAAAAATAAATTCCATGGCATTCCTGCTATTACGTCGGGAAGCGATATTTTATTGACGAATGAATGCGAAGTAAATGTTTTTGCTGGCAATTTTATGGATATGGAAAGTCTTTGACTACCAGCTCATATTGAAATTCTACTTTATCATACTTTAATGCAATTCAAATTGAGACACCTGAAACATATTATGTCGCTGATGAAGACATTCAGGCATGTTCCAGAATCCGATTCGGTTCGGAAGTGGCTTTGATTCCACTGTTTGGTGTTCTGCATTCCGATTATCGGAAATATTTTACCGATGCAACCCTGTTCTAAAATCCGAATGAGTTCGAACGCATTTGGTTCGGAAATTTGGTGTTCTGCATTCCGAACTTCGGAAATTTTCTTCGGATTTATTCCGATGATCTAACTGCCAGTGGAATTAGAATTATTATGAAATTTATGAATTCGTTTATGAATTTTTTTATGCATAACTACGTGCAGAAGCATTTGCTTGATTAAATCTATGATGTATTGATCTATTCAATCTTCCTTGAATATGAAGCGATCTATTGCAACTAGTTTCAACCTAATGTTAGACTTTTATGCCCTTATTCTTTAAATGAAGCCAAAGTGAGGCTTCACTGTTAATGATATAAATGAGAAATAATTTTCCAATTAAAGAAACATGAGGATCAAATAAAATCTGCTAACGTTTTCTTTAATGGTTAAACTCCATTTATGTTTCCAATAAAATGTATGCGGTTTAATATAAAAACTTTACATTTTCATTATAAAAACGGTTACTTCTGGCCATAGCGATATTCGAGTCCATTCGCTCCGATCTTTGAAAACCTCCCTCGGCAAGGAATCGCAAAGTTGCAGCAAATTGCAAAGTTGCAGCAAATTGCAAAATTGCTGGAACAGAGCATTGCCCAACAAAAGGTTTCACTTCATGAAGAATTATACAGAACGCATCTTTTTTAACGCGGTATTCAGCAACAAATCTGAAAAATTTAGAAGTTATAAGTGGGCTAACTATAATTTTGAACACTTCTTACGCGGAATCCGGCAATTTCATGGGATTGATGCTGTCTCGCAGATATTTTCGTTATAGTTTTTCTCGTGGGTGTTGTTCTTGCCAACTAACAACGCCAGGAAAACTGTAGCACTCATTTTGGCTTATTTTGTTATATTTTATAAAGATTACACAAAAAATGCACAAATTTTCAAATTTAAATTACTTTTGTTTTTGCTTTTATCTAGTGTCAACACAAAACAGCTGGTTCGAAGTTTGTTTTGGTTCGGATTCGAAATTCATTCCGAAAGGGGCAATTTCACTCGGATTGTGGAACACCATTTTAAATCCGAATCGGATTTCAATTCCGATTCCGAAGCAATTCCGATTCGGATTCTGGAACATGCCTGATTATCTTAATCATCCATGAATTGCACACAAAAAAAGCTTCAGGTCTTGATGAAGCTAAAAATATTATGTTAAAATATCTTCCGAAGTGCGTGTTTCGCTACCTGACATTCTTAATTAATTCTTGCTTAAAAATTCAATACTTTCCAGACATTTGGAAAACGGCTTGGAAAAGGTAATTCCGATTCATAAAATAGGAATACCGAAAAATATGACCACGAGTTACCGGCCAATTAGGGCGGGTTTCACAGTGGTTATTAATATCTAATTTTCAAATTGAGTTTAAATCTAGTTTAACTTCCCTTGGGTTTCACAGTGCATTTACTTAAATACGGAATAATGAATGGCAACTTCGAATATTTGACAATTTAAGATTGGCACAACTTGCTAAAAACATATGTTCTGTTTACGCCACGGCACCCTGTGGCATCACTCTCCTATAGTTAAGTGCATATGCTACTGCTCGGGAGAGGGCGGCAGTGGAGTTGTCAGTGGCGCTCGGCTTCACCGGGGCCCGGCAAGAATCAGCACATTTTTGGCTCGCCACTTGAAGCGCAACCCCCGACCAGAAAGCACCCCGATGTAAACTAGTGTAAGTATATATCCGAAAATATACATAACCCCCAGAATTACACTTTGCGCCTCTTTTGATCCCCCCTTAAGAGTAGGTTTTTCAGTGCTCCTACCAACGCCATACACTCCGAGGCCACCACCATCACCCCCGCACGGCGGCAACTTTGGCACTCCGGCCATTTTGCGCCCAACATGTTCAATTGCTCAATTGTGGAGGCAGCAAAATTTTCCTTTACTAAAATAAGTGAAATGTTGTATATTGTGCGAAGTATGCACAGTTTATATTATTTATGTGTGTTTGTGTTATTTATATGTGCTATTCCATGCAGTTTTATGCTTGATTTGAATCTTATAAATTCCACGCAACTTGCTTGCACATCCGATATCAGCTGTTCATAAATTCGACTCTGTGCCATACTTAAATATCCACAATCGGCCAATTAAATTGTATTTAACTTCCAACTCTGAAACTGAAATTCCCTATTTAAACTGAAATCAGGCCGATTGTAGATATTTAAGTACGGCACAGAGTTGAATTAATGAACAGCTGATTTGGAATGTGCAAGCAAGCTGCGTGGCCAGTATTGGAATTTATAAGATTGTAATAAAGCATAAAACTGCATGGAATAGCGAATATAAATAACACAGTAGTACATAAATAATATAAACTGTGCATACTTTGCACAATGTCCAACAATTCACTTATTTTAGTCATCGAAAATTTGGCTGCCTCCACCATTGAGCAATTGAACATATGTTTTTAGCAAGTTGTGCCAACCTTCAATTGTCAAATATTTGGAGTTGCCATTCATTATTCCGTATTTAAATAAATGCACTGTGAAACCCAAGGAAAGTTAAACTAGATTTAAACTCAATTTGCAAATTAGATTTGAACATCCACTAGCCCAATTCACAATCTTGTGCAAATGGTCTGGAATATTTGCAATTGTACATTTTGTAGCATAATTTTACTCTACACTAACAAAATATACAGAGATGCAATTGTGCAATCGTTGCAAAAAAACAACACCTAAAACCCGAAGTTTATATTTGCTCTGCGATTGCAACCCAGGGTTGCAGATACAGAAAATTAAAAAATAAACGAAAAATCAGCAAAAAATTAAATAAAGGGAATAAAGCGGCGCATAAAAAGAGAAAAGCCAAACAAAAAGTGGACTGAGCATGACGTTGGTGAAAAAAATTTTTATTGAGTGTGTTTAGGCCAAACGCAGGAGGGTTAAGTTTAGTTCTAGTTCAGTATTGTAATTATCAAATGTAGGCGGCGCTGGCGTAGCTAAGGAGACTCGCTGCTCGTAAATTTGAATATAGGTGTCGAGTTCCTTTCCTCTATGTAGAGGAAATAATCTAGCATACCATCCAGCCAACGCCACATCGTATTGTACTTGGAGTGCTCGCATATCGAGCCTATTCTTGGTAAGAAACCCAAAAATCCTCAATAAAATATTACATATACGTGCGAACCGAAACTGCCGCCTTAGTCTTTTTTCTTGCATTATTGGTTTTTGGTGCCTAAATTGAGTTTGCTGCTGCCGCTGCAGATTAACTTGGACTGCCCTTCCGTAAGAACCCCACTGCTCCCCGCCGCAAGCGAGGTCTATCGCGTGCCATCCCCCAGAACATCGTTGGATGTTCATTTTGGTCCTTCAAGTCGAGATCCTGGAAGAGCTACAACCAAAGAATTGTTCGCAGCTAACATATATGCGTGAGCAGAAACGTAAGATCGCCAAATTACAAGCCGCAAAATCTAATCGCAACATCTTCACACAAATAATAAATATAAAGGAACAGGTACGTCGGAGCATTTTATTTAATTGTAATCGTTACCGGCGTTGCTGCAACTTTCAAACGAAATAAAGATTTCGTAAAATCATATTTGCTGGCAGCAATAAAGAAACGCCCGTACTTTTCAAATAGCGCAAACTTCGCGCGCGGCAATAATATAAAAAGTTTCTTGTATACCATAAGCCGCTTAACCCGAAGTACGATCGTACTTGGGTACACATTTAGTGCTGCATAGTTTTTTGTATGTACTACATTGTGGAGAGCGAACCTAACAAGTCATTCACCCCTACCAACAAAAAGCTTGTGCAGCGCCATTCTTAGCGCTCACCTTTGGTGACTTTGCAAAGTCATATACTTTGCTCTAGGCCGTGCAGCTTTCGATTTCCACCGAAGATTCGGCGCTCCGCTCTCATCGCTTTGCAGCATACCAAGTCATTCGTCCCCACAAACAACAAGCTTGTGCAGCTCAATTGTCAGCACTCACCTTAGGTAGTTGACAAAGTCATATACTTTGCTCTATTCCTACCTTTGCCACGCATTTCTCACTGCTTTATGCCTGAAACACAATTGCGACCACAACGCAGACCGCTGCGGTATTCCGCATTTTGGAACGAGTAGTCTTATGAGAACGTCAGGAATGGAACAGAACGGCCGACGACCATCGCAAAACGCAACGACCGACGATAGAACTGGTTCTAATTTCACGCTGCGTCCAATTTAGGGTTGCATTTTCCCAACAGCCGCAGTAATGATTTCATTGAATTTCATTACAGCTGCTTATAAGTTTTCTATTTTTAGAAATTTGAGAGACTCCTCGTTCTGGTTAATTTAAAGCGACCAAAGCAAACGCGACACGTTGGTCAAGTGGACAAACGCTTGGCTGCTGAAACGGAAGACCCGAGTTCAAACCTCAGGCGAGGCACATAACATCTAATAGAATAGAGTACATTTATTATTTTTTATTATTATTTTTTTTTGCATAACAGACCTGCCGAATCAGCATTGCTGCTACGGCCATCATTTGGCCGACATGCCGTCCTAGGACATGCCTACAGATAAAAGATACAAATAAGTCAACGGCCGTTTGAGCGGGCTATGATTTGATAATTATACGCCGATTTAATATCAAGGAATGAAAAAGTTTTAGTTTTTATTAATGAAAAGATTTGACGCAGTACAAAAGAAAATTCAAAGAGCAAGTGAACAGAAATTTCTCAAAGTAATTTCTCACATCAGTAGTGATGTCAGATATGCATATTGCTATCATTTAGGCTCAACAGGCCGTTTGCCGAATTTTGTTTACAGAGGCGTTAATTTGTATAGAAATTGAACTGCCGACGACCGTTGATTGCAGTTTGTTTACTGCGGCAGGCCAAAAAAACGCATAGTTCTGCGAACGTGGTCGGTGTTGTGTTTCAGGCATTACCCATACGAAGTGATCTCGCCCCCACACCCAAACAAACGCACTCACACGCAGCAGAGCTCTATGAAGCCTGAAGATAACAAGCCTCACTCTCACTCTCTTTCTTTTCCCTTTTTTGTTTGTTGCAATTTTTTGGTGACCGGCAGTGTGATACCGGCTTTTACATAGGCTGACCGACGGACGGACGGCCGAACAAGTGCGTGAGTGAATTGATTATTCCTTTAATTTTGTTTAAAACGTCAAGTGCAAGACGTTGTCTAACAACGTAAACAAGAAATAATTAAAATTAAAATTAAATTAAATTAATTTCGAAAAATTCAAACGCGAAAACCCAAAAAATTGCAAAGTGCAACAAAACGAGTGAGATTGTGTGAGTGAAACTAATAACTTGCTAATGCAGTGCAAAACCGAACAGCAATTCAAATAAACAAAAAAAAAACCGGAATTAAATAGTTTAATGCAAATAATGAAAGGCCACGCATTAGCAAGAAATTAAAAACAAAAAATTGTGCAAAACCTCATAAAGGAAAGTCGAACCAAGAAGAATCTGAGTGAAAACTAAGTGGGAAAGGTAGACCCATTTTAGCTTTCAATCGCCTTCAATAAATGGGTGAAAAGTTTTGAAAAGGAAAATATTGCGGAAAATTTAAAAGGAAAGCTTTTATTGAAATTGAAGGAAGCCGAATGCAAAGTGGCATTTGTAATTGTTTCTAAATTAAAATAAACGGAAAATTTAAGTGTCGCCGTCATTAGAGAGAGCGGAAGGAAAAGAAAAAGAAAACAAAAATTCCTCACTCTCTGTTTTTCGTCAGGCAGAAGAAGCAATAACAGCTCACCTTGAAATTTCAAGGGCAGTGCCAATAACAAAATACACAGTGACCCACATTCGGCAGATCAGCTGGTGCCAACAACTACAACAGCAGCCAGAGAAGCGAAAAAAAAGGCACTGGTTCTCCATCCAGGTGCGGAGTCGCCAAACTACGGGGCGCCCTATTTTCCATCATAAGTTGGTGGTAAGTCGTTTTTCTTCACATTTTTCAATTTTCGGTGCTGTAAAGACCGCGCAACAAGTGCGAGGTTGATATTCAATAAATATTTTGGAAATTTTATTGCACTTGTCGCTATTTTGCCTTTAATTGGATTTTTTTTCTGATCTTTATTGGAGTGTTGGCTATGTTTCGAAAGTTTCAAAACCTTTGAAAATTTGTGGAATTTTTGGAACCTTGGCAGGATTTTTTTTTTAAGTTTTGGAAATTTCTAAGATTTGGAATTTCACAGATTTGTTTCGGGTTCCTATTTTTGTAATATTCAGCATTACTGGATTTATTACGGCCTTTGTTGGGAAGTTTTGGAAGTTCTCGGGATATTGGTATTTCCATTTGACCCATTTTTTTAATATATATCCAACTTTTGTTCGCGGTTCATTCTTTATCCATCCCATTTCCTAATTTATAACTGGTCATGGCTGCGGTAGCTAAGTTTGTGCGCGTAGCTGACGAACTTTTGGAGTTCGAGAAGAATTTCAACGAATCTGACGAGCATAATTCAGTATTTTCTCTCGAAGTGCAGAGGGAGGAACTGAAATCACAGTGGCAAGCTGTAAAAACCGCTTATGAGGAATGTCTTGAGTCTGTGGCAGCTTCAGCAGATCCCCCGGAAATAGGAGAGGAAGTTATCAAATCAAAATATAAAAACTGCTATGGGGCATATGTTACATGTGCTGCCTTAATGGGTGAATATGCCCACCACCTCTCTGTCCGTCCGTGCAGTTCCACACTGGTTGCCACGGAGAGGTTGCCAGAGGCGCCTCCGAATATCAATTTTAATTTTCCCCCTTTGATACGCAATTGTTTTATGGTGACTATCTGTCGTGGCCCTCTTTCAGGGATTTATTTACCGCCATATACATAAATAACACTAGATTGAGTCTAGTGGAAAAGTTATTCCATTTACTTCAAAAGACCAGAGGGGAAGCGAATGAGATCGTTCGAAAGTCCCCCCTCACACATGAAGGTTTCACGGTTGCGTGGAAAAATCTGGTCGATCGTTACGAAAATAAAAGAATCCTTGTAAATACTCAATTGAAGGTTCTGTTCAATCTGGCAGCGGTACCGATTGAATCGGGGACAGGTCTCAAAAAACTACAGCGAGACATCAATAATTGCATATCTACCTTGCACCGAGTGCGAGCCCATCATGCAAACACGACAGCTGCCAGCTGCAAAATGTGACCGTCTCAACCCCATGGATTGCAAAATTGCCCGAAATTCTTGGCTATGGACCCGAAGCGCAGGTTAGCGATGGTACGAAAATTTCATATGTGCATCAACTGCTTAGCCAAGTCCCATGAGATGAAGAACTGCCGAAGTTCTTTCTCGTGCAGTACCTGCAAACAGCGACACCATTCCCTTCTTCATCGCGAGGCCTCAGTAAATCAGTCCAGCAATCAGTTAACGTCTACGCCTCGTGATGACCCCCCTTCAGACGGCCCGTCTCAGTCAAATGCTGGGCGGGTCAACGTATGTTTTGCTACATCAACACGAAAGGTTTTATTAGGTACAGCCAGGGTGACCATATGTCACTTGGGGGCTACTTTTACCGTCAGAGCCTTATTGGATTCTGGATCTGAAGGAACCTTCATCTCAGAACGTTTACAAAAACGGCTCAATCTCCCCACCTCGCAAACCAATGCTCAAATCACGGGATTGAATAGCGTCGTTTCGGCCACCAGCAAGAAAAGGTGCTATTTAACGCTAGGATCTCCTCGTGACCCGCTCTGGAGAGTAGCAGCAGACGCGTTCGTGATGCCACAGCTGACTGGAAATCTGCCATCCGACTATGTGGACCCCTCTCTGCTCTGCACGCTTCCAGATATCCCTCTGGCGGACCCACACTTCCACAGAAGCGAACAGGTTGATATTCTAATCGGTGGGGATGTATATCCCAGCGTTATACTCGAAGGAGTCCGACGTAACGTGATGGGATCTCTTTTGGCACAGGAGACAGTGTTTGGATGGGTAATTACAGGCCCACTCCTAAAGGATAGAGCGGTGGCAACGACGACTTGCGCCGTGTATTACAGCGACGTATTACTGGATCAACAGATCGCGCGTTTTTGGGAACTAGAGGAGCTCCCAAAAAGACGATTGTTAACCCAGGATGAGAGACTCTGCGAAGACCACTACGCACGAACAACTCGCCGTAACGAAAGTGGCCGGTATGTCGTCCGACTACCGTTCAAACCCGAGGCAGCTGACAGGAAATTGGGGCATTCTCGCCATGGCGCGATGAGCCAATTTCTTCGCAATGAAAGGAGTCTTGGCAGAAAGCCGGAACTGAAAATTCAATACGGGGAGGTGGTTAAAGAATATTTCTCATTGCAGCATGCACATCGAGTACCCAAAGGAGAAATAGCCAGGTACCCACATTACTACTTGCCACACCACGCAGTTGTGAAACCCGAGAGCGCCTCTACGAAGGTCCGTGTGGTTTTTAATGCATCGAGTCCAACGTCTACTGGAGTCAGCCTCAACGATGTGCTCTACACTGGCCCAGTACTTCAGGCCGGCTTGACTCTGCTTATTCTCAAATGGAGATTTTTTCGATACGTGTTCAGCGGCGACATTGAAAAAATGTATAGACAGATCCTTGTGGACCCTGAAGATACCCCTTTTCAACGTATTTTGTACAGGGAATCCACAAGCGGGGCGGTGGAAGATTTCGAGCTGAACACGGTAACGTTTGGAGTCAATTGTGCGCCATTTTAGCAATTCGAACGTTGCACCAACTGGCAGAAGATCTGCAGGAGAGCCACCCGCTCGCTGCTCGAGTTTTAAGAGGCAGCATGTATGTCGATGATGCGATGATTGGCAGCCATGATGTGGACACAGCATTGAGAACCCGTGACGAACTGATTTCCGCGTTAGGCTTGGCAGGGTTTCCGTTGCGGAAATGGACCGCAAACTGTAAGGAGATCCTCGCTGATCTCCCAACGAGCCACCTGCTGAATAAGGACTTCCTGGATTTGGAGGAAGCAAGTATTTCGAAGGCATTGGGCATTCGTTGGAATGCCCGTTCAGACCACTTTTACTTCGCTGCAACGGCCGTAAAAGTGCAGCCAAGGTTCACAAAGCGGGAAATTCTCTCGTTCATAGCAAGCCTTTTTGATCCTGCAGGGTGGCTCAGCCCCATAATCGTAGTTGCAAAAATTATCATACAGGATATCTGGTTGGAGCGCATCGACTGGGACGAGCCTGTGAGTAGTCAAATTTTTAGCAGGTGGAAAATGTTTCTCGAATCCTACGAATTCATCACGGCCATTAAGGTACCACGGTGGATCCAGTTTACACCGGACAGAGGGGTAGAGCTGCATGCATTCTGTGACGCCTCCGAGAAGGCATATGCGGCAGCTGTCTATTTGCGCGTAGAAAAACCCAACGGGGAGGTCAGCTCGAGCCTACTTTTTTCAAAAACAAAGGTAGCACCGGTAAAAACAATATCATTGCCGCGGTTGGAGCTGTGTGGGGCGGTCTTGTTAGCCGAGATGGTAGCATCTTTGTTGCTTGAACTTGACCATAAGCCGAACCACGTCTATTGTTGGACCGATTCAACTATTGTGCTTTCTTGGATAAAGAAACCCCCATGCACGTGGACCACTTTCGTGGCTAACCGTGTAGCTAAAATTGTGGAAAATGTGGGCAACTCAAACTGGTCACATGTAATCTCCGCTGACAATCCAGCAGATCTGGGAAGTCGAGGAGTATTGCCACAAGATCTAATGGACAACTTGCTTTGGTGGAAGGGGCCTTCGTAGCTAACGAAGGAGAGAGAATCCTGGCCTCCAACAGTCGCGCCATCGGGCTGCGAAACTTCTCTAGAGGCTAAGCCGATAAAATCGCATTTCGCTTATTTCCCAAACCACGATGACGTCTTAGACAGATTCTCGGATTTCGGCCGAGCTCTACGGGTCCTGGCCTACGTTTTCAGGTTTTTTCATCGGCTTCACCCTACGCGGAGGAATGATTGGGACCGCCAGCAACGAGATCTGTCCCCGAAAGAGATTAACTTCGTGAAAATCAGAGTCATCACCATTTGCCAAAAGGTCCATCTCGGGGAAGATTACCATGCAGTTATGGCCAAGCAACCGCTTGGTCGAAACAGCTCCTTATTAACGCTTAACCCGTTTCTCGACGCACACGGAATTCTTAGGGTTGGGGGCCACCTAGCGCTTTCTCCATCTCTTTCATACGACGAGCGTCACCCTATTATCTTACCGTTTAATTGTCATTTATCCAAAATTTTAGTGCGTTTCACACATTCAATTTGCCTGCACGGTGGAAACCAGCTCGTTCTACGTCTTCTACGCACCCAATTTTGGATTATTAAAGCGAAAAACCTCATTAAGTCCATCATTCACTTGTGTAAGGTGTGTGTCATATACCGCAAAAGGCAACACACTCAAATAATGGCTGCTTTACCCGCCGCTCGAACCACGCTTACACGGCCCTTCGCTACCACCGGGGTTGACTTTACAGGTCCTTTCGACGTAAAGAGTTATCGCGGTCGCGGGTGTGTTATCTCGAAGGGATATGTATGCGTTTTCGTTTGTTTTGCTACGAAAGCAATCCACTTGGAGGCAGTCAGTGACCTTTCTACCCCCGCATTTCTGGCCGCATTCGCTCGGTTCACTGGAAGACGAGGGTGCCCAGCTGACGTCTACTCAGACAATGGCACCAATTTTCTAGGAGCAGCCAAAAATCTCCAAGCTGAGTTTAAATGTTTTATCCGGTCCGCAAGCGCGACCGTCCAAACGAGCAATATGCATCAAGGACTAACGTGACATTTCATCCCAGCCGGCGCTCCCCATATGGGAGGTTTATGGGAAGCGGGCGTAAAGAGTTTTAAGAACCACTTCCGTAAAGTCGCCTCCGCGGGCAAATACACGTTTGAGGAGCTTGCGACACTTTTGGCCCGCATTGAATCGTGTCTCAATTCTAGGCCACTCGGACCTATGTCCGAAAATTTGGACGATGATTCGACTTTAACCCCTGGTCACTTCTTGGTGGGCGGGCCACTCTTGGCACAGGCAGAGCCCGAAATCACAGACGCACCCATTTCAATAGTGAATCGGTGGCAGAAAGTTAAAGCTCTGCACCAATTATTCTGTAAGCGCTGGAAAGCTGAATACTTAATCGAGCTGCACAAGCGCTACAAGTGGAAGCATCCGCAAAGAGATTTTGCGGCGAACGACTTGGTGGTGGTGCGGGATGAAAATCTCCCGCCTAACGAGTGGCGGCTCGGAAGGATCACAAAAACACATCCCGGAAAAGACGGCAAAGTCCGGGTAGCAGAAGTACGAACTGCAAGAGGCCTTATTACACGGCCAATAGTAAAACTTGTGGTGCTCCCACAGGCTTAACCCCCACATTATTGTTACCTTTTTATTCTCTCCATCTCAGTCTATTCCAGAGCACAAAAAAATGGGCCGCTACAGCAGGAACTCCGTGCAGAGGCGAGAGGAGACATCGAGAACCGCGTGCAGGCTTTGCGAAGGGAAGCACCCCATTCGGTTCTGCCCAAAGTTCCGGGTGATGGATCTGGAGGAGAAGCGACGAACGGTTCGCACCCACCGATATTGTTCCAACTGCCTGTCTGCGGATCATGAGCTGGAGAGGTGCGATAATGAAATTCGGTGCCGATATTGCCAGCTACGTCATCACAGCGTGCTACACGGACCTACGCAGGAGCGAGCGAGACCTAGTCCGTCTCTGCCGTTCCCCGGTGATGAAGGCGGAGCTGAGATTTCGCGATCCTTTCGCCCACCGCTCAGTTCTGGAGTGAGACCCCGTCCGTCTCGCCTGGACGACTCTAGAGCGAGACCCCGTCCGTCTCGCCTAGAGCTACGACACGACCGATCCCGAAGTGACCGCCGAGCCCTCACCGATGCCCGCCACAGGATTACGGGCCACAACCCAGCGCCCACCGTGATGCAACCGATGCTCGCCGTATTCCCCACTGCGCGTGTAAAGCTGCTCGTCCGTAGCGGCGCCCCGACGATACGAGCCCTCCTTAATCCAGGCGCACCAATATCCACGATTGCCGAACGACTGGTGCGGCACTATCGCCTAGAGACGACCAGGACGGGAGCCGACGTTACCTGCTGCGTTACGCTCCGAGGCCGCTTGGACAGCAACACGGAGATCAGCGTATGTGCTCAGGTTAAGCAGAGCGTGGGTGAGAGGACGCCCGTTCGATCCCTTGACCCGCGGATCGTCGAGCCCTTCCGGCATATATCGTTGGCAGACCGGGAGTGTTATCGGTCGGCGTCGGTCGATCTGGTGCTTGGAGTCGACGCGTATGCTCGGATACTACAGCAGGGCGCGGCCCCCATGTCGATAGGACAACTGACGGCTCAGTGCACCATATTTGGATGGGTCGTATCCGGCCTGTGTGCCATGTGAAGTATTTCGGCTTTTTTGTTGTGATTAATCCCGTCTCCACCCTCTCTCTCTCCTTTATTTTAAATACCTTCATAGACGACGAAGCGGCGTAAGCGGAGAATCCGTAGAATGACGGTTTGAACTCATACGAGATGGAGGAAGAATTTTTGAATTTTTATGTAGATATAAGTATGTATTAGAATTGAATTTTGAGCTATCTGAATACAATGTGAATATTGAATTTATCCGGGTGATTTACTTAGTTGCAGTAACGCTGCAAGGCGGGCGGCAATGTTTAGGCCAAACGCAGGAGGGTTAAGTTTAGTTCTAGTTCAGTATTTTAATTATCAAATGTAGGCGGCGCTGGCGTAGCTAAGGAGACTCGCTGCTCGTAAATTTGAATATAGGTGTCGAGTTCCTTTCCTCTATGTAGAGGAAATAATCTAGCATACCATCCAGCCG
Organism: Neria commutata; assembly: GCA_963457695.1. NCBI lineage: Eukaryota > Metazoa > Arthropoda > Insecta > Diptera > Micropezidae > Neria > Neria commutata. Next base: position 29,103,522 of record OY735246.1, read on the forward strand.
ACGCCACATCGTATTGTACTTGGAGTGCTCGCATATCGAGCCTATTCTTGGTAAGAAACCCAAAAATCCTCAATAAAATAATGCATATACGTGCGAACCGAAACTGCCGCCTTATTCTTTTTTCTTGCATTATTGGTTTTTGGTGCCTAAATTGAGTTTGCTGCTGCCGCTGCAGATTAACTTAGACTGCCCTTCCGGAAGAACCCCACTGCTCCCCGCCGCAAGCCAGGCCTATCGTGTGCCATCCCCCAGAACATCGTTGGATGTTCATAGTGAATTTTTGGACAGAAATTTTTCTTACCTTCGTTGAATAAAATTTCTTCAGCAGCTTGGTCTATCAAAGAGTCCACTATTTGTTCTTTAAAACTTGCTTTATGCATAACTCTTATAGAAGTCAACAATTTCAGTAGAACATAATTTTAGTTCTTGCGAATCAGCTGTTTTTGTTACAATCAGCTGTGAATTTTGTGTTTTGCAAAAAGTGATGCTAGCTAAACGTAAAAACACTGTTCACTATTGACGGCAAATGTTTGTTATTGAGCACATTTGCAATCTCAAATGCACAAGATTGTGGATTGGGCTAGTGATGCAAAATGAAATGCTATAGCATTAAAATTTTAAATATATGCGGCCGATGGGAAGTTGATATGATATTTCCTCCGGCAAACCAAGTGAACGGGTGTTATTTTCCAATATGAAAAAGAACAGAATGGTTTCGAGAATATGGGAAAAATACTTTATTTGAAAATATTACCTCTACTCGGTGGCTAGGTCCATATGAGACTAGTCGCCATATTAAAAACTACAAACCCTACACCTTACTCAGCATAAAATATGCCAGCGTTGCCAACTAGACGGGGACGTAAACATCGCCGCCCGCCTTGCAGCACCACTGCAAAACAATCTCCACTTAGCACTAACAATTATATTCCATTACAATTCAAGAAGGATTTCACAATTCAAAATATCTTACATCTACAGTGCCAAAAAATAAGGTATCTACAAAGTGCCTGCTCCAGACACTATCCAGCCAAAAATGGTGTTTTGGGCGAGTTGGCCCGCCACGCCTGGGAACACGCCAGACCGAAATATCTGCGAGTACACGTCTACTCCCAGCACCATGTGCACCGGACGGGACTCGTAGAAACGACGATCCGCCAACAAAAGGTTGTCGAACTGTTCGGCGATGTGGCAGTTGAGGGAACGTGCTGGCGTGGTGTACGCAAAATCGACTTTTACTTTGGCCTGCACAGACAGCCGATTACCGTGCGCCCCATTGCCGCCTATTGACAGCAGACAGGTCTCCAGCGACATTGTCCTTGTCGTTCTCAGGCCGAGTTGTACCACAATCGCGGCATAGACCACAGACACGTCGAGGCACGGGTCTATCGCCGCGCGCACCATCTGAGTGCGCCTCCCGCCGAAAATTTTCACCATCGCCGTGGGTGCAAGGGTCACCATATGGTGGGTCAACGGGGGCGGGTCTCGGTTGGCCAAACGATGGCGAGCGTCATATGGTGCTCTCCGCCTATCGCTGCGGGGTGGCCCATTATTTCGATGGGAATCACGTCTGTTTCCTCCTCTTTGGGGGTTTTGTGTATGACTAACTGGCCTGGACGGACGAGGCCTAGGTCCAGTTCTCAGGGGTGGGGGGCGGAAGTGAGCCCCCCGAGCTGTAGCCGGGCTCGACGGACGTGGCCTAGCTCCGGTTGCACTCCATGGCCGCCGTGGAGGACTGACATTCTTTCCACGACCCGACCTCGGGCTGGACGAGCGAGGCCTAGCTCCGATGTCACTTTGTGCTTCCGCCATCTCGGGTTCAGACAGCCTGGACGGGCGTGGCCCAGGTCTGTCTTCCTCGATGTCGGTCGTACTCTCATCCGAAACGTCTCTGAGCCGCCATGGCCTGGACGGGCGAGGCCTAGGTCCAGGGTGGTCGGAGGCGTCCGGCGCTAGTGTGGGCATTGATATCGGTCGTGCCAAAGATGGCCCATGCAGTAAGCTGTGGTGTCGCTCCTGACAGTACTTACACCGTGCCTCACTGTCGCACCGGGAAAGCATGTGTGATGACGCCAGGCAGTTGGAGCAGTACCGGTGCAGCAGCACGGTCCGCAGCCGTTCCTCATGAGTTCGAGTCCGGAACTCCGTGCAGAACCGCACTGGGTGTCTACCTTGGCACAGCGGGCAGGTGATAGCACTCTGGGCTTCTACGCGTTTAAATTTTGTCGAGTTCACTGTGAAGGGGCCCATTCTTCGGCACTGCAAAATATAAGTGAAAATTTCAAATGTTAACAAGTGGGCAGGACCACTAGCTTTACGATAGGTCGAGTTATTACCCCGCGCTCGGTCTTGACATCTGCCACACGTACTTTCTGTCCGTCACCAACATATACTTTGGTTACTCTCCCCAGCCTCCAGTCGTTCGGAGGCAGGTTGTCCTCGCGTACCACTACCAAGTCATTTATTTCTATATTTTTCTGTGGATGTTTCCACTTGACGCGTTTGTGCAGTTCGCTCAAATATTCGGCTTTCCAGCGTCTACAAATCAATTGATTCATGGCTTTTAATTTTTGCCATCTATTGACAATTGAAATTGAGTTTTCGAATATTTCGGGTTCGACGCGCGACAGTAAGGGTCCACCAACCAAAAAATTACCAGGCGTGAGTGACGCGAAGTCGGTCGGATTTTCCGACATGGCACTGATAGGTCGAGAGTTTAAACAGGCCTCAATTCGTGCTAGCAGTGTGGACAGTTCTTCGAATGTGTACTTCATCGAGTTTGCAACTTTCTTAAAATGAGTCTTAAAACTCTTTACCCCTGCCTCCCATAATCCTCTCATATGCGGAGCGCCAGCTGGAATGAAATGCCACTCAACATCTTGAAATTGTGCATTATGCAGAATAGCATCCCTTGAAGTCTTGAGGAACTCACGGCTTTCTTTTTTTAAGACTTTCGATGCTCCGAGAAAGTTGGTCCCATTATCGGAATAGATCGCAGCCGGGCACCCTCGCCTAGCCACGAAACGCGAAAATGCAGCCATGAACGTCGGAGTCGAGAGATCACTCGTGGCTTCTAAATGGATTGCATTTGTCGAAAAGCACACAAAGACGCACACATAACCCTTCGTTATGAGACACGCCCGCCATTTAAAGTTTTTAATCTCGAATGGGCCAGTGAAATCCACGCCAGTGGAGGAAAACGGGCGAGACAGCGAGGTTCTAGCCGGCGGCAGCGCCGCCATAAGCTGAGATCACTCTTGCTTCCGGTGTAACGCACACCTTGCAGTTGTGGATTACGGTTTTGATAAGGTTTTTGACGCGCACAATCCAAAATTGTATCCTCACTAGCCGGAGGACCAGTCGATTGCAACCGTGTATGGAAATTTTGTGAATAAATTGAACTAATAATTTCGACAAATGGCAGTTATAGGACAAGATTATCGGGTGCTTCTCGTCGTAGGAGAGAGTAGGACAAAGAGCTAATCGACCTCCAACTCGCATGACTCCCGCAGAGTCCAAAAATGGATTCAGAGTTAATATCGTCGACTTTGATGATATTGACTCCGAGTGTGCAATTAAGGCCTGATATTCTGCAGCAAAGCTAATTCTTTGTCGGACCACGATTAAGCGGGTTTGTACTTTCCGAAGTTCTTCTTTGGATAGTTCCACCGAATCGGAGGACCCAATTCCTTCCGACCGGTGTGAGATTCGTCGATAAAATCGGAAAACATATGCCAACACCCGTAAGGCGTGAGAAAATTCGGAAAATCTCTCAAGAATATCTTCATGATTTTGTGAGCATGAAAAATGAGCCCTGACCGGTTTACTTTCGAGAGAAGTTTCTATATCGCTCCCGTTCGTAGAAGGCCAATCCTTTTTATCCTTGACTAGCCATTGTGGCCCATGCCACCATAGGGAGTTTGATATTAAGTCTTGGGTCAGAATTCCACGACTTCCCAAATCAGCTGGGTTGTCACCGGAATCAACATGAAACCAATTCGCGGTACCAACCTTTTCCGCGATCTTGGTAACACGGTTGGCCACAAATGTGGTCCAGGTACATGGAGGCTTCTTTAGCCATGACAGAACAATTGTGGAATCTGTCCAACAGTAAATTTGGTCCATCGGATATTCAATCTCACGGGAAAGAGATTCGACCATATCAGCTAACAATACAGCCCCGCACAGCTCTAAGCGAGGCAGAGAGATAGTTTTAACGGGAGCTACCTTTGTCTTAGAAAAAAGCAGATGGGAGCTTACAGACGAATCTACTCCGCAATTCCGAATGTAGATTGCTCCAGCATACACCTTCTCCGATGCATCCCAGAATGCATGAAATTCCACTTTTCCAAAGGGAGAAAACCGAACCCATCTTGGCACCCTGATATTATTGATAAGACCCTGACTACTCGCGAAAGTTTTCCACCGACTTAAAATCGGACCCGTGACGTCATCATCCCAGTCCACCTTTTCCAGCCAAATCTCCTGCATGAGAATTTTGGCGATAATAATTATTGGACCTAACCAACCTGCGGGGTCAAATAACTTCGCAATCTCGGACAAAATCTCCCGCTTCGTATATCTCTCTTTTACCTCCATAGATTTCGACACAAAGTAGAATTCGTCGGAACACGCATTCCAGCGAATACCTAACGTTTTTGTCACGCTCGAGTCTTCTAGCTCCAAAAACTCTGGGGTCAGCAAATGTTCTTTCGGGAGACCCACCAAAATTTCCCGGTAGTTGGCCGTCCATTTTCTCATTGGAAATCCCGCTGAGTTCAGCGCCATTATTAGTTGGTCTCTGGATTGTAGGGTGGTCTCTATGTCATGCGCCCCTGTCAAGGCGTCATCCACGTACATATAGTTTCTGAGGATTTTTGCCGCAAGAGGAAGCTGCTGCTTTACCTCTTCTGCCAACTGGTGCAGTGTCCGTATCGCTAGGAATGGAGCACAGTTTACCCCGAACGTGACTGTGTCTAGTTCCCCAGTCCACGATGTCCTCCGTTGGTGATTTTCTGAATAGAATCCTCTGAAATGGCGTATGTTCTTTGTCGACCCAAATTTGGCAATACATCTTCTCTATATCGCCGTTGAAGACATACTTAAAGAACCTCCATTTCAAAATAAGCAGGGTCAAATCAGTCTGAAGTACTGGCCCAGGATGCAGTACATCATTCAAACTGATTCCATTCGACGAGGGGAAAGACGCGTTAAACACAACCCTAACCTTAGTGGATGTGCTCTCCGGCTTCATGACAGCGTGATGAGGCAGATACAAATGAGGAAACCGTATAATCTCCGCATCCGGAACTTGGTGCAAATGCCGCATCTCCCAATATTCCTTCACGACTTTGTCATATTGCTCCTTTAAGTCCGGAGTTCTTTTGAGTCGAAATTCGCCTCGGAGAAATTGACTCCTCGCTCCTGTTCGCGATCCCGCCAATTTCAGTTCAGACGGGAATCCCACTTTAAAGGGAAGTCTGACGATAAATCGGCCATCCTCACCTCGTTTTGTGGTGCTCCGGAAGAGGTTTTCACAGGCCTGTTCCTCGGGAGTCCAAAGATTTTTCCTCGGAAGTTCCTCTACTTCCCAAAATTTTGCCAACTGTCGATCTAACGCGATTTCATTAAAATATGTCGCATATGTGCGACTTACTGCCCCTTCTTCCCGGGGAAGCGGGCCCGACAGAATCCACCCAAACACAGTTTCCAGTGCCAACAGTGAGTCTGGCACCCCTCGCTCTACCCTATCAAGAACGATGCTAGGATACATGTCTCCACCGATCAAGATATCGACTTGATCGCTCTTGTGGAATTGACTGTCTGCCAGTTGTAGATCAGGAAGATATCTGAGAACTGAGTCCTCCAGAGAGCACGTTGGCAGATTACCTGTCAAGTGAGGAAGAACAAGAGCCCGAACTTCCGTACTCCAATTTGGATTGAGTGGGGAACTTAAAACAAGAGCGCACATTTTGTTAACTTTGCCCGATACCACGTCATTTAAGCCCGAAACCTGGGCGAACATCTTCTGAGTGGGGATTTGTAACCGATTGAGTAATCGCTCGGATATGAAAGTTCCCTCGGAACCAGAATCAATTAACGCTCTCGCAGGATAAACCGTACCTTGGTGACATATGGTCACCAGTGCGGTGCCTAAAAGCACCCTGGTGGTGCTGGAGGTAAAACAAGATTGAATGTTAGCCGAAGTGGAGGCTTCAGACTGAGAGGAGTGAATTGCACTCGTAGGCAAAGGCCTATCTGAATCTTCACTGGGGCCGAGAATCGCAGCTTGTTCTGCGGGAGTATCGCGATGAAGCAATGTGTGATGCCTTCCGCGACATACAGCACAATTATAAGGACATTTGCAGTCTTTTAACTCGTGCGAGGTTGCCATACAATTAATGCACAAGTGCATTTTCCTAATGGCGGCAGACGATTTCCCGGATTCATCTTCAAAAATTTCGGACAATTCTTCAAAATATGTTGTGACGACGAACACAACCTACATTTCAACGCCGATGAGTTTTCTTGGTGCGAGGTATTCACATGATGCGAATTTACTTTTCTAAAGGGATTGTTTTGACTACGCTGAGCTCCGCTACTGGAACTAGGCTGCAGGTTTATAAAATCTGAAACTGTCTCCAGTGTCTGAAATCGATTGGTAAGAAATTCATTTAAACCGCTCCATGTCGGAATTTCCGTTTTGCTTTGTAACGTTTGCTCCCACAAAGCTAGTGTATTTTCCGGCAATTTTGTGGAGCACAAATATGTGAAAATGGCATCCCAATTCTTGGTATCAATATCATACGACTGCAACGTGGACACTTTCGAACAATTTCGTTGGCCTCCCCCCTCGTTTTACTGATTAAGTGAAATAATTTTTCCACATCAGATAATCGAGAATTATTTACGTAGAGTGCCGTAAACAAATCTCTGAATGAGGGCCAAGTTAAATAATCCCCGTAAAACAATTGTGTGTCACAAGGCCATACTGGGCAGGACTGACGGACTTGACGTTGGGGCTTGTATCATTGTGGAACTACACGGCTGCACATTAGACAGATTATGCGTGTATTCGCCCATTAACGCTGCACACGATACATACGCTTCGTAACAAAGGTGGTACTTATCTTTTACCACGATTTGACCTATCTGTGGGTCTGCTAGGGTAGCAAGTGTATCCTTGCATATGTATCCAGCATATGCCTTTTTGACCTCCGACCAGCATTCCCTTAACTCTTCCTTTTGTACCTCCAAAGAAAACACCGAATGATCGTCCAGTCGCTTGCTGAATTTCATTTCAAACTCTAGTAATTCACCCGCGATGCGATTAAACATTTCTAAGGTCATATTTTATTTTCCCCTTCTTTTTTTTTGTCAAAAGGTTATTAAAAGAATACAGGAGGAGTAGCAATAGTTTTTTTTTTTTTTTTTTTAGAACCAATGACCCAAGAGTATGCACAGTGTGCGATGTGCGCAACCGACTCACTCTTTTTCTTTCGGATACAAAGAAACCAAAAAACACTTTTTTTTCTCAAGTTATATTTACCAAAAAATTTCGTAACGTTTTGGGGTCAACTTCGCAAAAATGTTGCTCTTGTATCTCAAATGTTCGAGAATTGAAGAAAAAAATTTGTATGAAATATATTTATTTATTTGTTGATAATGCAGCCCTGATTTTCAGTTGGGAAAACTGCAGCCCTGTGTGAACAAACGACAAGGAACGAGTGGGATATGGAACAAAATAGATTATTCTTCCGCGAAAATTTACTTTTTTCATCTTTCTCACTGCATTCACTGACACACTGATAGGCTTAGGTAATCTTGTAAAAAATAAGGCTGAGCAAAGGATTCACGCTAGGAAAATGCTAGCTGGCACTGCTGGCTGTTGCAGATTCTCACTATTTATTACTAATTGCACTCACTACGCTCATCCAATTACCCCTTTGGTAACACCAATGCTCCGGAGAACATTCCGCGACGGTTGATTTCTGCTGGGTGCTGATATGTCGATCTGCTGCTCCTAGTCCTTATTCAACTGAGTTCCTTCTTTTTCTTCGTACTCCTGTTGTTTTTTTTTCTCTTTAATCGCTTCATTTTCACACGAATTTACTCTGCTTTACCTTGTTTCACCAGCCATAGATTAAAGAAGACAAACAAAAAATCTGACAACAATAGCTGCGAGTAGCAGATGCTCTTGTTAGAGATGGGAGTGCCGGTGGCTATGTTTCTGCAGTGGAACGACTGAAAACCTACGGGCCAGTGCTAGTATATCTGTGGTCAAAAGCAATAACGACTTAAGTCGACTTAAGACGAAATTGAGTTGACGTTACCACTGTATTCCTGACGTTGATGCGCATATTTTGTTCAAACCCCGGTATCTGTACCCATCTCAGAAAAAAAGTTATTTAAAAAAAACACATGCACTTATGTTGATGTGGTTATGTGCATTTCAAATTTCGAATTGCATTTTCTCGAAACAGTTGTTTTCGATTAAAGTCGTTATTGCATATGACCACAGATATACTGCAAGTGCAAGTGGGACGGATCTATTGATCGCGTTAGCGCAACTAGTCATGCACAATGGCGCAGGCATAAATTATTTGCACCAACACTTTTTAACGTTCCCACACTTTTAAATTTTGGAATATTAATGTAAAACACTCTTAAATAAAATTCGCGGTAACTTTTTGGGTGACGATCTTGAATCGTTTACGATTGATGCAGCTTATAATAATAACAAATTTGTCCAACTCGTTGCAATAATTTATGCCGGTTTGGTAGTGGCTGGGGAGAGGTGGTACTTTCTATGTATATGTTGGTATGCACTTAATATGCAGGTGCTCCAAATTGTCGAGATACCTGAATGATATTTACAATAAATACCTGTTTATTCACTTATGGAACCTGGAATATCCTTCAAAATTTTAAAGTTTCTTGAGCACGACTTTTGGAAGTCTTTTTAGAGAATAGCGTAATTACGCGGATACGATATGCGCTGGCTCGAAATCTCTGGGTCGAAGGACCATTTAAATATATGCGGCCGATGGGAAGTTGATATGATATTTCCTCCGGCAAACCAAGTGAACGGGTGTTTATTTTCCAATATGAAAAAGAACAGAATGGTTTCGAGAATATGGGAAAAATACTTTATTTGAAAATATTACCTCTACTCGGTGGCTAGGTCCATATGAGACTAGTCTCCATATTAAAAACTACAAACCCTACACCTTATGGCCGAGTTCTAAAGCTTCGTTCACATTCGACTTTTGCTTCGCTTTGCTTCAGAATTTCGCTTTGACAGATAAGTTCAATACATGCTTTTATATGAGGCTTGGTAAATAGAACGCGAGGAAAGCGAAGCGAAGCAATGCGAAGCAAAATGTTGGGCAACTCTCAACTTTTTTGCGCTTTGACAATCAATTGTTGAAATTTTTTGTGATATTTTTCATTTTCTCGTGCGCTTGCAGTTGGTTTCATTTTCTCGTGCGTTTGCGTTTTCAATTAAGACACTCGCGAATTTCAAACATTAGTATCATAACTACTACTACTGCAATTATATCAGTAAAATCCAAAGATAAAGCGTTCATTGTAGCAAGCCTTATACTTTTCACGCTTTGTTGTTGAATCTCGAACTGTCAAGCAAAGCGAGGAAAGTCGAATGTGAACGAGGCTTAATGGTGCGTGCGTGCGCCACATTGCGCCAGTGCGTGAGCGAAAAAATTTGAAGCGCACTTGAGCTGTTCCAATGCACGGAATGCGTGCGCTCCAAAAAGAGTCACCCCACTTCGGCAATTTACAACTTGAGCAGTAAACATTCTTAAAGAGTTTACAGAACATATTTCGTCCCAAGTTTATAGCTATATTAACTTTTAATATTGTGTATATATCGTTTAAACCTAATATTGATTGAAATAAGTATAACATAAAAATATATTCAGCTACCACACTTTTATTTCACACTGATGGCAACCACAAAGTGTGTATGTGAGCTGTAGATGAGCTGTCAGCGCAAAAGAGTGCAGCAAAAGTTGAAAGTTGGTCAACTTTCTGCGCTCAGCGCTCAACGCGCCGCTCATTGGCACTCTCTTCATATGTTTGCACTAGTTCAACTTAGCTGTCAGCGCAATGTGGCGCACGCACGCACCATTAGAACTCGGCCATTACTCAGCATAAAATATGCCTGAAACAGAATACCGACCACATCGCAGACCGATGCGATATTCCGCATTTTGAAACGAATAGGCTTATGAGAACGTCAGAAATGGAACAGAACGGCCGACGACGATCGCAAATCGCAACGACCGACGATAGAACTGGTTCTAATTTCACGCTGCGTCCAATTTAGGGTTGCATTTTCCTAACAGCCGCAGTAATGATTTCATTACATTTCATTACAGCTGCTTATAAGTTTTCTATTTTTAGAAATTTGTAAAACTTCCTCGTTCTGGTTAATTTTAAGCGGTCGAAGGCAACGCGGCACGTTGGTCAAGTAGGCAAATGCTTGGTTGCTGAAACGGAAGACGAGAGTTCAAATCTCAGGCGAGGCACATAAACATCTAATAGAAAAGAGTATAGTTATTTTTTTTTTTATTATTATTTTTTGGAGACCAGACCTGCCACATCAGCATTGCTGCTGCAGCATTTTGGCCGACATGCCGTCCTAGGACATGCCAATAGAAAAAAGATACAAGCGGGTATGGAAACGAGTATGCCTGCTGACCTTTGAGGAAATGCTACCGGCAGGCATAGTTTTTTAAGTTTTTTGAATTTTTTTCGCTTTTATTGAATGGAAAATAAGCTGTCAACGGCTGTTTGTTGAATTTTGTTTACAGAGGCGTTAAATTGTATAGAAATTGAACTGACGACGAACCATTGGTTGCTGTTTGTTTACTGCGGCAGGCCAAAGAATCGCATAGTTCTGCGAACGTGGTCGGTGTTGTGTTTCAGGCATAACGTATATTTCAAAGTAAGAACCAACTGCAGGCTGCAGCTCAATGAAATTCTTACTGTCCGTGATCATGTTAACAGCACGGACAATTTCTCAAAGAGCCAAAATACACTAGGCTTGACCAACATGTGTTTACACAGGTTGGATGGTTTGACAAGCGAGCAGAAATATCAAAAACTTTTGAAAACCATCCCACATGTGTGACAAGCGGTTGTTTCTTGCGTATACACGATCCAACATCGCGGCTTGTCCTACATGTTGGACGACATGTAGGACCGTCCAAACCCCGCTAATGCCGAAATGAGTAGGAATCGGTACTTTATTTTTCGATATTCGTGTCTCTAGCTACAGAAGAGACCAGAAGTGTATCTAACGAATACTGTCACAAATTCTAGGACTCACACAATTAACATTTAACTTCTAACAGCTGGAATATTTTCGATCAGCTGATTCAGTTACACTTCTGTTGGCTATTCTGTGGCCACAGCTGTCAAAGCACAATGCAGTGCCTCTCAAAACATCATTGTTCTTGAGAAGAGTTTTTCTTCCTTGGGAAGACAACCAGATTATTACTTCCGCACATCTCCCAAATATTCTCATTTTGCACCAATTCGGATGCAACTTTCAGCAGAGAACGTTTACATATTACAGAGAGGAAGCAATAGAGAACGTACATATATTGTAATATACGTTCTCTGAATATGCGTTCTCTGTTCAAAGCTATTCCACATCCCTTTAAAATGTTGGCAAAATTGTTAGAATAGGTACGTTCGTAAATGCAGTAAATTCGTGCAGTGACAGTAGCAGTGCAGCCAACTTCAGTTGTCACTGCCCGATCAGCTGATTTCGTTTGCAGGTTGGTTGCAGAAACTTTTGTTGCATTAACGAACGCGATTCAGGAAGAAAATTTTGGTTAAGGCATTAATTGATAATTGCGAAACTCGAAGTGAGAGTCTTTTAATGAATTTCAATAAAGAAAGAGTAAAACGAGTGAAAGAGAGATGTGTCGTGCTAAAAACCTAGCTGAAAAAGAAAAAAAGATCGATCCCGAAAGTAAATAATTACTTTAAAACAATAAAAACCTAACCAGATGATGTATTCCATCTTTATACAAGATGACAAACAAATTTTGATCCATTTATAATAAATTTTCTACGTTTCCATTTCGTGTTTTGCAAACAGCAACAGGATAATGACTGCGAAAACTGCAGAAATTTGTCACTGCGGTGCCAAGCCGTTGCATTAACTAACGCGTTGCACGCAGTAGTATTGCGCCATTTTGCTTTTACGGACGCGTTGCATTGCAGTGCAACCGCAGGGTTGCATTTACGAACGTACCTAATCTCAAATGAAGATGGCGCCACCTGTTCCAACTTTATGGCTATCTGAGCCAATAGTATAGTTTTATTAAACAAGTAAAAGTGTTTACAGAACAATTGATTGTTGCAATTGATAGTTGACGACGCAGTAAGAAAGATGATGCAACAAGAAGCGTCGGAAGAATTAAGTGCTGCCAAGCTTTTTCATCGGGTCGGTGATGCCAGGTTTTCATAGGGTTGGTGCTGCCACATCCACTCCCCCTCTAGTGATGCAGTCACGATTTGAAGCGAAATGTACGTTTCTGTTTGAATATGTTCGTAGAGGAGTACCGGCTGAATGACTCTGCGTTGTAGGGTCCTCTAATGAAAAGGCTGGCTTTAATCGATCCACAGAAACGTTTACGTGTTTGCCTTTTATGTCTACTGTAAAGATTCTGTCAGAGATCCGCTTGATGACTTTATGGGGGCCAGTGTAAGGAGGTTCCAAAGGCCGTCTGACTGAATCGGTGCGCAGTAACACGTGAGAACAGGTGTACATGTCTTTAAGTATAAACATGCTCTTTCTGATGTGATGCGCTGAAGGAGCAGGCCGAACTAAACGCATATGTTCACGAAACTTCTCTATGAAAATTTGGGGATCAGCTGGCATGTCTTCATTGGTAAAAAATTCGTTCGGTATTCGGATTGATGCTCCGTAAATCATCTCAGCAGCAGTAGCCTGTATGTCTTCCTTAAACGAAGTTCGTAGTCCTAACAAGACAACAGGCAATAACTCTGGCCACGATTCGTCGGGGTGACACATCAAAGCTGCCTTAAATGATCGGTGCCATCGTTCTATCATCCCATTGGCCTGCGGATGAAAAGCGGTTGTCCGTATATGTTGACAGCCAATAAGATTCGCGAGAGCCTTAAATAACGCTGACTCGAATTGAGATCCTTGATCTGACGTGATGACTTTTGGGCATCCAAAGCGAGCCACCCAATTCGCCCACAAAGCTGTTGCTACTGTGTCCGCCGTTATATTGGTCAACGGAACTGCCTCGGGCCAACGTGAAAATCTGTCTATCATCGTGAGGCAATATCGGTATCCCTTTATTAGTGGCATGACGACAATATCAATATGGACATGATCAAAGCGCTGGTCCGGCACCTGTATTTGGTCAGGAATCAATTTGTTGTGTCTATGAATTTTGGACCTTTGACATGGCAGACAGTTCCTTGACCAGCTTGTGATGTCCTTCTTGATAGCAGGCCAAATAAATCTGTGTCGAATTTGTTTCAGAGTGGCACGACCACTAGGGTGGGACATGCCATGAATAAAGGTAAATACTTGATAGCGAAGTTTTTGTGGCACATACGGTCGTACATAACCGGATGACACGTCGCAGTAAACAGCTGAATCTTCAAAATGCACAATTTGTAATTTGAGGGATTTATTACCTTGCAGAATCTGTTGTAGTTCGGTGTCTTCTTCTTGCGCTTCCTGCAGCTCACTAAAACTGATAGAAGTAGGCATAGAAATGGCGTTCAATCTCGAAAATGCATCTGCTACGGAGTTTTGTGAACCCGGAAGGTGGACGATCTCGGTGGTGAACTGTGAAATGAAGTCTAGGTGTCTTAGTTGTCTAGGAGACGCCTTCTCCGGTTTCTGTGAAAATGCGTGAACCAAAGGTTTATGATCAGTTCTAATGACGAAGCAATGTGCTTCGAGCACGTGTCGAAAATGTTTGACGGCATCGTAGATTGCCAACAGCTCCCGGTCATAGGTGCTATATTTCGTTTCCGCTGCTGTTAACTTTCGAGAGAAAAAACCTAGTGGCTCCTGCCGATCGTCAACAGCTTGCTCCAGTGCAGCCCCTATCGCCATGTCAGAGGCATCTGTCACCAGTATGAGCTGGGCGTCTGCCGCTGGGTGCGCCAACATTGCAGCTTCGCAAAGGCTATTTTTGCAAGCCACAAATGCCGCCTGTGTTTGCGGTGTCCAAGGAATTTTTCGTTTGTCGTTCTTCTTGGAATCGTGTAGGAACTCGTGTAGCGGTGCTTGAAGTTCTGCTGCATGTGGTATGCATCGGCGATAATAATTTATTACACCCAGAAAACGGCGTAGCTCAATAATAGTGTCTGGTAAAGGGTAGTTCTTGATAGCTGATACTCTATCCGTAGGCGGCTTGCAACCCATCTTGTTTATGGTGTAACCGAGAAATACAACTTCCGGCTGACCGAAATGGCATTTATTATAGTTGATGGTGAGACCATTTGCTTTGAGTCTGGACAGTACAGCGCGCAAGTGTATCTCGTGTTCTTCGTGAGACTCAGACATGATGATGATGTCATCAATGTAGCAAAAAACATAGTCGACATCGCGGAACAAGGAGTCCATAAATCTTTGGAAAGTCTGTGTAGCATTTCTTAAACCGAAAGGCATATACAAAAATTCTACAAGTCCAAAGGGTGTGCATACAGCTGTCTTCTTGATGTCGTCCTCGGCCATGGGTATTTGGTAATACGCTCGTACCAAGTCCAACGTAGTGAAAACTGTTTTTCCGTGAAGTTTCTCAGCAACGTCGTGTATGTGTGCGATGGGATAGCGATCAGGAGTAGTACATGCGTTTAACTTCCTGTAGTCACCGCAGGCCCGCCAGCTTCCATTTTTCTTTGCCACCATGTGTAATGGGCTTGCCCAAGGGCTTTTCGACGGACGACAAATACCCTGGTCGATGAGGAAGTCAATCTCTGTTTTAGCTGCTGTTAGTTTGTCACCTGCTAGGCGACGCGGTCGATCGGAAACTGGCGGCCCAGCTGTTTCAATATGATGAAAGATACTAGGCTGATCAGACGATTTTGGTTTAGTCGTTGACGTGGTAACTTCGATGAATTCTTCTAGCAAGTGGCTGTATTTAGTTTCTGCGCCAACTGTGGAAATGTCGCAGTGCGTAGCTGGCAGTAATTCTCCTCGTGATGTAAGGCGAGTTATCGTGTCAATAAGGCGCGAATTTTTTAAATCGATGAGCAGGTTAAAGTGTGCCAAAAAATCAGCGCCGATTATAGCTGTTTGAACGTTGGCGATGATGAAAGGCCACTTGAAAGAGCGTCGCAGGCCGAGATTGAGTGAGAGCACCTGGTCACCAAACGTTTCGATGATGCTGTGATTTGCGGCGTATAGTTTTAGAGACGCCGGTTTGAGCTGTTGCTTGATGGTTAAGCGCGGAATAACAGAGACTACGGAACCAGAATCGATCAGGAAGCGAGTGCGTGAGCTGCTGTCGAAGATATGGAGTCGTTTCTCGCTGATGTTGACTGGAATCTGATTGATGAGGCTGTTGCTATCGCCGCCAACTAAAGATGTTGACGACAGCGCTATTAGTTTTCCGAAGTTGTCCTCCAGCGTGAGCAGTCAGGGCGACAGTTGCGCGCGGCGTCCCCAAATTTGGAATGGAAAAAACACAGGGGTGACTGTTCATTGTTAGTATTGACGGGGTTGTGCTTACCACTAGAGGCAGATCGGTTACGTGACCTGCCCCGTTGCTTGATTTTAAAGACCTCTTTTTGTAAGTTGTCTACCTTCACCGTAAGATCTTGAATTGCCTTGCACATGTTGTCCCATGACGTGGATTCCTTCTGAGAGACTGCTTGGACAGAATATTCTACCGGCGTTGCTGACACCGTATTTACTTCGTTGACCTCTAGCATTTTGTCTGCGATCTTAGCCAGCTTCTCTAAATCTTCTTCCTCCCAGACGGATAACAAGGGCCTGATAGACTTCGGCATTTGACCAAGAAAGAGCGTTTGAACAATCGCATCGTTGCCCGGACCTGGTGCCAAACGTCTCATATGTGCGAGAATTTCAGTCGGTTTCAATCCCACGGTTTCGCCTCCTTGCAATAGCCTGCGCAACTTGGATTCTGAGGATTCAGCAAACTTTGCAATGAGGCGTTCTTTCAATGTTACAAATTTGTTGGCTGCTGGAGGATTAGAGATGATATCTTCCAAGGTGAGTACAACGTCGTCTTCAAGTCGTACAGAAACCAGATCGAATTTGTCAGTGTCGTCTGTGATGCCGTTTAGTCTAAAGGAGCGCTCGACCTGCGCGAACCACAATTCGGGGCTCGTTTTATTGAAACGTGGTATGTGAACGTTGTGGGAATTGGGCCTCCCAACTTGTTGCGTGCCTTGCTGCACATTGTTGAGTTCTTCGCGCACCGACAGCATTTGTTGCATTAGCTCCTCCAATGTCGGCATTTCGTGGAAGACTTCTTCGTCGTTCGATGAGCTGTCTTCTCCGCTGTTAAGCTGCTTTGAATTTCGCAATAGCATGCAAGTTGCTGCTATGTTATCCAATTCGCGTTGTAATGATGTTTAAAGCTTGTGCTCGAATCGGGGTCACCAATTATGGCTATCTGAGCCAATAGTATAGTTTTATTAAACAAGTAAAAGTGTTTACAGAACAATTGATTGTTGCAATTGATAGTTGACGACGCAGTAAGAAAGATGATGCAACAAGAAGCGTCGGAAGAATTAAGTGCTGCCAAGCTTTTTCATCGGGTCGGTGATGCCAGGTTTTCATAGGGTTGGTGCTGCCACAACTTTAAAGTAACGGTTTTTATACAACGGGGACACCAATAGAACTGTTATTACTTTTCCGTAAAAGTTGAGAACCATTGTGTCGACTTTTCCCAGTGAATGGTGGATGTCTTTCGCCAACCCAGTAAGTTCATAATATTTTCATAAATTCCCGTTTCCAATATTATTACACACCTTGAGCAAATTTAATTGCAGCTGCTTAGAATCTCCTTATATATGCCCACCCTTTCCAATCTTTTCGCACTGGCGAGTGTGCGCAACAATGTCTTATCAGCCCCCAAACATAAAATATCACTTGATGGGAAGCAGCGCGCCGGCACAATTGAATTGCACGCAACAAGCTGTAATTTTCCATGCCGTCATGCCCAAATCACGCTCAACCCTTTCACCAAAGCTCCTCCGCCTTGACATACGCAAGTATTGCATAATATGCAAATGTCTTCTTTTTTAGTTCGTTCTCAATAACAAATTCAAAAATTGAAATGATAGTGAAATATTATAATAGTGTAATTATTCGTTCATATTTCTTCACCGAAAATTGCAAGAAAAGTATTTATTTGGGAGGAAAAAAGCAACCCTGTTTCATATGACACTTCCATCAGTGATGTCAATGTCGTGAAATCCGTACCAGATTTTATGCATTTTTAAAGCTGATACGTTTATGAAAATGCATTTATCGTCTGATATCTATTTTAGTGTCATTGTTTGTTTATTTTGAAGACACTATTATTAGTCCGTAACATTTTCGAAGCAGTTTGCATTCTGTGAAATTAACCTGAGTGAATCGCATTACTTTTAGAGGTTTGGAACAAAAATAGGCAATGTCTCGCATCCGTTCTTAGCACCCGCACAAAAGAGGTATACTTTTGTGCAAACCACTGCCGCCACAAAAGTGTAATGAATTTCTACCTGCTGTTCCAGGAAACATAACATGTTAAGTATAATATACATATAATATGTCAAATATATGCATATGCATTTATTAAAATTTGATGGTTTAGGAAAAGAACAAAGTAATGTATTTATATACAGACACTCCTCGTATACATTCATATATTTTGAAATAAAAAAACATAAATTGTTGTTTTTTTCTTGTGCATACTATTTTGTAGCATCTTATACCTGCTACTCAAATCCACAACTTTCCTTTTAATACAGAAAAATGCAGCTCTGTGTAGCTTACTTAATGTGCTGATTTGTAGTCCCATTAGTTATGATTTAGGAATAACTTAACTTAGTTAAGTTTCCGTAGAAACTTAGGAGCTGTTACTCATGACTTTGAAATCAGCTGTTTTTGTGTTGATAGTTGAATTATTTTTTGAAAGTGCAGAACAAAATTCTTTCATTTAATTGAAATGCTGTCTAAACTAAAGTTGTGCGCAATGTTCTTGAGCTTTCTCAAGATGTATAAAATATATTAAACACGACAATAGCAGCTAATTCGCTATTTGAATGTAGCAAAATTATAAGCTGCTCGTCGTCCATATTCACACGTTTTGACATTTTGTTTACGAATGAAAGTAAGGTTGCCATTGCGGTCCACACAATTGAAAACGCAAGAATTATATTTGGTTTTGTAATGGAAATTTGACTTTACGGAATTGGCGAAAAATTACTTTAAGTTTTAAAAGTTATTTCGTCTGATTCAGCGATATTTTTCATGTTATATATCCAAGTTTTCAATCGAAATTATTTCAAGTCTAAAAAATATTGCACTGGCAATGCTGCTTCTGCAGAGCAATCCGCTCACGCTCTCTTTTGACTTAACGACTTAACATAGAAACCTGAAACCTGCTGTTCTCTATTTCTATTTCTATTTCCTATTTCATGAGTAACAGCATGTACAGAGTTTTCGTATGGCAGGTTGGCTTAAGTCAAGTTAAGTTATTCCTAAATCATAACTAATGGGACTATTGGCCAAAATTGATTTGAATCAGCCCAGCGGCCAATCGATTGGTGCTTTTTGATTTCAAATCAAAATCAACTTTTTTGATTTGTGATTTGAATCAGACAAGGGCAAATCACTGATTTGAGTTTTTTGATTCAAATCAATATGATTGGTGGTGCCTGATTTTGAAAATCAGAAATTTAAATCGATTGGTGGAGTTGATTTTGAAATCAAAAATTTAAATCAGTTGATTTGTAAATCGATTTTGTTTTGAATCTTTTACAGGTCTGACATCCGCTCCACACTTCGCACTTTCGCCTACTTATGCGGGCGCATTTGCGAATTCCTAAATTCCCAGGCAATATTGTAATTTGTTGTGACATCATTTACACCGCATTGAGAGTGCACCCCTTTGGCCTTGTCACTTTTACATCATCAAAACAATAACAATAAAGTTTTATGCATATGCCGCGAAAACTCACTTTCCTTTGCTTCCGTTTCCGCTTGGCGGCGGTAACTCGTATCGGAAGCGGATGTGTTGCTGAGGAAACCTCTTTTGGGCAGAGCACATCGCAGTAGGCAATTGTTGTTGACTGCGCAGCGTTGGCTGGAAGGGCTTCTGAGTAAGCGGGGTAAGCAACCCCACCCCCAACGCGATAAAGACAAACTTCAGGAATTTTCTTTCCTGTAAAACCAAACATTACACATAAGCTACGTTTAAACTATATATGAGCTGTTATTTTTGAAAGTGGAATAAGTCCACTTTATAAAAAAATGAGTTAATGCTAGTTTTAGTAAGATATAGAAGCCTTCTATCCATATTTATAATCACACAATCAATTAGTGTACGATTTTTTAAAAAGTAATCAAAAAAATTTTATCCATAAAATGTTATCACAAAAATATTTTTTTTGAAAGTGGAATAACAGCTCTATTCCTTCGACCGTCTCAATACTAATTTCGTCTCAATAGAGCATTTCGGCACAATTTCTACTTTTCCTTATTCAGAAGAGAAATCAAAAGCTCGAATTGTATCAATTGAGATATTCATTGTGACTGTCGAATTAGGAGGTAACAAGCGAAAACAGCTATTGAAAAACGTCAATTTTGAAGCAAAATAGCAAAAATTTGTTTATTGCAGCAATTTAAAGGAAGTTACACAATTTTAAAAACACAACACATGTATGGCCTGCTGCTAAAACTCCTTTATATCGGGAGTTCGAGGTCCTCTGCCACTGCTCCCACAAATTTTACACTGCTCGCAGCGCTATCGGGCTGTTTTCCCGGCTTGCTGCTCTGGGTGCTGTTTGCAACTTTGAATGAAATGCTGCAGCTGCTCCTACGTCCTCCTGTTAAATATACGATGTCTAGAAATTAAAAGAAATAAGATAAAACACCAAATTAATGAAAATTTCAAACAAAATACTCACTTTTCTGCAGTTTTTGTTTCCATTTTTCGTTTTTTGTGAGGAAGAAGAAGCACAAACAGCTGTTTTCACAGCAAAGAGCTTTAAATGAAACGCCAAAGCTTTTTTCGTGATACGATTGGTAAAGAATAGGGTTGTAGAAAGCCCGGCACAAGAAAGCGGATCAATTGATACTCTCAATCAATTGTGCCGGGAGCGAGCGAATAGGGCTGTAAGTCCATTTCTAATAACTATACGTGGAGTTGTGGAGACAGCATTAAAGAAAAAGAATCAATTATATATGATACTATTATATTGCAATAAAAAGTTGCCGGAAAATAGAATAGAATAATTTTATTTATAGTGAAAACGTTATAAAACTTATAGCTATCGCACAATTTACAGAGACTTACAGCCCTATTCGCTCGCTCCCGGCACAATTGATTGAGAGTATCAATTGATCCGCTTTCTTGTGCCGGGCTTTCTACAACCCTATTCTTTACCAATCGTATCACGAAAAAAGCTTTGGCGTTTCATTTAAAGCTCTTTGCTGTGAAAACAGCTGTTTGTGCTTCTTCTTCTTCACAAAAAACGAAAAATGGAAACAAAAACTGCAGAAAAGTGAGTATTTTTTGGAAATTTTCATTAATTTGGTGTTTTATCTTATTTCTTTTAATTTCTAGACATCGTATATTTAACAGGAGGACGTAGGAGCAGCTGCAGCATTTCATTCAAAGTTGCAAACAGCACCCAGAGCAGCAAGCCGGGAAAACAGCCCGATAGCGCTGCGAGCAGTGTAAAATTTGTGGGAGCAGTGGCAGAGGACCTCGAACTCCCGATATAAAGGAGTTTTAGCAGCAGGCCATACATGTGTTGTGTTTTTAAAATTGTGTAACTTCCTTTAAATTGCTGCAATAAACAAATTTTTGCTTTTTTGCTTCAAAATTGACGTTTTTCAATAGCTGTTTTCGCTTGTTACCTCCTAATTCGACAGTCACAATGAATATCTCAATTGATACAATTCGAGCTTTTGATTTCTCTTCTGAATAAGGAAAAGTAGAAATTGTGCCGAAATGCTCTATTGAGACGAAATTAGTATTGAGACGGTCGAAGGAATAGAGATGTTAGTTACTTAAATAACCTTACTTCTAAAGTATTATGATATGGGGAAATTAGTAACAATTTTTTATGTGTAAATATACGAGAAATGGGCTTAAAGGAAAAACTATAAGTAAATAAAATTATATAAAAAAACTTTTTAAAAATAAGTATTAAATTATTTAATGTACTAAAAAGTAGAAAATAAATTGTTTCCAAGTCACCTGTATCTTACTATCAATAAAAGCTTGGGGCGCTCATTTGTTCAATATTTGTCAACCAATTGATACAATATTTTATTTATTTTTTTTATTTTTTGTAAATAGATTCTAGTAATGAAAGATAAGTGTGAATATAGGTTTTGAGCGCACAAGCTTTTATTAATAGTAAGATACAGGTGACTTGGAAACAATTGAATTTCTACTTTTTAGTACATTAAATAAATTAAAGCTTATTTTTAAAAAGTTTTGTTTTTTATATAAGTTAATTTTATACTTTTTAGTCTTCCATAAATTCAATTTCAGAGCTCTGAAATTTTTCGCAAAAAGAATTTAAAACTTGCAGAGCAGTACACAATATTTTGGGTATTCACAGTGTCTTCTATCGTCATATCCTCAATTTAACAAATAATACGGCTGTGATCAACCCTAATATTCGTGGTATATTTGTGGCGCGATGAGTTGTTGTTGTTTTGCTTGCAAGGCGCGGCGAGCTCGGCCCATGCGCAAAACCCCCGTTGCTTTGGCGCGGTGAGTGGTTGTTATTTTGCGTGCAAGACGCGGCGAGTAAGTTCCTATCGTGTTTCATTGATGTGTGGTGTACCTATAATTATAAACTGAAGCCCAAGTGTGTAGTTGCTTGAAAATTGCCACGCGCCTTGTCTTACGCCCATAAAATTTTACCAGTTGGACGAAGCATCCAAGAGGGGCCTGTATGCGGAATTTCAATGCTGCACGACCTTTAGTTCCAAAGCGACTCTATATCAACGATTTTGTTTGTATGGGCGGTGCAATGCCCACTTGTCCACTGCCCGTCTTATTTTCCCAGTAGAAGGATATGGATATGTAGTAAGTTCCTACCGAGTTTCATTGATGTGTGATGTGTAGTTCTAAAGTTATACACAAATCTGGAGTTGATAAAAAAAAGTGCTTATCCTACGCCCATACAATTTAACCAGTGGGACGACACTCCCAAGAGGCGACTGCATACGAAATTTCAATGCTGCACGACCTTTAGTTCCAAAGCTAATCGAGATCAAAAATTTTGTTTGTATGGGGGGTGCCACGCCCTCTTATCCAGTGCCCGCCTTATTTTCTCAGTAGAAGGATATGGATATGTAGTAAGTTCCTACCGAGTTTCATTGATGTGTGATGTGTAGTTCTAAAGTTATACACGAATCTGGAGTTGATAAAAAAGTGCCACGCCCCTTATCCTACGTCCATAAAATTTTACCAGTGGGATAGTAACAAGTACTTCTTTTTCGTGTGAAAAAGAAAGCTTGAGTCTTGTCAGCATTAGATTTTATTTTCCATTTATTGAAAAAATCTGTAATAATTTTTAAGGAACATTGCAGCTCAATTACTGATTGTTGACCGAATTCATGTGAACAAAATATACCAATGTCATCTGCATAAAAAGAGTAGCTGCAGTTAGCAACTTTAGGGATATCAGAGCAATAAATTAAATACAACAAGGGTCCCAAAACTGTCCCTTGAGGTACACCTGCGGGGATTTCGTTTAAGTCAGAGTAGGTACTCATCAGCAATTTGAACACAGAAATGACGACCTGTCAAAAAGTTTTTATTATTTTAGTTAAATGCAAAGGAAAGCAGTAGTCGATTAACTTGAATATAAATCCATTATGCCACACTGAATCGAAGGCTTTTTCGATGTCTAGCAGAAGAAGAGCAGTTGATTTTTGACATTGAAAATTTTTCTTTACGTGATTCCATAATCTCTTAACTTGGTGTGTTGTACTATGAAATTTGCGGAAGCCAAATTGCTCGTCTGGTATAATTTCCTTCGCATCTAAAAAATTCCAAATTTTGTCTTTCAAAACTTTTTCGAGCACTTTGCTAAGACTGCTTAGAAGACTAATTGGTCGGTCGTGGTCATATTTTTCGGCTTTCCTATTTTATGAATCGGAATAACCTTTTCCAAGCCGTTTTCCAAATGTCTGGAAAGTATTACATTTTCAAGCAAGAATTAATTAAGAATGTCAGATAGTGAACCACACACTTCGGAAGATATTTTAACATAATATTTTTAACTTCATCAAGACTTGAAGCTTTTCTTGAGTGCATTTCATGGATGATTAAGATAATGTGTTCATCAGCGACATAATATGACTCAGGTATCTCAATTTGAATTGCATTAAAGTATGATAAAGTAGAATTAACGGTTTCAATATGAGCTGGTAGTCCAAGACTTTCCGACACCTTATGATAATCCATAAAATTGTCAGCAAAAGCCTTTACTTTGCATTCATTTTCAATAAAATATCGCTTTCCGATGTAATAGCAGGAATGCCATGGATTTTATTACTTGCCGGAAAAAAAAATTGCTTTATTTTGTATGAAATGGAAAAGAATATTTTGTTTCGACAAAATCTTTAGAAGACACATTGTACAGTGGCTAAAAGTAAGCTTGATGAGGTTTAAAAGGGATGAACCGCACACAATTTTTTACAAAACTTCTTTGGAAGAAAATGCTCCATTCAAAGCAATTTTTTTTTTTGACAAAAAGGAAGACCTAAAAACCTCAGAAAAATTACTCTGTGGCCACTGCATATGTAAAACTTCGAAACCTATAACAAAAGAGAAATACAACGATATGATGAGTCTGCTGCCTTATATACCACCTATTCACCATGAATACTTCACTATGCTACCTGTGAAGGAGAAATAAGTTTAAAATATAATTTTTTTTATTTTTAGTTATTATTATACAAAGGAATTTACATTTTATTTACATCGTCTTTTTAATATGGCTGAAATTAATTTTTAACAAACTTGGAGATTTATATGTTTAAATGTCTTAATTTTAATTAAATTTTTTGCATTAATAAATCCATTTCAATGAAGCTAATGTCTATACAAATATGGACTTAAATTTCATCTAGATTTTGTTCTTATAATAGCCCAATTCACAATCTTGTGCAAATGGTCTTGCTTTCTTGCAATTGCACATTTTGTAGCATAATTTTACTCTACACTAACAAAATATACAGAGATGCAATTGCACAATCGTTGCAAAAAAACAACACCTAAAACCCGTAGTTTATATTTGCTCTGCGATTGCAACCCAGGGTTGCAATCTGACAGCAGATACAGAAAATTAAAAATAAACGCAAAATCAGCAAAAATTTAAATAAAGGGAATAAAGCGGCGCATAAAAAGAGAAAATCCAAACAAAATGTGGACTGAGCATGACGACGTTGGTGAAAAAATTGTTATTGAGTGAATTTCTGAACAGAAATTTTTCTTACCTTCGTTGAATAAAATTTCTTCAGCAGCTTGGTCTATCAAAGAGTCCACTAATTGTTCTTTAAAACTTGCTTTATGCATAACTCTTATAGAAGTCAACAATTTCAGTAGAATATAATTTTAGTTTTTTCGAATCAGCTGTTTTTGTGACAATCAGCTGTGAGTTTTGTGTTTTGCAAAAAGTGATGCTAGCTAAACGTAAAAACACTGTTCACTATGGACGGCAAATGTTTGCTATTGAGCACATTTGCAATCTCAAATGCACAAGACTGTTAATTGGGCTACTGTGAAACTGGCCCTAAGCAGCCTTAGCAAAGTCCTCGAAAAAGTTTTGAAAGACAAAATTTGGAATTTTTTAGATGCGAAGGAAATTATACCTGACGAGCAATTTGGCTTCCGAAAATTTCATAGTATGACACACCAAGTTAAGAGATTATGCAATCACGTAAATTAAAATTTTCAATGTAAAAAATTAACTGCTCTTGTCCTGCTTGACATCGAAAATCCTTCGATTCAGTGTGGTATAATGAACTGATATTTAGGTTAATCGACTTGATTCATGTATCGTGCTCCTGTTTACGCATGTATGCAAAGTTTCAGATCTCTAGGTAGTCGGGAAGTGGGTGAAAAATTGATTACTAGATTTGACGGCATACAAGTTAACACGCGCAATATTTATTTTTCTTTTTTTTTCACCTCTTTTATTACACTCTTTCACAATAATGTCAAATTGCAAATTTAGCAATATTTCCCAATAATATAGACTGAGCCTCAGCAAAGTGTACTCTTTCACAATAATGTCAAATTGCAATTTTAGCAATATTTCCCAATAATACAGAATGAGACTCAGCAGTGTGCCGGAAATATAGAGTAAGCATTTATTTTAAAGTAGGTTTCTTTTTATCAACAATGTTAGCATAAGTTTAGTTCTAGTGGAGAGTTCAATAAAGTAAGAGCTAAAAGCTCAAGTCTTTTTTAAAAACCCAATTTAGCATTTAAATTAAAAACTGGCGCCCGAGCAGGGACCAGCGCGTCGCGACTAAAACAAAAGGACACTATAGCCCCCTGAAGTAGTGGGAGTGTTCCTTCGCGTGTGAATAAGTAAAGTGAACAAGAGTCGTAAACAAAAAACCGACTATCACCCGCTATCACGAAAATCGCAAGTTTTAAGTACACAGGAAGCAAGCTGAAGCTTCCCAACGCGACGTTGCTGGTCTCGAAAGAAAGCTGTTCTCCAAAGGAATCTGGCCTCTAATAAAATCCGGCCACAAAGGAATCTGGTCTTCAAGAAATCCAGCCTGAAAAAAAACCTGACATCGAGGATCCAGCCCAAGGAATCAGCAAAATTATATAAGACTCTGTAGTGTCCGTCCGCAGAGCGCTTCGCGAAAAGGTGCTGTAAGGATCCGGAGTAGGAGTTATCACCAAAAGGGAGCAATCTAAGCAGCCAGCGAAGGACGGCTAGACGCAATGCTAGCCCTAGTAATGTAAGTTATCGTAAAACATTTTTTAGAAAAAATTAAGTAAGAAACAAAAGTTATGATATTAAGAAAATTTTAAAAAGAAACCAAGCAAATTTTAAAGGAATATTATCGTAAAGCATTTTTTTGAAAAGAAATTAAGTAAGAAACAAAAGTTATAATATTACGAAATTTTAAAAAGAAACCAAGCAAATTTTAAAGGAATAGTGAAAAATTTTAAATTTGATTTTGTAGAAAATGATTAAGAAAGAAAAATTTTAAAAAGTGAACAATTTATTTAAAAAAGAAACGTGAAAGTGAATTCTAATAAATTTTAATAGGAAAATAAGACATCATACAAAAAGGAATATTTTAAAAAAAGTGGAAAATTGTGAAAAATTAAACGTGACAAATTCTATCAAATTTGTATAGGGAAATAAGACTTCATTAGAGATAGGAAAATTTTAAAGAGTGAAATAGATTTAAAAATTTCAAGCGTTAAAAGAAATTTTCCTAAAATCTTAGGAAAAGAAAATCTGTTGTACCCTCATAAATAAGTAAACATGAGTAACCCAAACAACCTTCTAAGACCTTCAGTCCTCAATGTCCAAAGTCCTCAAGTAAATTCCCCACCTAACGAAGACAATAGGGATATTAACAGACAGGTGACGGAGATTGTTAACAGAATTTTGAACGAACGTTTAGCTGCTAGGAATGTTGTGGAGGTAGATGAGCAGGTAAACACAGGAGCAGCTAATGGCATAGGAGAATTGGATAAAATACCTGATGTAGTTCGGTGCTTACGAGATTTTTCCGGAGATCCAGGCGAATTTGGATCATGGAAAAAAAGCGTGGAAAGGATACTTCAAATGTATGAACCCATACGAGGTTCCCACAAATATTTCGGAATATTGAGTGTTATTAGGAATAAAATTACAGGGCACGCGGACATCGTGTTGGAATCTTACAACACTCCCTTGAACTGGTCCGCAATTTCTCGTTGCCTTACCACCCATTATGGCGACAAACGCGATTTAGGTACGCTTGAGTACCAAATGTCCTCCTTAATTCAGGGAAATTCGTCAATCCATGAGTTCTATCAAAAGGTTTATTCAAATCTTTCGTTGATATTAAATAAAATCTCTTGCATGGATGCAGGAATGGAGTCGCGTAGCTTGTTGATATCCACCTATAGAAATAAGGCCCTTGACACTTTCATAAGAGGTCTTAATGGAGATTTACCTAGAATATTAGGAATCCGAGAGCCTTCTGATCTCCCTGAAGCACTGCAGTTGTGCCTTAAACTCGAAAATCAAACTTATAGAGCAAATGCTGCTTTCCATAATTCGCGAAAAGTTCATCACGCACCAGCACCACCGCCACGTAGGAATTTTCAACAACAAACATTCTATCCCCATCTAATTCATTGGAATCAACCAATACAGGGACATAGGCCCCAATTCACCCATTACCCACCCTTACCCAATCAACAATGGCAACAACATCGAAATTTTAACCCACAACCACAAACTTCCAATCAACAGTGGCAACATCAAAGAAGTTTTAACCCACAACCACAAACTTCTAATCAACAATGGCAAACAGTTCCACCTCGTCCTTTCGCCCCCAAACCATTGCCAAGACCACAACCGATGGATGTTGACCAAAGCATCCAAACACGCAGAGTAAATTATATAAACCGTCCAGCACAAAATCAATTTGTAGGAAAGCGCCCACAGAATCCTTTTCAGCAATCTCAAAGACCCAATAAATTTCAAAGAAATTTTCACATCGATTCTGAAATATACCCAAACGAAACTCCAGACCAAATGGTAGAGGAAAACGATAATTATTGCAACCAAACTATTCAGGAATACATTGATATACAGGACAAATACGACCAACAGAAAACGGACGACAACATAATTGACGATCTTTCAGACATACATTTTTTAGAATAGCGAGCTCCTCTTTGCCTTATTTTGAGTGCAAAACAAGGAGCGGTCAAATTCTCAAAATCCTTATCGACACAGGGTCTAACAAAAATTACATTCAACCTTCCATAGTACCAAAGCCCATTCCAAATGACCAAATCTTCTTAGCAAACTCTATAGGCGGTAATGTTAAAATTACACATCATACAAAAGTAAATCTTTTCGGAATACCAAATCTAGAAATAAAATTCTTCCTTCTCCCTTCCTTAAAGTCTTTTCATGGAATTTTAGGAAACGATAGTTTAAAGGATCTTTCGGCAATTATCCACACAAAGCATGACTATATGACGATTCAAAACAGAGTTAAAATTCCAATAAAACAACACATTACACAGTCAATTAACAAAATAGACATACGAACTGACCATATGACACAATCTCAAAAGGACAACATTAAAAGACTGACAGCTGACTACAAAACACTTTTTAGCGACCCCGACGAAAAACTTACTTTTGCCACGACAGTAGTAGGTGAAATTCGAACCACAAGCAATAGCCCCATTTATACAAAATGTTATCCATATCCAATGTGCCTCAAAGACCAAGTAGAACAACAAATCAATGAATATCTTCGCGACGGTATCATTCGACCATCAAGATCACCATACAATTCGCCTGTATGGATAGTACCAAAAAAACTAGATGCGTCTGGAGAGAAAAAATACCGAATGGTGATAGATTACAGGAAATTAAATTCAGTGACAATAGCCGACAAATATCCTATTCCCGAAATAAATGGAGTACTATCACAACTTGGAAGAAATAAATTTTTTTCAGTACTTGATTTAAAAAGCGGCTTCCATCAGATTTCTTTAAAGGAATCAGACATTGAGAAGACAGCTTTTTCGGTGAATAATGGTAAATATGAATTCACTCGATTACCCTTTGGTCTCAAGAATGCTCCTTCAATTTTTCAAAGAGCTCTTGATGACATTTTACGCGATCACATAGGGAAAAGATGTTACGTCTATATTGACGACATTATCATATTTAGTAAAGATCAGGAAACTCATTTTAACGATATTAAACAAATATTTGACACATTGGAAAAAGCAAATTTAAAAATACAGCTAGATAAGTGCGAATTCTTGAAAACAGAAGTCGAATTTTTAGGATTTATAATATCCGAAAAAGGCCTTAAAACAAACCCACAAAAAGTAGACGCAATAGTAAAATTCCCAGTTCCTCAAACCCTAAAAGATCTTCGTTCCTTTTTAGGACTTTCAGGCTATTATCGCCGCTTCATAAAAGATTACGCAAAACTAGCGAAACCCCTTACAGTCCTTTTAAGAGGGGAAGATGGACGAGTGTCCAAAAATATTTCAAAAAAAGTTAAAGTTTCACTCAACAAAGAAGCAATGAACGCATTCGAAAAACTTAAACGTTCGCTTACTGGAAAAGATGTAATGCTCACATATCCTGACTACTCTAAAGAATTTCAACTAACAACAGATGCCTCCAATTATGCGATTGGAGCTGTACTTTCCCAGAATGACAAACCAATAACCTTCATTTCGAGAACTCTTTCAAAAGCCGAGGAACATTACGCTGCAAACGAAAAGGAGATGCTAGCCATAATTTGGTCCCTAGACTCCTTAAGAAATTACCTCTACGGTTCTGCCAAAGTTAAAATTTTTACAGATCACCAACCACTTACCTTTGCCCTCAGCAATAGAAATCACAACAGCAAAATGAAAAGATGGAAAGCTAGATTAGAAGAGTACAATTATGAATTAATCTATAAACCAGGCAAAACAAATGTCGTAGCCGACGCACTCTCAAGACCACCACAAATATCTCAAATTAATTCATTGACAGGCACTCAACATAGTGATGAGAGATCTGCACATAAACTTATTCCAGCAATAGAAGCACCAATAAACGCTTTTAAAAATCAAATTTGGCTCCTAGTTGGCGAAGCAAACAGTTACCAATTTAAAATTCCATTTCCCACGTACCATAGGCACATTTTTATTCAACAAACGTATGACGAAGAAAATATAATTTCCATTTTCAAGCGATACTTAAATCCATCAGTAATAAATGGACTTTTTACATCTGAGCCCATCATGGGAAAAATTCAACAAGTATACCCGCTTCACTTCTCTAAATTTAAAGTCCGTTTCACACAATCTCAAGTCGAAGATTTGCCAGATGAAGCTAAACAGGAAACAGAAATCCTAAATGAACACAAACGTGCACATAGAAATGCACAGGAAAACAAGACCCAAATATTGCAAAAATTTTACTTCCCAAAAATGAGTTCCAAAATAGAAAATATAGTTAAACAGTGTAGAATTTGCAAGGAGTATAAATACGATCGCCATCCACGAAAGCCACAATTACTCGAAACCCCCATTCCACAGTATCCTGGAGAAATAGTCCATATCGATATCTACAACACAGAAAAAAACTTAGTTCTCACAGCTGTTGACAAATTTTCTAAATATGCTCAAGTCAGACTAATAGAAACAAAGGCAGCAGAAGATATTAGAGAGCCTTTAAGGCAAATAATTTTCGCCTTTGGCGTACCGAAATTCATAGTAGTAGATAACGAAAAAGCCCTGAATTCAGCCTCCATATGTTTTATGCTTGAAGATCAACTCGGAATACAAATCTATAAAACACCACCGTATGCAAGTAAAGTAAATGGACAAGTAGAAAGATTTCATTCAACCCTTTCAGAGATTATGCGCTGTTTAAAAGCAGAGCACATCCATAGATCCTTCCTTGAACTATTAGATAGATCGGTATACGAATATAACTACACAGTACACTCAACCACAGGAAAGAAGCCTATAGAAGTATTCTTTGGAAGGAGAGTATCCACAAATCCTGATCAATACGAAAATGCTCGGCAGGAAAACATTGAAGCACTTAGGAAAAAACAAGCAAAAGACCTAGAGTTGCATAACCAGAAAAGGACTCCTATGAAAGTATATTCTGCAGGCGATGTTATTTACGTTCGGATCAACAAAAGATTAGGTTCAAAACTCACTCCTAGATACAAAAAGGAAATAGTAAAAGAAGACAAATCTAGTATAGTTATTACGGAAAAGGGACGAACAGTACATAAAAGCAATATAAGGACCTAAAAGACATTTCATTACTTCTAGACTACTCCTACCATTTACCAATGGCGAATTTAGAATTCTCGACTATACAAACTCACGGGTGGCTACCTTTAACACAGGATGGTCAAAGATACAAACAGGAACTTACAGAATCATTCATAAAATGGACATAGACGAATACCAAAGGACTTTAGATGGACTGAATAACACGATTAGTTTTAAAGTTACCTCCAACAATCCTTTACTCCCCTTCCTCCGAAATGAAGTAACACAGATACAAAATCTTTTGAATAGACTTAAGCCTAGAGTTAATAAAAGATCAATAAATGAGCTAGGATCTGCTTGGAAATGGCTGGCTGGAAGTCCAGACCACGAAGATTTTGAAATATTAGAAAAGCACATAAATAATGTACTCGAAAATAACAATTATCAATTAATTATAAATCAAGCAATGAGGGAAAAAATAAATAATATAACAGAGGTTTCTAATCAAATATTTACACTACTAAAAAGTCATGAAAATATTCAGCATGATGTTGCTGTAAACATAAAGTATAAATTACAATTGATAAAAGATGAAATTGTAAACATAAATTATGCAATACATTGGGCCAAGGTTGGCATAGTTAATTCCTACATTTTTTCAAATATTGAAATTAATTTAATAAAAGAAGTTTATGATAAAGATAACATTCCATTTAATAATGTAGAAGAATCCTTTGAATTTGCAAATATTAAAATAGCTTCTAATAATTCTATAATTTTATACTTGATTGATATCCCAATAACAGATGAAAATTTATGCGAATCTCTGTTAATTAAAGCATTAAAGAAAGGGAATAAAATATTGAAAATACCATTTGAAAAAATTTTGATATGTAAAAATAAGATTTTCGGCACCAAAAATAACTGTGAAAAACATAACGAATTAAAAATTTGTACAAAGAGAAATATCGTAGACATCAATAACTCCTCCTGCATACCGCGCCTACTTAAGAGCCTCGCGCCTACTTGCGTCATGTTAAACAATCAGCATATTCCAACCGTTGAAGAAATTCTCCCCGGCATAATACTTTTAAATCAATACGATGGTATAATTCATATCGACGGAGAAGAAGTCAATTTGACTGGTTCCTACGCCATACAATATCACAATTCTACAATCGCAATAGACAATCAAATATTTCAGTCTAATGAAATTTCTGGCAGTAAACCCCTTCCTGCTATTCTGCAACCGAATTCTACGCTAACAGCCGAAGAAGAGATCTTGAGCCTCGAAATGATGAAGGAACTACACCTGAAAAATATAAACTACATTGAAAAATTAAAAACTAAAGGCCTTGCAGCATCATTAACCAATTTCGGAATGTCAGGCATTACTCTAATTCTGATTGCAGTTCTGGCCATTAAATTGATGTCAAAAAGAAGACCCACATTGACTGGCAAATACTTGTCCAATAAAAAGGACGACATTTCACTACATGAAGTAACTGTTGCCCAAACTGAACAGCCACAGCCATCCCCACGATCGGACCAAACAACGTCATATTATCCTACTCAGACGAACGAGGGCGTTCGTTTTTAAAGGCGGAGGAGTTAACACGCGCAATATTTATTTTTCTTTTTTTTTCACCTCTTTTATTACACTCTTTCACAATAATGTCAAATTGCAAATTTAGCAATATTTCCCAATAATATAGACTGAGCCTCAGCAAAGTGTACTCTTTCACAATAATGTCAAATTGCAATTTTAGCAATATTTCCCAATAATATAGAATGAGACTCAGCAGTGTGCCGGAAATATAGAGTAAGCATTTATTTTAAAGTAGGTTTCTTTTTATCAACAATGTTAGCATAAGTTTAGTTCTAGTGGAGAGTTCAATAAAGTAAGAGCTAAAAGCTCAAGTCTTTTTTAAAAACCCAATTTAGCATTTAAATTAAAAACTTACATACCGCGGACAGAAAGTGAAGTTAATATAAAGCTTATAAAAACCTTTATTTATAATTAGAGTGATTTGTATAGTGAAATACTATAACAAAACATATAATACTACCTAACTCAGTTACATTTAAACTAGAAATTAAAGTATTTAGAGAACAATCACAGAGGCGTACAAATTTCTCACTAATTTTTTGGATTCGATCAGATAATAGACTTATTTTATTGTCCTTATGTAATTTTTCTGTTGAAAAAAACCAAGGCAAGTTTAACATAATTTTAAGGAGCTGGTTTTGGCG
Source organism: Neria commutata (assembly GCA_963457695.1). NCBI lineage: Eukaryota > Metazoa > Arthropoda > Insecta > Diptera > Micropezidae > Neria > Neria commutata. Next base: position 29,137,016 of record OY735246.1, read on the forward strand.
AATTTGTAGCTTTTTTATATGCGTTTTGGCACAGCAGCCCCAAACCGGACCTCCGTAAAGAACTATGGGTTGAAATATTACTTTAGTAATAATTATTTTGTTTTCATGACTAAGTTTTGGTTTTCTATTAATTAGTGCGTATAACAACTGAATTGCTATGTCAAACTTCTTAACAGTATATTGTATATGATCTCTAAAAAGTAATTTCGGGTCGAGTAATATTCCCAGATATTTAACTTTGTTCGACCAAAAGACTTCCCAACCATTAATGTTTAGATTTGTGCTGGGATAGTAACAAGTACTTCTTTTTCGTGTGAAAAAGAAAGCTTGAGTCTTGTCAGCATTAGATTTTATTTTCCATTTATTGAAAAAATCTGTAATAATTTTTAAGGAACATTGCAGCTCAATTACTGATTGTTGACCGAATTCATGTGAACAAAATATACCAATGTCATCTGCATAAAAAGAGTAGCTGCAGTTAGCAACTTTAGGGATATCAGAGCAATAAATTAAATACAACAAGGGTCCCAAAACTGTCCCTTGAGGTACACCTGCGGGGATTTCGTTTAAGTCAGAGTAGGTACTCATCAGCAATTTGAACACAGAAATGACGACCTGTCAAAAAGTTTTTATTATTTTAGTTAAATGCAAAGGAAAGCAGTAGTCGATTAACTTGAATATAAATCCATTATGCCACACTGAATCGAAGGCTTTTTCGATGTCTAGCAGAAGAAGAGCAGTTGATTTTTGACATTGAAAATTTTTCTTTACGTGATTCCATAATCTCTTAACTTGGTGTGTTGTACTATGAAATTTGCGGAAGCCAAATTGCTCGTCTGGTATAATTTCCTTCGCATCTAAAAAATTCCAAATTTTGTCTTTCAAAACTTTTTCGAGCACTTTGCTAAGACTGCTTAGAAGACTAATTGGTCGGTCGTGGTCATATTTTTCGGCTTTCCTATTTTATGAATCGGAATAACCTTTTCCAAGCCGTTTTCCAAATGTCTGGAAAGTATTACATTTTCAAGCAAGAATTAATTAAGAATGTCAGATAGCGAACCACACACTTCGGAAGATATTTTAACATAATATTTTTAACTTCATCAAGACTTGAAGCTTTTCTTGAGTGCATTTCATGGATGATTAAGATAATGTGTTCATCAGCGACATAATATGACTCAGGTATCTCAATTTGAATTGCATTAAAGTATGATAAAGTAGAATTAACGGTTTCAATATGAGCTGGTAGTCCAAGACTTTCCGACACCTTATGATAATCCATAAAATTGTCAGCAAAAGCCTTTACTTTGCATTCATTTTCAATAAAATATCGCTTTCCGATGTAATAGCAGGAATGCCATGGATTTTATTACTTGCCGGAAAAAAAAATTGCTTTATTTTGTATGAAATGGAAAAGAATATTTTGTTTCGACAAAATCTTTAGAAGACACATTGTACAGTGGCTAAAAGTAAGCTTGATGAGGTTTAAAAGGGATGAACCGCACACAATTTTTTACAAAACTTCTTTGGAAGAAAATGCTCCATTCAAAGCAATTTTTTTTTTTGACAAAAAGGAAGACCTAAAAACCTCAGAAAAATTACTCTGTGGCCACTGCATATGTAAAACTTCGAAACCTATAACAAAAGAGAAATACAACGATATGATGAGTCTGCTGCCTTATATACCACCTATTCACCATGAATACTTCACTATGCTACCTGTGAAGGAGAAATAAGTTTAAAATATAATTTTTTTTATTTTTAGTTATTATTATACAAAGGAATTTACATTTTATTTACATCGTCTTTTTAATATGGCTGAAATTAATTTTTAACAAACTTGGAGATTTATATGTTTAAATGTCTTAATTTTAATTAAATTTTTTGCATTAATAAATCCATTTCAATGAAGCTAATGTCTATACAAATATGGACTTAAATTTCATCTAGATTTTGTTCTTATAATAGCCCAATTCACAATCTTGTGCAAATGGTCTTGCTTTCTTGCAATTGCACATTTTGTAGCATAATTTTACTCTACACTAACAAAATATACAGAGATGCAATTGCACAATCGTTGCAAAAAAACAACACCTAAAACCCGTAGTTTATATTTGCTCTGCGATTGCAACCCAGGGTTGCAATCTGACAGCAGATACAGAAAATTAAAAATAAACGCAAAATCAGCAAAAATTTAAATAAAGGGAATAAAGCGGCGCATAAAAAGAGAAAATCCAAACAAAATGTGGACTGAGCATGACGACGTTGGTGAAAAAATTGTTATTGAGTGAATTTCTGAACAGAAATTTTTCTTACCTTCGTTGAATAAAATTTCTTCAGCAGCTTGGTCTATCAAAGAGTCCACTAATTGTTCTTTAAAACTTGCTTTATGCATAACTCTTATAGAAGTCAACAATTTCAGTAGAATATAATTTTAGTTTTTTCGAATCAGCTGTTTTTGTGACAATCAGCTGTGAGTTTTGTGTTTTGCAAAAAGTGATGCTAGCTAAACGTAAAAACACTGTTCACTATGGACGGCAAATGTTTGCTATTGAGCACATTTGCAATCTCAAATGCACAAGACTGTTAATTGGGCTACTGTGAAACTGGCCCTAAGCAGCCTTAGCAAAGTCCTCGAAAAAGTTTTGAAAGACAAAATTTGGAATTTTTTAGATGCGAAGGAAATTATACCTGACGAGCAATTTGGCTTCCGAAAATTTCATAGTATGACACACCAAGTTAAGAGATTATGCAATCACGTAAATTAAAATTTTCAATGTAAAAAATTAACTGCTCTTGTCCTGCTTGACATCGAAAATCCTTCGATTCAGTGTGGTATAATGAACTGATATTTAGGTTAATCGACTTGATTCATGTATCGTGCTCCTGTTTACGCATGTATGCAAAGTTTCAGATCTCTAGGTAGTCGGGAAGTGGGTGAAAAATTGATTACTAGATTTGACGGCATACAAGTTAACACGCGCAATATTTATTTTTCTTTTTTTTTCACCTCTTTTATTACACTCTTTCACAATAATGTCAAATTGCAAATTTAGCAATATTTCCCAATAATATAGACTGAGCCTCAGCAAAGTGTACTCTTTCACAATAATGTCAAATTGCAATTTTAGCAATATTTCCCAATAATACAGAATGAGACTCAGCAGTGTGCCGGAAATATAGAGTAAGCATTTATTTTAAAGTAGGTTTCTTTTTATCAACAATGTTAGCATAAGTTTAGTTCTAGTGGAGAGTTCAATAAAGTAAGAGCTAAAAGCTCAAGTCTTTTTTAAAAACCCAATTTAGCATTTAAATTAAAAACTGGCGCCCGAGCAGGGACCAGCGCGTCGCGACTAAAACAAAAGGACACTATAGCCCCCTGAAGTAGTGGGAGTGTTCCTTCGCGTGTGAATAAGTAAAGTGAACAAGAGTCGTAAACAAAAAACCGACTATCACCCGCTATCACGAAAATCGCAAGTTTTAAGTACACAGGAAGCAAGCTGAAGCTTCCCAACGCGACGTTGCTGGTCTCGAAAGAAAGCTGTTCTCCAAAGGAATCTGGCCTCTAATAAAATCCGGCCACAAAGGAATCTGGTCTTCAAGAAATCCAGCCTGAAAAAGAACCTGACATCGAGGATCCAGCCCAAGGAATCAGCAAAATTATATAAGACTCTGTAGTGTCCGTCCGCAGAGCGCTTCGCGAAAAGGTGCTGTAAGGATCCGGAGTAGGAGTTATCACCAAAAGGGAGCAATCTAAGCAGCCAGCGAAGGACGGCTAGACGCAATGCTAGCCCTAGTAATGTAAGTTATCGTAAAACATTTTTTAGAAAAAATTAAGTAAGAAACAAAAGTTATGATATTAAGAAAATTTTAAAAAGAAACCAAGCAAATTTTAAAGGAATATTATCGTAAAGCATTTTTTTGAAAAGAAATTAAGTGAGAAACAAAAGTTATAATATTACGAAATTTTAAAAAGAAACCAAGCAAATTTTAAAGGAATAGTGAAAAATTTTAAATTTGATTTTGTAGAAAATGATTAAGAAAGAAAAATTTTAAAAAGTGAACAATTTATTTAAAAAAGAAACGTGAAAGTGAATTCTAATAAATTTTAATAGGAAAATAAGACATCATACAAAAAGGAATATTTTAAAAAAAGTGGAAAATTGTGAAAAATTAAACGTGACAAATTCTATCAAATTTGTATAGGGAAATAAGACTTCATTAGAGATAGGAAAATTTTAAAGAGTGAAATAGATTTAAAAATTTCAAGCGTTAAAAGAAATTTTCCTAAAATCTTAGGAAAAGAAAATCTGTTGTACCCTCATAAATAAGTAAACATGAGTAACCCAAACAACCTTCTAAGACCTTCAGTCCTCAATGTCCAAAGTCCTCAAGTAAATTCCCCACCTAACGAAGACAATAGGGATATTAACAGACAGGTGACGGAGATTGTTAACAGAATTTTGAACGAACGTTTAGCTGCTAGGAATGTTGTGGAGGTAGATGAGCAGGTAAACACAGGAGCAGCTAATGGCATAGGAGAATTGGATAAAATACCTGATGTAGTTCGGTGCTTACGAGATTTTTCCGGAGATCCAGGCGAATTTGGATCATGGAAAAAAAGCGTGGAAAGGATACTTCAAATGTATGAACCCATACGAGGTTCCCACAAATATTTCGGAATATTGAGTGTTATTAGGAATAAAATTACAGGGCACGCGGACATCGTGTTGGAATCTTACAACACTCCCTTGAACTGGTCCGCAATTTCTCGTTGCCTTACCACCCATTATGGCGACAAACGCGATTTAGGTACGCTTGAGTACCAAATGTCCTCCTTAATTCAGGGAAATTCGTCAATCCATGAGTTCTATCAAAAGGTTTATTCAAATCTTTCGTTGATATTAAATAAAATCTCTTGCATGGATGCAGGAATGGAGTCGCGTAGCTTGTTGATATCCACCTATAGAAATAAGGCCCTTGACACTTTCATAAGAGGTCTTAATGGAGATTTACCTAGAATATTAGGAATCCGAGAGCCTTCTGATCTCCCTGAAGCACTGCAGTTGTGCCTTAAACTCGAAAATCAAACTTATAGAGCAAATGCTGCTTTCCATAATTCGCGAAAAGTTCATCACGCACCAGCACCACCGCCACGTAGGAATTTTCAACAACAAACATTCTATCCCCATCTAATTCATTGGAATCAACCAATACAGGGACATAGGCCCCAATTCACCCATTACCCACCCTTACCCAATCAACAATGGCAACAACATCGAAATTTTAACCCACAACCACAAACTTCCAATCAACAGTGGCAACATCAAAGAAGTTTTAACCCACAACCACAAACTTCTAATCAACAATGGCAAACAGTTCCACCTCGTCCTTTCGCCCCCAAACCATTGCCAAGACCACAACCGATGGATGTTGACCAAAGCATCCAAACACGCAGAGTAAATTATATAAACCGTCCAGCACAAAATCAATTTGTAGGAAAGCGCCCACAGAATCCTTTTCAGCAATCTCAAAGACCCAATAAATTTCAAAGAAATTTTCACATCGATTCTGAAATATACCCAAACGAAACTCCAGACCAAATGGTAGAGGAAAACGATAATTATTGCAACCAAACTATTCAGGAATACATTGATATACAGGACAAATACGACCAACAGAAAACGGACGACAACATAATTGACGATCTTTCAGACATACATTTTTTAGAATAGCGAGCTCCTCTTTGCCTTATTTTGAGTGCAAAACAAGGAGCGGTCAAATTCTCAAAATCCTTATCGACACAGGGTCTAACAAAAATTACATTCAACCTTCCATAGTACCAAAGCCCATTCCAAATGACCAAATCTTCTTAGCAAACTCTATAGGCGGTAATGTTAAAATTACACATCATACAAAAGTAAATCTTTTCGGAATACCAAATCTAGAAATAAAATTCTTCCTTCTCCCTTCCTTAAAGTCTTTTCATGGAATTTTAGGAAACGATAGTTTAAAGGATCTTTCGGCAATTATCCACACAAAGCATGACTATATGACGATTCAAAACAGAGTTAAAATTCCAATAAAACAACACATTACACAGTCAATTAACAAAATAGACATACGAACTGACCATATGACACAATCTCAAAAGGACAACATTAAAAGACTGACAGCTGACTACAAAACACTTTTTAGCGACCCCGACGAAAAACTTACTTTTGCCACGACAGTAGTAGGTGAAATTCGAACCACAAGCAATAGCCCCATTTATACAAAATGTTATCCATATCCAATGTGCCTCAAAGACCAAGTAGAACAACAAATCAATGAATATCTTCGCGACGGTATCATTCGACCATCAAGATCACCATACAATTCGCCTGTATGGATAGTACCAAAAAAACTAGATGCGTCTGGAGAGAAAAAATACCGAATGGTGATAGATTACAGGAAATTAAATTCAGTGACAATAGCCGACAAATATCCTATTCCCGAAATAAATGGAGTACTATCACAACTTGGAAGAAATAAATTTTTTTCAGTACTTGATTTAAAAAGCGGCTTCCATCAGATTTCTTTAAAGGAATCAGACATTGAGAAGACAGCTTTTTCGGTGAATAATGGTAAATATGAATTCACTCGATTACCCTTTGGTCTCAAGAATGCTCCTTCAATTTTTCAAAGAGCTCTTGATGACATTTTACGCGATCACATAGGGAAAAGATGTTACGTCTATATTGACGACATTATCATATTTAGTAAAGATCAGGAAACTCATTTTAACGATATTAAACAAATATTTGACACATTGGAAAAAGCAAATTTAAAAATACAGCTAGATAAGTGCGAATTCTTGAAAACAGAAGTCGAATTTTTAGGATTTATAATATCCGAAAAAGGCCTTAAAACAAACCCACAAAAAGTAGACGCAATAGTAAAATTCCCAGTTCCTCAAACCCTAAAAGATCTTCGTTCCTTTTTAGGACTTTCAGGCTATTATCGCCGCTTCATAAAAGATTACGCAAAACTAGCGAAACCCCTTACAGTCCTTTTAAGAGGGGAAGATGGACGAGTGTCCAAAAATATTTCAAAAAAAGTTAAAGTTTCACTCAACAAAGAAGCAATGAACGCATTCGAAAAACTTAAACGTTCGCTTACTGGAAAAGATGTAATGCTCACATATCCTGACTACTCTAAAGAATTTCAACTAACAACAGATGCCTCCAATTATGCGATTGGAGCTGTACTTTCCCAGAATGACAAACCAATAACCTTCATTTCGAGAACTCTTTCAAAAGCCGAGGAACATTACGCTGCAAACGAAAAGGAGATGCTAGCCATAATTTGGTCCCTAGACTCCTTAAGAAATTACCTCTACGGTTCTGCCAAAGTTAAAATTTTTACAGATCATCAACCACTTACCTTTGCCCTCAGCAATAGAAATCACAACAGCAAAATGAAAAGATGGAAAGCTAGATTAGAAGAGTACAATTATGAATTAATCTATAAACCAGGCAAAACAAATGTCGTAGCCGACGCACTCTCAAGACCACCACAAATATCTCAAATTAATTCATTGACAGGCACTCAACATAGTGATGAGAGATCTGCACATAAACTTATTCCAGCAATAGAAGCACCAATAAACGCTTTTAAAAATCAAATTTGGCTCCTAGTTGGCGAAGCAAACAGTTACCAATTTAAAATTCCATTTCCCACGTACCATAGGCACATTTTTATTCAACAAACGTATGACGAAGAAAATATAATTTCCATTTTCAAGCGATACTTAAATCCATCAGTAATAAATGGACTTTTTACATCTGAGCCCATCATGGGAAAAATTCAACAAGTATACCCGCTTCACTTCTCTAAATTTAAAGTCCGTTTCACACAATCTCAAGTCGAAGATTTGCCAGATGAAGCTAAACAGGAAACAGAAATCCTAAATGAACACAAACGTGCACATAGAAATGCACAGGAAAACAAGACCCAAATATTGCAAAAATTTTACTTCCCAAAAATGAGTTCCAAAATAGAAAATATAGTTAAACAGTGTAGAATTTGCAAGGAGTATAAATACGATCGCCATCCACGAAAGCCACAATTACTCGAAACCCCCATTCCACAGTATCCTGGAGAAATAGTCCATATCGATATCTACAACACAGAAAAAAACTTAGTTCTCACAGCTGTTGACAAATTTTCTAAATATGCTCAAGTCAGACTAATAGAAACAAAGGCAGCAGAAGATATTAGAGAGCCTTTAAGGCAAATAATTTTCGCCTTTGGCGTACCGAAATTCATAGTAGTAGATAACGAAAAAGCCCTGAATTCAGCCTCCATATGTTTTATGCTTGAAGATCAACTCGGAATACAAATCTATAAAACACCACCGTATGCAAGTAAAGTAAATGGACAAGTAGAAAGATTTCATTCAACCCTTTCAGAGATTATGCGCTGTTTAAAAGCAGAGCACATCCATAGATCCTTCCTTGAACTATTAGATAGATCGGTATACGAATATAACTACACAGTACACTCAACCACAGGAAAGAAGCCTATAGAAGTATTCTTTGGAAGGAGAGTATCCACAAATCCTGATCAATACGAAAATGCTCGGCAGGAAAACATTGAAGCACTTAGGAAAAAACAAGCAAAAGACCTAGAGTTGCATAACCAGAAAAGGACTCCTATGAAAGTATATTCTGCAGGCGATGTTATTTACGTTCGGATCAACAAAAGATTAGGTTCAAAACTCACTCCTAGATACAAAAAGGAAATAGTAAAAGAAGACAAATCTAGTATAGTTATTACGGAAAAGGGACGAACAGTACATAAAAGCAATATAAGGACCTAAAAGACATTTCATTACTTCTAGACTACTCCTACCATTTACCAATGGCGAATTTAGAATTCTCGACTATACAAACTCACGGGTGGCTACCTTTAACACAGGATGGTCAAAGATACAAACAGGAACTTACAGAATCATTCATAAAATGGACATAGACGAATACCAAAGGACTTTAGATGGACTGAATAACACGATTAGTTTTAAAGTTACCTCCAACAATCCTTTACTCCCCTTCCTCCGAAATGAAGTAACACAGATACAAAATCTTTTGAATAGACTTAAGCCTAGAGTTAATAAAAGATCAATAAATGAGCTAGGATCTGCTTGGAAATGGCTGGCTGGAAGTCCAGACCACGAAGATTTTGAAATATTAGAAAAGCACATAAATAATGTACTCGAAAATAACAATTATCAATTAATTATAAATCAAGCAATGAGGGAAAAAATAAATAATATAACAGAGGTTTCTAATCAAATATTTACACTACTAAAAAGTCATGAAAATATTCAGCATGATGTTGCTGTAAACATAAAGTATAAATTACAATTGATAAAAGATGAAATTGTAAACATAAATTATGCAATACATTGGGCCAAGGTTGGCATAGTTAATTCCTACATTTTTTCAAATATTGAAATTAATTTAATAAAAGAAGTTTATGATAAAGATAACATTCCATTTAATAATGTAGAAGAATCCTTTGAATTTGCAAATATTAAAATAGCTTCTAATAATTCTATAATTTTATACTTGATTGATATCCCAATAACAGATGAAAATTTATGCGAATCTCTGTTAATTAAAGCATTAAAGAAAGGGAATAAAATATTGAAAATACCATTTGAAAAAATTTTGATATGTAAAAATAAGATTTTCGGCACCAAAAATAACTGTGAAAAACATAACGAATTAAAAATTTGTACAAAGAGAAATATCGTAGACATCAATAACTCCTCCTGCATACCGCGCCTACTTAAGAGCCTCGCGCCTACTTGCGTCATGTTAAACAATCAGCATATTCCAACCGTTGAAGAAATTCTCCCCGGCATAATACTTTTAAATCAATACGATGGTATAATTCATATCGACGGAGAAGAAGTCAGACTGGTTCCTACGCCATACAATATCACAATTCTACAATCGCAATAGACAATCAAATATTTCAGTCTAATGAAATTTCTGGCAGTAAACCCCTTCCTGCTATTCTGCAACCGAATTCTACGCTAACAGCCGAAGAAGAGATCTTGAGCCTCGAAATGATGAAGGAACTACACCTGAAAAATATAAACTACATTGAAAAATTAAAAACTAAAGGCCTTGCAGCATCATTAACCAATTTCGGAATGTCAGGCATTACTCTAATTCTGATTGCAGTTCTGGCCATTAAATTGATGTCAAAAAGAAGACCCACATTGACTGGCAAATACTTGTCCAATAAAAAGGACGACATTTCACTACATGAAGTAACTGTTGCCCAAACTGAACAGCCACAGCCATCCCCACGATCGGACCAAACAACGTCATATTATCCTACTCAGACGAACGAGGGCGTTCGTTTTTAAAGGCGGAGGAGTTAACACGCGCAATATTTATTTTTCTTTTTTTTTCACCTCTTTTATTACACTCTTTCACAATAATGTCAAATTGCAAATTTAGCAATATTTCCCAATAATATAGACTGAGCCTCAGCAAAGTGTACTCTTTCACAATAATGTCAAATTGCAATTTTAGCAATATTTCCCAATAATACAGAATGAGACTCAGCAGTGTGCCGGAAATATAGAGTAAGCATTTATTTTAAAGTAGGTTTCTTTTTATCAACAATGTTAGCATAAGTTTAGTTCTAGTGGAGAGTTCAATAAAGTAAGAGCTAAAAGCTCAAGTCTTTTTTAAAAACCCAATTTAGCATTTAAATTAAAAACTTACATACCGCGGACAGAAAGTGAAGTTAATATAAAGCTTATAAAAACCTTTATTTATAATTAGAGTGATTTGTATAGTGAAATACTATAACAAAACATATAATACTACCTAACTCAGTTACATTTAAACTAGAAATTAAAGTATTTAGAGAACAATCACAGAGGCGTACAAATTTCTCACTAATTTTTTGGATTCGATCAGATAATAGACTTATTTTATTGTCCTTATGTAATTTTTCTGTTGAAAAAAACCAAGGCAAGTTTAACATCATTTTAAGGAGCTGGTTTTGGCGAATTTGTAGCTTTTTTATATGCGTTTTGGCACAGCAGCCCCAAACCGGACCTCCGTAAAGAACTATGGGTTGAAATATTACTTTAGTAATAATTATTTTGTTTTCATGACTAAGTTTTGGTTTTCTATTAATTCGTGCGTATAACAACTGAATTGCTATGTCAAACTTCTTAACAGTATATTGTATATGATCTCTAAAAAGTAATTTCGGGTCGAGTAATATTCCCAGATATTTAACTTTGTTCGACCAAAAGACTTCCCAACCATTAATGTTTAGATTTGTGCTGGGATAGTAACAAGTAGGTACTTCTTTTTCGTGTGAAAAAGAAAGCTTGAGTCTTGTCAGCATTAGATTTTATTTTCCATTTATTGAAAAAATCTGTAATAATTTTTAAGGAACATTGCAGCTCAATTACTGATTGTTGACCGAATTCATGTGAACAAAATATACCAATGTCATCTGCATAAAAAGAGTAGCTGCAGTTAGCAACTTTAGGGATATCAGAGCAATAAATTAAATACAACAAGGGTCCCAAAACTGACCCTTGAGGTACACCTGCGGGGATTTCGTTTAAGTCAGAGTACTCATCAGCAATTTGAACACAGAAATGACGACCTGTCAAAAAGTTTTTATTATTTTAGTTAAATGCAAAGGAAAGCAGTAGTCGATTAACTTGAATATAAATCCATTATGCCACACTAAATCGAAGGCTTTTTCGATGTCTAGCAGGACAAGAGCAGTTGATTTTTGACATTGAAAATTTTTCTTTACGTGATTCCATAATCTCTTAACTTGGTGTGTTGTACTATGAAATTTGCGGAAGCCAAATTGCTCGTCTGGTATAATTTCCTTCGCATCTAAAAAATTCCAAATTTTGTCTTTCAAAACTTTTTCGAGCACTTTGCTAAGACTGCTTAGAAGACTAATTGGTCGGTCGTGGTCATATTTTTCGGCTTTCCTATTTTATGAATCGGAATAACCTTTTCCAAGCCGATTTCCAAATGTCTGGAAAGTACTACATTTTCAAGCAAGAATTAATTAAGAATGTCAGATAGCGAACCACGCACTTCGGAAGATATTTTACCATAATATTTTTAACTTCATCAAGACTTGAAGCTTTTCTTGAGTGCATTTCATGGATGATTAAGATAATGTGTTCATCAGCGACATAATATGACTCAGGTGTCTCAATTTGAATTGCATTAAAGTATGATAAAGTAGAATTAACGGTTTCAATATGAGCTGGTAGTCCAAGACTTTCCGACACCTTATGATAATCCATAAAATTGTCAGCAAAAGCCTTTACTTTGCATTCATTTTCAATAAAATATCGCTTTCCGATGTAATAGCAGGAATGCCATGGATTTTATTACTTGCCGGAAAAAAAAATTGCTTTATTTTGTATGAAATGGAAAAGAATATTTTGTTTCGACAAAATCTTTAGAAGACACATTGTACAGTGGCTAAAAGTTAGCTTGATGAGGTTTAAAAGGGATGAACCGCACACAATTTTTTACAAAACTTCTTTGGAAGAAAATGCTCCATTCAAAGCAATTTTTTTTTTACAAAAAGGAAGACCTAAAAACCTCAGAAAAATTACTGTGTTGCCACTGCATATGTAAAACTTCGAAACCTATAACAAAAGAGAAATACAACGATATGATGAGTCTGCTGCCTTATATACCACCTATTCACCATGAATACTTCACTATGCTACCTGTGAAGGAGAAATAAGTTTAAAATATAATTTTTTTTATTTTTAGTTATTATTATACAAAGGAATTTACATTTTATTTACATCGTCTTTTTAATATGGCTGCAATTAATTTTTAACAAACTTGGAGATTTATATGTTTAAATGCCTTAATTTTAATTAAATTTTTTGCATTAATAAATCCATTTCAATGAAGCTAATGTCTATACAAATATGGACTTAAATTTCATCTAGATTTTGTTCTTATAATAGCCCAATTCAAAATCTTGTGCAAATGGTCTTGCTTTCTTGCAATTGCACATTTTGTAGCATAATTTTACTCTACACTAACAAAATATACAGAGATGCAATTGCACAATCGTTGCAAAAAAACAACACCTAAAACCCGTAGTTTATATTTGCTCTGCGATTGCAACCCAGGGTTGCAATCTGACAGCAGATACAGAAAATTAAAAAATAAACGCAAAATCAGCAAAAATTTAAATAAAGGGAATAAAGCGGCGCATAAAAAGAGAAAATCCAAACAAAATGTGGACTGAACATGACGACGTTGGTGAAAAAAATTGTTATCGAGTGAATTTCTGAACAGAAATGTTTCTTACCTTCGTTGAATAAAATTTCTTCAGCAGCTTGGTCTATCAAAGAGTCCACTAATTGTTCTTTAAAACTTGCTTTATGCATAACTCTTATAGAAGTCAACAATTTCAGTAGAATATAATTTTAGTTTTTTCGAATCAGCTGTTTTTGTGACAATCAGCTGTGAGTTTTGTGTTTTGCAAAAAGTGATGCTAGCTAAACGTAAAAACACTGTTCACTATGGACGGCAAATGTTTGCTATTGAGCACATTTGCAATCTCAAATGCACAAGACTGTTAATTGGGCTACTGTGAAACTGGCCCTAAGCAGCCTTAGCAAAGTCCTCGAAAAAGTTTTGAAAGACAAAATTTGGAATTTTTTAGATGCGAAGGAAATTATACCTGACGAGCAATTTGGCTTCCGAAAATTTCATAGTATGACACACCAAGTTAAGAGATTATGCAATCACGTAAATTAAAATTTTCAATGTAAAAAATTAACTGCTCTTGTCCTGCTTGACATCGAAAATCCTTCGATTCAGTGTGGTATAATGAACTGATATTTAGGTTAATCGACTTGATTCATGTATCGTGCTCCTGTTTACGCATATATGCAAAGTTTCAGATCTCTAGGTAGTCGGGAAGTGGGTGAAAAATTGATTACTAGATTTGACGGCATACATACCGCGGACAGAAAGTGAAGTTAATATAAAGCTTATAAAAACCTTTATTTATAATTAGAGTGATTTGTATAGTGAAATACTATAACAAAACATATAATACTACCTAACTCAGTTACATTTAAACTAGAAATTAAAGTATTTAGAGAACAATCACAGAGGCGTACAAATTTCTCACTAATTTTTTGGATTCGATCAGATAATAGACTTATTTTATTGTCCTTATGTAATTTTTCTGTTGAAAAAAACCAAGGCAAGTTTAACATCATTTTAAGGAGCTGGTTTTGGCGAATTTGTAGCTTTTTTATATGCGTTTTGGCACAGCAGCCCCAAACCGGACCTCCGTAAAGAACTATGGGTTGAAATATTACTTTAGTAATAATTATTTTGTTTTCATGACTAAGTTTTGGTTTTCTATTAATTCGTGCGTATAACAACTGAATTGCTATGTCAAACTTCTTAACAGTATATTGTATATGATCTCTAAAAAGTAATTTCGGGTCGAGTAATATTCCCAGATATTTAACTTTGTTCGACCAAAAGACTTCCCAACCATTAATGTTTAGATTTGTGCTGGGATAGTAACAAGTAGGTACTTCTTTTTCGTGTGAAAAAGAAAGCTTGAGTCTTGTCAGCATTAGATTTTTTTTTCCATTTATTGAAAAAATCTGTAATAATTTTTAAGGAACATTGCAGCTCAATTACTGATTGTTGACCGAATTCATGTGAACAAAATATACCAATGTCATCTGCATAAAAAGAGTAGCTGCAGTTAGCAACTTTAGGGATATCAGAGCAATAAATTAAATACAACAAGGGTCCCAAAACTGACCCTTGAGGTACACCTGCGGGGATTTCGTTTAAGTCAGAGTACTCATCAGCAATTTGAACACAGAAATGACGACCTGTCAAAAAGTTTTTATTATTTTAGTTAAATGCAAAGGAAGGCAGTAGTCGATTAACTTGAATATAAATCCATTATGCCACACTGAATCGAAGGCTTTTTCGATGTCTAGCAGGACAAGAGCAGTTGATTTTTGACATTGAAAATTTTTCTTTACGTGATTCCATAATCTCTTAACTTGGTGTGTTGTACTATGAAATTTGCGGAAGCCAAATTGCTCGTCTGGTATAATTTCCTTCGCATCTAAAAAATTCCAAATTTTGTCTTTCAAAACTTTTTCGAGCACTTTGCTAAGACTGCTTAGAAGACTAATTGGTCGGTCGTGGTCATATTTTTCGGCTTTCCTATTTTATGAATCGGAATAACCTTTTCCAAGCCGTTTTCCAAATGTCTGGAAAGTATTACATTTTCAAGCAAGAATTAATTAAGAATGTCAGATAGTGAACCACACACTTCGGAAGATATTTTAACATAATATTTTTAACTTCATCAAGACTTGAAGCTTTTCTTGAGTGCATTTCATGGATGATTAAGATAATGTGTTCATTAGCGACATAATATGACTCAGGTGTCTCAATTTGAATTGCATTAAAGTATGATAAAGTAGAATTAACGGTTTCAATATGAGCTGGTAGTCCAAGACTTTCCGACACCTTATGATAATCCATAAAATAGTCAGCAAAAGCCTTTACTTTGCATTCATTTGTCAATAAAATATCGCTTTCCGATGTAATAGCAGGAATGCCATGGATTTTATTACTTGCCGGAAAAAAAATTGCTTAATTTTGTATGAAATGGAATCTTTAGAAGAAACATTGTACAGTGGCTAAAAGTAAGCTTGATGAGGTTTAAAAGGGATGAACCGCACACAATTTTTTACAAAACTTCTTTGGAAGAAAATGCTCCATTCAAAGCAATTTTTTTTTTTACAAAAAGGAAGACCTAAAAACCTCAGAAAAATTACTCTGTTGCCACTGCATATGTAAAACTTCGAAACCTATAACAAAAGAGAAATACAACGATATGATGAGTCTGCTGCCTTATATACCACCTATTCACCATGAATACTTCACTATGCTACCTGTGAAGGAGAAATAAGTTTAAAATATAATTTTTTTTATTTTTAGTTATTATTATACAAAGGAATTTACATTTTATTTGCATCGTCTTTTTAATATGGCTGAAATTAATTTTTAATAAACTTGGAGATTTATATGTTTAAATGTCTTAATTTTAATTAAATTTTTTGCATTAATAAACCCATTTCCAATTTTACTCTACACTAACAAAATATACAGAGATGCAATTGCACAATCGTTGCAAAAAACAACACCTAAAACCCGTAGTTTATATTTGCTCTGCGATTACAACCCAGGGTTGCAATCTGACAGCAGATACAGAAAATTAAAAAATAAACGCAAAATCAGCAAAAATTTAAATAAAGGGAATAAAGCGGCACATAAAAAGAGAAAAGCCAAACAAAATGTGGACTGAGCATGACGACGTTGGTGAAAAAAATTGTTATTGAGTGTGAATAATTGACAACCTTTTTTGCCAACGAAATTTATTTTTGCAAAATTTATTAGGCGCACGACTAATTGCGCGTGCAGTTTTTTCGGCAATGAATCAATCTTAAAAGTAAGAATTTAACATAGGCTAGAAAAAATGTGCAATAGCTTTAAGTGCCGTTATTTTCGTAAGCATATAAATGAGAATACAAAGCAAAGCAAGGTGAAAAGCAAAACAATTTAAGAGAATGTAAAACCAAATAAAAAGAGAAAGTTAAATACGAAGCAAAATATAAAGAAAATATTTACAAGAGAGAATTATGAAATTAAATAATCTAAGTTTATAAGCGCTTCTCCGAACATACTCCCCCCGTTGGAAGCTGCAGGCTTTCAACAGAATCGACATCTACTGGCAAAATGCACAGCTTCGCGACAGCACGCCTGATTGTGCCACTGCTTGTGCGGAGAATAGCCACTCGCGCAATTCCGTCGTCACCCTTGATCGTTTCAGTCACCCTGGCAAGCGGCCACTTAAGGGGAGGTAGGTTTTCATCTCTGATAAGCACCATTGCTCCGACTTGAAGGTTTGGTTTAAGAGCGCGCCACTTGCTGCGCTGCTGGAGAAGCGTGAGATATTCTGTGGACCACTTTCTCCAAAAGAGTTGTTGCATGTAGCAAACGCGTTGCCACCTGTCCAAACGGTTGATGTTAAGTGCTGATCACGTCGGGGTCACCATGAATAATTGACAAACTTTTTCGCCAACGAAATTTATTTTTGCAAAATTTATTAGGCGCACGACTAATTGCGCGTGCAGTTTTTTCGGCAATGAATCAATCTTAAAAGTAAGAATTTAACATAGGCTAGAGAAAATGTGCAATAGCTTTAAGTGCCGTTATTTTCGTAAGCATATAAATGAGAATACAAAGCAAAGCAAGGTGAGAAGCAAAACAATTTAAGAGAATGTAAAACCAAATAAAAAGAGAAAGTTAAATACGAAGCAAAATATAAAGAAAATATTTACAAGAGAGAATTATGAAATTAAATAATCTAAGTTTATAAGCGCTTCTCCGAACAGAGTGAATTTCTGAACAGAAATTTTTCTTACCTTCGTTGAATAAAATTTCTTCAGCAGCTTGGTCTATCAAAGAGTCCACTAATTGTTCTTTAAAACTTGCTTTATGCATAACTCTTATAGAAGTCAACAATTTCAGTAGAATATAATTTTAGTTTTTTCGAATCAGCTGTTTTTGTGACAATCAGCTGTGAGTTTTGTGTTTTGCAAAGAGTGATGCTAGCTAAGCGTAAAAACACTGTTCACTATTGACGGCAAATGTTTGCTATTGAGCACATTTGCAATCTCAAATGCACAAGACTGTTAATTGGGCTACTGTGAAACTGGCCCTAAGCAGCCTTAGCAAAGTCCTCGAAAAAGTTTTGAAAGACAAAATTTGGAATTTTTTAGATGCGAAGGAAATTATACCTGACGAGCAATTTGGCTTCCGAAAATTTCATAGTATGACACACCAAGTTAAGAGATTATGCAATCACGTAAATTAAAATTTTCAATGTAAAAAATTAACTGCTCTTGTCCTGCTTGACATCGAAAATCCTTCGATTCAGTGTGGCATAATGAACTGATATTTAGGTTAATCGACTACTGCTTTCCATTGCATTTAACTAATATAGTAAAAAAAATTCTGACATGTCGTCATTTCTCATAGTGTAATAATATCAAGTGTACCAGATAGCAATGACATTCTATTCTCATACCCTTGCTTGTCAGTTACGTTGTCAAAAATATTAACCCGTTTTCAATTTGAGTTTGCGTTTGAAGAATAAAGTAAAAAGAAAAAACATCAATGGCCAACTCTTGTGATAATAACGAATACCTCCCTAAATTTGCTGTATAAATATCTGCAAGAAAAGTTTGGAATGTCCTACCTTTTGACTAGTAGACTAAATCAAGACGTATTAGAAAATTTCTTTGGGGCAATGCGAAGTTCAGGTGGTCTTAACGAGATAAAAAAATATTAACAATTGGTTTATAAACGCTATTTGTTATAAAAAATGTAACACACGTGCTGGCTCATTACTGAAAATAAAAATTGTTTGGTACGTAAAAATGTTGAGTAACTTTTTTGTACTAATGTCTCGGATGGGTTAAGACATATAACGAAGAAGGAGAAAAGAAAAATAAAATATTTTTTGACAAGTTGGGGTACGTCAAGCTATCTGGTACACTTGATATTATTACACTATGGTCATTTCTGTGTTCAAATTGCTGAGTTAAACGAAATTCCCGCAGGTGTACCTCAAGGGTCAGTTTTGGGACCCTTGTTGTATTTAATTTATTACTCTGATATCCCTAAAGTTGCTAACTGCAGCTACTCTTTTTATGCAGATGACATTGGTATATTTTGTTCACATGAATTCGGTCAACAATCAGTAATTGAGCTGCAATGTGTTTTAAAAATTATCACAGATTATTTCCATAAATGGAAAATAAAACCCAATGCTGACAAGACACAAGTCCTATTTTTCACACGAAAAAGAATTATGTACTTGTTATGTAATGACCAAATTTGACGGGCCAAATTATGGCCATACAATAACGGGCAAAATCCAGCCCTGCAGAGAGCAGTCAGACCGACGATAGAATTTTTTCTACCGCGAGGCGAATCGTCGCGAGGCAAACTACGCCAGCGTCGTCATTGTGGACAATCACATGCACTGCTGTGTGTTTTACATGCTTATTTTGTAAATCCCTACGCCTCACTTCACCCTGCGTTGAAGAATTTGGTATGGTGTAAAACGCATCACCTCACTCAGTGACCGCGCGCGTTGTCTTACGTAGTTTCATATGAAAATCGGTATCGCATAAAACGCAACGCTGCGCTTTCACTCACATGAACTGCCAAATCGTTCACTTAAGTTTGAGCTCGCGTTCAGTTTTTTAAACGCAAATTTTTTGGTAATTTCGAGTGAAAATTGATTTGTGGTAATCTGCAGAAGCAAATAATAAGTATTGTAATACTTTTTAAAGACAAATACTAAAGAAAAAGTACAAAAAAAGGAAAATACTACCGGTTGAGGATCGAAATCACAAAAAAAAAGAAATGTATCGCGGTTGAGGATTGAACTCACAACTTCTCGCGTGCTAGTCGAACGCTATAACCACTGGGCTATGGGAGGTATGCAATGGAAGCAGAAAATTTAGGTGCTTATTTTGTAAATCCCAACGCCTCACTTCACCCTGCGTTCACTAATTTGGTATTTTGTAAAACGCATCACCTCACTCGGTGACTGCTCGCGTTGTCTTACGTAGTTTCATATGAAAATCGGTACCGCGTAAAACGCAACGCGGCGCATTCACTCACTTGAACTGTCAAATCGTTCACTTGGATTTGTGCTCGCGTTCAGTTTTTTAAACGCAAAATTTTTGGTAATTTCGAGTGAAAATTGATTTGTGGTAATCTGCAGAAGCAAATAATAAGTATTGCAGTACTTCTTAAAGACAAATACTAAAGAAAAAAGTACAAAAAAAAGAAAATACTAGCACTGCAGTTGAGGATCGAAATCACAAAAAAAAAAGAAATGCATCGCGGTTGAGGGTTGAACTCGCAACTTCTCGCGTGCTAGTCGAACGCTCTAACCAATAGGCTATGGGAGGTATGCAATGGATGCACCAAATTTTGTGTGTTTTGTATTTGGCTGATAAATTAAGAAAAATAAAACTCTTTTTCGTAAGAACTTGACAGCTCAAGTGATGCCGTAAGACAACGAACGCAATTACGCCGTGATTTACAAAATGCCGTTTTTTGATCCCGGCGTTGGCTTCGTGTTCGCGTTGCGTTCGATCACGGTGATTTATACGGTAAGGCCGTAAGTCAGACTCTGTTGTCACTAAATATATCACTTTCTCTTTATTCATCCTTTTTGCAATATGCCTTGTTCTAATAAGGCTCTTTATGAAAAAAAGAGAAAAAGTAATTTTTCATACAATAGCTCCTACCCATGAATTAATACAAACCCCAGTCGCTCGAACGAAATTACACGAGCCAAGGCCACAAAAAATCGATGACCTAACTTACTTCTAACGATTGGGGACAATCGTTTTTAAAGCGAGAGGAGTTAACACATTATAAATTGTCAATTCGAAAGATAATCAATTCAAAAGATATTTGGCACAGGTAAATGGAATTCACATGAAATTACTATGTCGACACAAAATGCACGTCCGGTCGTCAACCTGTTAAACCCAAGGGATACTTGGCGCGTGCAGACGTAATTAATATGAATTTATTAATTCTTTCTTTCTTTGCATTAATTCCATTTTAAACACATTTCCGCTCCACATTTAAAAGTGCAGCGTCTGGCTTGAGTTGCAAAAGCGTTAACTGCGACGCTTTCGCAATGATTCAATGGAAAACCAACCAATTTAGTTTTGTAAGCAAATCAATACAAGAATGTATTTGTAAATGTAATAAGTCTCTTGTAAGTAACAAGAACATATCAAAATCACTCTGTTACTGGACATCAATCAATAAACAACAGCTTTCGGTTTCGATAACTTAAAAAGAAACTTTGTTTTATTTTAAACAGTGTCCGCGATTCTTTCGAGAAGTATCGCGTCGAATCAGTGGATTCAAATTTTTTTTTTGGACCTTAAACTTAAAAAGGTTTAACTTACATATTGTGCTTTATAGTTGTTTGCGCCGATTGCGCGTGCCAAGTTGTGCGCCGTTTGCTGGATGCCTGCTTCAAGTATTTGCGCCGATGCGCGTGCTACTGGAACGCGCACTATAAAGATGATTGCGCCGATGCGCCGGATGCTGGAACGCGTACTATAAAGATGATTGCGCCGATGCGCTGGATGCTGGAACGCGTACTATAAAGGTGATTGCGTCGATGCGCTGGATGCTGGAACGCGTACTGCTGCTTGTGATCGTTGTTTCCACGCCGACAGTCCGAACAAGAGAGAGCGACTAAAAACACGCCGTCTGCACAAGAAAGAAAGAAATATGACAAAATTATTGGCCGACTGTCAACTGACAGCTCGACCAGCTGTGGTGTGCACAGCGGCTGATGATTGGAGGCTTGGCGGCTGTTGACGGGTGGGGGCCCTAATCCCGACAGTAATTGAAAATCTAAAATAATTCAAAATATTTTACAAATTTACAATCTAAAATGAACATTTAGGGCCGTTCTCTCAATGTCTGGTTAGTTTTACTCTTAACCAGCAGATAACTAACCGACAGAAAGCAGTTTATCTGGCGGTTAAGAATTTTCGTTTCCACCATGTGTTGGTTAACATTCTCTCGGTTAAAGGAAAAATGTAAAAGATTTGATGCTTGTTCTAGTACATTTGTTGTCAATATGAATCGCAAAATAATTCAAAATAATTTTCTGTGAAAAAATTTTAGGCAAAGAAGAAAAGAGATGCTGGTCAAACGGGTAGCGCCCAGTGGAAAAAAGAGCACTGATCCAATAGTGGAGAGGCTTGGCGCACTCATAGGTTCCTTCTCTTTTCCATTTCCTCTCTTATAATCATTGCTTTTTTCATTTGTAAAATGCGTAAAAAGAGCAGTTTTCTCTATTTTCTGAATTAAATATATAGCAATATTAGACGTCAGTTGAAAACGTAACTTTTATTAGCTGTCAAACGGTGAGCCGGTTAAGTTAATCGACAGAAGCGGTGTCGGTTAGCTTAACCGACAGAGCAATTTTGACCGTTAAATGTGTTGGTTATCGCTTAACCGGACATTGAGAAAACGGCCCTTAATGTTTTGCTTACCTCTTTCGCCCGTTAATTTCAGTTTCAGAAGAGAAAGAACTTGCTTATCTAAAAAAATGGTGGAAGACAATTGGCATGGAAAGAGAGCCAACAATAGAAGATGTAAGAAATCCTACAACTCGTGAAGAAGAAACAGTTAGAATGTTAAGGAAATTCAAAATACCATTGTAAAGAAAATTTAATATAAAGTAAAGTAGAATTAAAAATAAAAATATTGTGAATAGAAATTAAAAATGGAGTTTACAAAATGCATTTTAAAAGAAGCAGAAACCTTATTAAGGAATTTAAAGAAGAGTAAAAACTATAAGAAAGAAACTATAGTAGAAAAGCTAGCGAAAATAGAAGAACTTAGAGAAAAACTTGAGATAGTTATAGAAGAAGGAGAGCAAAAAGAAGATACAGAAACAGCTATCAGGACAGAATTTTACCAAATATATAACAGTGCTAAGACACTTTTGCTAGAACAATTAGAGAAAAACAAAAAGATGACGGAATTCAACATGGAACTGGCATTAAAGGTAGTACCAACCTTCAATGGCCAACATAGAGAACTAGAAGCTTTTCTAAAAATTTTGGAAATGCTCCATAGAGCTGTTGGGCACTCGTCAAGTGTTTTCACCCCCATATCACCATCAAACGATCGGCGCGCCCGAAAGGAACCACAGAGTCCTTAATGAGTTTATGTTATCGTTCGCAGAAGACCATGAGTGGGACAAATGGATACTGTTGTGGCGATCAGTCTAGGCGAGAATGGCAAATAAGAACGCCGACCTTTCGTGGTTATTTTAAGTCGTATAATGAGCGTTTTATTTCCTGTGCAGAAATATGAATGATGTGAATGGATTAAATAATAAGATGTTACCAAGTAAAAAATGTGTTCCTTACACTTTGTGTGATTCTCGCCTTCTGCCGACTCTAAAGCGGAACTAAGCCACTGAACAGTAATTGAAACAAATGGAACCAAAACACTGAACAGTAATTAAACAAATGGAACCAAAACACTGAACAGTAATGAAACAGATGACAGATTCATATGCCGGCAGATGGCGTTACAGTATTCAAAAATATAAAATTCAAAAGTTTAAACAGTTTCAAAACGTCGACAACATCCCGGCCTCCGTGAATCCAACAGCCTAGGATTTACCAACGTCTAACTTCGCCAGCATGCAAGCTGGGCGCCTGTGGACTCCAGTCTGCGTGCGCACGTCTGCCATTCTAACCTGCAGATCCTTTCCAGGAAAGGTCTTGACTACTCTCCCCATTGGCCACTTCGAGCGATGTATACTGCTGTCACATATCAAAACTATGTCGTCGACAGCTAGCGCTTTCACTGGTCCGTACCACTTCGTCCGGCGGCACAGGTCCGGTAGATACTCCGAAAGCCATTTGTTCCAGAATCTGAGCTGCACTTGTTGCACCTTGCGCCATTGCTTCGTGGTTACTTTCATAGCTTCTTTCTGGGGATGAGGAGTTTGCTCCGAGTTCGCAGTACCTAATAGAAAATGGTTAGGGGTTAGCGGTTCGTCGTCAGCAGAGTCCAATGCTATGTGCGTTAGCGGTCGAGAGTTGATGATGTTTTCGGCTTCGCACATCATACTATACAGACTGTGCTCCTGAAGATTGGCATTGAACAGCGCATGGCCCATGGCCCTCTTAGCGCTACGTACCAGCCGTTCCCAACACCCGCCAGCAAGCGGGTTCAACGGACAATTAAACAGCCACTTGATCCTGTCGTTCGCCAGTGCATCCGAAATTCTTCCGTGCTCGAAGTCCACCAATTGCCGCTTCAATTCTCTATCGGCACCCACAAAGTTGGTGGCATTATCCGATCGAATCCGCACGGGCCTTCCGCGCCTGTTCATAAAATTACGAATGCAGATGAGGCACGCGTCGGTAGATAAGTCTCTAGCGATTTCCATGTGAACTGCTCGCGTGGTCATGCATGTAAATAATGCGATCCACCTTTTTTCGCTCCGTCTTCCGATCGTCACCAGAAACGGACCCATGTAGTCCAGGCCAGCGTAGGTAAAGGGTCGAACAAATGGAGTCAACCTGTCCACAGGGAGCTGACCCATTTGGGGCACCATTGGTTTCGCGTTCGATTTCATACAGACCTGACATTTTCTTGCTTCGCGACGAACCATCGTGCGGATGTGAGGTATCCAGTAGCGCCTACGTACTTCAGCTATTATTGTGCCTTCGTTTTGGTGCTTCCAGGCTTGGTGGTAATGGTGTACGATCAGCTGGGTCACGTAGTGCTGCTGTGGCAAAATAATCGGCTTTCTTGCACCGTCGGTCAGTGCTACAGCCGCATTAATTCGACCACTAATAGCATACTCTTCCGCGTAGGATTGCAACTGCGCCGCACGACATGCTACTAGTTCTGCCCTTTCCAATTCAGGCACCGATAACCCACCGCTCGCCTTACCGGATGAATTCTTCAGAGAATTGTGGCGAAAACGTAGCATCCAGCCGATGACTCTGACTAATTTCGTGAACGACGAGAACTTCGTAAGGAAGTGGTGCTCTAGGTCGATGTGCATCAAAACGAATTTGGAACGCAGCTCTTCATTAGTTTTGCCAGCTGCTTCTTCTTGCGGCCACACTGTTTCATCCGCTTTTAAAAAGTCAGGGCCGCTAACCCAAATTGAATCTCGCTTACATTCATTCGGTTTTGTACCAAAGTCTGCTGGATTTAGTGCGCTTGGTAGCCATCTCCAGCCTGAAACTTCGGTTCCCTCTAAAATCTCGTTCACACGATGCTCTACGTACGGTTTATAACGCCGGTGATCCGATCTAATCCACGACAAGACTAGTTTGGATTCGCTCCACATTGTCACTTTGTTAGGAGTAACGTCGTGACTACTGCGAATCATCAGTAGCAGTCTTGTAGCCAGCACCGCTGCCTGCAGCTCCAGGCGTGGGATTGATACCAGCTTTAAGGGCGCACACTTCGTTTTGCCAAATACAAACGCTACTTGATGGCCCTGTAACTGACCTGGCTGAGGCAAACGCCAGAACGCTACGGCCGCATAAGCTACTTCGCTGGCATCGACAAAGATATGCAGCTCGACTGGTCGCTGGCAGAAAGACAGACCATAGCAGCGAGGAATACTCAACCTTTCCGCGTACTGCAGCATATCAATCCACGTCCTCCACATCTCGTAAGCTTCATCAGGAATGCTCTCGTCCCATTCCACGCGTTCTCGCCAGACAGCCTGCAAAACCAACTTCCCGACCAAGGAGTGTTCAGCAGCGAGACCAAAGGGATCGAATACGGACATGGTTATTCTCAGCGCTTCGCGTTTGGTAGGCCTTCTCTCCTTTAAAAGATCCGGGTCAACCCTTCCAAATGACAATGCAAATTTTAAAATATCGCCTCCAGTATCCCAGATCATTCCGAGAACTTTAGGAAAGTTGATTGACTCACCCTTATCCAAATTCAAAATTTCGGGTGGTTGCTCGTTATTAAGCGCATTTCTTACCAGGTTGGAGTTAGATACGAACCTCTTCAACTTGAACCCTCCTTGCTTGTGAACTTCCACAACCTCACGGGTTACTCGCACTGCTTCTTCATCCGATGAAAAACAATACACGAAATCATCGACGTAGTGGTTGTGAATTATAGCGGCAGCCGCTTCTGGGTGAGTGCATTCGTACTCCTTTGCGTTTTCGTTTTTCACATGCTGTGCCGAGCAGGGCGAGCATGTTGCACCGAATGTCATCACCGTCATTACGTACTCGCTGATCGGCAGCTTCAGGTCTTCCTTCCAAAGAAATCGCTGTGCGTCTTGGTCGTCCCTACGAATGCGCACTTGGTGGAACATTTCCACGATATCAGCGCAAACTCCGACCGGCCTCTGTCTAAATTTCGCAATAACCTCAATGAGCGGCTGGCATTGATCTAGCCCCTTCAACAGCGTCGAATTCAGGGACACTCCTTTCAGTTCGGCGGCCGCATCGAACACTATGCGCAACTTAGAGGGCTTGCTTGGGTTACAGACTCCAAAGTGAGGCAAGTACCAAGTCCTACTGCCAATATTACGCGCCTCATCCACTGATAAGCGCCGCGTGTACCCCTTCTCCTCGTAGTCCCTTATAAAGTTGGCATATCGTTCGTGGAAGTCGCCGTCTCGCAGAAACTTCTTCTCCAGGGAGAAAAACCGTCTTACAGCGTTTTCCCTGCTATTCGGCAAGTTGATGCAATCGTACTTCCAGAGGAGACCAGTTTCAAAACGCGTACCTGTACGCTTCGTAGTCTCTTGAAGTAGTTGCTTCGCTCTGGCCGCTTCTACGCCGTTCACCTCTTGCGAACTGGCACCGCTGCTCCACGCTTCGTCAACAATATGATTCCTCACTAGCGTTTCCAGATCGCTCTCATCTCCACTATCAGTCATTCGCGCAAAGAACGAGGCCTTATTCCCATCGCTGCGCCCCACAGTGGCTCGATTTGTCTTTTCACGTTGAAAAAATCATAACTTTTGAACGGATAAAGATATCGGAACAATTTTTTTTGCTTTCTACAGAAAATTCTTATAGCTTTATTGACACCAAAATTTGTTTGTGTGGATATACAGGGTCCGACGGAATCTTTTGTTGAAGTTCGCTTTTCTTCAGGCAGAAGAAAACGCATATTTTATATACCCAATTATGTGGAAATATTTCAAATTTAGAAAAATTTTGCATTTATAATGGCAAAACTATATACTGGGTGTCATCTGGCTAACATATAATGTGGAGAAGTGAAGTTCTTAAGATCGTAGAAAATCTCGATTATTTACGAGATGTCAAAAATTCAATAGGGATCAATTAAGTTAAACTGTTTTTATTTAATATTTAAAAAAAGTTTTAACAATATATTTGATCAAATGCTCCTATTTTCTTAATAATAACATTATTAAAAAAAATTAAAAAATTAAAAAAACGGTAGCAAATTTATGGTGATAATCTTCAAAACAGTTCGTGACGCTCCAACAGCAAAAAACCAAAAAGTCATATTTTTTTTCAAAAACAAGAAAATTGGCGTAGTCTATGATTAATATATAAGCATTTTAGTGAATTGTATTGCCTTCATATTCGAATAAGATCGTTTTTTTTCAAATTTTCATATAAAAACCCGAAAAAATTTAATTTCAATAAAAGTGTGCGTGGCAGGAGGCTGGTTCCAAAAAATTTTCATTTTTAACTATAACGACATGAATGGAAGTCGTACACCAAATTTCAACTGTCTAGCTCAAAATTTAAGGTTCCGTAGTTGTGAAATGCAGTCGGACGGACATGGCTGATCTGTAGACTTCTCGATAAAAATCGCTCTATCTCGCGAATATGCAAAAATATGCAGACAATTTTTTGGATATATTTTTAGGAATAATCAGTCATTAGTCTTGTTGTTAATTGAGTATTCGCACAGAGGAGAAATAGAAACGCGTGTTGTCCGTTTGAAAGTACAAAGTGGAGAGAGCTTTATTAATTAAGTTTTAAGTAATATTCAGCAGTGTGAAAAGATAAGAAGAGAAAGATAATATGTTGAGAACTGAGTTACGATATTCATACAGTGTTGCATTTTACAATATTTTTAATACCTTCCCTGAATAACTTAACTCTTAGTTCTTATACAATTCAATAATTTTCATATATTTAAATGAATTACATTATTCCAAGATCGTTTGTTAATTTAGTTTGTTTGACCGCGACTAGGCTCTTCGTTAGTATATCAGCTAGCATATTATCAGTTGATACATAAAAAAGTTTAATTTGTCCGTTCTCAATTTTCTCGTAGATGAATTTCGTTTTAATGTCAACATGCTTCGTCCGTGGTGAGTACGAATTGTTCTGAGCGATTTGAATTGCGCTCTTGTTGTCGCAGTAAATAGCCATTGCATTAGTAGCACTATTCGTCAGCTCATTACCAAAACGTCTTAGCCAAATGGATTCTTGGATCGCTGACACGATGGCCATGAATTCAGCTTCTGTGGATGATAGTGCAACGGTAGGCTGCCTCTTTGTACCCCATGTGATTGCGCTACCCTGAAAGATAAAAACATATCCGGTTGTCGATTTTCTGTCATCAACATTACCTCCCCAATCGGCGTCACAGTAGCCGATAAGGTCTCCAGACTGCTTGCTGTACACCAGGCCTTTATTCATGGTTCCCTTAAGGTATCTCATTACGCGTTTGACTGCCACCCAATGAGCCCTGCCCGGATTCTGCCCATATCGACTTAAGGCATTCACCGCAAATGATATGTCTGGTCGTGTAACTTGTGCGGCAAATAACAAAGACCCAACAGCTTCCATATATGGGACCTTCGCCATCTCTTGCTTTTCGGTTTCTGTCGATGCGCACATCTCAGCGGTCAACTTCTGATTCGTATCCATCGGTGTGTTGATCGGATTACAGCTTTCCATGCCAAAACGTTTTAGGATGTTTTCAATGTATTGTGACTGGTCAATTTTGATTAAGCCTTTCGACTTTTCTCGTGTAATGCGCAGGTCCAAAATTGAAGACACCTCGCCTAAGTCCTTCATTTTGAAGTGCTTTGATAGCTCTAATTTCACTTGCCGCAGCTGCTTCACGTCGTTTGTAAATATCAAAACGTCGTCAACGTAGATCGCAATGTACAAGATTTTATTTTCGGTTACATTGTAGTAAACACATTGATCGACCTCGCTTCTAGTTAGACCAAATCCAACTAAAACACTGTTCAGCTTCTTGTTCCACATTCTGCTCGACTGTTTTAAGCCGTATAATGCCTTTTTCAATCTACAGACTTTACCAGAACCATCGTTGAATTCGCTAGGCTGCTCCATATAGATTTCTTCCTCAAGATCTCCGTTGAGGAATGCGGTAACTGCATCCATTTGATGAATTAACAGATCATGTTTTGCCGCAAGCGCTATCAGATATCGAATAGATACGTAACGAACTACCGGCGCAAAAGTCTCCTGATAGTCTATACCTTCTCGCTGACTGAAACCTTTTCCAACCAATCTAGCCTTGCGACATATCATGACTCCATCAGCATTTTTCTTTGTTTTCAGCACCCACTTCGACTTAATGGGCTTCTTCCCAGGCGGCAGCTGTGTTAAGAACCAAGTTTTATTAAGCATTAAAGAATCATACTCATTTTGCATAGCTGCTCGCCATTCTTCAGATTCAGGTGAAGACAGCGCTGCATCCACAGATTCTGGATCATCTGACGACTGTTCATAAGCACATAAATTGTAGTTGGTGTGCAGCTGCTTCTTTTCTCGCGACGATCGGCGCACTTCATCAGGAATATCCACTGTTTGATCCGGAACATAAGTTTCGTCACGATCATAGCGAGTTTCGTCCAAGGATGATTCAGCATTTTCCCATTCATTCACCTGCTCTTCTTGCGTAAATTCAGGATCGAGACTTTCTTCGATGCTTTCTTGTAAAACAGATTCATCACTTTCAGCTTCTATCGTTGATATTTCGCTATCATTTTCCACACTCATCGTTGACAATTCTGCAGTAGTATCCCTCTCTGAATTGACAATCGCGTCGTCAGTGGAAATAGTGCAGGTCAGATAGTCATACGTTTGCTGCGACTTGATCGATACTACCTCGTTTTCCATAAACACAACGTTACGAGTAGTAATGATATTTTTTGTACGCGAGTCGAAAAGACGATATGCCTTGGAAACACTGCTATAACCCAACATGATGCATTCAATGGATTTAGGGTCCAATTTCGACCTCTTTTGTTTTGGAACGTGAGCCATCGCTTTACATCCGAAAACGCGAAGATGTTTCAGGCTGGGTTTTTTGCCCGACCAAATTTCCTCTGGGCATTTCACGTTATCTCGACACGGAATGTGATTTAGCAAATATCCAGCGGTGACGGCAGCTTCAGCCTAAAACTCATTATTTAAACCGGAATCTAACAGCATGCATCGCATCCTTTCGATAATGGTGCGGTTCATGCGCTCCGCAACACCGTTTTGTTCGGGAGTATAAGGCGATGTTTTTTGATGAATTATACCGTGCTTTTCCAAAAAAATTTTAAAATTCGCGTTCACATATTCGGTGCCGTTATCAGATCGGAATACTTTAATTTTCTTGCCGCATTGATTTTCAACTTCGATTTTAAGGTGCTTATTTTGTAAATCCCAACGCCTCACTTCACCCTGCGTTCACTAATTTGGTATTTTGTAAAACGCATCACCTCACTCGGTGACTGCTCGCGTTGTCTTACGTAGTTTCATATGAAAATCGGTACCGCGTAAAACGCAACGCGGCGCATTCACTCACTTGAACTGTCAAATCGTTCACTTGGGTTTGTGCTCGCGTTCAGTTTTTTAAACGCAAAATTTTTGGTAATTTCGAGTGAAAATTGATTTGTGGTAATCTGCAGAAGCAAATAATAAGTATTGCAGTACTTCTTAAAGACAAATACTAAAGAAAAAAGTACAAAAAAAAAGAAAATACTAGCACTGCAGTTGAGGATCGAAATCACAAAAAAAAAAGAAATGCATCGCGGTTGAGGGTTGAACTCGCAACTTCTCGCGTGCTAGTCGAACGCTCTAACCACTAGGCTATGGGAGGTATGCAATGGATGCAGCAAATTTTGTGTGTTTTGTATTTGGCTGATAAATTAAGAAAAATACAACTCTTTTTCGTAAGAACTTGACAGCTCAAGTGATGCCGTAAGACAACGAACGCAATTACGCCGTGATTTACAAAATGCCGTTTTTTGATCCCGGCGTTGGCTTCGTGTTCGCGTTGCGTTCGATCACGGTGATTTATACGGTAAGGCCGTAAATTTCACGAATTCGCTAAATACGCTCGACTTTAGTTTTATCGGTATGACAAACACTTTGCGAGAGTGATCGTCAATAAAAGTTAGTATAGTCCGCTTTTACACGATGCGACTCGGCCCCGGAGACACGGAAGAATGTAGGAAAGAGGGGTGAAACGACAGGGGAACGCGCAAAATCGCTCGGGCAGCGATTGTGCTGCGATTTTCTGATTTTCTGACGTTCCTCTTTATTCGTTTTCGCGCTTCGCGCTGTCGACTGTAAATTAAAACTTGAAATCGAGTGAATACGTATTGCAAATAAACTGAAAAATTTACAGAACTTTACGCATAAAAGTAAATATAAAGAATAAAATGAGCAAAGAGTGGAATAAGTGCTTTAAATGTTTACAAATTACACAAATAAAACCAGCTGCAAACTCTAGTGTCAAAATGCTCGACACCAGCGAGTCGCATCGTGTAAAAGCTATGCGCGATTTCAAAGCGGAATGCGAAAAAATCGCCGGGGCCGAGTCGCATCGTGTAAAAGCGGACATATAGCGCATACCCGAAAACGATTTATGTTCTATTGGTCCCATTATATCGGAGTGAATAATGTCCAACAAATTACTTGCACGATTTCCCGTATGCTTAAATGGCATTCTTGTTTGTTTGCCTTTTACACAAACAACACAGTCTTTATTTTCACCAATATCAACTTTTATACCGATTGCAGCGTTTTTAACTTTTTTTAAATTTTCGTCACATATATGGCCTAACCGACGATGCCATAATCCAAAATTATCTGTAACAATCAATGCTTTTCCGTCCGGTTTCCGAATTTCGCAATTTAAACGATAAAGTCCATCAATCGCACTAGCCGTAGCAAATAGTTCATTGTTTTTGTTGAAAATTTTACAAGATTCTTTTTCAAACACGATTTTGTTGCCATTTCTAGTTATCTGGCTAACCGACAATAAATTGGAACATAAGTTTGGAACGTATTCGACGTTCTTCATTACCGTTTTGCTATTTTTGTTATTTACTTTTAGCATCAAATTTATGTCACCCGCACATTCCACGGCGACTTTGTTATTGTTCGCTACCGTTACTTCTTTATTTTCAATGTCCACTAAGTTCATCAAAACGCTTTTATTATTCGTCATATGTGACGTCGCGCCCGAATCCACGTACCAATTCGTGACGTTGCTACTCGCGGAGAGTGCAGCAAAGAGAACGTTGTTTGCTGACTCTTTCTTTTTCGCACTTTGTTTTTTTGTTTTATTAGGGCAATTTTTACTGAAGTGTCCCGTTTCTTTGCAGGCATGACAACGAAAATTATGCGATTTCGAATGAAATTTTTTTTTGCTATAAAATGCACTATCATCGTTTGCGGAGTCAAATTTCACATCTTGCAAAAGTAGATTTTTAACACTATCGACAGTTAATTTACATTTCGAATTTTCGACTGCCAAAACAAATGGTCGAAAGTCACTCGGAAGTCCCGCCAGCATAAGAGATGCAATGAGTTCATCTTCGAGTTTCAGACCAGCATTTGTTAATTTTATCGATGTCATAATCAATGCATTTATATAGTCTTGCATACAGTTGAAGTCTTGTAATTTGGTGTGCACTAGGTTTCGTAGCAGCTCCACCTTACGTGTCAATCCGCTATCCTCATATGCCGCTAACAACGCTTCCCAAGCTTCTTTCGCCGTGTTAGCTGTTGCGATGTGAGAAAAGTTACTGGGGTCAACCATCAAGGTCAACTCAGCCAACGCGAGCTGATCTAATTCATGATCTGCTGAAGTCGATTTGTCGTTTAGACCCAATTCAACGATTTTCCAACACTTTTTTATTACTAAATAGGACTTTGCGTGTCTTTTCCAAACGTCGAAATTTTCGCGTCCGCGTAATTTTTCGACCGTTAGAGCAACCGTAGAGGCCATTTCACTTTAGTAATGTGTATTTTAATCAACTTTTATTTAGAAAATCACCAGCAATCCGCTTTTACCATTTATTACACCAAACCGAAACACATTAAAGCGTTGATATTCTTAAATCTTTTCGCGATCAAAGGCCCATAACCTGTTGTTAATTGAGTATTCGCACAGAGGAGAAATAGAAACGCGTGTTGTCCGTTTGAAAGTACAAAGTGGAGAGAGCTTTATTAATTAAGTTTTAAGTAATATTCAGCAGTGTGAAAAGATAAGAAGAGAAAGATAATATGTTGAGAACTGAGTTACGATATTCATACAGTGTTGCATTTTACAATATTTTTAATAAGTCTCCTGGTAAGCATGCTCTGAAGAAATTTGAATTTTTTTTTAAACTCAACGCAAAGTTTAAAATCAATGCTAAAAAGGAGGTTATTAAAAAGGCAATTTATAAAAAAAAAAACTCAAAATTTTTTTTTTAGATATTTTGGTTTTGTTAAAATTAACGAATTTATTCAATTCTATTTTAAAAATCTAATTTTTGTGCAGCCGCATCACAGTTTTTTTAACTCAAACATGAAAATTTTTTCCCAAATTTCGTTTTTTTGCTGTGTTTGAAAAATCAGTCAACTTTGACCAGCTCTACAGACCAAACTACAAATAAGTTGAAATTTTCACTTTCTTAAAGTACAATCAATTCCCTATCCAATACGTATAAAAGTTTTGCTAAATCTTTCAACAAAAAAATTTATTTTACTTATTTTTGCCACGTGTTTCGGCCAAACGAGCCAGTGTGCGCCCTGGTCCGTAGACGATCAAACCCAGTTTGGTTTGAATAACAGCTGGACCTTTCCAACCGTCTGCTATGACCTTTTCTGCTACTCCAAGATGAGCATTATCAACGCCGATAAGAAGTTCTGGAACTGCCGAACTGTAATCATAGATCGGAAGATTACGCTTGAAACGATATTTGAAATGTAGCTCGGCTAAATCTAGCGTTTGAGCAGGCAACTGCATGTCCCTAACAGTCCTTACGTTAACCATGTCAAATTGTTTGCTTGTGTTTGACACACCAGAAATTTTAAAGCTTACTCTGGTGGTTGGCTGAGTTACAGTGTTACTCCCGATCCATTGCAGCGTAAGCTGCTCTGCTTCGCCGTGAAGACCGAGTCGACTTGCCAAACTTTCGTTGATCATCGATATTGCTGAGCCCACGTCTAGGAACGCGTAGCACTGGACTTCCTTTCCATTCGCGTACAGCTTCACGGGAACGATTTTGAACAGCAATTTTCGATTCGATGGCAAGAATGTAGTGCTCGTATAAACCTGTTGACGCGTGTCTGCTTCTACTGGCGTTGCTCTAGTTGCGTTGCACACCTCTGGGCTTCGCACGTCGTGCAAGAGTTCTTGTATGGCTCGGCTGCAGTCTCGCTCTGCGCATTTGTGTTTGTACTCACACTCGTTGCTACGGTGGCCATGCCCTAAGCAGTTAAAACACAGACTGCGCTGACGAAAAAATCGCCATCGTTGCCCATACCTCATTTCCACAAATCTTGCGCATTTTTCAAGCTTGTGCGTACCTGAGCACATTTTGCATCTTTGCAACCAGCTACTGAAATCAAGCACCTCCCGCATGTCTCGCCCATTCCAAACGCCTTTGCACCGGGAGCTTAAACATGAGCTCTTCCATTAGAATGGGGTTCTCCAGATGATGTTCGCAGTGGGCTGCTTGTAGAAATGACGACAAGTTCTGCACCTTCGTTGCAAATGGTACCAGCTGCTCGATGTTGTTTTCTGGAATGATTGGGAAGTTTTTAATATGCGCTATTTGACTTTTGACCAGCTGATCTGGCTGCCCGAAGTGTTCCTTTAACGTTTGCATAATTTGCCGCACGTTTTGGCTGTGAATCAGTAGACACTCAACAACCTCCCTGGCTCTGCCTTTGATTGTCTTTTGCAAACGCAGGAGATTTTGGCGATCAGTATATTGATACTCCTCTGTCGTCATCTCGTACGCCTCACTAAACATAGGCCAATCCTCCGGCCGCCCTTCGAACTCAGGCAAATCATATAATTTGCGGGCTCCCGCACCTCTCGTTAAAGCCAATGTCGTATTTAGATTTGACAGCGCGCTTGCAATCGCCGAGCTGTCACTTCCATCGCCGATGTCGGACGGTGATGCCAGCCTGGAAGTCCCTGCAGCAACCTGCGGCTGCGTTTCCTGCGACTGTCAATTTCATCAACGCCACCTGCAAGCTCTCTAGCTGGCGCGACATTTCGGCGAGCTTATCCTCCATTGAGGTCTCGCTTTGCAGACTAGCACCTACCTCTCGAACGGTCACGTCGAGTTCCTCTAGACAATCTTCCTCCACGTGCTTGCTTATTGTTGAACGCGTTGCTGGCATCTCAATTGCTTCCATGCGACTCTACCACCAAGCCCAAGCTGCTCAAAGATACTCACTATTTCCTTTATCCACGCGCAGCCCTCCGCTCGCAAATAACCTCAAAGGTCGCAAGGAAAAAGTGAAATAAAAGATGTTGTGGCGATCAGTCTAGGCGAGAATGGCAAATAAGAACGCCGACCTTTTGTGGTTATTTTAAGTCGTATAATGAGCGTTTTATTTCCTGTGCAGAAATATGAATGATGTGAATGGATTAAATAATATGATGTTACCAAGTAAAAAATGTGTTCCTTACACTTTGTGTGATTCTCGCCATCTGCCGACTCTAAAGCGGAACTAAGCCACTGAACAGTAATTGAAACAAATGGAACCAAAGCACTGAACAGTAATTAAACAAATGGAACCAAAACACTGAACAGTAATGAAACAGATGACAGAATCATATGCCGGCAGATGGCGTTACAGTATTCAAAAATATAAAATTCAAAAGTTTAAACAGTTTCAAAACGTCGACAACAGGTACCATATTATTGCTTTGCGGACAATACAAGCCCACACATTGAGACTGAGTACTCACCATACGATCTGGTATTTGGAAAATTACCCTCACTTCCAAGCGACAAAGAAACGAAAAATGAGAAGAATTACGACTTCGAGAATTATGCCAACGAACTAAAGGCAAGACTGAAGTGCTCTATAGATAACGCTAGGTTGATACTTGAGGCCAAATTAAAAAGAAAAACAAATTATGATAGGAATGTAAACAGTTCGAACTTAGAAATAGGAGATTTAGTTTGATAGTCCCTTTAGTTATGATTTAGGAATAACTTAACTTGACTTAAGCCAACCTGCCATACGGAAACTCTGTACATGCTGTTGCTCATGAAATAGGAAATAGAAATAGAAATAGAAAACAGCAGGTTTCAGGTTTCTATGTTAAGTCGTTAAGTCAAAAGAGAGCGTGAGAGGATTGCTCTACAGAAGCAGCATTGCCAGTGCAATATTTTTCAGACTTGAAATAATTTCGATTGAAAACTTTGATAGAAAACGTGAAAAATAACACTGTGTCAGACAAAATATCTTTTAAAACTTAAAGTAATTTTTCGCCAATTCCGTAAAGTCATATTTCCATTACAAAACCAAATACAATTCTTGCGTTTTAAATTGAGTGGACCGCAATGGCAACCTTACTTTCATTCGTAAACAAAATGTCAAAACGTGTGAATATGGACGACGAGCAGCTTATAATTTTGCTACATTCAAATAGCGAATTAGCTCCTGTTGTCGTGTTTAATATATTTTATACATCTTGAGAAAGCTCAAGAACATTGCGCACAATTTTAGTTTAGACAGCATTTCAATTAAATGAAAGAATTTTGTTCTGCACTTTCAAAAATTAATTCAACTATCAACACAAAAACACGTGATTTCAAAGTCATGAGTAACAGCTCCTAAGTTTCTACGGAAACTTAACTAAGTTAAGATATTCCTAAATCATAACTAATGGGACTATTAACATCTACCGCCATTTTCTGAGTTTTACACCTGTTTTTCACTTCAGGACAGCACTCAGCGGCAACACTTCCGCGAGCAAAATATTACGAGCCGAAACAACTAAACTACTATAGAGTACGATTTTTTCCCAAAATCTGAGTATAATATATTTGTATAGGAAATTTGATAGTCTTTAGAACTACAGATGCAACTAGTTTGATAAATAATAAATTTTTAAATTTCCTAGCGTGCGAACGCAGCACACTATCTTGTTTGACCCCATATTTTAAATGAAATGCCTTAACAGCAAAGTGCTTCGCTAACCTTAAGCCTCGTTCACATTCGACTTTTGCTTCGCTTTGCTTCAGAATTTCGCGTTGACAGATAAGTGCATGCTTTTATATGAGGCTTGCTAAATAGAACGCGAGGAAAGCGAAGCGAAGCAATGCGAAGCAAAATGTTGGGCAACTCTCAACTTTTTTGCGCTTTGACAATCAGTTGTTGAAATTTGTTGTGATATTTTTAATTTTCTCGTGTGCTTGCAGTTGGTTTCATTTTCTCGTGCGTTTGCGTTTTCAATTAAGACACTCGCGAATTTCAAACATTAGTAGCATAACTACTACTACTGCAATTATATCAGTAAAATCCAAAGTTAAAGCGTTCATTGTAGCAAACCTTCTACTTTTCATGCTTTGTTGTTGAATCTCGAACTGTCAAGCAAAGCGAGGAAAGTCGAATGTGAACGAGGCTTAAGGTTAGCGAAGCACTTTGCTGTTAAGGCATTTCATTTAAAATATGGGGTCAAACAAGATAGTGTGCTGCGTTCGCACGCTAGGAAATTTAAAAATTTATTATTTATCAAACTAGTTGCATCTGTAGTTCTAAAGACTATCAAATTTCCTATACAAATATATTATACTCAGATTTTGGGAAAAAATCCTACTCTATTTTCAATAGTTTAGTTGTTTCGGCTCGTAATATTTTGCTCGCGGAAGTGTTGCCGCTGAGTGCTGTCCTGAAGTGAAAAACAGGTGTAAAACTCAGAAAATGGCGGTAGATGTTAATAGTCCCATTAGTTATGATTTAGGAATAGCTTAACTTAGTTAAGTTTCCGTAGAAACTTAGGAGCTGTTACTCATGACTTTGAAATCAGGTGTTTTTGTGTTGATAGTTGAATTAATTTTTGAAAGTGCAGAACAAAATTCTTTCATTTAATTGAAATGCTGTCTAAACTAAAATTGTGCGCAATGTTCTTGAGCTTTCTCAAGATGTATAAAATATATTAAACACGACAACAGCAGCTAATTCGCTATTTGAATGTAGCAAAATTATAAGCTGTTCGTCGTCCATATTCACACGTTTTGACATTTTGTTTACGAATGAAAGTAAGGTTGCCATTGCGGTCCACTCAATTGAAAACGCAAGAATTGTATTTGGTTTTGTAATGGAAATATGACTTTACGGAATTGGCGAAAAATTACTTTAAGTTTTAAAAGATATTTTGTCTGACACAGTGTTATTTTTCACGTTTTCTATCAAAGTTTTCAATCGAAATTATTTCAAGTCTGAAAAATATTGCACTGGCAATGCTGCTTCTGTAGAGCAATCCGCTCACGCTCTCTTTTGACTTAACGACTTAACTTAGAAACCTGAAACCTGCTGTTCTCTAAGTTTTCTATGTTATTTCATGAGTAACAGCATGTACAGAGTTTCCGTATGGCAGGTTGGCTTAAGTTAAGTTATTCCTAAATCATAACTAATGGGACTATAAGCTAAGAACCTGCAGTTTCTTAATTGGCGTGCGGCAATTCAAGGAGATTGGGAGGAAAGCACTACCTCTCGATTTCTTATGGTAGTTTTACTCTAGCGGTAAGGTTAGAAATCGTGTCAGCTGACAAAATCTATCTTACCCGAACACAATGTTCGCTATTACTCTGACCGGATTGAGTAGTAGAAATTTCTGCGTCGATTAGAAAACTACTGCAAAAGTCGTGTCAGCTGTGGAAAGAATGTTGCCACACAAAAAATTCACTTGAAAATGAAATAGCAATAATGCTTTTCCTATAGAGGTGTTTGCAGCTCTCAAGAAATCGCTCAAGAAAAATTTTGCATTATTCCTTGAGGGCAAAATAGTAGTGGCCAAGTAATTTTGACAGCTCAAAGCAAATCAAAGCAAAATGTCGTTAAATGAAGATTGGTAAGTTTTCACAAAATTTACTATTATTTGATTAATGCATTATTTATATATATTTTTCAGGCATAATATGGTGTTTACACTAAATACCGCAATTTTGGTGTTTTGTGCGGAACAATTTGAAACGGAAGAGAGGGACAAGCAAGCTAAAACCTCTGCGGATTTTCCCAACAGGCGCTTTCGGCGTTTTGACGCACTTCGCGGTGTATTTTCCGAGTTTTCCATGTCTGAAAATAAGATAATAGATTAAGGTAATTGAAATATAAAATATTTTGCAAATTTACAACCTAAAATGAACATTTAATGTTTTGCTTACCTCTTTCGCTTGTTATTTGCTGTTGAAAGTCTTCTTCTTGTTAAAGTAATAATGTTTCAAACATTATAGCCTCGTTCACATTCGACTTTCCTCGCTTTGCTTGACAGTTCGAGATTCAACAACAAAGCGTGAAAAGTATAAGGCTTGCTACAATGAACGCTTTAACTTTGGATTTTACTGATATAATTTAAGTAGTAGTAGTTATGCTACTAAAGTTTGAAATTCGCGAGTGTCTTAATTGAAAACGCAAACGCACGAGAAAATGAAAAATATCACAAAAAATTTCAACAACTGATTGTCAAAGCGCAAAAAAGTTGAGAGTTGCCCAACATTTTGCTTCGCATTGCTTCGCTTCGCTTTTCTCGCGTTCTATTTAGCAAGCCTCATATAAAAGCATGTATTGAACTTATCTGTCAACGCGAAATTCTGAAGCAAAGCGAAGCAAAAGTCGAATGTGAACGATGCTTATTCCTTGCGAAAACCTGAGTTACCCTATGCACATTTCCACTGGAAAAAAGTAGTTAATTTCATAGCAGATTTCTTGAGAGCTGCAATAGGGGTCAAGTAATTTTGACGCAAGGAAATTTCTTGAGCATTTTGTTGGCGTTTTTTTATATGGAGTTTTCGCTTTTCTTGAGAGCTGCAAACACCCCTTATGCAAGAATTTAAACGGCAACACTGGTCAAAACAAGCGAATATTTATTGGAAATATAGTCCACCTGCGCTTTCGTTTGCTTAAAATTTGTACACATCGTACATTTTACACAACACTAAGCACATTGAGTCAATTATTTCGTCGTTTGAATTCATTTTTCACGATATATTTTGTTTGTGAACTCTTTGCAGAAAAGTGTTGCCAGTGACCTTCGATTTTAGTTCAACAAAAGAAGTGGATTATTATTGCCGAAATAAGTTAAAAAAGTAGTACACAATATAGAGATGAAACAATTATGATAATTCAGTGCCATAAATTTAATAAAGAATGTAAAATTTCATCTCAGAAGAAAATAAACAGTGTGTTTCTTTTGTGCACAAAACTATACGGCAGCACTAGCAAAAAGAATAGACTGACAGCTGCAATCCGTTTAGATGTAAGAGTAAGTCCGCTTTTACACGATGCGACTTGGCCCCGGAGACACGGAAGAATGTAGGAAAGAGGGGTGAAACGACAGGGGAACGCGCAAAATCGCTCGGGCAGCGATTGTGCTGCGATTTTCTGATTTTCTGACGTTCCTCTTTATTCGTTTTCGCGCTTCGCGCTGTCGACTGTAAATTAAAACTTGAAATCGAGTGAATACGTATTGCAAATAAACTGAAAAATTTACAGAACTTTACGCATAAAAGTAAATATAAAGAAAAAAATGAGCAAAGAGTGGAATAAGTGCTTTAAATGTTTACAAATTACAGAAATAAAACCAGCTGCAGACTCTAGTGTCAATATGTGGAGTGGAGCGAGTCGCATCGTGTAAAAGCTATGCGCGATTTCAAAGCGGAATGCGAAAAAATCGCCGGGGCCGAGTCGCATCGTGTAAAAGCGGACTAACTGGGCAAATTGCTATCCGGCACGATTGAATTCGACACCGCTGGACTAATTAGACCATTAACATAGAAACCTGAAACCTGCTGTTCTCTATTTCTATTTCCTATTTCATGAGTAACAGCATGTACAGAGTTTCCGTATGGCAGGTTGGCTTAAGTTAAGTTATTCCTAAATCATAACTAATGGGACTATAACAGCTCCTAAGTTTCTACGGAAACTTAACTAAGTTAAGTTATTCCTAAATCATAACTAATGGGACTATTAGCCATAGATTTTCTTCGCTAAAACGAAACAGAATGGAATAAAATATTTCGCAAGCGAAATACATTTAAGCCTCATATAAAAGCATGCACTTATCTGTCAACGCGAAATTCTGAAGCAAAGCGAAGCAAAAGTCGAATGTGAACGAGGCTTAAGGTTAGCGAAGCACTTTGCTGTTAAGGCATTTCATTTAAAATATGGGGTCAAACAAGATAGTGTGCTGCGTTCGCACGCTAGGAAATTTAAAAATTTATTATTTATCAAACTAGTTGCATCTGTAGTTCTAAAGACTATCAAATTTCCTATACAAATATATTATACTCAGATTTTGGGAAAAAATCCTACTCTATTTTCAATAGTTTAGTTGTTTCGGCTCGTAATATTTTGCTCGCGGAAGTGTTGCCGCTGAGTGCTGTCCTGAAGTGAAAAACAGGTGTAAAACTCAGAAAATGGCGGTAGATGTTAATAGTCCCATTAGTTATGATTTAGGAATAGCTTAACTTAGTTAAGTTTCCGTAGAAACTTAGGAGCTGTTACTCATGACTTTGAAATCAGGTGTTTTTGTGTTGATAGTTGAATTAATTTTTGAAAGTGCAGAACAAAATTCTTTCATTTAATTGAAATGCTGTCTAAACTAAAATTGTGCGCAATGTTCTTGAGCTTTCTCAAGATGTATAAAATATATTAAACACGACAACAGCAGCTAATTCGCTATTTGAATGTAGCAAAATTATAAGCTGTTCGTCGTCCATATTCACACGTTTTGACATTTTGTTTACGAATGAAAGTAAGGTTGCCATTGCGGTCCACTCAATTGAAAACGCAAGAATTGTATTTGGTTTTGTAATGGAAATATGACTTTACGGAATTGGCGAAAAATTACTTTAAGTTTTAAAAGATATTTTGTCTGACACAGTGTTATTTTTCACGTTTTCTATCAAAGTTTTCAATCGAAATTATTTCAAGTCTGAAAAATATTGCACTGGCAATGCTGCTTCTGTAGAGCAATCCGCTCACGCTCTCTTTTGACTTAACGACTTAACTTAGAAACCTGAAACCTGCTGTTCTCTAAGTTTTCTATGTTATTTCATGAGTAACAGCATGTACAGAGTTTCCGTATGGCAGGTTGGCTTAAGTTAAGTTATTCCTAAATCATAACTAATGGGACTATAAGCTAAGAACCTGCAGTTTCTTAATTGGCGTGCGGCAATTCAAGGAGATTGGGAGGAAAGCACTACCTCTCGATTTCTTATGGTAGTTTTACTCTAGCGGTAAGGTTAGAAATCGTGTCAGCTGACAAAATCTATCTTACCCGAACACAATGTTCGCTATTACTCTGACCGGATTGAGTAGTAGAAATTTCTGCGTCGATTAGAAAACTACTGCAAAAGTCGTGTCAGCTGTGGAAAGAATGTTGCCACACAAAAAATTCACTTGAAAATGAAATAGCAATAATGCTTTTCCTATAGAGGTGTTTGCAGCTCTCAAGAAATCGCTCAAGAAAAATTTTGCATTATTCCTTGAGGGCAAAATAGTAGTGGCCAAGTAATTTTGACAGCTCAAAGCAAATCAAAGCAAAATGTCGTTAAATGAAGATTGGTAAGTTTTCACAAAATTTACTATTATTTGATTAATGCATTATTTATATATATTTTTCAGGCATAATATGGTGTTTACACTAAATACCGCAATTTTGGTGTTTTGTGCGGAACAATTTGAAACGGAAGAGAGGGACAAGCAAGCTAAAACCTCTGCGGATTTTCCCAACAGGCGCTTTCGGCGTTTTGACGCACTTCGCGGTGTATTTTCCGAGTTTTCCATGTCTGAAAATAAGATAATAGATTAAGGTAATTGAAATATAAAATATTTTGCAAATTTACAACCTAAAATGAACATTTAATGTTTTGCTT
Organism: Neria commutata; assembly: GCA_963457695.1. Lineage (NCBI taxonomy): Eukaryota > Metazoa > Arthropoda > Insecta > Diptera > Micropezidae > Neria > Neria commutata. The sequence continues at coordinate 29,180,084 of OY735246.1, forward strand.
ACCTCTTTCGCTTGTTATTTGCTGTTGAAAGTCTTCTTCTTGTTAAAGTAATAATGTTTCAAACATTATAGCCTCGTTCACATTCGACTTTCCTCGCTTTGCTTGACAGTTCGAGATTCAACAACAAAGCGTGAAAAGTATAAGGCTTGCTACAATGAACGCTTTAACTTTGGATTTTACTGATATAATTTAAGTAGTAGTAGTTATGCTACTAAAGTTTGAAATTCGCGAGTGTCTTAATTGAAAACGCAAACGCACGAGAAAATGAAAAATATCACAAAAAATTTCAACAACTGATTGTCAAAGCGCAAAAAAGTTGAGAGTTGCCCAACATTTTGCTTCGCATTGCTTCGCTTCGCTTTTCTCGCGTTCTATTTAGCAAGCCTCATATAAAAGCATGTATTGAACTTATCTGTCAACGCGAAATTCTGAAGCAAAGCGAAGCAAAAGTCGAATGTGAACGATGCTTATTCCTTGCGAAAACCTGAGTTACCCTATGCACATTTCCACTGGAAAAAAGTAGTTAATTTCATAGCAGATTTCTTGAGAGCTGCAATAGGGGTCAAGTAATTTTGACGCAAGGAAATTTCTTGAGCATTTTGTTGGCGTTTTTTTATATGGAGTTTTCGCTTTTCTTGAGAGCTGCAAACACCCCTTATGCAAGAATTTAAACGGCAACACTGGTCAAAACAAGCGAATATTTATTGGAAATATAGTCCACCTGCGCTTTCGTTTGCTTAAAATTTGTACACATCGTACATTTTACACAACACTAAGCACATTGAGTCAATTATTTCGTCGTTTGAATTCATTTTTCACGATATATTTTGTTTGTGAACTCTTTGCAGAAAAGTGTTGCCAGTGACCTTCGATTTTAGTTCAACAAAAGAAGTGGATTATTATTGCCGAAATAAGTTAAAAAAGTAGTACACAATATAGAGATGAAACAATTATGATAATTCAGTGCCATAAATTTAATAAAGAATGTAAAATTTCATCTCAGAAGAAAATAAACAGTGTGTTTCTTTTGTGCACAAAACTATACGGCAGCACTAGCAAAAAGAATAGACTGACAGCTGCAATCCGTTTAGATGTTAGAGTAAGTCCGCTTTTACACGATGCGACTCGGCCCCGGAGACACGGAAGAATGTAGGAAAGAGGGGTGAAACGACAGGGGAACGCGCAAAATCGCTCGGGCAGCGATTGTGCTGCGATTTTCTGATTTTCTGACGTTCCTCTTTATTCGTTTTCGCGCTTCGCGCTGTCGACTGTAAATTAAAACTTGAAATCGAGTGAATACGTATTGCAAATAAACTGAAAAATTTACAGAACTTTACGCATAAAAGTAAATATAAAGAAAAAAATGAGCAAAGAGTGGAATAAGTGCTTTAAATGTTTACAAATTACAGAAATAAAACCAGCTGCAGACTCTAGTGTCAATATGTGGAGTGGAGCGAGTCGCATCGTGTAAAAGCTATGCGCGATTTCAAAGCGGAATGCGAAAAAATCGCCGGGGCCGAGTCGCATCGTGTAAAAGCGGACTAACTGGGCAAATTGCTATCCGGCACGATTGAATTCGACACCGCTGGACTAATTAGACCATTAACATAGAAACCTGAAACCTGCTGTTCTCTATTTCTATTTCCTATTTCATGAGTAACAGCATGTACAGAGTTTCCGTATGGCAGGTTGGCTTAAGTTAAGTTATTCCTAAATCATAACTAATGGGACTATAACAGCTCCTAAGTTTCTACGGAAACTTAACTAAGTTAAGTTATTCCTAAATCATAACTAATGGGACTATTAGCCATAGATTTTCTTCGCTAAAACGAAACAGAATGGAATAAAATATTTCGCAAGCGAAATACATTTAAATAAGAAAAAAATATTTTGAATATTGTTTTTTTTGTTATAGATCTATGGAGAATGGCGGTGTATTTTCCGAGTTTTCCATGTCTGAAAATAAGATAATAGATTAAGGTAATTGAAATATAAAATATTTTGCAAATTTACAACCTAAAATGAACATTTAATGTTTTGCTTACCTCTTTCGCTTGTTATTTGCTGTTGAAAGTCTTCTTCTTGTTAAAGTAATAATGTTTCAAACATTATAGCCTCGTTCACATTCGACTTTCCTCGCTTTGCTTGACAGTTCGAGATTCAACAACAAAGCGTGAAAAGTATAAGGCTTGCTACAATGAACGCTTTAACTTTGGATTTTACTGATATAATTTAAGTAGTAGTAGTTATGCTACTAAAGTTTGAAATTCGCGAGTGTCTTAATTGAAAACGCAAACGCACGAGAAAATGAAAAATATCACAAAAAATTTCAACAACTGATTGTCAAAGCGCAAAAAAGTTGAGAGTTGCCCAACATTTTGCTTCGCATTGCTTCGCTTCGCTTTTCTCGCGTTCTATTTAGCAAGCCTCATATAAAAGCATGTATTGAACTTATCTGTCAACGCGAAATTCTGAAGCAAAGCGAAGCAAAAGTCGAATGTGAACGATGCTTATTCCTTGCGAAAACCTGAGTTACCCTATGCACATTTCCACTGGAAAAAAGTAGTTAATTTCATAGCAGATTTCTTGAGAGCTGCAATAGGGGTCAAGTAATTTTGACGCAAGGAAATTTCTTGAGCATTTTGTTGGCGTTTTTTTATATGGAGTTTTCGCTTTTCTTGAGAGCTGCAAACACCCCTTATGCAAGAATTTAAACGGCAACACTGGTCAAAACAAGCGAATATTTATTGGAAATATAGTCCACCTGCGCTTTCGTTTGCTTAAAATTTGTACACATCGTACATTTTACACAACACTAAGCACATTGAGTCAATTATTTCGTCGTTTGAATTCATTTTTCACGATATATTTTGTTTGTGAACTCTTTGCAGAAAAGTGTTGCCAGTGACCTTCGATTTTAGTTCAACAAAAGAAGTGGATTATTATTGCCGAAATAAGTTAAAAAAGTAGTACACAATATAGAGATGAAACAATTATGATAATTCAGTGCCATAAATTTAATAAAGAATGTAAAATTTCATCTCAGAAGAAAATAAACAGTGTGTTTCTTTTGTGCACAAAACTATACGGCAGCACTAGCAAAAAGAATAGACTGACAGCTGCAATCCGTTTAGATGTTAGAGTAAGTCCGCTTTTACACGATGCGACTCGGCCCCGGAGACACGGAAGAATGTAGGAAAGAGGGGTGAAACGACAGGGGAACGCGCAAAATCGCTCGGGCAGCGATTGTGCTGCGATTTTCTGATTTTCTGACGTTCCTCTTTATTCGTTTTCGCGCTTCGCGCTGTCGACTGTAAATTAAAACTTGAAATCGAGTGAATACGTATTGCAAATAAACTGAAAAATTTACAGAACTTTACGCATAAAAGTAAATATAAAGAAAAAAATGAGCAAAGAGTGGAATAAGTGCTTTAAATGTTTACAAATTACAGAAATAAAACCAGCTGCAGACTCTAGTGTCAATATGTGGAGTGGAGCGAGTCGCATCGTGTAAAAGCTATGCGCGATTTCAAAGCGGAATGCGAAAAAATCGCCGGGGCCGAGTCGCATCGTGTAAAAGCGGACTAACTGGGCAAATTGCTATCCGGCACGATTGAATTCGACACCGCTGGACTAATTAGACCATTAACATAGAAACCTGAAACCTGCTGTTCTCTATTTCTATTTCCTATTTCATGAGTAACAGCATGTACAGAGTTTCCGTATGGCAGGTTGGCTTAAGTTAAGTTATTCCTAAATCATAACTAATGGGACTATAACAGCTCCTAAGTTTCTACGGAAACTTAACTAAGTTAAGTTATTCCTAAATCATAACTAATGGGACTATTAGCCATAGATTTTCTTCGCTAAAACGAAACAGAATGGAATAAAATATTTCGCAAGCGAAATACATTTAAATAAGAAAAAAATATTTTGAATATTGTTTTTTTTGTTATAGATCTATGGAGAAGGGTAAACCCATCTCGAAGCGCAATATGATATGAAACAAACTAATAATAAAAATTAATAATTTATTGGCGCAAAAGCCCGTGTTGTTACATCAACACCACCTATACACAACGCACCACTTCACGCACACAATATACACAACGCACCCCCAACCCAAATTGCACAACACACAACATCCACACGTAACACCAATATTTAAATAAACATAAGAATCTAGTAATAAGAACTTAGGGCCAGTTTCACAGTGGATATTTAAACTCTGATTTCAGTTTAAATAGAGAATTTCAGTTTCACAGCTGGAAGTCAAATACAATTTAAATGGCCGATTGTGGATATTTAAGTACGGCACAGAGTGGAATTTATGAACAGCTGATTTCAGATGTGCAAGCAAGCTGCGTGGCCAGTATTGGAATTTATAGGATTAAAATTAAGCATAAAACTGCATGGAATAGCACATATAAATAACACAGTAGTACATAGTAATATAAACTGTGCATACTTTGCACAATATCCAACAATTCTCTTATTTTAGTCATCGAAAATTTTGCTGCCTCCACGATTGAGCAATTTAACATATGTTTTTAGCATGTTGTGCCCAAAGATGTTAGAAGGACATCTTTGGTTGTGTCAACCTTCAATTGTCAAATATTCGAAGTTGCCATTCATTATTCCGTATTTAAGTAAATGCACTGTGAAACCCAAGGAATGTTAAACTAGAATTAGACTCAATTTGAAAATTAGATTTAAATAGCCACTGTGAAACCCGCCCTTAGTAATAAGCAACAGGAAATAATATTTGTAACAACTGTGAAAGAAGGAAATAATATCTGTAACAACTGTGAAAGAAGTTAACTATGAAAGAAACTGTAACAAGAAAAATATTTGTCACACAATAAATTCATTTAAGGACAAACTGAACTGATGGTATTTTTATTCAAAAAGGAATAGAAAACTGTGTGGGCGTAGGCCTAGCTTTCTCGGATTAACTTGTGTGTGCTTGTTATATTTTGTAAAAACTAACGGGACCTACATTAACCGAATCCGAAAGGGTTGAGAAGCTTTTCATGGCAAAGAATATTCTCGGACAATTGCCAATTCATCACGAGAAGTGGCGCTGTGCAAAGAAACAATTTGTAAAACAAATTACAATTAATCTTTTTATTACATAGATGGTTTCAGGCCGATCTTGATCCCAAGCCCTCCCGCATCTGCGACCAAGCACTTGTCCACTGAGCAACCGCGGCGAAACAAACTGCTAGATCTATGTTCAGTTGTAACACCTTCTTGATGTAAGAAAGTTTCGTCGAGTCCCGGCTCACCATTGGGAAACAAATGGAGATGGGTCACATAATCTGTGTAAAGTTTATATAAACATGAGGCAACGCCCTTCTGAACTACGTGAAATTATTCGAAGGTCGTGCCTTTGGGTAAATATCCGGTTCGATTGTAAAAACGACAGCCATTTCGGAGCAGTTTAGTAAATTAGAGCGCCTAATGTTATTGTCAATAAATAATACCATACTCACTTGATGACGTGGACAATTATGATCCCAGGAGCAGAAGGAGAGAGCACGCTCCTTATCGAGGAATACATTTCTATTGGGCGCAGTTTTATGCCTGCATTCAAGTTGATTTTTTCTTCTTTAGATATATGTATTACTAGCTGTGTCATATGATGTACCCGATAGTCTTTTCCGCAGGAATCGGAAGCGCGTTCTTGCTAGCGCTGGGCATTTGCAGAGGAGGTGTTCAACAGATTCCTCGCAGTCTTCGTCTCTGCAGCTTCTGCAGAAGTCGTTGTACAGCAGTCCCAGTCTGTTGGCATGTTGACCAATGAGGCAGTGTCCGGTTATGATTCCTACGACAATCCCTATGGAGGGTTTGCTTAGTAGGATCAATTCACTGGATCTGCTCTGGTTGATCGTAGGCCAGATCTGCCTTGCTGTGTGACATGTCTGTTCGTGGAGCCATCTCGTGTTTGCTCTGTTTATGTGGTTGATTTTTAGCATTAGTTTGCATGTGGAGAGGGGTATCCCTACTTCTTCAGTTATGTTGATTCTATGTAGCTCTGTGCCTGCTCTTGCGAGCTCGTCAGCTATGCAGTTTCCCTCTGTGTCTTTGTGCCCAGGCACCCAGCAAAGGTGCACATTGTACTGCGCGGATATCTCGTTTAGAGATGTTCGGCAGTGAAGGGCTGTTTTAGAGCGGGGATGTGCGCTGAGTAGAGCTTGTATTGCAGCCTGGCTGTCTGTGTAAATGGTAATGTCCCTGAGGGAGATCGCATTTGCTTTAAGCCAAGCGGCTGCCTGTCTGATAGCTGCAAGTTCCGCCTGAAAGACGCTGCAGTGGTCCGGTAGTCCATATGACGATCGTAGGTTCAGATTCCTGCAGTATACACCGCTGCCGACTTTGTCGTTTGAACCGTCCGTGTAGAAGGTTGCCATATTGCTGGACTCCTCCGGTAGTTCGTGTTTGTCCCAATTATCCCTTGAGGGGATTTTCGCACTAAATAGTGCTTTGGGGAGTGGTTTGGGGATTGTGTAATCAATCTCCGAAAGACGGAATGGTAGTTTATTTACGATTCTGGAATGTCCTATGTCGATCCTGCTCCATGGGAGGATCGCATTGAGTCTTGCTGCCGTACAGCTCGCCACTAGTTCCCCGTAGATGTCTATGGGGAGTAAGTGAAGTAGAGTTTCCAGGGCTTTAGTGGGGGTTGTCCTGATGGCGCCTGAGGTCAAAATGGCCGCCATTCTTTGCACCTTGGTTAACAGATTCACGTAGGTGGATTTGCTCAGGGCTGTCCACCATATTGTGACTCATCTTCATCGCTTGTATTGCTCTGGCTTATGTTCCCTTCCCATGGCGGTTGGCGAGAGTGGCTTTCATTCCGAAAGTAGGAAAGGATGACTACTCACTCGCCAAAACCTTCCGCCCTATCAGCATGTCCTCCTTCTTGCTGAAGGGATTGGAGAGACTTGTTGAGCTGCACATCCGCAGGGCGCTGCTTCAGCATCCCCTCTCGCCCGCGCAACATGCTTATCAACGCGGAAAATCCTGTGAAACAGCGCTACAAAATCTGGTAGGTAGGATTGAGTGTGCTGTGGACAGGAAAGACTACGCAATGGGCATTTTCGCGGACATTGAGGGTGCATTTGATAATGCGTCCTTTGAAGGAATGTGTAGCGCAGCTAGCTCTCATGGAGTGGATCCCACGACAGTAAATTGGCTCCGGTCAATGCTGAAGTGCAGGGCCGCGGTGGTGGGCGGGGAGGAGGACAGGTTTGTCATGACGGAGGTGAAGAGAGGCTGCCCGCAAGGCGGTGTCCGTTCCCCTCTGCTCTGGTGCTTGCTGATCGACTCCCTGCTTTGCTCACTCAACGAGACCGGGGTCTACGCCCAAGCCTACGCGGATGATGTAGCTGTCCTTGCTACGGGTTCATCCATTAGAGTCGTGTGTCGAAAGGCACAAGCTGCGTTGGATATAATTCACTCGTGGTGCATGAGCAATGGCTTGTCTGTCAATCCTCTCAAAACTGGAGTAGTTCTCTTCACCAGGCGGCGAAAGATTGATGGCCTTGTCCTGCCTGTTCTAGGGGGAGTGACTATCCAACTCTCTAGGGAAATAAAATATCTTGGAGTCATCCTTGATAGCAAACTTCTCTGGAGCAGTCATGTTGAATCCAAAACTTCAAAAGCTCTTTCTGTCTTCTGGCATTGTAGGGGTGTGTTTGGTAAAACGTGGGGTCTTTCGCCCAAACGAGTCCTTTGGCTCTACACGTCGATGATTCGACCAATAATCTCGTATGCGTCTGTAGTTTGGTTCAGCAGGCTTTCTCGCCAATGCGTCATTTCTTCGCTGGGGCGACTACAAAGAACAGTGTGTCTTGGCTGTACGGGAGCTTTCCCGACCACCCCTGGCCCTGCTCTAGACGTGATACTCAACCTTCCACCCCTGGACATTTTCATCCGAGGTGAAGCCGCCAAGGCCTGCTTTAGATTGAAACAAGTAGGGATGTGGTTTGAATCGCATCGGGGCGTGCATAACTCTACGCAGACCTCTCTACCATCCTTGGATGGAATGAGCATGCCGTCTGATGTATTAGTTCCGCACCTCGAACTCCGGCGCAGATACGAAGTTTCCTTTCCTGAACGCGACAGCAGGCTTTCGTCAGCCGAGCCAGGCAGGGGGTGTTGTAGAGTCTTTACAGACGGGTCCAGAACTGATGAAGGTTCAGGAGCTGGTGTGTATTTTGAGGAAAACGACACAAAACTTCACTATCCATTGGGAAAGCATGCATCCGTCTTTCAGGCGGAGGTCTTTGCAATCCTAAAGGCTATGGACTTCGTCAGGGAAAGTGGATGGTCTGGCAAGAGTATTTGCGTCTGTAGTGACAGTCAGGCTGCACTTATGGCCTTGCTCAACCCAATCACCACCTCCAAGACAGTCAAAGAGTGTAAGGCCAAGCTTAACAGCGTAGGCTTTCACAACTCACTCGCCCTCTTTTGGGTACCGGGGCACTTCGGCGTGTCCGGAAATGAAGTGTCCGATGAACTTGCAAGATCAGGTTCTGAAGACCACTTTCTGGGCCCTGAACCTGCCCAAGGGCATGGCCTGCCTTCTTCCATGGTCAAAGCGTCCATAAACGACTGGGTTGTTTCTCAACACGGTCAAAGATGGGCCGGGCTAGCTGGATGCAGACAGACGAAGCTCCTGCTTCCAACCGTCGACAAAGGAAAGTCCTATTTTCTTAGGTCTCTAAACCGTAAGGATTGTAGACTTCTTGTGGGCGTCCTGACCGGTCATACCTCCTGTGCAAAACACCTGAGTGCGATGGGTCTGGCCGACGACAGCGTCTGTGAGAGCTATCTGGAGGACGAGGATACCGCTACCCACTTCTTATGCGAGTGTCCCGCCTTTTCCAGGTCGCGATTGCAGCTGCTGGAGTCAGACGTGGTGGGAACCGATCAACTAAGTTCCTTGCCACCATCGAAAATCCTCCGCTTTATTAAAAGCTCAGGAAGATTCCAGTAAAAGGAATTAGCTTACCAGTACAATGGACAAATACTTGTCTGCGTGCTGGTAGGTTTTTCATATTCCGAAAAAAAAAAAAAAAAAAAAAAAATATTGTGACTCCGTACATAAGAATCGGTCTGACGACTGCCGTGTACAGCCAGTAAATGACTGATGGTTTCAGCCCCCAGCTTCTGCTGATAGCTCTTTTGCAGGTATATAGGGCGGTGGTGGCTTTCTGGATGCGATTTTTAATATTGTCCTTCCAGGTTAGCTTCCGGTCTAGGATGATTCCTAGGTATTTTACTTTTTCTGTTAGGTGTAGGTGAGTGCCGTTCAAAGTGGGTGGGCTGAACCTCGGTATCCTATGTTTCTTAGTGAAAAGCATAAGTTCCGTCTTGGCAGCGTTAACACCCAGACCGCACTCCCTTGTCCATGACGATAGTGTTGTAAGAGCGCCTTGTAGGAGGTCTCTGAGAGTATCTGGGTACCTGCCTGATGCTAGTAAGACGATGTCATCTGCATAGGCGTTCACATGGCAACTCGAGGTTGCTAGCTTAGTGATGAGGGGGTTTACCGTGAGATTCCAGAGTAGAGGCGATAGGACCCCCCCTTGAGGGGTGCCCCTTGTAACACACCTGGTGATTTTGGTTTCGTCCAACTCCGTGATTATTTCCCTCCTTTGAAGAAGGTTCTTTATAAGCTGGATTAGCCGACTGTTTAGGTTCAGGTCGGTTAGAGCTGCAATTGTGGACTCTGGTTGGATGTTGTTGAAGGCTCCTTCTATATCGAGGAAGGCCGCCAGAGTGTATACCTTGTGTGAGAGTGATGTTTCTACTCTTTGCACCAGGTCGTGAAGGGCAGTTTCTGTGGACTTGCCCTTAGTGTATGCGTGTTGGAACGCTGATACCCTGTTGGGGTCAATGGTGTGGCGCATGTATGCGTCCAATAATTTTTCTAGTGTTTTTAGGAGAAATGATGTGAGGCTTATAGGTCGAAAGTCCTTTGCCGTAACGTGGTTGCTCTTCCCTCCTTTGGGGATGAAGACTACTTTCGCCCTGTTCCATTGGCGTGGGACATGGGCAAATCTGATGCACGCTTTGTAGATCAGGATAAGCCAAGGGGCTAATTGGGTCCTGGCCTGTTTTATTTCCTCTGGCATTATGCCGTCAGGGCCTGGAGATTTGTTCGATTGTAGGCTGTCAACGGCCCAGTTCAGATTCTCGCCGCTTATCGCAGCGTCGCTGACGTCGGGGCCTGTTGGCATATCAGAGTCCGCACAGTCCATTGGTGTGTTAGAATTGCCTGGGAAGTGTGCGTTAATTAGGAGCTCGAGGGTCTCTGAGCTTGAATTGGTCCACTCGCCGTCAGGTTTCTGTACGAATCCCGTATGCGTTGGACTAGCTGCCAGAACTTTGCGGAGCCGGCTGGTTTCCGAAGCGCTCTCGACATTTCCGCAGTATGTCGACCAGGAAGTACGTTTCGCTTTCCTTAGTGCATTCTTGAAGAGTCGCAGGGTCTCCTTGTAGGATGACCAAGTGCTGTCTCTCTTGGCTTTGTTGAACTGTTTCCTGCACTCACGCCGAAGGTCCGCGATTTCCGCGGTCCACCAGTGCGGTTTAGGTTTGCCTCTTGGGATTACCGTTGGACAGGAAGCGTCTGAGGCCTTGTTGCATGCCTTGGTAATGGTCTCCACCAAATCTTCCAACTGGCCCGTGGATCGGGGTACTGCTGGCTTGAGCGATTTGAGTTGTGAAGAGAGAACTTGATTGTACATATCCCAGTCCATCATTTTCCTGTTTTTGAAGGGAGGTGGTTTTGGGATCTGTAAATCTACATGAAAGAGAATGTACCTGTGGTCAGTGAGGTACAATCGTATGAGGTAGAACTTTAAACTTTTGCCTTCCGGCAGAACTTTGACAGATACCAGCTGATTGTTTTTATTGTTTTGCCGGCTTGTAATTTTGTGCGAAATTTTTTCTATTTCATTTAAATTTTCTGTATTTGCAATATTTCGAAGAACAATTGATAGAACCGGTGCAACAGTGTATCGGCTCAGATGTACCGCAACCAGCTTCTGAAAGAAAATTCTATGTTTCTGCTGCTGGCGCAATGATATACATAAATATTTTAATACAGAAAACGAAGCACCTGATTTTCTGTGCGCTGCCAGCGTATTCATTGTGCCGACCCTCTCCGGCAGTCCGTCGCCGTCAGTAGGAAACTTCGCTCTCTAGCGGACGCAACGGATTCTATGTGCCACCGGCTTAATGAGTCTTCGATTTGTCTTTATGTATAAATTGTTTGTTTGTTATATTTAAATTATTTGCAATCATTATCTGATAAGGTTTTATATTTTCAGTTCAAACTAGAAATTTTGAGTTGTGTCGCTTTTGGAGTTGGTATGCAATATTCCGCTTTTATACGAGGCGAGTTGGCCCTTGCGACACCGAAAAACGTAAGAAAAGGGGAGAAACGACAGGGGAACAGGCAAAATCGCTCGAGCAGCATTGTTGTGTGATTTTCTGACGTTCCTCTTTATTCGCTTTCTCGCTGTCGTTTGTCAATTGAAAATTGAAATCATCTGAATATTCCAAATAAAGTGAAAATTAACAGAATTTCATTATTAACAGAGTGGAATAATGTGCGAAGAACTCAAGAAATTCAACAAAAACATAACAGTAGAAGCAGTAAAGACGAAAATAAGTCGAATGAGCGAGTCGACTCGTGTAAAAGCTACGCGCGACTTCAAAGCGGGTTGTCAAAAAGTCGGAAGAGCCGAGTCACCTCGTGTAAAAGCGGACCTTGCTAAATGATACGGCAAATTATCAACATACTTATGCGGCCTCTACACGGTCAATTCCATGTCAGGCATGTGTACGTGTAAACTGATGCTTAGCCCTTACACAAAACAGTCATTGCCATTCAATCTTCATAATTTCCGACTCTTTGTGGTGTGCAGACATACGATGAGTGACACGGACGATTGTATCGCATATTTTGCACTGGCAAAGTGTGTTAAAAAGTGAAAAAATAAAGAGAAGAGCACTCGGATTAAATAGTGCTTAAGGAAAAGAAGTCAGTTATCGCATAAATTTCGCGACAAAAATTGTTTTTCCGCGTCGCTTGTTCTGTTTGCCGACATGCGCACGATGTTTACGGCGCGACGAACAAAACGAAATGGCAATTTTGCTTTGGCCCCTGCAGTGCATCAAAAAATATCTAAACCACTTTGATATTTGGTCAGTCATTTCCATTCGTGTCTGTGTTACCATACATACAAATATTCTCTAACACATGCTCACGTTTGGCTTCAATATACTGACCGTGTAGAAGCCGCATAACACATGGTCACGTTTGGCTTCAATCTACTGACTGTGTAGAGCAAAGAGAATATAAGGAGAAGAGATAACAACCCGTTCCAGTCCTAAAAATGCGTGACTTTAGTACAGAAAAACTAGTAGAAAACTCACTCATTCTACCCAGAAACCTGCTAATTTTTCTCGAGCGATTCCGGCCATTATGTTGCCGCTTGTGTGGCGGATATTGAGTAAATTCAAGAACCGGTTTGTTCGGCGCAGGATAGATTGAGTTTCTTTCACATTCCGCATGCAGTCGAATTCGACAGTATCGCTGCTGATGTCAAGCAGAACAGACCAAAGTGTGGATGTTCTGCTTGTTCTCATGTATGTTCCAACACGTGGCAAAAACCGGTTTTGGGAAATTGGTTTGCTGCGAGTGCCGTACATTTCTCAATTTCTTGATTCTTTGCCGTCTTGTCGAATTTTCGTTTTGCCGACTGCAAACTGACAAATGGCAATTTCCTATTAGACAAATAATATGTTTGCTTGTCTTTAAATTTTATCAAATTAAGCGCAGTGCATTTTTCAAAAATTTTGCCTTATTTACCAATTTTTCATTTATGTCATTTGCATTGATATATCTTGATAAAGCACTTTTCTCAGATTTTGCAGATACTTTTCGTCAAATATTTTTTAAGGTCATATTTTTTAAAAGAACACATTAAATATACATTAATTAATCACATTTATCCAATATACATACTTACATATGTCCCTTTCAACTCTTATTTCTGCCTTTAAGCAGCACACCCGACGGCAGCATTATTTGAGCTGTCCGTCCGTTTGTTTACATTTTTTATACACACTTGCCTGGGATCCTATTTTGTTTTTTGTGTGTGTGTTACCTGCGAATTTTTCGCCTTTTTGAACGCATTCTACCTAATAAGTATTTTTTACGTCGCGACCACTGCGGACGGCTAGGCGTGCAGGTGTTTGGCGCGGTTCTCTATGATAAGAGGTCGTTTGCAGATTTTGTAATAAAGGAACGTCATTATGTTGTGGAAAAAACTGGCCTTTGTCATTTTAATGAGTGAGTGAGCAAGTGATCTTGTCGACATTGGCCTCAGAATTTTTGTTTTGATTTAAAATTGCTAAATTGGTTGCATATTGAAAAAGTACGTTCTCTCATAAAAGCCTCCCTAAATTTCGAATTTATTTATTTTGTAAACTGCTTCTTAAAGATCACAAAGGCCAGTATCTTCCACAACATGACGACGTTTCTTTATTACAAAATCTGGTCGCGACATAAAAAATACTTATTGGGTAGAATACGTTCAAAAAGGCGAAAAATTTGCAGGCAACACACACACAAATCAAAACAGCATCCCAGGCAAGTGTGTATAAAAAATGTAAACAAACGGACGGACAGCTCAAATAATGCTGCCATCGGGTGTGCTGCTTAAAGGCAGAAATAAGAGTTGAAAGGGACATGTAATTATGTATATTGGATAAATGTGATTAATTAATGTATATTTAATGTGTTCTTTTAAAAAATATGACCTTAAAAAATATTTGACGAAAAGTATCTGCAAAATCTGAGAAAAGTGCTTTATCAAGATATATCAATGCAAATGACATAAATGAAAAATTGGTAAATAAGGCAAAATTTTTGAAAAATGCACTGCGCTTAATTTGATAAAATTTAAAGACAAGCAAACATATTATTTGTCTAATAGGAAATTGCCATTTGTCAGTTTGCAGTCGGCAAAACGAAAATTCGACAAGACGGCAAAGAATCAAGAAATTGAGAAATGTACGGCACTCGCAGCAAACCAATTTCCCAAAACCGGTTTTTGCCACGTGTTGGAACATACATGAGAACAAGCAGAACATCCACACTTTGGTCTGTTCTGCTCAAAGAGAGTATAAGGAGAAGAGGTAACAACCCGTTCCAGTGCTAAAAATGCGTGACTTTAGTACAGAAAAACTAGTAGAAAACTGACTCATTCTACCCAGAAACCTGCTCATTTTTCTCGAGCGATTCCGGCCATTATGTTGCCGCTTGTGTGGCGGATATTGAGTAAATTCAAGAACCGGTTTGTTCGGCGCAGGATAGATTGAGTTTCTTTCGCATTCCGCATGCAGTCGAATTCGACAGTATCGCTGCTGATGTCAAGCAGAACAGGCCAAAGTGTGGATGTTCTGCTTGTTCTCATGTATGTTCCAACACGTGGCAAAAACCGGTTTTGGGAAATTGGTTTGCTGCGAGTGCCGTACATTTCTCAATTTCTTGATTCTTTGCCGTCTTGTCGAATTTTCGTTTTGCCGACTGCAAACTGACAAATGGCAATTTCCTATTAGACAAATAATATGTTTGCTTGTCTTTAAATTTTAGCAAATTAAGCGCAGTGCATTTTTCAAAAATTTGTCTTTATTTAATATTTTTTCATCTATTTTATTTGCATTGATATACATATCTTGATAAAGCACTTTTCTCAGATTTTGCAGATACTTTTCGTCAAATATTTGTTAAGGTCATATTTTTTTAAAGAGCACATTAAATATACATTAATTAATCACATTTATCCAATATACATACTTATATCCCTTTCAACTCTTATTTCTGTCCTTAAGCAGCACACCCGACGGCAGCATTATTTGAGCTGTCCGTCCGTTTGTTTACATTTTTTATACACACTTGCCTGGGATGCTGTTTTGATTTGTGTGTGTGTTGCCTGCAAATTTTTCGCCTTTTTGAACGCATTCTACCTAATAAGTATTTTTTATGTCGCGACCACTGCGGACGGCTAGGCGTGCAGGTGTTTGGCGCGGTTGTCTATGATAAGAGGTCGCTTGCAGATTTTGTAATAAAGAAACGTCATTATGTTGTGGAAGAAACTAGCATTTGTGATCTTTAAGAAGCAGTTTACAAAATAAATAATTTCGAAATTGAGGGAGGCTTTTATGAGAGAACGTACTTTTTCAATATGCAACCAATTTAGCAATTTTAAATCAAAACAAAAATTCTGAGGCCAATGTCGACAAAATCACTTGCTCACTCACTCATTAAAATGACGTCGCAATAATGTTCAACAAATTTATTTGTAGTTCATCGGGATAATTCTATTTTATGGTATAAACTAACTATTTTGTGTGTATTTATGATCAAATCGATGAGGCTGGTAAAAACTGAAAATTCAGTTTGTTGCAATTGCATTTCTTTCTATTTTCGAAAATTTTTAATGCTGGTCCTGTAATATCAAACTAAGATCAAAAGCAAACATTGTTCAGTGCAATTTTTCAAGTTTACAATGCTTATAAATGTTCAGTTGCACGAATTTTCGTAGGAGCATAGAATATCGACATTGCCATGATAAAAACGAAACTACTTCCGTTGCATCAGTTAAAAGGTGCACGCTACATTCCACATTTTCTTTCAAATCAGCAACATGCAGAAAACCGCTTAAAATTTTGATTACATGTTATGGTTTATTCTTAAATA
The DNA here is from genome assembly GCA_963457695.1 of Neria commutata. Classification (NCBI taxonomy): domain Eukaryota; kingdom Metazoa; phylum Arthropoda; class Insecta; order Diptera; family Micropezidae; genus Neria; species Neria commutata. Next base: position 29,195,871 of record OY735246.1, read on the forward strand.
TTTTTCCTAAAATTACCTCCATCAGGAAACTCTCATATGAACTCTAAAAAAGTTTATCAATGAAATGCAACAAAAATTAAAAAAATAAGTAATCTTAATTGCTGTATAATGAATGAAAGTCGATGATTTATGTAATAAAATAGAATTATCCCGATGAACTACAAATAAATTTGTTGAACATTATTGCGACGTCATTTTAATGAGTGAGTGAGCAAGTGATTTTGTCGACATTGGCCTCAGAATTTTTGTTTTGATTTAAAATTGCTAAATTGGTTGCATATTGAAAAAGTACGTTCTCTCATAAAAGCCTCCCTCAATTTCGAAATTATTTATTTTGTAAACTGCTTCTTAAAGATCACAAATGCTAGTTTCTTCCACAACATAATGACGTTTCTTTATTACAAAATCTGCAAGCGACCTCTTATCATAGACAACCGCGCCAAACACCTGCACGCCTAGCCGTCCGCAGTGGTCGCGACATAAAAAATACTTATTAGGTAGAATGCGTTCAAAAAGGCGAAAAATTTGCAGGCAACACACACACAAATCAAAACAGCATCCCAGGCAAGTGTGTATAAAAAATGTAAACAAACGGACGGACAGCTCAAATAATGCTGCCGTCGGGTGTGCTGCTTAAGGACAGAAATAAGAGTTGAAAGGGATATAAGTATGTATATTGGATAAATGTGATTAATTAATGTATATTTAATGTGCTCTTTAAAAAAATATGACCTTAACAAATATTTGACGAAAAGTATCTGCAAAATCTGAGAAAAGTGCTTTATCAAGATATGTATATCAATGCAAATAAAATAGATGAAAAAATATTAAATAAAGACAAATTTTTGAAAAATGCACTGCGCTTAATTTGCTAAAATTTAAAGACAAGCAAACATATTATTTGTCTAATAGGAAATTGCCATTTGTCAGTTTGCAGTCGGCAAAACGAAAATTCGACAAGACGGCAAAGAATCAAGAAATTGAGAAATGTACGGCACTCGCAGCAAACCAATTTCCCAAAACCGGTTTTTGCCACGTGTTGGAACATACATGAGAACAAGCAGAACATCCACACTTTGGCCTGTTCTGCTTGACATCAGCAGCGATACTGTCGAATTCGACTGCATGCGGAATGCGAAAGAAACTCAATCTATCCTGCGCCGAACAAACCGGTTCTTGAATTTACTCAATATCCGCCACACAAGCGGCAACATAATGGCCGGAATCGCTCGAGAAAAATGAGCAGGTTTCTGGGTAGAATGAGTCCGTTTTCTACTAGTTTTTCTGTACTAAAGTCACGCATTTTTAGCACTGGAACGGGTTGTTACCTCTTCTCCTTATACTCTCTTTGGTTCTGCTTGACATCAGCAGCGATACTGTCGAATTCGACTGCATGCGGAATGTGAAAGAAACTCAATCTATCCTGCGCCGAACAAACCGGTTCTTGAATTTACTCAATATCCGCCACACAAGCGGCAACATAATGGCCGGAATCGCTCGAGAAAAATTAGCAGGTTTCTGGGTAGAATGAGTGAGTTTTCTACTAGTTTTTCTGTACTAAAGTCACGCATTTTTAGGACTGGAACGGGTTGTTATCTCTTCTCCTTATATTCTCTTTGGTGTAGAGGCTGCATTACACGAAAATAGTATTTATTGCCGGCAATGGAATTTGAGGGATGTCTAACAATAGTTTATTGCCCGTCGTGACTTGGTTTATGTCCAACTGGAACATATCACATTATTTTTAAAATCACTTCGCTCGAAAATGTCAAAAAGACAGCAATAAATTCAGCATTTACAAGTTTAGATGGTGAGTAGAGTCTTTTATTTTTAGTTTTCCACACAGAAAATATATATATACCGGCCAAAACGCTACTCAATACACAAAAGCCAATAGCACGCTTTACATGGTACCGAATGTTTGAAGACATATCACAGTTGTGTGACAGCCTTCGGGACCATGTAAACCCGGCTAATAAAATAAGTTATTCGACAGAAAATAACCGAATATACAGTTTAACCGATCCGTTATTGACATCTCTAGTCTTAATTCGTTCATACCGTTTTTCGAAGTATGTATATTATTTAGTGAAGCAAAATTTGTAAAACACTTCGGAAAAATAAAGCGATAATTGGATAATTGCCTAGTCACTTTAACAAAAGTTTTTAGAAATTCAATTGTGTGTGTTTGAAAGTCACAAGAACTTGAAAACTAATTTTATAAGCCTGCTAGGATGAATTAACTTGGTGAGTTATGTGGACCTTTTCAAATACAAATTAGCGAAACCCTATCTCAGTCTTGGATCTCTTCGTTTCCATTAATTACTCTTGACTATTACTATTAAATCGACTAACACAACCTTATAATTTTAGTTGGTACATAGGGTATTAATGTATAAAAATATAAATTTTTCTTAATTCAATGACATTCTTGAACGTAGCTTTCGATACGCATGCCGAATTGAGTAAAGCTCGATTACTTATCTTTTGAAATTATTAATTTAAACATGTGAATGCTTTGTTCACTCAATAGTCTTTTTATACCCTACACCTATGGTAATAGGATATAATAACTTTGTGCGAAAATTGTAACGCATTAAAGGAGCCTTCCTAGGTATAGACATAAGTATATAGAAATGATCAGAAACACTTTCTTTTTTCATTTCCGGTTGTCTGTCTGTCCGTCTGTCTGTCTGGGTGTCCGTGCGCACAGGAGAGAAAGAAGGAGTTGTCCGATTTATACCAAATTTGGCACACAGTCGCAGTGAACCTTCCACTACTTCAAGTTCCGAGATTAGCCAAATCGGTTGAAGAACACGCCCACTAGGCCTGTAAGTCCCAATACCCCGGATTTTTTTCGGTAAAATAGCTATATTTTATCTAATTACTCATGGAAAAGAATCGTACTTGGTATTCAAGTCAAGGGTTTGGTTTTTTATGTCCCACAAAAAATGGGCCGCCCACTATATAGGCGGTAAGCTAAAAATCCTCATAACTTCAGTAAGATATACACCAGAGCGTCCATATTTGCTCACTTCATTACTAGTAAGAATACCTTTTAATTCTCCAAAAATGGGCGTGGCCCGCCCACTATGGGTGCGGTAAATTAAATATATCGATCATTTCGGTTGTACACCTTCCAGAGCATCAACTTTTGGCATAAATAGTCTTATTAGGGATATATTGCAGTCTGCTAAAAATGGGCGTGGTCCGTCCACTATGTAGGTTGTAAATTAAATGCACCCACAATTTCTGTGGATTATCACCCCACTTGGGAACTTGGTGTAGGGTATTACTCTGTCGGTGAAACCCGACTGATTCTTCCTTGTTTCAATTGCGTTATGTATGCATTAGTAACAGTTGTACTTAATACATACCCTACCGGCAACTCAACTAACTTTTAGTGCACTATAAGCTAACTACTTCGCTACCATAGTTGACTATTCGTCGACTACTTTCAATGGAAACGACGGACTTTTTTAACATTGCGATGTCCTAGGCAGTAGTCAGTCCCGATTACCCCTGGATTACTTTTCAACTAACTTAAAGTCGGTTACTTTGAAGTTAGCTAAAAGTTAGTTGTATAGAAGTTAGCTAAAAGTTAGTTGTTTAGAAGTTAGCTAATTTTTTTTAGTTATAGCTAACTAATTTCATATGAAGCTATTCAACTAAACTACTATTAGTTGATAAGCTAATAATATGCTTTATTAAAATATGCTATAAAATCGTTGCGTGTTTCAAATAATATATCATCATATTTCCATAATTTGGCAAAAATATTTGGTTTTTGATAAATCTTTTCATTTCCTTCTAAGCAACTGATTGAAATTTTCCAATGCAAAAGTTTTTTGACAAATACTGTCAATTCTCTTTTTATGCGGTGGATGCGTTCCACAACTAACCGCACAAAAGGAAATCGCATAAAAAAATACACTAATGTATGGTAAATAAAATTATATAAAAAAAAAAACTTTTTAAACATAAGCTTTAATTTATTTAATGTACTAAAAAGTAGAAAATAAATTGTTTCCAAGTCACCTATATCTTACTATTAATAAAAGCTTGGGGCGCTCATTTGTTCAAAATTTGTCAACCAATTGATACAATATTTTATTTAATTTATTTTTTGTAAATAGATTCTAGTAATGAAAGATAAGTCTGTGGTCATATGCAATAACGACTTAAGTCGAAAACAACTGTTTCGAGAAAATGCAATTCGAAATTTGAAATGCACATAAGTGCATGTGTTTTTTTTAAATAACTTTTTTTCTGAGATGGGTACAGATACCGGGGTTTGAACAAAATATGCGCATCAACGTCAGGAATACAGTGGTAACGTCAACTCAATTTCGTCTTAAGTCGACTTAAGTCGTTATTGCTTTTGACCACAGAAGTGTGTATATAGGTTTTGAGCGCACAAGCTTTTATTAATCGTAAGATACAGGTGACTTGGAAACAATTTATTTTCTACTTTTTAGTACATTAAATAAATTAAAGCTTATATTTAAAAAGTTTTTTTTTTTATATAATTTTATTTTCTACTTTTTAGTCTTCCATAAATTCAATTTTAGAGCTCTGAAATTTTTCGCAAAAAGAGTAAAACTTGCAGAGCAGTACATAATATTTAGGGTATTCACAGTGTTTCCTATCGTCATATGTCATATCCTCAATTTAACAAATAATACGGCTGTGATCGACCCTAATATTCGTGGCATATTTGTGGCGCGATGAGTTGTTGTTGTTTTGCTTGCAAGGCGCGGCGAGTAAGTTCCTATCGTGTTTCATTGATGTGTGGTGTACCTATAATTATAAACTGAAGCCCAAGTGTGTAGTTGCTTGAAAAGTGCCACGCCACTTGTCCTACGCCCATAAAATTTTACCAGTGGGACGGAGCATCCAAGAGGGGCCTGTATACGGAATTTCAATGCTGCATGACCTTTAGTTCAAAAGCTATTCTATATAAACGATTTTGTTTGTATGGGGGTGCCACGCCCCCTTATCCTGTGCCCGCCTTATTTTCTCAGTAGAAGGATATGGATATGTAGTAAGTTCCTACAGAGTTTCATTGATGTGTGATTTGTAGTTCTAGTTATACGCAAATCTGGAGTTGATAAAAAAAGTGCCACGCCCCTTATCCTACGCCCATAACATTTTACCAGTGGGACGACACATCCAAGAGGCGACTGCATACGAAATTTCAATGCTGCACGACCTTTAGTTCCAAAGCTATTCTATATAAACGATTTTGTTTGTATGGGCAGTGCCACGCCCCCTTATCCAGTGCCCGCCTTATTTTCTCAGTAGAAGGATATGGATATGTAGTAAGTTCCTACAGAGTTTCATTGATGTGTGATTTGTAGTTCTAGTTATACGCAAATCTGGAGTTGATAAAAAAAGTGCCACGCCCCTTATCCTACGCCCATAACATTTTACCAGTGGGACGACACATCCAAGAGGCGCCTGTATACGGAATTTCAATGCAGCACGACCTTTAGTTCCAAAGCTATTCTATATAAACGATTTTGTTTGTATGGGCGGTGCCACGCCCCCTTATCCAGTTCCCGCCTTATTTTCTCAGTAGAAGGATATGGATATGTAGTAAGTTCCTACCGAGTTTCATTGATGTGTGATTTGTAGTTCTAGTGTTATACGCAAATCTGGAGTTGATAAAAAAAAGCGCCACGCCCCTTATCCTACGCCCATAACATTTTACCAGTGGGACGACACATCCAAGAGGCGACTGCATACGAAATTTCAATGCTGCACGACCTTTAGTTCCAAAGCTATTCTATATAAACGATTTTGTTTGTATGGGCAGTGCCACGCCCCCTTATCCAGTGCCCGCCTTATTTTCTCAGTAGAAGGATATGGATATGTAGTAAGTTCCTACCGAGTTTCATTGATGTGTGATTTGTAGTTCTAAAGTTATACGCAAATCTAGAGTTGATAAAAAAAGTGCCACGCCCCTTATCCTACGCCCATAACATTTTACCAGTTGGACAACACATCCAAGAGGCGACTGCATACGGAATTTCAATGCTGCACGACCTTTAGTTCCAAAGCTAATCGAGATCAAAAATTTTGTTTCTATGGGGGGTGCCACGCCCCCTTATCCAGTGCCCGTCTTATTTTCCCAGTAGAAGGATATGGATATGTAGTAAGTTCCTTCCGAGTTTCATTGATGTGTGATGTGTAGTTCTAAAGTTATACACAAATCTGGAGTTGATAAAAAAGTGCCACGCCCCTTATCCTACGCTCATAAAATTTTACCAGTGGGACGACACATCCAAGAAGCGACTGCGTACGAAATTTCAATGCTGCACGACCTTTAGTTCCAAAGCTAATCGAGATCAAATTTCAATGCTGCACGACCTTTAGTTCTAAAGCTAATCGAGATCAAAAATTTTGTTTGTATGGGGGGTGCCACGCCTCCTTATCCTACGCCCATAAAATTTTACAAATGGGACGACACATCCAAGAGGCGACTGCATACGAAATTTCAATGCTGCACGACCTTTAGTTCCAAAGCTAATCGAGATCAAAAATTTTGTTTGTATGGGCGGTGCCACGCCTCCTTATCCAGTGCCCGCCTTATTTTCTTAGTAGAAGGATATGGATATGTAGTAAGTTCCTACCGAGTTTCATTGATGTGTGATTTGTAGTTCTATAGTTATACACAAATCTGGAGTTTATAAAAAAGTGCAACGCCCCATATCCTACGCCCATAAAATTTATTGATTCATGTATTGGGCTCGTGTTTAGGTATGTATGCAAAGTTTCAGATCTCTAAGTAGTCGGGAAGTGGGTGAAAAATTGATTACTAAATTTGACGACATACCGCGGACATACCGCGGACAGAAAGTGAAGTTAATATAAAGCTTATAATAAAATAGGGATGTGTTCCATTGTTTTCAAAAAGCGCATATAACTAAAAAATCGCATAGAAATAGACATAAAGTACATTGCATAAATAGGGATACGTTCCAAAATTTTTTAAAAGCTCTTAAGACCAAAAAGTCGCAAAGAAAAGTCGACTCAGAAAAATTGTGGATATGTGTTCTTTAAAACATTGTTACCCAAAAGTTCCTTTTGGAAGAGAAAACACCAACACATGCAAACATTGTTATGATAAAAAGAAAAACCAATTGTGTTCAATATGTACACTATAAAAACAAATGAATTGTATGTTATATGTTATGAAAACCCCAACTTAATAACTCAAAATTCATTTAAATCTCTCATGATCCTTCCAATAAATGATCCAAATCAATTTCCCAGTAAAAAAAAATCAATTTCCCACTTTTTTCCTGAAGATAGGTTCTTCATTTTGCAAAGTTGGCATAATTTAAATTTCAAACTTAATAAGCAAAAATTTTTTTAAGTGCTTCTCATTCCACAGCTGCACACTTTTTAAATCGAAATCATGCACAAGACAACAACAAAATTTGCGTTGAAGATAAGTGTCGCAAAAGTGTACCAACAAAGGTTAAGAAAGTGTTGTTGCTTTGCGCTAGGGCACCTCTGCCATACAAAATTCAAAGTAAAAAACGCATAACTTCGAAATAATGAAAAAAAATCGCATTAAACTCGTATGGAAAAACAGCATAACTTCGAAATCGCATAAAAATAATTCGCATAAAAAGAGAATTGACAGTATATAAAACAAAAAAAAAAAAAAACAAACAGCTCGCTTTGATTTTTCAATTTCAATTTCACAATGCACCTAAATAAATGAAAAATATTCAAAAAAAAAGCAAATAGCAAAAAAGAAGAAAGCAAGCAACTCGCTTTGATTTTGGAGCAGTTCTGCACTACATTGTAGTTAGCTTATAGTTAGGTCATAAAAGTTAGCTATAAGTGTGTTATTTTCGTAGTCGACTACTGAAAAGTCAACTATAAGTGCGTTATTTTCGTAGTCGACTACTGAATTGCTTATAGGGTATGTACTATGTACATATGTATAATGTGAGGTTCGACCTCCAGTATGCAAAACGTATTTACATATGCGCCTATTATGGTGCCAAACTTTACCGAAAGCATAGAATAACCATCGAGATACGGCAGACTTTTTTTCGGAATAAGAAAACTTATCAAAAGGCATAGGCATTTGTCCATTGAACTGATATGTAAATTTCGGATTTTCGATGGTGGCAAGGAGTTTAGCTGGGCTGTTCTCACTACGTCCGACTTCAGCAACTGCAATCGCGACCTGGAAAAGGCGGGATACTCGCATAAGAAGTGGATAGCGGTATCCTCGTTCTCCAGACAGTTGTAACAGATGCTGTCGTTAAGAGGTGTAGCCGGCCAGGGACTCACTAAGTTGCTTAAGCTTAGATTTTGATCAAAACAGGGTTACTAGGTAGTTGATCACGCATTACTAGAAAAAAGCCGGTTGCTTTCGAAATATTGGTTTTTCTATTTTTAATGGTGGCGAGTTGACCGCCTCGGGACAAATTTTTTCTTGTTTATATCTTGTGGGGTATCGTAAGAAAGACCTAGGTCCAAGGATTCCAAAAAAATTTTTTCATTAATTTTAGGTAAATTGGTTTCGAAGATATAGCTAAAAAAATACGAAAAACGGGGAACCGAGTAGTCTCCTAGGCCAGGGGTATGCAACCTGCAGCTCTTTCGTGTCAAAATGCGGCTTCCATGCGCCAATATTAAAAATTATATTATTTTATTCCCAAACTCAACAGAGAACAGTGAGAATAGGTAGAGTGTAGAGTAGAAGAACAGCTGACAGCCGCTTGGACACCAGGCGTCGTTCCATCTAGAGCTTTGAGAGCCTCCTGACTGATAATATGTACATATGTACAAAAAAATGCACTATTTTTAAAAATAGACTAGATTTTACGCGTCAAAAAAAGAAAACTAGAAAAAACTTTTTTAATTTTTTAATCAGCTCAATTCTGGATAGAAAATTTCTGGGAATTTTTTCCCATTTCCCAATTTTCCTATTCTGAATAAAAAATTTTTGGGGGGTTTTTTCCCTATTCCCAATTCCTCTATTCTGAATATTCGAAAATTTTTGGGGGGTTTTTTCCCTATTCCCAATTCCTCTATTCTGAATATTCGAAAAGTGTAAAAAACTCCCAATGGAAAAAGTAGGTATCACAAATGTGAAAAATTGGGAGAAGGAGATGCAATTTTTTGGGAGTTTTTTCACAAGCAACTTAGGAGGGAGCAGCAAGGAAAAATGGAAATATTTTAGTAATGTGCGGCAATATGTGGAACAGAAGCGGCTCAAAATTTCAATGTCAGGATTGAAGCAATCCAAGAGGCCATAACACAAGTGGTGGAGGATTTCATCGGTTTCTGGATAGAGTCGCTACTTAAAAGCAGACGCATCCAGGCTGAAATTGGTCTAACAAACAAAATTAAATTTGTTCCTTAGCCCAGGGTCAGTTCTATCTCCTATACTATGGCTGATCGGTATGAACAAACTGTTGCTAACGATGGAGGTGGACAATGCCAGTGTAGTGACCTATACTGACGATGTGGTTATATATATTTATTCATATCAGGGTTATTTCCAAGCATAATTAGTCAAATTCGATCGAAACTGGTGGAGGAATGTAGGATGGAACTGTTAATCCTGGCTAGAAGATTTATAGGAACTCTGGTATGAGTATCAGTTTGCAGAAATATATTAGGACTGCTGATGAACTGGCGAAGCTAGGCTCTGCGCTCGACGATTCCAGCGCGGCAGACGTGGGTGCTTCGATAAGCGAGATCAAAGGTAGAAGCAAAACGACAATGAAGAGATTTGGTGACATGCAGAATCACCAAGAATATCTGCTGCACGTATGACACCGGAAAAAAACGTACCCTTCTTAGAATGAACAAGAAGAATGTAAACAGGCTTACCGCCGTACGCACAGGGCACTGGGCGATAGGTAAGCATGCTGCTAGACTCGGCATTCCCTTTAATCGGTACTTAAGTAGTTGTGAAAACCTGAATGAACAAGAAAAGATAGATCACTTCCTGTTTAACTGTCCTGCCCTAGCAAGAGGAATGCTTAAAACGTTTAAAAGGCTTTTCTAGAGAACACCAATGACATCCAAAGTATGAAAACCATTAATGTTCTAAAAGTTCTGAATTCCGCCAAATGGTTGCAGGTTTATTGAGGCATAGCACTCAATGCTAATTGATAATCATTAACTAGCCACTTAAACCAGCCAACCAAACATTTTTGACACAATTTTTGCACTTTTTAAAATTTTTTCAATAAACAATTTTTCAATATACATTTATTTTGACAGCCGAAGCAATTTTCGAACTTCTTCTCCCAAATTTTGCTTCTCCCAAGGAGATTAGAATAGGAGAATTTGTCTCCCAGGAAAAATAAAATTCTTGGGAACTAAACTCCCAGGGAATATTCAGGATTGGGCTGAATATATCTGTGGTCAAAAGCAATAACGACTTAAGTCGACTTAAGACGAAATTGAGTTGACGTTACCACTGTATTCCTGACGTTGATGCGCATATTTTGTTCAAACCCCGGTATCTGTACCCATCTCAGAAAAAAAGTTATTTAAAAAAAACACATGCACTTATGTACATGCACTTATGTGCATTTCAAATTTCGAATTGCATTTTCTCGAAACAGTTGTTTTCGACTTAAGTCGTTATTGCATATGACCACAGATATGTATGTATGTATTTGGTTTGTTTTTTTTTTCGATTTCAACACCTCATTTAGTCTCCTGGGCATCGACTCTACAAGTTTTTTTTTGTTATATCGGGAGTGATTTTACTCCATTCTTCCCTTAAAGCCTTCTTTAGGTCCTCCTTGTTTGAAATCGTGCTTTGTCTGATTTTTAGGGTTCCGTTCCCCTAAAAGGGAAAAAACGTTAACACTTATAAGGTCACTTGTTTCGGGAGTGTGTATATAAAACGACCTTTTTTTCATCGTAGAGACCTGAACCTTTGCATGATGTTAGGTCTTAACAACCTGAACACATTTTCACTATAAAAAGTAAGGAAATATTTTTTTATAATTTTTAAAGGTTTTCGGGTCGGACAAAAAATAATAAAAATATTTTTAAATCGTATCGTGTGGGGTATCGTTAGAAAGGGCTACATCCATAGGTTATAGAATGTATTTTTAATTTTATGTAAACGGGTTAGAAAGATATATGTAGTTAAAAATGTGAGAAAAACTGACCTGTCCCTACATGATCCGATCTGCACACACCATTTCTCAACCGAAAGTTTTGATAAAATCAGGCTTACTAGGTATTTGATCACGCATGACTGAATGGCTGCCCCTTTTATCGAATTTTTAATTTTTATTTAAGATGACCCCCCTCAGAAAAAAATTTTTTGTTGTTTATATCGAGTGGGGTATCATTAGAAAGGGCTACGTCCGTGGATTCTAAACATATTTTGTTTTTGATATTATGTAAACGGGTTAGAAAGATATAGTTAAAAAAACAGACCTGTCCTCACATGATCCAACACGCTCAGCACATTTCTCAAGCTAAACTTTTGATAAAATCGGAGTTACTAGGTATTTTATCACGCATTACCGTAAGGGTGCAGCTTTTTTCGATTTTTTGATTTTAAATTTTTTTTTTTTGATTTTAGATTAACCCCCTCAGAAAAAAATTTTTGTTGTTTATATCAAGTGGGGTATCATTAGAAAGGGCTACGTCCATGGATTCCAAACATATTTTTTTTATAATTTTCGGTGAAGTGGTTTCTAAGATATAGCATAAAATGTCGAAAAATGACCATACCCCCCTTGCCTTTCTACATTTCTTAAGCTAAAATATTAATAAAATCAGATTTAGTAGGTCTTTAGTCATAGATTATTGGAAAACTGCAACCTTTTTCGACAAATTTGTTTTTAAATTTTTTCAATTTTATTTAACCCTTTCATGCGCCAAACTTGTACCGGGCAGTTAGATTTTTTTAAGCACTTCTTTCTGACTTTATTGGGGTCAAATAAAAGAAAAACATTTTTTTTGTAAAAATTTAATCGCTCCTACTAGTTTAAAAAAAATGTTGTACTCATACAACATGGTGCATTAACGAAGTAAAAAGAACATACTTTTTTGTGAAATGAAAACAGAACTTAGTTTTATTTAGTAAGCAATAAATGTAACAATGTCTTTCAAAATATAATAGAATTGTATTATTTTACATGATAATCAGTAAAACAATTTATTTTAGGGGTAAAACATAGGGATAATTTACATTTAGTCCATATTACAGTTGTGAAACCAATTTTACAAAGTTTGTAACGCGACTGCGTTGCTTGTAAGATGGAAAACGGCCAATTCCATCGTACTGGACATCTTCAATTTGAATTGTATAAAGTACTTTACGCTTTGAAGATGTTGGAGTAGTTTGTGGAGAACTTGATGGACGGACACGTTTCCCTAGACTAAAAGTGTTTGTATGAATTAATCCAATCGCAATTTGTTTATAAAACTGTATTAGAGTTAGCGTTTCTTTTTCGTTGACTTTAGTAAGCTCACAATGCCGTCTATATATAAGCCAGCTATTCGTAACTGAGGAGTAAAGCACCCAAAAGAAAATTTAATATATTTTCGGGATCGATGGTTGTATAGGATACAACTCACAGAGCATATCTACTAAGTGCGCTCCTCCCATAAAGCGATTGTATTGTTGAACAATGTTTGACAATGATACTTCAATAAACTTTTTATCCTTTTGACTCCATCGGCGACACGAAGATATGTATAGGTTTAATACCATATAATCCGTCGACAAAAGTTGTAATTTGTTTTCATACCATTTTTCAGCTATTAGGTAATTTTTATTTTTTTTAATTTTAATTCCGATTTATTTATTGGGCCTGATGAATATAAAGTCAGCAATTGCTATATCTTAAAATTTCCAGGCAATTGCTTAAGTTTGTATGTATAAAAACACCAGCAATTGCTTTATCTACAAGCTTTCGCTATTTCCCCCAGCAAGTGCTATTTGACTAAGCTTTTGCTGACTTTTTCAAGCGATTGCTGAAAAGCGAATGAATAAACGTAGCAATTGCTGTGCCAATTCAGCTATTGCTTAAGAAATTTTAAGGCTGCTGTACCCCATGCTAGATTTTGGTAAAATTAGTCTTTATTTGGCATTTGCTGCATTCAAAAGTAGAAATGGCAATTTTTAGGGTTCCGTTTCCTTAAAGGGAAAAACGGGAACTCTTATAAGGTCACTTTTGTTTCCAGAGGTGTGTATAAAAACAGAAATTTTGTCAATGAAGAAACCTGCAATTTAGTATGATGTTAGGTCTTCATAACTTAAACATATTTTCAGTAATAAATGTTAAGAAATATTTTTATTTTTAAAGAGTTTGATCGCCCAAAAGAAAAATATTTTTATATCGTATCGTGTGAGGTATCGTTAGAAAGGGCTATGACGATATTTTAAATCTTCGAAGATCTATGATGAGCGAAAGGATTGCAGAGATCAAGATTTTGCGTCTGAAATTAAATCATATTTGAAACGTATGTACATACATATGTATGTATATTTTATACTCTATTAAATATTATAAATATTGATGCTTTTTGTTATTTACTGTTAGAAGTTCGCATAAACAAACCCGAATGTTTTGTGCGCCCGCAATGAAGAATGCACATATGTATGTACATGTATGTATGTACATATTTGCGCACAGGCATACATATCTTTATAGTCGAATCTAGCTTTTGCTTGAGCAGCCTAGCATAAGCAGCAATTGCCAACATTTTTATTCATATGAAAGTCAGCAATTGCTATTTAGCTTAAGCTTTTGCTATTTAAGCAATTGCTGGTGCCAGTAAGCAATTGCTAGCTAGCAATTGCTGACTTTTTATTCATCAGGCCCATTGTATCTTTCTAAGAATTAGAAACTAACAATAATTATTCAAATCTTACTAACTAGTTTTAATTTATGGTTCTTCCCCAACGGTCCGAACTCCAAAAAATTTTCAAAAGTATTATAACTACTATATAAGTTTTGCAGATTTAATTTAAAATATTATTTCTTTTTAATCGACTATGGTGTACATTTGATAATAGTTCCCTAGCTAATATATTTGGGTGGAGCTCTAGTCTTCGAGCGTAGCTTCTGCAGCATATAGAAATTTCTTCTTTAATCGTATTTATATTAAGGTCTCTGTGGATATTCGCGTTTTTGATGTACCATGGAGCGCCTGTGATGAGTCTCAAACATTTCGATTGGCTTCGTTGCAGCTTTTCTATATTTGAAGGTGATGCGGTTCCCCATAGCTGGATACCATAGGTCCAAATCTGGTTTTATTATGGCTTTGTACAAAAGAAGTTTATATTTAATTGCCAGATTTGATTTCCTGTTAAGAAGCGAATAAAGGCTATTCATTTTGAGTTTGATTTGCGTTTTTTTTTTGCATCTATGTGTTTGCCCCATGTAAGTCGCCGATCGAGATGAATTCCTAGATATTTTGTGTCGTTGCTTTGAGGTATAGCTTGGCCATTTAATATAAACGGCGGACAGGTGTCTTTTTTCAGGGTAAATGTAACATGTACACATTTGGTTTCATTTACATTTATTCTCCAGTTTGCCAGCCAAGCTTCTAGTGTGTTCACGTGTTTTTGGATATGTTTTGTAGCTAATGTTGGATTCACGTCGGAATACATTATCGCTGTATCATCTGCGAACGTGGAAGTGAATGTGTGTTCCTTGGTTGGCATGTCCGATGTGTAAAGCAAGTATAGCAATGGTCCTAGCACACTACCCTGCGGTACTCCAGCTTGTATGTTGAATGGCTTCGATGTGTAACTTTTATAATTTATAACAAATTTTCTGTCAGTTAAATAACTGGATAAAAGTTTGTGGACATTTGCAGGCAAGAGTTTTTGGATTTTGTGAATAAGACCATCATGCCATACTTTATCGAAGGCTTGTGTTATATCTAAGAATAGTGCCGAACAGTAAATTTTTTTTTTTTTTTTTTTAAGAAACCAACGGTCAGGGGATATCCCTTTACGTGCAAAGCACTTATTGGTTTGAAAAGGAGAAGAGGTAAGGGATAGAATAAAGTGGAGTAGTGGTAGTGGACAATTATTTTAAACTACAAAGAATTAATTGGTGCAAGAGAACTGGTAGCTAAGAGTAAAAGCAAAACACACTGAGATAAGTGTTATGCCTTTACCTCAGTGTATCCGCACTCTCAACTTCTCCTACTCTAAAGCACCGTTAGGAATTGAGGCGAAACAGAACAACAAAACACTACTAGCAAACCGCTCCACTAGCAGAGCTCATCGAAAGACCCTTGCTTGGTGGAGCAGCAGGTAGTTGGACGACGACATATGCTGGGGAGACGTGCGGTGGCTTGCGACGAGAAACAGGTTTACGCACAATAAAAACAACATTGAAATATTGTAACAGACGAGACAAATGCGAGCCAACCGCGCAGACGTCTGAACGACACAACAGACAACACACTACTTTTATCTTCGAACGACTTCCTTATCTCCTTAACGATACGATGCACTTGCTCAATAGTGCCGTGTTGTTTTCTGAAGCCAAATTGGTGTAATGGAATCAGCTGATTTTTGCTTATTTCCGGAGCTATGTTCGTTAGAAGGAATTTTTCAAACATTTTTGAAAATAAAGGCTAATTGGCCGATATGATGAAACTTTTGTGGGATCTTTGCCGGGTTTTGCTATCATTATAATTCTTGATACAATCCTGAGGATAGTAGCCGATGCGAAGGATTGCGTTGTATATGTGCATAAGCTGGATAATTGCTGCCCTCGGTAATTCCTTGATCATCATACCTGTAATTTGGTCTGGACCAGAGGCTTTTTTTGTATCTAGATCCTTATGCACTGCTCGGATCATGTGTTTGAGTTTTATTTTGAGCTGGATAGGAGCTGGTTGTAAACTCAGTTGTGGTAATTTAAAGTTCGCTGTGGGCGGGTTGGGAGTGAATACCATTTGTTAGTGGTCCACAAACGCCGAACCTTTTTCGCTGTCACTTCTAGCCCAGTTACCATCGCTTAGGCGAAGGGGTGGCTCAGCTAACACAGGGCGCTTGAGGTTTTTTGTTGCGCGCCATAGGGTGTAGTCAGATGCAGCTGTGGGGGATAAGTTTTTCAAATAGCGTTGTAGTTTTTTATCGTTTATTTCTTTAAGCGCTGCTCGTAGTTTTCTAGTACAGCATGCTAACTGCATTTTTAAGGTAGGGGATCTGTATTGCTGTCATTGCCTTCTTATATTTCTTTTCTCCTTCACGAGCGCATCTATAGTACTGGGACTATATGATGACCTCCTGGTCTTGAATTGTTTTGCAGGTGTGGCTGCCTTTGCGGCTGCTAGCATCAGTATGTTCATCTTTTGGAGTGCAGAGTCTATGTCATTAGGAATTTTTAATGGGAGTTGAGTATCCATATGCGTGCTTACATATTTTTTGTATTTAAGCTAATTGGTGAACTTGTTGGTTAATATCGTGGCTAATTCTGACTTAGTATTGTCCGACGAATTTATTGTAATAATTGTTGGTGAGTGATCCGATGAAAGATCGTAGCAACCCTCGGCTGCGATGTCAGTTTTTTTTATGCCTTTTATTACTCCGAAGTCGATTAGGTCTGGTATTTTGCGTCGGTCGGAGGGCCAGTATGTTGGTTGCCCAGACGATATTATATCAAAGCCGAGATCGCTAATGGCTGACCATAGTTTTCTGCCTTTGGGTGTTATAAGGCGAGAGCCCCAATGTGTATGCTTGGCATTGAAGTCGCCAGCTACAACAAATTTATTATTGCCAAGGGAGGCAAAGAAATCTTTGTACTGCTGTTCAGTTATACTATATTTTGGGGGGCTGTATATTGCTGTTACTGTCAGATTAGTGGCATACTCATCAATACATATTGAAGTTGCGTGCAAGTATTCCTGACTAAAGCTGCCTAGGGCATGGTGCTTTATTCTATTTCTTATTAAAATGGCAGTGCCGCCACAAGTTTTGCCTTGAGGGTGATTTGTACTATATAGTTTATACTGTGGTATTACAAAGTGACTTCTATCAGTAAAGTGAGTTTCTGATATGAGCATTACATCTATCTGATTTATTTATAAATTGTATTAGTTCTAACCGGTGTTGGCTTAGACCGTTGGCGTTCCAATGACATATTTCAATCATACTCATGGCTTAGTTAATAGAGCTTGTAGCAGTGTGGTATGGTTTCGAATCATTTCTCGCATCATGTTTTGCATTGAAGACATGAATTGGTTCATAGCTTGTACAAGGGATTTTAATATCTCCTCAATTGAGTTTGCTTGTGCATGTTGATTTGGTGATGGGCCAGGAGCTAATTGTGGAAGGATGTTGTTTCTTACAACACTTGCATATGATCCAGTTTGTGGGTGGATTCGTTGCTCAACATTATTTGGAGTAGGGATCTGTTCAATGACTATTTTTTGGGCACGACCCGAAATGTATTTCTGCTTAATTGTTTTGTATACTGCACAACCCCTATAATTTGCGGTGTGGTTTTCGCCGCAGTTGCTGCACTTTTTCGCCTTTTCATCTTCTTTGCCTGTTGGGCACGCAGAAGAGGCTTGTAGTTCTCCACATACGACACACACAGTGGGTAGGGTGCAGTACGATTTCGTATGACCGAACTCTTGGCAGTTTGCACACTGGACAGATCTTTTTCGCTTGTGGGGTTCTTCAATAGTAATTTTTCGGTGCAAAAGGACCGTAGGTTGTAAATAGGATGTGTTTCGTTTCTTTTTCAATTTGATTGTATTCGGTTTCAGCTCGACTCGAAACAATGGTTGAGGAACGTTATATCTGTTTTTAATGTTAAAGACGGATTTTGCGTTAAATTCTGCATCTTTTAGTGCGTCTTTGATTTCATCAAGTGGTACGTTGGATTCAATACCTTTTAACACAACTGCTAAGCCTTTGCTGCCCTTCAATTGGTAGGTGTAGTATTTTTTCTTTCCTTCATCGAGAAAATTAACAACGGTCCGATAGTTTTGTTCGACATATATTTGAATTTTTGTTTCATGCATATCTCCCTTGATAAGGGGTACAACGTGAAAATTATTAGCGCCAATGATTTTGGTTAGGTTTTGTACAAGTGCGCTTGAATTTCGTTGGCGGCGGCTTGAACACGTTTTTTGTGGCTTCATTATCGTCTTCGTTATCCAGTAGTGCAAATCGATTGGTTTCGACTTTGCTTGGCGAATTGTCAGCAATTGTTTTTGCTGATTTTGCCAGGTTTTTCATCTTTGCATATTGAGGGCTACGTTTCCGTTTAATTACCTGGATATAGCGATCCATACCAGTCTGTAACTTTTCACTTCTGTTGATTGGTGTATTATCAGCATGTCTAGCTACATTTGTTGTATCTGCAGGCTTATCAACATTGAGATGTTGCGAAAAACATTGTTGCTTAGCTTCGGAGACGGACCGTTGCTGAGCTGGTGTCACAGCTGGCTCTTTGGCAATAGGTGTTGTTGTTGCATTCACGGAGGTTGCATTCATAGCTGGTGTTGTCGTCTGCGGGAAAGATTTGGCGGGAAAGGGTGATGGGCACTGCGCACTCCATGCGAGTGAGGCGCTCGTTGCACTTGCCGATCGAGGTGCGTTCATCTCAGTAGCGAGGTGATTCGTAGCTGGTGTTGTCGTCTGCGGGAGAGGGTGATGGGCACTGCGCACTCCATGCGAGTGAGGCGCTCGTTGCACTTGCCGATCGAGGTGCGTTCAACTCAGTAGCGAGCTGATTTGAGTGAGGTGTTTGCGCGGGAGAATTAGCAAACTGGGTTGCATTGTTTCTGCTTATGGATGGTTTAGCGCTTAATTGCTTTAAGCCGGTGTTGGATAGGGATGCAGACACATCTGAGTTCAGTGGGTTCTCGACGCTCAGCTGGTGTTTACATTTTTTTTTTTTGTTTTCTGCTAATTCTGACACTGCTCTTGTAAAGCGTATTGGAATCAGCCGAAAACACACGGCAAGTCTATATGGTACGTTTTATGCGTCTTTTTCGCTTATTTTGGTAATATTTGGCTTTTTTAATTAAAAACACAGAGCTTAATAAATGCACATCCGAACGCGGCAAGTTTCACTCACTAGCATTATGTCATAATTTGAATTTTTTTGTTAATTTCGATAGACTAATTTTTTTCAGACTGACTTTCCAAAGAGACATGACAATAGCTGTCGATTTCTATTCTGAAACAAAGCGATTTCAAGTGTACAACAACAAATAATTCGAATTGTTGCTCCCATGGGCAGTTCATATAGCTATTCCGGTTTTTGCCAGAAAACGTAATCAGTGACTTTTAATGTGAATTTTAATAGTTAATAAACGACTAATTACTCCAAACTTTACTTTGGCAAGTCAGTCAGTATAAAACTATTCTATCTAAAAAACTAATCTGCCGAAAAACATAAACTTTTGTTAATTTCTTCAATAAATGAATTGTATGTTTTTTCGACCTGTTGTTATAATTTATAGATGTATTTTTTTCCGGCTCAAGGTCCTTGTAATTAAAAAACCGTTTAATGATTTTTAATTATTTATTTCGGCCAATATTTCGACTTCCATCGGACGTCATCATCAGGGCCACTGAACATAAAAATATATACTTTAACAAATTTTACAAACAACAAAAACCTATTAGACAAGAGGATGAACTATTACTTACATATATATAAAATGGACTTAACACTGAAACAAATATAACGCTTAAATTAAACAATTTTCACAATAACTAACATAACGTGCAGTCAGTGTTGCTGCGTCCTCGTCTGATTTCTGACTAACTTTGACCGCGTCCTCTGTTTTTCCACCAGGTGTCTGTAAATATGAGCGCATTTGTCTGTGTCCGTTAGATATACACTGGAAATGCTACATATCATTAATACACCATCACACCTACGACTAAATTTTAAAACGGACACAGACAAATGCGCTCATATTTACAGACACCTGGTGGAAAAACAGAGGACGCGGTCAAAGTTAGTCAGAAATCAGACGAGGACGCAGCAACACTGACTGCACGTTATGTTAGTTATTGTGAAAATTGTTTAATTTAAGCGTTATGTTTGTTTCAGTGTTAAGTCCATTTTATATATATGTAAGTAATAGTTCATCCTTCTTGTCTAATAGGTTTTTGTTGTTTGTAAAATTTGTTAAAGTATATATTTTTATGTTCAGTGGCCCTGATGATGACGTCCGATGGAAGTCGAAATATTGGCCGAAATAAATAATTAAAAATCATTAAACGGTTTTTTAATTACAAGGACCTTGAGCCTGAAAAAAACACAACATCTATAAATTTCTTCAATAGTTAACCCTTTTGTTAGGTCCATAATAGATAATAGAAAAAATAGACTAGATTTTACGCGTCAAAAAAAGAAAACTAGAAAAAACTTTTTTAATTTTTTAATCAGCCCAATTCTGAATAGAAAATTTCTGGGAATTTTTTCCCATTTCCCAATTTTCCTATTCTGAATAAAAATTTTTTGGGAGTTTTTTTCCCTATTCCCAATTCTCCTATTCTGAATAATATTCGAAAAGTGTAAAAAACTCCCAATGGAAAAAGTAGGTATCACAAATGTGAAAAATTGGGAGAAGGAGATGCAATTTTTTGGGAGTTTTTTCACAAGCAACTTAGGAGGGAGCAGCAAGGAAAAATGGAAATATTTTAGTAATGTGCGGCAATATGTGGAACAGAAGCGGCTCAAAATTTCAATGTCAGGATTGAAGCAATCCAAGAGGCCATAACACAAGTGGTGGAGGATTTCATCGGTTCCTGGATAGAGTCGCTACTTAAAAGCAGACGCATCCAGGCTGAAATTGGTCTAACAAACAAAATTAAATTTGTTCCTTAGCCCAGGGTCAGTTCTATCTCCTATACTATGGCTGATCGGTATGAACAAACTGTTGCTAACGATGGAGGTGGACAATGCCAGTGTAGTGATCTATACTGACGATGTGGTTATATATATTTATTCATATCAGGGTTATTTCCAAGCATAATTAATAAAATTCGATCGAAACTGGTGGAGGAATGTAGGATGGAACTGTTAATCCTGGCTAGAAGATTTATAGGAACTCTGGTATGAGTATCAGTTTGCAGAAATATATTAGGACTGCTGATGAACTGGCGAAGCTAGGCTCTGCGCTCGACGATTCTAGCGCGGCAGACGTGGGTGCTTCGATAAGCAAGATCAAAGGTAGAAGCAAAACGACAATGAAGAGATTTGGTGACATGCAGAATCACCAAGAATATCTGCTGCACGTATGACACCGGAAAAAAACGTACCCTTCTTAGAATTAACAAGAAGAATGTAAACAGGCTTACCGCCGTACGCACAGGGCACTGGGCGATAGGTAAGCATGCTGCTAGACTCGGCATTCCCTTTAATCGGTACTTAAGTAGTTGTGAAAACCTGAATGAACAAGAAAAGATAGATCACTTCCTGTTTAAATGTCCTGCCCTAGCAAGAGGAATGCTTAAAACGTTTAAAAGGCTTTTCTAGAGAACACCAATGACATCCAAAGTATGAAAACCATTAATGTTCTAAAAGTTCTGAATTCCGCCAAATGGTTGCAGGTTTATTGAGGCATAGCACTCAATGCTAATTGATAATCATTAACTAGCCACTTAAACCAGCCAACCAAACATTTTTGACACAATTTTTGCACTTTTTAAAATTTTTTCAATAAATTTTGAAAGTTTACATTTATTTTGACAGCCGAAGCAATTTTCGAACTTCTTCTCCCAAATTTTGCTTCTCCCAAGGAGATTAGAATAGGAGAATTTGTCTCCCAGGAAAAATAAAATTCTTGGGAACTAAACTCCCAGGGAATATTCAGGATTGGGCTGAATATATTTATGTATGTATTTGGTTTTTTTTTTTTTCGATTTCAACACCTCATTTAGTCTCCTGGGCATCGACTCTACAAGTTTTTTTTTGTTATATCGGGAGTGATTTTACTCCATTCTTCCCTTAAAGCCTTCTTTAGGTCCTCCTTGTTTGAAATCGTGCTTTGTCTGATTTTTAGGGTTCCGTTCCCCTAAAAGGGAAAAAACGTTAACACTTATAAGGTCACTTGTTTCGGGAGTGTGTATATAAAACGACCTTTTTTTCATCGTAGAGACCTGAACCTTTGCATGATGTTAGGTCTTAACAACCTGAACACATTTTCACTATAAAAAGTAAGGAAATATTTTTTTATAATTTTTAAAGGTTTTCGGGTCGGACAAAAAATAATAAAAATATTTTTAAATCGTATCGTGTGGGGTATCGTTAGAAAGGGCTACATCCATAGATTATAGAATGTATTTTTAATTTTATGTAAACGGGTTAGAAAGATATATGTAGTTAAAAATGTGAGAAAAACTGACCTGTCCCTACATGATCCGATCTGCACACACCATTTCTCAACCGAAAGTTTTGATAAAATCAGGCTTACTAGGTATTTGATCACGCATGACTGAATGGCTGCCCCTTTTATCGAATTTTTAATTTTTATTTTTATTTAAGATGACCCCCCTCAGAAAAAATTTTTTGTTGTTTATATCGAGTGGGGTATCATTAGAAAGGGCTACGTCCGTGGATTCTAAACATATTTTGTTTTTGATATTATGTAAATGGGTTAGAAAGATATAGTTAAAAAAACAGACCGGTCCTCACATGATCCAACACGCTCAGCACATTTCTCAAGCTAAACTTTTGATAAAATCGGAGTTACTAGGTATTTTATCACGCATTACCGTAAGGGTGCAGCTTTTTTCGATTTTTTGATTTTGAATTTTTTTTTTGATTTAAGATTAACCCCCTCAGAAAAAAATTTTTGTTGTTTATATCAAGTGGGGTATCATTAGAAAGGGCTACGTCCATGGATTCCAAACATATTTTTTTTATAATTTTCGGTGAAGTGGTTTCTAAGATATAGCACAAAATGTCGAAAAATGACCATACCCCCCTTGCCTTTCTACATTTCTTAAGCTAAAATTTTAATAAAATCAGAGTTAGTAGGTCTTAAGTCATTGATTACTGGAAAACTGCAACCTTATTCGACAAATTTGTTTTTAAATTTTTTAAATTTTATTTAAGATTACCATAGTAAAAAATTTTCTCACCGAAAATTTTTTGTTGTTTTGTTTTGTTTTGTTGGTTTCGAAGATGTAGGTCAAAATGTAAACAATTTTATGGCCAGACGGACAGAGAAACTAAATTCGAACTCTAAAAAGGGTATTTCTGGTACGGAACCCTCAGTGAGCGAGCCCAACTCGCACTTGACTGCTTTTTTTTATTATAAGCTTTATATTAACTTCACATCCGGTATGTAGTGGAATCTAGTAATCAATTTTTCACCCACTTCCCGACTACTTAGAGATCTGAAACTTTGCATACATGCGTAACCACCATGACAATGCATGAATCAATAAATTTTATGGGCGTAGGATAAGGGGCGTGGCACTTTTTTTATCAACTCTAGATTTGTGTATAACTTTAGAACTACAGATCACACATCAATGAAACTCGGTAGGAACTTACTACAAATCCATATCCTTCTACTGAGAAAATAAGGGGGGCACTGGATAAGGGGGCGTGGCACCCCCCATACAAACAAAATTTTTGATCTCGATTAGCTTTGGAACTAAAGGTCGTGCAGCATTGAAATTTCGTATGCAGTCGCCTCTTGGATGTGTCGTCCCACTGGTAAAATTTTATGGGCGTAGGATAAGGGGACGTGGCACCCCCCATACAAACAAAATTTTTGATCTCGATTTGCTTTGGAACTAAAGGTCGTGCAGCATTGAAATTTCGTTTGCAGTCGCCTCTTGGATGTGTCGTCCCACTGGTAAAATTTTATGGGCGTAGGATAAGGGGCGTGGCACTTTTTTATCAACTCTAGATTCGTGTATAACTTTAGAACTACACATCACACATCAATGAAACTCGGTAGGAACTTACTACATATCCATATCCTTCTACTGAGAAAATAAGGCGGGCACTGGATAAGGGGGCGTGGCACCCCCCATACAAACAAAATTTTTGATCTCGATTAGCTTTGGAACTAAAGGTCGTGCAGCATTGAAATTTCGTATGCAGTCGCCTCTTGGATGTGTCGTCCCACTGGTAAAATTTTATGGGCGTAGGATAAGGGGACGTGGCACCCCCCATACAAACAAAATTTTTGATCTCGATTTGCTTTGGAACTAAAGGTCGTGCAGCATTGAAATTTCGTTTGCAGTCGCCTCTTGGATGTGTCGTCCCACTGGTAAAATTTTATGGGCGTAGGATAAGGGGCGTGGCACTTTTTTATCAACTCTAGATTCGTGTATAACTTTAGAACTACACATCACACATCAATGAAACTCGGTAGGAACTTACTACATATCCATATCCTTCTACTGAGAAAATAAGGCGGGCACTGGATAAGGGGGCGTGGCACCCCCCATACAAACAAAATTTTTGATCTCGATTAGCTTTGGAACTAAAGGTCGTGCAGCATTGAAATTTCGTATGCAGTCGCCTCTTGGATGTGTCGTCCCACTGGTAAAATTTTATGGGCGTAGGATAAGGGGACGTGGCACCCCCCATACAAACAAAATTTTTGATCTCGATTTGCTTTGGAACTAAAGGTCGTGCAGCATTGAAATTTCGTTTGCAGTCGCCTCTTGGATGTGTCGTCCCACTGGTAAAATTTTATGGGCGTAGGATAAGGGGCGTGGCACTTTTTTATCAACTCTAGATTCGTGTATAACTTTAGAACTACACATCACACATCAATGAAACTCGGTAGGAACTTACTACATATCCATATCCTTCTACTGAGAAAATAAGGCGGGCACTGGATAAGGGGGCGTGGCACCCCCCATATAAACAAAATTTTTGATCTCGATTAGCTTTGGAACTAAAGGTCGTGCAGCATTGAAATTTCGTATGCAGTCGCCTCTTGGATGTGTCGTCCCACTGGTAAAATTGTATGGGCGTAGGATAAGGGGCGTGGCACTTTTTTATCAACTCCAGATTCGTGTATAACTTTAGACCTACACATCACACATCAATGAAACTCGGTAGGAACTTACTACATATCCATATCCTTCTACTGAGAAAATAAGGCGTGCACTGGATAAGGGGGCGTGGCACCGCCCATACAAACCAAATTTTTGATCTCGATTAGCTTTGGAACTAAAGGTCGTGCTGCATTGAAATTTCG
Source organism: Neria commutata (assembly GCA_963457695.1). Taxonomy (NCBI): domain Eukaryota; kingdom Metazoa; phylum Arthropoda; class Insecta; order Diptera; family Micropezidae; genus Neria; species Neria commutata. The sequence goes on from OY735246.1 coordinate 29,221,056, forward strand.
TATGCAGTCGCCTCTTGGATGTGTCGTCCCACTGGTAAAATTTTATGGGCGTAGGATAAGGGGCGTGGCACTTTTTTATCAACTCTAGATTCGTGTATAACTTTAGAACTACACATCACACATCAATGAAACTCGGTAGGAACTTACTACATATCCATATCCTTCTACTGAAAAAATAAGGCGGGCACTGGATAAGGGGGCGTGGCACCCCTATACAAACAAAATTTTTGATCTCGATTAGCTTTGGAACTAAAGGTCGTGCAGCATTGAAATTTCGTATGCAGTCGCCTCTTGGATGTGTCGTCCCACTGGTAAAATTTTATGGGCGTATGATAAGGGGCGTGGCACTTTTCAAGCAACTACACACTTGGGCTTCAGTTTATAATTATAGGTACACCACACATGAATGAAAAACGATAGGAACTTACTTGCCGCGCCCTGCTGGCAAAATAGCAACAACTCACCGCGTCACAAATATGCCACGTATTATTTGTTAAACTGAGGATATGACATATGACGATAGGAAACACTGTGAATACCCTAAATATTGTGTACTGCTCTGCAAGTTAAAAATTCTTTTTGCGAAAAATTTCAGAGCTCTAAAATTGAATTTATGGAAGACTAAAAAGTAGAAAATAAAATTATATAAAAAAACTTTTTAAAAATAAGCTTTAATGTACTAAAAAGTAGAAAATAAGTTGTTTCCAAGTCACCTGTATCTTACTATTAATAAAAGCTTGTGCGCTCAATATCCATATTCAAAATATCTTTCATTACTAGAATCTATTTGCAAAAAATTATTTAAATAAAATATTGTGGTAACTGTTTGACAAATATTGAACACATGAGCGCCCCAAGCTTTTATTAATAGTAAGATACAGGTGACTTGGAAACAACTTATTTTCTACTTTTTAGTACATTAAAGCTTATTTTTAAAAAGTTTTTTTTATATAATTTTATTTTCTATCAAGATGTTCCCACAGATACTCGATCGGTTTAAGATCTGGGGACTGCGACAAATGATCAAGTGTCTTAGTAGTCCGCTACAGCAGCAACTTTTTTGCAATTTTCTACGTATGCTCTGGATCGTTGTCCTGTTGGAAGATCCAGTTTTCAGACAAGCCCAATATCTCAACGCTAGGGGCACCATTGTCCTTCAGAATGGCTAAGTAATCCATTTTGTTCATAGAGGAGTCAATGAAGACGAAATCGCCGACACCTGCTGCCGTCATCCAGCCCCAAACCTTAACTGAGCCTCCACTGTGTTTAACAGTGTTGGTAACACACATTTCTTTAAAGGCTTCATTCTTACCACGCCATATTTTTGGGGGCCTTTTCGCACCAAAAATCTCGAATTTGTTCTCACCGGTGTATAACATGTTCTCCCAAAAAGCTAGAGCCTCGTTTTTGTATTTTTTTTTTAGCGAAATCCATACGTTTGTTCTGATTTGCCTTGGATAAGTATGGTTTCTTGCATGGTATCCTGCCATGTAGGTCTTTTTTGTGAAGCGCTTTCCTGACTGTACTCGCACTTACAAGTTTGTCTGATGTCTGCGTTATGTTTTCTGACAGTTTAACTGCACTTGAGGCTGGATTTACTTTATTTCTCTTACGGCAGCTCTAACTTCAGTACCACTAAGCCGCTTTGGACGTCCAGATTTCGGTAAATCTTCAACCAGATGATGCTTGGCGTATTTACCAACTATTTTTTGTGCAATGGTTTCTACCCACAATTTCGCCAATTTAACCCAAGGATTTAACTTTTTCTTTTAAATCACATAATTTTACGAGTGTCAAATGATGTTTGCTTTCCCATATTGAGATTATTTTCTACCTATGGTAATAGGGTATAATAACTTTGTGCGAGAATTGTAACGCATTAATGGAGTTGTCTTAGGTATAGACATAAGTACATATGTGTATAAAAATTTTCAGAATCACTTTCAGTGTTGTTTTCCGGTTGTCCGTCCGTCCGTCTGTCCGCGCAGGAGAGAAAGAAGGAGTTGCCCGATTAAAATAAAATAAGACACACAGTCACAGGGAACCTTAGCTTATATCTAGTTCTAAGATGAGCCAAATCGGTTGAAGGACACGCACCCAATGGGCTTGTAAGTCCCACTACCCCGAATAGAAAAATATTTTTATATCGTATCGTGTGGGATATCGTTTGAAAGTGCTACGTCTGTGGATTCCATTTTCATAATTTTAGGTTAATTGGTTTCGAAGACATACATAGGTCAAAATGTCGAAAAATGTACGGCATGTGGCCCGCGGAGCTATGATGAATTTCCAAAGTGGCCCGCAGGGTCATTTGGGTTGGCCGCCACTGATCTAGGGTATTACTATGTCGCTGAAACCCTACTGATGCTTCCTTACTTGTTAATTAGTATAAAACCGCGGTGACTCAGTGGTCAAGTGCTTGGTCGCTGATGCGGAAGGGCCTGGGTTCAAGACCGGCCGCAACCCCATCTAATAAAAAGAATAATAATTTATTTTTCAAATTGTTTCTTTGCGCGGCGCCTCTTCTCGCGATGAATTGGCAATTCTCCGATAATATTTTTTGCCATGAAAAGTTTCTCAACTCGTCTGGATTCGGTTAATGTACGTCCCGTTATTTTCTGCAAAATATAACAAGTACACACAAGATAATGCGAGAAAGCTGGGACTACTTATTATTAGATTGCAAAGGGATCTGGTCCGTCTTGGAGGCGTTAAATTAAATGTGCCGATAATTTCTGTTATATATCCACCAGTGCGTCCATATTGGTTGCTTCATTGCTGTTAAGAATACTTTTAAGTTATCCAAAATGGGAGTGGTGCGCACACCATGGAGGCGTTAACTTAAATGTAAATGTAATTTCTGTTGTGCACCCTTCAGAGTATCAATATTTGCCATATATGTATATTAGGAATATCTTGCAGTTTGTCAAAAATGGAAGTGCTCCGCCCACTTTGTAGGCGGAATATTTAATAAAGCCACAATTTAATTTCTTTTAGTGAATTATCACCCTACACGGTTACTTGGTACCTGGTATTATTCTATTGATGAAACCCTTACTTGTTTTAAGTACAAATTAAAGACAATTTAAGTACAAATTACACTTATCATTTATTATGTAGCCTTGCCCACACGGGATTGAAAATCTTTAATTGTCATGGCAAAGTATACTCTCGGAGAGTTGGTAACTACCTCGCGGGAATTGACGCCGCTGAGTCACGTCGGCGCTTTCATAAATTAGATAGGATATATTCATTTCCTCTGAAAACGCATTTTAATTCTGGAAACATACACATGAAAGCATTTTTATTATTATTTTATTATTACATAGTAACTTATAATTAAAATTATTAGCTACATACATAAATTAACAATAGGGAGTGTAATGGAAATACAAATTTAAGTAGAGTCATTAATGTTAATATTTAATATTTAGTTAATCAAAATCTATATATATAAAAATCAAAAAATGTATGTATGTATGTATGTATGTATGTATGTATGTATGTTCGGAGTTGCGTTCCAAACCGCTTGATCGATCATAACCAAATTTGGCACATAGACTATAGATGTTCCAAGGATGGTTATAGGCTATAAAAAATTTTGATACATCAAGAGGGCGTGGCACCGCCCATACAAACCAAATTGTTTACATCGAATAGCTTTGGAACTAAAAGTCGTGTAGCATTGAAATTCCGTATGCAGTCGCCTCTTGGATGTGTCGTCCCACTGGTAAAATTGTATGGGCGTAGGATAAGGGGCGTGGCACTTTTTTATCAACTCCAGATTTGTGTATAACTTTAGAACTACACATCACACATCAATGAAACTCGGTAGGAACTTACTACATATCCATATCCTTCTATTGAGAAAATAAGGGGGCACTGAATAAGGGGGCGTGGCACCCCCCATACAAACAAAATTTTTGATCTCGATTAGCCTTGGAACTAAAGGTCGTGCAGCATTGAAATTTCGTATGCAGTCGCCTCTTGGATGTGTCGTCCCACTGGTAAAATTGTATGGGCGTAGGATAAGGGGCGTGGCACTTTTTTTATCAACTCCAGATTTGTGTATAACTTTAGAACTACACATCACACATCAATGAAACTCGGTAGGAACTTACTACATATCCATATCCTTCTACTGAGAAAATAAGGGGGCACTGAATAAGGGGGCGTGGCACCCCCCATACAAACAAAATTTTTGATCTCGATTAGCCTTGGAACTAAAGGTCGTGCAGCATTGAAATTTCGTATGCAGTCGCCTCTTGGATGTGTCGTCCCACTGGTAAAATTTTATGGGCGTAGGACAGGGGCGTGGCACTTTTCAATCAACTTCACATTTGGGTATTACTTTAGAACTATACATCATACATAAACGAAACTCGGCAAGAACTGACACCATATCCGTATCCTTGAACTGGGAAAATGGGACGGGCATTGGATAAGAGGCGTGGAACCACCCGTACAAACCAAATCATTGATATCGAATAGCTTTGGAACTAAAAGTCGCGCAGTATTGAAGTTCCGTATGCAAGCACCTCTTCACATTACGTACTTTTATAAGAGCGCGGGGTGAAACCCGCGGGTAACAGCTAGTATATCTTATATATAAAACGCAGAGTGGCTAAAAAGTGTCTGCCTGATGTCCACTTTCTTTCTTCTACGACTTTAGAGGAAAGCAAACAGTGCCCTGTGTAGCCCGGTGGGTAGAGCCGCGCGCTTGCACTCGGCAGGTCATGGGATCGAATCCCACAAATTTAAACAACTGTTTTTTTTTATTTTTTACTTTGCTTTGCCTTTTATTGTTGCTAATTGTTTTACTAGCTGTCGTGTATACAGGCACACACGACAGGTGGCCCCACTTGTAGGTAAATAAGGTAATACAACTTGAAACTTTTTAGGAACTGAATTATGGATAATATGAATATTGAATATTGTCTTTATTCCTAAACGTCAGTTGCTCTGCATAAGTACAAAGCAGCATGTTTCTAAACGCAAACAAAAAAAGTTTGCACGTGCACCCTGTTCCTAAACGCAGGCATCAAGTTGTCGATAAGCATCAAATGCGCAAACTGCTCATCACAAATTTTGTTGATGCTTTGTGATTAGTTAGGTTATATTTTTCGGCTGCACTGAAGCTTTTAGGACGCGATTAAATTTCACCTCCTTTTTCTCAATTCAATAATTAATTTCGAGTTGCTGGGAGTTTATTCGCTTCTCAAATTCAAAAATGCGTTGAATATGTAATTTTTTACAATTTCCATTTTGTGAAAGCAATGTTGAGCATCAAGTGCGTTCCCAAACTAAAAAGTGTTGCCAACCTAATTTATGCAATGCATCGCAGTAGCACTCAGAAAACAAATCAGTAGAGCATTGGGGGCGCAGCACTGCTTTGCATAAGTACGTTTAGGAATTCAGCCATTGTCTGCTCGGGTTGGATAAGGGAGTTAGAGGGCTTAAGTTATTGAATATTTGTCTGCGTTGGTAACAGAAACGGGGGCAGTTAGTCAAAATATGTTCTACAGTTACATCTGTTTCAAAGTCGCAGAATGGGCATAAGTTTGATTCCGTACGTTCGATGAGGTATCCATGAGGTAGCCTTGTATGACCTAACCTGAGACGAAAGGAAAAAATTTATGACAACGACAACCATATCAACAAATTTTATATCGAGTAAAAAATGGTGACAAGGTTTTTTTTCCCGAGAATTCTATCATTCTCGATATCCTTAGAAAGCCCTGTATATATATTTTCAGAAGTACCTCGATGTCGCAACGCTATTATGTACTTTGTTTCCTGGTGGGGTTGTGAAATTTGACATATTTTCATTGATTTAAATTTGCTATCCCTTATTTAAAAATTAGGAACCAAAAATAAATTGTATTTGTTTTTTCTTTATTAGCTCACAGATGGGGGACGTTGATCCAGAAACACTATTGGAATGGCTCTCTATGGGTCAGGGTGACGAGCGCGACATGCAGTTAATAGCCTTAGAACAGCTGTGCATGCTTCTCCTCATGTCCGACAATGTAGACCGTTGTTTTGAGAGGTAATGTTAAATCCTTATAAAACTTGCCATTGTAACGATTTTTCACACTTTCATATAGTTGCCCACCGCGCACATTCCTTCCAGCGCTGTGTAAAATCTTCCTTGATGAGCTTGCTCCGGAAAATGTACTCGAAGTTACAGCGCGTGCTATTACTTACTATTTAGACGTGTCCGCAGAATGTACGCGTCGCATTGTGGCTATTGATGGCGCTATCAAGGCCATTTGTAATCGTATTGTCGTCGCTGATCTTTCCTCGCGTACATCTCGTGACTTAGCTGAACAATGCATTAAGGTTTTGGAATTGATCTGCACTCGCGAAGCAGGTGCTGTATTTGATGGTGGCGGTCTTAATTGCGTGTTGTCATTTATTCGGGACTGCGGCTCTCAGATCCATAAAGACACCCTGCATTCGGCGATGGCAGTAGTATCGCGCCTCTGTACTAAAGTGGAACCTAATTCGTCATGCATCGAAAACTGCGTGGAAAGCTTAAGTACTTTGCTACAGCATGAGGACCCGATGGTAGCGGATGGTGCGTTGAAATGTTTCGCTTCCGTAGCTGATCGTTTCACTCGTAAATGGGTTGATCCAGCACCACTAGCTAAATACGGTCTTGTAAATGAACTACTTAATCGTCTGGGAAATGCTGGGGGATCTATTAACTCTAGTACGGTAGGCGCTATTAATCCTAGAGCCACAGAGCCCTCTTCATCAGGCACACATAACGAAGGCCCAACCTCAGCCCTTACAACAAACAGCAAAGCTCAAGTGAATGATGGCTCCAGATCTTCTCAATCGACTTCAACAACTATTTCTCTTTTATCCACGCTGTGCCGTGGCTCGCCTTCAATTACTTATGATGTACTGCGTTCGCCACTACCGGATGCCATAGAGCGTGCTCTCAAAGGCGACGAACGTTGTGTTCTCGACTGCATGCGTCTTGCAGATTTACTGCTGTTATTGCTATTCGAAGGACGTCAAGCCTTAAATCTAGTGTGTACAATTGGATCTCAGGGTCAATTACCTTCACGAGTTCGTCGAAACGATTCCACTGTTGAGCGCACACATAGGCAATTGATTGACTGTATTCGTTCAAAAGATAGCGAGGCTCTTCAGGAGGCTATTGAATCGGGTGGTATGGATGTAAATTGTATGGACGATGTTGGGCAAACATTATTAAACTGGGCATCTGCCTTTGGAACTTTGGAAATGGTAGAGTACTTGTGTGACAAAGGTGCGGATGTCAACAAAGGACAACGCAGTTCCTCGTTACATTATGCCGCCTGCTTTGGGCGGCCAGGTATTGCGAAAGTGCTGCTGAAGTACGGTGCCTATCCTGATCTTCGCGATGAGGATGGGAAAACCCCGTTGGACAAAGCCCGAGAGCGGGCAGATGATGGACACCGTGAAGTAGCTGCTATTCTACAGTCACCAGGAGAGTGGATGGCCGCTGGCAATACTATTATCAATAGAGATAATTCCGATGAGAGCAGTTCTTTAGAACCACGCGGTGACCCTGAAATGGCACCTGTTTATCTAAAAATTTTTCTCCCTGTATTCTGTCGCACTTTCCAGAGCACAATGCTTAGCAGCGTACGACGCGCTAGCCTCGGTCTTATTAAAAAAATGGTGCAATATGCACAAACGACTGTTTTGAATGGCTTTTGCAGTCTGGAGCCACCAACTGCTGAAAATATCCATCACTATAACAATCTTGGGACGTTGTTGGTCGAAGTGATCGCTAGTGTGCTGGATAACGAGGTAAATATTCAAATATTTTTAAATAAAACTTTTTCAACTACAAAGCAAAACAAAAATTTAAATATCCTTAAAGCCCTGTTCTTATGAGAGCATTTCTACATTTGAGACATCTTGGTTGCTCGATAAGTGCTCCTTGACGCGTCTACTTCTTTCAGCTAGGCATCGTCATGAGGCACTTTTATCTATCCAAATGATTTAAATTCTATTTCACAATAAAAAGGGTGGAGTTCAAAAAATCTTCAGAAAGTCAAACTATTGGGTGTACAACTAAGTTTCCGCCCGTTTTTGCTCGAAAAAAAATCATTTGTTTCAATAACTAAATGAATTGATACATTATTCAAAGTATTGGCCATCGGAAGCTATGACCTTTTCCCATCTTTCTGGTAACATATGGATTCCGCGCCAAAAGTACTGCTAATTTTTTGAGGCCAAGAATGAATCAAGCCAATTTCGGATACCTTGTTCTGAAGTGAAGCGTATCCCGGTGAGAGTGTTCTGCATCGATCGAAATAAATAGTAGTCAGACGGGGCAAGGTCCGGGCTATAAGGCGGGTGAGCCAAAACTTCCCAACCACTGTTTTCCAAATAGTTTTTAACCGGAATAGCAACATGTGGCCGAGCGTTGTCATGATGGAAAATTATGGATTCGTGTCTGGTTGCATATTCTGGCCGTTTTTCGTTAATCGCTCTCTTCAAACGGATCAATTGTGTTCGGTAGAGGTCCCCTGTGATCGTCTGACCCGATTTTAATAGCTCATAATACAAAACACCCTTCTAATTCTTCATCTTCAAACGTTTTCGGCCGTCCTGAGCGCTCCTTGTCTACCACATCAAAATCACCACTTTTGAAGCGACGAAACCATTCTTACAAGTTGTTTCGGATGGAGAATGTTCACCGTAAATTTCTCTCAGTAAACGAAATGTTTCGGCTGCACTTTTCATTGCAATAAAATAGTGTAAAACTATTTCCCGCAAATGACGCTTTTCTGGTACAAAGTTCGACATTTTCAATGAAATAAAAATATAAGTTGTTTGCACTTCAATCTGATTTCATATACTACGTTTGAAAGCGTATACTTAAAGCTGTCAAATGAGTGTATCACCAGGTTCAACAATTTGTAATAAATTTTGTAAAATGCTATCTATGTAAAAGGGCGGAAACTTAGTTGTACATCCAATAGTATATCGAAACAAAATCAATATGTGATAAGCGTGTAGCCTAAAATTGGCGTTTGGCGTAAACACTAACCATCTGTATATTTCTTAATTTCAGGACGATGAGGACGGACATCTTGTTGTTCTTACCATAGTTGAAGAACTTATGTTAAAAGCGGAAGATGATTTTTTGGATAATTTTGCGCGATTAGGTGTGTTTTCTAAAGTTAAGGCACTAATGGATTCTAAAGATGAAAATAGCTCTACACAATCAAGAAATGCAGTTACGGGTAGTGAGGAACAGTGCTCTTCTACTCCTACGGCGGGTATGGATTGGTAGATTATTATACATGATATACAATTTCGATTACACTATTTTAGATGATGCAATAGAAGATGCCAAAGAAATTCTTCAGGGCAGAGCGTACAACTGGCGTGAATGGAGTATTTGTCGTGGTCGCGATTGCTTATATGTTTGGTCAGATTCAGTAGCTCTTGAGCTATCTAATGGGTCGAATGGGTGGTTTCGTTTTATTCTTGATGGGAAACTGGCCACAATGTATTCTAGTGGTAGTCCAGAAAATGGAAATGATAGTTCAGGTAATGTATGCCAACATAAACGTTTTTTATTCGAGCTAGCTTAAACTTAAACGTTGCCACTATTTTAAATAAAGAATAATCTGGTTGTGTTATAAAAGAATAATAACCGTTTTGGGACGGAAACTTTTACTATGTACTGACTAATATTATACAGCTTGTTAAGTAAATGTTTGCAAACTAAGAAAAAATAACTTTTAATAGCTCATAAATACAAAAAAAAATTATAAAATTTTTCAATTATTTGAAAATATGTGTTAATTGAATACATACCTCACTTTCATATAATATCAAAATAATGTCTGTTCAATTACCGAAAACAGTTAAAAATAAAATTATATAAAAAAAAACTTTTTAAAAATAAGCTTTAATTTATTTAATGTACTTGGGGCGCTCATGTGTTCAATATTTGTCAACCAGTTACCACAATATTTTATTTAAATAATTTTTTTGCATAGATTCTAGTAATGAAAGATATTTTGAATATGGATATTGAGCGCACAAGCTTTTATTAATAGTAAGATACAGATGACTTGGAAACAATTTATTTTCTACTTTTTAGTACATTAAATAAATTAAAGCTTATTTTTAAAAAGTTTTTTTTATATAATTTTATTTTCTACTTTTTAGTCTTCCATAAATTAAATTTTAGAGCTCTGAAATTTTCCACAAAAAGAATTTAAAACTTGCAGAGCAGTACACAATATTTAGGATATTCACAGTGTTTCCTATCGTCATATGTCATATCCTCAATTTAACAAATAATACGGCTGTGATCGACCCTAATATTCGTGGCATATTTGTGGCGCGATGAGTTGTTGTTGTTTTGCCTGCAAGGCGCGGCGAGTAAGTTCCTATCGTTTTTCATTAATGTGTGGTGTACCTATAATTATAAACTGAACCCCAAGTGTGTAGTTGCTTGCAAAGTGCCACGCCCCCTGTCCTACGCCCATAAAATTTTACCAGTGGGACGAAGCACCCAATAGGGGCCTGTATACGGAATTTCAATGCTGCACGACCTTTAGTTCCAAAGCTATTCTATATAAACGATTTTGTTTGTATGGGCGGTGCCACGCCTCCTTATCCAGTGTCCGCCTTATTTTCTCAGTAGAAGGATATGGATATGTAGTAAGTTCCTACCGAGTTTCATTGATGTGTGATGTGTAGTTCTAAAGTTATACACAAATCTGGAGTTGATAAAAAAAAGTGCCACGCCCCTTATCCTACGCCCATAAAATTTATTGATTCATGTATTGGGCTCGTGTTTAGGCATGTATGCAAAGTTTCAGATCTCTAAGTAGTCGGGAAGTGGGTGAAAAATTGATTACTAGATTTGACGACATACATATGTACATACATCATTACAAACATACCGGATGACGAAATAGTCCGTGTGGGCTTAGGCCTAGCTTTCTCGCATTAACGTGCGTGCTTGTCAAATGTTTCACAAATTAACGAGACCTACTTTACCGAATCCGAACGGGTTTGAGAAGCTTTTCATGGCAAAGAATATTCTTGGAGAATTGTCAATTCAGCGCAAGGAGTGTCGCCACGCAAAGAAAAAATTTGAAAACAAATTTTCTTTTTATTAGATGTTACCCGATCGGGAGATGAACCCAGGTCCTCCGCGTCAGCGACCAAGCACTTAACCCACTGAGCCACCGCGGCGCACTAATTAAAAACATTTATTTTATTATGTAATTTATCTTTATTTTATGGAATATCAAAGATGAAATTTTTTTAATTTTTGGATTGTGCAAACAATTACTCGACAAACTGTAAATTAAAAGCAAAGAAAAACTTCAGTGCATAATATGATTAACAAAACCTAATCTAAAGCGTGTTTAGCGGATAACTAAGTTTCAGTTAGAAATTATAATAAGAACGTCACTGTATATGTTTAGTTTATATGTAAAAGTTTTAATTAAATATTTTTTTTCGCTTTGTTTCAAATAATTAAAAAAATTTCGGCTTCCGCTAAAAACCTTGTCAGCTCGTAATTGGACTATAGGCTGCAGCTAATGGCAAAATTAGGAATATTTACACCATTTCGTTGCTTCAATGGGTGAAATGAATGCAAGTTGCATCCATTGTAAGGCGAAATATAATTGAATTGAGAAAATGACTCGGCAACGCTATGAGCAAAAGCTAGTGCTTATAAAACTCCACATAGGAATGTATATATCTATTAATATTTAAGGTTAAGTTCTTAAACTTGAGTCTAAGTCTAATTGGTTAATTGTTTTGAAAATTTAATTGACAACTGTATAAATATGCGCCAAAGTATTTTCAAGACATAGAATTAACTGTTAATTATTATTGGAAGCTAGACTCCTCAATAGTAAATGAATTATATATATTAAAATATTGCTATTATTATAACCTTTTAGAAAATCGCGGTGAATTCCTGGAGAAATTGTTGCGGGCTCGATCAGCGGTGCGTACGGGAACACCATCACAGCCAATTCTACCAACCGTGAGTGTATTACGTCTAGTAGTCGGAAATTGGGTACTTCAATCACAGAAACCAAATCAGTTAAAAATACACAACACAGAAGGGCACCAAGTGACAATTTTGCAGGATGACTTGCCCGGTTTTATATTTGAAAGTAATCGAGGAACAAAGCACACCTTTACAGCCGAAACCACATTAGGTCCAGACTTTGCTTCGGGTTGGTCAACTAATAAGAAAAAGAAAATTAAGACAAAAACTGAAGTTCAAAAGACGCAAGTAAAATTTTTAGCTCGAGATCTTTACAACAAATACTTCAAATCTGCTCAGGCCGTGCCTCGAGGAGCTGTGGCCAACCTAATATCAATTGTAAAACAAATAGAAAATGCTCTCGAGGAACAGAGAATTTCTCCGCAACTTAATTGGAATGATAAATTATCTAACGCTCTCAATGATCTCTCAATATTGCTACACGAGGATGGCGTAGTGAGCGCGTATGAAATGCAATCATCAGGATTGGTTCAGGCCTTAGTAGCGGTTCTTTCGAACAACTATGGAGATAAAGGATTATCTAGAAGTAAGATGTACAGACTGCAGAAGCAACGCGTCTCCATTTTTAAACAGTGTCTGCTTGATGGCAAAGGGAATTCTTCAAAGAGCACTGCTAGCATATTTGTACAAAAGCTAGTGGCAGTACTAGAGAGTACAGAAAAGTTACCCATATTTATGTATGATGCTCCAGGCTCTGGTTATGGGCTTCAAATTCTGACTAAACGCTTGCGCTTCCGTTTAGAACGAGCTGCCTGTGAAACCACCCTCTTCGACCGCACCGGTCGTACATTGAAAATGGAACCTTTGGCTACAGTCGGACAGCTATCGAAATATTTGCTGAAGATGGTTGCCAAACAATGGTATGACATGGATCGTTCCACATTCTTGTATTTGAAAAATCTTCGGGACCATAAGCAAGGCATGGTTTTCAAATACCATTATGACTTTGACGAGGAAGGATTAATCTACTTCATTGGTTCAAATGGGAGAACTTTTGAATGGGTCAATCCAGCACAATATGGACTAGTGCAAGTCACCAGTTCAGAAGGAAAAACTCTTCCATATGGGAAAATGGAAGATATTCTCTCTAGAGAGAGTATATCCGTGAACTGTCACACCAAGGATAACAAAAAAGCTTGGTTTACCATAGATCTGGGAGTTTTCATCATACCAAATGCATACACACTACGACACGCTCGAGGCTACGGCCGATCTGCACTTAGAAATTGGATGCTTCAAGGATCAAAGGATGGTATCACTTGGACAACTTTAGTTACACACTCAGATGATAAAAGCTTATTTGAGCCAGGCAGCACATCCACATGGCCAATATTATGTGCTCCAGATGAAAATCAAGGCTTTCGTCATATTCGTGTGCAACAAAATGGGCGGAATGCTTCTGGACAAACTCATTACCTAAGCTTGAGCGGTTTTGAAATTTATGGTCGCGTTGTGAGTGTTTGTGACGACATGGGAAAAAGTGCCAAGGAGGCCGAAGCAAAAATGCGAAAGGAACGGCGACAAATTCGAGCGCAGTTAAAACACATTACAACGGGAGCTCGGGTAGTGCGTGGTGTTGACTGGCGTTGGGATGACCAAGATGGAGGCTGTGAAGGAACTGTTACAGGTGAAATACACAATGGGTGGATTGATGTTAAATGGGATCATGGAGTTCGTAATTCATATCGAATGGGTGCTGAAGGAAAATATGATCTTAAACTGGGCAATTCTGACAATTTAACAATGTTCGAAGGTGGAAATTCAATTGCGCCACTTAGTGAGAGGAAATTTGAAAAAACCAGCTCACTCACATCTCGTAAATCTATTTCAACCCCATCTTTGCCTGAAGCCACGGAGACTAATAGGCACACTGAGAATCCAGCTGAACAAGCTGCTTCAACTGATAATCTAACATGGAAGCAGGCTGTCGACAATATTACGGAAAGTGTTTTTACATCCGCAAAATCTCAAATGCTCACTAACTCGTCGACACCAAGTACAAATAGTGGAGACGCTCAAGCAAGTACTAAGTCTGCATCAATTCCAATCCTAGCTGGTAACACTGGTCAATCAACTCTTCAACGCGATCGAGATATTATATCAGATTTGTCTGCTATCAATAATTCTATGCAAGCTATCAACACGAATGTGGTATCTGATTTAGCAACTATTACCGAGAACCTAGCCTTTAACGAAAATCTTTACAAATCTGGCACTGGAATAAACACAACTGCGTCTGATAATAAAAATTCACTGACTGCTTTGCTTGGAAATTCAGTGGGAATAGTTTCCGTCAACAGCCAGTTGGCGTCCACTTCAGCCCACACAGTACCCGTCACAGCCAGCAATTTGATGTGCTTGGGCTCTCAAGCTGACGATATGAAACCCCCTCATATAGAGGCAAATAACAAGATGAATGCACACAACTCAGTCAATAACGTCAGTAGAGGTTTACTCGTTAATATACGCACTAATCCGACTGGACAACGAAGGTCTCAACTCTCTAATGAAACTCTTGAAATGATAGACAAAATGCGCGATGGTGTCGATATGATTCGCAAAAACACCAACAACATCTTGTCTTCAGATATAGCGTCTCTGCCCGAAGACAATCCTTTATCGATTACCACCACTAAGAAATTGGGTGATGAACAAGCTATATCTCTAGAATGCACATCGATAGATACAATAGTCGGAATATCCAGCGCAAAGGCAGATAATCAAGTAGAAAAACAGAAAGCTAAAGAATCTAAAGGAGCTATCTCCATTTGTTCTACTGATTCAACTGTTGAAAAATCTACAGAGGTATCCAAACCACCAGAACCGTTAAACACTGAAACAACTGTTACAAGCGACAATAATTCCGTTACGGTATTAAGTCAAATGAGTGTAAGTGTACCTAATCTTACCACCAGTGCTGCATCTGAAACACCTTCGCAATCAGAAACTTCAGCCCGCACAGGAATCCTGGATACTTTCGCAGCTATAGCACGTCGACGCACTTCGCAAGGCGCTACAAACCTACAAAACAACCAGATGATTGCCTCGAATATCAACTCTAATGAACGCACAAATCAAAATGCCGGTACTAGTTCTTTTTTCCCCAGAGGCCCTAACTCTGTGACAAGTCTTGTAAAACTAGCTTTATCTAGTAACTTCCATTCGGGTTTACTGAGTACTGCCCAGAGCTATCCAAGTTTGTCCAACAATGTTGGTAAGTATTATTATCAGGTGCACTATATAATGTATAATATAATTTTGCAATATATTAGTATCGGCAAATATTTTGCAATCTCTGTGTACCTGTTTATTAGTATTGACAAATCTTTCATTATTTCATTGGCTCTTAAAATATATTGCAATATTTTATTGGTTCTACTATATATTTCGAAATGTTTACAGATTTTAAGCAGCACTCCCCTCTTTTGTATCATTGCTAAGGGAGTAGGTTATATTGTTTTTGGAGTAGAGATCCAGTCTTCTAGTCACCTCAGCCTGAAAAGCCTATTGTAACAGTACTCTATGCATTTGTAGCTTCAAGAGGTATGAAGCACTCGCGTAATGTGCATCTCCGCTCAATACTTTGTGTTTTAAAAGGTTTGAAAACCATGATTCATACGGGAAGTGTGTTAAGGAGGGTTTGCACATTTATTTCATATCATTATATTGTGGCCGTACCTCGGCCTGAATAAAAAAATATGTATGTACTAGCTGATTTACCCGGCTTTACCCGAAAGCCACATCATACGGGGAATAACAACTAAATTGTAATTTTAAAATGTTATTAAAAGCCACATTATTTTTAGTGGTATGGTAAAATGTGTTTTGTCAGGGTGGTTTTAAGGTATGAGATATATTGAGTGACCTTGCTTAGTTCTTTTCTATTTGTTTGTGAAGTTTTGTTTAAATCGGGGAAGTTATAAATGTAGGTCCTTACAGAACTATCTGTGTATGTATATTACACCTTTGGTGGAAGGCCAAAATTAAAGTACCTACCGAGTTTCATTGATGTATGATGCATAATTCTCAAGTAATACCCAAAAGTGGAGTTGATTGAAAAGTGCCACGCCCCTTGTCCTACGCCCATAAAATTTTACCCTTGGGATGAAGCATCCAAGAGGGGCCTGCATACGGAATTTCAATGCTGCGTGACTTGTAGTTTTAAAGATATGCCAAATCAAATATTTAAGTTGTATAAGGAGTGCCACTCCCCCTTGTCCAACGCCCGTAAATTTTTTTAAGCAAGAGGGCACGAAGAAATTCTAACAGAGTACAGAATTTTAATGTTGTATGACGTAGTTTTACAGATACGACAAATCAAATATTTAAGTTGTATAAGGAGTGCCACTCCCCCTGTCCCACGCCCCTAAAGTATTTTAAGCAATAGGGCACGACTAATTACTAACAGAGTACAGAATTTTAATGTTGTATGACTTGTAGTTTTACAGATATGACAAATCAAATATTTAAGTTGTATAAGGAGTGCCACTCCCTCTTGTCCCACGCCCCTAAATTTTTTTAAGCAAGAGGGCACGAAGAATTACTAACAGAGTACAGAATTTTAATGTTGTATGACTTGTAGTTTTACAGATATGACAAATCAAATATTTAAGTTGTATAAGGAGTGCCACTCCCCCTTGTCCCACGCCTCTAATTTTTTTTTAGCAAGAGGGCATCAAGAATTACTAACAGAATACAGAATTTTAATGTTGTATGACATGTAGTTTTTAAGATATGCCGAATCAAATATTTAAGTTATATAAGGAGTGCCACTTCCCCTTGTCCCACGCCCTTAAATTTTTTTAAGCAATAGGGCACGACTAATTACTAACAGAGTACAGAATTTTAATGTTGTATGACTTGTAGTTTTACAGATATGACAAATCAAATATTTAAGTTGTATAAGGAGTGCCACTCCCCCTTGTCCCACGTCCCTAAATTTTTTTAAGCAAGAGGGCACGAAGAATTACTAACAGAGTACAGAATTTTAATGTTGTATGACTTGTAGTTTTACAGATATGACAAATCAAATATTTAAGTTGTATAAGGAGTGCCACTCCCCCTTGTCCCACGCCTCTAATTTTTTTTTTAGCAATAGGGCACGAAGAATTACTAACAGAGTACAGAATTTAAATGTTGTATGACTTGTAGTTTTAAAGATATGCCAAATCAAATGTTTAAGTTGTTTAAGGAGTGCCACTCCACCTTGTCCCACGCCCCTAAATTTTTTTAAGCAATAGGGCACGACTAATTACTAACAGAGTACAGAATTTTAATGTTGTATGACTTGTAGTTTTACAGATATGACAAATCAAATATTTAAGTTGTATAAGGAGTGCCACTCCCCCTTGTCCCACGTCCCTAAATTTTTTTAAGCAAGAGGGCACGAAGAATTACTAACAGAGTACAGAATTTTAATGTTGTATGACTTGTTGTTTTACAGATATGACAAATCAAATATTTAAGTTGTATAAGGAGTGCCACTCCCTCTTGTCCCACGCCCCTAAATTTTTTTAAGCAAGAGGGCACGAAGAATTACTAACAGAGTACAGAATTTAAATGTTGTATGACTTGTAGTTTTAAAGATATGCCAAATCAAATGTTTAAGTTGTTTAAGGAGTGCCACTCCACCTTGTCCCACGCCCCTAAATTTTTTTAAGCAATAGGGCACGACTAATTAGTAACAGAATACAGAATTTTAATGTTGTATGACATGTAGTTTTAAAGATATGCCAAATCAAATATTTAAGTTATATAAGGAGTGCCACTCCCCCTTGTCCCACGCCCTTAAATTTTTTTTTAGCAATAGGGCACTACTAATTACTAACAGAGTACAGAATTTTAATGTTGTATGACTTGTAGTTTTACAGATATGACAAATAAAATATTTAGGTTGTATAAGGAGTGCCACTCCCCCTTGTCCCACGCCCCTAAATTTTTTTAAGCAATAGGGCACGACTAATTACTAACAGAGTACAGAATTTTAATGTTGTATGACTTGTAGTTTTACAGATATGACAAATCAAATATTTAAGTTGTATAAGGAGTGCCACTCCCCCTTGCCCCACGCCTCTAATTTTTTTTTAGCAAGAGGGCACGAAGAATTACTAACAGAGTACAGAATTTTAATGTTGTATGACTTGTAGTTTTACAGATATGACAAATAAAATATTTAGGTTGTATAAGGAGTGCCACTCCCCCTTGTCCCACGCCCTTAAATTTTTTTAAGCAATAGGGCACTACTAATTACTAACAGAGTACAGAATTTTAATGTTGTATGACTTGTAGTTTTACAGATATGACAAATAAAATATTTAGGTTGTATAAGGAGTGCCACTCCCACTTGTCCCACGCCCCTAAATTTTTTTAAGCAATAGGGCACGACTAATTACTAACAGAGTACAGAATTTTAATGTTGTATGACTTGTAGTTTTACAGATATGACAAATCAAATATTTAAGTTGTATAAGGAGTGCCACTCCCTCTTGTCCCACGCCCCTAAATTTTTTTAAGCAAGAGGGCACGAAGAATTACTAACAGAGTACAGAATTTTAATGTTGTATGACATGTAGTTTTACAGATATGACAAATCAAATATTTAAGTTGTATAAGGAGTGCCACTCCCCCTTGTCCCACGCCTCAAATTTTTTTTTTAGCAAGAGGGCACGAAGAATTACTAATATAGTACAGAATTTTAATGTTGTGTGGGGGTGGTTTGTGTTGTGTTTGTTAGGGTGGTTTTAAGGGATAAGATATATTGAGTGACCTTGCTTAGGACTTTTCTATTTGCTTGTGAAGTTTTGTTTAAATAGGGGAAGTCATAAATGTAGGTCCTTACAGAACTATCTGTGTATGTAGATTACTCCTTTGGTGGAAGGCGAAAATTAAAGTAACGACCCCCTTCACTCCTCATGGACCCCAACTTTTTTACATACATTTGAGGTGTGCCACGCCACCTTGTGCCATGACCCTAAATCTATATACATATATAAAACCCAAATTATGTAAAAATGTTTACGTGAATGCATGACTAAATACTAACAGAAACGGTCTCTGAGCTGATGGCCTTAATGCAAAAAACCATGGAAGCAACATTAGATGAAAAACTTAAGAATCTACCAACTAAAGAAGACTTCGAAAGTGTAAAAAGCCACGTAGGCGCATTATCCATAAAAATGGATAAGCTCACAGAAGAAAACCAGGCTCTGAAGAAAAAAGTAATGGATTTTGAAGAAGATAAAGAAAAAATGCGGGCACAAATGGGGCGTTTAGAGAACCATCACAGAATGAATAATTTAATTTTCAAAGGTATTGATATGAATGTCTCAGCCAGAAACGCTATTGAGAGAGTTTGCAAAAACAATTTGAAAATGCCTCGCCCTATTGCACGCAAAATCTACGCCAATAAGGAGAAAATGACTGTAGTGGCGAGACTGATGACATGGTTCAAGAAGTTTTTAAATACACAAAAAATTTGGCTGGAAGCACGATTTCTGTGGAAGCCGACCTTAACCCACAGCGACAACAGTACAAAAAAGCTATGCTGTCGGTAAAAAGCGAAATACTTGCCGTGAGCAATAAACATCGAGTTACAGTGCGCGATGATAAACTGAAGATATCGGATAAGTGGTTCCGTTGGAATAACAACAATGAATTGGTATGCGGCAGCCAGAAAGCAGCGGACGTGCTCGAACACTTATATGATGGTGAGGTGTTAAATAAAATTAATATAGATTATAATTTTATTATGAATAAACTAACTCCAAAAAACTTTTAAGTATTAATAATAATAAACAAAGCTATTGTAAAAGTAATGAGAATTTAGTACCGCTTGAAAATGAATCAGAAAGTAACATAAATATAAATATTATCTCTTATAACATAAATGGTATTGAAAACAAATTAATTTTCAATGATTTCTTTAAATATATAAACTCCTTCGACGTGGTTGTTCTGTTAGAAACGCATGCCACTGAAGAAAAAATAGAAAATTACAGAAACTACTTCAAAGGCCTTAACACTTTCTGGAAACCAGCTACGAAAATCAGCAAATATGGCAGAGCAATAGGAGGTTGCATGTACGGCGTTAACAAGAGATTGACAGGCCTGCAGATACGATATGACTTCGTTAATGTAGCCGGACAAGATGTAATTCAAATACAAACGGATTTAAATGCAGTAATAATCATTCCCTTATATATCAGAAGCGCAAATTGGGAAGGAGAATTTAAGGTAGTTGAGCAATATTTTACGAATGAAGAAGTTTGCAATCCGGTGGTAATTGGCGATATGAATATTCGAATTGGCAATCTGCAACAGGTGAATGGCGAAAACGGAAATCATTTTAAAGTAGCGACCGAGAGAAGATGCTCAAGGGATGCGATTGTTAACAGCAAGGGTAAAAAATTTATTGAATTCTGCAACGACTATGGCCTTACAATTGCAAACGGCCAAATGAAAGGAGACGAGCTCGGACATTTTACATATGTCAGTACAGTTGGACAATCTGTGAACGATATTTGTGCAGTCTCGAATGAATTGCTAAGCAACGTGGAATGTTTTGTGGTGGAACATAAGACGTGGTCCGATCACTTTCCTGTTAGTTTATCACTAAAGTTGCAAATGCAACAAAGTATAAATAAGGGAGCCATACTTTTGCCAAAAACTATTTGGAAAGCGAAATATAAGGACTTGTACCAAAAAAGCATAAAGCTAAACTTAATCGAAGCCAAAAAACAGAAACAAAATCTCCAGTTGAAAGATCTGACCGATATAATCCAATTGTCAGTGCCGGTTGACCGAAACTTTGGAAATTTTTCGCCAAAAAATAAATGGTTCGACACAGAATGTCTCAAGGCAAGAGAAAAATCGTTTAAATCTTTAAAAAAGCTTAAAAATGCATCAAGTGCGACTGATCGAATGACTTACCTGGAAGCAAACAAAAGATATAAGGAAATATGCATTGATAATAAAATTATATAAAAAAAAACTTTTTAAAAATAAGCTTTAATTTATTTAATGTACTAAAAAGTAGAAAATAAATTGTTTCCAAGTCACCTGTATCTTACTATCCATAAAAGCTTGGGGCGCTCATGTGTTCAATATTTGCCAACCAGTTACCACAATATTTTATTTAAATAATTTTTTTGCAAATAGATTCTAGTAATGAAAGATATTTTGAATATGGATATTGAGCGCACAAGCTTTTATTAATAGTAAGATACAGGTGGCTTGGAAACAATTTATTTTCTACTTTTTAGTACATTAAATAAATTAAAGCTTATTTTTAAAAAGTTTTTTTTTATATAATTTTATTTTCTACTTTTTAGTCTTCCATAAATTCAACTTTAGAGCTCTGAAATTTTTCACAAAAAGAATTTAAAACTTGCAGAGCAGTACACAATATTTAGGGTATTCACAGTGTTTCCTATCGTCATATGTCATATCCTCAATTTAACAAATAATACGGCTGTGATCGACCCTAATATTCGTGGCATATTTGTGGCGCGATGAGTTGTTGTTGTTTTGCCTGCAAGGCGCGGCGAGTAAGTTCCTATCGTTTTTCATTGATGTGAGGTGTACCTATAATTATAAACTGAAGCCCAAGTTTTCGCTTTATTTTCTCAGTAGAATGATATGGATATGTAGTAAGTTCCTACCGAGTTTCATTGATGTGTGATGTGTAGTTCTAAAGTTATACACAAATCTGGAGTTGGTAAAAAGTGCCACGCCCCTTATCCTACGCCCATTAAATTTTACCAGTGGGACGACACATTTAAGAGGCGACTGCATACGAAATTTCAATGCTGCACGACCTTTAGTTCCAAAGCTAATCGAGATCAAAGTTATACACAAATCTGGAGTTGGTAAAAAGTGCCACGCCCCTTATCCTACGCCCATTAAATTTTACCAGTGGGACGACACATTTAAGAGGCGACTGCATACGAAATTTCAATGCTGCACGACCTTTAGTTCCAAAGCTAATCGAGATCAAAAATTTTGTTTGTATGAGGGGTGCCACGCCCCCTTATCCTACGCCCATAAAATTTTACCAGTGGAACGACACATCCAAGAGGCGACTGCATACGAAATTTCAATGCTGCACGACCTTTAGTTCCAAAGCTAATCGAGATCAAAAATTTTGTTTGTATGAGGGGTGCACGCCCCCTTATCCTACGCCCATAAAATTACCAGTGGGACGACACATCCAAGAGGCGACTGCATACGAAATTTCAATGCTGCACGGCCTTTAGTTCCAAAGCTAATCGAGATCAAAAATTTTGTTTGTATGGGGGTGCCACGCCCCCTTATCAAGTGCCCGCCTTATTTTCTCAGTAGAAGGATATGGATATGTAGTAAGTTCCTAGCGAGTTTCATTGATGTGTGATGTGTAGTTCTAAAGTTATACACAAATCTGGAGTTGATAAAAAAAAGTGCCACGCCCATTTTCCTACGCCCATAAAATTTTACCAGTGGGACGACACATCCAAGAGGCGACTGCATACGAAATTTCAATGCTGCACGATCTTTAGTTCCAAAGCTAATCGAGATCAAAAATTTTGTATTTATGGGGGGTGCCACGCCCCCTTATCCAGTGCCCCCTTATTTTCTCAGTAGAAGGATATGGATATGTAGTAAGTTCCTACCGAGTTTCATTGATGTGTGATGTGTAGTTCTAGTTATACACAAATCTGGAGTTGGTAAAAAGTGCCACGCCCCTTATCCTACGCCCATTAAATTTTACCAGTGGGACGACACATCCAAGAGGCGACTGCATACGAAATTTCAATGCTGCACGACCTTTAGTTCCAAAGCTAATCGAGATCAAAAATTTTGTTTGTATGGGGGTGCCACGCCCCCTTATCCAGCGCCCCCTTATTTTCTCAGTAGAAGGATATGGATATGTAGTAAGTTCCTACCGAGTTTCATTGATGTGTGATGTGTAGTTCTAGTTATACACAAATCTGGAGTTGGTAAAAAGTGCCCCGCCCCTTATCCTACGCCCATTAAATTTTACCAGTGGGACGACACATCCAAGAGGCGACTGCATACGAAATTTCAATGCTGCACGACCTTTAGTTCCAAAGCTAATCGAGATCAAAAATTTTGTTTGTATGAGGGGTGCCATGCCCCCTTATCCTACGCCCATAAAATTTTGCCAGTGGAACGACACATCCAAGAGGCGACTGCATACGAAATTTCATTGCTGCACGACCTTTAGTTCCAAAGCTAATCGAGATCAAAAATTTGGTTTGTATGAGGGGTGCCACGCCCCCTTATCCTACGCCCATAAAATTACCAGTGGGACGACACATCCAAGAGGCGACTGCATACGGAATTTCAATGCTGCACGACCTTTAGTTCCAAAGCTATTCTATATAAACGATTTTGTTTGTATGGGCGGTGCCACGCCTCCTTATCCAGTGTCCGCCTTATTTTCTCAGTAGAAGGATATGGATATGTAGTAAGTTCCTACCGAGTTTCATTGATGTGTGATGTGTAGTTCTAAAGTTATACACAAATCTGGAGTTGATAAAAAAAAGTGCCACGCCCCTTATCCTACGCCCATAAAATTTATTGATTCATGTATTGGGCTCGTGTTTAGGCATGTCTGCAAAGTTTCAGATCTCTAAGTAGTCGAGAAGTGGATGAAAAATTGATTACTAGATTTGACGACATACATACATACATACATACAAACATACCGGATGTGAACCTAATATAAAGCTTATAAAAAAGAAGCATACCACAGAAATCTGAATGAACAAATAAATAATGTTAATGACAGTAAAAGCTGGTGGAGTATGGTGAATGAAATTAGAAATCAAGGCGCGTTTAAACGATCTAATATATCAGCAGCTGACTTCCGCTCGTATTTTGAAGCGCTTTTAAACCCGCCGCAAATCTCGAAGGATATACAATATGCTCCAATGTATTTTGAAGATTCGCATTTAGATGCTGCCATAACAATCGAAGAGGTGCAGCGGGTCTTAGCAAAAGCGAAAACGAATAAGGCCCCAGGTGATGATCGGATACCATACGAGTTCCTTAAAAATGCACCAACGGAATTTATGCAAGAATTAACCAATGCGTACAACTCAATTTTTGACAGAGAACCAGCGTTATTTTCCCAATATATAAAAAAGGAGACGACATCATGCCTTGCAATTACCGGGGAATCTCATTCATGAATTGCATTGCAAAAGTCATGATGGGATTAATTAATGACAGGTTGAACGTCTGGGTAGAGGAGAAAGGTGTGATGACGGAATTTCAGGCCGGGTTCAGGAAAAAGTACTCAACAGTGGATAATTTATACAACCTTGCATCCATTGTACATTTGAAGCTGGCAGAACGAAAGAAAGTTTATGCGTTTTTCGTCGACTTCAAAGCAGCATTCGACAAAGTGGCACGTTCATCGTTGATATTTAAGTTGCATGCAATGGGGATTTCAACCAAGATAGTTAATCTAATCGCAAATATATACGAGAACACACGCTCGATGGTCTGGACGGGAAAGGAATTATCGGAAAGTTTTGCAACGGTGTCTGGAGTTAAGCAAGGCTGCCTCTTATCTCCTTTATTATTTGCACTTTACATAAACGATTTGCACGATAATTTGGGAGGTGGTATGTATGTGGATGAGCTTAATATCCGACTACTATTGTATGCTGATGACATAGTCATTCTGGCAGATGACAAGTATGTTTTGCAAAAAATGATAAGTAATCTGGAAAAGTATTGCGACTATTGGAACCTGGAGGTAAACTTAAGCAAGTCCAAAATCATGGTATTCCGGAATGGTGGCAGATTGTCGAACAGCGAGCGATGGTATTTTAGAGGGTTGGAAGTGGAAATAGTCTCAAGCTACACGTATTTGGGTATGCTGCTGACACCAAAGATGGTATTCTCACAACACGTCGACGAGAGGAACCAAGTAGCTAAAGTCAGTATAAATATGACATGGAGCAGTTTCCTTGGAAAAACCGACATCTCCCTCAAATCGAAGTGGCGTTTGTTCCAAGCAGTTTGCCGGGCGGTTCAATCGTATGGCGCTCAAGTCTGGGGCTATTCGCATTTTGAAGATGTAGATAAGCTGCAGCGGTTTTTTGTAAAGAGAATACTGAAACTACCGAATTTCACTCCGAACTATGCGCTAATGATTGAGACAGGGATGGAGGATCACCACTTTTATACGCTACAACTACACCTAAACTATATAATACGAACAATTTTCGAATATGGCGAGAATCGACTACCGCATCAGCTAACAAGGAAAGTTTTGGACAAGCAAGTGTTTTGGACAAAAAACATAAATGAGCTAGGAAAATCCTTAGATCTTACATGGAGCACGGTCCATATGACGAGGCAGCAGTGGGAGAGGCAGCAGAATGAGCTGGTTGACAGTTTAAGAGCGACGCAAAAGCAAGTATATATGGAACGGGCTTTAAAGACGGAACGATATTATAGCCGGCTAGATCACTTAAAAGGTCAGTTATATTTCACTGAGAGTCACAGCCAAGCAGTAATTATGTGGACGTTCAAGGCGCGTGCGGATTTAATTGAATTAAATGCAACCTCTTTCAATTCGAAAAGGACCAAACTTTGCACTTTATGCAACCTAAACGAAGATGAGAATATACAACACTTTATTGGAAGGTGTCCAGCGCTCAGAGACTTTCGGCAAAAATGGCTGCACAGAACAACCTTAACAGAAATCGAAATAATAAAAACACTAAATGGAGATTTATGCGGGTGGAAAAATCTAGCATATTATATTCTCAATGCTTTAAATTACCGTAAATTTTTGATCTCAGAATTCAATTAATTAAGTAAGGCTGAAATGTTAAAATTTAAATGTAAAACCAAGTCCTTCCGACTAACGACTAATATGTCACAGTCGTAAATTTATTTCTTTAGTATATATATGTAAAATACTATCCTCTGAATTGTGTTCAATGCAGAATGAAGAAATAAATGCATTACTACTACTACTACTACTACTACTAACAGAATACAAAATTTTAATGTTGTATGGCATGTAGTTTTGAAGGTATACCAAATCAAATATTTAAGTTGTATGAGGGGTGCCACGCCTCGTGTCCACTGCTCATCCCATTTTCCGAGTTGAAGGACACGGACATGTAGTAAGTTCGTATCGTGTTTCATTTATGTATGCTGTATAGTTCTAAAGTTATACCCAAATGTATAGTTTATTGAAAAGTGCCACGCCCCTTGTCCTACGCCCATAAAATTTTACCTGTGGGATGAAGCATCCAAGAGGGGCCTGCATACGGAATTTCAATGCTTCCCGACTTTTAGGCCAAAAGATATTCGATATCAAAAATTCTGATGTATAGGCGGTGCCACGCCCCTTGTCCAATGCCCGTCCCATTTTCCGAGTTGAAGGATACGGACATGTAGTAAGTTCGTATCGTGTTTCATTTATGTGTGCTGTATAGTTCTAAAGTTATACCCAAATGTATAGTTGATTGAAAAGTGCCACGCCCCTTGTACTACGCCCATATAATTTTACCCGTGGGCCGAAGCATCCAAGAGGGGCCTGCATACGGAATTTCAATGCTTCCCGACTTTTAGGCCAAAAGATTTTCGCTATCAAAAATTCTGATGTATGGGCGGTGCCACGCCCCTTGTCCAATGCCCGTCCCATTTTCCGAGTTGAAGGATACGGACATGTAGCAAGTTCGTATCGTGTTTCATTTATGTGTGCTGTATAGTTCTAAAGTTATACCCAAATGTATAGTTGATTGAAAAGTGCCACGCCCCTTGTCCTACGCCCATAGAATTTTACCCGTGGGATGAAGCATCTAAGAGGGGCCTGCATACGGAATTTCAATGCTGCGTGACTTGTAGTTTTAGAGATATGCCAAATCAAATATTTAAGTTGTATATGGAGTGCCACTCCCCCTTGTCCCACGCCCCTAAATTTTTTTACGCAAGAGGGCACGACTAAATACTAACAGAATAGAAAATTTTAATGTTGTATGACATGTAGTTTTAAAGATATGCCAAATCAAATATTTAAGTTATATGGGAGGTGCTACGCCCTCTTGATGAATCGAAAAATTTTATATACAGTCGCCTTCCTTTGGTCTTCAACAATATTGGTATAAAGTTTGGCTGAAATCGGTCAACGCGTGTAGCTTTGTATAGCCGGACAGACAAACAGACAGACAAACAAACATTCATTTTTATAAGCTTTATATTAGGTTCACATCCGGTATGTATGTCGTCAAATCTAGTAATCAATTTTTCACCCACTTCCCGACTACTTAGAGATCTGAAACTTTGCATACATGTCTAATCTAGAGCCCAATACATGAATCAATAAATTTTATGGGCGTAGGATAAGGGGCGTGGCACTTTTTTATAAACTCCAGATTTGTGTATAACTTAAGAACTACACATCACACATCAATGAAACTCGGTAGGAACTTACTACATATCCCTATCCTTCTACTGAGAAAATAAGGGGAGCACTGGATAAGGGGGCGTGGCACCCCCCATACAAACAAAATTTTTGATCTCGATTAGCTTTGGAACTAAATGTCGTGCAGCATTGAAATTTCGTATGCAGTCGCCTCTTGGATGTGTTGTCCCACTGGTAAAATTTTATGGGCGTAGGATGAAAGGGCGTGGCACCCCCCATACAAACAAAATTTTTGATCTCGATTAGCTTTGGAACTAAAGGTCGTGCAGCATTGAAATTTCGTATGCAGTCGCCTCTTGGATGTGTTGTCCCACTGGTAAAATTTTATGGGCGTAGGATGAGGGGGCGTGGCACCCCCCATACAAACAAAATTTTTGATCTCGATTAGCTTTGGAACTAAAGGTCGTGCAGCATTGAAATTTCGTATGCAGTCGCCTCTTGGATGTGTTGTCCCACTGGTAAAATTTTATGGGCGTAGGATGAGGGGGCGTGGCACCCTCCATACAAACAAAATTTTTGATCTCGATTAGCTTTGGAACTAAAGGTCGTGCAGTATTGAAATTTCGTATGCAGTCGCCTCTTGGATGTGTTGTCCCACTGGTAAAATTGTATGGGCGTAGGATAAGGGGGCGTGGCACCCCCCATACAAACAAAATTTTTGATCTCGATTAGCTTTGGAACTAAAGGTCGTGCAGCATTGAAATTTCGTATGCAGTCGCCTCTTGGATGTGTCGTCCCACTGGTAAAATTTTATGGGCGTAGGATAAGGGGCGTGTGTATAACTTTAGAACTACAAATCACACATCAATGAAACTCGGTAGGAACTTACTACATATCCATATCCTTCTACTGAGAAAATAAGGCGGGCACTGGATAAGGGGGCGTGGCACCGCCCATACAAACAAAATCGTTTATATAGAATAGCTTTGGAACTAAAGGTCGTGCAGCATTGAAATTTCGTATGCAGTCGCCTCTTGGATGTGTCGTTCCACTGGAAAAATTTATGGGCGTAGGACAAGGGGCGTGGCACTTTTCAAGCAACTACACACTTGGGCTTCAGTTTATAATTATAGGTACACCACACATCAATGAAAAACGATA
Organism: Neria commutata; assembly: GCA_963457695.1. Taxonomy (NCBI): domain Eukaryota; kingdom Metazoa; phylum Arthropoda; class Insecta; order Diptera; family Micropezidae; genus Neria; species Neria commutata. The sequence continues at coordinate 29,249,672 of OY735246.1, forward strand.
GGAACTTACTTGCCGCGCCCTGCTGGCAAAATAGCAACAACTCACCGCGTCACAAATATGCCACGAATATTAGGGTCGATCACAGCCGTATTATTTGTTAAATTGAGGATATGACGATAGGAGACACTGTGAATACCCTAAATATTGTGTACTGCTCTGCAAGTTTTAAATTCTTTTTGTGAAAAATTTCAGAGCTCTAAAATTGAATTTATGGAAGACTAAAAAGTAGAAAATAAAATTATATAAAAAAAAACTTTTTAAAAATAAGCTTTAATGTACTCAAAAGTAGAAAATAAATGGTTTTTAAGTCACCTGTATCTTACTATCAATAAAAGCTTGTGCGCTCAATATCCATATTCAAAATATCTTTCATTACTAGAATCTATTTGCAAAAAATTATTTAAATAAAATATTGTGGTAACTGTTTGACAAATATTGAACACATGAGCGCCCCAAGCTTTTATGGATAGTAAGATACAGGTGACTTAAAAACCATTTATTTTCTACTTTTGAGTACATTAAAGCTTATTTTTAAAAAGTTTTTTTTTATATAATTTTATTATATATTAGATAATAGGAATTATTATTATATGGTAAAATATCTTGGGATCAACTTGATTAAAACTTGTCCTATAGAAACCATATCAATTAAATTTATGATGATTTTGTACGAATAAGATGAACATTTTAGAGGACATCAAAAGTAAATATTAGTTGGTCAGAACACCTGTTTACCGGGTTACGACCTGGCGTACGACTTCTCTCCAGGCGCCCCTGCAAAGCGCGTTCCTTCTCTAGTTGGAAATTATAAGCGTTGGCAGTGCCTCCTCTAATCTGCCGCCTCAAACACCTTTTTCGCTGGAGCTCCTTCGTCCAAGTGAAGCTCCATCAGTATGCGAGATCACACATGCTTCAGCGCTATACAGCAATACGGGGATAATGAGCATCTTATAGAGTGTCAGTTTTGTAGGTCGAGAGAGGACTCTACTTCTCAATTGTTTACCGAGTCCATAGTAGCACCGTAGCACCTATTGACAAGAGTTATTCTTCGCTTTATCTCCATTAGTGAAGTGAAATATAGTGCAACGAAATTCAAAATATTGCTGAATTTTCGGCCAAATGGAACTATCCAAATTATTGTGGTGCGATCCATGGCAAACATGTGCGTATCAAATGTCCATCAAATGCCGGTTATGCTTTTTTCAACTACAAAAAAAACAACAATGAACAATTCAACATTCCACCGCCAATGACCCTTCCATACACTAAAATTGTTTTGCCAAATGTAATTCTTGGTGACAAGCATTAGCCTTGGACACAAATTTTATGAAACCATTTTCAGACAACAATCACTTTATGATCGATTCAAAGCTATTTACAATTACATTATGCTGTATGCAGCTTCGCAAGAGCTAAGTGCATTTCTTCTAATTCTTTTTGTTATCGATCATCATTGTGTAAAGACGTGTCGAAGCACATGCTGAGCCCACAATAAATTCTGTTAATACATTATTCAGATCTGTGTTCTTCGGCACAAACAGGAACAATTGATTTTTACTGGCAATGCCAGCCGTAAGGTACTGTCCGCCAAGTGACCTCTTACTGTTACCTAAAAGATATAAAATATATATAATTTCGTCGACGAAAACAATCTACTTGAAGTTATTATTATTATATTTATTAATTACAATTAAAATTATAATTAATGCTAAGCCCTAGCTACATAGACTATCGGCTTAAATTAAAATTAAATTAAATGGTAAATGTTTAGTGTACTTAAGAAATTATATATTTTTTTTAGATTAGATACTGTGGGAGTGGATAAAGTATGTATGGGGTTTTGATCGTGCAAAATTTGGGTTCGGGTGTGGACAAGGGAGGGGCAGTGGAGTAGGAGGTGGGATATTGTTAAGTTGGAGATACTACAAAATTGACAAATGGGAGCGAGGTTCCCGTGGAGTAGGTGGCGATGAGTGAGTATGGTGTGTCCGAGGCGGAGCCTTGTAAGAGTTTTATTCATCCACGATGTTGAAGAAGTGGGCAGGTTGACGGGAGATCCATTGGGGTTAATAATTTTGTAGGTAATTGTGTTGCTAGACCATTCCATGTTGAATTGATTGATGACAGTTTTTGACGCTATTAAACTGATTTTTTTGGGAGAAAAGGGCATGATACATTCATTCGTAAAGGTGATTTCACTTCTGATTTTGCGGCACTGTCGGCGAATTCATTACCGAGAATGTTGGCATGGCCGGGCAGCCATAGTAGTTTAACTCGCCCAGTTAGTTCAATTAAAAGCTGTTTGATGTGGTATATTATCACGTCGTTGTTCTGGAGGCTGAAAACAGCATCGAAAACTGAACGGCTGTCTGCAGATTATGCATTTCTTCTTTAATTCTTTGGCAACGAGTACAGCTGATAAAACTCCCTGTAACTCCGCGTCGAAAATGTTGGCGTAGTTATGTAGTAGCCCCACTGCGAGTGTTATGCCGATTTCTTCAACCACAGTAAACGCAACACCATCCTCTTGTTTCGATCCGTCTGTGAAGACTAACTTCCAATTCGCTTTTATTTTGCATACGATCAATGTCTTTTTTTACACGGTTTTTTTTTACACGGATTTTCCTGGAACCAATTACTGTGTAAAAACAGAATTAGGTGTATTTGCCTAATAGGAAATTGCCATTTGTCAATTTGCAGTCGGCAAAACGAAAATTCGACAAGACGGCAAAGAATCAAAAATTAAGAAATGTACGGCACTCGCACCAAACCAATTTCCCAAAACCGGTTTTTGTCACGTGTTGGAACATACATGAGAACAAGCAGAACATCCACACTTTGGTCTGTTCTGCTTGACATCAGCAGCGATACTGTCGAATTCGACTGCATGCGGAATGCGAAAGAAACTCAATCTATCCTGCGCCGAACAAACCGGTTCTCGAATTTACTCAATATCCGCCACACAAACGGCAGCATAATGGCCGGAATTGCTCGTGAAAAATGAGCAGGTTTCTGGGTAGAATGAGTGAGTTTTCATCTGAGTTTTCTGTTCTAAAGTTACGAATTTTTAGTACTGGAACGGTTTTAGCTATCTCCTCTTTCTGTCATCTTTGGTTCTAAAGGCTCTTAGTTCTAGGCTCTTAAAGCGCTAGAAGCTCGCTTAAAGCGCTGATCAGTCACCGCGTATCTTTTGTGAGCGGAATTAATCGTAACGGCAAAATTTGGGCCGATCACTGAAAATCGTATCGCAGCTGTGGCTCTTTTGCACGTTTCTGTTTTGGTTATTGCTGCCGTGCTGCCATATAGTTTCGTGCACAAAGTAAGCACGCTGTTCATTTTGCTTTTGAGGTTAAATTTTACATCTAATATATAAAAATGAATGTTTGTTTGTCTGTTTGTCTGTCTGTCTGTCTGTCCGGCTATACAAAGCTACACGCGTTGACCGATTTCAGGCAAACTTTATACCAATATTGTTGAAGACCAAAGGAAGGCGACTGTATATAAAATTTTTCGATTCATCAAGAGGGCGTGGCACCTCCCATACAACTTAAATATTTGATTTGGTATATCTTTAAAACTACAAGTCACGCAGCATTGAAATTCCGTATGCAGGCCCCTCTTAGATGCTTCGTCCCACGGGTAAAATTATATGGGCGTAGGAGAAGGGGCGTGGCACTTTTCAATCAACTATACATTTGGGTATAACTTTAGAACTATACAGCACACATAAATGAAACACGATACGAACTTACTACATGCCCGTATCCTTCAACTCGGAAAATGGGACGGGCATTGGGCAAGGGGCGTGGCACCCCTCATACAACTTAAATATTTTATTTGGTATACCTTTAAAACTACATGTCATACAACGTTAAAATTTTGTATTCTGTTAGTATTTAGTCGTGCCCTCTTGCTTAAAAAAATTTAGGGGAGTGGGACAAGGGGGAGTGGCACTCCCTATACAACTTAAATATTTGATTTGGCATATCTTTAAAACTACAAGTCACGCAGCATTGAAATTCCGTATGCAGGCCCCTCTTAGATGCTTCGTCCCACGGGTAAAATTATATGGGCGTAGGAGAAGGGGCGTGGCGCTTTTCAATCAACTATACATTTGGGTATAACTTTAGAACTATACAGCACACATAAATGAAACACGATACGAACTTACTACATGTCCGTATCCTTCAACTCGGAAAATGGGACGGGCATTGGGCAAGGGGCGTGGCACCCCTCATACAACTTAAATATTTTATTTGGTATACCTTTAAAACTACATGTCATACAACGTTAAAATTTTGTATTCTGTTAGTATTTAGTCGTGCCCTCTTGCTTAAAAAAATTTAGGGGAGTGGGACAAGGGGGAGTGGCACTCCCTATACAACTTAAATATTTGATTTGGCATATCTTTAAAACTACAAGTCACGCAGCATTGAAATTCCGTATGCAGGCCCCTCTTAGATGCTTCGTCCCACGGGTAAAATTTTATGGGCGTGGCACTTTTCAATCAACTATACATTTGGGTATAACTTTAGAACTATACAGCACACATAAATGAAACACGTTACGAACTTACTACATGTCCGTATCCTTCAACTCAGAAAATGGGATGAGCATTGGACACGAGGCGTGGCACCCCTCATACAACTTAAATATTTGATTTGGTATACCTTTAAAACTACATGTCATACAACATTAAAATTTTTTATTCTGTTAGTATTTAGTCATGCATTCACGTAAACATTTTTACATAATTTGGGTTTTATATATGTACTAGCAGTCCCGGCAAACGTTGTTCTGCCTAAAATAATTATTTTATTCCAAGATTTGTTTTTAAATGTATTTGAATTATGGTAGGAATTTTTTTGATAAAATGAAAATTATGTACAGGAAGAATAGGTTTTCGTGAATAGGTAATCTACATACACAGATTCCCCGTATGATGTGGCACTCGGGTGAAGCCGGGTGGATCAGCTAGTTCTTTATAAAATCTATGACACAGAATTATCTAAATTTTTAGATATATTTCTGTGGTCAAAAGCAATAACGACTTAAGTCGACTTAAGACGAAATTGAGTTGACGTTACCACTGTATTCCTGACGTTGATGCGCATATTTTGTTCAAACCCCGGTATCTGTACCCATCTCAGAAAAAAAGTTATTTAAAAAAAACACATGCACTTATGTACATGCCCTTATGTGCATTTCAAATTTCGAATTGCATTTTCTCGAAACAGTTGTTTTCGACTTAAGTCGTTATTGCATATGACCACAGATTTATTGTGGTCTACTTTTATGAATGAATGTTAACAATAATAATCCGGTTTTTGTACTAAATTAAAATCGAAGAGCAGTGGCAGCGCTGTTTTTAGTACAAAGCAATGCCATTCTCGCATCCTCTCTGAGCATCAGAGCAGACGTAAACGTGTGAGAAAAACCAATTTGGATTATAATTTCTGCGTTACGCGCCGATTAAATACGCAATGAGCGAACGCATGTATGAGCTCGGGTAGGGTAGGTTTTGTCTGCGCTCCGATTAAATACGATACGCGGTGACTGATCAGCGCTTTAGACTGCATCTGACCGTTGCATGAAATGGGGCTTTGATTTTGTTGACGGCTGTTTTATTGGCTTTTCCATACATTTGTAGCCGGTAGTCAATTTTAGATTGGACTGTTAGTTTGGTGATGGTTAATAGGGTATTAGTATGGATTAAGCTTTATTTAGATGATAGGTACTTAATAATATTTAGCCTTTTGCCGAGATTGGCTCTTACAAAATTACAGTGCTCCTTAAAGCTATTTTTATTGTCAAATATTAATCCTAAGATTTTTACATTACATATTTACATTTTCTATTGTAGAGCTGTTAATATTTACATGTATTTCATTACATTGATGTTTTTTGCAAATGTGTAGGTGTTTACATTTTGGCACCAGAGTACCCTGCCCATCTATTTATAATTCTTAGCGCGTTGACGAAGGATTTTGGAATATCTGTATTATTTTTTTCTTTACATAATGGGCCTGATGAATAAAAAGTCAGCAATTGCTATATCTTAAAATTTCCAGGCAATTGCTTAAATTTGTATGAATAAAAACACCAGCAATTGCTTTATCTACAAGCTTTCGCTATTTCCCCCAGCAATTGCTATTTGACTAAGCTTTTGCTGACTTTTTCAAGCGATTGCTGAAAAGCGAATGAATAAACGTAGCAATTGCTGTGCCAATTCAGCTATTGCTTAAGAAATTTTAAGGCTGCTGTACCCCATGCTAGATTTTGGTAAAATTAGTCTTTATTTGGCATTTGCTGCATTCAAAAGTAGAAATGGCAATTTTTAGGGTTCCGTTTCCTTAAAGGGAAAAACGGGAACTCTTATAAGGTCACTTTTGTTTCCAGAGGTGTGTATAAAAACAGAAATTTTGTCAATGAAGAAACCTGCAATTTAGTATGATATTAGGTCTTCATAACTTAAACATATTTTCAGTAATAAATGTTAAGAAACATTTTTATTTTTAAAGAGTTTGATCGCCCAAAAAAAAAATATTTTTATATCGTATCGTGTGAGGTATCGTTAGAAAGGGCTATGACGATATTTTAAATCTTCGAAGATCTATGATGAGCGAAAGGATTGCAGAGATCAAGATTTTGCGTCTGAAATTAAATCATATTTGAAACGTATGTACATACATATGTATGTATATTTTATACTCTATTAAATATTATAAATATTGATGCTTTTTGTTATTTACTGTTAGAAGTTCGCATAAACAAACCCGAATGTTTTGTGCGCCCGCAATGAAGAATGCACATATGTATGTACATGTATGTATGTACATATATGCGCACAGGCATACATATCTTTATAGTCGAATCTAGCTTTTGCTTGAGCAGCCTTGCATAAGCAGCAATTGCCAACATTTTTATTCATATGAAAGTCAGCAATTGCTATTTAGCTTAAGCTTTTGCTATTTAAGCAATTGCTGGTGCCAGTAAGCCATTGCTAGCTAGCAATTGCTGACTTTTTATTCATCAGGCCCATTAAGTACAAGTCATCAGCGTATAAACTATGTTGTACAGCTTTTTGCGTTCTAAGCAGCTTACTCAAATCGTCAAAATCTATCAAAAATAAAGTTACAGATAGGGGCGAACCCTGAGGAATGCCATTATGTATTGGAAAAGTGGGGGATAGTGTATTATTAACTTTGCAACGAATTTTCCTATTTGTTAGAAATGATTTAATATAATTGAACATTTTCGGTCCGATTTTCCATTCTTGCAATTTTTTTAAGACGATGTGTCCTCCAATCTTATCAAAAGCTTTCTCGAAATCTATAGATAAAATAGAGATATGGTTTTTTTTAAAATAGCTTTTGAAATGAGGTGGTCTAAGTTAAAGAGCGCGTCAAGTGTGCTCGAGCCAGCTTTGAAGCCGGCTTGGCAAGAATGTTTTTGGTTTTTAAATGCCACATTAACCTGGTTGATATCATTTTTTCTATAAGCTTACTCAAACATGAAAGAAGGGAAATCGGTCGGTAACTGGAAAATTCGTTGCTTATTTTATTAGGCTTTAAAATAGGAATGATTACCGCAGTCTTAAAGCTCTGGGGGATTACGCCAGTGGTAAATATGTTATTATAAAGACTTAGTAATCTCTGTTTCAAGGCTTTAGGAGAGTTTTTAAGCATTAGATAGTTTATTCGGTCAAGACCTGGCGTAGTACCCTTTACTTTAAACAAGGCCAGATTAAGCTCGTTAAAATTAAAATCTTATTCTAAATATTTTTCTAATCTATCTGTGCAGTCAGTTGCCGCCATCGTGTGGATGCTTTCGTGTAGGTTTCTAAACTCAGCAGAGAAGTTGGAGGCATTTGATATGATTGAAAAGTGATTGGCAAAGTTTAGTGAAATTTCTTTTGGTTCTGTGATTAAACTGTTATTTAAGTTAATGGCTTTGATGTGAAATGGTTTGTAAGCACCGGTAAGTAGTTTAATCTTCCAGATGAAAGATGTAGAAGAGTTAGGGTTTAATTTCTCGGTGAGTAGTTCGAAGCTTTTTGTTTTGGCTATTCTTTTTTCTTTCTTGAATACAGCGTTTTTGCGTTTGTAATTGATTCGAACCATGCCTTCGGAACTCTTTCCAGGCTTCCTAATTTTCATTTCTAAGTATATTTACGGAACATTTTTTGAATTATGTTTGCTTTTCAAGATCGGTATTGATTTATTTGCAGAAGCTCGTATAATTTTTTGTATTGCAGCTGCTTCTGTATTAGGGTTAGATGAACTATTGCTGAGCATATTACTATCTAAAAACCTAACTTGTCTTTGATGGGGAAAATTATCGTGATTTGATAGTGATAGGGAGCTGACAATAGGGAAGTGATCACTATTGTGCAGGTCGTCCAAGATATTCCATGAAATGAGCGGTAGAAGCTGGGATGAACAAAGAGTCAATTCGATATTAGTGAATGTACCGTGGGTAGAAAAGTGTGTTGGCCTGCCGTTATTAAGGATTGATAAGTTAGAGCTTAGAATAATTCTTCGATTATTGAGCCTCTACGGTTGCAACTTGGTGATCCCCAGAGTGGGCTCCATCCATTGAAATCTCCAGCTATTATTATGGGGGTGTTTATGTTAGAAGTCATGGATAATAGGTCTGAGAGGGAGATGTTTTGATCGGAAGTAATATAAATTGAAACTACTGTTATGGGGAATTCGAGGTTGAATTCGACTGCTATTAAGAGTAGGTTGCTTTGAATATTAATTAACTTGTGCGGGATACTTTTGTGGATCAGTAGACCGCAGCCTTGTTTGGAGGTTGTGTTATGTGGGTGATTGTAAAAATAGCCATTGTATTGCTTCGGACAGTGTGGTGTAAGATTGTGCCTAAGATGAGTTTCTTGCGAACATATTAGTTCGGGTCTTAAGTCTTTTGCTAAAATATCTAATCCTGAGTAGTTGTGAAGATAACCTTTGAAATTCCACTGGAGAATATTAAGTATCTGTACCATGAAAACTATTCAGAAGAGAAAAGCACACTATTATTGCTAATTAAAGTAATAACAATATGTGTGCGCTTGACTATAATAATGTGTCAGATGTAATTGTTTCAGTGGTGGGGAGAGAATCATTGAGCATTGCGATATTTCTGGTGGTTGAATTGTTTGGTTGAATTGGTGGGGCTGAATAATAGAAAATTGTGTGGTGGGTGCTGATGTTGTTAGAAAGAGGTGAGTTTGGGTTTAAAGAATGAGAGAGGTCTAAAGATTGCGAGTTCGATGATGGAGGAAGGGGGGTTGTTTCATGAAGATTGCTGTTTGGATTCGAGATAGAGAGTAGGTTGACAGGGTTATTGTTGTTGGAAGATTTGGTTGAGAGTGAGAGAGTGTGAGATGAATGAGGTGCGTTCGGGCTACTAGTAGTAACGATGGTAACCGGTTCTAGAGAAGCGTCTTCTTTTTGGCCAGTGTTAGTTGAATTTATGATTGATGCATACATATTAGAATCCTGCACAAGCATGCGTTTCTGCTATTCGAAAACATTCACATGCTTTTGAATAGATTACTTCACTTCCTCTTTGCAAACCGGTCCGAATAAATACGAGTACTGCTCTCTTAGAGTACAAGAAGTTTCGAAGAGAAGAGAGTAGACGTACACTGTTTATTCATATTCGGTCGAAGCGGGAAAACGGGAACAAAAGTGCTCGAATACCTGGACACTGTTTGAATATTCGAATATATTCATTTTATTGAACAGAAAGAAATAAGTTGCTATTGCGCATTATTAAACAAGTGGAATTGTTGAACGTTGTTGTAAAATTAACAATGGAAACAATATATAGACAACTTAATATTTTATTTATTTAAAATCTTTATTATAAGAAATTTAAAATAATATAAATATTCCGAATAATAGCCGAAATATTCGAGTAAACAGTTAGTCTTCGAATACTTTGCAAAGTTCTCGATTACTGAATAGAAACCGAGCAGTGTTCTCTGCTCACCGAATACGAATGTGCAGAGTAGCCGTGAGAAATGAATACGAGTAAAACCGAGAACCTACGCTCGCTGGTTCTCGTTTCTATTCGTTTCGTTGTTTACATTCTTCGAATACTGAGTACCCGTACAGCAAGTGCAGTATTGTTGTTGCCAAAACGAATATATTCATGCAGGGCTCTAATACATATCGCCGCTTGATTCAATACATGTAGTATATCGACTTTTTCACTTTTTGGGAAATGCAGTTTTAAGTTTAAAGTACTCCCATTTTTTTTTGGCACGGTAGATTTTTCTGAAAATCGAGTATTTGGTAGAGTGAAACCTTGTTATTAATACTGTTTATTCCAAAAGATCGACTTTTCGATATTTAGGAAGATATAGCCAAATGAATTCAGTATTATAATGTCGTATCTACCATTCTGAACAAATTAGTTTGCCTACCATCAAAATGTGTCGTATGTATACTAGGAAATTTTTTTTCTAAAATTTTTTTTTTATTAAAAAACTGCAAATATAATATACAATGCAATGTTTCTGCCAAATATAGCTTTAGTAACTTTTTAATTAGTTTGTCAAATCCGGAGGCAGAGATTGTTATAGTACAAAGTTGAAGCGCTATTTCTTATTGAATCTTTTAAATTAAGTATTTTTATAATCGCGTAAGGAAGCATCAGTCGGGTTTCACCGACAAAATAATACCCTACCCGAGCTGGGAAAGAAATGAAATCGTGGGTGTATTAAATGTACTGTGTACATAGTGGGCGGACCACGCCCATTTCTTACAAACTACAGAATATTCCTAATAGGATTACATATTACAAATATTGATACTCTGGTCGACTTACGACAGTAACTATAGGTACACCCAATCCTGTTTTTACACGGTACATACGTTCCAGAAAGTACCGTGTAAAAAAAAATCGTGTAAAAAAAGACACCGTATGTATGTACATAGTGAAAAAATATTAGATTGGTTCAACCACGTCAAAAAGCCTAATGTCGACCGTGTTATTTCAAAAAGACCGTGTAAAAACAGGATACGTTTATTTATGTCGACCGTGTTATTTCAAAATCGTGTAAAAAAAGACCGTGTAAAAACAGGATTGGGTGTATATATAAATTACCGCCTCTATGGTAGGCGGACCACGCCCATTTTTGGAGAATCAAAAGGAATTCTTACCAGCAATGAAGTAACTAAATATGTACGCTCTTGTGTATATATTATGGAAGGTATGATGATTTTCGGTTTACCGCCTATATAGTAGGCGGACCACGCCCAGTTTTTCATAGGGTATGTAGAGCTGACATCTGAGCTTGAATACAAAATTTCATTCGTTTAAGTTCATAAAAAGTCAATTGAAAACCATTTTACCGAAAAAATCTTACATACGACAAACATGGATGAACAAATTTTACTGCCTCTTTTGCGAACGAATTTGTCGTATGTTAGCTTTTCTTGCATATACGACAGATATTTACGCAAAAATTAAAAATTAGCCTACATACGACAAAATAGAGTCTGAATACCTCGAGAACGGTAGGAGACATAAGAAATCTGAGAACGCCAATCGATTTAGCTGGGTGTGGAATCCCCCATGCCATCCTTAACTCAAAATGTGAAAAAATCGACATACAACAAGTATTGAATCAAGCGGCGATATGTAGGCTTAGCGGGGTTAATAGTAGTTGGATTTTCTAGTCTATAAAGTCGTCGTGCTTCAGCATAACTACATTTGTTTTGGGTTTTTATTTTTAAAATATGTTTTTGTTGTAAATAAGTGGGGCATTCGTTTGAGGAAGCGGAGTGGGGGCCATGGCAGTTGGCGCAAATAGTGCGTTGGCAAGCAATGGGAGAGTGTGGGGGCAGATTGCAGATTCCGCATGTGGTGTTTTTATTGCAGCGTTTAACAGTGTGGCCTAACAGCTGACAATTTCGGCATCTAATTGGATTTGGGAAGTGTTCTCTTACTTTGACAGTGCACCACGCGATGTCGATTTCCTCTGGAACTTTGTACAAGTCAAATGTCAAACGAATTAGACCAGTCGGAATTTTTTTGTTTTCGACAAGTTTTGTAAATTTGTAAACGCCAATAACTCCTTGATTTTTAAGGTCGACTAAAATTTCTTCATCGCTGGTAGTGATTAAATTCCTGTCGAAAATAGTGCCTTTACATGTGTTTAGTGAATCATGTAGTGTGACAGAGACAGAGCAAAGCCCGCCAAAATTTTTTACTTTCAAGAATTTGTCAGCTACTTTTTGTGATTTGGTGAGAACTAGTAAACTGCCATCGCGGAGCATGCTGATTGAGTCGATTTCGGTGCTTATGCAATCAATTGCCTTCTTTTTTGCGAACACGCTGAAATTTGAAAGTGGCTTATCTGCATCGTTGGATCGTATTACGACAAACTTTGTATTTTTTGATTGGGTGCAAGATATGGTAGACAAGGGAATGGTGTTTTATTCAATGTAAATTTTTTCTTTTTTGATCGAGGGGGGGGATAGGCACACTTCGGAAAGTTCCCTAAACCGATTCCCCGAGGGGATCGGCTGGTTATTGAACATCACCTTACTCTACTCACTCTTTTATTAGAATGTACAAGAAGTTATGGACAAAGGAAAATATAAAAATTAACAAGGAGGCAAGCACTGACTTTAAGACTATAAATCACTGCCAGAAGAAAAAACCGTAGCTGAACTGATCTGATCGTCACGAAAGCTAGTCGACGACTGCTACTTGAAGTTGTTTTTCGTCGTCAAATGTCGATTTTTTCGTTGCTTAATGCCTGTACTGCTTCCGATTTTTGCTGCCGACACTGTCAACTGTCGGTCGCCGACATGTCGGCCGACAGCCGACTGTCGGAAACTCGTATCACACTACAGACAACGCTTCCGGATGTAGCTTCCGACCTGCCGACAGCTACCTACACGACAAAGTGACGGCAGCCGACTATCTCTCCGCCCTGTTAGCTTCGGCAGTGCCCTACTGAGACATATTCTTATTGTGCCATACCAGCCGCCCCGCGAGGCGGACATATGAGCCGTCCCGTTAACTTGTGCTAAAATATGCATATATCCATACATAAGTCAAGCGAGAAAGCTTAGTTTAACGGCTGTTTTATATATAGAAACAATACTATATTGTGAAATGTTTATCATCAATACGAAAAATATAAGTCTTATTTGGCACCAATGTGAAAAATTTCTCAAATACATACTGCAATACATTTTTAGAAACAATGAAATGATATACCTTTTTTTAAATACCATTTAATTCAGTCAAAAATATTGCAATACTTTTCTAATATAAATATAACTGATTGATATATATCTGTGGTCACAAGTTATAACCGCCTAAGTCTGTTTTTTAAGTATTTCAGGAGAGAAGTTAAAAGTTTCAAATCCTCACTGTGTAATTCAGGTGTGGCATTTTTCTCGAAATTTCATGCAGATTCTAAGGATTCTTTTACTTACTTTTTAAACAAAATTTGCATTTTCTTTTTTTAGTCAAAATATATTAGGGAAAAAAAGACACTTAATGGTAGAATTACTCTAGCGGTAAGGTTCGAAATCGTGTCAGCTGACAAAATCTATCTTACCCGAACACAATGTTCGCTATTACTCTGACCGGATTGAGTAGTAGAAATTTCTGCGTCGATTAGAAAACTACCGCAAAAGTCGTGTCAGCTGTGAAAAGAATGTTGCCACCCAAAAAATTCGTTGAAAATTGAAATAGAATTAATGCTTTTCCTATGCAAGAGGTAATATGGCAACACTGATTAAAACAAGCGAATATTTATTGGAAATACAGTCCACCTGCGCTTTCGATTGCTTTTAATTTGTACACATCGTACATTTTACACAACACTCAACAAATTGAGTCAATTATATCGTCGTTTGAATTCATTTTTCACGATATATTTTGTTTGTGAACTCTGTTGCAGAAAAGTGTTGCCAGTGACCTTCGATTTTAGTTCAACAAAAGAAGTGATTGTTTTTGCCGAAATAAGTTAAAAAAGTAGTACACAATATAGAGATGTAACAATTATGATAATTCAGTGCCATAAATTTAATAAAGAATGTAAAATTTCATCTCAGAAGAAAATAAACAGTGTGTTTCTTTTGTGCACAAAACTATACGGCAGCACTAGCAAAAAGAATAGACTGACAGCTGCAATCCGTTTAGCTGTTAGAGTAACTGGGCAAATTGCTATCCGGCACGATTGAATCCGACACCGCTGGACTAATTAGACCATAAGCCTCGTTCACATTCGACTTTCCTCGCTTTGCTTGACAGTTCGAGATTCAACAACAATGCGTGAAAAGTAGAAGGTTTGCTACAATGAACGCTTTAACTTTGGATTTTACTGATATAATTGAAGTAGTAGTAGTTATGCTACTAATGTTTGAAATTCGCGAGTGTCTTAATTGAAAACGCAAACGCACGAGAAAATGAAACCAACTGCAATCGCACGAGAAACTGAAAAATATCACAAAAAATGTTAAAAGCTGATTGAAAGTTGAGAGTTGCCCAACATTTTGCTTCGCTTCGCTTTCCTAGAGTTCCATCAAGCAAGCCCCTTATAAAAGCATGTATTGAACTTATCTGTCAAAGCGAAATTCTGAAGCAAAGCGAAGCAAAAGTCGAATGTGAACGAGGCTTTAGGCTCTAATAACTTGTTGAACTCAAAAATTTAAAGAGTTTAAGTTGAGTTAGGCTGTTATTTCGTAGGGAAAGAAAAACTTTAAGTGCGCCTAAATCAACATAAATCGTTATTCAATGCCAACATTTTAAAGATTTGATATCTTATGTTGAGTTGGGTTCTTATTCCTTACTGATAATTTATGAACTTTATGGACAAGTTGAATTAGACAATGATAAAAAAAAAACCGTTTGTAATTGTTGTATTCTTAAATTGAGTTATTCCAAACTAAAAAAGTGGAATAAGAAAACACAATTTGAGTCAGGAAATTCACGTCGAAAAATTATGAGTTAGGCCAGGGATGAGCAACACGCGGCCCGTTAAACATGTGTATGCGACCCGCAAAGCATTTCTAAATTGTATTTATTTTATCGACTTTCTCCCATCAATATATTTAGGGTGTTCACAGTGTCTCATATTTGTCGTATATGTTATGTGAAATAAAAATATACAACAGTCATAAAAATAAGTTTGCTTTTCCCATACAAAAATCAAATACGACTAATACAACACGGCAGCCTATGTATTTCAAAAGTCATATTAAATTTCTTTGGCTTTTGGCATTTTTATTTTGAAAAATTTTCAGACAAATATTTTGGTGCGCTCACAGCCGTCATATTTGAAAAATTGAGGAATACGACATATGACGATATGAGACACTGAATACTCTAATTGTTATAAAATTAATTATAATAAAATGGTAGTACATACTTAACCTTCTCCATTGCAAGGAGAATTGAAGACTTGCCCGAGAACATAGCAACAACGCTTCGTGAACGCATTGCAAAATTCTAATACTGTTCTTTGGCACCTGATGAGAGTTGCGATATTAGCGATACAGCACAACTGGCTATATTATTACGTGGTATTGACACCAAATTTAATATTATCGAAGAATTGTGTTCACTGATTCCAATGCAAGAGACTACAACCGGCAAATACCTGTACGTTGAGCTAAAGTCTGTGTTGGAAAATTTTTCAATTTTATTAGAAAAGATTATTGGTATATCGACAGACGGAGCACGAGCAATACTAAGCATGGAGGTAGGAGTATCGGGAAGGCTATTTCAAGACATTAAGAAGGTCAACCAATGCATAATTCACCAGGAAAATTTGTGTGCGAAAAGATTGAGTTTGCCAAATGTCACAGTACCAATAATTAAACTAATCAATTTTATAAAGCCGCACACGTTAAATCTCCGTGAATTTAAAAAATTCCTGAAAGATTTAGAAACTGAATATGACGACGTGGTTTTTAATACCGAAGTAGTACGTTGGCTTAGTAGAGGTGCAATGCTAAAAAGAGTATGCAACTTAAAAAGCGAAATACAATTGTTCTTGGATATGAAGGGATATGACTTTCCTCATGTTGGTAATAAAGAATGGATGTGCGATTTTGGGTTTCTTATCGACATGACATAGCATGTCAATGATCTTAATGTGGAACTTCAAGGCAAAGGACAGTTTATTCACAATTTGTATGATAAAATTCGGGGCTTTGAGCGCAAATTAAAATTGTGGAAACAGCATCTTTTGTAGAATAATGTGTCTCATTTCCGCATTTAGAAAAAGAAAACGTTACTACTTCTCAAAAATATGCACAATATATACATAGACATTTTAATCAACGAATTTCAATTACGATTCCAAATGTTCAAAGCTGAGAAGACAGCGGTTTCCATGAAAATGTTTTCCTCGCCATTTAATATCGATGTGGACACAGTTCCCGAAGACTTTCAAATGGAAGTGATTGACATGCAGAATAATACCGATTTAAACAAGTAAAGAAGTATCAGTCGGGTTTCACCGACAGAGTAATACCCTACACCATGTTCCCAAGTAGGGTGATAATTCACTGAAATTGTGGGTGCTTTTGATTTACAACCTACATAGTGGGCGGACCACGCCCATTTTTGGCAGACTACAAGATATACCTAATAGGACTATACATGCCAAATATTGATGCTCTGACAGGTGTACAACAGATGTTATCGGCATCTTTATTTTACTGCCCCCATGGTGGGCGGACCACGCATATTTCTGGAGAATTAAAAGATATTCCTACCAGGAACGAAGTAACCAAATTTGGACGCTCTGGTGTATTATGGAAGTTAAGAGGATTTTTCGTTTATCGCCTATATAGTGGGCGGACCACGCCCATTTTCTTGTATGGTATCTAAGACCTATATATCAACTTGGGAACCGAATTTCATTCATTTATATTCGTACTAGTCAATTGGGAGCCATTTTATCGGAAAAAATTTGCCGACTATATAGTGGGCGGACCACGCCCATTTTTTCGTATGACATAGATGACCGACCCTTTAACTTGAACACCAAGTATTATTCTTTTCAATGATTAATTAGACAAATTACGGCAATTTTGTCACAAAAAACTCAAGGTAGTGGGACTTACAGGCCCATAACGGGCGTGTCCTTCAACCGATCTTACTAATTTTAACACTTTACCTAACCCGAGGTTCACTGCGACTGTGTACCAAATTTGGTCCGAATCGGACAACTCCTTTCTTTTTTTCCGGACACGCATACAGACAGACAGACGGACAACCGGAAATCAAAAGAGAAAGTGTTTCTGATCATTTCTATATACTTATGTCTATACCTAGGAAGGCTCCTTTAATGCGTTAAAATTTTCGCAGAAAGTTATTATACCCTATTATCATAGGTGTAGGGTATAATGATCACCGATCAAGACTGAGTGATGCACGATTAGAAAGCTGCGTACGTGTAGCTACCTCATTAATTCCGGCTGATATTGATCAGCTTGTATCGAAAAAAAGCCAAATTTCTCATTAAAAATTTAAAGTAAATTCGTTTTTCTGTTCTTTTCTTGTTTGTTTTTATTTCGCATTAAAATTTGTATATGAAATCTTTACTTTTTTTGAATTTTATATATTTTTATTTAATGTTTATTATAAATAATTAATAAAGTGTTACTTTATGTGCGGCCCGCCCAAAAATTTTACAATTTAAATTGGCCCGTTGATTAAAAAGGTTGCTAACCCCTGAGTTAGGCTGTTATTCCAAAACAGTCATTTAAAAAAATGACAAGCAATTTGAATAATTTTCGTCCTAAAAAACACAAACATGCAAATTTTATAGCTTATAGATTTGGACACGCTGAACTCTATGGCATTAATAACTTAATTTCGTCCTAACTCGATTTAGGCGGTTATGGCTTGGACCACAGATATTACAATGTTTTTCAACCGTAACATCCTATATTAGACATTTTTCACCAAGCGAGTTGTAAGAAAACGCCTACTCACTTAACTAGGTTTGTGCTGACAGTTTATAGCTTTTTGCATGTCTTCTTGAAATGTAAATGTGTATACGAATTTTGGAAGTATCTTATATATAAAACGCAGAGTGACTAAAAAGCGTCTGCCTGTCCACTGACTTTAGACGAACGAAAGCAGTGCCCTGTGTAGCCCAGTGGGTAGAGCCGCGCGCTTGCACTTGGTAGGTCATGGGTTCGAATCCCACAGGTTTCAAATTTTTTTTTTTATTTTTTACTTTGGTTTGCCTTTTATTGTTGCTAATTGTTTTACTAGCTGTCGTGTATACAGGCACACACGACAGGTGGCCCCATTTGTCTTATATATAAAACGCAGATTGACTAAAAAGTGTCTGCAGCCTGCTGAAGCCTTCAGCCTGCAGACTGTCCACTTTCTTTCTTCTACGACTTTAGACGAACGCAATCAGTGCCATGTGTAGCCCAGTGGGTAGAGCCGCGCGCTTGCACTCGACAGGTCATGAGTTCGAATCTCACAAATAAAAAAATTTTTTTTTTTATTTTTTACTTTGCTTTGCTATTTATTGTTGCTAATTGTTTTACTAGCTGTCGTGTATACAGGCACACACGACAGGTGGCCCCACTTGTTTATAATATTCTGAGAGGGCATTTGTATACAACTTCACACAAAATATGGTTAGCCTAGTATGGAAAGGGCGTATCTCGCATTTTCGTTATTTTATAGGAGAAGGAAAATACTGCAAAAAATCTAAAACGTTTTGTGAAAAATAAAACACACTTTTATATTACGCCCGGCTCTAGACAGTTTGGCGTTCGATTAGTTAGTATTAAGTTGCAATTCAGAGGGAATGCATTTGCATGTCTAAAAATAGTTACTTCTTGACATAAGAAATATGTAGGCAATAAGAATGCACGTGAGTGTGAGTTTGAATACATAATGGGCGTAATACATAATAATACATATTAGTTATATTTTTACATATGTATACAACATCAAAAAGCAGTTAATTTTCAACATCCTCGGGCCCGGCAATCGACTGCGAAATCTCAAGAGGGTAGAGTAGCTGAATAGGCCTCTTAAGAACTTACTGATTTTATAGCCGTATGTCGCAAGCTCTGACGTGTCCATCGCGCCCTTGGTACGTCGTTTTCACGATTGCTAGCCTCCACTGGAGACGAGGCTTGTTGTCATCTTACAGTAAAACTACGTCGCCAACATTTACGCTTCGTGTACCTGCGTTTTTGTTATGATGAATGCAGCGAAGCTGTTGAAGGTATACTTCGCGCCACCTCTTCATATACCGCTTCAGTAAAACTTGGCGCTGCTACCATGCTTCCGAGAGAGTTGATCCGTCTGATTTAAAGTCGGTAGGCAAAATTGTATAATTGGAGTTTACTAAAAGGATGCGAGGGAGTCAACGCTTCTAAGTCTTTCTCGTCGCTCGTGATGTAAGTTAAAGGTCTGGCGTTGACTACGCTTTCAACTTCGATAAGTAGAGTTCTCAGCTCATCCGCTGTCAGCAGCGCTCTACCAATTGAGGCCTTCAAGGGATTTTTCACCGTTCGCACCAGGCGTTCCAAAAAGCCGCCCCACAAAGCAGCCCTCTCAGGAATGTATTTTCATTTCACCTTGATGGGCTGCGAACTGCTGCATATCGCTCTTCTTCATAAGCTCTTCAAGCTTTCGTAGTTCAAGGTCCGCTCTCTTAAATGTTTTTGCGTTGTCTGAGATTATTGTTGTTGGTGTACCGCGAATCGCTATAAACCTCCGCAAAGCATCGATACAGCTGTTGACTGTCATGTCGGAAACCAACTCCAGGATCGCAGCACACGTAAAAAGCATTATATATACCTTTTGCTGGTTGTTGTCACTATTAGCTTTGACGGACAATGGGCCAGCAAAATCTTCGCCAGTTGTTTCAAACACTCTCGTCGTCGTCACTCGCTCAGCTGGTAAAACCGTCCATGGCTCAGAAGCGCTCTTGCCGTTAAGCCGCTTGCTTATTATGCATCGCTGCACAATGCTCTTAACCTGCTGTCGACCCTGGACTATCCAGTACTTCTTTCGGACGTGTGACAAAACTGCATTAATGCCACCATGTAGTGTAGCTCGATGCGCCTCGAGTATCACCAGCTGACTAAAACGAAAATGTTATGGCAAAATAATTGGGTTACCATACATATTACCAAATTCAGCTAAACGTAAGCGCCCTTTAATTTAAGCACCAATACGCCATCCACCAGGACAGGATTTAGAGATAGGGTCTTCGAATTAGAAGGAATTAACGCTCCCCTATGCAATGCGTCTATTTCCTTGTTGTATTCGCATCTTTGAGTGAATTTTACCCAGTAGTGCTCCGATTCTTGTAGCTCCTTGTACGTTAGCTCGTCAACTTCGTAAAGTGGTTTCAATTTTCGCTGCTGTCTCTCCGACGACTTATTTCTTAAAGCCTTCAAAAATCGAAATGCGTACGCTGATACCCGTAGCAGAGGCTTCAGACTGCTAAAATCGTCGGTTTTTAAAATAGGCGTTTCCGCTTTCTACGTTCACAGTGCCTGCTATCAAGCACATCGACCGCTCAACAAAGTAATTAATATTCCAGTACGCTTGGTCTTCTGCGAGCCACTCTGGTCCGTATTTCCACAGATCCGATTTCGCTAACTCCTTGGCCTTTATTCCTCGGGTAATCAAATCTGCTGGATTGTATTTTCCTTTACAGTGCCGCCAGTCATAGATGTTCGTTAATTTGTTTATTTCGCTGACTTTCGCTTTGACGTATGGCTGTAATTGTTTACCGTTGCCGTTTATCCAATTTAGAGCGAATGTGGAATCAGTCCACAGATACACAGCCTCGATTTCGAAATCCACGGCTTCAATCAAAAATGCCTTTAGCCTAGCTGCTGTTAGCTCTAATTTCGGTAAGCTTAGTTCGATATTCGCTGAGTTTTTCTCGATAGGCGCTACTCGATTTTTGGAGCAAACGAAATTTGTAGCTACTTCGCCTCTACCAGGCTGTTGTCGTACCGCTCCATACGCTTTGGGGCTTGCATCAGCAAAAATGTGGATTTCGAATTTAGCTCCACAGTACGATGTGAGACTCCTTTTCATCGTTATACCGTTTTACTTCAACAACCTAGCCCAATCAGCAATTGCCAACACTTTTATAAGCTTTATATTAACTTCAGGTATCTATCTATCTATCTATGTATGTATGTCGTCAAATCTAGTAATCAATTTTTCACCCACTTCCCGACTACCTAGAGATCTGAAACTTTGCATACATGCGTAAACACCAAGACAATACATGAATTAATTAAAATATCGGATTGGACAAGAGGGCGTGGCACCGCCCATAAAACAAAATTTTTATAAGCTTTATATTGATCTCGATTAGCTTTGGAACTAAAAGTCCTGCAGCATTGAAATTTCGTATGCAGTCGCCTCTTGGATGCGTCGTCCCACTGGTAAAATTTTATGGACGTAGGATAAGGGGCGTGGCACTTTTTTATCAACTCCAGATTCGTGTATAACTTTAGAACTACACATCACACATCAATGAAACTCGGTAGGAACTTACTACATATCCATATCCTTCTACTGAGAAAATAAGGCGGGCACTGGATAAGGGGGCGTGGCATCCCATACAAACAAAATTTTTGATCTCGATTAGCTTTGGAACTAAAGGTCCTGCAGCATTGAAATTTCGTATGCAGTCGCCTCTTGGATGTGTCGTCCCACTGGTTAAATTTTATGGGCGTAGGATAAGGGGCGTGGCACCCCCATACAAACAAAATTTTTGATCTTGATTAGCTTTGGAACTAAAGGTCGTGCAGCATTGAAATTTCGTATGCAGTCGCCTCTTGGAAGTGTCGTCCCACAGGTAAAATTTTATCGGCGTAGGATAAGGGGCGTGGCACTTTTTTTTATCAACTCCAGATTTGTGTATAACTTTAGAACTACACATCACACATCAATGAAACTCTGTAGGAACTAACTACATATCCATATCCTTCTACTGAGAAAATAAGGCGGACACTGGATAAGGGGGCGTGGCACCGCCCATACAAACAAAATTTTTGATCTTGATTAGCTTTGGAACTAAAGGTCGTGCAGCATTGAAATTTCGTATGCAGTCGCCTCTTGGAAGTGTCGTCCCACAGGTAAAATTTTATCGGCGTAGGATAAGGGGCGTGGCACTTTTTTTTTATCAACTCCAGATTTGTGTATAACTTTAGAACTACACATCACACATCAATGAAACTCGGTAGGAACTTACTACATATCCATATCCTTCTACTGAGAAAATAAGGCGGACACTGGATAAGGGGGCGTGGCACCGCCCATACAAACAAAATTTTTGATCTTGATTAGCTTTGGAACTAAAGGTCGTGCAGCATTGAAATTTCGTATGCAGTCGCCTCTTGGAAGTGTCGTCCCACAGGTAAAATTTTATCGGCGTAGGATAAGGGGCGTGGCACTTTTTTTTAATCAACTCCAGATTTGTGTATAACTTTAGAACTACACATCACACATCAATGAAACTCTGTAGGAACTAACTACATATCCATATCCTTCTACTGAGAAAATAAGGCGGACACTGGATAAGGGGGCGTGGCACCGCCCATACAAACAAAATTTTTGAACTGATAGAAACTTACTCGCCCCGCCTTGCACGCAAAATAGCAACAACTCACCGCGCCAAAGCAACGGGGGTTTTGCGCATGGGCCGAGCTCGCCGCGCCTTGCAAGCATAACAACAACAACTCATCGCGCCACAAATATGCCACGAATATTAGGGTCGATCACAGCCGTATTATTTGTTAAATTGAGGATATGACGATAGGAGACACTGTGAATACCCTAAATCAGTGATGCCCAAAAGTTCCTTATGGAAGAGTGAACACCATTACATACACACTTTGTTATGATAAAAACGAAAAAAAAAATTTTCTCAACATGTACACTGTAAAAAAAATGAATTGCATATTCTGCTTAGTTATATGTAATGAAAAACAAATCAACTTAATAACTCAAAAGTCATATAAATCTCCCATGATCCTATCAATAATTGATCCAAATCATTTTCCCAGTCAAAAAAACCAATTTCCCACTACTCTTCTGAAGAGATATGATCTTCATTTTCCGAAGTTGGAAGAATTTAAATATCAAACTTAATATGGGCAAAAATATTTTCAAGTGCTTCTCATTCCACAGCTGCACAATTTTTTGCTCGAAATCATGCGCAAGACAACAACAACGTCTTTGTTGAAGATAACTGTCGCAAAAGTGTACCAACAAAGCATATGCGTGCGAGCTGGCAGACGAAAGGAAAATAACATCGTTGTTTGTGTTTTTCGTACTGCTTACCGCGAAGAGCTGTGTCTGTGTGAAGAAATCTCGGCCTATGCCAAGAGTTTTTACAAAAACAAAGGAGCATCGAGAGTATAGGGCATGGGCACCACTGCCCTAAATATTGTGTTCTGCTCTGCAAGTTTTAAATTCTTTTTGCGAAGAATTTCAGAGCTCTAAAATTGAATTTATGGAAGACTAAAAAGTAGAAAATAAAATTATATAAAAAAACTTTTTAAAAATAAGCTTTAATTTATTTAATGTACTAAAAAGTAGAAAATAAATTGTTTCCAAGTCACCTGTATCTTACTATTAATAAAAGCTTGTGCGCTCAATATCCATATTCAAAATATCTTTCATTACTAGAATCTATTTGCAAAAAATTATTTAAATAAAATATTGTGGTAACTGGTTGACAAATATTGAACACATGAGCGCCCCAAGCTTTTATTAATAGTAAGATACAAGTGACTTGAAAACAATTTATTTTCTACTTTTTAGTACATTAAATAAATTAAAGCTTATTTTTAAAAAGTTTTTTTTATATAATTTTATTTAAATTAGCGTGGGCATTTTTTAATCGCGCCAAATATGTTACAACCGTAACTTCTATAGCTGACGCGTCGCTAATGTCGGTAAACGCGATGGTATTAAACGTTTTTAAATTTTCCGTAACCGTGTTACATAGCTTTGTAACCTGAGTTCGGCACGCTGATCGATATACACCGTCCATTTCTAGGTAACACGCTATCTCTCGCTTTTAAAAGTTTGGATATTAAACCGATGTCACCCGTAAGCTAATTCTCAGTCCGCTAAAGACGCCCGGCTCTAGGCAGTTTGGCGTTCGAATTAATAATAACTTGCAATTCAGAGGGAATGCATTTGCATGTCAAAAAATAGTTACTTCTTGACATAAGAAATATGTAGGCAATAAGAATGTACGTGAGTGTGAGTTTGAATACATAATGGGCGTAATACATAATAATACATATTAGTAATAATTTTACATATGTATACAACATCAAAAAGCAGTGTTGAAATTTGATGGTACTGCACTGGCACTGCAGGAATGCGCTTACGCGATCCAAACAGAAATGCGATATTTCTGTTTGGACGGCATCGATTCCCACGCTGCTAAAATATGGTTCGGTGCATTGACGGTTCACTGCCAAGGCAGTGCCAAAAATGCAATGCAAGCAAATTGCAATGCAAGCTAAATTGTATATCACGCAGCAGACGCATGTGACAGTGCATTGCCAGGGCAGTGCCAAATTTGCAAAATCATCAAAATACCAGTATAAAAAGCATTGACAATTAATAAAGTATCGAAGTTATTCACTGAATACAAACGCGATAGGGTGTTTTCTTTGAATCTAACTTCAGCAAGTTCGAGTGGTTCAAAGTGCCATTTCGTACTTTGTAGTCATTATTCCCGAAAAGTTATACACGGTTCAAGTGCCGGTATAACATCAAAAATTGGGAAATAACATTTGGTGACCCCGTGAAAGAAGCACAGCCTTCTGGAACGTCAATTGGCAAGAGGACATCAGTGTGAGCCAAGCTACATTATCCTGGACAATTAGTAGCCACGCAGCTCCTAGTTCTCATCAAGGCACACCCAGTGCCACAGGATATAATATTTGGTGACCCCGCATCCTTGGTAACATTTGGTTACCCAACGAAGCACAGCCTTCTAAAACATCAATTGGCAAGAGCACAACAGTGTGAGCCAATCATCAAGCAGTGACAATAGCACAACAGTGTGAGCCAATCATCAAGCAGTGGCAATAGCACAACAGTGTGAGCCAATCATCAAGCAGTGGCAATAGCACAACATAGTGTGAGCCATCTTTCATCATCCAGTGGCAATAGCACAACAGTGTGAGCCAACTTTCAACATCAAGCGCAATAGCACAACAGTGTGAGCCTAACATCATCGACATCTCAATCGACCGTCAATCATGGCGAATCTCGACGAACTAGTAAACAAGCAGCGGGACAGGGCTGCCGTACTACAGAAATGCTTCATCAACCTGAAGAAAGCCCCATCGGAGAGACGGACAGCAGAACTGTACGAAGCCAAGCGTAAAGAGCTGGATGAACTATGGAGATCGTTCAACCAGCAAGACAACATCATCCGGCAGCAACATGGTGACAACATTGAGCACTCCTACTTTGTGGAGGATATCCATGGCGCCATCGGGCAACTGTACACTGAAGCCCAGGATTATATCACAAAGGGAATCAGCGCACTAAGGTCGACAACAGAGCTTGAAGCAGTAGACACACAGAAGCCTACTCCAACTCCACTAAGGTCGACAACAGAGCTTGAAGTAGTAGCAACACAAAAGCCTACTCCAAGCAATCGACAGACAATCCCAAATTCTACGCTTGGTTCTCGAATGGCCAAGCAACGGCTGCTCATTGAAACAGTTCAGTCCACACTCAACAGATTGTTGGGCGGAGATACATACCGCTCAGAAAACTACTATAATGCACAGCTGCAATCCATCGGCAAACATTGGGCAACAGCTCAAGAGCTTCATGCAGCAATCTTCGATTCCATTGGAGGTATCGAAGACAGTGAATACGACTATGCATGGTACATTCAGAAGGAGGACGAAATCAACGAGGACATTTCCCGGGTAAAAGACATCGCCAGTCTATTAACCTCAACAGCAGCAGCTCCATCCAAGGGCGATGTCAGGAGCAGCATCCATCTACCAAACATTAAAATCCCAAGGTTCAATGGAAATTACCTCAACTGGAGACAATACCACTACCCCTACAAGGAGCTCGTTCATTTACAACCCATGCCAGATTGTCAGAAACTGTGGTATCTCAAATCTAGCCTGTCAGGAGAAGCGGCTGCTCTGATTCAACACTTCTGTACGTCAAGTGCAAATTACGTAGCAACCTGGAAGGTAGTTTGTGATCGCTATGAAGACAAACGGTTGTTGGTCAACACAGCATTGTCAAAGCTTTTGACACAAGCCGCATGCACACACGAAGGTGCATCAGCAGTTCGGACACTTCATGACCCACACAAGAGTGTCTTATGAATCTTGAAAACTTGGGAATTACTACTTCACACTGGGATCCGCTGCTGCTGCATCTACTCGTCAAAAAACTGGATCGGCAAAGTCATATACTTTACGAGCAATCCTTGGAAAGACCCAAGGAAATACAAACTATCAGCGGCTTTCTACACTTTCTCGAAAATCGGTTTCAGTCTTTGGAAGCGCTCGGCGGGAAGGACAGGTCAGCTGCATCAAGGGCAATAACATCAGTAGCAACTTCATTCCTAAGTAGCTATTGCTCCAAGGCGGACCATTTCCTGTATTATTGCAAAGAATTCTTGCAATTATCTGCAAGGAACCGGCAGAATTGGGTGAAAAGGCAAGGACTGTGTTTCAATTGCCTTAAGCGTGATCATGTTCTAAAGGATTGTCCATCACGAGGCTGCGCCAAGTGCAACAAAAAACAATTCATTGTTGCACTTGGAAACCAAGGACTAAGGCTTGAACAAGAACAAACCACCAGTAAAACTAAACCATTCAAGCATGGAAACGAAGGTGACTGCGCCCAACGCCTCGGTCACATTGGCTGCCACAGACAATGTTGCGCCGCGCCAAGGCCATGTACTATTGGCAACGGCAAAAATAAGAATAACAGCGAACAATGGAAGATCGGGTGAGTTCAGAGCAATATTGGACTCTGGATCACAAATCAACATTGTCTCTGAGCGTCTTATTAAAAGGCTGGCGATCTCTCCAACCGAAACCTCGTTGAGCATTGAGGGCATCGGAAGGGCACAAAAAAGGGCGACACACCGAGTGAGCGTAAGACTAGAATCCCTGCGCAGCAACTTTTCAACAAACCTGGAAGCATTTGTTCTGCCCAGCATTATTCCGGCTCAACCGAATCAAGATTTCAACGTTTCTGACTGGCCCATTCCTTCCAACATACAGTTAGCCGATCCGGAATTTCATAGACAAGGAAAAATCGACGTCCTGCTTGGAGCCGAATTCTATTTCAACCTGATGGCAACTGGAAAAATTACCCTTACCAATGATCTGCCAGTGTTACACAACACTTGGCTGGTTCGTAAGCGGAAAAATTGGAGCTAGCCAAGAAACAGAGCCATCAGATGCATTAACATGCGCGGTGTTTGCGGAAGAAGACGTTGTTCTAAGCTCGAAGGTCGAAAAATTCTGGCAATTGGAAGAAGTGCATCTAAACCTCAAGGAACTCAACAACACAGAAGTGCCACGACATGTTGTCCAGCAAGGAAGGAAGGGTTCAATACAACTGCATTCTTTCGCCGATGCATCTGAGAAGGCTTACGGTGCAGCTATATACGTTATATCAGTGTGCGAAAATGGAACCATCATTGTGCGACTTCTGTGTGCAAGGTCCCGGGTGGCGCCTATAAAGGCGCAAACGATACCACGTTTAGAACTATGCGCAGCCCTGCTAGGTGCTCAGTTGCTGACACGAGTCCAGGAAGATCTGAAATTGAGAGATGCTCCTGCATATTGTTGGACGGACTCTCAAATCGTCCTCTCATGGGTGAACTCGAAGTCCACGTCATTCCAGACCTTTGTTGCCAACAGGATAGCAAGGATTCAGGAACTGACTGTGGCCACTCAATGACGACACGTTCAATCGAAAGACAATCCAGCAGACTTGCTATCCAGAGGGTTATCACCGTTGGATTTGAAAACATCCAACTTGTGGTTTTACGGGCCCTTCTTCCTCCACGGTAAAATGGAATGCTGGCCAGAAGCCTACTCAACGGTACCTGCAGTAGAAACCACCCTAGAGAAAAGGCAAAAGATTGTAACGTCAAATGTGGCCATCATGGGAGAATCCATGGACCTGATCTACTCAATCAATCACAGGAACTCATTCAAGACCTTGATGCATATCGTAGCATACATCAGGAGATTCGCCCAACATGGTCGCAAGAAAATTTAAATGCGAGCACAAAATGTGTTGCTCACCCCATGCGAGCTAAAACAAGCAATATCATTGATAGTACGAACAATGCAGTTATCAGATTTCGAAGATGAAATTCATTCACTTAAGAAACAGAAGAGTGTCAGCAAGACAAGCCAACTCAGCGGCCTTAAGCCATTTCTGGATGTTGAAGGAATAATTTGGGTGGGAGGCCGCCTCGAATCAGCTGCCATCGCTTACGACGCCAAGCATCCAATGATCATACCATACAATGATCCTCTGGCGAAGCTTCTGTTGATATGGCTGCACGGAGAACACATGCATTGTGGACCACAAACTCTGTTGGCTCACACTCGCCAACGATTTTGGCCCATAAAGGGAAAGTCGATGACACGGTCAATTGTACAGCACTGCGTTCGATGCACTAAGGCAAGACCGAAATTATTCCACCAACTGCCTCTGCAACAGCCTCTTTGACCTATGAAGAGTTAGAGACCACGATGGTGGAAATCGAGGCAATTTTAAATTCTCGACCACTAACACCGATGTCAGCAAATACAAATGATTTCAGCGCCCTAACTCCTGGACATTTTCTGATTGGCGAACCACTGACAGCACAAATTGATACAACTGCGGCACCAAGCAAGGCTTCATTATTGACAAGATTGAAACTGGTGTCGCACCTAAAGCATGAATTTTGGAAGAGTATCTGAACGAGCTACAATACCGGAACAAATGGAAGGAACAAGTAGCCAATGCTAAACCTGGGATGATGGTGGTAATGAAAGAAGATAATTGCCCACCTCTTCAATGGCCCCTTGGAAGAATAGTAACGACCTATAAAAGGGTGATGACAATGCAGTTCGAGTAGCTGATATTCAAACAGCAACAGGCATTCTGAAGCGTCCAATACATAGGCTTGCTCCTCTTCCAGTACAGGAGCACGCCGATGAAGAAGAGGCAATGGCTTTATCTTCTCTCAAAAACATGACGAACCCAGATGAAACTCAACCAGACAACAATGAGTCCGTATCCAGAAAACGACGCAAATTGTCATCGCATACAACTCTCATGACTATGGTGGAAATACTGCCCATATTACCACTTGTTCTGTGCAGTCCTATACGCATCGAAAAATTAAACTCAACAGCAGGCATCCATTTTGAACATGTTGGATCCACCAACCTCATCATCAGCGAGTGGAACATCATCACTTACTATGATCTACAGCCACTGTTGACGGAAATTCAATCTCTAGAGAACGGTATGAAGGCACTTCACCACTTATGCCAACAGCTTCGACAAAAAACACTGTGAAGATCTGGTGCTACAGTTCCAACATACCGAATCTGAACTACGACTGGAAAACAGTTTGTTGTCACCACGCCGACAAAAGAGAGGCAATTAATGTGGTAGGAAATGTGGCTAATTCTTTATTTGGCGTATTGGACTCCGAGTATGCAGAGAAAATGTCGGGAACGATCAGCAATCCAGTCCAACGAAGAATACCTCCTTACATTATTGAAAAACCAAACCTCAATTATTGACTCAACTATAAACATCATAAAACGTGACCAGAGTACGGCCTTGAAGGCATTTACAAAACAAGAAAATCAACTAGCTGAAATAACAAACCGAGTACGTACCAACGTCAGTCTACGATGAAAATTGTTGCAAATGTTCATCACCCTGGCACTTCAGTTAACCGTTACAGCATCAAATGTACAACGGATTCAGTCATCAATAATCAACGTACTGATCAATGTTCATCATGGGCAAATCAGCCCGCTTTTGCTGTCACCACAGCAACTCAAATTTGAGTTTGACAAAATCAGAGCACATTTAGAACCGACGATGCAGATCCCTGGATATCACGAAAACCTCCTGTAATTTTACAAACTGATGGTGGGTAAAGGGGGTGTCACAACTAAACACGCCATTTTCAAAATAACAATACCCCTAAAAGGACCAGACCAG
Source organism: Neria commutata (assembly GCA_963457695.1). Taxonomy (NCBI): domain Eukaryota; kingdom Metazoa; phylum Arthropoda; class Insecta; order Diptera; family Micropezidae; genus Neria; species Neria commutata. The sequence continues at coordinate 29,279,936 of OY735246.1, forward strand.
TTCGAGCTGTACCGACTAACTCCGATACCAACGCTTGTAAACAACACCATTGTTGCGATTAAACCATCGACTCAAATTCTCGCCATCACACTGCATCGTGACAAAATATCAGTAAAATCCAAAGTTAAAGCGTTCATTGTAGCAAACCTTCTACTTTTCACGCTTTGTTGTTGAATCTCGAACTGTCAAGCAAAGCGAGGAAAGTCAAATGTGAACGAGGCTTTAGTATTAAAAATTTTTTTAAATACAATTCATAACCACGAAAAATTTTACTCTTAGGGCCAGTTTCTCAGTGGATGTTTAAATCTAATTTGCGAATTGAGTTTAAATCTAGTTTAACTTTTCTTGAGTTTCACAGTGCATTTATTTAAATACGGAATAATGAATGGCAACTTCGAATATTTGACAATTGAACACAGCACAACTTGCCAAAAACATATGTTCTAAAAATTTTTCGTCGGCCGAAAGAAGTGAATTATTGGATATTCTTCAAAGAATCCACAGTTTATATTATTTATAATACTACGGGATCATTTATATGTGCTACACCATGCAGTTGTATGTTTAATTTGGCCGCTTATAAATTGCAATATTGTCGACGCAGCTTGCTTGCTCATCCGAAATCAGCTGTTTATTTGTTTTCGATTGCAACTCTGTGCCGTACTTAAATGCCCACAACCGGGCATTTAAATTGTATTTAACTTCCCACTGTGAAACTGAAATTCCCTATTTAAACTGCAATCAGAGTTTAAACATCCACTGTGAAACTGGCCCTTAATTCCTTTTTTATAAGCTTTATATTAACTTCACTTTGGTATGTCAGCGGTATGTCAGTGGTATGTCGTCAAATCTAGTAATCAATTTTTCACCCACTTCCCGACTACTTAGAGATCTGAAACTTTGCATACATGCCTAAACTAGAGCCCAATAAATGAATCAATAAATTTTATGGGCGTGGGATAAGGGGCGTGGCACTTTTTTATAAACTCCAGATTTGTGTATAACTTTAGAACTACACATCACACATCAATGAAACTAGGTAGGAACTTACTACATATCCATATCCTTCTACTGAGAAAATAAGGCGGGCACTGGATAAGGGGAAGTGGCACTGCCCATACAAACCAAATTTTTGATCTAGATTAGCTTTGGAACTAAAGGTCGTGCAGTATTGAAATTTCGTATGCAGTCGCCTCTTGGATGCGTCGTCCCACTGGTAAAATTTAATGGGCGTAGGATAAGGGGCGTGGCACTTTTTTATCAACTCCAGATTCGTGTATAACTTTAGAACTACACATCACACATCAATGAAACTCGGTAGGAACTTACTACATATCCATATCCTTCTACTGAGAAAATAAGGCGGGCACTGGATAAGGGGGCGTGGCACCCCATACAAACAAAATTTTTGATCTCGATTAGCTTTGGAACTAAAGGTCCTGCAGCATTGAAATTTCGTATGCAGTCGCCTCTTGGATGTGTCGTCCCACTGGTTAAATTTTATGGGCGTAGGATAAGGGGCGTGGCACCCCCATACAAACAAAATTTTTGATCTCGATTAGCTTTGGAACTAAAGGTCGTGCAGCATTGAAATTTCGTATGCAGTCGCCTCTTGGATGTGTCGTCCCACTGGTAAAATTTTATGGGCGTAGGATAAGGGGCGTGGCACTTTTTTATCAACTCCAGATTTGTGTATAACTTTAGAACTACACATCACACATCAATGAAACTCGGTACGAACTTACTACATATCCATATCCTTCTACTGAGAAAATAAGGCGGGCACTGGATAAGGGGGCGTGGCACCGCCCATACAAACCAAATTTTTGCTCTCCATTATCTTTGGAACTAAATGTCGTGCAGCATTGAAATTTCGTATGCAGTCGCCTCTTGGATGTGTAGTCCCACTGGTAAAATTGTATGGGCGTAGGATAAGGGGCATGGCACTTTTTTATCAACTCCAGATTTGTGTATTACTTTAGAGCTACACATCACACATCAATGAAACTCGGTAGGAACTTACTACATATCCATATCCTTCTACTCTGAAAATAAGGCGGGCACTGGATAAGGGGGCGTGGCACCGCCCATACAAACCAAATTTTTGCTCTCGATTATCTTTGGAACTAAATGTCGTGCAGCATTGAAATTTCGTATGCAGTCGCCTCTTGGATGTGTAGTCCCACTGGTAAAATTGTATGGGCGTAGGATAAGGGGCGTGGCACTTTTTTATCAACTCCAGATTTGTGTATAACTTTAGAACTACAAATCACACATCAATGAAACTCGGTAGGAACTTACTACATATCCATATCCTTCTACTGGGAAAATAAGACGGGCAGTGGACAAGTGGGCGTGGCACCGCCCATACAAACAAAATCGTTTATATAGAATAGCTTTAGAACTAAAGGTCGTGCAGCATTGAAGTTCCGTATACAGGCCCCTCTTGGATTCTTCGTCCCACTGGTAAAATTGTATGGGCGTAGGATAAGGGGCGTGGCACTTTTTTATCAACTCCAGATTTGTGTATAACTTTAGAACTACACATCACACATCAATGAAACTCGGTAGGAACTTACTACATATCCATATCCTTCTACTGAGAAAATAAGGCGGGCACTGGATAAGGGGCGTGGCACCCCCATACAAACAAAATTTTTGATGTCGATTAGCTTTGGAACTTAATGTCGTGCAGCATTGAAATTTCGTATGCAGTCGCCTCTTGGATGTGTCGTCCCACTGGTAAAATTTTATGGGCGTAGGATAAGGGGCGTGGCACTTTTTATATCAACTCCAGATTTGTGTATAACTTTAGAACTACACATCACACATCAATGAAACTCGGTACGAACTTACTACATATCCATATCCTTCTACTGAGAAAATAAGGCGGGCACTGGATAAGGGGGCGTGGCACCGCCCATACAAACCAAATTTTTGCTCTCGATTATCTTTGGAACTAAATGTCGTGCAGCATTGAAATTTCGTATGCAGTCGCCTCTTGGATGTGTAGTCCCACTGGTAAAATTGTATGGGCGTAGGATAAGGGGCGTGGCACTTTTTTATCAACTCCAGATTTGTGTATTACTTTAGAGCTACACATCACACATCAATGAAACTCGGTAGGAACTTACTACATATCCATATCCTTCTACTGAGAAAATAAGGCGGGCACTGGATAAGGGGGCGTGGCACCCCCATACAAACAAAATTTTTGATGTCGATTAGCTTTGGAACTTAATGTCGTGCAGCATTGAAATTTCGTATGCAGTCGCCTCTGGGATGTGTCGTCCCACTGGTAAAATTTTATGGGCGTAGGATAAGGGGCGTGGCACTTTTTTATCAACTCCAGATTTGTGTATAACTTTAGAACTACACATCACACATCAATGAAACTCGGTACGAACTTACTACATATCCATATCCTTCTACTGAGAAAATAAGGCGGGCACTGGATAAGGGGGCGTGGCACCGCCCGTACAAACCAAATTTTTGCTCTCGATTATCTTTGGAACTAAATGTCGTGCAGCATTGAAATTTCGTATGCAGTCGCCTCTTGGATGTGTAGTCCCACTGGTAAAATTGTATGGGCGTAGGATAAGGGGCGTGGCACTTTTTTATCAACTCCAGATTTGTGTATTACTTTAGAACTACACATCACACATCAATGAAACTCGGTAGGAACTTACTACATATCCATATCCTTCTACTGTGAAAATAAGGCGGGCACTGGATAAGGGGGCGTGGCACCGCCCATACAAACCAAATTTTTGCTCTCGATTATCTTTGGAACTAAATGTCGTGCAGCATTGAAATTTCGTATGCAGTCGCCTCTTGGATGTGTAGTCCCACTGGTAAAATTGTATGGGCGTAGGATAAGGGGCGTGGCACTTTTTTATCAACTCCAGATTTGTGTATAACTTGAGAACTACACATCACACATCAATGAAACTCGGTACGAACTTACTACATATCCATATCCTTCTACTGAGAAAATAAGGCGGGCACTGGATAAGGGGGCGTGGCACCGCCCATACAAACCAAATTTTTGCTCTCGATTATCTTTGGAACTAAATGTCGTGCAGCATTGAAATTTCGTATGCAGTAGCCTCTTGGATGTGTAGTCCCACTGGTAAAATTGTATGGGCGTAGGATAAGGGGCGTGGCACTTTTTATCAACTCCAGATTTGTGTATTACTTTAGAACTACACATCACACATCAATGAAACTCGGTAGGAACTTACTACATATCCATATCCTTCTACTGTGAAAATAAGGCGGGCACTGGATAAGGGGGCGTGGCACCGCCCATACAAACCAAATTTTTGCTCTCGATTATCTTTGGAACTAAATGTCGTGCAGCATTGAAATTTCGTATGCAGTCGCCTCTTGGATGTGTAGTCCCACTGGTAAAATTGTATGGGCGTAGGATAAGGGGCGTGGCACTTTTTTATCAACTCCAGATTTGTGTATAACTTGAGAACTACACATCACACATCAATGAAACTCGGTAGGAACTTACTACATATCCATATCCTTCTACTGTGAAAATAAGGCGGGCACTGGATAAGGGGGCGTGGCACCGCCCATACAAACCAAATTTTTGCTCTCGATTATCTTTGGAACTAAATGTCGTGCAGCATTGAAATTTCGTATGCAGTCGCCTCTTGGATGTGTAGTCCCACTGGTAAAATTGTATGGGCGTAGGATAAGGGGCGTGGCACTTTTTTATCAACTCCAGATTTGTGTATAACTTGAGAACTACACATCACACATCAATGAAACTCGGTAGGAACTTACTACATATCCATATCCTTCTACTGTGAAAATAAGGCGGGCACTGGATAAGGGGGCGTGGCACCGCCCATACAAACCAAATTTTTGCTCTCGATTATCTTTGGAACTAAATGTCGTGCAGCATTGAAATTTCGTATGCAGTCGCCTCTTGGATGTGTCGTCCCACTGGTAAAATTGTATGGGCGTAGGATAAGGGGCGTGGCACTTTTTTATCAACTCCAGATTTGTGTATTACTTTAGAACTACACATCACACATCAATGAAACTCGGTAGGAACTTACTACATATCCATATCCTTCTACTGTGAAAATAAGGCGGGCACTGGATAAGGGGGCGTGGCACCGCCCATACAAACCAAATTTTTGCTCTCGATTATCTTTGGAACTAAATGTCGTGCAGCATTGAAATTTCGTATGCAGTCGCCTCTTGGATGTGTAGTCCCACTGGTAAAATTTTATGGGCGTAGGACAAGGGGCGTGGCACTTTTCAAGCAACTACACACTTGAGCTTCAGTTTATAACTATAGGTACACCACACATCAATGAAAAACGATAGGAACTTAGTTGCCGCGCCCTGCTGGCAAAATAGCAACAACTCACCGCGTCACAAATATGCCACGAATATTAGGGTCGATCACTGCCGTATTATTTGTTAAATTGAGGATATGACGATAGGAGACACTATGAATACCCTAAATATTGTGTACTGCTCTGCAAGTTTTAAATTCTTTTTGCGAAAAATTTCAGAGCTCTAAAATTGAATTTATGGAAGACTAAAAATAAAAAAAATAAAATTTTTACTTTAAACAAAGTTATTAGCGAAACTGCAATAGCCAATCAGAGCACAGACAGAAGAAGAAGCACGTAGGGACAGACGGGCAAGGAGCTGTTTAATCGCATTTAATATAATATTGCCGTATTTATAGAATACGAAATGTGTAATCACCTAGATTTATATCTGATTTAGGCCCCTACAAATAATATTATATACATATATAGATCATTAAATTACATCAAATACTTCAACAAATATTCTTGGACAGATGGGCAAGGAGGAGCGCTGCTACTCAACCGCAAACAACGAAAATCAAGAAAAGGGCAGACGGGCAAGGAAAAGTACTCCTATTCAATTAAATTGAATTAGATTGAGCAACAGCCAATCACAGTACAGATAGGGAAGAACAAGTTAATATATGTAGATGATAAAGTTGTTTTGACTGATCTGGTGTGTTTTTTCCCATAGAGATCTGAAACTTTGCATACATGCATTCATTCATTTTTAAGGAAGATTCCAGCGAAACAAAGTTTTTCACGTTCTTTGACGACACTGTACAGAAATTAGGCCCCTACCAATATATAGGCATCACAACCAATATTATATAGATATAACATTATATCACATCAAACACATGAACAAATGTTCCGGGGACAGACGGGCAAGGAGGAGCACTGCTATTCAACCGAAAACAACGAAAATCAAGAAAACTGCAGACGGGCAAGGCAAAGTACTCCTATTAAATTAAATAGAATTAGATTGAGCAACAGCCAATCACAGCACAGATAGGGAAGAACAAGTTAATATATGTAGATGATAAAGTTGTTTTGACTGATCTGGTGTGTTTTTTCCCATAGAGATCTGAAACTTTGCATACATGCATTCATTCATTTTTAAGGAAGATTCCAGCGAAACAAAGTTTTTCACGTTCTTTGACGACACTGTACAGAAATTAGGCGCCTACCAATATATAGGCATCACAACCAATATTATATAGATACAAGTGGGGCCACCTGTCGTGTGTGCCTGTATACACGACAGCTAGTAAAGCAATTAGCAACAATAAAAGGCAAAGCAAAGTAAAAAATAAAAAAAAAAGTTGAAACCTGTGGGATTCGATCCCATGACCTGCCGAGTGCAAGCGCGCGGCTCTACACAGGGCACTGAATGCTTTCCTCTAAAGTCGTAGAAGAAAGAAAGTGAACATCAGGCAGACACATTTTAGTCACTCTGCGTTTTATATATAAGATAACATTAAATCACATCAAATACATGAACAAATGTTCCTGGGACAGACGGGCAAGGAGGAGCGCTGCTATTCAACCGAAAACCAAGAAAAGACCAGACGGGCAAGGAAAAGTACGCCTATTAAATTAAATAGAAAAAATAGAATTAATTTCAGGAACAGCCAATCAGAACACAACAGGGAAGAAGAAGCACTGCTGTATATAAGGAGCAGCTGTAGCCAAAGCGGACAGAACAGTACGAGCTGCCAAGCAGAGAGGTTGTCTGATTTTTACTCTTTGTTGTTTCTTTTGGTTGAATGCTAACCTCGAAATGGGTATTTCTGGTACGGAACATTTAGGGCGCGAGCCCGAATCGCACTTGACTGCTTTTCTTTTTTTTTTTTTGTTTCTATGAGCGACTTTTTTCAATGGTGTTAGGACTCCTGCTCTCATTAGTGCCTGCGCGGTGTAATTATAGACACGCATAAGAACAACATGCAAAATGCAGTACTATTTTAGTTTGAAAATTACCGCAGTACCACCTACCTTCAGTACCTTTATGTGAATACCAATATAATTAGGGTTTTCACAGTGTCTCATATTTGTCGTATATGTTATTTGAAATAAGAATATACAACAGTCATAAAAATAAGTTTGCTTTTCTCATACAAAAATCAAATACGACAAATACAACACGGCAGCCTATGTATTTCAAAAGTCATATTCAATTTCATTGGAAATTTCCATGCATGGACCGAGCTCGCCGCGCCTTCCACGCTAAATAGCAACAACTCACCGCGCCAAAGCAACGGGAGTTTTGCGCATGGACCGAGTTCGCCGCGCCTTGCAAGCAAAACAACAATAACTCATCGCACCACAAATATGCCACGAATATTAGGGTCGATCACAGCCGTATTATTTGTTAAATTGAGGATATGACATATGACGATATGAAACACTGTGAATACCCTAAATATTGTGTACTGCTCTGCAAGTTTTAAATTCTTTTTGCGAAAAATTTCAGAGCTCTAAAATTGAATTTATGGAAGACTAAAAAGTAGAAAATAAAATTATATAAAAAAAACTTTTTAAAAATAAGCTTTAATTTATTTAATGTACTAAAAAGTAGAAAATAAATTATTTCCAAGTCACCTGTATCTTACTATTAATAAATAGAGTTATGTAAGATAGGACTTTTTGAGATCAACTTTTTGATAATAATTTGAGTTGGGGCTTTTTACACTAAATCGAAAATAAAGCAGAAAATGTTGAAAATATTTACTATTTATAAGGTAAGCTATAATAAAAACTGTGGCAACTGGGAACATCTTTTTTAGATCCTCACAACTTCTTCTTGGTCTTGAGATTGGTTTTTTCTTTCTATGTAAAGAACCAGGCTTGTTGATATCATTCATAACAGTCTTGGACCTCCGTGGTTAGGCCATATAATCGTCAGATATATTTGGTTTAAAATATTTTAAGTCTGAAGAATCCCAAGGCCCGCAGGTTATTAACAGTTTGATCGCCAACGCCTCTCCCGAAAAGTTGCATCAAATGTTAGTTAGCTTAATGTTTAAGTTTACTTGGTCGAATCGACATGTATTGCTTGGGAAAACATACTTTCAAAATCCAAGAAATAATCGTAATTACACTTGTATGCTTTGTAGAGGTGTGATGGAGTTTTTCCTGCCTCCGTGATGAGTTGCACAAATTGAGACGGCAAGTTGATTTGTTTTCTCTTAATTCTTTTCTTATTAAAACAGTGGGTTGCATCGCAGTCCATTTGCATATTTCCACTTATTAAATTCTTTGCTTAACCGTTAAATTCGTTTCATTGCAAAATGCCAGCAAGGCATTGGACAAAATCACATTTCGATTTTGGTAGAAAGAGTCATCCGAGTAATTTATTATGTGATAAATTCCTGGAGTTCGAGCATGGACACTTTTCAAGCGTTTAATAATACTGGTAACAAAAACTGAAGCCACAAGATTTGCATTTGTTTCATCCCAAACATAATTATCGATTCGTGTGTTACAGCATTGTAGATTGTGAAATTATGATCTTGCAATTTCATTTTCAAATATGCGACAATGGCATTTAGTTGGGGAACTAATTTTACCTCTTGCATATCCATACAAAATACAGCACATAGTTCGGACTCGAAATTTTTTATGTAAATAGTATTGGCAAAGCCAAAAAATAGAAAAACAACATTAACACTGTGTGGGAAATATATGTATGTAGATTGTTGAGTTAGGGCTTTCTAAAGTTAGCTATAACTTCGTTATTTTCGATCATAACATATCATTTTTCTAGAAGATGTATTTGAGAGTGGCCAACCAGAAAATGTAAAAAAACCCGATTTGAAAAAAAATTAGATATGCCCTTTCCATACTAGGCTAACTATATATAATTTCAATAAACAGTCATAACAAGGTTATTCAGGCTATTAATCTTCCAAAAAGCTATACACAAAATTACATCGTTAGCACTGCATTTTATTACTTGTCAACCTCATAAGCGACTACAAATATCCTGTCATCTAAACGAGTTGAATGTGAGTATTAGGGTGACCGCAGTTGATATGGGGGAAAATTTTTTCCCGAATTTTGTTGACGGGAACCCCACAAAATGATCAGCCTTACCAGATTTTAAGATAGCCAATGTTTGAGCACGATTGGAGCATGTTAACCCGTGCCTCAAGGCGCTCAAAGTTTGAAAAAAATCGATTTTTTTGCTGACTAGCGACGTTTTTGACCGTATATCCGGAACTCTACACTATTTTCCCATGACTAATAACTCAAATTAAAGGCAATATTATTCTTACTAATTTATACTCTATACATATTTTTTGTAACTTGTAGTCGAACCGAGCTATAACAGCTTTTGTTACCAAAACCATGACTCGGAATTTTTTAATATTTTTCAAAGGTCGAAACTAATTCGAATGGAATAAAAAGACATTAGCCCAAGTCACAATCTTGTGCAAATGGTCTGGAATTTTTGCAATTGACAGTTTTGTAGCAAAACTACAGTAGTTTTGACAGTAGTTTGCTACAAAACTGTCAATTGCAAAAATTAAATTTAAAAAAACAGGATACAGCTTTCAGAATTACTTACTACTTGTAAAACATATTTGGGGTATTCACAGTTTCCTTCTAAATTTCCCATCTGGCAACTTCAGCACGATAGTAAAATAAAACTCTGAGCGCCCCTGTTTCGTGGACCATTCTTATGGTAGAATTACTCTAGCGGTAAGGTTAAAAATCGTGTCAGCTGACAAAATCTATCTTACCCGAACACAATGTTCGCTATTACTCTGACCGGATTGAGTAGTAGAAATTTCTGCGTCGATTAGAAAACTACCGCAAAAGTCGTGTCAGCTGTGAAAAGAATGTTGCCACCCAAAAAATTCACTTGAAAATGAAATAGCAATAATGCTTTTCCTATGCAAGAGGTAATATGGCAACACTGATTAAAACAAGCGAATATTTATTGGAAATACAATCCACCTGCGCTTTCGTTTGCTTTTAATTTGTACACATCGTACATTTTACACAACACTCAACCCATTGAGTCAATTATTTCGTCGTTTGAATTCATTTTTCACGATATATTTTGTTTGTGAACTCTGTTGCAGAAAAGTGTTGCCAGTGACCTTCGATTTTAGTTCAACAAAAGAAGTGATTGTTTTTGCCGAAATTAGTTAAAAAAAGTAGTACACAATATAAAGAAGTAACAATTATGATAATTCTGTGCCATAAATTTAATAAAGAATGTAAAATTTCATCTCAGAAGAAAATAAACAGTATTTTTCTTTTGTGCACAAAACTATACGGCAGCACTAGCAAAAAGAATAGACTGACAGCTGCAATCCGGTTAGCTGTTAGAGTAACTGGGCAAATTGCTATCCGGCACGATTGAATCCGACACCGCTGGACTAATTAGACCATTAATTTGCCACAATCGCATTACAAGTGTTTGCTAAAGCGATTATTAAGGATTTATTACTCTCGCAAAAAGCAATATTCCACCAAAATGGAAGTAGTGTGTGATTATTCTCTGAGAATTCAATAAAATTTGGTCAAAATCTGTTTCCATTTTCGCGAATAAAACAGCTGATGAGAAATGCCAGCTTATGACGAAAGAAAAACACGATCCAACGCATGTCAATTTTTTCAGCTAGTGGTATTTCTTGTTTGCATGCAAAGCAACAACAAAAAACGTTGCCAGATGGCAAAGTGGGTTTAATTTAGCAGGCGGCAAGGAAAGCACACTAGATAGCACGGAACTGTGAACTCCCCAATTGTTTCTGCTCCTCATCTTTGGTGAGAAGGTCATTGAAGTCAGTAATTAATTTCACCCCTCGTTCTGCGATGTCATCAATAACCTTTAGTGACTTCACAATCTCCAATCCTTCCTTAAACGCTAATCTTACTAAATTCCAACCCAGAGATGATTCAAGGATCGCAAAAGATCAAAGTCTTGCTTGGGAGACAAAAGTGCTATGGGAGCATTGAACCAAGAAAAGGCCAAAAGCTGTATCCTGATTGTTCAATAAGAAGTTTGACAAAACCTTTATCCTTATTGTATCCTTATTGAAGATGGCAAACTATACAAAGAAACTCTTTTCTTTATTTCAACGGATTTTTATGTATTTTAATACTATGTAAAAAAAAACAATCTGTCTTTTTATTCCATTCGAATTAGTTTCGACCTTTGAAAAATATTAAAAAATTCCGAGTCATGGTTTTGGTAACAAAAGCTGTTATAGCTCGGTTCTTCTACAAGTTAAAAAAAATATGTATAGAATATAAATTAGTAAGAATAATATTGCCTTTAATTTGAGTTATTAGCAAAGAAGATATTTTCAAGCACGAAAAAATCGAAAATAAGCGCTTGAAATATGCCCTTAAAACTGAAAAATATGCATCTAAAATATGCAACATAAAAGTTTTTCAAATACGTGTAATAGAGAGTTTTTTTTATTTAATTCAAATTCTCATCGTTTTTACTGTTACAATAAATTATCAGATGGTGCTTCAAGTTCTCAAAAGAAATTTTTTTCCTTTTGTCTGTTAATATACTCCCATATGCTCAAAAACTTCTTTCAACATCTGCAGACGACACGGGGCAGTATGAAAAGATTGTCAGCTCTGTTGGCGAAAGTTTTTTGACCTATGGATCTTTGGCATCTATACCAAAACGTAAAATGTGATTAATTTCTTTAAGAGGTTCGTACCCCTTATTTCTTCGGAGAATGGCATCGAGTTTTAAAGTGTAATCTTTGTTTTCTAAAGAAGATACAGAAGCTCGAATTTCTTCTACAATGCGAATAGATTCTTTAAGCTCTAATCCTCGAGTTTCAAATTTTACAATCGCGCCCGTCAGGCTCGAAAAATTCAGCTTTATATAAGCGAGATCAGAAACCAAACAGCCTGAACTGAACAACTCTTGAGAAACACGAATGGCTTCAGCATCGTCGCTGTTTAACGAATCTACAACACTTTTAACCTCATTGAAGTGATCGCAATAATAAAAAGCAGCATTCAGCCACGCACACCAACGCGTTATACACGGTCTTGGGGGCAGAGGTATACCTGGCAGCATTCGTTGGAATTCATTGCGTCGCGATGGGGCCTTTAAAATTTAGTAGTTAGTAAAATGTTAATATTAGAACAATTTTTGTGGAAAATTTAGACAATTTTTCCTTTTATTTTCGGAAAAAGCCAAATATATGCTTTTATATGCAAGAACGTGCAAAATATGCGTGAACGTGCCAAATATGCAGAATGCATATGCAATATGCATTTTCAAGCATATATCTTCTCTGGTTATTAGTCATGGGAAAATAGTAAAGAGTTCCGGATATACGGTCAAAAACGTCGCTAGTCAGCCAAAAAATCGAGTTTTTTTCAAACTTTGAGCGCCTTGAGGCACGGGTTAACATGCTCCAATCGTGCTCAAACTATGGCTACCTTCAATTCTGCTATGGCTGATCATTTTGTGGGGTTCCCGACGACAAAATTCCGACATAGATTTTAGCGGTCACCCTAGTGAGTATGCATACGATTTAACAAGCTAACCAGGCGTTTTTTGACTACTCGCTTAGCAAAAAACTTACCTTTTGTAACATCCTGTCTAATAAACATGAGTTTATAATATTCAAATCAAGCTATAGCAGACATAAATTTTAAAAACGCGGTATTCCTTTTTTAAAGCAAATAACATCGCTCCAAATGTATGCGCAAATAGTGGGAACTCGATAGCCGGACAGCAAGTGCAAGCATCTATAAATCCAGCTCTCACAATGAGTCTCACTTCTACATCGAGTGATAGTGAGCAAGTGTCTTTAGAGGATTTTCTGGAGAGTTGTCGTGCTCCTGCTTTACTAGGCGACATGGATGATGATGATGATATAGAAGAAGACAATGACGATGAAGAAAACGAGGATGAGTATGAAGAAGTTGGGGTAAGAGATATTTTTGTAAACCCACTTCATAATTATATCTTCATAATTTTATTTAGAATACACTCTTACAAGTTATGGTTTCTCGCAACTTGCTTACATTCATGGACGACGAAGCATTAGAAAATCGATTGGCAGGGGTTAGCAAACGAAAATCATGGGATGATGAATTCGTGTTGAAACGTCAATTTTCCGCATTGATACCTGCTTTTGATCCCAGGCCAGGTCGCACAAATATCAATCAGACGTCAGACTTGGATATTCCTGCGCCGGGCACCAGCACAGAATATGGTAATCTGTGCGAAAATATCACTCTGCAGCAGCCAGAGTTGTTGCTAATTCTACGTGGCCCAGGTATCGGGGGTGTTCCAGACGTTGAAATACCTTTAAGTCAAAACGATTGGACGATTTTTCGCGCAGTACAAGAGCTCCTTCAGGCGAGCCAATTGAGCAAAATCGATAAATTTCGCAAGGCCTGGGAACCAACATACACCATTGTTTACCGTGAGGTATTACCCCAAGAGCGTGAAAACACCAATGAAGATATTGACGATGGACCTAATACTCCTGTTATTTCTTCGAAAAGTGGAGCATCCACATTATCACCTAATTCACCCATGCGTGGAGACTTTACTACATCGGAGAATGTTTCCTGTTCCGTAGACGATGTGTTGCAATTACTAAGCCAACTTAATGCACTTAATCAAAGAGAATGTATTGAAAATAAATACATATTGGAACCTACATCTTTTCCGCTTCCAGCCGAATTGTTTATAAGTAAAAAAATTACAAACAAATTACAACAACAAATTCAGGACCCATTAGTGCTATCCTGCAACGCTTTACCGAGCTGGTGCGAAGAACTAAACCAAGCCTATCCATTTCTTTTCCCATTCGAAACGCGCCAGCTGTACTTCAACTGCACAGCTTTCGGCGTATCTCGTAGCATTGTTTGTTTGCAATCGCAACGTGATGTTACTCTAGAGCGGCATCGCATGCCCGGTTTAAGTCCGCGTCGGGACGACCAGCACGAGTTTCGTGTAGGACGCTTGAAACATGAACGTGTGAAGGTTCCTCGCAATGAAAACTTATTCGATTGGGCAATGCAAGTAATGAAAGTCCACTGCAACCGCAAATCGGTTCTCGAAGTTGAATTTCTGGACGAGGAAGGCACGGGTCTTGGTCCTACTTTGGAATTTTATGCTTTGGTAAGTTGATATGCCTATATATCGTATTAATTTCTAAATAAACGAATAATAGAGTACACGGTTTTGAGTAGAGATTTAAAATAAGTCTAATTGAAAGCAGTTTCTGTGTTCGAATCGAATAAATTTATTGGCGTCTCTCGCGAAGAATTGGCAACTCTGAAATTCTTCTTTGGGATGAAAATAAATCTTGTCAATCCCGTTCAGATACACCTATAGAATAAATTTGTAGATCCGAAGGATTACTCTTCTCGATGCAGTATTATCACAGCTGTACATTTTCAAATATTAACTTCCTTAATAGACCATGATAACTCGTTACCAGGTTATGACTTGCTAAGCTTATCTCTAGATGCCTCTGCTACGCAAGCGCCTTCAATTGAAGATGTCAAGGATGGCGAGAGCAAACTTCACGTGGTCCTTCCATCTGAGGCACGGCCTTCCCTTCAATGCTAGCTAGGCCCCATGCAAATTTCACTATGCACTATTAACACGAAATTTCAATGCTGCGCGACCTTTAGTTCCAAAGCTAATCGAGATCAAAAATTTTGTTTGTATGGGCGGTGCCACGCCCACTTGTCCACTGCCCGTCTTATTTTCCCAGTAGAAGGATATGGATATGTAGTAAGTTCCTACCAAATTTCATTGATGTGTGATGTGTAGTTCTAAAGTTATACACAAATATGGAGTTGATAAAAAAGTGCCACGCCCCTTATCCTACGCCCATAAAATTTTACCAGTGGGACGACACATCCAAGAGGCGACTGCATACGAAATTTCAATGCTGCACGACCTTTAGTTCCAAAGCTAATCGAGATCAAAAATTTTGTTTGTATGGGGGGTGCCACGCCCTCTTATCCAGTGCCCGCCTTATTTTCTCAGTAGAAGGATATGGATATGTAGTAAGTTCCTACCGAGTTTCATTGATGTGTGATGTGTAGTTCTAAAGTTATACACAAATCTGGAGTTGATAAAAAAGTGCCACGCCCCTTATCCTACGCCCATAAAATTTTACCAGTGGGACGACACATCCAAGAGGCGACTGCATACGAAATTTCAATGCTGCACGACCTTTAGTTCCAAAGCTAATCGAGATCAAAAATTTTGTTTGTATGGGGGGTGCCACGCCCTCTTATCCAGTGCCCGCCTTATTTTCTCAGTAGAAGGATATGGATATGTAGTAAGTTCCTACCGAGTTTCATTGATGTGTGATGTGTAGTTCTAAATTTATACACAAATCTGGAGTTGATAAAAAAAAGTGCCACGCCCCTTATCCTACGCCCATAAAATTTATTGATTCATGTATCGTGCTCGTGTTTAGGCATGTATACAAAGTTTCAGATCTCTAAGTAGTCGGGAAATGGGTGAAAAATTGATTACTAGATTTGACGACATACCGCTGACATACCGCGGACAGAAAGTGAAGTTAATATAAGGCTTATAATAAATAAATAAAGGGTGTTTTTTTTAGACGTATGGTTTTCAGTCGAGCAATACCTTTTTCGGAGTTGGTGTTTCTGCCAGCTGTCACTTGATTTATGCTCAGTTTGGTTTGCCATTTCATAATGAATAGATTTACTCCTGAACAACGTTCGGTGAATGGGCCCAAAACGAGATATCCACCGATCCCGATTTTCACAAGAAAATTCTGTTCAGCGATGAAGCTCACTTTTGGTTGAATGGGTACGTTAATAAGCAAAGTTGTCGCATTTGGAGTGATGATAATCCACAAGCCATTGTTGAGACGCCTTTACATCCTCAAAAAGTCACTGTTTGGTGTGCTCTATGGGCAGAGGGAATCATTGGTCCATATTTCCTCAAAAATGAAGCCGGCCATAATGTACAGTCAATGGGGAACGCTATAGAGCCATGATTAATGACTTTTTCGTGCCTGAATTGGAGGATGTTGATATGGACGACCTTTGGTTCCAACAAGATGGCGCTACATGTCATACAGCCAACGAAACAATCAATTTATTGAAGGAAACTTTTGGTGAGCGCATTATCTCGCGTCGTGGGCCTGTGGCGTGGCCTCCAAAATCGTGGGATTAACACCGCTGGACTATTTTTTGTGGGGTTATGTGAGAAGACGCTTGTCTACGCAGATAAGCCCGAGACGATTAACGCCTTGGAAGAGAATATTCGGCGCGTTATTGCTGACATACGGCCCCAATTGCTGCAAAAAGTGGTCGAAAATTGGGCCTCTCGACTGGAATTTATTCGAGCCTTCCGCGGCGGCCACTTGCCCGAAATCATTTTTAAAACATAATGGCAAACCCTTATCTTTATAATAAAACTAAATTCTTGGCCTTAACATTAAATTATATGCATTTTATTTCTTTTTGAAAACCACACGTCTAAAAAAACACCCTTTAAATGTGAAATGGCGAGAAATAAGGTTGTACGAGCGATTTGCCTCGAAAACCCATTTACCAACTTGAAAGCTGGGTTGGCCATTTGAAAATTTAACTTGACTCAGCCGGTTCCTTCAAATGGTGAGCGATGTGTCGTTTTGTTCAGAATGAATTGAAATGAACGTAAAATCATATCATGCAAAATTTTGAATAAATATTATAATGTAAATATGAGATGACTAATAGAAAACTTATAATTGTAGGTGGCTTCTGAATTGCAGCGATCCGATTTATGCATATGGCTCTGCGACGACGAACAAAATCAAAATGAAGGAATTGAATCTGACATCTTGGATGCGCAAACATTACACTCAAGTGACGCTAAACCAATTGGATATTACGTTATTCAAAGGGGAAATGGGCTTTTTCCCGCACCACTACCGCAAGATTCTGAGGTGTGTGAACAGGCGTGCAAATATTTTTGGTTTCTTGGTGTATTTATTGCTAAAGTTTTGCAAGACATGCGACTTGTTGACCTGCCCCTCTCAAACTCATTCCTTCAATTGCTCTGTAACAACCATATGATATCGAGTGCAGGATTGCAAATTCAATCCGCCGGAGTAACTGGAGACTTAATGACCTCCTCTGTTATCACCGAGAACTCAGCATTAACAGATTCCTGCTCAAAACTTTTGAGCGCGGAACTCTCAGAATTTTGTTACGAAGGAATTCTCACATACGAAAATCTGGCAGAAATCGATCCTATTCGTTATGAATTTATCAAAGAGCTTCTTGAGTTGGTAGCCCGCAAACAGACAATTGAGGCTGATCTCAGCCTCACACAAGAGGAGCGCACCCATAGTATTGCCTCACTCAAGCTCCATACTAAGAACAATTTAGAAGTGAATGTAGAAGATCTGAGCTTAACATTCACATACTTGCCCAGCTCATCTGTATATGGCTACGAATATGTAGATCTTGTGCCAAATGGGGCGGCTATCGATGTTAACATTAATAACTTGGAAGAATATTGTGATCTTTTAATAAACTTTTCAATACACGATGGGATAGCCAAGCAGTTAAAATCCTTCCATCGGGGCTTCGGTGAAGTTTTTCCACTTAAGAAGCTAGCAGCATTTAGCCCATCCGAAGCGCGCATGCTCATTTGCGGGGAACAGCATCCACAATGGACACGAGAGGACCTCATGAATTATACTGAACCGAAGTTGGGATATTCAAAGGAGAGGTATGCAATTTGACGATTTATATTGACTTGGAGAACTATATTTTTTATAACTGAAATTGCTTTCAGTCCTGGGTTTTTGCGCTTCGTAAATGTGCTTCTTAGTATGTCAGGACCTGAGCGGAAGGCGTTTTTACAGTTCACTACTGGATGCAGCAGTTTGCCTCCAGGTGGCCTCGCCAACCTTCACCCACGTTTAACAGTCGTACGAAAAGTTGATGCTGGCGATGGAAGCTATCCATCAGTAAATACGTGTGTCCATTATTTAAAACTTCCCGACTACAAAACGGAGGAAATCATGAGAGAACGTCTGCTGACTGCAACAAAAGAAAAAGGATTCCATTTGAATTGATTTATTTGCAAATTTCAGTTATTCATATTGTTCTTTTTTGAATATGTCAACGACGTCAAAATTGGTGTTAAACTTGTTGGATTGGTTATGAATGAATTTCATAAATTTAAATTTTCGTGTTGGGTGTTTTACATATAAATTAGAACATGTTACAACAAAAATAGATAAATCTTTGCATGTGAGCTGATGAAAAATTACAATGTCGGAAGATTCAGAGCACAAAGATGTATTATTATTAAACTCAAAATAATCTCGTCATTCAATAATGCAGAGTTTATTGCTATGAATATCAATTATGTACAGTAGGAACCTGATATTGTGCACAAAATACACATAAAACACCTTAACCCAATTCACAATCTTGTGCATTTCAGATTGCAAATGTGCTCAATAGCAAACATTTGCCGTCAATAGTAAACAGTGTATTTACGTTTAGCTAGCATCACTTTTTGCAAAATACAAAACTCACAGCTGATTGTCACAAAAACAGCTGATTCGCAAAAACTAAAATTATATTCTTCTGAAATTGTTGACTTCTATAAGAGTTATGCATAAAGCAAGTTTTAAAGAACAATTAGTGGACTCTTTGATAGACCAAGCTGCTGATGAAATTTTATTTAACGAAGCTAAGAAAAATTTCTGTTCAAAAATTCACTCAATAACAATTTTTTTTTCACCAACGTCATGCTCAGTCCACTTTTTGTTTGGCTTTTCTCTTTTTATGCGCCGCTTTATTTTATTTATTTCAATTTTTGCTGATTTTGCGTTAATTTTTTAATTTTCTGTATCTGCTGTCAGATTGCAACCCTGGGTTGCAATCGCAGTGCAAATATAAACTACGGGTTTTAGGTGTTTTTTTTTGCAACGATTGTGCAATTGCATCTCTGAATATTTTGTTAGTGTAGAGTAAAATTATGCTACAAAATGTGCAATTGGAAGAAAGCAAGACCATTTGCACAAGATTGTGAATTGTGCTATTGGCCCAATTCCCGATCCAGTGCAAATGGTCTTGTATCGCTGCAATTACAAATTGGTATAGTATATTTTTGCTCTACACTAACAAAATATACAGAGACACACTTGCAAAACTTTTGCAAAATCGTAACACTTAAAAGCCGTAGATTATATTTACTATGAGAATGCAATATTAAATTGCAAACTGAGCGCATATAAAAAAGAGCGAAAGAGAAGAAGAGCGATTCGAAATGTTGAAAATTTTATTCGAATGGGAAAAAAGAAAGCATGAAAAAGATCTTGCATTGCAGCTTCGTATATTAAAGAGGCCACTAATTTATTTTAAAGCTTTTTTTTCGATATGATCTTTATTGAAGTCGAAATTCCTGCAGTGAGTTTCGTGTTTTGCAAAAAGTGTTGCAATTTCAACCGAAAAAAACCGCTTACAATTGATGGCAAATGTTTACTACTGCACAAATATGCAATCTCAAATGCACAAAATTGTTAAATGGGTGTATTAAAACTTAAGTCAATGAATTTGTATTTTGTTACAGATGCAAAAATGTATATATGGATTTATAGCGTAAAACTACTCGTTATCAAATTTCTGCTGTAATCATAGTTTTAAAAATTCCTTTAGCCCAACTGTGGTTTGGTGAGAATTTGTAGTTGCAGTGATAGGTCGGAGAAGGGGTGCAGGTTGGCGTTATAAAGTAAAAACATCACTTGAATCTTTTACTGTATTCCCTAATGCCTGTATCACACTGCTTCCGATTTTTGTCAGCGACACGCTTCCGACTGTCGTCGACGGTGTGATAGTGCTACCGACTGTCGGCAACCGACTTGTCAGCAGTGTCGGAAACAAAGTGTCGGCAGCAGTGTGATAGCATTGCCGACAAAACACACTGTCGGATGCCGGCACTTTGTCGGGTAGGTAGCTGTCGGCAGGTCGGAAGCTACATACGGTAGCGTTGCCGGCGATTTTTTCTGTCTGCGAGTGTCTGAAACTATTTTTTGTGACATTTTAATACAAAAATTTGAATTTAAATTTAATAATTATTCGAGCGGCAGACACAAAAGCGAATTCACGACCGCAAAAGATTAAAATGCAGAACGTCTTGCAATCGGGTGACAATCCGTCGGGTGCCGGAGGTAACAACAACGCACTGAATGTACTGAACGTTAATGGGGGTAACGGTGTTAACGCAACCGATTCTATCATGGACCTGACGTCGAAGCTGCTCTCTGCTCCGATCTACCCGCCGAAGTCACAGAAAAAGCGGCTTGATCTACCACAGCAAGTTTGGCGTCATGGAAGGCCATTTCACGGAGCCGAGTGGCGTCGCGGTGAACGCACAGAACGACATCATCGTGGCGGACACGAACAATCATCACATGCAGATCTTCGACAAGAAGGGCCGCTTCAAGTTCCATTTCAGTGAGTGCGAGTCGTCAACCACAACCAGGAGATCTTTATCAGCGACAACCGCGCCCACTGCGTCAAGGTGTTTAACTACGAGGGACAGTATATGTATGCGGCAGATCGGCGGCGAGGGCGTCACAAACTATCCAAAAAGATTCTAGCAACGGGCAATAAGAATAGTTACAGAATCAGTAAAACAGTTAAAATTTATTCATTTATCTATTTATTAATTATAAAAAAAATTTTACACAAATTCATCTGCAATAAATTATCAACTTAAATGATTCCGTGCTGCCATTGCTATTTCTACCTGAATAATTGTCACATGTGTGGCACGTCGTTTGATCCACGGCTTGACCCAACAAGAGCTCTCTTTTTGTTTTTCGGCTCAAACAAAACTTCTTCCGCTGCAGTTGCCATCGAGAGAAAATTTTTTGCAACTCCCATTGCCGAAACCATAAATCTTTCGTCCATTTTCGCAAAAATTGTGCGAAATTAAATTCATACAATATCCATTCAGTCACAGAATGTCTTGTCGGCAGCAGTGTGATAGTGTTGCCGACAAAAGGGAGCCGACTGCCAAAAATCGGCGACAAATTTGTTTGTAGTGTGATAGGGTTTCCGACAGTCTGCTGCTGGCCGTTCCCGACATGTCGGCGACCGACAGTTGACAGTGTCGGCAGCCAAAAATCGGAAGCAGTGTGATACAGGCATAAGACCTAGCTTTCAAATTTATACATAATGCTAGCAATTAAATTTAACTCGTTCGCGGACAATCATTATGCCGGTATCACACTGCTTCCGATTCTTGTCGGCGACACGCTTCCGACTCTTGCTAACTGTCGTCGGCAGTGTGATAGTGCTACCGACTGTAGTCGCCGACGTTTGTCGACGACAGTCTGAAGCAATGAGTCGTCGAAAAAAATCGGAAGCAGTGTGGTACAGGCATTAGCAAGAGTCGGAAGCGTGTCGCCGACAAGAATCGGAAGCAGTGTGATACCGGCATTAGGGGTATTCATTTAAACGCGCAAATGCCTGATAACGTGACAAATTTATCACCTGATAAACGAACAGTCGAATTTTGTATGAAAGCTCATTTGCACAAATGTGATAAATTTGCCCAATGATTTCGCTGTGCAAACGATGTTTGTAAACTTAGACGGCAACGATTATGATAAAAGTTTAGTATTGAACAAACAATATAAACGCAAAAGGGTTACAGTAATTTTTTTCAAACAACTCCAACATTAATCTTTACTTTTTCACTGATTCTCGGCATTTTAGTTTTTCCTTTTTGACAGCCAAACACTTTGCCAAGTGCGTTCATTTAACACACTTGATAAATTTGAGCAATGTGCAGATTTATCTGCTTAAATGAATACCCTTATTATTCGCATTGTCTTCTGATATGGCACACTCGTATAATGAGATACGTTCGTAAATGCAACCCAGCGGTTGCACTGCAAAGCAACGCGTTCGTAAAAGCAAAATGGCGCAATACTGTTGCGTGCAACGCGTTCGTTAATGCAACGGCTTGACACCGCAGTGACAAATTTCTGCAGTTTTCGCAGTCATTATCCTACTGTTGCCGTTTGCAAAACACGAAATGGAAACGTAGAAAATTTATTATAAATGGATCAAAATTTGTTTGTCATCTTGTATAAAGATGGAATACATCATCTGGATAGGTGTTTATTGTTTTAAAGAAATTATTTACTTTCGGGATCGATCTTTTTTTCTTTTTCAGCTAGGTTTTTAGCACGACACATCCCTCTTGCACTCGTTTTACCCTTTCTTTATTGAAATTCATTAAAAGACTCCCACTTCGAGTTTCGCAATTATCAATTAATGCCTTAACCAAAATTTCCATCCTGAATCGCGTTCGTTAATCCAACAAAAGTTTCTGCAACCAACCTACAAACGAAATCAGCTGATCGGGCAGTGACAACTGTAGTTGGCTGCACTGCTACTGTCACTGCACGAATTTACTGCATTTACGAACTTACCTATGATGCCTAATTATCCTAACGTTTGATGTCGGCATATGCCGTCATGTCATGCCAATCAATTATTAATAATAGGCCGTCATGTCCCTGAGTATTCGGGATATCCACGAACGCATAAAATATTCAACATTTAACTAAATGGTATGCATGTATTAAATTCCTGTTCGGACAAGGCTATAGAATAAATAGGTACGTTCGTAAATGCAGTAAATTCGTGCAGTGACAGTAGCAGTGCAGCCAACTTCAGTTCCCACTGCCCGATCAGCTGATTTCGTTTGCAGGTTGGCTGCAGAAACTTTGGTTGCATTAACGAACGCGATTCAGGATGGAATTTTTGGTTAACGCATTAATTGGCAGTTGCGAAACTCGAAGTGAGAGTCTTTTAATGAATTTGAATAAAGAAAGGGTAAAACGAGTGAAAGAGAGATGTGTCGTGCTAAAAACCTAGCTGAAAAAGAAAAAAAGATCGATCCCGAAAGTAAATAATTACTTTAGAACAATAAAAACCTATCCAGATGATGTATTCCATCTTTATACAAGATGACAAAAAAATTTTGATCCATTTATAATAAATTTTCTACGTTTCCATTTCGTGTTTTGCAAACGGCAACAGTAGGATAATGACTGCGAAAACTGCAGAAATTTGTCACTGCGGTATCAAGCCGTTGCATTAACGAACGCGTTGCACGCAACAGTATTGCGCCATTTTGCTTTTACGAACGCGTTGCTTTGCAGTGCAACCGCTGGGTTGCATTTACGAACGTACCTAATTTGTTGGTCCCCTTAACTTGTGTAAAATAGAACAAGCACACACAAGTTACTATGGTAATGCTATGCCTTAGGCTCGGTTACATGGCCTGTTGTGTCGACTATCTATTTATTTTTGTAAGTTTTGAACTTTGTGAGAAAATCCACATCAACTCTTTTTCAATTTCCAAGTTTTACATACATGTTATTTTGTCGTATGGAATAACTATTCACCCCTATCCCACAATCCATCGTAACAAAAACATAAAAAGGTAAAGAGTTATCATGGTATCGCAAGTCAAGGCGGATATATGTGCATACGTGTGCATATACATACGTGCAAATAGGTACGTTCGTAAATGCAACCCAGCGGTTGCACTGCAAAGCAACGCGTTCGTAAAAGCAAAATGGCGCAATACTACTGCGTGCAACGCATTCGTTAATGCAACGGCTTGGCACCGCAGTGACAAATTTCTGCAGTTTTCGCAGTCATTATCCTACTGTTGCCGTTTGCAAAACACGAAATGGAAACGTAGAAAATTTATTATAAATGGATCAAAATTTGTTTGTCATCTTGTATAAAGATGGAATACATCATCTGGATAGGTTTTTATTGTTCTAAAGTAATTATTTACTTTCGGGATCGATCTTTTTTTCTTTTTCAGCTAGGTTTTTAGCACGACACATCTCTCTTTCACTCGTTTTACCCTTTCTTTATTCAAATTCATTAAAAGACTCTCACTTCGAGTTTCGCAACTGCCAATTAATGCGTTAACCAAAAATTCCATCCTGAATCGCGTTCGTTAATGCAACCAAAGTTTCTGCAGCCAACCTGCAAACGAAATCGGCTGATCGGGCAGTGGGAACTGAAGTTGGCTGCACTGCTACTGTCACTGCACGAATTTACTGCATTTACGAACGTACCTTATATTTCAAAGCGAAACTGTTTGTGCAGACACGCAGGCGCTGCCTAAATAGCAATACTTGTTTGTGCACCAGAGATCTGCAGCGCGTCATTCAGACGCAAATCGGATTGCAGTCTGAGCACGTTTTTGCTTGAACTGCAATCCATCCGCACCTTCTAAAGTGTGAGCAGGACTGCAACATTTTTTCCAATCTTCAGATTTTAAATCTCCGTTCGCCTTGCTTCTCTTCATCATGTTGAACTAGACTCACACCTAGTGTTGTTCCGATACTAATGAGTATGAGTAAGTACTCGAGTACTCCTCTCGATACTTGCGTACTTTTTGTATTCGATGCCCTTATTCGAGTACGGGTATCAAGTACTTTAGGTAGGTATCGGATCGGATTATGCGTTAACAAAACGTTTTTGCAAAAGCGTTACAATGTTGCCTTGCCTAAACAATATTTTTACTTACCTTAAGTTTTGCCTCCCATTTATTACTAAAAAATTTTGTTTAGCAACTCATCAATTAAAGAAAAATTGTGCAATTTCGCCAATCATGTACATATTTTTGATTGCTAGGTATTTTCATTATGTTAAGCATGCACGCCGCCGCTGTAGCTCCGTTGGTTCAAACCCCAGCGAGTGTGCGACAAAAAAGCTTATGCTAGACGTAAGAACGCGTTGGAATTCTACTTTTTATATGTTGAAACTTGCTCGAAGCTACTTTTGCATCGTGGCATCGTCTGTGCTCTGCGACCGGTTGTTTTCTAAAGCGGGAGCTATAGTTTCCCAAAAGAAAAATCGTCTTTCACCGGCTCATATCGACAAACTTCTCTTCTTGAGTGGTATTTCAGAATCTGAATTTTTCAATTTAAGGCTCTGCTTTTTGTATGCTACATATACCTATGTATTTATTCATATAAATAAAAAATTAATAAATTGAAAACCGATTTTTATTAAAGTACTAGCTCGACCCGGCATAACTCCGTTTTGCCCGCAACATTGAGCTCTCTTGCAGCAGTCCCATGGGGAGTCACTGGCAACGTTTGCCTGAAGCAACGATAATCGACCTGCGGCCCGCCAAGCTTTTATGTGTGGCCCTAAACACATTTATTATTAAAATTTTTAAAATCTCAAAACACTCCAAACACAGCTTCACTGCGCTACGTTACATATTTGCACAAATATTTAACAATGGATCTCAATCTCTCGACTCTGACGATGAAATGTCACTTTCACAACGATTGTCCGGCCATTATTGTCCTTTGAGTGTCGTCGATAAACTGGATATCCATCTGATCCCGTTACTGTTTCAGCTTTTTCCATCCGTTTTGTGCATTTTCCATCAATCATGCACGGTGATTTCCGATTCAATGCGCCACACAGTCCATCTGCGTTCTGACAATCTCTCATATGATCTATGCGTTTCGGATATTCTTTGCAACCGTCCAATGGTTCTTCGCTATAGGACAATGTCTCGGCTGTGTGCTTGATCGCCAAAAACCTACGCACAAATGTCTGCAGAAGTTTAAGCATAGCTCCGGCTTTAGCGCCATCAGGTTTATGCGATCGCTTGAGTTCATTTTGTCTATCGCCGTTTTTAACATCGTAATCAAAGAGTTGTTTGCATTCAAGAATTGTTACAATTGCCTAATGACGTTTTTTGTCACTCCTGTTTGACCTCTGTGCCGCCTATCGACTTGATCATCCTCCGACGAAATAAAGTACACCTGTAGATATTGGTGTGCGTCTTTGTTTACTGGCAATAATGCCCCCATCCGATGGTAAATTTGACCTTGAATCTGTGAACCCAAATTGTGCAGTGTAGAATCCAAAGATGATAGAAGGAGAAGATATTTAGTACAGAAAAACTAGTAGAAAATTCATCCACTCTACCAAGAAACTTGCTCATTTTTGTCGAGTAATTCCGGCGACTGTGCTGCCGTTTGTGTGGCGGAGATTGAGTAAATTCGAAAACCGGTTTGTTCGGCGCAGGATAGATTGAGTTTCTTTCGCATTGCGAAAGCAGTCGGATCCGAGAGTATCGCTGCTGATGTCAAGCAGAACCGGAAAACCGGTTTTGGGAAATATCTTTAGTGTGTGTGTGTGTGTGTGTTAAAATCAGCACTCGAAGTAACATTTCATTTCTTGATGCTTTGCCGTTTTGTCGAATTTTCGTTTCGTGACAAAGTGACAATGACAATTTCCTATTAGGCAAATTATGTTTGCTTGGCTATAAATTTTATCAACTTTATTTAAGCGCAGTGCATTTACTTATTTAGTAGTATTTCATATATGTATTTTATTTGCAATGATATTTTTTAAATTTAAAATTTTTTCAGATTTTGCAGATACTTATTGTCAAATATTTTGTCATATCACATTTTTTTAAAGATCACATTTAATACACATATAAATTTATGACATTTCTGCAATATATAGCCCTTTCATCTCATATTTCTGCATCTGAAAATAACGGCAGCAATATTTTTTATCAAATTTATATGTAATTCATCCGGAAAATTTTATTTTATTATATAAATTAACTATTTGGTATGTGTTTATGATCAAATCGATGAGGCAGGTAAAAAGCAAAAATTCAGTTTAATGCAATGCCATTTCGCCTATTTTCGCTAAAGTTTTAATGGCTGCCATGTAATGCCAAATTAAAATCAAAAGCAAAAATTGTTCAGTGCAATTTTTCAAGTTTACAATGCTTATAAATGTTCAGTTGCACAAATTTCCGTAGGAGCATAGAATGCCGACATTGCCACCATAAAAACGAAATTACGTCCGTTGAATCGGTGAAAAGAGGCACGCTACATTCCACTTTTTTCTTTCAATTCAGCGACATGCAGAAAGAAAACCGCTTAAAAATTATTGCGACGTCATTTTAATGAGTGAGTGAGCAAGTGATCTTGTCGATATTGGCCTCAGAATTTTTGCTTTGATTTAAAATTGCTAAATTGGTTGCATATTGAAAAAGTACGTTCTCTCATAAAAGCCTCCCTCAATTTCGAATTTATTTATTTTGTAAACTGCTTCTTAAAGATCACAAAGGCCAGTTTCTTCCACAACATGATGACGTTTCTTTATTACAAAATCTGCAAGCGACCTCTTATCATAGACAATCGCGCCAAACACCTGCACGCCTAGCCGTCCGCAGTGGTCGCGACATAAATAATACTTATTAGGTAGAATGCGTTCAAAAAGGCGAAAAATTCGCTGGTAACACACACCCAAATCAAAACAGCATCCCAGGCAAGTGTGTATAAAAAATGTAAACAAACGGACGAACAGCTCAAATAATGCTGCCGTCGGGTGTGCTGCTTAAGGACAGAAATAAGAGTTGAAAGGGATATAAGTATGTATATTGGATAAATGTGATTAATTAATGTATATTTAATGTGCTCTTTAAAAAAATATGATCTTAAAAAATATTTGACGAAAAGTATCTGCAGAATCTGAGAAAAGTACTTTATCAAGATATATCAATGCAAATAACATAAATGAAAAATTGGTAAATAAGGCAAAATTTTTGAAAAATGCACTGCGCTTAATTTGATAAAATTTAAAGGCAAGCAAACATATTATTTGCCTAATAGGAAATTGCAATTTGTCAGTTTGCAGTCGGAAAAACGAAAATTCGACAAGACGGCAAAGAATCTAGAAATTGAGAAATGTACGGCACTCGCACCAAACCAATTTCCCAAAACCGGTTTTTGTCACGTGTTGGAACATACATGAGAACAAGCAGAACATCCACACTTTGGTCTGTTCTGCTTGACATCAGCAGTGATACTCTCGGATCCGACTGCTTTCGCAATGCGAAAGAAACTCAATCTATCCTGCGCCGAATTAACCGGTTTTCGAATTTACTCAATCTGCGCCACACAAACGGCAGCACAGTGGCCGGAATAAGCAAGTTTCTTGGTAGAGTGGATGAACTTTCTACTAGTTTTTCTGTACTAAAGTCACGCATTTTTAGCACTGGAACGGGTTGCAATATCTTCTCCTTCTAACATCTTTGGTTTCAATGGCTCCGGAGCTGCATCTAAGGGAGCCATTTTCATTTTGCCACTCGCACAGCAAAGGACGTGAGTTTCGCCTTTGAATTTGAGCGCATTGCAACGTTGGCACACAATTGTCATCGCTCCAATACCGCCACCTATCGTAAAATGCGAATAAATCGATTTATCAGATTTCCTGACTTTCCCGTCAGATTTTCCGTAGTTTTTTTCTGCATAAACCTAAAATACAGCAATTCGGACAAAACAAAAAAGAATCTTGAAAATCGGCCTAGCGGTTATCGAGTGAGAAGGCTAAAGAGCTTTACCACTTTTTTTTATATATTAGATGTCTTATCACGTTCGCTGTCAAAATCCAAGAGGCCGGATGTACCCATTTACAATTGGCATGTCCCATGATACACCGCGCTGCCAATCACCAAAAAAGGGTGAGGCATTGCCATACCGAAAGTATTATTGAAATTTTGAGAGATTACAACTCGGCCCTCCTGACCTCTTTGATTGACCTCGATCAATGTTACATTATTTCTTAGTGCTTAATTCTATTACAACATTTGATTTACATATATCTAGCGGGTCAGTGCTGCTCTCCTGGTTACTTTCTTCATTGGGCAATTCCGGAACAGGGGTAAGCCACAGGCGCAGCCGACTCGACTCAACCACCCCATTATATGGCATTTGGGTTACCTGGCAGTTCTCAATGTCTTTTAGTACATAACGATCTTTCGGAAGTTTTTTGCTAACCACGTAAGGACCCCGGTATTTGGGGAAGAATTTTTTATTAAGGCCTACCGTAGTGTCAACATTCTTCATGACAACAAAGTCTCCTACATTTTAAATTTTCGCTGGTACACTGTGTTTTTCGAAATACTTCAAGTTATACCCCTGAGACTTCTCGATGAACTCCAAAGCTTCAGCTCGAACCTGTGCTTAATCACATTTCTCTTCTAATTTATCCTCCAAATATTCAGTGAGTTTATCTACCACTCGTCCTCGTTGTTGGACACCAAAGAGTAAGACACTAGGAGTCTTGCGCGTCGAAGAATGAACCGTGTTGTTCATCGCATACTCGACATCAGCTAACTTACTTATCCAGTCTGAATGTTCTAATGGCTCCGACAATTTAGCTAACATTGCCTTAAGAACCCTGTTAACCCGTTCAACCTGTCCGTTTGCTTGGGGTGAAGCAACCGCAACCTTCCCATGATCGATATTATTCCTAAAGATAAAATTTCCAAACTCTCCTGAAGTAAAGCAGGTCCCCCGGTCACTAACAATTCGTCTTGGCCTGCTATAGTTGTCAAAGTATCTTTGTAAAGACGCACAAACCTCTTTCGTACTGGTTGTTTTAACCACATATAGTTTAACATATTTTGTAAATCCATCAACCACTAATAAGATATGTTTGCTAGCTGATTTTACAGACGGCAAAGGGCCAAAGTGATCAATATCCACGGTGTCAAAAGGTATGGGTTTCTTAGGTATATTGTTCAAATTATGTTGGTTGCTTCGGGCTGCGGCGGAATAAATTATGCACTTAGCACAGTTTTTTATGTACTGGTCCACCTTTTTCTTAAGTTTTGGAAACCAATAATTTTTTCTAATCTCGTGCGAAGTTTTGTCTACCCCTAAGTGACCAACCTTCTGGTGTAATAAACGAATAATATTGACCTCCATCTCCTGCGGTACAAATAGCTGATAGTGATTTCCCTTTCCTACCTTAAAGACTAAACCATCCCTGAGTTCAAAATGTTGAACAGCCCCCTTGTTTAGAGGAGGTACTAGTTTGCACCACCTTTCGCTCGAATGCGTACAAGATTAAGAGCAATGCGTGTTCGATGTTTAGTTGTCCGTGACCGAAACAGAAGTGGTCTTAACATTTATTGCAATTTCGCACTTAAGCTAAACAATGCATGATAATGCGTGAGAGGAATTTAGTACAAAAGATGACAGGTGTAGAGCGAGAGAGTGATAACAATTGTTTACCGCAAAGTGCAGCATAGATTTAAGAGATATGAATTAACCAAATGAAGAGAAATTAATTAATAAAATAAAGAGAATGAATATGATTATTGCTGCTGCGAACATCCTCCCCCAGTTGGGAAGCGTTGGCTTTCAACTTCATCTGTTTCCACTGGAAGCACAGCAATCTTCCCTACAGCTCTCTTTATCGGTCCATTTGAAGTACGAAGAATAGCCACACGAGCAACGCCATCGTCGCCGCACACGGTGCTCTCTACGCGACCAAGCTGCCACTTTAAAGGCGGGAGGTTATCGTCTTTGATGATCACCAAAGAGCCAATGCTAATGTTCGCGGTCGATGTGCGCCACTTTCCGCGCTCTTGCAGTAAGGACAGGTAGCATGTACTCCATTTTCTCCAGAAAGCTTGCTGCATGTAGCAAACACGCTGCCATCGATTTAAGCGACTGATGTTGAGATGCGTTAGGTCTGGCTCAACAATAGCTGTAAACGGTGCACCTACCAAGAAGTGCGCATGAGTCAGCACCTCCAAATCACTGGGATTTTCTGAAATTGGACAGAGCGGACGAGAATTTATTATTGCAGCAATTTCACATACTAGAGTGCGAAGCTCTTCGAATGTAAGGATCGAAAGGCCAACGATGCGAAAGAAATGAAGCTTGGCTGACTTCACAGCAGCCTCCCATAATCCACCAAAGTGTGGTGAGCGAGGTGGTATAAATTTCCAATCAATACCATCTGCGAGGCATTGCTGAGATACCAATAAGTTGTGTTCTTCACTCAAAAATAGTTGTTTTAGATCAGCCATCTCGTTTTTAGCGCCAACGAAGTTGGTGGCATTGTCAGACCAAATTGTCTGCGGCTTGCCCCTTGTACAAACAAAGCGCTTTAGCGCGGCCAAAAACGATTGCGTGGATAAATCCTTTACCAGCTCGAGATGTGATGCTTTCGTCGAGAAGCACACGAAGATGCAGATGTAACATTTCCGGCCGGTTGCGAATTTCCGATTTATAATAAAACGGCCCGCAGAAATCCACACCAGTTGTAAGAAATGCTCTGTTGGCTTGCACTCTATCAGATGGCAGGCTTCCCATTACATGTTCAAAGATTTTCGGCTTCAGGCGAAAACATCTGATGCATTTGTTGATCACGGCTGGGACGACCTTGCGGCCACCTATTGGCCAGTAATGTTGCCGAATTGACGCAAGCAGACTCTGGGGTCCAGCGTGCAGGCATTTGTAGTGAAAGTGATTGATGATTGCATTGGTAATAGGATGATGCTTTGGAAGCAAGAGCGGATGCTTGGCATCAAAGTCCAAAAGCGAATTTTGCAGCCGTCCTCCAACACGTAGCAATCCATTTGAATCGATGAACGGCATCAACGAGCGTAGCTTGCTTGATGGAGGTAGCTGACTTCCAGCTTTTAACGCCTTGAATTCCGCTGCAAAATTGATTTGTTGAATATTTCGAATTAAAAGTTGCGTTCCCATCTTAATATTATGAGAAGTCAATGGCTGATTTGCTTGCAAGTTGCATTTCGATTTAAAGCAAAAGTAATAGATATAAGCGTAAATATGTTGCATCTTGCCGAATGAGTTGTGAAATTTGCAATTAAGCGATATATCTTGCTGCGTCGCAGTGATTAGGACTCTACGACGTCGTTCTGGTACGTTGGTTAAAAAGTTTAGATTTTCAGGCCAATGGGAGGGATCGTCGAGCAGGAATGACGGTCCTCTAGCCCTAAGGTCAGAGCGCAACAGCTCTTTTGGTGAACATCCTCTGGAGAGAACATCAGCCGGATTTAAAGAGGTCGGTACATGATGCCACATCATGCCGCTTGTTAGTGTTTGTACTTGGCTCACTCTATTTGACACAAATACGTTGAAATTGGATGGCTGCTCGCGAAGCCAAGACAACGCCACCATCGAATCTGACCAGCAGTGTACTTCACACGGGTGCTGACAGTCCTCTAATATCGATGCCACTAATTCAGCAAGCAGCAGCGGAGCTGATAACTCGAGTTTAGGAATTGTTAGGCTTTTTAAAGGAGCTACTCTCGATTTAGCACAAAGCAAAGATGACATTATACGCCCTTCCTGATTAGATCGTATGTACACGCAAGCACCAAACGCGACTAAGCTCGCATCGCAAAATGCATGCAGCTGCAACGTAGATTTCGGCGTCAGTACGTAGCGTGGAAATTTTAGGCTCATAACAACAGGAAATTCAGCGTAAATTTCAATCCAGATAGATTGCAATGACTGGGGTAGACTCTCATCCCACTGCAACTTTTCTTTCCAAAGGGTTTGAAGGAAAATTTTAGCCTTTGTGACGACGGGTGAAACGAGTCCAAGCGGGTCATAAAAGCGAGCGATTGCAGAGAGAACTGAACGTTTAGTAATGCGATCATTACTTGCAGCAGGTGTGAAAGCGAATAAAAAATTATCAGTGGTTGGATTCCAAATGAGCCCAAGTATCTTTGTCACATCGGTGCCATCATGAAACTTTAGGAGTTTTTCGCAATCTGAGTCGGCTACTCCACACAGAGCGTTTGCCTCATTGGAGCACCATTTTCGAATTTTGAAATCTCCTCGCTGCAACAGATCCTTGACCTGCTCCCTGATTTCAAGAACTTGCTCTATGGTTTCTCCGCCAGAAATGAGATCGTCCACGTAAAAATCTCTTCGAACGATTTTGGCACCCAAAGGGAATGATTTTTCCTCATCATATGAGAGTTGATCCATGGCACGTATAGCTAAAAACGCGGCGGGCTTTGTTCCGTATGTTACGGTATTCAATTTAAAAGCTTTGATATCATCCTGCGGATGGTCGCGCCAAAGAATACATTGGAGATATTCGTCTGGATGAGTGATGCGAACACATCGATACATTTTACAAATGTCTCCACACAAAGCGATTTTGTGAAAGCGAAAGCGTAAAAGCGTGTTGAATAACTTTGGTTGAATAGTTGGCCCTGCTATGAGCAGATCGTTTAATGAATGGCCGGATGTGGTTTTTGCCGAGCCGTCGAATACGACGCGAAGTTTTGTCGTCGTGCTGTCAAGTTTTTGCACACAGTGGTGCGGCAGAAAATAAGTTGCAGTATTTGTTTCTGGCACCGCTAAACTCATGTGGCCTAAAGAGGCATACTCGTTCATAAACGAAATATATTGGGATTTCAAATCAGAATTGCTATGTAACCTCTTTTCTAAACCTCTGAATCTACGGAGAGCGCGACCATATGAATCCCCAAGCGAGTCAAAATTTTCTCTCGTGGGCAATCGAACGGAATATGCTCCCGAAGCGAGCCGAGTGAAATTGGAAGTGCTGCTCACACCAAATATCTTCTTCAGATTGACACGAAGTGGAATCGAAACAATTTTCTATTTCCCAAAAGCGCTTTACGATATTGTTCAAAGAGATATCATCTGGTAGGTCCTCTAAATTTTGACTGAAGGCTGCTAGAGTTGACGAGCGTTTGCTGGAATATGAAACTCCTCAAGATATTATCCAACCAAGCCGAGTTTTTTGCAAGGTTGGCAAATTGTTTGCTATGCGAATTTGACCAACGCAAATCAGGTCGAAAAACAAGCTAGCGCCGATCAAAAGGTCAATACGCTGAGGTTTGAAAAATAGAGGATCGGCTAATCTAAGATTTTCCGGAATATTCCAATCGGAAATATTCAAATTGAAATTGGGCTGATAATTCGTTATGCTTGGTACGACGACAGCTGCGAACGAAGAAGTATAGACGCTATCTTGCGACTGAATGCAAATTTCAACTGTTTTGTCAGCTACGAAGGTTGATTCTCCGATTCCAGAGATCAATATGCGAGAGTTTATTTGTTGAAGTTGCAACTGATTCGATAATCGAGTTGTTACGAAATTGAGTTGAGACGCTGAATCTAAAATGGCGCGGCACGGAACCAGACCACCTGTGCGATTTTTAACGAAGACAACGGCTGTAGCAAGCAACACATAATTGTTAGGGCTAGATATCGTGACTTCAGGTGGAGGGTTGCTCGAAGACGAAGATACAAGTGCTGATTGCTGAAGATTTACAGAAGAGTTTGGCGAATCGGTAACAGCTTCTAATTCATTTGAAACAGGTGCTGTTAAAGCGGTAGGAGAGACAGAATTCTTATGAAGTAATGAGTGATGTTTAGCTGGGCAATAGCGACAATGCCCAAACTTGCATTGCTGTAAATTGTGACCTTTGCGAAGGCAATTCAGACAGAGGTGCAGTTTTTTAGCCTCCTTGTAACGCAAATTTGGAGATATATTCATAAACCGTGAACAACTATTGATATAATGCTCTTTTGAATCGAAAAATACACATAAAATGTGGTTCCTTGAAGACGCTAATAAAACACTTCTATTGTTTTTTGAATGAAAGTCTCTTTTCACCTGCTGGCTAGACGGTTGCATCGTCATAGCACATTCCAAATTTTCCATCATGTGACATCTCTGCTCCAAGAACGACGACATGTCAGACCAAGTTGGCAGATTCTGAATTTCCAAGCTCTCTTCCCACTTCTCCTGCGTTCCTTGATCCAGCTTGGAAACGATGAGGTTTATAAGCAAGCCATCAGAGATCTGCTCAATCGACGTTAATGTTTGTAGAGCTCGAAGATGCGAATTGAATTTGTCGCTTAGTTCACGCAGGCTAGTAGCTGATCCCTTCTCAACACCCTGTAGTCCGAATATCGCCTTAATGTGTGCCTGAAAAATAAGAAGTTTGTTGTCGAATCTATTTTTCAATAAAGTTACAGCTTTGTCGTAGTTTTCTTCGTTGGGTTCAAGTGCAGAAATCGTTTCCAACGCGGCTCCATACACATTAGCACGCAAGTGCTGTAGCTTTTCAATTTTGCTCAGCTCGACATCATTATCGACGACGCTCTTGAACATAGCGAAGAAATTTCGCCAGTCCGTGTATGATCCACCAAATATAGGTATTTTCAGCTCTGGTAGGCGAGATTTTCGTTGCGATGAACAGAATGTTGATTGCGCTTCTTCCAGTGCGAAATGCCGAAGTGTAGAAGAATGCGCTGGATGCGCTGGATTTACCTTGCGCTGTAAATTTAGCTCACGCGAGAGCTTTGCCTTTGCTTCGAGATACACCACGATAAATTCAGCTCGACTTGCGCTGTTGAGTTCACCCGGATCAGCTTCTTCAAGCATCGACTGCACCGTATCGAAGTTATCGTGCATGCGCTCAACAAGCTCAATGCGCACAGACAGCTCGACTTCATCAAAATCCTTCAGCTGCTCCGTAGTAAAAGTTGCATTGAGTGCTACTAGCTGTTGTTTTATCGATGCACTTTTCCTTTTTCCAAATGAAATTGTTCCGGCAATGCTGGCAGCCGCGGGATTCGATGTTACCGGTCGATTTTCAGTCATTTTATTTATTTAAATGTTTATCGAAAGTTAAGCAAAAATAGACTGTACCGTCGCGAAGCACTTGCAGCTTGCGAAAAGAACGTATGTACAAAGATTTAAAACAAACGGTACTATATCGCGATGATTGCGATTATGTAACAATGCACACGCCGCATGCACAATGCATATAAACAGACGCGCGCCTTTTGTGTTATTTGTGGACACTTCGAATAGTGCACAAATTGATGCGAAATGATTAAATGTTCGAATTTTAAACGACGAGAAAAGACTTCCGACCCGATCACGTCGGGGTCACCAATGTTTAGAGGAGGTACTAGTTTGCGCCACCTTTCGCTCGAATGCGTACAAGATTAAGAACAATGCGTGTTCGATGTTTAGTTGTCCGTGACCGAAACAGAAGTGGTCTTAACATTTATTGCAATTTCGCACTTAAGCTAAACAATGCATGATAATGCGTGAGAGGAATTTAGTACAAAAGATGACAGGTGTAGAGCGAGAGAATGATAACAATTGTTTACCGCAAAGTGCAGCATAGATTTAAGAGATATGAATTAACCAAATGAAGAGAAATTAATTAATAAAATAAAGAGAATGAATATGATTATTGCTGCTACATGGCCCATGGCCTCACCTCTCCGATGCTTAACCTTGTAATCATAGTTTTCAAAATTGAAAACCCAGAGGGCAATTCGTTGGTTAACCTGTTTTTAGGGTTCCGTTCCCCTAAAAGGGAAAAACGGGAACATTTATAAGGTCACTTTTGTTTTCGGAGTGTGTATATAAAACAACCTTTTTTTCATCGTAGAAACCTGAAAAATGGCACGATGTTAGGTCTTAATAATCTTAACATATTTTCTCTATAAAAAGTAAAAAAATATTTTTAGAAAATTGGCCCCAGAATTTTTGCTTTGATTTAAAATTGCTAAATTGGTTGCATATTGAAAAAGTACGTTCTCTCATAAAAGCCTGCCTCAATTTCGAATTTATTTATTTTGTAAACTGCTTCTTAAAGATCACAAAGGCCAGTTTCTTCCACAATGATGAGGTTTCGTTATTGCAAAATCTGCAAGCGACCTCTTATCATAGACAACCACGCCAAACACCTGCATGCCTAGCCGTCCGCAGTGGTCGCGTCATAAAAAATACTTATTAAGTAGAATGCGTTCAAAAGGGCGAAAAATTCGCAGGTAACACACACCCAAATCAAAACAGCATCCCAGGCAAGTGTGTAAAATATAAAATTATATAAAAAAAAACTTTTTTAAAATAAGCTTTAATTTATTTAATGTACTAAAAAGTAGAAAATAAATTGTTTTTAGCTTGGGGCGCTCATGTGTTCAATATTTGTCAAACAGTTACCACATTATTTTATTTAAATATATTGGAAAGAATAGTTTTTATTCGGACTGACTTGCCAAAGAGAAATGACAATACTTAGTTGTCTATTTCTGTTCTGAAACAAAGCAATTTTAAGTGTACAACAACAAAGAATTAGAATTATTGCTCACATGGGCAGGTCAGATAGCTATTTCGGTTATTTCAGAAATAGACAACTAAGTATTGTCATTTCTCTTTGGCAAGTCAGTCCGAATAAAAACTATTCTTTCTAACATTCAAGCTGCCGAATAAACATAAACTCGTATATTATGATAGGGAGGACACACCCAAATCAGAAAGTAAACATAATGTAAAAACGAAGAAATGTTCTTACAGAAACAAAAACTGATACATTCATTTGCCTCAAGTATGTGCTCCGATGGAGCTCTCAAGTAAGGCAAAAACAATTGCATTAGACAGTGTACAATAACAACAAACACTATGCGTTTGATATAGACAGCAGGTAACTGTGATGTTTGCCAGCGCAGAGTCGTCCAGTCCGATGCTGTGATGGTTAGCGCATTCGCTTACTACGTCATAGGTTCATGGTTCAACTCCTACGTTTCACAGACTTTACCATCAATGCTTCTATTTCGAGTAATTAGTCGTTTAGAAATTATTAGAATTCACATTAAAAGTCACTGATGAGGTTTTCTGGCAAAAACCGAAATAGCTATCTGACCTGCCCATGTGAGCAATAATTCTAATTCTTTGTTGTTGTACACTTAAAATTGCTTTGTTTCAGAACAGAAATAGACAACTAAGTATTGTCATTTCTCTTTGGCAAGTCAGTCCGAATAAAAACTATTCTTTCTAACATTCAAGCTGCCGAATAAACATAAACTCGTATATTTAAATATATTTTTTGCAAATAGATTCTAGTAATGAAAGATATTTTGAATATGGATATTGAGCGCACAAGCTTTTATTGATAGTAAGATACAGGTGACTTAAAAACAATTTATTTTCTACTTTTTAGTACATTAAATAAATTAAAGCTTATTTTTAAAAAGTTTTTTTTATATAATTTTATTTTCTACTTTTTAGTCTTCCATAAATTCAATTTTAGAGCTCTGAAATTTTGCACAAAAAGAATTTAAAACTTGCAGAGCAGTACACAATATTTAGGGTATTCACAGTGTTTCCTATCGTCATATGTCATATCCTCAATTTAACAAATAATACGGCAGTGATCGACCCTAATATTCGTGGCATATTTGTGACGCGGTGAGTTGTTGCTATTTTGCCAGCAGGGCGCGGCAAGTAAGTTCCTATCGTTTTTCATTGATGTGTGGTGTACCTATAGTTATAAACTGAAGCTCAAGTGTGTAGTTGCTTGAAAAGTGCCACGCCCCTTGTCCTACGCCCATAAAATTTTACCAGTGGGACGAAGCATCCAAGAGGGGCCTGTATACGGAACTTCAATGCTGCACGACCTTTAGTTCTAAAGCTATTCTATATAAACGATTTTGTTTGTATGGGCGGTGCCACGCCCACTTGTCCACTGCCCGTCTTATTTTCCCAATAGAAGGATATGGATATGTAGTAAGTTCCTACCGAGTTTCATTGATGTGTGATTTGTAGTTCTAAAGTTATACACAAATCTGGAGTTGATAAAAAAGTGCCACGCCCCTTATCCTACGCCCATAAAATTTTACCAGTGGGACGACACATCCAAGAGGCGACTGCATACGAAATTTCAATGCTGCACGACCTTAAGTTCAAAAGCTAATCGAGATAAAAAATTTTGTTTGTATGGGGGGTGCCACGCCCCCTTATCCTACGCCCATAAAATTTTACCAGTGGGACGACACATCCAAGAGGCGACTGCATACGAAATTTCAATGCTGCACGACCTTTAGTTCCAAAGCTAATCGAGATCAGAAATTTTGTTTGTATGGGGGTGCCACGCCCCCTTATCCAGTGCCCCCTTATTTTTTCAGTAGAAGGATATGGATATGTAGTAAGTTCCTACCGAGTTTCATTGATGTGTGATTTGTAGTTCTTAAGTTATACACAAATCTGGAGTTGTTAAAAAAGTGCCACGCCCCTTATCCTACGCCCATAAAATTTTACCAGTGGGACGACACATCTAAGAGGCGACTGCATACGGAATTTCAATGCTGCACGACCTTAAGTTCAAAAGCTAATCGAGATCAAAAATTTTGTTTGTATGGGGGATGCCACGCCCCCTTATCCTACGCCCATAAAATTTTACCAGTGGGACGACACATCCAAGAGGCGACTGCATACGAAATTTCAATGCTGCACGACCTTTAGTTCCAAAGCTAATCGAGATCAAAAATTTTTTTTGTATGGGGGTGCCACGCCCCTTATCCTACGCCCATACAATTTTACCAGTGGGACGACACACCCAAGAGGCGACGGCATACGAAATTTCAATGCTGCACGACCTTTAGTTCCAAAGCTAATCGAGATCAAAAATTTTGTTTGTATGGGGGGTGCCACGCCCCCTTATCCAGTGCCCCCTTATATGGATATGTAGTAAGTTCCTACCGAGTTTCATTGATGTGTGATGTGTAGTTCTAAAGTTGATTACTAGATTTGACGACATACCACTGACATACCGCTGACATACCAAGTGAAGTTAATATAAAGCTTATGAAAATATAAGCAAACGGACGGACAGCTCAAATAATGCTGCCGACGGGTGTGCTGCTTAAGGACAGAAATAAAAGTTGAA
Organism: Neria commutata; assembly: GCA_963457695.1. Classification (NCBI taxonomy): domain Eukaryota; kingdom Metazoa; phylum Arthropoda; class Insecta; order Diptera; family Micropezidae; genus Neria; species Neria commutata. The sequence goes on from OY735246.1 coordinate 29,319,884, forward strand.
AGGGATATAAGTATGTATATTGGATAAATGTGATTAATTAATGTATATTTAATGTGCTCTTTAAAAAAATATGACCTTAAAAAATATTTGACGAAAAGTATCTGCAAAATCTGAGAAAAGTACTTTATCAAGATATATCAATGCAAATAACATATATGAAAAATTGGTAAATAAGGCAAAATTTTTGAAAAATGCACTGCGCTTAATTTGATAAAATTTAAAGGCAAGCAAACATATTATTTGCCTAATAGGAAATTGCAATTTGTCAGTTTGCAGTCGGAAAAACGAAAATTCGACAAGACGGCAAAGAATCTAGAAATTGAGAAATGTACGGCACTCGCACCAAACCAATTTCCCAAAACCGGTTTTTGTCACGTGTTGGAACATACATGAGAACAAGCAGAACATCCACACTTTGGTCTGTTCTGCTTGACATCAGCAGTGATACTCTCGGATACGACTGCTTTCGCAATGCGAAAGAAACTCAATCTATCCTGCGCCGAATTAACCGGTTTTCGAATTTACTCAATCTGCGCCACACAAACGGCAGCACAGTGGCCGGAATAACTCGACAAAAATTAGCAAGTTTCTTGGTAGAGTGGATGAACTTTCTACTAGTTTTTCTGTACTAAAGTCACGCATTTTTAGCACTGGAACGGGTTGCAATATCTTCTCCTTCTAACATCTTTGGTTTCAATGGCTCCGGAGCTGCATCTAAGGGAGCCATTTTCATTTTGCCACTCGCACAGCAAAGGACGTGAGTTTCGCCTTTGAATTTGAGCGCATTGCAACGTTGGCACACAATTGTCATCGCTCCAATACCGCCACCTATCGTAAAATGCGAATAAATCGATTTATCAGATTTCCTGACTTTCCCGTCAGATTTTCCGGAATTTTTTTTCTGCATAAACCTAAAATACAGCAATTCGGACAAAACTAAAAAGAATCTTGAAAATCGGCCTAGCGGTTATCGAGTGAGAAGGCTAAAGAGCTTTACCACTTTTTTTATATATTAGACTAGCTCGACCCGGCATAACTCCGTTTTGCCCGCAACATTGAGCTCATCTGCAGCAGTCCCACGGGGAATCACTGACAATGTTTGTCTGAAGTAACGATACTCAACCTGTGGCCCGCCAATCTTTTATGTGCGGCCCTAAACGCATTTAATATTGTAATTTTGAAAATCTCAAAAAATCCAAACACAGCCATCTCACTTTGCACAAATATTTAACAACGAACTCGTTTCCGATCTCAATCTCTCGACTCGTGACGATGAAATGTCACTTTCACTACGATTGTCCGGCCATTATTGTCCTTTGAACGTCGTCGATAAACTGAATATCCATCTGACCCCGTTACAGTTTCAGCTACTAATGGCCATAGGACCATGGGTATTTTTGTGCATTTTCCATCAACCATGCATGGTGATTTTGGATTCAATGCACCATCTGTGTTCTGACAATCTCTCATATGACGCGCCCAGAGCAAAAACGACTTTTATACCTGCATAGCGCATGTGCGCAATGAGGCGAAAATTGACACTCGAAGCGTTTTTGCTCTGTGCGCGTCATATGATCTATGCGTTTCGGATATTCTTTGCAACGGTCCAACGGTTCTTCGCTGAAGGACAATGTCTGTGTGCTTGATCTCCAACAACCAATGCACAAATGTCTGTAGAAGTTGAAGCATTGTATCGTCGTGAGTGTTCTCTGGCTGAAGCGCCATCAGGTTTGAAGACAAATCTGGGATCGCCTGACTTCATTTTCTCCATCCCCGTTTTAAACATCGTAATCGGAGCGTTGTTTGCAATCAAGAATTGTTGCAAGTTTCGAAAGACGTTTTTTGTCACTCCTGTTTGACCTCTGTACCGCCTATCGACTTGATCATCTCCTGACGAAATATAGTACACCTGCAGATATTGGTGTGCGCCTTTGTTAACTGGTAAAAATGCACCCATCCGATGGTAAATTTGGCCTTGAATATGTAAACCCGAATCGTGCAGTGTAGAATCCCGCGCCATTTTTAGAACAGTTGTGTTTGCATGATGTGTTAATGCTTTTTTCTTTTACCTTGCAAGCCGGCATGAAACCAGTTTCTTGAATAAAACATTTGTACTGTCGAATGTTCTTGAGAAAATCATCCGATTCAAACAACGGTTTCAATTGCTCCGGAGGTGCATCTTAGGGAACCAATTTCATTTTGCCACTCGAACAGCAAAGGACGTGAGTTTCGCCTTTGAATTTAAGCGCGTTGCAATGTTGACACACAATTGTCATCGCTCCAATACCGCCACCTATCGTAAAATATGAATAAATCAATTTATCAGATTTCCTGACTTTCCCGTCAGATTTTCCGGAATTTTTTTTCTGCATAAACCTAAAATACAGCAATTCGAACAAAACAAAAAAAGAATCTTGAAAATCGGCCTAGCGGTTATCGAGTGAGACGGCTAAAGGGCTTCACCACTTTTTTTTTTTATATATTAGATGTCTTATCACGTTCGCTGTCAAAATCCAAGAGGCCGGATGTACCCATTCACAATTGGCATGTCCCATGATACACCGCGTTGCCAATCACCAAAAAAGGGTGAGGCATTGCCATACCGAAAGTATTATTGAAATTTGGAGAGATTACAACTCGGCCCTCCTGACCTCTTTGATCGACATCGATCAATGTTACATGATTTCTTAGTGCTTAATTCTATTACAACATTTGACTTACATATACATCAACCACCCCATCATATGGCATTTGGGTTACCTGGCAGTTCTCAATGTCTTTTAGTACATAACGATCTTTCGATCTTTTTTTGCTAACCACGTAAGGACCCCGGTATTTGGGGAAGAATTTTTTATTAAGGCCTACCGTAGTGTCAACATTCTTCATGACAACAAAGTCTCCTACATTTTAAATTTTCGCTGGTACACTGTGCTTTTCGAAATACTTCAAGTTATACCCCTGAGACTTCTCGATGGACTCCAAAGCTTCAGCTCGAACCTGTGCTTAATCACATTTCTCTTCTAATTTATCCTCCAAATATTCAGTGAGTTCATCTACCACTCGCCCTCGTTGTTGGACACCAAAGAGTAAGACACTAGGAGTCTTGCGCGTCGAAGAATGAACCGTGTTGTTCATCGCATACTCGACATTAGCTAACTTACTTATCCAGTCTGAATGTTCTAATGGCTCCGACAATTTAGCTAACATTGCCTTAAGAACCCTGTTAACCCGTTCAACCTGTCCGTTTGCTTGGGGTGAAGCAACCGCAACCTTCCCATGATCGATATTATTACTAGGGATAAAATTTCCAAACTCTCCTGAAGTAAAGCAGGTCCCCCGGTCACTAACAATTCGTCTTGGCCTGCTATAGTTGTCAAAATATCTTTGTAAAGACGCACAAACCTCTTTTGTACTGGTTGTTTTAACCACATATAGTTTAACATATTTTGTAAATCCATCAACCACTAATAAGATATGTTTGCTAGCTGATTTTACAGACGGCAAAGGGCCAAAGTGATCAATATCCACGGTGTCAAAAGGTATGGGTTTCTTAGGTATATTGTTCAAATTATGTTGGTTGCTTCGGGCTGCGGGGGAATAAATTATGCACTTAGCACAGTTTTTTATGTACTGGTCCACCTTTTTCTTAAGTTTTGGAAACCAATAATTTTTTCTAATCTCGTGCGAAGTTTTGTCTACCCCTAAGTGACCATCCTTCTCGTGTAATAAACGAATAATATTGACCTCCATCTCCTGCGGTACAAATAGCTGATAGTGATTTCCCTTTCCTACCTTAAAGACTAAACCATCCCTGAGTTCAAAATGTTGAACAGCCCCCTCTTCCACTTTTGACCTAAGTGAATTAATAGCCTGGTCTCGATTCTGTGTAATCTGAATGTTAAGATCCATTTCCTGCACACTCTCTTCGTTAACCATATGGCAGCGGCTTAACGCATCTACATGGCCCATGGCCTCACCTCTCCGATGCTTAACCTTGTAATCATAGTTTTCAAAATTGAAAACCCAGAGGGCAATTCGTTGGTTAACCTGTTTTTAGGGTTCCGTTCCCCTAAAAGGGAAAAAGCGTGAACATTTATAAGGTCACTTTTGTTTTCGGAGTGTGTATATAAAACAACCTTTTTTTCATCGTAGAAACCTGAAAAATGGCACGATGTTAGGTCTTAATAATCTTAACATATTTTCTCTATAAAAAGTAAAAAAATATTTTTAGAAATATTTTTTTATAATTTTTAAAGGTTTTCGGGTCGGACAAAAAAAATCAAAAATATTTTTATTACATATCGTGTGTGGTATCGTTAGAAAGGGCTACATCCATAGATTACAAAATGTATTTTTTTTTTATTTATCTAAACGGGTTAGAAAGATATAAGAGAAAAACCGACCTGTCCCCACATGATTCAATATGCACAGCACATTTCTCAAGCTAAAAATTTTATAAAATCGGAGTAACTAGGTATTTTATCACGCATTATCGTAAGTGTGCAGCTTTTTTCGATTTTTTTATTTTGTTATTTTTTTTAAATTTAAGGTGCTTATTTTGTAAATCCCAACGCCTCACTTCACCCTGCGTTCACTAATTTGGTATTTTGTAAAACGCATCACCTCACTCGGTGACTGCTCGCGTTGTCTTACGTAGTTTCATATGAAAATCGGTACCGCGTAAAACGCAACGCGGCGCATTCACTCACTTGAACTGTCAAATCGTTCACTTGGGTTTGTGCTCGCGTTCAGTTTTTAAACGCAAAATTTTTGGTAATTTCGAGTGAAAATTGATTTGTGGTAATCTGCAGAAGCAAATAATAAGTATTGCAGTACTTCTTAAAGACAAATACTAAAGAAAAAAGTACAAAAAAAAGAAAATACTAGCACTGCAGTTGAGGATCGAAATCACAAAAAAAAAAGAAATGCATCGCGGTTGAGGGTTGAACTCGCAACTTCTCGCGTGCTAGTCGAACGCTCTAACCACTAGGCTATGGGAGGTATGCAATGGATGCAGCAAATTTTGTGTGTTTTGTATTTGGCTGATAAATTAAGAAAAATACAACTCTTTTTCGTAAGAACTTGACAGCTCAAGTGATGCCGTAAGACAACGAACGCAATTACGCCGTGATTTACAAAATGCCGTTTTTTGATCCCGGCGTTGGCTTCGTGTTCGCGTTGCGTTCGATCACGGTGATTTATACGGTAAGGCCGTAAGATGACCCCCTCAGAAAAATTGTTTGTTGTTTATATCGAGTGGGGTATCATTAGAAAGAGCTACGTCCATGGATTCCAAACATATTTCTTTTATAATTTTCGGTGAAGTGGTTTCGAAGATATAGGACAAAATGTCGAAAAAATTACCATACCCGCCCTTGCCTTTCTACATTTCTTAAGCTAAAATTTTGATAAAATCAGGGTTAGTAGGTCTTTAGTCATAGATTACTGGCAAACTGTAACCTTTTTCGACATATTTGTTTTTCTAGTTTTTTTTTAATTTTAGTTAAGACCACCTTATAAAAAAATTTCCTCCGCAAAAAATTTGTGTTGTTTATATCTTGTGGGGTATCGTTAGAAAGGGATACGTCCGTGGATTCCAAAAACGTTTTTTCATTATTTTAGTTGAATTGGTTTCGAAGATGTAGTTAAAATTGTCTAAATTTTTATGGCCAGACGGGCAAGGGGAAACTAAATTCGAACGCTAAAAAGGGTATTTCTGGTACGGAACCCTCAGTGAGCGAGCGCGACTCGCACTTGACTGCTTTTTTTTCCCCCCATAGCCTGGGCAAGAGCATTACAATCAGTAACCATAGTAAAAAGTATACCTTGTAATTGTGTCCTAAATCGTTCAACTGCATAAACTATAGCTAAAGTTTCAAGTTCGCAACTATGCAACTTCGACTCATTTTCAGAAGCCGTCTTTGAAAAGAACGCTACTGGATGAAACTGACCATCATCCTGTTTTTGAATCAACGCCGCCCCAAATCCCAACTTACTTGCATCTGTATGCAACTCTGTTTCTCTCTTAGGGCTATATATTGCTAGAACCTGACCCGACAGAAGTTTTCCTTTCAGCACATTAAAATCCTGCAGACAACTAACATCAAAATCAAAGGTGACATTCTTTTTCAATAAATTAGCCATCGGTTTTGCAAAAGCAGAAAAGAAGGGAACGAATCTCCTAAAGTAAGAAAAAAGGCCTAAGCATTGCTGAAGTTGTTTAAAGTTTTGTTGATTCGGAAATTCCCGAATGGCTTTGAGATGCGACTCATTTGGTCTAATACCCTCCGAGCTTACTGTATAACCCAAGAAATTTATAGTAAAATAACCCAATTTGCATTTGCTCATTTTAAGCTCTAAGCCCCTCTTGTACAATCGGCTTAATACCTCTTTAACTGTTTCCAAATGGCTCTCAAAGCCCTTCGATGCAATGGTGATATTGTCCATGAATACCACTATCTTGCGGGTAAGTATCAAATCCTTAAGCCTCGTTCACATTCGACTTTCCTCGCTTTGCTTGACAGTTCGAGATTCAACAACAAAGCGTGAAAAGTAGAAGGTTTGCTACAATGAACGCTTTAACTTTGGATTTTACTGATATAATTGCAGTAGTAGTAGTAGTTATGCTACTAATGTTTGAAATTCGCGAGTGTCTTAATTGAAAACGCAAACGCACGAGAAAATGGAATCAACTGCAAGCGCACGAGAAAATGAAAAATATCACACAAAATTTCAACAACTGATTGTCAAAGCGCAAAAAAGTTGAGAGTTGCCCAACATTTTGCTTCGCATTCCTCGCGTTTTATTTAGCAAGCCTCATATAAAAGCATGTATTGAACTTATCTGTCAACGCGAAATTCTGAAGCAAAGCGAAGCAAAAGTCGAATGTGAACGAGGCTTTATGTCCGAACATCAAATGTTAGACATAAATTTCTCCACTGACACACTGGAATTTATCGTAAGAAAGAAATTTTTGCTAGTCGAGACGTAGGGGCGTCTCCATTGGACACTAGAGGTCTGCATGAATGCATTTGGTTTGCCTGTGCACTACGGATACCCATTTCATTGCACTCGGCGCACGAGTGAAACATTTGAATGGGTGAAACACTCACAAAACCTCTCAATACCAAAACAAATACCCACTCGTGCCATTATTTTCAAAGAGAGTAAGAGCAGCATTTGTTATCTTGCTCTATTTGCTACAATCGTAACAAACAAAACGAATGTAACAAAGTATCGGTATAGTATAGTGAGTGAAGTTGGTAAAGTGGGTGCAGTGAATGGTAAGCTGGAGAATTTTGGCGAAGCCGCTGCTGCGCGCCGGTTAGTAATGCATCGTCCGAAAGTCTTTTCTTCGGCAAATAATTTTTAAAATGACCACAATATGCATAGAAATTATAATTAATACACTAAAACGTCTTTCCATCAGAAATTCTTTAAAAATAAGCTCAGCCTCTTAATTGCGTATAGCCCCTTAAATACTCGGTGCACCCACTGCATTGCACTCTGTTTACCAAAACATTTGAATAATGGGTACACTGCTTGTGAGTAATGTGCTTGCGCTTACAATTTACTCAATTGTTTTGCTATCTCATTCACTCTTAAGGCATATGTGCTTATTCAACACATGTTTGGAAATAAGTGCACATGCGAGCGAAAGATTCAAACCCGAATGAATGTCTTGGTCGCTCTTTCAAATGCATTCATGCAGACCTCTATTGGACACGTTGATGTGAAGGAAAAAGTTGGTTAACAATATATTGTATTTTCCGATTGAGGGTTGGAATTTGTGAAAAATTGTGCGAATAGGCGTGATTTTAAGCGGATTGCGTTAAAAACAATTTTAGAATATTTTAAGAGCATAGCAAAGTGAAATATGGAGTCTTTGCAGAAGCATTTGTCCAAAATACGCGATCCATGCGAAAGTAACGCCATATACAAAGATGAATGCATCTATTACTACGACACGCCGGAAACTCCGACGGGGCTGTACGTGAGTGTCATAGCTTCCTAGGATTCGGAGAAGCTTATGTGCAGCAGTATGCGAAGAAAAGCGGCAACGCTGTTTTTCTGCATATTCGCCGTGAGAAGCATTTGCGGGAGGGTGCGATTGCTGGCAAGGATGGTGCAAGTGAGGAAGCGAGCCCGGAACCCAAAAGAACACGGCTGGCTATAGGCATGGAAGGTGGCTAGTTGCGAGAAATGTTGTTACATAAAGAAAATATCTTTAATAATTATACGTTGGCTTGAAGTTGATGGACTCGGGAATCTAGAATCGACAGCACTACTCAGTTATTTTCGTTGCTTTTAAGGTTAAAATGAAGCTTTAAAATTCATAAGTTGATATTGAAAAGTATCTTAATATATAAAAACGTTTGTGCGTATGTATGTTGCAGCATCACGGCTGAACCACAGAAGTGATCGACCTTATACTCACAACATATGTTCGTGTGGTGCTCTGAATGGTTTTTTTCATGTTAGACCTTCCTAAGTGGCGCTGCGGCGGCGGTTTTTCGAAAATTCTTATTTATGGACCGATTTGGCTCAAATTCACACGATATAATACTAAAGTTGACAGAAAGTCGTCAACAAAATTTTAACCCGATAGCTGTTGTCGGGGTGGAAATATTCACGAAAACGTATTCTTCCTGTACATAATTTGCATTTTCATATCTTAATATATAAAAACGCTTGTGCGTATGTGTGTTGCAGCATCACGGCTGAATGGTTTTTTTCATGTTAGACCTTCCTAAGTGGCGCTGCGGCGGCGGTTTTTCGAAAATTCTTATTTATGGACCGATTTGGCTCAAATTCACATTCCTATTCACGAAAACCTATTCTTCCTGTACTTAAAATTTCATATTATTAAAAAAATTCCTACCATAATTGAAATACATTTCAAAACAAACTTGGAATAAAATAATTATTTTATGCGGCCCCGAGACGGTCAAATGGTTTGAGTCAAATGTGAGCATGTGTTGGAGAATATTTGTATGTATGTCCGCTTTTACACGATGCGACTCGGCCCCGGCGATTTTTTCGCATTCCGCTTTGAAATCGCGCATAGCTTTTACACGATGCGACTCGCTCCACTTCACATATTGACACAGAGTTTGCAGCTGGTTTTATTTGTGTAATTTGTAAACATTTAAAGCACTTATTCCACTCTTTGCTCATTTTCTTCTTTATATTTACTTTTTTGCGTAAAATTCTGTTCTGTTTCAGTTTATTTGCAATACGTATTCACTCGATTTCAAGTTTTAATTTACAGTCGACAGCGCGAAGCGCGAAAACGAATAAAGAGAACGTCAGAAAATCAGAAAATCGCAGCACAATCGCTGCCCGAGCGATTTTGCGCGTTCCCCTGTCGTTTCACCCCTCTTTCCTACATTCTTCCGTGTCTCCGGGGCCGAGTCGCATCGTGTAAAAGCGGACTATGGTAACACAGACAATGTTTGACCAAATATCAAAGTGGTTTAGATATTTGTTATGCACTGCAGGGGCCAAAGCAAAATTGCCATTTCGTTTTGTTCGTCGTGATGTTAACATCGTGCGCATGTCTGCAAACCAAACAAGCGACGCGGAAAAACAATTTTTGTCGCGAAATTTATGCGATAACTGACTTCTTTTTCTTAAGCACTGTTTAATCCGAGTGCTCTTCTCTTTATTTTTTCACTTTTTAACACACTTTGCCAGTGCAAAATATGCGATACAATCGTCCGTGTCATTCATAGTATGTCTGCACACCACAAAGAGTCGGAAATTATGAAGATTTGATGGCAATGTTTGTTTTGTGTAAGGGATAAACATCAGTTTACACGGACACATGTTTGACTCAAACCTTAGGCAGAACAACGTTTGTCGAGACAGCTAGTATATCATATAAATATCTTTAAAAAAATTTTACGTCAGATTTGCAAAAAAACATTTGAAGCTTTGTTCTGCAAAATGTTTCTCATCAATCTTCACTCAATAACCCATTAAGATCATTTAAATTTGTTAAGGGTTTGGTTTGGATCCCTTTCCAGAAGCGTACCGTTAGGCAGCGTTATATCAAATTTTCCTTTGCAATATGAGACTTGAAACTCTTTCTTACAAAGGGAAACAAAACAAAAATAATTGAACCCTGTGTGTAAGCGGGGGACTAGGAGCTTGTTACGTTTTCGTGCAAATGTGCTGTAAACGTTGCGTAGAAACGTTGAACGACGGATTTGAAGCGGATAGCCCTGAATAAGCAATTGTTGAGTCCTTTCACAAAAAGTGTAAAATAGCTACTGTACTGGACTTTATTCAAGAACATAAACGAACGGAAAATGCATCACAAGAGATTTCTTAAAGCAACATTTTCGAGTAAAATAAATGCGGAATACACAAAAGGTTATTTACAATTTCCTGTTCCATCAAAACATCAAAACATCAATTTATTTTTGCTAAATTTAAGTCAATAGGCAAATATATGTAGTTTGCACATCTTTTAATTAATTAAAAATGATTTAAATCGCTATTTACAAAACCAAATCTTCGATATTTGCTGCTGAAACCCTCACTATATATTTACTAAAAAAATTGGTTTCCATTAATTTTTTTTTCTATTTTCTACTCGGTTTGCGAGTGGAGTTCATACGTTTTCTTTAAGAGAGGTACATTTTATCCAAACCCAGTATGTGCAACCCTGGCGCACAGTCAACATCTCAAGCATTAACGGCCTTACCGTATAAATCACCGTGATCGAAAGCAACGCGAACACGAAGCCAACGCCGGGATCAAAAAACGGCATTTTGTAAATCACGGCGTAATTGCGTTCGTTGTCTTACGGCATCACTTGAGCTGTCAAGTTCTTACGAAAAAGAGTTGTATTTTTCTTAATTTATCAGCCAAATACAAAACACACAAAATTTGCTGCATCCATTGCATACCTCCCATAGCCTAGTGGTTAGAGCGTTCGACTAGCACGCGAGAAGTTGCGAGTTCAACCCTCAACCGCGATGCATTTCTTTTTTTTTTGTGATTTCGATCCTCAACTGCAGTGCTAGTATTTTCTTTTTTTTGTACTTTTTTCTTTAGTATTTGTCTTTAAAAAGTACTGCAATACTTATTATTTGCTTCTGCAGATTACCACAAATCAATTTTCACTCGAAATTACCAAAAATTTTGCGTTTAAAAAACTGAACGCGAGCACAAACCCAAGTGAACGATTTGACAGTTCAAGTGAGTGAATGCGCCGCGTTGCGTTTTACGCGGTACCGATTTTCATATGAAACTACGTAAGACAACGCGAGCAGTCACCGAGTGAGGTGATGCGTTTTACAAAATACCAAATTAGTGAACGCAGGGTGAAGTGAGGCGTTGGGATTTACAAAATAAGCACCTAAGCCTCGTTCACATTCGACTTAGTCCGCTTTTACACGATGCGACTCAGCCCCGGCGATTTTTTCGCATTCCGCTTTGAAATCGCGCATAGCTTTTACACGATGCGACTCGCTCCACTCCACATATTGACACTAGAGTCTGCAGCTGGTTTTATTTCTGTAATTTGTAAACATTTAAAGCACTTATTCCACTCTTTGCTCATTTTCTTCTTTATATTTACTTTTATGCGTAAAATTCTGTAAATTTTGCAGTTTTTTTGCAATATGTATTCACTCGATTTCAAGTTTTAATTTACAGTCGACAGCGCGAAGCGCGAAAACGAATAAAGAGGAACGTCAAAAAATCAGAAAATCGCAGCACAATCGCTGCCCGAGCGATTTTGCGCGTTCCCCTGTCGTTTCACCCCTCTTTCCTACATTCTTCCGTGTCTCCGGGGCCGAGTCGCATCGTGTAAAAGCGGACTTACCTCGCTTTGCTTGACAGTTCGAGATTCAACAACAAAGCATGAAAAGTAGAAGGTTTGCTACAATGAACGCTTTAACTTTGGATTTTACTGATATAATTGCAGTAGTAGTAGTCATGCTACTAATGTTTGAAATTCGCGAGTGTCTTAATTGAAAACGCAAACGCACGAGAAAATGAAACCAACTGCAAGCACACGAGAAAATTAAAAATATCACAACAAATTTCAACAACTGATTGTCAAAGCGCAAAAAAGTTGAGAGTTGCCCAACATTTTGCTTCGCATTGCTTCGCTTCGCTTTCCTCGCGTTCTATTTAGCAAGCCTCATATAAAAGCATGTATTGAACTTATCTGTCAACGCGAAATTCTGAAGCAAAGCGAAGCAAAAGTCGAATGTGAACGAGGCTTAAAACACAATCAAATCGCGAGGCGAATTTTTCGCGGCGAACGCGCGCTGTCAAAATTAAAACACACAGCAGTGCATGTGATTGCCCACAATGACGACGACGGCGAAGTTCGCCTCGCTATTTGGATGTGTTTAAAGCTTAAAATTTATTTTGGGGCTGTCATTCAGTATAATCCACTTCCTCAGTTTTGGTTCTGCCAAATTTTTTACTCTTTGGTTTCCCGGTCCGGTCAAAAATCAACATTGGGGTAATTTAAAAAAACTTCAATCTGCACCCCTAGTTTGTGTCTCAAATAAATATCACCGTCATCCAGATCCGTCGCTAATATATGCAAATTGGAAAGCTAAAAGAGGTTGGAAAGTTTGTTTTGTAAACATAAAAAAGGAGTATGTCCGGAATAATCGAAATAAAGCTTTGTTCATTTTAGGTCAATTCAACCAACGATTTTTATATTTTCGTTGTTTCTAAAATTGCTTTGTTTTTACGGATGCCTCACGTACGACAGCAACCAGGAAAACAAAAGGAATGCGATTAAATTCAATCAATAAGGGAAACAATTGATTTTGGAACCGTTTTTCTATTGAGAAAGAGCCTTATTGTGGTTCCGATATGTTGTCAGAAGAAAAATTGCCAGAGGAGCTGAATAAGTTGGAAATTGCGCCAGTCCTTTCACAGGTAAAGTTGGGTGACAACCTACCACTCGGCCTTAATCCATTTTACAATGTACCGACCAACATCGCCACACAAAAGGACCAGCACTACTTGCAACTCGAAAATGATCGGAAGTGGCGTTTACGACGGCATTCTGAAAGTGTGTTTGATAATTCATCACAATTGCGTGCAGATTTAAATTGCGCAGATCCATTGTCTGGGACTCGCTTGGCTTCTCGGGTACACAGACAACAATTTAAAACAACGTCTGGAAGCATCAGTCGAAAGCGTGTTCTGCGAGAGCCCGTGCTGGGGACACTACACACATTTTTCAGACCAGAGAACAGTGCACGTCGAAAGATTTTGGTGCCTTCAGTTGTAAACAAGTCTCTTTCATCTGCAAACACGGTCCAGGCATGCGATACATCGTCTACGTCTCTTATGAGAGCTGGAATGTCTGATTTCCGAGAACTGGTCAAAGAATGTCAAACGCTGCTGGGACAAAATGCGGATAAAAACTGTAGAAATACAGAGAAATTATCTAACGGTCTGAAAATGTTCACTAACAGACAGGTTTCATTTCCAAAATGTAATATTCTACAGTGTACTAATAGTGATAAATGTGTGAGGACAAACAGCAACCTCCTTCCTAACAGTATTATACCAATCACGTCAACTGCCGCAATAGAATACATAAATGTGTCATCACGTGCTAGTACTTCGTGCTCCCAACAAGCGGGAACTGGTGTTTCCAACGCTGTTTGTGATGACATCACTATTGATGAGTTAGCCAGTTATTTTGATACGCTGGTACACATTCCCAAAAAAATGTCATCTATGGCTGAGATGATGTATATATGATGGATGTAAGCAGCGAAAATAACCGCGAACCAAATCAGGTATAAAGAACATGAATGTATCCATAACAGCGCATTGAGCTTTATAAGTCACTATGTAAAATCAAGCATAAAAATAGTCCAATGCTTTTGAGTTATTAAATGTACATAAACTTGTAAATAGTTCATAATAAATTGATAAGAAAATTCCAAATATTACATCATTCGAATTTTCCTCCAATTTGGAAGCGTGTCTTGATTTTGGCTCTTTAACAGTTATCTGAGGATGTAATAACCCAGTTATCTCGTTAAAAAATGTAATTTTCAAACACCAAAAAAGTCATATAACCTAATTATAACTCAAAACCCCTGAGCAAAACTATATGTACGAAGTTAAATACATTGCATTGACCTTAAACTGCATAGAAGAGATTTTTTGAAGTAAAATTCACTTTTTAACTACATTTGAATCGTAAAACCTGGTTCTGCTATTCAGGGTTTGAAAAACTGCCAGCATAATAGCAACAGCACTAAAAATATGCTGTTTGCTTTGCTTTGCTGCGATAATTTCGAGAGCAAAGCAATAGCACGACAGCAATTCATTTTTCTGTTCGTTTTGCTGCCACAGCACGAAAGCAATTCATTTTTCCGTTTGCTGTGCTGCCACAGCACGAAAGCAATTCATTTTTCCGTTTGCTTTGCTGTTGCTGTGGCTGTGTAACTTTTCAAAGCACAGTTACAGCAAAGCATTTCATTTTTGTTCGATTCCATGTGCTATGTGCTTCGGCTGCGCAAAATGACAGTCGCAGCAGCAGCGACAGCAAAAAACAGTCTGCATATTGCTGTTGCTGCTCATATATGTAGGCTGTAAGAAAATTCTGTAGATCAGTAGGTATGTAAATGTATTTCACCGCGATCGGGATTTTTTGCTTTTTTGACAATGGCTCCGCGTAAAAACACTGTACCCATATGGGAATATTTTGACAACAAAAATGAGTGTGGGAAGGCGGCGGCAACGGCAAAGCAACTGTCGAAAATTACATTTTTGCTTTTGCTGTCGGCTTTCACAGCAAAACGACAGCATATCTTCGGTTTTTTCGCTATTGCTGTCGGCTTTGCTTCAGCTGCGCACATCGTCACAGCACAGCGGCAGCATATCGTTGGTTTAGTTGCTGTCGGCTTTGCTTCAGCTGCGCACATCGTCACAGCATAGCGGCAGCGTATCGTCGGTTTATTTGCTATTGCTGTTGGCTTTGCTTCCAGCTGCGCACATCGTCACAGCACAGCGGCAGCATAGCTTCGGATTTTTGTTTGATTGCTTTTGCTTCTGCTTTGCTGCTGTAACTGTTCGCAGCAACAGCATAGTCGAAGCAAATGAAATGAAAATATTGAAGCATTTTCAAACCCTGCTGCTATTACTCTTTATCAAGACCCTACTTGACCCTGTAGCCTCCAAAAAGGGTACACCGCCTCTATGATGCTCACTCAGAATTCGAAGTATATGTGGAAGTCAAACAAGTGCTATTTTTAATTATGTTTTATTAAAAATATAAGGTAAGGCAAACTGTTTATATGAACATACATAGAATTAAAAGCATGGGTTGCCAATCTATTCTGCAGGTGGGCCAGATTTTAGAAATGAGATTTCGTACCGGGCCGTACAACAAAATTTCTATTATTATTCAAAGCAAACAAGAAATATTTGTACATATTAGCTCAACTCACAATCTTGTGTAAATGACCTTGTATTTTTGCAATTGCAATTTTCGTAGTATATTTTTAATCTACACTAACAAAATACACAGAGATGCAATTGCAAAATCTTTGCAAAAATGCAGCAATTAAATCCCGTAGTTTATTTACTATGCGATTGCAACCCTGAATTGCAATCTGACAGCAGATACAAAAAATTAAGAAATAAACGCAAAATCAACAAAAATGGAAATAAAATAAATAAATCGACGCATAAAAAGAGAAAGGCCGAAAAAGTGGCCTGAAAATGATTTTAAAGCAAAAAGCCAAAAATTCTGACAGAAAATAAGTTAAGTAAAAACACTGCTCACAATTGACGGAAAAAAATTTACTATTGCACAAATTGCAATCTTAAATGCACAGGATTGTGAATTGGTCTAATAAGTTTTAAATTATTTGCAAGAATGTGTGAGTTTACATCAGCTGGCTTTTCTTTTATTTGATTAATACTTTAGTTATACATGTAAATTTTTCAGACTCACTCACTCTTCAGTTACTCTGCAAATTTTCCTCCATACTCCCATTGTTCTGAATGACTTGAACAGGTCGCGTTTAGCTAATATAACGATATGATTGTCACTGATGAAATTTTTTTATGTGATCCACACATTTCAATAAATTTTTCTGCTTTCAGAGTATTTATGAAGTGATTTTCAGACCGTCCCATTAATCTGGCAATGATTTTGTAGGGTTTTCCTTTATCTCTGGGCTGACGAACAATTCTTTTCTCCTCTGTACTACAGTGAACTCCACCATCCATATAATATTATTACTGCCCGGAAGAATCGAAAAAGTCATCAAGAATAATGGCGGGTATACCGGGTATTAAATGCGTTATAACTAATATAATAAAAGGGCCATAATTAACAAAATTTCAATACTTATTACGAAGTTTGTTGGACACACCTATTATTCTGTCCAAGTAAAAATTTTAGTGTTTTTTAAACTCTTCGAGACCAATTCCCCTAAAACGGAACCCTTATTAATTCAAATTTCATTTATATGTTCTATGATCCTTCCAATCAATTATCTAAATAGAAAAAAAATCACTTTTCCACTTATCTTTTGAAGATATGTCATTCATTTTACGATATTACTAATATATTTGACAGATTTAAATTTATTTATGTTGCACTTATTTTCAATGCATATTAATTTTTTGTGCAATCAAAATGAATTGTTTTCTGTTTTATAAATTTCATTATTGCTTTTTATGAACGGTTTTCTTGGGAAAAATTTATATATACTTTCCATCTTACACGATTACATACAGGGTTACAACCTGACGTACGGCCTCTCTCCAGGCGCCCCCTGCTACGAGCGCGCCTTTGGCAGTTAAAACTTCTAAGCGTTGCCAGTGTCTTCTCCACTTGGTCTTTCCATCGTAGGCCTCCCTCGCCGTCTCTGTCCTCCAACTGCCACCACGAATACCTTCTTCTCTGGAGCTCGTTCGTTCATACGCACGACATGACCTAGCCGGAGGGAGATTCGACTGACTATGTCAATATCGGCGTAGAGCTCGTACAGTTCGTTGTTCGTTCGGATGCGGTAGTCGTCGCCAACGCGGATCGGGCCGAAGATCTTGCGGAGCCCTTTTCTCTCGAACACTCCAAGTGAAGCTGCACCAGTCTGCGAGACCACCCATGCTTCAGCGCCATACAGCAGCAAAGTTACACAAATGATCGTTTTTTTTTTTTAAAAGTCGCACAAAGATTTCGTTTTTTCAAATATAAGTGACACACTTTTTTATTAAACCAAAACACAACTATCAAAACAAAGAGGAGTTAACAATTCAAACGATATAAATAGCTTTGAAATAATTCATTCAAAATGTGTTTATATACACTTTTGTGTATTAATTTTACATTTAATTTTTAATAGAGTGTTTGTATAAGTTAAGGCACGTTGCATGCAAGCATTTTTCAGGGAATTTTTTCGTTCCCAAGACACGTTGCATGTAAACATTTTCCGTAGAATTTTGTCGCTTCCATTTCCTGTTCGCCAGCACTCTACGTGCCACATTTAAATTTTACAAACTCGCGGCATCGGGTTACCCGCCGCAACATTGCAGTCTCCCACCCGCCGATTTGGCTGCAAAGCTGTGGGAAAGAAGCTCTACGTGCCAAACCGTGAGAAGGAATAACGGAATATTAAAAGGTGTAAACAATTATGTAACAAACTATGATACGAAATAGATAATTTATACCTTATTTTCTAAAGTCAAAAATTCGCCGAGAGCCGTAGGGATCCCTTTTCCTATGCATGAAAATAGCTCACAGCCAATATTTCAGGTCGATAAGATGATATTTGATAGAAGCGGTAACGACCTAAAGTTTTATGTGGGAAAAGGAATTTATGGCAGGAAGGAAATGGCAGAAACCTGATAAATTTCCAAAGTGCCTTAACTTTTTTCCTATAAGTCGTAGAAAGTCCACCACAATACTACACCACCACACTACTACACCACCACACTACTACAATATCATATAATATTAAATAAGCCAATTTTCAGAATATGTTCGAATCGGTTTTGGAGATATGGGGGCATAATCATAGTCAAAATAAAGTAGACTTTTTCATAAGTTAAAGCACACTTTTAAGTTAGCTGTATACTAAGTCCGCTTTTACACGATGCGACTCGGCCCCGGAGACACGGAAGAATGTAGGAAAGAGGGGTGAAACGACAGGGGAACGCGCAAAATCGCTCGGGCAGCGATTGTGCTGCGATTTTCTGATTTTCTGACGTTCCTCTTTATTCGTTTTCGCGCTTCGCGCTGTCGACTGTAAATTAAAACTTGAAATCGAGTGAATACGTATTGCAAATAAACTGAAAAATTTACAGAACTTTACGCATAAAAGTAAATATAAAGAAAAAAATGAGCAAAGAGTGGAATAAGTGCTTTAAATGTTTACAAATTACAGAAATAAAACCAGCTGCAGACTCTAGTGTCAAAATGCTCGACACCAGCGAGTCGCATCGTGTAAAAGCTATGCGCGATTTCAAAGCGGAATGCGAAAAAATCGCCGGGGCCGAGTCGCATCGTGTAAAAGCGGACTAAGTCAATCATAGTGGTGCAAAAGTCGACTTTTTGCCTTAGAGTCGACTTTATATTTAATAATGATAAAAGCTGTTATTAACTCAGTTAGTAAAAGGTTTTAATGTAAACAAACAAAATTTTTGGCATTCTCAAAAGTGGTGAAGAAGTGATTTGGTGCGAAAAATTGTGAATATTAAAATTGTGTTAATTTAATTGTGAAAAATGTCTGGTTTTGAGGATATTGAAAGAGATTTTGAAATATTTAACGATATGGAATTATTGAGACGTCCAAAAATATACAAAGATAGATGCAATCCCTTTGAATTGGACGATGTGGAGTTTTATATTCGGTATAGGTTCGATAAGGAGACAGTTGAGTTCCTAATTGAAGTATTAAACATAGAAGAATCAATGAATAACAGAGGCCTTCCCATTCCGGCAAGCATTCAAGTGCTTTGTACTTTGCGATTTCTTGGAAGGAATATTCACCAAAGTGATATTGGTAAGCTGCACATAAAGTAGAGTAGCTGCGTGTTTGTTTATACAAATGTAACCTTTTTTATTTCAGGTGATCTGCACGGATTATCTCAATGTACTGTTGGACAGATAATAAAAAATTTTTGCAAAAGAATAGCGTTATTGATGCCGAATTTCATCCAGTTTCCGAGCACAAATCTATAAATAAAACAATGAATAAAATAAAGTTTAAATTCATTTAATTTCATTGTGAGATCACTTTTTGTTAGGTTCAAAAACATTAAAAAAAATTAAAAATTAACAAATCAATACCACATTTAAATTCAGTCATTGTGATATTTCAGATACATATGTACATATGTAATTAAAAATTAACAAAACACTTAAAAATTCTAAAACTATACAAATAAAAATTATATTTCATTTTGTTGGCGAATAAGTTGTACAGCATGTAGCTCTTTCATGTGCAAAAGCTTCAACTCATGGAGTTCTGCTTGTTGGGCGATTTCAGCACGAATCTTCTCCACCTTCAGTAACTGAAGTTCGTCTTCATGGCTTGACTCCTTTCTGATCTGCTCCTGCATTTCTCTTACAACGTCATTTTTCGTAGCACTTTTCCTTAAATTTTGAAGGCAACAATACAAAACATATGTTTTTCTTTGCTATTTTTCATGAAGTGTTGCCACGTTATTTTGACTTCTACTACTAAAGTCGATACTAGTTAGCACCATGTACCAAATCGACTATGACAGTTGAAAAAATAGAGTCGACTCTAACTTTTTAGAACTATGTTAACAAAAGCCGACTTTATCGCGGGACTATGATTATGCCCCATGGGGTTTAATATTGAGCATACTTTTTCAGAGTACTGCTCACCGCCTTGTCCCCAGAAAATAGTTACGCAAAAATTAAAAAAGTGGTTGGAATCTCATAAAACTTTTTTTCTAAGAGTATAATCTCACTCTGTTTTGGAAAATGAAATCGGTTTTTATGCACCGGATACCGGTTACTTTTTTAGAAAAACCGATTTTACAAAGTCGGAGTTTTTTCATTTGTGTGTGATTATAGGTACCTACGTTCGTAAATGCAACCCAGCTGTTGCACTGCAAAGCAACGCGTTCGTAAAAGCAAAATGGCGCAATACTGCCGCGTGCAGCGCGTTCGTTAATGCCACGGCTTGGCACCGCAGTGACAAATTTCTGCAATTTTTGCAGTCATTATCCTACTGTTGCCGGTTACAGAACACAAAATGGAAACGTAGAAAATTTATTAGAAATGGATCAAAATTTGTTTGTTATCATGTATAAAGACGGAATACATCATCTGGATACGTTTTTATTGTTTTAAAGTAATTATTGGCGATATTCGAGTCCATTCCCACCAATTGTGGAAACCCTCCCTCGGCAAGGAATCGCAAAGTTGCAGCAATTTGCAAGATTGGTGGAGAAGAGCATTGCCCAACAAAAGGTTTCACTTCATGAAGAATTAAACGGAACGCATCTTTGTTAAGCCGGTATTGAGCAACAAATCTGAAGAATTTAGAAGTTTTAAGTTGGATAACTTTAATTTTGAACACTTCTTACGCGGAATCCGGCAATTCCATGGGATTGCTGCTGTCTCGCAGAATTTGGCTGTATTCCTAAACGTACTTATGCAAAGCAGTGCTGCGCCCCCAAGACCGCCACCATCAAATACAGCACCTGCTTCGCGAGTGCAGATCAATTCCAAAACCTTAATGCATTGTTCAGCTAAGTCACGAGATGTACGCGAGGAAAGATCAGCGACGACAATACGATTACAAATGGCCTTGATAGCGCCATCAATAGCCACAATGCGACGCGTACATTCTGCGGACACGTCTAAATAGTAAGTAATAGCACGCGCTGTAACTTCGAGTACATTTTCCGGAGCAACCTCATCAAGGAAGATTTTACACAGCGCTGGAAGGAATGTGCGCGGTGGGCAATTATATGAAAGTGTGAAAAATCGTTACAATGGCAAGTTTTATAAGGATTTAACATTACCTCTCAAAACAACGGTCTACATTGTCGGACATGAGGAGAAGCATGCACAGCTGTTCTAAGGCTATTAACTGCATGTCGCGCTCGTCACCCTGACCCATAGAGAGCCATTCCAATAGTGTTTCTGGATCAACGTCCCCCATCTGTGAGCTAATAAAGAAAAAACAAATACAATTTATTTTTGGTTCCTAATTTTTAAATAAGGGATAGCAAATTTAAATCAATGAAAATATGTCAAATTTCACAACCCCACCAGGAAACAAAGTACATAATAGCGTTGCGACATCGAGGTACTTCTGAAAATATATATACAGGGCTTTCTAAGGATATCGAGAATGATAGAATTCTCGGGAAAAAAACCTTGTCACCATTTTTTACTCGATATAAAATTTGTTGATATGGTTGTCGTTGTCATAAATTTTTTCCTTTCGTCTCAGGTTAGGTCATACAAGGCCACCTCATGGATACCTCATCGAACGTACGGAATCAAACTTATGCCCATTCTGCGACTTTGAAACAGATGTAACTGTAGAACATATTTTGACTAACTGCCCCCGTTTCTGTTACCAACGCAGACAAATATTCAATAACTTAAGCCCTCTAACTCCCCTATCCAACCCGAGCAGACAATGGCAATGGAAATTGTAAAAAATTACATATTCAACGCATTTTTGAATTTGAGAAGCGAATAAACTCCCAGCAAATCGAAATTAATTATAAAATTGAGAAAAAGGAGGCGAAATTTAATCGCGTCCTAAAAGTTTCAGTGCAGCCGAAAAAACATAACCTAACTTATCACAGAGCATCAACCAAATTTGTGATGAGCAGTTTGCGCATTCGATGCTTATCGACAACTTGATGCCTGCGTTTAGGAACAGAGTGCACGTGCAAAGTTTTTATGTTTGCGTTTAGGAACATACTGCTTTGTACTTATGCAGCGCAACTGACGTTTAGGAATACAGCCTTTTTCCTTCTAGTTTTCCTCGTGGGTGTTTGTTGTTGCCAACCAACAACGCCAGCAAAACTGCAGCACTCATTTTGGTTTATTTTCTATAGTTTACAAGGAAAATGCACAAATTTTGAAATTTGAATTACTTTTGTTTTTGCTTTTATTTTGTGTCAACACAAAACAGCTGATTCGAAGTTTGGTTTGGTGCGGATTCGAAATTCATTCCGAAAGGGGCAATTTCATTCGGATTGTGGAACACCATTTTAAATCCGAATCGGAAGCAATTCTGGAATATGCCTGATTCAGGCATTATCTGTATTTTCGCACCAGTTCATTATTTAGAGCTGATAGCATGGACTCACAAGTTCCTACTTTTAATTTATTTTTCATTAATCCTAATTTTGAAAAAAAAACGGTAACCCTGAATACAGGGATGATGAGCGTCTTCTTTAGTGTCAGTCGAGAGACGACTTTACTTCTCAATTGCTTTCCGAGTCCGTAGTAGCACAGAATAGCCAACAGAAGTGTAACTGAATCAGCTGATCGAGAATATTGCTTTTTTTTTGCCTCACACATACACTGTCCGTGAGGGCAAAGGTCCAGCTGTTTGATGTTAAAAATTAAATGTGTTGGTGCAAATATTTGTGACAGTATTGGTTAGATACACTTCTGGTCTCTTCTGTGGTAGTAGCACCTATTGGCACAGATGAACCAGATATCCAACTCGCACACAAGCGCTAAAATATCACCAACACAATCACAAAAATCACGATAAACTTTTTCCATATCTGGTTATGGGTAGCCAGGTATTCGGTTTTCTGATATCGGTATTCCATCAGTACTCGTCCAAACTTATATTATTGTAACAATTTGATTGTTATTTCAGTTTGAATATATGTGCTGATATTTTTTGTGTACATTAAATATTTTATTATGTTGCTTTTGTCGCGTGGGAACCGAGTACTCGAAGGCATCTGTAGTCGATAGCCGTGTCGTGCAATTTATTTGTATGCTCTATCAACTGTAAGATAGGAGCGTCAGTTGTAAGATAAGAGCTATCCGCTGTATCGAATTCCCAATCCACTGCGAACAAATTTTTGAAGTTTGACAGTTGTTGGTCCGAAATGTAAACAAACGAATTTTTGTGAATGCAACTCTGTAAAGAATTACAAAAACAAAATACATTTCGAATCACACGTACGCTATCAGTGAGCGGGAGGTTTCAAAAAAAATGGAAATTTTTGTTTCCTGGACGGACAGTTGGACGTCTGGATTTAGTCTGTGCTATTGGCAAGAGCTAATCTCCGCTTTATCTCCAAGCTGACATTATTATTGGTGGTAATTTCGGTGCCAAGATATGTTAACTCCTTGACAGTAGTCACGGCGCCGAGTCTCCCTGCTTGTAAAAATCATACGTATACTATTTCAGGATGCCCTCGTTGACCGTCAGATACACTGGTTGATTCTCTTTCGATAGCCGTGAAAGCAGCGGTAACATGTTGCTTGGGAATACCAACGATATAAATTTCATCGGCAAACGCAAGGAGCTGGACACTTTTGTAGAATATAATGCCATCGCGGTGCACATCGGCTTTCCGTAGTACGCTTTCCATCAGGAAGTTGAAGAAATCGCAGGATAGGGGATCGCCTTGTCTTGAAGCCTTATATTTTTATTTATTATTTATTTATTTTTATTAACCTTACATATAACATTTATATCAATACACTTACGGAAATAAACAATAACAGATTAATAAATACAAAATGGAAAAGTGGTGAATGCAGATATACCTAGTATAATAACACAGGGGCGTTTGAAAACAAACAAAACAAAAAACCGAAGCTATGCTGTGACAATGTGCGCATCTGAAAACAAAGCCGACAGCAATAGCAAAAATGTAATTTTCGACTGTTGCTTTGCTGTTGCTCTCGCTGTTACAATAAATCTATGGTGACAAATCATAACCGCCCAAGTCGAGTTAAGACGAAATTGAGTTATTAGGGCCATCGTGTTCAGCGTTTTTTAATCTATATGCTCTCAAATTTGCATGTTTGTATCTTCCTTGGGGCGGCAATTATCCATGAAAACCTAATAACTTTTACATGTACTGCCGTGGGAATTTTAAACCTTGAACTTCTTCTTAGGCAGCCAGATTAACCTAACCTAATTACATTCACATTCTACGGAATTTTCTTACAGCCTATATGAGCAGCAACAGCGATATGCAGACTGCTGTGGCTGGGCTGTAACTGTGATTTTGCGCAGTCGAAGCAATAGCACATGGAATTCAATAAAAATTATATGATTTGGTGTAACTGTGCTTTGAAAAATTGCACAGCAACAGCAAAGCAAACGGAAAAATGAATTGCTTTGGTGCTGTGGTAGCACAGCAAACCGAAAAATGAATTGCTTTCGTGGTGTCGCAGCAAAGCGAACAGAAAAATGAATTGCTGTCGTGCTATGGCTTTGCTCTCGAAATTATCGTAGCAAAGCAAACAGCATATTTTTAGTGCTGTTGATATTATGCTGACAGTTTTTTAAACCCTGTAACACAGTATTTAGATGTATTGTGATTGTAAAGCTTTAAACATAATCAAATCGCTAGGCGAATTTTACGCGGCGAACGCGCGCTGTCAAAATTAACGGCCTTACCGTATAAATCCCCGCGATCGTTCGCAACGCGAACACGAAGCCAACGCTGGGATCAAAAAACGGCAATTTATAAATCACTGCGTAATTGCGTTCGTCGTCTTACGACATCACATGAGCTGTCACGTTCTTACGAAACAGAGTTGTATTTTTCTAAATTTATCAGCCAAATACAAAACACACTAACGGCCTTACCGTATAAATCACCGTGATCGAACGCAACGCGAACACGAAGCCAACGCCGGGATCAAAAAACGGCATTTTGTAAATCACGGCGTAATTGCGTTCGTTGTCTTACGGCATCACTTGAGCTGTCAAGTTCTTACGAAAAAGAGTTTTATTTTTCTTAATTTATCAGCCAAATACAAAACACACAAAATTTGGTGCATCCATTGCATACCTCCCATAGCCTATTGGTTAGAGCGTTCGACTAGCACGCGAGAAGTTGCGAGTTCAACCCTCAACCGCGATGCATTTCTTTTTTTTTTGTGATTTCGATCCTCAACTGCAGTGCTAGTATTTTCTTTTTTTTGTACTTTTTTCTTTAGTATTTGTCTTTAAGAAGTACTGCAATACTTATTATTTGCTTCTGCAGATTACCACAAATCAATTTTCACTCGAAATTACCAAAAATTTTGCGTTTAAAAAACTGAACGCGAGCACAAATCCAAGTGAACGATTTGACAGTTCAAGTGAGTGAATGCGCCGCGTTGCGTTTTACGCGGTACCGATTTTCATATGAAACTACGTAAGACAACGCGAGCAGTCACCGAGTGAGGTGATGCGTTTTACAAAATACCAAATTAGTGAACGCAGGGTGAAGTGAGGCGTTGGGATTTACAAAATAAGCA
Organism: Neria commutata; assembly: GCA_963457695.1. Lineage (NCBI taxonomy): Eukaryota > Metazoa > Arthropoda > Insecta > Diptera > Micropezidae > Neria > Neria commutata. The sequence goes on from OY735246.1 coordinate 29,345,349, forward strand.
CCTTAAGTTCATGGATGGATTTAGTATTATTAATGTGCAAATGGTTTAACATTTCCAAGGATAGTAGGCTTATGAATTCATCTTCGACCGGCGTTTGTTGAATTGTGGGTGGGGAAATTTCCAAAAGTGGAGCGTCTAAATTTCTGTAAAGTTTATCATTTATTTGCAGTGTTGCATTATGGAATTTGATTAAAAATGTCCCATTAACGGTTTAATTGTTTATTGTTCCAATAAAATCATTAAGCAGAATGACACCGGGTGAAATATTTTCTATTTGGGGTATATGGTACCCGTGAGAAATTGGACAAGATGAATTCAATCCGTTTAGTAGCGGTGGGATGCAAGTATCATTGGATATGTTTACCAATTGGTAATTTTTTAAAATTTTTACATTTTTTATTATCGCACATTCGCTTTTAATGCCGAATATTTTATGTTTATTTTTTATTATTTCATCAAACTTAGTGCTAATGATTCTATTATTTTTCTTTATAGGTTTTATTATAACGTTATCAAATTCTTCCTTGCTAGTAAGCGGGATTACAATGACATACAAAAGATTTTTCTGGTTGTACAGGACCTTAATATTTGCGAATTCGAGGGCTTCTTCTATTGATGTGAATAAAATATTGTCATCTGTTATTTTTTCCAGCGCTATTTTTACTTCTTTTTTATTTAACAAAAATGAATTAATAATATTTTGTTTTGCCCATTGGATGGCGAATTTGATGTTAGTTAATTCTTCTTTTGTGAACCTGAGTTTAATTTGCATGCTAAGTGCAGCTTCGTTTATAAAATCATTATCTGTTTTAATCGCTTTAGTTATTTGATTGGTAATTTGGGTAAGGTTTTTTTATTCTCTCTGTAAAAATGTCATTTATGACTACTTGTTGGTTATTATTTTGAATAGTTTGTTCTAATGCATTTCTCACTGTTTCGAAATCATCGTGATCTGGAGATCCGGCGATGTATTTCCAGGCAGTGCCAATTATATTAATGGCTCTTTTTTTCCTGGGTGGTTCTATTGGTACTATAACGTTGAGGATGTCATAAATTTGGGATATTTCGTGAGTAAGAAGTGGGAAAAAGGGATTGGATTTAGGGATGGTTTGTATGATTTGCTTTTGTACATCGTCAACAAGGTTCTTGTATCTGTCTAATTCTATAATATGGATAATGTTAAATGTGCCGTCTTGTATTTTTGCAGGTCCATTAAAAATAGTTACAAGGTGTGACAGTGTGTAGTTTAAAATTTGCAACTCGGCTGCTGAAGAGGTGCAGAGAGTTAGGAGAGTCCTGTAAAAAGAAGGAAATATAAAAATGGTTTCAGTTTTTTATGTTGCTTTTATGGACTACTTTTCCTGATTCTGTAATAATTGTGGTAGACCTATTTTCTTTGACTATTTCTTTTTAAAATCTGGGTGATAGTTTGGTTCCTAAACGCTTGTTAATTTTTACATAAACGGCGTCTCCTGGGTCGAATTGTTTGATTGGCTCTCGTTTTTTATTATGGGTCTTAAGGTCAGTTGCCTGCTTGTCTCTCAATCTTTGTATGTTGTCTTGTCTTGCCTTTTCATACATTTCGGGGTTTGTGCTTACTCTTCGTCCGAAAAATACCTCAAGTGGTCTCTGCCCCGTTGTACTGTGTATGGTATAGTTATATTCGTAGACTGCTCTGTCTAACAATTCTAGAAAAGTAGGGTATGTGCGTTCGGTTTTAAGACAGCGCATGATTTCTGTTAAGGTGGAATGAAATCGCTCGACTTGTCCGTTTACCGTACTCGTATATGGTGGAGCTTTGTAGATTTCTATTCCCAATTGATCCTGCAACATGAATTTTATAGAAGCCGAATTAAAGGCTTTTTCGTTGTCAAAAACAATCATTTTTGGAACACCGAATAAAAAGACAAGTTCTCGTAGGGGCTCCTTCACGTCTTCAACAGCTCTTGACTTAATAATCTTGCCCTGCGCATATTTCGAAAATTTATCTAATGCTGTGAGGACAAGTTGGTTCTCAGTTATGTAAACGTCAATGTGAAGAATTTCGCCAGGATATGAGGGAATTGGCGTTTCCTTCAGTTCGGGTTTCGATGGATGCCTATCGTACTTATTTTCTTTACAAACCACACATTGTTTGATGATTCTGTTAATCTTGCTATTCATGCTGGGGAAATAAAACTTTTCAAGAATTTGTATTTTATTTTCTTTAGCATTTCTGTGGGCTCTTTTGTGAGTGCTGATAATATTTTCGTCCTGTTGGTGGCTATCTTTGATATCCTCCACTTGGAGGTTTGTAAATCTAATGCGAAGTTTTGCAAAATGGTGTGGAAAAATTTCCTGAATTTTTCCCATTAATGATTCGGGGGCTTTGATGCCATTTATTACTGACGGATTAAGGTATTTTTTTAGAATTGAAACTAGCTGTTCAGGAGTGTAGTCTGTTTTTGAAAGTGTGTGCCTGTGGATGGTTGGAAAAATTATTTCGAATTTATAAGGATCGGTTGAATTTGGATTGAAAATGATTTGGTTCTTGAACGTGTTTATAGGTGTTTCGACGCTATAAATAAGATTGTGCGATGAACTATCATCACTATGCGTCATTTCGGTCATGGAGTTGATTTGCGATACTTCGGGCACTCTAGAAAGAGCGTCTGCTACTACGTTACTTTTTCCTGGTTTATAAAACAGTTCGTAGTTATATTCTTCCAATATAGCTTTCCATCGTTTCATCTTGCTGTTATTGTTCTTATTACTAAGAGCATAGGTGAGGGGCTGGTGGTCTGTGTATATTTTCACCTTCGCTGCGCCATAAAGGAAATTTCGCAGACTGTTGAGGGCCCAGATGATGGCAAGCATCTCTTTCTCGTTTGCCGCATAATGCTCTTCGGCTTTATTCAAAGTCCTTGAAATGAATGTAATAGGTTTATCGTCTTGCGAGAGAACTGCTCCAAGGGCATAATCTGACGCATCAGTTGTCAGCTCGAAGTGTTCTTCGTAGTTTGGGTAGGATAGCAGCAGGTCCTTTGATATTAAGGAATTCTTTATTTTCGTAAATGCTTCTACTGCCTCTGCGTTAAATTCTACACAAATTTTTGACGACTGTTTTTTTGACATTCGACCTTCTTCTCCTCTCAAGAGCGATGTTAAAGGTTTTGCTAGCTTAGCATAATCCATTATAAACCGGCGATAGTAGCCTGAAAGGCCCAAAAAAGATCTGAACTCCTTGATAGTTCTGGGTTGTGGGAAGTTTGCAATGGCTTCAACTTTTTTCGGATTAGTTTTTATTCCAGCCTCGGAAATTATAAATCCAAGGAATTCCACTTCCTGTTTGAAAAAATGGCATTTGTCCAATTGTACTTTCATATTAGCTTCTTCTAGCGTTTTAAATATGTTATGAATATCCCGAATATGATCCTCTTCAGACTTGCTATATATGACTATGTCGTCGATATATACGTAGCATATCCTACCTATGTAGTCGCGGAGAATATCGTCCAGTGCACGTTGGAATATCGAGGGCGCATTTTTCAGTCCAAATGGTAAGCGAGTAAACTCGTATTTCCCATTATTAATTGAAAAAGCGGTTTTCTCTATATCGGAACTTTTCAGCGGAATTTGGTGAAATCCACTCTTTAGATCTAAGACTGAAAAGAATTTACTATTTCCTAATTTCCCTAGGACATCTGAAATCTCAGGGATAGGATATCTATCCGAAATTGTGACTGAGTTTAACTTTCTATAATCTATCACCATCCTAAACTGCTTATTCCCTTGAGAGTCCGGTTTTTTGTCGACTATCCATACGGGGGAATTGTATGGCGATCTCGACGGGCGTATGATTTCATCGTTTAACAACTTTTCTGCCTGAATTTCAACTTCACGTTTTAGTGAAGCCGGATAAGGGTAAAACTTGGTATAGACTGGGGATTCAGTTGACGTACGGATTTCTCCAATTACCTTTGTAGTGTACGTTAGTTTTTCATCCGGTTCTGAGAAGAGCATGGGGAATTTTTTTATTAACGAGCTCATAGTTTCTTTTTGTTCGACTTTCATATGGTCATCTTGTATCTTTATGGAATTTACACTTTGGCTTATGTGTTGTTTAAGCTGAATTTTAGTATGGTGACGAACGACCATATAATTTTTATTTGTGTAAATGACAGCATCTAATGCTTTTAAACTATCATTACCTAAAATTCCATGAAAAGATTTAAGGCTAGGCATTAGGAAAAATTTAAGTTTGTCGTTTAAGCCGAAAAGGTTTAAGTACGTGTGCATTGTGATTTGTATATCACCCGCCACATATTTTGCAAAAAATGGGGTTTTATTAGGGATTATTTTCTTTACTAAGTTGGGTTGAACGTAATTTTTACTCGAGCCGGTGTCAATCAGGATTTTAAGGATTTATCCGCTCTTCGTCCGACATTCGAAATATGGGAGCGAAGAGCTCGTCATTCTAAAAAATGAATGTCATTTAGCTCCGTATCTAATTCATTATCGGCTCTATTATCTTCTTCAGTTTAATAAGGGTCGTAATAATAATAATTTCCTGGCCCTTGGTCATATTCTTGGCAGAATTCCTGCTCTTGAGATTGATTGTCGTAGGTTACGTTGTCATGCTCTGAGGTGTCTGGCGTTTCCGTGTTTATGTGAAAGGTGCGTTGCGCTTTAGAAGGATTGATATTCTGATTTGAAGGTGGCTTCGGCGGTCTTTTACCTAGGAAATGTTGTTGAGGTTGCCTGTTCGCGTAATTTATTTGCTGAGACCGGATGCTTCGGTCAACATCCATTGGTTCTGCTGGTTTGGGTGCTGTTGGTCGTGGTGGCGGATTTCTTGGGTTGCTTTGATCGCCGATGTTGTTATTAGTAGACAGATTCTGTGGGTACGGAATGTAGGCTATACTTGGATGGAACTGTTGTTTGTTCCTTTGTGAGTTGTACCTTTGGGTTGGTAGTGGTTGGTTATATTTTTTTGCTGGCTGATTATTGTAATTTTGTGCGTGATTGGTGCGAAATTTTTGGTTTTCTAACTTAAGGCATAAATGGAGGGCCTGAGGCAGGTCCGCTGGCTCTCTCATGCCTAGTAGTCTTGGTAAATCACCATTGAGGCCTCTTACAAAGGTGTCAAGAGCTTTGCCTCTATAGGTTTGTGTCAGTAAATTAAGGGCTTCATTTCCAGCATCTAAGCCGCCTAGTTTGTTTAGTATCAGAGATAAGTGTGAATACACAGCCTGATAAAAGTCTTGTACAGTTGAATTTCCTTGAATTAGTCCTGTCATTTGATACTCTAATGTCGACACGTCTCTTTTGTCGGCGTAGTGTAATGTAAGACATTTGGAAATTGCAGGCCAATCTAAAGGCGTGTTATAAGATTCCAATGCAATGTCTGCGTTACCTACTATTTTATTTCTAATGATGTTCAAAATACCGTAGTATTTTGGCGTACCTTTGAGGTTTTCGTAAATCTTTAAAATTCTCTCAACACTTTTTCGCCACGAATTAAATTCTCCTGCTTTACCTGAAAATTCTCTCAGACATTTAACGACATCTGGTATTTTGTCTGTCTCCTAAATTGGCTAAATGTTCTGCATCGATGGACTGATCAACTGCGTTTGCCTGTATAGAGTTGGGATTTAACGAAGCCTGTAGCATTTCAGGCACTTGTCTATTAATCATTTCTAGAATAACTGTCCGAAGGTCCGCCATGTTCACCTGTCCTTGTTGGTTAGGAAGATTAGGAGGATTCGCGATAGAGGGGTTTAGGATAGCGGGGCGTAACAAATTGTTGGGGTTCGCCATTTTGAAATAAAGTTTTTCTTAGTTGTTCGGTAAAAAAAAAATTTCACAGAGACAGATATAATTTATTTTGGTTTTAAATTTTTTGTTCTAATTTGCAAAGGAGTATGTTTTTTCGAAAAATAAAATTAAGGTAAGGACTTCAAATTATTTGTCAACATATAATTTATAATTTTTTAGTAGCTTACGATAATATGATTACAGTCATCTTCATCTTGGTGAGTGTAGAGATGGTGGTGTTGGCTTGATGTGTGTCCTCGTTGTGTACGTTGGATTGCAGAGCTGTCCTTCTGTGTTCAAGGGTGTCACTTCCACAATTCTTCGGTTTTACAATGATGGAGTCACTTTCTGCTTAACTTTGTTATGTGTTTTCGTTTGATGGATTAGATTATGTTTTTCTCGTATCGAGATTTTTAGGTTTAGAGTTGTCTTCTAGTAGGTTTTTTCTTTTTAATTTAAATGATAGTTTGTTGTAGAAATTTTTTCCACTTAAGAGTTTTTTACTCTTTTGGTTATGATTTTAACTTGTACTTCAAGTTGTTGTAAGGTCACTTTAGAGCTTTTGCTCTTGTTAACTGTTATGTTGTTTTTAAGTCTTTTTGTTACGAGTAAAGCGGCTTACGTTCAACGCGTCCCTTTTTCTTTAAGGATACTCGGGGGCCTCTTTCTTTACAATACGCGGTGGGTGACTTATTTACCCACTTTTGCTCGGGCGCCAGTTAAACCTTTTTAAGTTTAAGGTCCAAAAAAAAATTTGAATCCACTGATTCGACGCGATACTTCTCGAAAGAATCGCGGACACTGTTTAAAATAAAACAAAGTTTCTTTTTAAGTTATCGAAACCGAAAGCTGTTGTTTATTGATTGATGTCCAGTAACAGAGTGATTTTGATATGTTCTTGTTACTTAAAAGAGACTTATTACATTTACAAATACATTCTTGTATTGATTTGCTTACAAAACTAAATTGGTTGGTTTTCCATTGAATCATTGCGAAAGCGTCGCAGTTAACGCTTTTGCAACTCAAGCCAGACGCTGCACTTTTAAATGTGGAGCGGAAATGTGTTTAAAATGGAATTAATGCAAAGAAAGAAAGAATTAATAAATTCATATTAATTACGTCTGCACGCGCCAAGTATCCCTTGGGTTTAACAGGTTGACGACCGGACGTGCATTTTGTGTCGACATAGTAATTTCATGTGAATTCCATTTACCTGTGCCAAATATCTTTTGAATTGATTATCTTTCAAATTGACAATTTATAATGTGTTAACTTGTATATGTATTCCTTTTGCTCTTTGACGCAGAAATATAGTTCTAAAACTCTCAAGCGAGGATTCTTCTTTTTTAGAAAGCAAAGGTTGGCAAAAAAAAGCTTGCCATCCCAACATTTGGTGACCCCGACGTGATCGGCACAAGATCACTCATTCTTCGCGTCGCAACTCTTGTATTGCGCAACTAACGCATTCAATTAATCTCTTTTGTGCAAGACCACGTGGTGCTGACATAGGTTAGGTTAGGTTAATCTGGCTGCCTAAGAAGGCAACGCATAGACCCTGTTGGGTCCTTAGCGATACCAGTTCCGTTTAGGAGTTGTCAAAGTAGTGATCTGTCAGAATTTAGGTGTTTTTCACAAATTTCCAAAGAGGCTTAATGCCTAGTTCCGAGATCTGTTCGAGCCCTGAAAAGAATGGCGCTCCTAAACAAGTCAGACGAGTTCTAGCGATGGCGGGGCAGGAACACAGTATATGTGCCAAAGTTTCCCTGCTGCCAGCTTCTTTGCATTTCCTGCAGCTTTCGTCGTTCGTTATACCTATCCTATGTGCATCCACTGCTACAAGGCAGTGTCCTGTTAGTGCACCTGTGATAGCTCTACATTCTATTCTTGGGAGAGTCAGTATAATCCTAGTATACTTTTCGTCATAGGACTTGAGCATGATTTTGGAGGTCGCACAGGTGCCTAGGTTGTTCCACCTGATCCTCGTTTTCCTTTTCATGCATTCCTCTATTTGACTGTAGAACGTTTGCAGAGGCATCAGTACGCTGCTGATATGGTCATATGAAAGGCAGGCCCTGTTTGGCAATAATATCCACTTCCTCATTTCCCTCTATGCCTTTATGCCCGGGTACCCAGTAGATGTGTAGCCTGCGGTTCGCGGCTAACCTTTCTAGTGCCACCCGGCATTGCAGGACATTTTTGGATGATAGACTATGGGATGTTATTGCCTTAATAGCTGCGTGACTGTCTACGTAGAAGTTTATCATTGAGTTTATGGTGATGCTAGTGCAAGCCAGTTCCGCAGCTTTCCTGACGGCGAACACCTCGGCTTGAAAAACGGTACAGTGATTGGGTAGACGAAACGATTGCTTGATATCTAGATCGGGGCAGTACAGACCAGCTCTGACTCCTTCTATCATTTTAGAGCCATCTGTAAATAGATTGAAGGATGCGCGACGAGGTTCCAAACATAACCATGGCGAACAACAGCACCTCAACTCCGACTGCAGGCGCAGAAGGCGCTGGCGCTATTTCGTTTTACAAAAAGAAAAGCATATCCATTTCGATGCAATTAATGGAGTTTGCTGGGTCTTTGACGTCTATGGCAGATTTCGACGAAGCTGACTTGAACGTTCGCCTTGAACTTTTGGAGTGAATGTTCACGAATTACGATCGGGTGCAGTCCAGCCTGGAAGAAGAAGAACATAAAGAGCTCGTCAGCGATTTACGCTCTACCATCACGTCTACCTACATTAAGGTTAAGTCAAGGCTCATTCGCGAGTTAAGCACGCGCTGCAGGACGGAAGCGAGGCTTTCTTCAACAGCTCGTGGGTTTTCATTGGAGGAAACTCAACACCCTTCATTCGTGCTAGCTCATCGCAAAGGCCGACTACCGGAATTGCGAATTCCGAGTTTCGACGGCAATTATTCCGAATGGCCGGAGTTTTTTGCAATGTTCAACACGGTCATTAATAAGGAAGTGGACTTGACCAAAGTTGAAAAATTGCAGTACCTGCGTGCAAACTTGAAGGGCGCTGCCTTGAACACTATTCGGTCGTTACAACCAAACGAAGCTAATTACGATAATGCTTTATCCTTTTTTTTTTTTGTCAGAATATGAAAAACCTACCAGCACGCAGACAAGTAGGGGAGAGGGGGGTGCCTTCGTCTACTTTTTTTTTAAGGCCTATATTTCAGAAGGTAATGAAAATATTTAAAAACCGATTAGACTGTTACAATACCTCATTATTTAACAATAAAATGTTATACTAAAATTTCTTTAAAAAGTTCCGTTTGTATTATTTTTTTCATGATTAGTAAAAAAAGTCATTTCGCTGAATGTGCCCCCATGCCAGGGTAGCTTCGGCATTTGGCGGGCCACTTTCGGCATTCACACTTGAAGGTACCATAAGGTAATACAGAATCTTGTTTAGACCAGATAAGACATGTTTTTGGTTACATAACACGTTTTTATTATATTTTGCATTAAAAAAATATAAAAAAATCATGTTTAAGAGCTTAAAAAAAAGGTAGTTATTGGAAAATTTTGTTTATAAATTATTTGTTATATATAATGTTTAAAGTGCTGAGATCGACCCTAATATTAATTTTGTGTGGTTACGGGAGGTTTAAGCCAGGTTCGAGGGTCTTGGAAGCTTCAACTCGATTTCGATTTTTAGTACCTGTGAAGTTATATTGACGAATGTGCCCCATGAAAAAAAGACGAGTCCACCCTGGTGTCACTTTTTTTTCTTTTTATTTTTTTACTTCTAATTTCAGTGCTTTATTTTCACTTAATACACTTTTATTTACAAAATAATTAGTATTAAAGTAATACTAATACAATTTTGTTCGAAATAATGGTATAAATACAGCACAAACTTCTTACGTTACCGACCTGAATATTCGGGAACGAAGCGCGAAAACACAAAATCAAATGTAACTTTATCAGTTGTTCAGATAGAGATGGCAAACTTTGTGAGGGATATTTATGCTAGTTATGGGTTAGTTTTTACTAATAAACAGTAATGTCCGATGACTCCTTCATACCGAAATCGCCTTTGACGAATGTGCCCCAAGGACGAAGGTACCCCCCTCTCCCCTATTTGACCATTGTACTGGTAAGCGAATTCCTTTTACTGAAATCTTCCTGAGCTTTTAATAAAGCGGAGGATTTTCGATGGTGGCAAGCCTTAGTTGATCGGTTCTCACCACGTCTGACTCCAGCAGCTGCAATCGCGACCTGGAAAAGGCGGGAGACTCGCATAAGAAGTGGGTATCCTCGTCCTCCAGGCAGCTCTCACAGACGCTGTCGTCGGCCAGACCCATCGCACTCAGGTGTTTTGCACAGGAGGTATGACCGGTCAGGACGCCCACAAGAAGTCTACAGTCCTTACGGTTTAGAGACCTAAGAAAAGAGGACTTTCCTTCGTCGACGGTTGGAAGCAGGAGTTTCGTCTGTCTGCATCCAGCTAGCCCGGCCCATCTTTGACCGTGTTGAGAAGCAACCCAGTCGTTTATGGACGCTTTGACCATGGAAGAAGGCAGGTTCAGGGCCCAGAAAGTGGTCTTCAGAACCTGATCTTGCAAGTTCATCGGACACTTCATTTCCGGACACGCCGAAGTGCCCCGAAAAACCTTTATGCCCCCTTTATCCTTACTAAAAGCCCGATTTGACCATAAATTGCTCAATTTTCAGACTCACATCAAGGAGATTTTTGCACTGGCACCAGTTAGTGGATCTTCAGCAGTGGGATTGCGCCAGCTTAGCGATGCGGTGAATTCACATTTGCGCGCATTAAACACGTTTGCCACCAGTGAACAAGTTGCAGATGGCCTGCTGATACACGTCATCGCGCAAAAGCTTGATGTCAACTCCAGGACAAAATGGGAAGAAGACTTTCCATCAAGCAGCATACCAGCTTGGGATACAATGGCGACGTTCCTTGACAGAAGATGCCGCATGCTAGAGAATTTGGATCATGCTATGGTACCGCAGACACCTAGCACCCAGGTGGGAAAAAGGTTCATTAATAACTCACATACTCGCAGAGTTCTTGTTGCATCTGCAAGCAGCGCACTCACTTGCGTTTTTTCAAATTCGAACGATCATCCAATTCAAAGCTGCTCACGTTTTTTAAATTTGTCACCAAGAATACGCTATAAGGAAGCGAGATCATTAATGTTGTGCCTGAATTGTCTGCGTACGGGCCACATGTTCAACGCATGCAAATTTGGCAGATGTCGATACTGCCATTTGAAGCACCATACCCTACTGCATGTCAATACACCTCCGCCATTGGCACATGTGGGCAACCCTGCAGACGCGGCTCCGACATCGTATTCGGCACTCGTTTCCACTTCTCCCTCTACGCTTTCTAATTCGGCTTCTGAAGCCAGCGTTTTGTTAGCCACAGCAGTAATCTATGTAAATGGCCGTTCTGGATCGTTGGTGCCGTGTCGTGCAATTTTAGACTCTGCTTCTCAACTGAACTTCGTCACCTCTCGTCTAGTTAGCCAGCTGCAGCTGAACACAAACAAAACTAGCATGCTCATATCTGGGATTGGAGAATCGGATCTGCTTGTAGATAGGAGCGTCGACATCTTTGCAAAATCACGAGATGGTGATTACGTAACTTCACTTCAGGCATTTGTTACGCCATAAATAACAGACTACCACCCAAGTTACAGTCTCTATACCGCTGATTGGGGCATACCGCAAAATATTTGTCTCGCCGATCCATGCTTCTTTCAATCGCAAAGAATTGATGTTTTATTAGGCACTGGATTATTTTTTGATTTGATGTGTGTCGGACAAATTCGTTTGTCAAAGAATTTACCGCTTTTGCAAAAGACCAGGTTGGGATGGATCGTCTCAGGCGGATGCCTGCCGGCAAAGGCTAGGCTATCGTCTTTAGCTGCGCTGCACAGCCCTCAACTTGAACCTGAGACAGATGGCACATTAGTACGCCGATTCTGGGAAATCGACACCCGCTTCGAAGGGCCCAGCTCCCTCACTCCGGATGATGTGGTAGCTGAGCACCTTTTCCAAAAAAATCATACGCGTCTAAATACCGGAGAATATTCAGTTCATCTTCCATTTAAGATAGAGCCAAGTCAGCTTGGAAGTTCTTACAATCTTGCACTTCATAGATTCGCAAACCTCGAGAGAAAACTTCAGCGCAATTGTGAGCTAAGAGCTCAATATTCTAGTTTCATGCAAGAATACCTCGCCCTCAACCACATGTCTCTAGTTACTACCACCAAGCGAGATGCCAGATGTCATTATTTGTTGCATCATTGCGTCTTGAAAGCCGAAAGTTCGACCACAAAACTGAGGGTTGTATTCGACGGATCTGCAAAAACCTCCTCTGGCTATTCTCTTAATGATATTTTACTTACGGGCCCAACCATACAGCAAACAATTTTTAATACGCTCTTGCGTTTTCGTTCGTACAAAGTTGCTCTCACAGGCGACATATGCAAAATGTATAGATGCGTGTGCATGTCCAATCCCGACGCATATCTTCAATGCATCCTGTGGAGAGAAGCACCTGGGGAAGAGCTAAAAACATACAAACTTGATACTGTTACTTATGGCACTAAATCTGCTGCCTTTCTGGCCATTCGTGCAATGCATCAGCTAGCGATAGATGAGGAAGAATCGTTTCCTTTAGGCTCAGCCATTGTGCGAAGGGATTTTTATGTGGATGACTTGATCTCAGGTGGCAGTACCGTTGAAGAGGTTACCGAAATCAAACGACAAACGTCAGAATTATTGGAAAAGGGCAATTTTCGACTCAGAAAGTGGTGCTCAAACGAGCCCAAGGCACTACTAGGCGTGCCAGATTCTAATAGGCAGCAATTTTTAAAATTTTAAAACAACACGGACATTACGAAGGCCCTTGGACTCATGTGGGAGCCAAAATCAGACAAACTTTTATTTTCGATTACGGGAATTTCCAAACGCAAAGCCGTTACCAAAAGATCTGCGCTTTCAGTCGTCGCCAGTTTTTATGACCCACTCGGCCTTATTGGACCCGTAATAACCAGAGCTAAGATATTCCTTCAGGAGTTGTGCAGGCAAAAATTCCATTTGAACGAACGCCATCAACAATTTGAGTTTTCCTCGCTTCGTTTCGTCGCCCAGTGCGGAACTGCAGAAACACGCCTTTTGCGACGCCAGCATAGCTCAAAATCCAGAGCCCGCTCAAGGACTTAACCGTTCCAAAATTGGAATTGTCTGCTGCTTTACTTTTAGCTGAACTCGTGGAAGTAGTCGTCAGTTCTGGAGCATTTGTAGGGCAAGTATTTTGCTGGTCGGACTCGACAGTCGTATTATCATGGATCCGAGAAGAATCATCAAACTTCAACACATTCGTGGCAAACAGAGTCTGCCGGATCCAAACTCTCAACAAGGGCATGACCTGGCTACTTGTTCCTACTGACGGCAACCCTGCCGACATTATCTCCAGAGGAGCCTCACCCAGGGAGTTGCTGCATTCAACGCTTTGGAGCCAGGGCCCTGATTTCCTGCAGGCCGAGCGAAAAGCCTGGCCCGAACCCCCAGGCTTGGTACAGGAGTTGCCTGAGCTACATAAGCGTGTCTTAGTTTCCACAACAACCACGCAAGATCTTACACTCGAATGCAAACATCACAATTCGTTTGATAAAATGTAACGCATTTTCGCATACATCTACATTTTTGCAATTCAACGGCGCCGAACCAATTCCAGTGGAGGAATTCAACTGACACCTCAAGAGCTGAAAATGGGCACGCAGTTGCTCATTCGCGTGATTCAGCGCATCCATTTTGTTTCAGAGCTCAAGTCGCTTCAAGCCAAGAAGGAGTTCGATTCACTCAGCAAAATCAAATCACTCAACCCATTCATCGATTCATTCGGACTGCTGCGCGTTGGAGGTCGACTAGAGAAATCGACTCTAGGCTTCGAATCGCGTCACCCACTTATTTTGCCCAAGCAACACCCTATCACACTTGCCAGGATTGACTACTTCCATCGCACGCATCTACACGCCGGACCCCAGAGTCTCTTAGCTTCGATTCGACAACAATATTGGCCAATTGGTGGCAGAAAAACAGTAGCAAACGTCGTTAACAAATGTATTCGTTGTTTCAGGGTGAAGCCAAAGCTAATGGAGCACATTATGGGAGATCTGCCGGAAGCCAGAGTGCAAGTGAGCCGAGCGTTCTCTACGACAGCCATCGACTTTTGTGGACCCTTTTATTACAAGTCTGAAGTACGAAATCGGCCACCAACGAAATGCTATATCTGTGTGTTTATCTGCTTCGCGACTAAAGCTGCACATTTGGAGTTGGTGCAGGATCTATCGACAAGCTCGTTCCTAGCTGCGCTAAAGCGTTTCACCTGCACTCGCGGAAAGCCAAAGTCAATTTGGTCGGACAATGCTACTAATTTCATGGGTGCAAGAAATCAACTACTCGAGCTTAAGGAACTTTTCACGCGCGACGCACACTTACATGCGTTGAAGCATCAGTGTTTGTCAGATGGAATAGACTGGAGGTTCATCTCGCCCAGGTCGCCCCATTTTGGCGGTTTATGGGAGGCTGCCGTGAAGGCTGTAAAATTTCATTTTTACCGAGTCGTTGGGCAGGCAATATTTTCGTTTGAGGAGCTACGCACGCTTGTCTGTCAAATTAGCGCCATAATCAACTCTCGTCCGCTTTGTCCACTTTCAGAAAACCCGGACGATCTCGAGGTTCTCACTCCAGCGCACTTTCTAATCGGCGCGCCGCTTACTGCAATTGTGGAAACGGACCAGACTGAGCTCTCTATGAGTCATTTGAATCGGTGGCAACGCGTCTCATATGTACAGCAGATTTTCTGGAAAAAATAGTGCTGAATACCTGACTTTACTCCAAGAGCGCAGCAAATGGCGTTCCCATCATTCAAACTTGCAAGCCGGTACTCTAGTTTTGATCAAGGAGGACAATCTGCCGCCCCTGAAATGGCAAGTAGGGCGCATAATGGACAACATGTGTGGAGATGATGGAGTGGCCCGTGTTGCAGTCATAAGAACGGCTAATGGAAATGTTAAGCGTGCTGTTCGGAAACTCGCCATCCTTCCGCTCGGCATTAGTAGTGTTGAAAGCACAAGGCCTTCAACGGGGGGAGTATGTCGGGATTAGGGCCCCCACCCGTCAACAGCCACCAAGCCTCCAATCATCAGCCGCTGTGCACACGACAGCTGGTCGAGTCGGCCAATAATTTTGTCATATTTCTTTCTTTCCTGTGCAGACGGCGTGTTATTAGTCGCTCTATCTTGTTCGGACTGTCGGCGTGGAAACAACGATCACAAGCAGCAGTACGCGTTCCAGCATCCAGCGCATCGGCGCAATCACCTTTATAGTACGCGTTCCAGCATCCAGCGCATCGGCGCAATCATCTTTATAGTACGCGTTCCAGCATCCGGCGCATCGGCGCAATCATCTTTATAGTGCACGTTCTAGTAGCACGCGCATCGGCGCAAATACTTGAAGCACGCATCCAGCAAACGGAGCACAACTTGGTACGCGCAATCGGCGCAAACAACCATAAAGCACAATATGTATATGTATTCCTTTTGCTCTTACATTCATGCGCTTTGACGCAGAAATGTAGTTCTAAAACCTTCAAGCGAGGATTCTTCTTTTTTAGAAAGCAAAGGTTGGCAAAAAAAGCTTGCCATCCCAACAATTACCTTAATCTATTTTCTTATTTTCAGACATGGAAAACGCAGGAAATACTCCAACTACATCGCGAAGTGTGCCAAAACGCCAAAAGCGCCTCAACAAATTATCTGATGCCGAAAAACACGAGTTGGCGAAGCTGGTGAAGGAAAGGCCAAGGATTTGGGACCTGACCGATCCAAACCATAGCAACAAAAATGCTATGGATCAGGCCTGGAGGCGATAAGTGCGGTCGGTGTTGGGCAAATCAGGTTAGCAAAATGTTCCAAGATTTTGTTCTTTATGTAATTATTGCCTTGTTTCCAGCGAGTGAATGCAGAGCAGCATGGATAAGCTTGCGTGAAAGCCTATCGCGCCAGATCTGGCCAAAAGGATGCAATCGGCAGCGCTGGTGGCGACGTGCTGGAGGAGCCAGAATTTGACGAGTGTGCTGCCTGGGAGTTCGCAGAGGATTTGGCGTTCCTTCCAAATATCTCTCAGAAAAGAACGTAAGTCAGCATATGGCGTTTTGGACAATTTAAATATAAAATTTTTTTTTACAGAACTTTTACAACTTCAACAGCGTGGGAAGATGACGCAATGCAATCTGAAGCGTCTCCAGTTTACTCTTATGTAAGTATATTTGCATTATAATTAATTGAATAGGCAGCTCTATCAGTGCATCATCCATCGTTGAAAAGTTGCGAATACAGCGAATTTTCACGCAAATTAGTGCCAAACTATACACAAACGTTGCACTATTATCGGTGGATACCGGGATTTATGAAATTTTTGCCAAATAAAGAATAGAGAAGCGCCAAAATTGGCTCGCAAAAAAAATTCGCGGTTCCACAACGGAGAAAAAGTTCACGGCGCCACAGCAACTAACAACGGGACGACGAGCGAACAAACAACCGATCGCCTTCACTGATGACACCGACTCCAATGCAAACTCGCCTACGTGAGCAGCGTGGCTACAACAACAACAAAGCCAAAAGTACGCCAAAATTGTTAAGCAGTGGTGTGAATAGTTTTGGCGCCCAGCTGCTTGCTGTCGAAGAGAGGCTGAAAGCGCATGCAAAACAAGAAATAAAGGAATTGGAGGAACGTCTTCGTCAACATACCGACAGTCTGTTCAATCGGCTTGTCAACAGACTGGAAAACGAAGTAGGCTCTCTTCAAAACAAATTCGTCGAGAGTGATAAAAAAATACACTCACTGGAGGAACAAGTAAGTTCACTGACTAAACGGTGTGATCAACTTACTCAGAAACTGAGTGAAGGCTGCATCAACAACAATATTAGCAGCAGAGTCGATCACTCTTCTGATGCTGTTCTCTTTGGACTCCCATTGTCGATTAAAGAGAATCTCAAGAGCTCGTTTAATCTCATCTGTCGCTTTATCGACTTTCAATCGCCACCTATCAGAGACATCTTCCGAATTAAGCCGAAAAATAACAACCAAAGCGCTGTGGTTATTGTTAAATTTTATACGCCATACGATAGAAATCGGGTGTTAAAGGCCTTTGGTGACTACCGTCGACAAGCTAAAAAGGCAATTAATCTAAGAGGTGTAGGCATTGACTCCGACAATAACATTTATGTATTTGCATGAAAGCATATCAGCTGTTACTCGGAGAGTTCTCCAAGCTGCGATTATCTGTAAACGCAACAAAAGTATTTTTAATGTGTTTACCTTTGGAGGATCTGTCTTCATCAGAATGCAAAAAGACGGAAAGAAGAGGCAGATTAACAACATTGATGAGTTACAGAAGGCCATTGATGCAACTGATGCTAGTGCAGAATAAATTCTATAATATTGCTTTTAATTTTGATATTTTATTAATTAATACCTTATCGTTGCAATATACTGTAAAAATAACTTAAATGTTAAACTGTTAGGTATGTCCAGTGGTTCTGAGGTAGAATTTCTCAATGTTGAAATTTATGATAATCGTACAAAAGTTTTCTTGTCGTGTGTATATAATCCTTATCGTAACTGTCCTCTGGACCAATTGTTTACTATATTGTCAAATTGTGCAATTGACTACGATCACTTTGTTTTGTGGGGTGATTTAAATATAAATGTCCTTTCTAGAGATAATCTTGTTAGTCATTTCCTCGATCGTCTTACTGAAGTAGGGCTCCAAATAGTAAATAATAGCATACCTACACGCTATGCAAGCAATGCTTCTCCAAGTCTATTAGATCTTTTTGTTGTCTCAGATGTATCTACTGTGTCGCTTTTTGACCAAATATTGTTTATTTCTGACCATGATCTTATTTTTTGTTCCTTAAATATAATTCTGACACCAGCTGTATCTGTAAAAACCGCGTCTTTTCGTAACTACAAAGCAATTGATTTTGATTCGTTGCATAATGACCTCTCTATCATAAATTGGTCCGAATGTTGGTTCTTTAATACTGTCAATGAAAAACTGTATATCTTCGCTAATAAAATTTTTGAGTTATTTGTGTTACATGTCCCATTGACTACTCTTCGAGTCACTAACAGAAGTTGCCCCTGGTTCACAAATAATGTCAAATTAGCCCTGAAAAAACGTAATAAAACATATAATCGTTGGAAAAGAAATCCAACAACTTCTAATTGGGAACAGCACAAAAGAGCTAGAAATGAAGCTAACTACACTGTCAAATCGGCAAAACGCATTTTCTTCATGTCCAAGCTAAGTACCACTCAACCTCCCAAAAATCTTTGGAACAATTTAAGATGGGCTAGAGTTTGTAACGTGAATTCTGATGAGTGTCGGCTTGATCCCAATGTTCTAAACGATTATTTCACTGTCAGCTCCACGTCAACATACAACGCATCTGTCGATAATACGAGAATTGTTAATGTCGTTAGTTCAAATATTTTTGAGTTTACTGCTGTAAATGAGTGCGATGTTGCCCGTTGCATTAATAATACAAAATCAAATGCTCAGGGCGAAGATGGGATACCAATAAAATTCATCAAACTCATTCTACCGCACATCCTTAGCCCTTTGACTCACATTTTCAATCACTGTGTCACAAGCTCTTGATTCCCTGATGCTTGGAAATCAGCGACAATCATCCCAATAGCAGAAAAAACCATTGCACGCGATCCATGTGATTTTCGTCCGGTTAGCCTATTATCATCTTTATCAAAAGTTTTTGAGGCTCTGATGGGTGAGCAAATCTCGGAACACATCAAAAAATTTAATCTAATGTCCCCACTTCAATCTGGCTTTCGGCCTGGCCACAGCTGCTCTACAGCTATTGTAAAGATCCTGGATGACATCAGATTATCATATGATCTGGGGCACATTACCTTGCTTTGTCTGTTAGACTTTTCAAAGGGTTTTGATTCGGTTGACCATTATATTCTTTGTCAAAAACTAGAGCTCAATTTTGGGTTTTCCATCAGGGCGGTCCGACTGATATATAATTACTTAGTAGGGAGGTCTCAGCGAGAGAGTGGGAAATAGCCTATCTGCTTTCAGCAATGTATCCTGTGGTGTACCTCAAGGCTCAGTCCTTGGTCCGCTTTTATTCACGATGTTCCTCAATGGTATCTTCAACACATGCCGTCATGTTACAATGCATGCGTATGCTGATGATCTTCAGCTCTACTTGTCCAAACCAATTAGCCTTGTTGACGATTTATGTATTGAAGTAAATGAAGACATGAAAAAGCTGGAAGATTGGTCTAATGCAAATAAGCTTAGCCTCAACCCAATCAAATCATTTGTCTTGCCGATTTCAAAATCTAACTACGCTGGTTCTAATATACCAGCAATTTTTCTGAATGGTGTAGCCTTGAAATTTGTCGAAAAAGTCAAAAATCTTGGTTTCTTTATAAACTCCTCCCTGTCCTACGAAGATCATCGAAATTCCGTGGTTTGCAAGGTTTACTATACCCTACGGAACCTAAGGTGGACTGCATCATTTGTACCTGTCGAGACCAGACGAAAGCTAATGATCCAACTCATAGTGCCAATCATTTCCTACGCCGAAGTTGTGTATAGTAAACTGGATTCTAGGTCAAGGCTTAAGTTACAACTCGCTTTTAATAATGCTGTCAGATACATCTATGGTCTGAAAAAGTTTGACCACATTAGTCATCTGAGCAATCGAGTTCTTGGTTGCAATATTTTCAAGTACTTTGAAGCCAGAAACTGAATTTTTCTGCTTAGCTTAATCTATACACAAACGCCTGATTACTTATTTAATAAGCTACAGTGTTGTAGATCAGTTAGAAATTTGAACCTTGTAATCCCTGTACATAACTTTTTAAATTCCGACAGACTCTTTTTTGTGAACGCCATCAGAATGTGGAACTCGCTTCCTCCAAAAATAAAAAGTATCAAAAGTAAGCACAACTTTAAGCATGCTATTTTCCAACATTTCTCTTGATCGTCTACTATCTTCTGCTATCCTATACTTTTCCTCTTTTTCTGACCTATACTATAACACCCAACATTAAACATTAAATAAGATTTATTATTAATTAAAAATTGTTAGATCTTTTATTTCGTTTTAAAAAATTTGTAATTTATATTTAAACTATATTTAAGTATCCTTTATATTATCCTCGTTGATTATTACTTGTTGTTATTTATAGTATATACTTACTGCATTGAAAAGACCCTGTCTTATATGTGAACATAATTCATTAAATAAATTGAAAATTGAAATTGAAATATTTGTACCTTAATTTCTATTTCTAGAGCCCAACTCCATAGCTCCGCTCATCAACACAAGCACATACCAGTGGAGTCTGGCAGAAGGTAGAGGCATTGCTCGAAACCCAGCAGAGCCTGGTAAAAAATCGGCCGGACGATTCAACTTACAAGCAAGCTCTCAACTATTTCGACTGGATGTTGAGACAGCTCCAAGAGCAGGTGGCCAAGCAGGCGTGCCTGGACATGACGTCCCAACTGCTTGTTAAAGTACAGGAAGAAATGTTTAAATAAAAAATTACAAATACTTATTTAAAATTACAAATGTACAAATACCAACTACAAAGCACAAATTTAAAATCACTAAAAATACTACAACTACTGTCAATCTAACACATTTTATTTAAATGCAAAGGTTTCAGCAATTGGTTTGAATATAAGTAAAAAAAACTATTTATTATCATCAGTTGTTAGCTGTAAAAATTACTTGGCTACTATTATTTTTCCCTCAAGAAATAATGCAAAATTTTTCTTGAGCGACTTCTTGAGAACGGCTAAGACCCCTTAATTAGTAAAACTAAACTAATGACAACTAAGCAACTGCACTTCGGTGCAATGCAACATGTGCAACAACTGGTGCCACTTGCGACCATGCTCTGTACTACGGACACACCCGCGACTGGAATGCGCAGACGAATAGCAGCAGCACGCCCCGCCGCACACGGCCACAACTCGGCGCGCACAGTGCATTCAAAATACTTCAATTCAACTGCAACGGACTAGGAGGCAAAATCTGTGAGGTCACGTCCTACATGGATCGCAACAACATCGCCATAGCAGCCATCCAGGAGACGCAACTCTCACCAAACTCCACAATGACTACGTCAGCAAACTACAACGTGCTGAGAGTCGACAGGAAAAAGAACAAGGGCGGAGGTATTGCTTTTATACTACACAACAGCGTGAAATATCGATTCCTCACTCTTCCCGACAGAGCGTCCACTGACCCATACATCGAACACATGGGTATCTCGGTGGTGTCGGAGGGAGCTGATATCGAAATCATCAACGTGTACATTCCACCTATCAGCAGCTGCAACACTGGATATCTGCCATCGATCGCCCACTTGCTCTGCGGAAGCAACCGCATCATTGCGGGGGATTTCAACGCGCACCACACAGCATGGCACTCAAGCCTAGGCTACGACCAAAGAGGTAAAAACCTAGCCGACCAAATCGATGGCACTAGCTTCGGGTGCATTAATATCGCTACGAACCAGTGACTGCGGAAGCTTACCAGACATCACTATCGTGAGCACCTCCCTCTTGGTAAACAGCTCCTGGAGCACAGAAGTGGCCCTGAACTCAGATCACCTGCCCATTACCATAAAGGTTGAAAAGCCCAATGACTTCATGGAAGCCAAAACCAAAACCTTCCTGAACTACAAGGCTAATTGGGCCGGGTTTCAGGCCTTCACCCACGACCTGTTCAGCGCGCAACTACTATATACCGCAGACAATTTATCGAACACCCAGCGAGAAGTGACAAGCGCAGCAGAGCCATAATACGAAGAACCCACAAGCTGACGATTGATGATGACCGTGTGACTCTCCAGTACACAGCGAGCGAAGTGGCAAATGCCATTAAAAACGCCAAACCGTCGAAGGTCCTCGGCCCCGATGGTATCTCTATGGTGATGCTGAGAAACCTAGAGGAAAAGGGAATCGAGTACCTTACTCATATCCTGAACCTTTCCCTACACTCCTGCACCATCCCGGATGTATGGAAAGTGGGTGCAAGCGCAGATATGCGATGGGATGAACCAAAGCAAACCATGCCAGAGAACGGTCGTCGTTGCCCTTGACTTGTCAAAGGCATTTGACACCGTCAGCCACTCGACCCTGCTAGAAGACACAAGCGAGTCAACGCTCCCAAACATCGTCAAAAGATGGCTGGCCAACTACATGTGCGGGAGGCAATCGTACGTGGAGTTTAGGAGCGCCAAATCAAAATACAGGCGCGTGAAACAAGGGGTTCCACAAGGAGGAGTGCTCTCCCCCTTGCTGTTCAACCACTACATCTCCAAACTGCCACAGCCACCCAGCAACGTGACGCTGATCACGTACGCTGACGATTGCACCATACTCGCAACAGGGAACTCCATCAAGAACATGTGCAGCGATATAAACAGCTACCTAGAAGCCGTAATACCGTTCTTTGAAGGGCGAAATCTCCAACTATCGCCCGAAAAGTCCTCCGCAACCGTCTTCACCCCCTGGACGAGAGAGGTAGGGATGACACTTGGAATCCGGACTGATGACCACCAAATCCCAACTGTCAAACACCCTAAAATCCTTGGGGTCACATTTGACCCTCTCCTCACCTTCTCCGCGCATACGAACGGCATATGCAATCGCTTGAGGTGCAGAAACAACGTCCTCAAAGCTCTTGCGGGAAGCACATCCTAACGACGCGGAGACCATCCTAACGACATATAAAGCCATCGGTCGTTCCGTCATCAACTATGCTGCTCCTGTGTGGACTCCGTACATCAGCGATACACAGTGGGGCAAGCTACAAACCTGCAAAAACTCTGCGCTCCGAACAGTGACCGGTTGTCACCTTATGGCACACGAAGACCACCTGCACGAGGAGACGAAGGTCAAGGAGCACAACACGCTTCTGGCCAAACAATTCCTCCTCGTGTGCCATAAAAGCGACCTCCCAAATCGCCCACTCACGGAGTTAGCCACGCCGCCACGTGCAATCAGGAAAAACCTCCTCCGATACAAAACGGAAGAGCGACCGCTCATCGGCACCCAGCCACTGGACCTGCTGTTCTACACCGCTGCGAGCAACCGGCTGCACGCAGAGATTGTCTCACCGTCCATCCAGCGGTACAAGCCAAACATTCTGGTGAATGCCAGGCCGCCACCAGTCACAACAGAGGAGGGTCTCTTACCAAGATCCACGAGATGCACCCTCTCGCAGCTGAGGTCGGGTTATAGTCGACACCTGAACTGCTATTGACACGGAAACAAGCACATACAAATCTTGGACAACGATTATGTTGCTACAACAACAACTGTATTGCCGTTGCTGAATCTACTGGGATTGTTTCCCATTGCTTTTGATTTTTTCTTCCTTCAATATCTTAATTAATTTTTCTTCTTGGCGTTTGTCTTGATTGTGATCGCAATTATCCTGTGCAGCTCTGCTACCTTTTGGCGGTATATCACTTTACGTCCGCCTCGCTGCTTTCTCTGCTTCTTCTCTTGTCCGTGGTTTTCCTCTCTCCACTGTCGCAAGTTTTCTGCTTTCTTCTGCTGCCGTTGTCTGTATTGTTCAATACTTATTGGCTGTGGTCCAGCGCTCTCCGGAAGTGGTGTATAGGGGGGTGCAGCTGGGTTTCTTCCTTCTGGCACGTAGTCGTTGTCACTGTTGGCGTTAGAGCGGTTGCTCATGTATCTTGTGAAAAAATCTTCCACACCTATTGTCGTGGTGGCATCTGGTGTGATCTCGCAATTTGTGTTTTAATGTTTTGCAGGATGTTTTCGGCCAGTCCTCCGTTCTAGTTCAAAATTGGCTGGATCCAGATTTAGTGCAGTTCTTCAATCTTCCTACTTCGTAGTTCGAGATGGCAGGATCGCCATGTAATGGAATTGTCCTATGTCTTTCTATGTGTGTCATCAGTCAGTAGTCCTGGTTGGCATTTAAGCGTGCCGACGCTGTAATGGTATGGCGCAAGCGCCGCAGTGAGGAGATCAAAATTTAGACTAAGGCTGTAGAGCCGAAGAAGTTCAGTTTCAATCTTGTTTCTTGTTCAGTTTTATTCTTGAAAAGTATTGGCTTATATAATAGAACTACACACAATATAAGAACCCAGTATTTCCAATACTCCGCCCTATTCCAGTGTGCAACGAATATGCACAAAGACAATAGCCAATCACTGACCTGCGCAACAAATAGCATGCACAGCGAAACAGAAACAAGTGCATCCGCATGCGCTAACGTTACACTGCAAGCGCAAGTGCGTATCGCGTGTGCGCCCTGACCTAATACAACATGCATGTCAATGCTGCGCTAAAGGTACGGTCAGACTACGCAAATATTTGACGAAAAACTGTCAAATTTTATTTGCCATAGTGTGACCATAAAATTTTGACAGCAGGCAAACAGCAAAACAGATGTTTTCGGCAAATAAAAATGTTTGCCCGTCGTCAAATATTTTCCCAGTGTGACCATAGTGTGACCGCAGCTGAAAAAATATTTGACCTGATTTTGGGAAAATATTTATTTGCTCTCCCAAACTTTTTGTAAGAGCAAACAAGTCAAACAAAAGCTGTTCTGAAAAATGCCACTCCAAAAACACATGAAAATCTCAGATTTGTATAAACGGAGAATTTTCCTTGTATAAATACATATGTATATATTTTCATCAAAAATAGTTATAAATGTACTAAAACAAATTTTTCGCTGTCATGCATTTTTGAGATTTGCAACAGCAATATCAATGGCGAAGACAGAGCAATTGGAAAACAAGACTATCTGGATGTAATCTCGGTCGGAAAGAGCAAAGGGAATAATTTAGAATATTCAAAGAAATATTTTCGTGTGTAAATTGGAAATTTCTATTTTTGCTGTCGAGCGGAAACTGATCAGGGTTGCATTTAAGCAATTGAAAACAAATTTGACCTGGACAAAGGAATATTCAACATATTTTCTTCAAATTCGGGAACATTTCAATAAAGTAAGCACAAGAAACAATTTAGGAGCACGGAATAGCTACATTCAATATATTATTGTGTTACACAAATTCCATAATGATTCATTTCAAGTCCGATGCCTGCATTAGATTTTGAAGTAATTTCTGCAGTGAATTTAAATTATGGCCCATTTTCGCGTTCCTTTTGTTAATGGAAATGACTAGTGTAGACCAACGTGCATTCCCAATTCTTGCGCCAATGTGAAAACATGTCCCATTTTTATAAAATATGGCAGCCATTCTTCTCTGAATAAACGTCAACTGCTCGTAGTTATGGCAAAAACATGAAAGAAAAAAATTATGTTTATGCTCATGGGATGCCGACAATACAACCTACCACATCAAACTTTGTCCGGGCGGACCGTGGAGGACATTTAACGCCAAATTATCGATGCACCCATGCGCAAAAAACTGCGTTACAGAATTGGTGTTTTGCAGCTTCTTTATTTCGCACAAAAGCTTCCGTATCGCGCCGCCGTATCCAATCGCGCACGAACACCTTTTATTTCTTTTTTCCCCGTAAATAATCCATTTTCTTTAATAGAACCCACGATGCCTCTCCACAAAATAAAAGAAAAACATTTTCGTCACTGTCCGCCATGATGAGAAATGACGTTCAAACAAATTTATGTTTTTTCTGTGTTTGAACAAATAAAATCTAACGTCAAATAATTCCCATAGTGTGACCGCCTGTCAAATATATTTGCCACGCTTGCTGTTTGACCGTATTTTTCAAAAGTTTGCTCAAACAAAAAGAGGGAAATAATTTGCATAGTGTGAACACATAAGCAATACTGCGTTTGACAGAGAAAAGTTTTCTCAAATAGAGGCAAACACATTTTGGTCAAATATTTGCGTAGTCTGACCGTACCTTAAGTGTGGCGATGTGGTAATGCGTGGTACCCTACAATATACATTATCTTCATTGTCCGCCATGATGAAAAAAAACGTTCAAACATAGTTATATTTTTCCCGTGGTTGAACAAATAAAATGTAACGTCAAATAATTACGCTAGTGTGCCCGCCTGGCAAATATATTTGCCACGCTTGCTGTTTGATCATATTTTTCAAAAGTTTGCTCAAACAAAAAGAGGGAAACAATTACTATTAATAAAAGCTTGTGCGCTCAATATCCATATTCAAAATATCTTTCATTACTAGAATCTATTTGCAAAAAAATTATTTAAATAAAATATTGTGGTAACTGGTTGAACACATGAGCGCCCCAAGCTTTTATTAATAGTAAGATACAGGTGACTTGGAAAAAATTTATTTTCTACTTTTTAGTACATTAAATAAATTAAAGCTTATTTTTAAAAAGTTTTTTTTTATATAATTTTATTATGAAATAGTTTTGCTAAGAACATAAGGTGGCTCACTTTCACTGTGACTCACTGTAACTCTTTGGCTGGCAGTCAATCCTTGATTGATATCGACCTCTGCCTTGAAATCCATCTGAGAATCAGGGAGTGACCTAAA
The DNA here is from genome assembly GCA_963457695.1 of Neria commutata. Taxonomy (NCBI): domain Eukaryota; kingdom Metazoa; phylum Arthropoda; class Insecta; order Diptera; family Micropezidae; genus Neria; species Neria commutata. Next base: position 29,371,738 of record OY735246.1, read on the forward strand.
CAAAGTATTATTCTCTATACAATAATTCAAGCTCCCAACATCGGCTTTATTTGTAAATTCTACTGAGTGTATTCGCAACATTACCTCATTCACACCACGCATCAGCAAATCCTCCGAATGACCCTTACCATCAATACTGCCCACTACCGGTTGAATCGAATCGTAAACCCAGACAGCAACCTCAGCCGGCTTTTTTACGTAACCATTTCTTCTTAAGTCCAAAAAATCAACCACACTGTTTACTAACTCCATTGGAGCCTCTTCACTCTTTTCTCTTAACTTTAACAAAAAATTCTTGGAATAACTAATTTTGGAGTCTTTTTTCTTTCGACACAAAAATATTTTAAATTTACACAGCAGATCTCGCCCAACCAATAGGGATATAGAAATGTCTTCATCAGGAATAATTAAAAATGAATGAATTACAGTAATATTTCCAATTTTCACTTGACATAGGGCCATTCCATAAGACTTCAACACAACATTGCCTATTCCCTTTAACCTGGTTTGCTTCCTCCAAATAAAACTTCTCGGACTACCCGAATCGAGAAGAGCAGACAGACTTCTAAAAGCAGTGTGTTTGCTTCTTTGGACAGGGAAAGCAACACTCACCATTTGTATTGCGTTAATCGGGTCAATCTTGACTCTTTCTCGGTCATCGGTATTCCCGTATCGTACTTAAACTCTCCCTCGACGGCTGCAACAAGTTGCCTCTTCATCGGGCACACTTGGTGGTAATGGCCCATCTGGCCACATTTGAAACACGATTCAGGCAACCGCTTCGGCTTCGGGCATCGTGATTGATAATGGCCGAACTTCGAACAATTATAGCAGTGCGGGCCATCAGCTGGGACCGCAGTATTTCCAACCGGACGGCCTGACATAGTCCTGACAGCAGCAGCAGACGTAGTTGGCGTTCTCCGAAGGACTGTCGGGGAGTGGCCAATGGTACTCCGCTCGGAAGGTACACTCTGCGCTCGGCCAGTACACACCGATGGTTTCGGGCGCAATTTCTCGTATCGCACTAGTTGCGACTTAAGTTGCATCAGAGTTGTAGCCTGATATAGCAATATACGGCGTTGAGGCCCACTATATGGGCGTCTACCAATTCACGCTCCGAAATATTAACTCTCTCCGCCAACACCTTTATCTCCACTACGTACCGTTGAATGCTTTCGTCGGGCATCAGTTTACGGTTTCTCGTAAGCTTCCAAAGCCGAAGTGGGGTGTCCAAAATCCCGCAATATGGCGTGCTTCAGTTCATCATACGAGGATGGCGCAAGATCCCTGGCGAACAACTTAGCTGTCCCTACCAACAAACGACGAGCGCACATCAACTTATTACTGCCCCTACACCGACACAGCTCTAACGCATCTTCCAAGTCAAGGAACCAATTCTGCACCTCGCCTGAATCATCTCCACTGAATTTACTAACCATCGCATCAATGGTGGTAATGTCTACCGGTCCCTCAGGCCGAAGTTGTTTTGTTTGAAGCGCCTCCACATCACGACGCAGTAGCAATACTTCATTCTGTCGACGTAACCATGCAATTTCGTCGGCAGCATCAGTGGAGACAGCAGTGACGGCGGGTGCTCCGGTGGCCGCAGGTGCGGCGGAGACAGCCGCAACCAGCTTCTTATCCTTCGGGGTGTCTCGAGGGATTTCTCTCCCTTTAAATACGGACGCTTTTTCGACATCTTTACGGGTATTCCTTCTTTGTGACATTTTAATTAATTTTGGCTCGAATTTATGTTGTTGGTGATCCCACTTCTGATGGATGAAAACCGATTTTTATTAAAAGTATGTCTTATCACGTTCGCTGTCAAAATCCACGAGGCCGGATGTAGCCATTCACAATTGGCATGTCCCCATGATACACCGCGTTGCCAATCACCAAAAAAGGGTGAGGAATTGCCATAATAATTTAATTGCTGGCGCAACAGCCCGTCAGGGCTTAGGCCTAGCTTTCTCGCATTAACTTGTGTGTTCTTATCATATTTTTTCACAAATTAACGGGACCTACTTTACCGTATCCGAACGGGTTTGAGAAGCTTTTCATGGCAAAGATTATTCTCGGAGAATTGCCAATTCACCACGAGAAGTGGGGCCGCGGAAAGAAACAATTTGAAAACAAATTTTCTTTTTATTAGATGTTACCGGACCAGGAGATGAACCCAGGTCCTCCGCGTCAGCGACCAAGCACTTAGCCCACTGAGCCACCGCGGCGCCATACCGAAAGTATTATTGAAATTTGGAGAGATTACAAAATTGTTCTGTTTAAATTCCATATGTTCTAATGAGTACGATACGAGTACGATACTTTTTAGCGATACTTTTTTTGAGTACATACTGGAATCGAGTACTAGGCGGTATCGGAACAACACTACTCACACCAAACTGACGCTAGGCTCATGCTTCTGAGCCGAGTCTCTTCGAAAATATTTGGTATGTATGTCGCGCAACACCAGATGTTGAAAACCACAGAGCAGTGATGCCAGTCAGTAAATATAACACCTATGAAAGCTGAAAGAGGAACGCGAGGGAATTTCTGAATTGTTCACTTAACAGCGCAATTCGGGGCAGCGGTTCATTCGCACGGTTGCAAATACGCGCCGTTAGCAAGGGGTTTACTCATATTGAATACCCTAAATATAATTTAAATTTCCTTGTATTTTGTCAGTACCTGCTCATATTTGTGACACAACTAGAAAAATTGCATAGAAAATTCACTCGCTAATTACGAAATTACACAGTCTTAATTTGCACCCGAAAATATATTATGCCGAAAAGTCGGGTTCGTAGGCAGAATGGGAAAACCAAAAACATACGAGTACTGAATTTCGCGTGCTTGATATTCTATTTTTACCCTCTTTGGTCTTAAATCTGATAACAGGTACAGAAAGAGGAAAAGAAAAAGGAAATATTTCTGCCTGTACTAAAATTATTTACCCTGCTTATGACTAGCACTGTCATTTATAAGGTTTAAAATCTTGCTGTGCTAGGAGACTACATATGTATAAGTATATTAGGGGTATTCATTTAAACGCGCAATTGCCTGATAACATGACAAATTTTTCACCTGATAAACGAGCTGTCAAATATTGTATGAAAGCTCATTTGCACAAATGTGATAAATTTGCCCAATGATTTCGCTGTGCAAACGATGTTTGTAAACTTAGACGGCAACGAATGCAACCCTGCTTAGCTGTCATCTGATCAGCTGATGTGTTTGGCGGCGAAAATTTAATTTGATTCGAATTGCACAATGGAAGAGGTAAGTACGATATTTAGCAAATGTGATATTTTAACTTACTTTTTAATTTCAGGAAATGCAAAAAAAGATAAAGAGGAAAAGATTGAATCCAACGCACCGCTGGAAAGATTTGGAGGCGCTTGAATTAATACAAGCTGTTTCCGACGCGGTCAAAGAAGATCCGGAATTGTTTGAGGCAAAAACCTTATTAAAAGCAATAAGAAAACATACTGATCCTTTTATAACTTTCAGAAACCTACTGTACAAGCATTTTACAAGAAAGTCCAGTCAAAGGCGCCGACAATACAAGCAATTGGCTGGATCTCGCTTAAATGTAAAATGAGGCATTTAAAAACTTCTTTAATTGCTGCTGCTGCTTGGAAGGCAAATACTGGCGCAGGGCTGTTAGCCAAGAGTGGAGAGTCGAGTGTGTCGGTGCACATAAAAAAAATGTGCCCACACTGGGATATGCTAGAAGATATTTTTGGGCAGCGAATGAGCGTAGCCCCGGCTGTAATATACGAAAGCACGAACAGTGTGGAATTCTTGGATTCAGATTTAGATGAGCCCGCGGCATGTTATTTTGAGCCGGAAGTTACACTTTGCAGTGATCCTGAGCCCTCATCCAACTATCGGACCAGCACCCCCGAGCCTTCTACACCGCAAAGTGCTTTATGTTTTACTGGTTTTAAGAGAAATCAACCAAAAAAGAAACCTGCAAGCTAAAGCTTATTTGAGAATTTGATTTCCGTTCAAGAAAAAAAGCTTAAATTAGAAGAACAAAAGTTAGAATTGGAAAAAGAAAAGGAAAAAAATCAAGTGGAGCTGAAAAAAATGGAATTAGAAATGGAAAAGGAAAGCAAATTGGAAGTCGAGAAACTTAGATTGGAAAGTGAAGAGAGAATTAAGAAGTATGAAATTGATTTAATATATAAACAAATCTAGCTTGAGCTTGCAGGTTTCCTTTTTCAGTTTGATGTGACTTATATAACTAATGATCTCAATAAGAAAATGTTTATTTTTGTTTTCGTTTCGTTCTTATTTTTATTAATAAATGAAATGTGTTAATACTATGGGTCTGTCTGTAATATCATTGGTAGTAGTGCACGGCGCTTGGCTTCGCCTTCGTTGGTTGCGAAATTTTGATTTTCAGGTTCGACTTTTTCAATGACATAATTTTCTGTTACCTGAAAATTATCGTCATTTTGCATAATTAGAATATTGTACAATATTCCGCAAACAAGTATCCAACGACAAGCTAACTTTACAGAATTATCATTTTTAATTTGAATTTTCAACTCCTTTAAACTACTGAAGCGTTCTTTCATTATACCGAAACAATGTTCAATTCTGATTCGGTATTGGCTGAAAGTTCTGTTGAAAGAATTTCGTTGTTGCACAGTGCCTTCTGTTGAGTTTGTTCTAAAAGGAGTTATAAGAGTAGTTAGTCAATTTGTAGGCACTGTCGCCTGCTAACCACTCTGCTCCTGTCAACATCTCCAAAGATTTTGTGGACAAATCGCAGTTGTTATATATTCTAGCATCGTGCACACTTTCTGGGTATCCCAGGACTAAATGGCGAATACGAAGTTTGTGGTCGCACATTGCTTGAGCTTTCAATGCATACACATGTTTCCGAGAAAAATATGCTTCGGGATCTTCGAAAGGTTTTTCGGCTAATTTTATTTCCATTCCGTCAAAGTAACCAACACAATGGGGTATTTCATGAAATGTTTCAGCAACTAGAGCTTTGCGTTCTGCTGCATCCGGCCAATACAAGAATTTCGTTTTTAGTTTCAAAATGGAATGGAACACTCTGTTGGTCATGATCTATGAAAAATATCCCATTAAACACATGCGAAGGATAATATTAACACTGCAATCTCACCTGTATGGCACCACCATCACTAATACCAAACAAACTTGCAATTTTAGTAACTGTCGCTCCTTCTCCACTGGAACCCAGCCGGTATAGCACAATTGCAAGTTGCATTTGTATGGGAAATTGCTTGCACGAGCGCGGACCATTGAAAACTTCGTCATCTTTTATCAGGTCGACAATAACGTCAAAGGCTGCACGGCTGGTTCGGACAAACTGTCGAAACCTGTTTTCATCCAAATTTGGCAAAACATTTTTAAAGAATTTTAGCGATTTTGGCACGGAATGGTGAACAAACGGGCATCCATATCTGAAGCATTCAGATGCTACCATTGCTAGGGCAACTTCTTCGAAAACTTCCTCCTCTTTTTTACGTTGGGTTTCTATAAAATTATGATAAAAGTTAAGTATTGAACAATCAAAATATACGCAAAGGGGTTACCGTCATTTTTCCCAAACAGCTCCAACATTAATAAATCATATTTTAAGGGCCAGTTTCACAGTGGATATTTAAACTCTGATTGCAGTTTAAATAGGGAATTTCAGTTTCACAGTTGAAAGTTAAATACGATTTAAATAGCCGACTGTGGATATTTAAGTACGGCACAGAGTTGCAATCGAAAACAAATAAACAGCTGATTTCGGATGTGCAAGCAAGCTGCGTCGACAATATTGCAATTTATAAGAGATCAAATTAAACATAAAACTGCATGGTATAGCACATATAAATGATCCCGTAGTATTATAAATAATATAAACTGTGGATTCTTTGCACAATATCCAATAATTCACTTCTTTCGGCCGACGAAAATTTTTTAGCTCGCGCTGCCTCCATAATTGAACAATTGAACATATGTTTTTGGCAAGTTGTGTCAACCTTCAATTGTCAAATATTCGAAGTTGCCATTCATTATTCCGTATTTAAATAAATGCACTGTGAAACTCAAGAAAAGTTAAACTACATTTAAACTCAATTCGCAAATTAGATTTAAACATCCACTGTGAAACTGGCCCTAAGATTTCTTCCCAAAGTTTAAAAAATTTTACTTTTTCACTGATTCTCGGCATTTTGGTTTTTTGTTTTTGACAGCCAAACAGCTGATAGATAAACACCATTTGCACAAACACTTTTTCAAGTGCGTTCATTTAACACACTTGATAAATTGATAAATTTGAGCAATGTGCCGATTTATCTGCTTAAATGAATACCCTTAATAATTGGCTAAACGCCAATGAGTTCTAGCAAATTCTTTCCTTTCTTTGCATTGTTCCCTTCCTACTTGATGTAAACCCCTTCTTTTCACTTCCAATTCTTATTCCATTCTCTTTCTCCACTACTCAAGATCCACTTCCAGTTCGCTCCATTCCAGCTGTCATTTTTCCCTTTTCTACTCTCTCCCGCAGATATGTACACAAAAACAATCAACCTATCAAGTGACCGCGACGGACGTTCAGTCTTCCAAAACTCTTTTTAAATTGTGAATTCTTTTTAAATACATAATTAAACGCGCAATTCCGCGCATTACTCAAAACAAACCGTGCGTTTTCCTTTCGACTAAGTGGTCGAAAACGGTTTAAACATTGGTCCTTCGAGGCCTACCTCGAATCGGCGCGTGTGAAGTGACTTTGTAACTCTCCCACTTAAGACTTTGGACAGCAAAGCAAACAAAAGAAAGAACATTTTAAACTATTATTCGAAACTTAAAGTGCGTAAGGTGCAGAAAGTGAAAAAAGGCTACAACAGAAACTTATGTGAGGAGTACAAAAGTAAAGCACAAAGAAAAAACGAAAAAAAATAGGTTAAAAAGAAAAATTAAACTTATGCCTAAAAGTGCAAAATTAAGCAGCAGAAGCAGCCTCATCAGAAGCAGCAGCTATATTTTGGCTAAATCCATAAAATCAACTCCCCTATAAAAGCCCCTTTGTCCCAGTTAAAACGGCACGCCGTAAGTACAAGTTTTCATACACATACTTATTGGCCGGTAACAACCCGTTACCGAAATATCACCTTCGGAAAGTGGACATATATGTACCTTGTCCTATATGGTCATTGGCATGCAAAAATATTGCGCCAACTTTACAAATTCTCATTTGTATATACTTATGTACCATTGTCTCATTTCGCACTCTCGCATTGCATTTTCACTTGCACATTGCACAAACCACTTGTCTAATACAGTCCACTACTCGTGTGCTCACACACACACAAACGCTCTCGTCGCTCTTGCTTCGCCTCTTTTGACAGCAAGAGCAGGTCACTTTGCGGACGCCACCCTACGGCCGGCATGAACGATCACTTCGTTTGCCATTCAAAGTGCCAATAAAAATCAATTTTCCCGAAATTGACATTCATTAAATTTAAAAAAATTAATTCAACTCTCGAAGAGAAATTTACAAAAATTTATTAATAAAAAAAAAAAAAAGAAAAAAAAATTTTATTTTTTTAATATTTCCCTATATTGATACCCATATTATAAACTCTCTATTTATACTTTTCATTCAATTCATATACTCAGTCAAGCTCTGCTCATCTCTGCAAAGCCACTCACTATATATATCAAGAATCAAGAATAATAATTTTTGGTCGAAAAAATAATTAATTATCTGCTACCTCTAGTAGATAATTTCTTATATCGATTCCTGTATTACACGTAAAATACAGGAAATTAAAATTCCCGAAACGCTATCTCTAGCGAAAATATTAAAATTCGATTGCCTCTGACTTCACGGTACCACTAGCGTGAAATAAGTTTGACCACTCCACAAGCAATTTCCTATTGCAATAAAATTATTTTACGCTAATCCCTAGCGTGAAGTAAATTTATCTTTTTCTCTCATTGTGTCTAGCGCTACCCTTAACGCAAACCCAATTTATATCCCACGCTAACTCCAGCGTGCAATATATTTCAAAAAATAATAAAAAATAAAACTTTTTCAAAATATTTTCACACGCTACCTCCAGCGGGGAAATATACTCTACTCGTTCTCAAGCGAACAATTTCACCTCCCGTGTGAAATAAATTTCACTGTTTCTGAAGAAAAATTTTTTTATTCAAACGCTTTCTCAAGCAAATATAATTTACACATACGCTACCTCTAGCGTAAAAGATCAGTATCGCTTTCTCATGCGATAAAATTCATACGCGACTTCAATTTATTCGAATTTCATTCATAAAATGTCGTACATCCCTAATGCGACAAACGAGGCGATCCCTACAGCCTCCTCTTCGAATTATTCCACTACCGGAATCTTCGACGGAGATCTTGCGGATTGGGCTTCTTTCCGTGACATGTTCACGGAAAAGCACATTAAAAATCCAAAACTTTCCCCCGCTCAAAGGCTGTACTACCTCCGGTGGGGAACCCAAGGCAAAGCCGGAGCAATCGTGAAACGATACTCGCTCATAAACGAAAACTTTGCTCCCGCGTGGGAAGCCCTTAGAGCGCGCTTCGAAATTGAGCAAAACGCGGCCGAAGAGAATCTCAAAATCTCTTTGGACATTCCTGCTATTTCCACAATAAGTAGGGAGGCGAACCCCAAAGCCTCCACTACTGGAGTAAATTCACTCCCGAATTTCTCTACTCAAAACTGGGAACCCAACCCAGTTTGTGTCTGTTCGTCAGAAATCCCTAAGACGAGCAGACACAGAGGCATAGAATCTCCAAATTCGATTCGCCCTAAGCCCCAACAAAATTCACCTCTGAATTTTGACCCAAACATAGCAGGAACAACCGCAAATCTTTCCAGTGCCGACTCTTGCAGTTTTGTTGCCCCGGCAGGATGGCTGTCGCCAAAATGGGTTATGTCTTCACGGTGGGTCAACCCTGAACCCAACCAATCGAATGGAAAAATGTCCAGCGCTTCCTGCACGGTCTCGCGCTCATATGTACGCAATTCCAGGCGAAAAAGTGGAAATCGTCCGACGGCCAACATAATGGATCCAACACTTCCGATTATCTCTTCGAGCTCAGGCGCGACGCCTCCAAGTGGTACGTCCACATCAGCGGCAGGTGCGGCTTCAGCCGCCATCAACCCAACTGCCAAGCCCCTGAGCTCAACATCCTGGTCTTCGGCTGCCCGTTCCATTAACTCCTCATCCCCGACAACCCCCGTTGTTACGAATGGGACAACTTCGGGCGCTGGTGTTGCCACAGCCGCTTGCTTGATGTCGGACTCTGCTTCGGAACTGTACAACGCCTCCTCCGGCATCAGCTCAGGTTCTCAGTCCGTGGGCCCTACACCATCATCCTTAACGTTGACAGTCCCAAGTAGTGGCGACTGCCGTCATCAGTTCCCTTCTGATTTGCGCTGCAAACGGCACACCAATAGTCACGAGCAAAGGGGCAGCGTAGGTTCGCCAACGCTAGCACCCAACCGCTCGATTAAGGGAAGTGGCTCCCTCGCCAGCCCTCAAGCTCTACGGTGGGTCAAATCCGCACCCAACCGCTTCATTCAAGTGACCGACATCCCCAGACGGTTCTCTTCATGTTCTCGAGCTGCATGGCTTCTAAATCTCCCTGAAGCCTGGCCGAGACGCACTCTCCGTGCCACTCCATTTCGGGAGACAAGGAAAAGCGATGTTCATCAACCCTTTGAGGAACCGACCTTCATCCCCAAGCGGCCTTCGTGCTTTTCCCAAGCAAATAAATGGTGTGCTCCCTCTGAGCCTCAACTCACCATTTATGACAACGTCCTCGCCCTGACGTCAACGCAGCGGGCGGCTGCAATTCTCCGGAAGGCTGAGGGGCATGCGGGATGGCTCATCCCATGTTCTTCTTCCCACCGGTGTTGCCTCAAGTGTCTTGCACGGTCGCATTCCGCACGCGATTACAGCTCATTTCGTCAGTGCATGGGATTGGACACAAATGCGTTGCTGTACTTATTTCGAAAAGGTGTGAACCAACGCCCCGAACCTGCAATCGGCGAGACAAACATCCCCGGTGGCCGCCGGCTTCGATTGCGCGCCCGCGGTGCATGGTGTAAATTGCGTGGCGTGTTACAACTCCAAGACGGACGATGTCCGCTCCAAACACGCAGCAATGCGCGAAGGCGCCAAGTGCGCGCATCTCCATCAGCCGATATCTGACTCCTGCAGCAGTCGCTGAATTCTACCCCTTCAACTCAACGGGATTAGATGTTGCAGTCCTGCAAGGCGGCCAGAATGGCTAAACGCCAATGAGTTCTAGCAAATTCTTTCCTTTCTTTGCATTGTTCCCTTCCTACTTGATGTAAACCCCTTCTTTTCACTTCCAATTCTTATTCCATTCTCTTTCTCCACTACTCAAGATCCACTTCCAGTTCGCTCCATTCCAGCTGTCATTTTTCCCTTTTCTACTCTCTCCCGCAGATATGTACACAAAAACAATCAACCTAAATTCCGCGCATTACTCAAAACAAACCGTGCGTTTTCCTTTCGACTAAGTGGTCGAAAACGGTTTAAACAATAATTAATAATTGGGAAATAACTTAAACAAAACCATGCGAAAGATTGCATGATCTGTTCCATTTAGTTTTGTTTTTAAATTGATTAAATTGGTACCAAATTTGGTATTTTCGTGCATCCCTGTATTGAAGATAAGGCATCACTGTGAGCAACACCGAAAGCAACGTTATCTGTCTTTGTCGCGCAACAAAAATTTTCCGTGCAAGGCAAGGGATTTATCGGTTTGCTTCAAAATTTACTTCGTTCACTGTTCAACAATCTTCGTTGAAGATAGCAGTCTGTGAGGCTGAGCATGAGAGTCATGTTTTGGAAGTGAAGATTTCCTGCTCTTGACTCGAAAATGCTCCCAGTCACAGTCATAGGAGTCTCACATCATATCAGGACTGGGACTTGGTTTAGCGTGAGTCAGCATAAGTCGCAAAAAAGCGATTCGCTGCAGATCTCTGGTGTGCACATCTAACGACTGGTTTGTGTCGATTTGTGAAGACTTTTGGCTCGCAACAACCCACGGTCGGGCGGAAAAGGGAAGCATGTGTGACGCAGAAGAGAAACAGGATAGCACAACTTTTGCATGTTCATATTTACATTTGCAGGCACTTTCTTAGGTTCTTTGATTTCAGCAAATATGCCTGAATTATGATATGAGCTTTGATTTTTCTGCATTTTATACATATTATTCGCTGTTTATGGCATATTTATCAATCTGTTTTTTAAAACTTCTATTATTTATTGGAGCAGTGTGTTAATAAACGCACTTGGCAAAGTGTTTGTGCAAATGGTGTTTGGCTGTCAAAAAGAACAAACTAAAATGCCGAGAATCAGTGAAAAAGTAAAGATTAAGTTGGAGCTGTTTGGAAAAAATTACTGTAACCATAGGTACGTTCGTAAATGCAACCCAGCGGCTGCTCTGCAAGGCACCGCGTTTGTAAAAGCAAAATGGTGCAACGCTGCCGCGTGCATCGCGTTCGTTAATGCAACGGCTTGGCTCCACAGTAGGAGATTTCTGCAACCTTGGCAGTAATTAATCTACTGTCGCCGGTTGCAGAACACGAAATGGAAACGTAGGAAATTTATTATCAATGGATCAAAATTTGTTTGTCATCTTGTATAAAGATGGAATACATCATCTGGATAGGTTTTTATTGTTTTAAAGTAATTATTTACTTTCGGGATCGATCTTTTTTTCTTTTTCAGCTAGGTTTTTAGCACGACACATCTCTCTTTCACTCGTTTTACCCTTTCTTTATTGAAATTCATTAAAAGACTCTCACTTCGAGTTTCGCAATTATCAATTAATGCCTTAACCAAAATTTCCATCCTGAATCGCGTTCGTTAATGCAACATAAGTTTCTGCAGCCAACCTGCAGTCGAAATCAGCTGATCGGGCAGCGGCAACTAAAGTTGCCTGCACTGCTACTACCACTACACGAATTTACTGCATTTACGAACGTACCTCATTTTGCGTTAATTTTGATTGTTCAATACTAAACTTTTATCATAATGTTATAAAGGGTGTTTTTTTAGACATATGGTTTTCAAGAAGAAATAAAAAGCATAAAATTTAATGTTAAGGCCAAGAATTTAGCTTTATTATAAAGATAAGGGTTTGCCATTATGTTTTAAAAATGATTTCGAGCAAGTGGCTGCCGCGGCTGGCTCGAATAAATTCCAGCCGAGAGGCCTAATTTTCGACCAGTTTTTGCAGCAATTGGGGCCGTATGTCAGCAATAACGCGCCGAATATTCTCTTCCAAGGCGTCAATCGTCTCGGGCTTATCTGCCTAGACACGCGACTTCACATAACCCCACAAAAAATAGTCCAGCGGTCTTAAATCGCACGATCTTTGAGGCCACGCCACAGGCCCACGACGCGAGATAATACGCTCACCAAAGGTTTCCTTCAATAAATTTATTGTTTCGTTGGCTGTATGGCATGTAGCACCATCTTGTTGGAACCAAAGGTCGTCCATATCAACATCCTCCAATTCAGGAACGAAAAAGTCATTAATCATGGCTCTATAGCATTCCCCATTGACTGTACATTATGGCCGGCTTCATTTTTGAAGAAATATGGACCAATGATTCCCTCTGCCCATAGAGCACACCAAACAGTGACTTTTTGATGGCTTGTGGATTATCATCACTCCAAATGCGACAATTTTGCTTATTAATGTACCCATTCAACCAACCAATGCACCAACAAGCGAGTATCAGTCCCCTTTTTATCAGCTTAGTAAATTTAAATTTTTAGCTTATTGCCAGCATTGACCGGTTGTTGTTACGATCATAAACTTCTTAAGAATTGATTCTGAATGTAATAAGGCATTACAAGTGAACTTGCAGGCATTTCGGCGCATAATCAGAGCGCGAAGACATTCTGCACTTATTAATGAAAGAAAAGGTGCGAAAGACTAATTTGAAAATTGCGATGAATTTTGTACAATTACATAACATTAAATTGAATTACAGGCTTATTATGTAAAACGCCGGGATCGAACGCAACGCAAACGCAACGCGAACGCTTACGTTTATATTCGGTATTTTATAAAACGTTGTGTAATTGCGTTCGTTGTCTTACGGCATCACTTGAGCTTTCAAGTTCTTACGAAAACGAGTTGTATTTGACAGCTGACAGCCTGTTAGTCTTTTTTCAAAAAAAAAAATCTCCAATAAATGAACCACTCCGCACGTCTGGTAAGGCATGGTAAATACTCACGTACCCAGCGCTTCCAGAACTCACCAGCTAGCTGTTCTGAGATCCGATAGTTTCGAAGAAATGTTGGTCCGCTGTCATCACTGCAACCAGTCTCCCGTATTCCGCTTGAGCTTCCCAGTTGGTAGTGATTAGGAGATAGCGCTTCACAATCGACAGATTCCAAAGGCACGAATGTGAGTGGTCTGGAGCTTAGGACGTTCTCGATGTCTGTCAATGCCGGACGCAAAACCTCTCCACGAAGACCCTTTTCCGGAAGAATGTCTATTAAAATTGATTTCGTAGAGCGGATCATTCGCTCCCACGCTCCTCCCATATGAGGTGCTGCGGGTGGAAAGAACGACCATTCGTTTTCCGGATGCTTTTGTTCCAAATCATCGCTCGATATTTCGATTTCGTTGACGAGCAAACGGCTGACACCGCGAAAGTTCGTGCCGTTGTCTGACACAATACGTCATGGCACTCCACGGCAACACACGAACTGTTCTAGCACAAGAAGAAATGCCTCTGTTGACAATGACGTTGGGATCTCGATGTGGACGGCACGGGTCGTAAGGCATGTTAATAGTGCGCCCCAGCGCTTTTCACGCCGTCTTCCAACATCTCGATCGGGCCAAAGTAATCGACGCCAGTATACCTAAATGGCTTCGTGAAACGTGGGGCTTAAGGTATGCTTCTACTATTTTTACATACCTGACAATATTTGACGCTCTTCTTCACAAACGCTAGCAGCTCTGCTACGCAAAAACGTTGTCGCATCTGATTGACCACAATTTCACTGTGGTGGTGGTGAAATTTTCGGTGCTGGGTTAAGTTAATCTGGTTGCCTAAGAAGAAGGCCACGCATAGACCCTGTTTGGTCCCTAGCGATACCAGTGATTTCGGTGATAGAAGTCCACAATTAAGTATGTTACTGCATGGTCCCGTGACAGAATGATAGGACGCTTCAGGTTTACTGCGACTCCATCCACAGCGTCGATTTGTCGATTCTGTTGAATAGCACTGCTTCTCCTTGCCTGTCAGTCCCAAGAATATTTGTTGATGTACTTGATGTGATTTAATGATCCATATATATAATATTATTTGAATGGGCCTAAATCAGGCATAAATCTAGGTTATTATACATTTAGTCTTCTATAAATACGGCAAAATTATATATAATGCGATTAAACAGCTACTGGCCCGTCTGTCCCTACGTGCTTCTTCTTCTGTCTGTGCTCTGATAGGCTCTGGCAGTTTCGCCAATAACTTTGTTTAAAGTATGTGGCAGCATTGGTATAAAATACAACTCTGTACTGTATTCTCGAAAAGCCATACGGCAACATTGTAACAAGAGGAAAACTGAAATAAAGAGCAGTCTGGTCGAAGCGTTGAACGAGTAAAGAAGTGTGCTTTATCGTCAGGTGTGGGGTGTAAACCTATATGCGCATAAAGAAATAGCAGATAGTTAATTGTTATACACTCACATTTATAAATACGAAAAAAACTTCAGAAAGACCAACTTAAGAAACCTAAGAAGCAGTGAGACGGAAAAAAATTTGGAAGAAGAAATTTCACCATAAATTTTTCTGCGTACAAAATCGCGTCGACGAGGGAAAAAGTAGCTGCTGTGCCGCAGGGCATGAACGTAGAATTTCCTGCCACTGCGACAATTAAAAATCAGTCACGCCGATGATTTGGCGCAAATTGAAGCGGAATTGGAACGGCGTCTACGAATCAGCAAGCTATGAAGAAAGATGGCAGAAGAAGAGTCTAGAGGTAGTGCGGAGCGCAAGATGACGCTATATATGAACAACATAGAACGCGCCCTAGAAAAGTTCAGTGGGAACAACCATCATGGCGGCGAAACGATAGATAAGCTAATCAAATATCTGCGGGTGTGTTTTCAGGGCCCGGGGAGGGGCTTGGAGAAGTTAAGAGACACGGCAGACACTTGACAGATAGAAGATTCTTACGTATGTATATTATAAGGTCTAGGTATAGGCATGTAAATTTGTATACCTACATATGTATTTCATTGACATTAGCTATAAGTAAAACAGAGATCAAATTATGTACAAACGAACTATCATCGATCGAGGTCGTTCGATTTCAGTCAGGTTGGCCGAGCTGTGGCAGCATTGGTATAAAATACAACTCTGTACTGTATTCTCGAAAAGCCATACGGCAACACTGTAACAAGAGGAAAACTGAAATAAAGAGCAGTCTAGTCTAAGCGTTGAACGAGTAAAGAAGTGTGCTATAAGTAATAATTTTAATATTTTTGATTCATGTATTGTCATCGTGTTTACGAATGTATGCAAAGTTTCAGATCTCTAAGTCCGCTTTTACACGATGCGACTCGGCCCCGGCGATTTTTTCGCATTCCGCTTTGAAATCGCGCATAGCTTTTACACGATGCGACTCGCTGGTGTCGAGCATTTTGACACTAGAGTCTGCAGCTGGTTTTATTTCTGTAATTTGTAAACATTTAAAGCACTTATTCCACTCTTTGCTCATTTTCTTCTTTATATTTACTTTTATGCGTAAAATTCTGTAAATTTTTCAGTTTATTTGCAATACGTATTCACTCGATTTCAAGTTTTAATTTACAGTCGACAGCGCGAAGCGCGAAAACGAATAAAGAGGAACGTCAGAAAATCAGAAAATCGCAGCACAATCGCTGCCCGAGCGATTTTGCGCGTTCCCCTGTCGTTTCACCCCTCTTTCCTACATTCTTCCGTGTCTCCGGGGCCGAGTCGCATCGTGTAAAAGCGGACTAAGTAGTCGAGAAGTGGGAAAAAAATGTATTACTAGATTTGACTACAAACAAACTAACAAAGATACCTGAAGTGAAGTTAATAAAAAGCTTATGAAAACGTATAAAATGCAGAAAAACAAAGAAATTGGCTCATATCATAATTCAGGCATATTTTCTTAAATCAAATAACATAATAGTCCCATTAGTTATGATTTAGGAATAACTTAACTTGACTTAAGCCAACCTGCCATACGGAAACTCTGTACATGCTGTTACTCATGAAATAGGAAATAGAAATAGAGAACAGCAGGTTTCAGGTTTCTATGTTAAGTCATTAAGTCAAATGAGAGCGTGAGCGGATTGCTCTACAGAAGCAGCATTGCCAGTGCAATATTTTTCAAACTTGAAATAGTTTCGATTGAAAGCTTGGATATAAAACATGAAAAATATCGCTAAATCAGACGAAATAACTTTTAAAACTTAAAGTAATTTTTCGCCAATTCCATAAAGTCAAATTTCCATTACAAAACCAAATATAATTCTTGCGTTTTCAATTGAATGGACCGCAATGGCAACCTTACTTTCATTCGTAAAAAAAATGTCAAAACGTGTGAATATGGACGACGAGCAGCTTATAATTTTGCTACATTCAAATAGCGAATTAGCTGCTATTGTCGTGTTTAATATATTTTATACATCTTGAGAAAGCTCAAGAACTTTGCGCACAACTTTAGTTTAGACAGCATTTCAATTAAATGAAAGAATTTAGTTCTGCACTTTAAAAAAATGATTCAACTATCAACACAAAAACAGCTGATTTCAAAGTCATGAGTAACAGCTCCTAAGTTTCTACGGAAACTTAACTAAGTTAAGTTATTCCTAAATCATAACTAATGGGACTATAAGAAAGTGCCTGCAAATGTAAATATAAACATGCGAAAGCCGTGTACGTCCCGCATGCTTTCCCTTATCTTCCCGGCCGTGGTTTGTCGCGAGCCAAAAATCTTCACAAATCGACACAAGCCAGTCGTCAGAGGTATACACACACACACATGCTATTGCTATTTACGCAGCGCCTGCGTGTCTGTACAAACAGTTTCGCTTTGAAATATACGCACGTATATACACACGTATGCACATATGTCTGCCTTGACTTGCGCCGAGCAGCCTCACGCTCATAGATGGCGCCACCTTTGCCCAAGAATATTGTTCTTAAGCAAATTTATCTTTTTGGGAAGTAGGGTGCCAAGAGAAGTCTTTACCCTTTTATGTTTTTGGTAGGTCGGCAAAAATCCACTTAGCTAACCCTCCTCTCCCCGACCGGGCAATGGGCATCGTCTCCCTCATCCGTTTGTCTGCTATTGGTAGGGACCGGCGGGGAGAGGCGGTGTCTAGCTAAGATTGGTATGGCTCCACATGGCGTGCCCGAGGTGTCCAGCTTTACATGCCGTTCCCACGGGGCGGCATGTGGAGTCATACCCCATCATGCTAAAGTGGTGCCTGGCAGAAGGCATAAAATGCTAGGGGCGGTATCCCCCGAACTACAAGCATACCGAATGTGGGTCCAGAATGGAAGCAAACGGGTTGGGACTTCTGCCCAAACGTCGGTGGGAGAAGTGACTGCTACCACCGGCGGGCACGTGGAACTAAAAAGCCAGTGTGTCACCAGCGGTCACACCTCTACCTCTACTGAGACTGGAGCAGGTCCCAGTAGTTGTAATGCTACTGCCAGCACATCTCGCATGCGGCGCACGAGTGCCGTTATCCAAGCAGATTCGGACGCTGAAAGTGTGACCAGCATGAACACCGCCGAAGAGGACGCGCTTCTGCTCTCTTCTGGCTGTTCCACAGGCGCCAGTTCTGGCAACAAGAAAGAGCCTCGGAATAAGCCAAGTAAAGAGGGGCTGAAAGCGAAATCTCAATACAAGGCTGCGGTAAAGATCTGCAGTCGTCTGGAGACCAAGTCCAACCTGTCGAAGGAAGAGAAGGAACGGTTGGCTTGGGCGAAGGACACCGTCGAGAACGGCCGGGCCCATTTCGCCACCAAGGCATGGTGCGCCGCCTCAGACCCGAAGTTCGTAAACCGGGTCGAGGAAAGCATCAGTAACAAACGGCAGCGCTCCACGGAAGGCGATGCGCCTCTCAGCAAGAGGAAAGGCATAAAGAGGAAGCTGTCGCACTCAATAAACCCAGCACGTCCAAAGCGGCGGCTGTAGCTAACGAAGTGGCCAAACGACACCTGATCGTGGCGCTCGTTGACCGCAGTAATACGCTGGGCCAAATGTCGCAAGAACGGTGGATGGCGGTGGAAATGAAGCTGCTTGACGCCGTGATCGCCAAAATGAATGCCGAGCCCACTGCGCCAATGCCGTCGTTTGACGGGGCGGGTTGGTTTAACGGCATCAAAATCATTAAATGCAATGACGATCCGACTCTGAAATGGGTTAAGGGAGCAGTGCGAACGCTCCAAGGCCTATGGGAGGGAGCGTCTCTCGAAGTTGTGGACCGCGGAAACATCCCGTCTTTGCCCAAAGCGAAGGTTAATATACCTCGAGTGGTGAAGCCGGAAAATGCCTTGCGTCTGCTACAAAGGCAGAATCCTGACGTGCTGACGAGCGACTGGAGGGTATTGCACGTAGCAAAGCCAGCAGCAGCACATGCTGTGCAGAGCTACGTCCTCCAGATTAACAAGGCGGCCGAGGATATTCTGTACGCGAGGTTCGGTAAGATGGCGTGGGGCGTAAGGAGTGTGTACCTTCGCCTCAAAAAAGTCATCCGAAGGACGAAAACCACAACACACTTAAGACAGGGGAGGTGGAAGCGGATCTCGGGATCGATGATATCCTGGAAGGCTCCCTCTCCCTGAGAAGTGAAACGGAGACGGGTGTGCTGGCGGACGAATCCAACCCCGTGGAGGAACCAGAAGCGCAAGCTGAAGGTCCTGCAGATAAATCTCCACAAAAATAAACTCGCCTCAGATGAACTCCTCCTCAATTTAGAGGGGGGAGGCTACGACGTGGCCTTGGTCCAGGAACCATGGATAGCATCGGGAAACGTGGTCTCTGGGCTGAAGTCGCGAAATTTCTACACATACATCCCGAGCGCTACAAATGAGGTAAGAACTGCCATACTTGTGAGGAAAAGTATACATTCTTATATTTTACCAAATTTCTCCACAGATGACTTGACGGTCGTGGCGGTAGAGGGCTGGAAGGATGAGTCTATACTCTTTACGTCTTCCTACATGCCGCACGACACAGATGCGCCACCGATTGAGCTCCAAAGGCTGGAAGAACTAACCGGCATAAGGAGACAAGCCCTGGTGATTGGAGCGGATGCCAATGCCCACCATCCATTGTGGGACAGCAGCGACACTAATGAAGGGGGTGAGTCACTTTTTGAATTTATTCTTCAGAGCAACCTCTACCTCGCGAATAGGCGCGAGGAACCCACATATATTGGGCCCACCTCTAAAAATGTTCTTGACATAACTCTTTTCACCCCTTCTGCGAATACCTCCGTAGAGGACTGGAGAGTTCTCGAAACCCCATCTTTTTCTGACCACAGGTACTTAAGCTTTGTGGCTACATTCTCTTCAAAGCAGGCTAGCGTTTCTGTGAGGAATCCTAGAAATACTAACCGGGTTCTCTACAAGCGAGTACTCGATAATACATTGGGCAAGCCTAGCACTATTAACTCGCACGCGATGATCGAGGACGGTCTTAACGTTCTGACATCAACACTCATTAAGGCATACAACATTGGTTGCCCACCAACCCGCACGAAAAGCAAGAAAAAGCCGCCATGGTGGAACAAGACACTCGGGGCTCAAAGGCGACACGTGCGCGAGTTGTTCAAGTTAGCCAAGATGGCTGACAGCGAATAATGTTGGGGCGAGTACAAAGACACACTGAAAATCTACAAAAAAAGAACTCCGCAAAGCCAAAAGAGAATCCTGGAAAGAATTCTGCGGTGGCATGGAGAAAGTTTGTGAAGTGGATAGACTTAGGAAACTGCTGTCTAGACAACCGCCAATGCCAAGTCTTATTCGGAAAGACGACGGGAACTGGGCAAAGAATTGCCAGGAATCACTAGAGGCACTTGACGTGAATTTTCCTGGCTGCACAAATGCTACAGTCTCTGAACCTCTCAGTATTCTAGCGAGTAGCGTACCGCCAGATACTATAACACCCGACAGGCTCAAATGGGCTATAAATGCGTTTGCACCATTTAAGTCACCGGGGCCTGATGGTATATTTCCAGCCATGCTGCAGCAGGCCATGGACCATATATTACCATGGCTAAACAAGATCTTTAGGGGATGTTTGAAGTATAACTATGTGCCGGCTGCCTGGAGAGTGGCGAGGGTTGTCTTTATACCGAAAGCAGGGAAAAGCAGCCATCTCTACTCGAAGGACTTTAGGCCCATAAGGGCCAGTTTCACAGTGGATGTTTAAACTCTGATTGCAGTTTAAATAGGGAATTTCAGTTTCACAGTGGGAAGTTAAATACAATTTAAATGCCCGGTTGTGGGCATTTAAGTACGGCACAGAGTTGCAATCGAAAACAAATAAACAGCTGATTTCGGATGTGCAGGCAAGCTGCGTCGACAATATTGCAATTTATAAGCGGCCAAATTTAACATACAACTGCATGGTGTAGCACATATAAATGATCCCGTAGTATTATAAATAATATAAACTGTGGATTCTTTGAAGAATATCCAATAATTCACTTCTTTCGGCCGACGAAAAATTTTTAGCTCGCGCTGCCTCCATAATTGAACAATTGAACATATGTTTTTGGCAAGTTGTGCTGTGTTCAATTGTCAAATATTCGAAGTTGCCATTCATTATTCCGTATTTAAATAAATGCACTGTGAAACTCAAGAAAAGTTAAACTAGATTTAAACTCAATTCGCAAATTAGATTTAAACATCCACTGAGAAACTGGCCCTAAGTCTTACTTCGTTCCTCCTCAAAACGTTAGAAAGACTGATAGATATGCACATAAGAGTTGCGATGGGACCCGGGAGCATATCAATATCGCAACATGCGTACACAAAAGGCAGATCCACGGAGACTGCACTCCACTCACTTGTCTCTTACATAGAGAAGGCAATGGAGTTCAATGATTATGCACTTTAGTATTTCTTGACATACCCGGCGCTTTCAATAATGTAACTACTGAAACTATCTTGGAGGCCATAGAAGCTCCAGAAATCAACAATGCCGTTTATCTGTGGATACAGAATCTCTTAAGCTGTAGAACGATAAAGGCAGAATGGAATGGTGCGGTCGCACTGAAAGAGGCGCACAGAGGGACACCACAAGGAGGAGTTCTTTCTCCGCTACTCTGGCTCTTGGTAGTCAACAGGATTCTTAAGTACTGTCAATTCTCTTTTTATGCGGTGGATGCGTTCCACAACTAACCGCACAAAAGGAAATCGCATAAAAAATACACTAATGTATAGTAAAAATAGAGATGTGTTCCATTATTTTCAAAAAGCGCATAAAACTCAAAAATCGCATAGAAATAGACATAAATTACATTGCATAATTAGGGATACGTTCCAAAATTTTTTAAAAGCTCATAAGACCAAAAAATCGCAAAGAAAAGTCGACTCAGAAAAAATTTGTATACCTAAGAATTTTTGAACAAGGAGTAAAAATTTCAATTTGCCTGTTCTGTATGTAGGGGAATCCCATAAAACATTGCTACAATTGCTAGAAAACACCAACCCATACAAACTTTATTATGATAAAAAAGAAGAAAAAATTGTGTTCAATATGTACACAAAGTTGGCATAATTTAAATTTCAAACTTAATAAGGAAAAATTTTTTCAAGTGCTTCTCATTCCACAGCTGAACACTTTTTCCATCGAAACCATGCGCAAAACAACAACAGAATTTGCGCTAGGGCACCTCTGCCATACAAAATTCAAAGGAAAAAAACGCATAACTTCGAAATAATGAAAATAAAAATAGAAAGCTTATAAAATCGCATAAAGCTCGTATGGAAAAACCGCATAACTTCAAAATCGCATAAAAATAATTCGCCTAAAAAGAGAATTGACAGTACTTCGAAGGTAAGGCACCAAAGCTAGTGGCTTATGCAGACGACATTGCTATAGTCATAACAGGTAAGTGCCTTTCTACTCTCAGTGATCTTATGAACGCTACCTTAAAAACAATTCACGACTGGGCGGTCAAAGCCGGCTTGGGGGTAAACGCAGATAAAACGGATATGGTTCTCTTTACTAGGAGGTACAAAGTTCCGCCGTGGGTACCACCAAGGCTTAATGGTATCACCCTCGCTCTTAAATCACAGGCCAAATATCTAGGAGTAATATTGGACAATAAACTGCTGTGGAAGCCCAATGTGAAGGAAATGGTGAAAAAAGCTAGCACTTATTCCACTCTTTGCTCATTTTCTTCTTTATATTTACTTTTATGCGGTAAAATTCTGTAAATTTTTCAGTTTATTTGTAATATGTATTCACTCCATTTCAAGTTTTAATTTACAGTCGACAGCGCGAAGCGCGAAAGTGAATAAAGAGGAACGTCAGAAAATCAGAAAATCGCACCACAATCGCTACCCGAGCGATTTTGCGTGTTCCCCTGTCGTTTAACCCCTCTTTCCTAAATTCTTCCGTGTCGCCAGGGCCGACTCGCCTCGTGTAAAAGCGGACATACTCAGATTTTGAGAAAATCCTACTCTATTTCCAATATTTTTTTTGTTTCGGCTCTTAATTTTTCGCTCGCGGAAGTGTTGCCGCTGAGTGCTGCCCTGAAGTGAAAAAACAGCTGTCAAATTTAAAAAATGGCGTTAGATGTTACGAGAGCACTACTAAAGCATTTTCTTTGACAGATTTTTCTTAACAATTAACAGAAGGGGTCTCCACTAGGAAGTTCTTTCCGAACTGCCAATGTTAGAGCAGAAATCTCTCCTGTCAAGACGTCCTGTTACGTCATCACTTGAGCTGTCAAGTTCTTACGAAGCAGGGTTGTAATTTACCAAATTTACCGACCAAATGTTATTTCCCGCGTGCATTCCCTACTTTCATAGCCTAGTGGTTAGAACGTTTGACTAGCAAGCGAGAGGTTTTGAGTTCAATCTTCATCCGCGATACTTCCTTTGTACTTGGCTTTAAAAAGTATTACAATACTTAATATTTCCTTATTATAACCACAAATCAATTTTCCCTCCAAATTTCCAAAAATTATGCGTTTCAAAAATCGAACGCGAGCAGTTCTCAAAGTAGTGATCTGTCAGAATTTGGGTGCGTTTCACAAATTTCCAAAGAGGCTTAGGTAGGTAGGTAGGTTAAGTGGTCGTCTCAAGGACATCACTTAGGCCAGAAGGCCCATTGTGTTACCACGTGGGGGGGGGGGGGGGGAGGGGGGCTTCCCCTATACACTTCCCATGTATGGGAGCCACTTTGTGGCTCTGGTATATTTGTCGATATGTCCTGGTGGCGTTTTTTCCAAGTCTGCTAGACAGCTCAGGAAGTAATGTCTCAGGAATCGAAAGCGCGTTCTTGCTAGCGCTGGGCATTTGCAAAGGAGGTGTTCAACAGATTCCTCGCAGTCATCGTCTCTGCAGCTTCTGCAGAAGTCATTGTACAGCAGTCCCAGTCTGTTGGCATGTTGACCAATGAGGCAGTACCCGGTTATGATTCCTACGGCAATCCCTATGGAGGGTTTGTTTAGTAGGATCAATTCACTATATCTGCTCTGGTTGATCGTAGGCCAGGTTTGTCTTGCTGTGTAACATGTCTGTTCGTGGAGCCATCTCGTGTTTGCTCTGTTTATGTGGTTGGTTTTTAGCATTAGTTTGCATGTGGAGAGGGGTATCCCAACTTCTTCAGTTATGTTGATTGTTTGTAGCTCTGTGCCTGCTCTTGCGAGTTTGTCGGCTATACAGTTTCCCTCTATGTCTTTGTGCCCAGGCATCCAGCAGAGGTGCACATTGTACTGGCCGGATATCTCGTTCAGAGATGTTCGGCAGTGAAGGGCTGTTTTAGAGCGGGGTGTGCGCTGAGTAGAGCTTGTATTACAGCCTGGCTGTCTGTGTAAATGGTAATATCCCTGAGGGAGATCGCATTTGCTTTGAGCCAAGCGGCTGCCTGTCTGATGGCTGTGAGTTCGGCCAAAGAGGCTTGATACCTCAGGCGAGTTCTAGCGATGGCGGGGCAGGAGCACAGTATGTGTTCTAAGGTCTCCCTGCTACCCGCTTCTTTGCATTTCCTGCAGCTTTCGTCGTTCGTTATACCCATGCTATGTGCATGCGCTGCTACAAGGCAGTGTCCCGTTAGTGCACCTATGATAGCTCTACATTCTATTCTTGGGAGAGTCAGTATAAACCTAGTATACCTTTCTTCATAGGACTTTAGCATGGTTTTGGAGGTCGCGCAGGTGCTGAGGTTATTCCACCTAGCCCTCGTTTTCCTTTTCATGCATTCCTCTATTTGGCTGTAGAGCACTTGCAGAGGCATCAGTACGCTGCTGATATGCTCATCTGAAAGACAGACACCCTGTTTGGCAATAACATCCACTTCCTCATTTCCCTCTATGCCTTTATGCCCGGGTACCAGTAGATATGTAGCCTGCGATTCGCGGCTAACCTTTATAGTGCCACCCGGCATTGCAGGACATTTTTGGATGATAGACTATGGGATGTTATTGCCTTGATAGCTGCCTGACTGTCTACGTAGAAGTATATCATTGAGTTTATGGTGGTGCTGGTGCAAGCCAGTTCCGCAGCTTTCCTGACGGCGAACACCTCGGCTTGAAAGACGTTACAGTGATTGGGAACGCGAAACGGTTGATTGATATCTAGATCAGGGCAGTACACACCTGCTCCGACTCCTTCTATCATTTTAGAGCTATCTGTAAATAGGTTAAAGGATTCGCGACGAGGTTCCAAACCTTTGCGCCACCCTTCCTTCTCGATTGTGACCTTTAGCCTTTTTCCGAATCTTAGGATCGGTGCCATGTAATCTATTTCGGCCGCTTAGCTTAGTGTTATGGAGCTATGTCCAAAAGAGCTGCTTTTGAATTGCCCCAAGGCCCTCAGTCTGCCTGCGGACTTAGCCGCTAGGTATTCTGAGAAAAGGTCGATGGGTGGTAAATTGAGTATGGTGTAGAGTGCTGCAGTTGGAGTGGTTTTAATGGCTCCCGTTATATAAAGCGCGGCGAGATGCTGAACCTTCTCCAAAAGCTTACAATAGGTAGATTTCTTGATCGCGTTCCACCACACCAAAACACCATAGAGTAATATTGGTCTTACGATGGCTGTGAAACACCAGTGCGTAAGCGAGGGAGATAAGCCCCAAGTACTGCCTAACATCTTTTTGCATGCGTCGCCACGTATAATGGCCGAGTTCTAATGGTGCGTGCGTGCGCCACATTGCGCTGAAAATTTTTGACAGCTAAGTTGAACTAGTGCAAACATATGAAGAGAGTGCCAATGAGCGGCGCGCTGAGCGCAGTGCGCAGAAAGTTGACCAACTTTCAACTTTTGCTGCACACATTTTACGCTGACAGCTCATCTACAGCTCCATACACACTTTGTGGTTGCCATCAGTGTGAAATAAAAGTGTGGTATTTTTATGTTGTACTTATTTCAATCAATATTAGTTTAAACGATATATACACAATATTAAAAGTTAATATAGCTATAAACTTGGGACGAAATATGTTCTGTAAACTATTTAAGAATATTTACTGCTCAAGTTGTAAATTGCCGAAATGGGGTGACTCTTTTTGGAGCGCACGCATTCCGTGCATTGGAACAGCTCAAGTGCGCTTCAAATTTTTGCACTTACGCACTGACGCAATGTAGCGCACGCACGCACCATTAGAACTCGGCCATAAAAGCGGACATACATGTTTGCCGGCTAAACCGAATTAAACATTCAACAGGGGGTGGATGTGTACTAAAATAACACCTTCTAATTTTATTGTAATTTTTATTATACGAGTTTATGTTTATTCGGCAGCTTGAATGTTAGAAAGAATAGTTTTTATTCGGACTGACTTGCCAAAGAGAAATGACAATACTTAGTTGTCTATTTCTGTTCCGAAACAAAGCAATTTTAAGTGTACAACAACAAAGAATTAGAATTATTGCTCACATGGGTAGGTCATATAGCTATTTCGGTTTTTGCCAGAAAACCTCATCAGTGACTTTTAATGTGAATTCTAATAATTTCTAAACGACTAATTACTCGAAATAGAAGCATTGATGGTAAAGTCTGTGAAACGTAGGAGTTGAACCATGAACCTATGACGTAGTAAGCGAATGTGCTAACCATCACACCATCGGACTGGACGACTCTGCGCTGACAAACATCACAGTTACCTGCTGTCTATATCAAACGCATAGTGTTTGTTGCTATTGTACACTGTCTAATGCAATTGTTTTTGCCTTACTTGAGAGCTCCGTCGGAGCACATACTTGAGGCAAATGAATGTATCAGTTTTTGTTTCTGTAAGAACATTTTTCTTCGCTTTTACATTATGTTTACTTTCTGATTTGGGTGTGTCCTCCCTACCATATTATACAAGTTTATGTTTATTCGGCAGCTTGAATGTTAGAAAGAATAGTTTTTATTCGGACTGACTTGCCAAAGAGAAATGACAATACTTAGTTGTCTTTTTCTGTTCTGAAACAAAGCAATTTTAAGTGTACAACAACAAAGAATTAGAATTATTGCTCACATGGGTAGGTCATATAGCTATTTCGGTTTTTGCCAGAAAACCTCATCAGTGACTTTTAATGTGAATTCTAATAATTTCTAAACGACTAATTACTCGAAATAGAAGCATTACTGGTAAAGTCTGTGAAACGTAGGAGTTGAACCATGAACCTATGACGTAGTAAGCGAATGTGCTAACCATCACACCATCGGACTGGACGACTCTGCGCTGACAAACATCACAGTTACCTGCTGTCTATATCAAACGCATAGTGTTTGTTGCTATTGTACACTGTCTAATGCAATTGTTTTTGCCTTACTTGAGAGCTCCGTCGGAGCACATACTTGAGGCAAATGAATGTATCAGTTTTTGTTTTTGTAAGAACATTTGCTTCTATTTCGAGTAATTAGTCGTTTAGAAATTATTAGAATTCACATTAAGGTGCTTATTTTGTAAATCCCAACGCCTCACTTCACCCTGCGTTCACTAATTTGGTATTGTGTAAAACGCATCACCTCACTCAGTGACTGCCTTAATTTCGAGTGAAAATTGATTTGTGGTAATCTGCCGAAGCAAATAATAAGTATTGTAATACTTTTTAAAGACAAATACTAAAGAAAAAAGTACAAAAAAAAAGAAAATACTAGCACTGCGGTTGAGGATCGAAATCACAAAAAAAAAGAAATGTATCGTGATGGGGGTTGAACTCGCAACTTTTCGCGTGCTAGTCGAACGCTCTAACCACTAGGCTATGGGAGGTATGCAATTGAAGCTGCAAATTTTGTGTGTTTTGTATTTGGCTGATCAATTAAGAAAAATATAACTCTTTTTCGTAAGAACTTGACAGCTCAAGTGATGCCGTAAGACAACGAACGCAATTACGCCGTGATTTACAAAATGCCGTTTTTTTATCCCGGCGTTGGCTTCGTGTTCGCGTTGCGTTCGATCACGGTGATTTATACGGTAAGACCGTAAAAGTCACTGATGAAGTTTTCTGGCAAAAACCGAAATAGCTATATAACCTGCCCATGTGAGCAATAATTCTAATTCTTTAAGGGTATTCATTTAAGCAGATAAATCTGCACATTGCTCAAATTTATCAATTTATCAAGTGTGTTAAATGAACGCACTTGAAAAAGTGTTTGTGCAAATGGTGTTTATCTATCAGCTGTTTGGCTGTCAAAAACAAAAAACCAAAATGCCGAGAATCAGTGAAAAAGTAAAGTTTTTTAAACTTTGGGAAGAAATCTTAAAATATGATTTATTAATGTTGGAGCTGTTTGGAAAAAATGACGGTAACCCCTTTGCGTATATTTTGATTGTTCAATACTTAACTTTTATCATAATTTTATAGAAACCCAACGTAAAAAAGAGGAGGAAGTTTTCGAAGAAGTTGCCCTAGCAATGGTAGCATCTGAATGCTTCAGATATGGATGCCCGTTTGTTCACCATTCCGTGCCAAAATCGCTAAAATTCTTTAAAAATGTTTTGCCAAATTTGGATGAAAACAGGTTTCGACAGTTTGTCCGAACCAGCCGTGCAGCCTTTGACGTTATTGTCGACCTGATAAAAGATGACGAAGTTTTCA
This sequence comes from Neria commutata, assembly GCA_963457695.1. Taxonomy (NCBI): domain Eukaryota; kingdom Metazoa; phylum Arthropoda; class Insecta; order Diptera; family Micropezidae; genus Neria; species Neria commutata. The sequence continues at coordinate 29,400,060 of OY735246.1, forward strand.
ATGGTCCGCGCTCGTGCAAGCAATTTCCCATACAAATGCAACTTGCAATTGTGCTATACCGGCTGGGTTCCAGTGGAGAAGGAGCGACAATTACTAAAATTGCAAGTTTGTTTGGTATTAGTGATGGTGGTGCCATACAGGTGAGATTGCAGTGTTAATATTATCCTTCGCATGTGTTTAATGGGATATTTTTCATAGATCATGACCAACAGAGTGTTCCATTCCATTTTGAAACTAAAAACGAAATTCTTGTATTGGCCGGATGCAGCAGAACGCAAAGCTCCAGTTGCTGAAACATTTCATGAAATACCCCATTGTGTTGGTTACGTTGACGGAAAGGAAATAAAATTAGCCGAAAAACCTTTCGAAGATCCCGAAGCATATTTTTCTCGGAAACATGTGTATGCATTGAAAGCTCAAGCAGTGTGCGACCACAAACTTCGTATTCGCCATTTAGTCCTGGGATACTCAGGAAGTGTGCACGATGCTAGAATATATAACAACTGCGATTTGTCCACAAAATCTTTAGAGATGTTCACAGGAGCAGAGTGGTTAGAAGGCGACAGTGCCTACAAATTGACTAACTACTCTTATGACTGCTTTTAGAACAAACTCGACAGAAGGCACTGTGCAACAACGAAATTCTTTCAACAGAACTTTCAGCCAATACCGAATCAGAATTGAACAATGTTTCGGTATAATGAAAGAACGCTTCAGTAGTTTAAAGGAGTTGAAAATTCAAATTAAAAATGATAATTCTGTAAAGTTAGCTTGTCGTTAGATACTTGTTTGCGGAATATTGCACAATATTCTAATTATGCAAAATGACGATAATTTTCAGGTAACAGAAAATTATGTCATTGAAAAAGTCGAACCTGAAAATCAAAATTTCGTAACCAACGAAGGCGAAGCCAAGCGCCGTGCACTACTACCAATGATATTACAGACAGACCCATAGTATTAACACATTTCATTTATTTATAAAAATAAGAACTAAACGAAAACAAAAATAAACATTTTCTTATTGAGATCATTAGTTATATAAGTCACATCAAACTGAAAAAGGAAACCTGCAAGCTCAAGCTAGATTTGTTTATATATTAAATCAATTTCATACTTCTTAATTCTCTCTTCACTTTCCAATCTAAGTTTCTCGACTTCCAATTTGCTTTCCTTTTCCATTTCTAATTCCATTTTTTTCAGCTCCACTTGATTTTTTTTCCTTTTCTTTTTCCAATTCTAACTTTTGTTCTTCTAATTTAAGCTTTTTTTCTTGAACGGAAATCAAATTCTCAAATAAGCTCGAGCTTGCAGGTTTCTTTTTTGGTTGATTTCTCTTAAAACCAGTAAAACATAAAGCACTTTGCGGTGTAGAAGGCTCGGGGGTGCTGGTCCGATAGTTGGATGAGGGCTCAGGATCACTGCAAAGTGTAACTTCCGGCTCAAAATAACATGCCGCGGGCTCATCTAAATCTGAATCCAAGAATTCCACACTGTTCGTGCTTTCGTATATTACAGCCGGGGCTACGCTCTTTCGCTGCCCAAAAATATCTTCTAGCATATCCCAGTGTGGGCACATTTTTTTTATGTGCACCGACACACTCGACTCTCCACTCTTGGCTAACAGCCCTGCGCCAGTATTTGCCTTCCAAGCAGCGGCAGAAATGAAAGAAGTTTTTAAATGCCTCATTTTACATTTAAGCGAGAGCCAGCCAATTGCTTGTATTGTCGGCGCCTTTGACTGGACTTTCTTGTAAAATGCTTGTACAGTAGGTGTTTGCTACGCAATCGCGTATCTGTGTCCAGAAAAACAGGGGTCGAAAAAAGCCAATAGAAATCCAAAATGTTTATTGCGCACGTGCTAGTGCATCTTCAACCAAGTACAAAAGAAAAAGACTCAAAAGTGATTACATGTCAAAAGAAATGTCAATGCTCAACAAAATGACAGCTGCACTCCGGCGCCGTTTGTGCACGCTAGAGTTCGTTGCTGATGATGGTGAATTGAACGGCTAGCCCATTGCGTTGTCGGATAAAAGCGAGTCGCGAACATCCTGCCCGGTCGGACCTACCGGTTCGAAATCATTCTCATTCAACAGCCGGCACAGCTTCTGTACTGCCCGGGTGCAGTTACCAGTCATCGTCTTCATCGTTGCGTTGCGAATGAACCCGTCCTTTCCGGGATGCACTACATCGACTCGACCAAGGCGCCACTGGGTCGGAGCCTGATTCTCGTCCTTGATAGCCACTATGTCTCCCACACGAATGTTCTCAGATCGCCGCTGCCATTTGCCGCGTGTTTGTAACGTTGTCAAGTATTCCTTGCTCCATCTATCCCAGAACTCCTGGTGCAATTTACGTAGCCATTGCCATTGTTTCAGTCGCGATGGTGGCCCATCTTCGAGAAGAGGCTCTGGTACAGCTAAGAGCGGCTCTCCAATTAAAAAATCTCCCGGGGTCAGAGCCAAACGGTCGTCAGGGTTGCCATGCAGCGCGATCAAGGCTCGAGTTGAGGCATGCTTCTATACGTACCATTAAAGTCTGCATCTGTGTGATCCGCAAAGTCTGTGCGCCTATTATTTTGTAGAGATGTCGCTTGGCAGATTTGACGGCAGCTTCCCAGAGACCGCCTTGGTGCGGAGATCTGGGGCTGATAAAGTGCCACGTTGTACCATTATCTGCAAGTTTCTGTTGAGTATGTTGAGATGTCCATTCTGCCAAGTCTTCCTTCAGCAAACGATCAGCACCATGAAAAGTTGTTGCGTTGTCACTGAATAGTTCCTTGCAGCGACCACGGCGACTGACGAAACGCGTAAATGCGTCCAGGAACGCATGCGCGGAGAGGTCTTCAACGACCTCGATATGGACCGCCTTGGTGGACATGCAAACAAAGATCGCAACGTATGTTTTTACCGTCGTCTTCGAACGTGCGGTACCGATTCGCAAGTTGAAAGGACCACAGTAGTCAATACCAGCCGACAGAAAAGGTCGGGGATGCGCGGACACGTTGTTTTGGTAATGAAGCCATCTGCTGTGTAAAGGTAACACCACGATGTCGTCGGCAAGTAACACAACCATGAATAAAGCTCCGAACTGCTTGCCTAGCCTGGACAATCCAGTACCGTTGTCGCAGCGTCTGTAGCATTAATTGGGTTTCTCCATGTAAGGTTTCTTCGTGGGTCCGCCTGATGATCAGAAGAGTCAGAATGCTTTGTCGTAGTAAAATGATGGGATGTTGCTGTCCATATTGCAACGCAGATCTTGAAAGGCGTCCGCCTACTCGAACTACACCCTCATTGTCGATGAATGGGTCCAGTGAAAGGAGTGAGCTTCGCTCTGGCAGAGATTTGCCCAATTTCAAACATTGAAGCTCCGCTGAAAATACAGAGCTTTGTATCATACGTACCAGCACGGCATGTGCATCGTCAATTTCGGGAGCTGCGATTACGGACTGACGCCAATAGATGCGTCGCTTTGGGTTCCATCGTAAAACTAACGCTACAGTCCTAAGTAACGTCTCAATATCGCTAAACCGCTCTAAAATAGGCATGACCGCACCAACCGAAGTCCAAATTGTAATCGACAGTTGTGGTCGAGATTGTGCCAAGAATGCGGTCACCTTTGTTTCTCGTTGCAATTCCTCTAATTCAGTCTCGCTCAGCGCGACGTTGAAGTGGCCAGCCAATTGCTCCTTGTTCTGCATCCAATCAGGGCCATTCCACCAGAGCTGATGTTGCAGAAGCTCCTGCGCAGACAACCCACGGCTCGCACAGTCTGCAGGATTTTGCTCAGAAGGAATGTGGTACCATGAATTCACAGGCGTTGAATGTGGCTGACGCGGTTGGACACGTATTGTTTCAGAGACTCTAGCGGCTTGCGAATCCAGCATAGTACAATCTGTGAATCTGAAAACAATAAGCAGCGAGCGTCGGATAAATCCAAAGCCTTGCGAACATTATCCAAAGTCTGAGCCAACAATTCCGCCGCACATAACTCAAGGCGAGGAATAGTGGCACCCTTAAGGGGCGAAACCCGGGTTCGGGCTGTGATGAGGCCAACGCGTATGTTTCCATTAGGGTCTGTTGTTTTTGCGTAGACTACGGCACCATAGGCCTTGATGCTAGCATCGCAGAAACCATAAAGTATCGGAACTTGATCGGCCACCATTCCGATCCAGCGTGGTATTCGTAGCTTATGGAGATCTCGCAATCCATCACGAAAGGTGAGCCAAGTATTGCGGAGAACCTCTGGCAGCGGGGTATCCCAACTGATACCAGCTGCCCAAAGAGACTGTATAAATATTTTTCCGGTGACGATAATGGGAGCCAATAGTCCAGTGGGATCAAAAAAACGTGCTATGTCACTTAGCACGCGCCGTTTCGTCGGATATGATTCGCCGGGTGCCAGCGAAACTTCAAAAAGGAACTCGTCAAATACAGGGTCCCATCGAAGACCTAGTACAGTGGCGACGTCTGAGTTGATTACCAGTTCATGTTGAGAAGATTATGCAGGATTGACGGATTGCAACACTGCAGGGTCATTTGAGTTCCATTTCCGGAGCTTGAAGCAGCCAGCCCCAAGCACGGTCTGCACGTCTCTGGCCAACTCTACTGCTTCATTTCTCGTACTACAGCTGATGAGAAAATCGTCGACGTAAAATGATGACAAAATAGCTTGCTTCGTAAAATCTGCCCGTGCTCGATCTACCAAATGGATGTTATCAAGTGCGCACTGATTAAGGCTGCGCACGGCGTTGTATGGACTGCATGCCATACCATAAGTAACTGTTGTTAGTTGATATGTATGAAGAAAATCGTTCGGTGCCTCTCGCCAAAGAATGAGTTGCAAATTTTGATGTTCCTCGGCCACCATTATTTGGCGGAACATTTTCTCGATATCAGCCGTCAAAGCAAATTGGTATCGACGGAATCTGAAAAGTGTATTGATTAGCGGAGACTGAATTGTCGGACCTACCATCTGTATCTCGTTCAATGAAATGCCACTCGTAGTCTTGGCAGAAGCATTGAACACCACACGGAATTTGCTTATGACTGCATGATGTGGTATGTAGTAACTCGGTTTCGTCTCAGTAGATGGTGCAACACGCACCATGTGGCCCAGCTTCTCGTATTCGCGCATGAATGCTATGTACTGCTGCTGCACATCTGAGTTCTGCATCAGGCGCCTTTCAAGCTGATAAAACTGCCGCAGAGCCATGTTGTATGAATCACCAAGGCATGCTGGTTCGCGGTCGAGCAAGAGCTTTACAACATACCTTCCTTCCGGCGTGCGATAGTGATTGCTCATGAAATAGTCTTCACATTTGTCATCGATGGCTGTTGGCATTGGGACCTCCTCCCACTGCCAGAAGCGCTGCACCAGATCATCCAAACGGGCTTCCATGTCGTTGATTCGAATATGTAGGCTCTGAATTGGAATTGTCGGCCTTGAAACTGCAGTCGCTGGTCCAAACACGACCCAACCAAGCTTTGTACGCTGTGCATATGGTTCCGTTAGTCGCCGTCGAATGATGTCTCCCTCAACAATATGACCCCAAGCTTCTGCACCAACTAATATGTCAACTGATCCAGGAACCCCGAAGTGAGAATCCGCTAGCCTTAGATTTCGCAAATGGGGCCACTGACTTATATCCACTTCAACCGATGGTATCGCTGCTGCAATCGATGGTAGCACCAAGACGGTCAACGGAAAAGAAAAATCACCATATATAGATGCCAACTCTAGATGAGCTACGCCCTTCGCACGCAACGGTGTGATGGGCCCAATGCCTTCCACTGTCAATGCGCATCGCTCTCGATGCAATCGTAATTGATCTGCCAATCTCTCCGAAATTAAACTCATTTGTGAGCCTGGATCGCATAAAATTCGTGCCGTAACCTTCTCGTGGACACCCGCAATGTGAACTTGCGCTGTGGCTAGCAACACGATTTTATCGCCGACGCCCAAACTCGCTGTCATCGCCACATGTGAGCCAACTGCATTCTGCCCGGGCTCAGGAGCTGGAACCAACGCCGCTGGTTGTAAGATAGCAGAACTGGATTTACCACGGCATAGAAGTGTGTGGTGTCTGCGACCACAATTGCGACAGTTGCCTGATTTACACCTTTGCGAAGAATGGCCAGGCTGAAGGCAATTGAAAATAAGATTTGAGCCCTTCAAGCAATCAAAGCGCTGGGCTGCCGTTAGAGCTAACAATTGCGGGCAACGTGTGATCCAATGTGGCTGTCTGCAATAGTGACACTTGTCATCGGTAGTTACCAAGTGGGACCTAATGGGTCGCAACGCATGCAGAGGCTCACGTCGTACTGAATCACGGTGAGAACTGCAAAATGCCTTGCTGCTGGTGAGGCTATGTGCACGCCGTTCCAAAAACTTAAGCAAATCCTCTAACTTCGGAATGCCATCATTGACTAGACTCATCATCCAAGCCTGTTGTGTGGAAGACGGCAACTTAGGTAGGATGAGAGGCACAGCTAGGGCGTCCCAACTTTCTACGGGCAGTTTCATGACACGAAGTGCTCGAAACGATTCACGAACCGTGTCAACTACGTTTAACAAAATCGAAGATGTCTCTTGTGTAGACGCTGGCATGTTGATAAAATGTGAAACGTGTATTTCCGCTAATAGGTTTGGCCTGTCATATCTTGCCTTTAGTGCTGCCCACACCTCCTCATAGCCACCTGAGTACATACCACCTACCAGCGGAACCTGCTCTGCGTTGACTGCTTGTCGCAGCTTACCTAACTTGTATGGCTCTGGAAAAGCCTGATTGTGGACAAGTGTCTCGTATGCATCCTTAAATGCCAACCAATTATGTAACGCACCACCAAAGGTAGGGATGGCCAACGGATCCAATTTAAGTTCACTGCCATGTGCTTCGGAAACACCAACTGGCAGCGACTTAACCTCACCTTTTGAATGGCCTTGTAATGCGCGGTCTAAAGCGAGACACGCGCCATCGTATAATTGTTCGGCCTGTTCGAACAATTCCTCATGTTTCGGCACCTCCGCCGGCTGTGCCTTAGCAACCAAAATGTCATGATTAGCCATAAATTTATTGTAGTAGGAGTCCAACTTTCTCCTCTCGTGTTCCACTGCTGAAGAGTCTTTCAAAAATGTGCTGTCGTAAGCACGTGAGCAGCAACGTTTAATCGCAGTCAGCATCGATGTACGCAAATTCAGCTCCGCCATGGTCCAAATGTCTAAGTATCCAGTATCCAATCCAAAAGTCCAAAGTCCTCACAGGAGGCACCAAAATGTTTGCTACGCAATCGCGTATCTGTGTCCAGAAAAACAGGGGTCGAAAAAAGCCAATAGAAATCCAAAATGTTTATTGCGCACGTGCTAGTGCATCTTCAACCAAGTACAAAAGAAAAAGACTCAAGTGATTACATGTCAAAAGAAATGTCAATGCTCAACAAAATGACAGCTGCACTCCGGCGCCGTTTGTGCACGCTAGAGTTCGTTGCTGATGATGGTGAATTGAACGGCTAGCCCATTGCGTTGTCGGATAAAAGCGAGTCGCGAACAGTAGGTTTCTGAAAGTTATAAAAGGATCAGTATGTTTTCTTATTGCTTTAAATAATGTTTTTACCTCAAACAATTCCGGATCTTCTTTGACCGCGTCGGAAACAGCTTGTATTAATTCAAGCGCCTCCAAATCTTTCCAGCGGTGCGTTGGATTCAATCTTTTCCTCTTTATCTTTTTTTGCATTTCCTGAAATTAAAAAGTAAGTTAAAATATCACATTTGCTAAATATCGTACTTACCTCTTCCATTGTGCAATTCGAATCAAATTAAATTTTCACCGTCAAACACATCAGCTGATCAGATGTCAGCTAAGCAGGGTTGCATTCGTTGCCGTCTAAGTTTACAAACATCGTTTGCACAGCGAAATCATTGGGCAAATTTATCACATTTGTGCAAATGAGCTTTCATACAAAATTTGACAGTTGGTTTATCAGGTGACAAATTTGTCACGTTATCAGGCACTTGCGCGTTTAAATGAATACCCCTTTTGTTGTTGTACACTTAAAATTTCGAGTAATTAGTCGTTTAGAAATTATTAGAATTCACATTAAAAGTCACTGATGAGGTTTTCTGGCAAAAACCGAAATAGCTATATGACCTGCCCATGTGAGCAATAATTCTAATTCTTTGTTGTTGTACACTTAAAATTGCTTTGTTTCAGAACAGAAATAGACAACTAAGTATTGTCATTTCTCTTTGGCAAGTCAGTCCGAATAAAAACTATTCATTGTAATTTTTATTCAATATGTGTGTAGTTTCATAAGAACTGGTATGATTTAATTCTTGTTAAGGTCTTTTATTTCTAGTAAAATAAATAAACATTAATGCATGTGTATTTGAATTGCAGCAACAAGTAAAAATCCGAACACAGAAATCAGCTCAGCCGTTTTCGGCCGCCGCGATTTTAAGCATTTCAGCCGTCGTCGATATTGCTAGTCGGCTTGTGTTTTCAGTGGTCCACGAAGGGTGTGCTATAGCAAGCAGGAGTGTATCTAGTGTTGAAGAATTTGTTTTAATTCTGATAAAAGAAAAACGAACTACATTAAAATTAGTCTCGTTCAGCAGCAGGAAATACTTTCGAAGAATTTTAACTCAAGTATAAAGATACCCTGTAATTGACAATTGATTTGAAGACGACATTACTAACACCTTGTCGATATCTCGTCGCACGTACCTGTTGGGACACTAGGCGTTGTATGTTGCTCAAACACTTCCTTTGGAAATTTGTTTATTGAACATAGAAAAGGTTGCTCAATTTACGTGCGCTCAGATTCTATTATGGCGGAGGCAAGTGCGGCAGGAAGTTTGTCGCAGCCCAACAACGGTCCTGTCACTACTTCAACAAACCCCAACGCCGAAGTTATTCGTGGGCAAATATTCGAAGTGGGACCTCGATACAGGGATTTGGCCTACATTGGGGAGGGTGCCTACGGAATGGTGGTGTGAGTATTTTCTATAATGATTATATTACGTTCGTATTATGCCGACAAATTTGATCGATCACATAGGAGCAAGACGACATCAGGTATTAACAAATTTTTGCCTGAATCGTCGGTTTACCGATAGGTGGACATAGCACTAACACCCTCTTTTCAGTACTGACACAAACTTCTATTTCGCTTGGCCATCAAAAATTGGTCAAACAAAAAAAAAAAAAAAACAAGTGCGCTTAGACCACACGGCTGAAGTAAAACTTTTTTTGACAATTAAACTAAATTCATGCTTGGCTTTTATTTTTGCTTGATTGATAATCATAATGTATACTACTTATATTGTTTAGGTTTAGTGCCCGACCGATACCCGTTTTTTGGCCGATGCCGAATCGCAAACAGATGAGGAGCTAGGAGATAACAATGACTTTCTAAGAGAATTTGGAGCGCTTTGTTTCGCTGCTGATAATGACATATGCTCAAATATTCCCGATATCGATTTAGACTATCTAGATGAAGCAACTACTGACCAAATAACGTCCATGATTAGTAGTTAATCTCCACAAATACCAGAGTACTCACCAGTAGAAATGAGAATTCTGTTGACCGATGATTTACCTGTTAGACAGACTCTACGACAAACCGCCGCTTGATTCAATACTTGGTGGTAAGAACTTGTCGATTTTTTCACATTTTGAGTTAGGGTTGGCATGGGGGGTTCCAAACCCAGCTAAATCGATTGGCGTTCTCAGATTTCTTATATCTCCTACCGTTTTCGAGATATTCAGACCCTATTTTGTCGTATGTAGGCTAATTTTAAATTTTTGGGTAAATATATGTCGTATGTGTGAGAAAAGTTAACATACGACAAAATTTATTCGCAAAAGAGGCAAACAAAAATGTTCATCCATGTTTGTAGTATGTAAGATTTTTTTCGGTAAAATGGTTCTCAATCGACTTTATATGAACTTAAACGAATTAAATTTGGTACTCAAGCTCAGATGTCAGCTCTACATGCCCTATGAAAAACTGGGCGTGGTCCGCCTATTATATAGGCGGTAAACCGAAAATCCTCATAACTTCCATAATATATACACAAGAGCGTTCATATTTAGTTACTTCATTGCTGGTAAGAATATCTTTTGATTCTCTAAAAATGGGCGGCCCACTATGTACACGGCAAATTTAATACACCCACCATTTCATTTCTTTCAGTGGTTTTTCACCCAACTCTGGTAGGGTATTATATAGTCGGTGAAATCACGATGCTTCCTTACGCAATTATAAAAATATTTAATTTAAAAGATTTAATAAGAAATAGCGCTTCAACTTTGTACTATAATGCCGGTATCACACTGCTTCCGATTCTTGTCGGCGACACGCTTCCGACTCTTGCTAACTGTCGTCGGCAGTGTGATAGTGCTACCGACTATAGTCGCCGACGTTTGTCGACGACAGTCGGAAGCAATGAGTCGTCGACAAAAATCGGAAGCAGTGTGGTACAGGCATTAGCAAGAGTCGGAAGCGTGTCGCCGACAAGAATTGGAAGCAGTGTGATACCGGCATAACAATTTCTGCCTCCGGATTGGACAAACTAATTTAAAAGTTAGGTTAGGTTAAAAAGGCTGTTTACCCAGTAAAGGCAGTAAACCCACCCAGAGGCCGATGGCCCATTGTGATGCCTTATTGTATCTAGACCCCAGTAGATGGAGAGAGCCCAAACCCTTAGGTGTTTGATGATTTAATGGCGAATCTTGAAATGTCCTCCAGAGGAACGCGTACTAATTCTGCCAAGCTATCAAAGAACCGTTTTCCCACGAACCGTAGGCGACGTTCCTGTAGTGCTGGACAGTAACATAGAAGGTGCTCAATAGATTCTATTTCCTCTTCGTCTCCGCAACTGTTACAGAAGCCACTGTTACAGGAATGTCTATTTAGAGCAAGTATGCTCTTAGTTCTTTTTGCGTCTAGTTTGGGCCATAAAGTCCGAGAAATTGCACAATTTGTGGTGTTTGACCACCGGTGATTGACCATTGTTTCAGATTTAAGCTCTATGAGTCTGTATGCTTCGCAAATGGGGGTGTGAATGTTGTTATCAGAGTATTGTAAGTCCATTTCAGATCCATTCCTAGCTAGTTCATCTGCCCTCTCATTCCCTTCTACACCTAAGTGTCCGTATACCCAGCAGAGCTTGATGTTGTGCTGGTGGATGGATTTGAGGGAATTTCGGCACTCTCTCACACATTTCGATTTGATAAGCTTCGAGTCTAATGCTTTTATGGCGGCCTGGCTATCGATACAGATCCATATCACGGTAGGTGGGAGATTCCTTTCGTGGATGATCCGTGCAGCTTGGTTGACCGCATAAATTTCTGCTTGAAAAACACTGGAATAGTCGGGAAGTCTGTATGACTTGTTGATATCCAGAGATTCGGAGAAAACTCTAGCGCCTGTACCAACCTCCATTTTTGAACCATCAGTAAAGATGTGTATCTCGTTAGCGCCGGTGGCGCTGTTTGATACCCAGAGTATTGTAAGTCCATTTCAGATCCATTCCTAGCTAGTTCATCTGCCCTCTCATTCCCTTCTACACCGAAGTGTCCGTATACCCAGCAGAGCTTGATGTTGTGCTGGTGGATGGATTTGAGGGAATTTCGGCACTCTCTCACACATTTCGATTTGATAAGCTTCGAGTCTAATGCTTTTATGGCGGCCTGGCTATCGATACAGATCCATATCACGGTAGGTGGGAGATTCCTTTCGTGGATGATCCGTGCAGCTTGGTTGACCGCATAAATTTCTGCTTGAAAAACACTGGAATAGTCGGGAAGTCTGTATGACTTGTTGATATCCAGAGATTCGGAGAAAACTCTAGCGCCTGTACCAACCTCCATTTTTGAACCATCAGTAAAGATGTGTATCTCGTTAGCGCCGGTGGCGCTGTTTGATACCCAGTTTTCTCTAGATGGAATCAATTTGGTATGATTAATGTTAAAGTCGTATCTAGGTATAATGTAGTCGGTCATGGCTGGTAGGCCGCGGGTGTTACATTGGTCCAGTATTGATGCATGTCCGATAGGATTATGTTTAAGCAGTTGGGACTCTCTTAGTCTGAGGGCTTTAAAGTTTAAAAGTTACTAAAGCTATATTTGGCAGAAACATTGCATTGCATATTATATTTGCAGTTTTTAATTATAAAAAAAATTTTAGAAACAATATTTCCTAGTATACATACGACACATTTTGTTTGGTAGGCAAACTAATGTGTTCGGAACGGTAGATACGACAATATAATACTGAATTCATTTGGCTATATCTTCCTAACTATCGAAAAGTTTATCTTTTGGAATAAACAGTATTAATAACAAGCTTTCACTCTACAAAATACTCGATTTTCAGAAAAATCTACCGTGCCAAAATAAAATGGGGATACTCTAAACTTTTAATTGCATTTCCCAAAAAGTGAAAAAGTCGACATACGACAAGTATTGAATCAAGCGGCGTATTGTCTAGCTACTTTTTTAGTAGAGAATGGTCGGATCTATATTTTAACATTTTGATGACTGACATCCCGCACAGAGTACAAAAAATTGGGACGAATCGTCAGGAAACAACATTTCAGCATGACAACGATCCGAAACACACAGTCAAAATTATTAGGGATTGGCTGGATACCCAACAATTTCAGGTTCTGAATTGGCCTGCACATAATCTAGATCTAAATCAATTGAAAATTTTTGGGCTTATCTAAAGATCAGCTGGCTAACTACGCTGAGCCTCCGAATGGCATTAACCTGCTCTGGGAGCGTGTGCAAGGGGGATGGAAGAGAACTCCAAATGAATATGTGTTCAAATTGTACCAATTAATATGAAATCGCATACAAATGTTAAAAAAAGCCAAAGGATATTGGACTAAGTACTAGGTAGGTAGGTAGGTAGGTAGGTAGGTTAAGTGGTCGTCTCAAGAACATCACTTAGGCCAGTAGGTCCATTGTGTTATCTGGTAACAGTTACCACGTGGGGGTTTTCCCCTATACACTTCCCATGTATGGGAGCCACTTTGTGGCTCTGGTATATTTGTCGATATGTCCTGGTGGCGTTTTTTCCAAGTCTGCTAGACAGCTCAGGAAGTAATGTCCCAGTAATCGGAAGCGCGTTCTTGCTAGCGCTGGGCATTTGCAAAGGAGGTGTTCAACAGATTCCTCGCAGTCTTCGTATCTGCAGCTTCTGCAGAAGTCGTCTGTCAGCAGTCCCAGTCTGTTGGCATGTTGACCAATGAAGCAGTGTCCGGTTATGATTCCTACGGCAATCGCTATGGAGGGTTTGTTTTGTAGGATCAATTCACTGGATCTGCTCTGGTTGATCGTAGGCCAGATTTGTCTTGCTGTGTAACATGTCTGTTCGTGGAGCCATCTCGTGTTTGCTCTGTTTATGTGGTTGGTTTTTAGCATTAGTTTGCATGTGGAGAGTGGTATCCCAACTTCTTCAGTTATGTTGATTCTTTGTAGCTCTATGCCTGCTCTTGCGAGTTCGTCGACTATGCAGTTTCCCTCTATGTCTTTATGCAGAGGTGCACATTGTACTGCGCGGATATCTCGTTCAGAGATGTTCGGCAGTAAAGGGCTGTTTTAGAGCGGGGTGTGCGCTGAGTAGAGCTTCTATTGCAGCCTGGCTGTCGGTGTAAATGGTAATATACCTGCGGGAGATTGCATTTGCTTTGAGCCAAGCGGCTGTCTGTCTGATGGCTGTGAGTACGGCCTGAAAGACGCTACAGTGGTCCGGTAGTCTATATGACGATCGTAGGTTCAGATTCCTCCAGTATACACCGCAGCCGACTTTGTCGTTCATCTTTGAACCGTCCGTGTAGAAGGTTGCCATATTGCTGGCCTCCTCCGGTAGTTCGTGTTTGTCTCAATTGTCCCTTGATGGGATTTTCTAAGTACTAAGTAAGACTAAGTACTAACTTAGGAAATATTTTTGCATGGTGTAAAAATGAGCCAATGGCCATATAGTTTTATTTAATGTATATTTTATAAGCTTTATATTAACTTCACTTAGGGCCAGTTTCTCAGTGGATGTTTAAATCTAATTTGCGAATTGAGTTTAAATCTAGTTTAACTTTTCTTGAGTTTCATAGTGCATTTATTTAAATACGGAATAATGAATGGCAACTTCGAATATTTGACAATTGAACACAGCACAACTTGCCAAAAACATATGTTCAATTGTTCAATTATGGAGGCAGCGCGAGCTAAAAATTTTTCGTCGGCCGAAAGAAGTGAATTATTGGATATTCTTCAAAGAATCCACAGTTTATATTATTTATAATACTACGGGATCATTTATATGTGCTACACCATGCAGTTGTATGTTTAATTTGGCCGCTTATAAATTGCAATATTGTCGACGCAGCTTGCTTGCTCATCCGAAATCAGCTGTTTATTTGTTTTCGATTGCAACTCTGTGCCGTACTTAAATGCCCACAACCGGGCATTTAAATTGTATTTAACTTCCCACTGTGAAACTGAAATTCCCTATTTAAACTGCAATCAGAGTTTAAACATCCACTGTGAAACTGGCCCTTAAGGTTTGTATTCAAATCTAGTAATCAATTTTTCACCCACTTCCCGACTACTTAGAGATCTGAAACTTTGCATACATGCGTAAACAGGAGCACAATACATGAATCAATCATGAATGAATAAAATATTAAAATTCTTACTTTAAACAAAGTTATTAGCGAAACTGCAATAGCCAATCAGAGCACAGACAGAAGAAGAAGCACGTAGGGACAGATGGGCCAGGAGCTGTTCAATCGCATTTTATATAATTTTGCCGTATCTATAGAATACGAAATCTGTAATGACCTAAATTTATGCCTGATTTAGGCCCGTTCAAATATGTATATAATTTTGCCGTATTTATAGAACACGAAATGTGTAATGACCTAGATTTACGCCTGATTTAGGCCCCTACCAATATATAGGCATCACAACCAATATTATATAGATATAACATTAAATCACATGAAATACATGAACAAATGTTCCGGGGACAGACGGACAAGGAGGAGCGCTGCTATTCAAACGAAAACAATGAAAACCAAGAACAGACCAGACGGCCAAGGAAAAGTACTCCTATTAAATTAAATAGAATTAATTTCAGCAACAGCCAATCAGAGTACAACAGGGAAGAAGAAGCACTGCTGTATATTAGGAGCAGCTGTGGCAAAAGCGGACAGAACTGTACGAGCTGCCAAATTCTAACCTCAAAAAGGGTATTTCTGGTACGGAACCCTTAGGGCGCGAGCCCGACTTGCACTTGACTGCTTTTATTTTGTTTCTATGAGCGACTTTTTCCCATGGCGTTAGAACGTCTGCTCTCATTAGTCCCTGCGGGGTTAAATTATAGAAACGTATAGGAAAAACATGCAAGATTCAGTACGATTTAAATTTGAAAATTACCGCAGTACCATATCACATAATTTCAGTACGGTTTTGTGAATACCAATAAAATATTGTGTACTGAGATTGCTCTGCAAGTTTTAAATTCTTTTTGCGAAAAATTTCAGAGCTCTAAAATTTTATTTATGGGAGACTAAAAAACAGAAAATAATATTATATAAAAAAAACTTTTTAAAAATAAGCTTTAATTCATTTAATGTACTAAAAAATAGAATATAAATTGTTTCGAAGTCACCTGTATCTTACTATCTATAAAAGCTTGTGCGCTCAATATCCATATTCACACTTATCTTTCATTACTAGAATCTATTTACAAAAAATAAATAAAATAAAATATTGTATCAATTGGTTGACAAATTTTGAACAAATGAGCGCCCCAAGCTTTTATTAATAGTAAGATACAGGTGACTTGGAAACAATTTATTTTCTACTTTTTAGTACATTAAATAAATTAAAGCTTATTTTTAAAAAGTTTTTTTTATATAATTTTATTCACGATATATTTTGCTTGTGAACTTTGTTAATTGTGGGTGCATTTTATTTACAACCTACATAGTGGGCGGACCACGCCCATTTTTTTGTATGACATAGATGACCGACCCCTTAACTTGAACACCAAGTTTTATTCTTTTCAATGAGTAATTAGACAAATTACAGCAATTTGATCGCAAAAAACCCGAGGTAGTGGGACTTACAGGCCCATTGTAGGCGTGTCCTTCAGCCGATTTGAAAAATTTTAACACTTCAATTAACGCGAAGTTTACTGTAACTGTGTACCAAATTTGTTCGAAATCGGACAACTACTTCTTTCTTTTTTTTCCGGACACGCAGACAGACGGACAACCGGAAATCAACACAGAAAGTGATTCTAAGCATTTCTATATATGTACTTATGTCTATACCTAGGACCGCTCCTTTAATGCGTTACAATTTTCGCACAAAGTTATTATACCCTATTACTACAAGTGGGGCCACCTGTCGTGTGTGCCTGTATACACGACAGCTAGTAAAACAATTAGCAACAATAAAAGGCAAAGCAAAGTAAAAAATTAAAAAAAAAAAATTTTTAACTTTTGGGATTCGAACCCATGACCTGCCGAGTGCAAGCGCGCGGCTCTACCCACTGGGCTACACAGCGAACTAATTTCGTCCGTCGAAAGTCGTAGAAGAAAGAAAGTGGACAGGCTGCAGGCTGCAGACACTTTTTAGTCAGTCTGCAGGCTGCAGACACTTTTTAGTCAGTCTGCGTTTAATATATAAGATACTTGTAGGGTATAAAAAGTAGTACACAATATAGAGATGTAACAATTATGATAATTCTGTGCCATAAATTTAAAATTAAGAATGTAAAATTTGGTCTCAGAAGAAAATAAACAGCGTTACTCTTTGTGCACAAAACTATACGGCAGTACTAGCAAAAAGAAAAGACTGACAGCTGCAATCCGTTTTGGTGTTAGAGTAACTGGGCAAATTGCTATCCGGTTTGAATCCGACCCGTCTGGACTAATTAGACCATAACACATGTTTGCATGCATGCTCGGTTGTACCGGAGCTCGGAGCAACCGTCGGATTCGTCAGTATCACAGCTGATGCCAAGCAGAACAGACCAAGGGTGGGTTTGAGAAATTGCTATGCTACCAACGAAAATTTCTTGATGCTTTGTCGTCTTGTCGAATTTTTGTTTTGCAGACTGTAAATCGACAAATGACAATTTCCTATTAGTAAAAAAAAAAATGTTTGCTTGCCTTAAAAATTAATTTACATTCTTTATTAAATTTATGGCACAGAATTATCACAATTGTTACATCTCTATATTGTGTACTACTTTTTTTAAACTAATTTCGGCAAAAACAATCCACTTCTTTTGTTGAACTGAAATCGAAGGTCACTGGCAACACTTTTCTGCAACAAAGTTCACAAGGAAAATATATCGTAAATAAAATTATATAAAAAAAAAACTTTTTAAAAATAAGCTTTAATTTATTTAATGTGCTAAAAAGTAGAAGATAAATTGTTTCCAAGTCACCTGTATGTTACTATTAATAAAAGCTTGGGGCGCTCATTTGTTCAAAATTTGTTAACCAATTGATACAATCAATATTTTATTTAATTTATTTTTTGTAAATAGATTCTAGTAATGAAAGATAAGTGTGAATATAGGTTTTGAGCGCACAAGCTTTTATTAATAGTGAACATCCAACGATGTTCTGGGGGATGGCACACGATAGGCCTCGCTTGCAACGGGGAGCAGTGGGGTTCCTCTGGAAGCGTAACAATCTGCAGCGGCAGCAGCAAACACAATTTAAAACCGAAAATCAGAACACAAAAAGAAAAAGGCGGCAGTTTCTATTCGGAACAAAGTGTGGGTTTTATTGTTGGAATTATGTCTTACCAAAAAAATTGCTCGATATGCGAGCACTTCGAATAGATGATGCGGCGTCGGCTGGGTGATATGGTAGAATGTTTCCTTTACACAGAGGAAAGGAGCTCGCAACCCGTATTCAAATTCACGAGCAGCGAGTCGTCTTAACTACACCAGCGCCGCCTACATTTGAATCTTACAGTATTGAACTAAAACTAAAACTTAACCCTACTGCGTTTGGCCTAAACATTGCCGCCCGCCTTGCAGCGTTACTGCAACTAAGTAAATCACATATAAAATTCCATACTTATATCTACATAAATGTCAAGTCTTCATCTCTTCATGCCACAATTCTCCGGATTCTTCGCTTACGCCGCGTCGCCATCTCTGAAAGATACTTAAAAGAAAAGAACTGGTAAAGATGGAATTACCAGGCGGCTTCTGAGCGTCACGCAGCAGGTGATGTGGGCTGCCATCCTGGTCATCTCTAGGCGATAGCGCAAGTTTTTCAGCAATAGGTGAACACCGGTGCGCTGGGATTGAGGTGGGTTTGTATCGTCGGAGTGCCGCCACGGGCGAGAAGCTTCACAAGTGCAGTGGAGAACAAGGCATTGGTTGCATCACGGTACATATGTATCTGGAAGCATACAAAGCAGAAAGGGGTCCACATAGTCTGATGGCATATTTCCAATCCGTTGTGGCATAAAAAGCGCGTCTGCTTCTAATCTACAGAGGAGGTCACGAGGAGAGTCTATCAAAAAACAGCAAATCTTTTTACTAGTGGTGGAAACGACGCTATTCATTACAGTGATTTGGACATTTATTTGTATTGTGGGAAGATGGAGCCATATGGGTACACTTTCTGAGATGAAGAGCCAGAATCCAATAAGACTCTGAGAGTAAATGCAGTCGCCAAGTGACATATGGTCACCCTGGCTGTACCTAACAAGGCATTTCGGGATGAGGTAGCAAAACCCTCCTTGACCCGACCAGAATATGACTGAGACGGGCCATCCAAATGAGCGTAGCAAACACACATTGACCCAACCAGCATTTGACTGAGAGGAGCCTCCGAAGGGGGTGATCACGAGAGGTAGACGCCATCCTATGCTGGGCATATCTGCCGTAACCTCGCGACGAAGAAAGGAATTGTGTCGTTTTTTGTAGGTACTGCATGAGAAAGAGCTTCGACAGTCCTTCATCTCATGTGACTTGAGTCCACCGACAAGAAATTTCGGGCAGATCCGCAGTCCATGTCAAATGATAAATTATAAAAAAGGGGGAATAAAGTTAAACCACGAACGAAAAAATTGTATTTAACTCCGAGAATTCCGCGAAATTAAAAAAAATGCTAAAAATTCCAACAAATAAGAAATCCGAAAAAATCCGCGAAATTCCAATACTTCCAAGAAATTCCAAAAAAATACAATACAAATTATAGAGCTGCTAGTAAATTAAGTCCAAGGATTCCCAAAAATTCGTCAAAAATTCCAACAAATTCTAAAAGATTTGGAAAATCTTTAACATGTAAATAAAGTCAAAAGAGTCCAGTCAATAGGCAAATCCAAAAAATGCCGAAAAAATGCAATAAAATTTCCAAAACTTTTATTAAATATTAACCTTGAACTCGTGGCGCGGCCGTAAGAGCACAAAAATTATAAAATGGTGGAGAAAAACCACTTACCGCCACCTTAGTTAACAAAATAGGGCGCCCCGTAATTTGCAGCTCCGCACCTGGATAGAGAGCCAGTGCTATTTTATTGTTGTTGACAGCGGCTGATCTGCCGAATGTGGGTCACCGTATGTTTTGTTGTTGGCACTGCCCTTGAAATTTCAATGTAAATCGATGTTGTTGTTGCTTCCCTGGTGCAGCGGAGAGTGCAGTTTTTGTCGCTTCTTCTTCCACTCTCGCTTCTTAAGGCGACACTCCACATTTTGTTTTGATTAATTAGTGGCAAATGTAAAAATATAAACTCGGGTTTCGTTTTTTTTTTGTTCGCTTAAACCAACACAGGGGATGCCCCCTACACATGCAAAGCACTTGTTGGTTTTGAAAGGATCATAGGTTAGTGGGTGGGGGGAAAGTGGAGTAGTAGCGGTGGACGTTTGCCTTGAATTCATGAATGTTGCAATGACGTGGGAAAACTTCCGCAGGAAGACTATTCCACAACCTCGATCTGCGATCGAAGAACGAATTCTCCCTGTAATGCGTTGGAGCTTTGTCGAAACGTGGTAACGATGTGCCCCGCTCGCCATACGCGTGTTGCGAGAAAACACGCGGGCAGCTGGGATAAGATCTCTTATCTCATCAGAGCATCTACCGTTAAAATAACGATAGAAAAGGCTTAAACATCCCACGTTCCGACGGTGCTCCAAGGAATCGATAGAGCTGGCGACCCTATCGTTTCCTATTAGCTTTATCGCGCGACGTTGGATACGGTCTAA
The DNA here is from genome assembly GCA_963457695.1 of Neria commutata. Taxonomy (NCBI): domain Eukaryota; kingdom Metazoa; phylum Arthropoda; class Insecta; order Diptera; family Micropezidae; genus Neria; species Neria commutata. The sequence goes on from OY735246.1 coordinate 29,420,309, forward strand.
GAGCTCCAGTTGGGTTCGTGAAGCTCCTGCCCATAAATGCGAGTTGTACTCCATTTTTGGCCTAATATAGGTGGTGTAGATAGTGCAGAGATCAGCCGGTGTAAAGTCTTTTTTACAGCACTTTAGAAAGCCTAAGCACTTGCCAGCTTCTTTAGCAATGTCGAAAATGTGGTCATTCCAGCGAAGATCACACTTGATCGACAAGCCTAGAACGTCAAGAGCTGCCGACTCTACAATACCCACACCATCAAAGGATAGAGGAGTTTGGGAGGGGGAGGAAGTTTGCTTGTGTGAGAGACAACAGCATTGGGTCTTTCGAGCATTAAAGCTGACCCTATTCGCTCGACCCCACTCGGAGATTGATTGAAGGTCTTTGTTGAGTGTGTCATTCATATGACGTCGCTTGCTCTCAATCTCCGCAGAGCTTGGGCGACCTGTAAATGAATATGAATGACAAAGGCTGCTGTCATCCGCAAACGAATATATAGGATTCTTAGTCAATGACAAGAGGTCATTGATAAAGACAAGGAAAAGAGTGGGTGCCAGGACCGAACCCTGCGGTACACCTGCGTTTAAGAAGTACTCATTAGAAGCGACACCGTCTATCACAACTCTAAAGCTGGGATCCCACTATCGGCGCAATGTACCGATTTTCGGCGCAAATCATGTACCGATAGTGTGAACGCTCAAGATTTTTCAAAGTGCGACGATATGGGCCGAAATCGTGCAGACTTTGGCCGATCAAAATCAACCGCATTGTGCCGATAATATGAACGGTCTTTTGCCCGACATAGACCGATCAAATTGGGGAAAATGCGCCGATTTTTGTCGGCCCCTTGTGTACCAACCAAAGTCGCCAATCTGCGCCGATATTTATGAGCACCACTGCTTTCAAACATCTGTTTTCAGAAAAAGAAGGAAAAAAAGACTGCCAAGGGGCGTGGTATATATGCTTGTGTTGAAATACTGTACCTTTAGGTAATTATTTTTAAGTACAGAGAAAATTTCATCACAGAGTTCTGGAATAAACTTGGATAGCTATAATACACTTGGTAGCTATCGTCAGTAGCCAAATAGCGAAGGGTACAAGCTAAACGCTCACATACCGGAATAGCTTTTCGAAAAGAAGTGTCTTGTTTTTTAATGAGTGGCGATGTTAGTTCAACTAATTAATTGAAAGTGCGTTCATTCATACGCACAAAATTTTTAAAAAGAAAATGTTGGTTATCGACTTCACGAAATTCACGCAAAGTGGTATCATATGCACCACGTGTACAACTTATTTGTAACCAACCTCTGATCCCAATGCTCCGTATTTTAGATATTTTTATACCCTACACCTATGGTAATAGGGTATAATAACTTTGTGCGAAAATTGTAACGCATTAAAGGAGACTTTCTGTCTTGATTTCCGGTTGTCCGTCTGTCTGGCTGTCTGTTGGCGCAGGAGAGAAAGAAGGAGTTGTCCGATTTGGACCAAATTTGGCACACAGTCGCAGTGAACCTTCCACTACTTTAAGTTCTGAGATTAGCAAAATCACCCGAAGGACACGCCCACAACGGGCCTGTAAGTCCCACTACCTCGGATTTTTTTCGAATAAATTGCTATAATTTGTCTAATTACTCATTCAAAAGAATAATACTTGGTATTTAACGTGAGATGTAGACCCTCTGCAAAATACAAAAAAATGGGCGTGGTCCGCCCACTGTATAGGCGGCAACAATTTTCTGGTAAAATGGCTCTCAATTGACTACTTATTCATTAAAACGAATCAAATTTGGTTCCCAAGTTTAGTTTTAGGTCCTAGATGCCATATAAGAAAATGGGCGTGGTCCGCCCACTTTATAGGCGGTAAACTGAAAATCCTCATAACTTCCGTAATGTACACACCAGAGCATCCATATTTGGTCACTTCATTGCAGGTGAGAATACCTACATATTCCACAAAAATGGGCGTGGTCCACCCACCATGGGGGCGGTAAATTTAATATACCGATAATTTCTGTTGTACACCTGTCAGAGCATCAATATTTGGCATGTATAGTCCTATTAGGTATATCTTGTAGTCTGCCAAAAATGGGCGTGGTCCGCCCACTATGTAGGTTGTAAATCAAATGCACCCACAATTTCAGTGAATTATCACCCCAATTGGGAACATGGTGTATGGTATTACTCTGTCGGTGAAACCCGACTGATACTTCCTTACTTGTTTTATTTTCTGTTTTTGCTTTTTAACTAATGACGCAATAATATACACGGCCACAGCAATTTTCGGTTTTCGCAAGTAATCCATTTAGACTGAGCGAAATTTACAAAACAACGAGAACAATTGATTTAATGCACCGATAAAGCACGATAGTGGGACCGTATTGCACCGATTATCGTCACAATTTTGTTTTGGCCGATATGCGCCGACAAATCGTCGCACAATGTGCGCCGATAGTGGGACCGCTCAAAATGTAATTGTCAAAACTTTTGAATTGTGTACCGATCTGGCACGATAAAAATCGGCGCAGATTGTGCTAGTTGCGCCGATATTGGGATCCTAGCTTAATAGAACGGCAGCTAAGGAAGCTCGTTATCCATCGAGCGAAGCAATCACCGACGCCATAAGCAACTAGTTTACCAACTAGTGCTTCATGCCAAACTCTATCAAAAGCTTTGGAGATATCCAATGCAACGACCTTGCTTTCACCGAGTTGGTGAATGAACTGATTCCATTTCTCAACGAGGAAGGCCATAAGGTCGCCCGTAGAGCGACCTCTACGGAAACCATATTGCCTATCGTTAAGCAACAGATTGTCCTCAAGGTAGTTCATTAGATTGTAGTTAACTACACACTCCATAACTTTGGACAGAGTAGAACATATTGCTATGGGACGGTAATTGGCAGGGTCCGAAGCCTCGCCTTTTTTGGGAATGGCTGGACGTTGGCAACCTTCCAGCAAGCGGGAAAAACGCCAGTGGTGTACGAGATGTTGAAGAGGTTGCGCAACGGTCGCGCCAGAGATGTGGCACACTTGCGTAGCACGAGGGCTGGGATGCCATCGGGGCCAGAGGTTTTGTTGACGTCAAGATTTGCAAGCACTCTTTTGACTGCACGCGTTCGAAAGTGTATCTCGGGCATAGCACAAGGTACCCCGTCGATCGCGGGCAGTGGTTGATCGGTAACCGGAGGTGTAGAATTTTCAGCGAATGCCGCTGCCAGTAGGTTAGCCTTATCAACCGAGTGAGTGAAGATCTGATCGTTCGCAAAGAGCGAAGGAACAGACGATGAGGTCTTGTTCTTTACTCGCTTGACAAACGACCAAAAGCTTTTACTGCCCTTTTGGAGCAGCAAGACATTTTTCCGTTGGCGCTGTTCGTTTATTTATTAATTGAAACTTTTCATTAGTTATTCCCGAATTTATATTACAAGCGATTTGAATACGAAATAATTATATTTTCATAAAATTTCAGTATTTCGTTTCACTGCAAATCGCTCTGTACAAATTTTCCCTTCTAGGGATTTTCACGCAATTTGTAATTTGGCTAATGCGTAGCCATTTAATTTTTAGCAAATCATTTATTATGATAATATTTATTTTTTATACTATTTGCTATTAGGCATTTCACTGCATATGCAAGGTAATTGGTACACTCACACTCACTCTTCTCACTACACTTTGCAATTTTTTGGTTTCTCGCGTTTTAATTTTACTTGATTTGCTTTGTTAGGCAAAGACGCACTTAAAATTTTTTTAAAACAATTAAATTTACAATTAAACCACTCGCGCACTTGTTCGGCCGTCCGTCCGTCGGTCAGCCTGTGTAATAGCCGCTATCGCACTGCCGAATAGAAGCAGTCACCAAAAAATTGCAAAAAACAAAAAAGGGGGAAGAAAGAGAGTGAGAGTGAGGCTGGTTATCTGCAAGCTGCAGCGGAGTTTGCTGCATACATAGAGCTCTGCTCTGTGTGCTTGTGAGAGATTTGTGTGTGGGGGCGAGATCACTTTGTAAGTGTAAAGAGATGAGAAAAGAGTGGTAAAGGTAGAATCGGAAGCTGTAGAGCATAGGGCAAAGTATATGACTTTGTCAACTGCGAAAGGTGAGTGCTGACAATTGAGCTGCACAAGCTTGTTGTTTGTGGGGACGAATGACTGGGTAAAAGCAGAGATGAGAACGGAGTGCGAAAATGTTCGTTGAAAATCGGAAGCTGGAGAGCCTAGGGCAAAGTATATGACTTTGCAAAGCCACCAAAGGTGAGCGTTGAGAATTCCGCTGCACAAGCTTTTTGTTGGTATGGGCGAATTGCTTCTTTGCTCTCCACAATGCACTTACAATTGTGTAGCAATAAATCTGTATAATTGTGCAGCAGATGGTATGTACCCAAGTACGATCGTACTTCGGGTTAAGCGGTCGAAGACCTGTGGTATATAAAAACTACGGGCGTTTTTGTATTATTGCCGCGCGCCAAATTTGCGCTATTTGAAAATTACGGGCGTTTCTTTATTGCTGCCAGTGCCGCATATGATGCGGACGAAATCTTTATTTCGTTTTAAAATGGCAGCAACGCCGGGAACGATTGCGAATAAAATGAAACTCTCCGACGTACCTGTTCCTTGATATGAATTTCAAAAATGTTGTGGTTAGATATGTATTAGCTGCGGCCAATTGTTTGGTTGTAGCTCTTCCAGATCCGGCTCGAAGGACCAAAATGAACATCCAACGATGTTCTGGGGGGATGGCACACGATAGGCCTCGCTTGCAACGGGGAGCAGTGGGGTTCCTCTGGAAGCGTAACAATCTGCAGCGGCAGCAGCAAACACAATTTAAAACCGAAAAGCAGAACACAAAAAGAAAAAGGCGGCAGTTTCTATTCGGAACAAAGTGTGGGTTTTATTGTTGGAATTATGTCTTACCAAAAAAATTGCTCGATATGCGAGCACTTCGAATAGATGATGCGGCGTCGGCTGGGTGATATGGTAGAATGTTTCCTTTACACAGAGGAAAGGAGCTCGCAACCCGTATTCAAATTCACGAGCAGCGAGTCGTCTTAACCATAGTGTAATAAATATCAAGTGAACCAGATAGCAATGACATTCTATTGTCATACCTGATAATTGTCAAAAATATTAACCCGTTTTCAGTTTGAGTTTGCGTTTGAAGAAAAAAGTAAAAAGAAAAAAATAAAAATGCCCAACTGTGGTTATTTGTGCAAAGGCACTTACGATGAAGAGATGCCGATGTTTTCTGTGCCTAACGATGAAGATTTGCGACGAAAATGGTCAATAGCCTTGTTTAAGTCGAAATCGACTTGTATATACTAAGTCGATAACGACTTCCTTTATTAAAGAACACGGGTTTTTTGGGATGTTTGCGCGGAGTTGCGCGTTTAATTTTAAACGTAATTTAAACTTAAACAAAGTTTTCGAAAAAAATGAAAAAAGAATATGGAACGTCCGTCGCGGTCACTTGTTGATTTTGAAGTTGATTGTTGATAGATTGTAGATTAGAGCGCGAGAGCGGAACAAAGGGAAAAATGACAGCTGGAAGTGAGCGGACTGGAAATGGATCTTGATGAGAATGGAAGAAGAATTGGAATTGAAAAAGGGGGAGCTTACATCAAGTAGGAAGGGGACAACGTAAAGAAAGGAAATTAAGGAATCTGCTGGAACTCAGCAGCAACCGCTTCAAGGTTTCCAAGGCCTGCTGGAGAGCCGGTGGCAGGTCTGCGTCATATGGAGGTCCGATGTCATATCCGGTGGTGCGCGTATGTGGTACCTTACCGAATTGATAGCTGGCGCAGGGTCAGGTACAACCTGTCATACGAAAGACCGTTTCGGAATGACGGTCTGTTCTTCAAGGGGACAAAGAACATAGGCTTTCTTATTCTCCAGAAATGGAGGTGCACGGAGAGTGCGTTTCGGCCAGGCTTCAGCGGGAATTAGAAGCCGTTCAGCTCGAGAACATGCAGAGAACCGTCTGGGGATGTCGGTCTCCTGAACGAAGCGGTTGGGTTCGGATTTAACGGGGGATGTCGCTGACGACGGACTAACGCTGACACGCTGCGGGGTAGTACCGGAAGAAGAAGAAGTGCAGCTGACGGATGCGGCCAGCATGCTGGAGTTGGATGTAGAACCGGAAGGTGAGGAAGAAGAGCAGGCCAGGGCTGATGTGGACGCACCACTTGGAAGCGTGAGACTTGAGCTCGAAGGTATATTTCCACCTTCTCGCCTGGAATGGCGCACATATGAGCGCGAGGCCGAGCAAGAGACGCTGGACACTTTTCCATCAGCCCATTTTGGCGATAGCCATCCTCCCGGGGCAAAGAATTTGTCCCCTGATGGCAAAATTCGCTGCTTCACAACATTTTTTTCCAATGTATTTTTGGCCAAATTCAGGAGTGAATTTGGTTGGGATTTATGAGGGTGAATCGAAAGGGGATTTTCTATGCCCTCGTATCCGCTCGTCTGAAGGAGTCTTGACGAGCAGCTGTAAACTGGTTTGGGATCCAAGTTTTGACTGACAATATTATATATTATTTTCAGTAGTGGAGGCTTTTGGGATCGCCTCACTACTTACTGTGGTCACAACGGCAATATTCAGAGGAGTGCTGATTTTGTCGTCGACTACAATTCGCTTATCCTCGTATTGCGCCTTAAGCGCTTCCCAGGCGAGAGAGAAATTTTCGTCTACCAATGGAAACGGCTTGACGATAGCACCCGCCTTACCCTGGGTTTTGTACCGGAGGTAGTACAATTTCTGAGCGGGAGTCAGTTTTGGGCAATTTGCGTACTTTTCCGTGAACATGTCACGGAAAGACGGCCACTCCGCATCATCTCCGTAGAAGATTTCGGAGTCGGCAGGCGGAACCCGGGGATGGGTATTCGAAGAACATTGAGGTTCTCGAACTGCTGTTTTCTCTGGTAATCTGGAAGGCTTTTGAAGTTTTGCACTTTGGGGAAACCTTTTCTCGAGGAGATCGAGAATCTGGGCTTTGCATGTCATGAAATTCTCAGAGCAGAGATAAAATTTCTGACGCATCGACTCCTTTGAATCATCAGGGACTCATCAGAGGACTTCATTGTGAGCGCTGACAAGTCGACCCCAATTATCATCGAGTCTTTCTTTTTTGACCAACAAAAGGGATTTTGTGAGATCGTCAATCGAGATTAATGGAAATTTTGTGCAAAATTTTAGAAGGCAGTCGGATTCCCATAAAAAGAGAGATCGCGGGATGGATTCTTCTTTTACAGGTTATAGCCTCGTCTGCCGCTTCTGGGATATGCGACATTTTGCGAATGAAAATCGATGAATTCGAAATATAAGATTTATCGTTAGGGAAAACGATATTAATTTCTTCCGCTGGAGGTAGCGTGTGAAAATATTTAATTTACGCTTTGAGAAGCGTATATGAAGAGCAAAATTTAAAAAATTGAGAGGAAAAAATGTTTTCCAAAAATGTATTTTTTATTATTTTTTGTGTTAAAATATATTGCACGCTGGAGTTAGCGTGTGGTATAAATTTTATTTGCACTGAGGGCAGCGCGAGAAATAATGAGAGAAAGAAATAATTTATTGCAATATGAGAAATTGCCTGTGGAGAAATTTATTTCTTGCGATATCGAATATTGCCTGTGGAGGTGTGAAATTTATTGCAATTTCGTATTACAAGTTATTTTTTCGCTAGATAGCGTTTCGGGAATTATTTCTTTCCTGTATTTTATGTGTAGTACAGGAATCGATATAAGAAATTATCTGCTAGAGGTAGCAGATAATTAATAATTTTTTCGACCAAAACTTATTATTCTTGATTTTTTGGTTTTGTATTCAGTGGCTTTCGCAGCGGTGCGATGCTTCACTGGGTATGTATAATAAAATATAAATGGCGATTTAAAATATGACTTGTATAAATATAGAGAATAAATATAATCAATGTAAAATTTTATAGATATGGGGAATATGTAAAATTTGTGCACCAGATATTCTTGGTGATTCTGCATGTCACCAAACCTCTTCATTGTCGTTTTGCTTCTACCTTTGATCTCACTTATCGAGCCTAGCTTCGCCAGTTCATCAGAAGTCCTAATATAGTTCTGCAAACTGGTATTCATACCAGAGTTCCTATAAATCTTCTAGCCAGGATTAACAGTTCCATCCTCCACTCCTCCACCAGTTTCGATCGAATTTTACTAATTATGCCTTGGAATAACCCTGATATGAATATCACCACATCGTCAGCATAGGCCACTACACTGGCATTGTCCACCTCCATCGTTAGCAAAATTTGTTCATAACGATCAGCCATAGTATATGAGATAGAACTGACCCTGGGCTAAGGAAAAAATTTAATTTTGTTTTTTAGACCAATTTCAGCCTGGATGCGTCTGCTTTTAAGTAGCGACACTATCCAGGAACCGATGAAATCCTCCACCACTTGTGTTATGGCCTCTTCGATTGCTTAAATCCTGACATTGAAATTTTGAGCCGCTTCTGTCCCACATATTGCCGCACATTACTAAAATATTTCCATTTTTCCTTGCTGCTCCCTCCTAAGTTGCTTGTTAAAAAACTCCCAAAAAATCGTAGCTCCTTCTCCCATTTTTTCACATTGGCGATGCCTACTTTTTCCAATGGGAGTTTTTATGACTTTTCGAACATTATTCAGAATAGGAGAATTGGGAACCGGGAAAAAACTCCCAAAAAAATTTTATTCAGAATTGGGAAATGGGAAAAAATTCCCAGGAATTTACTATTCAGAATTGGGCTGTAAATAAATAAAGCTTATTTTTAAAAAGTTTTTTTTTTATATAATTTTATTTTCTACTTTTTAGTCTTCCATAAATTCAATTTTAGAGCTCTGAAATTTTTCGCAAAAAGAATTTAAAACTTGCAGAGCAGTACACAATATTTAGGGTATTCACAGTGTCTCCTATCGTCATATGTCATATCCTCAATTTAACAAATAATACGGCAGTGATCGACCCTAATATTCGTGGCAATTTTGCCAGCAGGGCGCGGCAAGTAAGTTCCTATCGTGTTTCATTGATGTGTGATGTACCTATAATTATAAACTGAAACCCAAGTGTGTAGTTGCTTGAAAAGTGCCACGCCCCTTGTTCTACGCCCATAAAATTTTACCAGTGGGACGACACATCCAAGAGGCGACTGCATACGAAATTTCAATGGTGCACGACCTTTAGTTCCAAAGCTAATCGAGATCAAAAATTTTGTTTGTATGGGCGGTGCCACGCCCCCTTATCCAGTGCCTGCCTTATTTTCTCAGTAGAAGGATATGGATATGTAGTAAGTTCCTACCGAGTTTCATTGATGTGTGATGTGTAGTTCTGAAGTTATACACAAATCTGGAGTTGATAAAAAAAGTGCCGCACCCCTTATCCTACGCCCATAAAATTTTACCAGTGGGACGACACATCCAAGAGGCGACAGCATACGAAATTTTAATGCTGCACGATCTTTAGTTCCAACGCTAATCGAGATCAAAAATTTTTGTTTGTATGGGCGGTGCCACGCCCCCTTATCCAGTGCCCGCCTTATTTTCTCAGCAGAAGGATATGGATATGTAGTAAGTTCCTACCGAGTTTCATTGATGTGTGATGTGTAGTTCTAAAGTTATACACAAATCTGGAGTTGATAAAAAAGTGCCACGCCCCTTATCCTACGCCCATAAAATATTACCAGTGGGACGACGCATCCAAGAGGCGACTGCATACGAAATTTCAATGCTGCACGACCTTTAGTTCCAAAGCTAATTGAGATCAAAAATTTTGTTTGTATGGAGGTGCCACGCCCCCTTATCCAGTGCCCGCCTTATTATAAGCTTTATATTAACTTCACTTTCTGTCCGCGGTATGTCAGCGGTATGTCAGTGGTATGTCGTCAAATCTAGTAATAAATTTTTCACCCACTTCCCGACTACTTAGAGATCTGAAACTTTGCATACATGCCTAAACTAGAGCCCAATACATGAATCAATAAATTTTATGGGCGTAGGATAAGGGGCGTGGCACTTTTTTATAAACTCCAGATTTGTGTATAACTTTAGAACTACACATCACACATCAATGAAACTCGGTAGGAACTTACTACATATCCATATCCTTCTACTGAGAAAATAAGGCGGGCACTGGATAAGGGGGCGTGGCACCCCCATACAAACAAAATTTTTGATCTCGATTAGCTTTGGAACTAAAGGTCGTGCAGCATTGAAATTTCGTATGCAGTCGCCTCTTGGATGTGTCGTCCCACTGGTAAAATTTTATGGGCGTAGGATAAGGGGGCGTGGCACCGCCCATACAAACAAAATTTTTGATCTCGATTAGCTTTGGAACTAAAGGTCGTGCAGCATTGAAATTTCGTATGCAGTCGCCTCTTGGATGCGTCGTCCCACTGGTAATATTTTATGGGCGTAGGATAAGGGGCGTGGCACTTTTTTATCAACTCCAGATTTGTGTATAACTTTAGAACTACAAATCACACATCAATGAAACTCGGTAGGAGCTTACTACATATCCATATCCTTCTACTGGGAAAATAAGACGGACAGTGGACAAGTGGGCGTGGCACCGCCCATACAAACAAAATCGTTTATATAGAATAGCTTTAGAACTAAAGGTCGTGCAGCATTGAAGTTCCGTATAGAGGCCCCTCTTGAATGCTTCGTCCCACTGGTAAAATTGTATGGGCGTAGGACAGGGGGCGTGGCACTTTTCAAGCAACTACACACTTGGGCTTCAGTTTATAATTATAGGTACATCACACATCAATGAAAAACGATAGGAACTTATTCGCCGCGCCCTGCAGGCAAAAAAACAACAACTCATCGCGCCACAAATATGCCACGAATATTATTTGTTAAATTGAGGATATGACATATGACGATAGGAAACACTGTGAATACCCTAAATATTGTGTACTGCTCTGCAAGCTTTAAATTCTTTTTGTGAAAAATTTCAGAGCTCTAAAATTGAATTTATGGAAGACTAAAAAGTAGAAAATAAAATTATATAAAAAAAAACTTTTTAAAAATTAGATTCAATTTATTTAATGTACTAAAAAGTAGAAAATAAATTGTTTTTAAGTCACCTGTATCTTACTATCAATAAAAGCTTGTGCGCTCAATATCCATATTCAAAATATCTTTCATTACTAGAATCTATTTGCAAAAAATTATTTAAATAAAATATTGTGGTAACTGTTTGACAAATATTGAACACATGAGCGCCCCAAGCTTTTATTGATAGTAAGATACAGGTGACTTAAAAACAATTTATTTTCTACTTTTTAGTACATTCAATAAATTAAAGCTTATTTTTAAAAAGTTTTTTTTTATATAATTTTATGTTCTCAGTAGAAGGATATGGATATGTAGTAAGTTCCTACCGAGTTTCATTGATGTGTGATTTGTAGTTCTAAAGTTATACACAAATCTGGAGTTAATAAAAAAGTGCCATGTCCCTTATCCTACGCCCATAAAATTTTTTTCCAGTGGGACGACACATCCAAGAGGCGACTGCATACGAAATTTCAATGCTGCACGACCTTTAGTTCCAAAGCTAATCGAGATCAAAAATTTTTTTGTATGGGCGGTGCCACGCCTCCTTATCCAGTGCCCGCCTTATTTTCTCAGTAGAAGGATATGGATATGTAGTAAGTTCCTACGGAGTTTCATTGATGTGTGATGTGTAGTTCTAAAGTTATACACAAATCTGGAGTTGATAAAAAAGTGCCACGCCCCTTATTCTACGCCCATAAAATTGATTCATGTATTGTGCTCGTGTTTAGGCATGTATGCAAAGTTTCAGATCTCTAAGTAGTCGGGAAGTGGGTGAAAAATTGATTAATAGATTTGACAACATACATACATACATACATATGTACATACCTGATGTGAACCTAATATAAAGCTTATAAAAATCAATTCAAACGACGAAATAATTGACTCAATGTGTTTAGTGTTGTGTAAAATGTACGATGTGCACAAAATAAAAAACAAACGAAGCGCAGGTGGACTGTATTTCCAATAAATATTCGCTTGTTTTAATCAGTGTTGCCGTTTTAATTCTTGCACAGGAAAAGCATTATTTCTATTTCAATTTTCCAGTGACTTTTTTGTATGGCAACATTCTTTTCACAGCTGACACGACTTTTGTAGTAGTTTTCTAATCGACGCAGATATTTCTACTACTCAATCCGTTCAGAGTAATAGCGTACATTGTGTTCGGGTAAGATAGATTGTGTCAGCTGACACTATTTCTTACTTTACTACTAGAGTAATTATACCATTAGTGTCACATGTACGCTGTGTAATTTTTTGAAGCGTTTTTGCTCTGTGAAATTTTATAAGTCGTTTTTGCTCTGGGCGCGTCATATATAAATAAGGTATAAATCAAATAAAAGTGCAAAAGTAAATTTTGTTGAAAACTTACAAATCTACATTCACTGCCGACATTTTTGTTTGCTTTGTCAGCATCAGCTGTTACCTGTCAAAATTACTTGGCTACTACTTTTTTGCCCAATAGGGGTATTCCTGATCCGGAGCGAATGCCAAAGCAAAAGCAATATTTTGCATTTTCAGGTTTGTGATCGGGAACGACCGATTGCGGAATTCCTGCAAATGCTTTTGTCAAACAGCTGTTTTATTTGAGAGTTTAACAAAATGCCACAAAACAGCGGAAAACAACAATTTTGCAGCTTCTTTATCGAAAACGCAGCAAATGAAATCACGGGTAAATAATTTAAGACACCATTTTTTTGAAATAAAAAGTGAAATGAAAATCAAAATGATCAGCTGGTCGCTGTTATTACTAGTTGTTGGCAGAGATCACCGATAAGTGCGACTTTTCAAGCTGGCAACTATGCTCATATTTTGCATTAAATATTTTGCACTAAACGCAAAGGATTTTGGTCTAGGAAAATTGTGACTGTAATGCAAAAGAAAACCAGCGAGTTTTGTTGTTGTGTATGCAAAAGATGGACAAATATTTTGCATTTGCTCTTCGATTTCTAAAGAGCTGCGCAGAGCTCTTAAGCTAATTACAATGTAATGCAGAACTTCTCAAAATCAAAGGGTGTTTTTTTATTCCTTTTTGTTTTATATATTTGTCATTCAGTTTTGTGTATGTATTGTTAAATTGAAATCAGTTCCTCAGAAGGAAATTAACAAAAAAAATATAATTGCCAAATTATGGACATAAGAGGTTATATTATGTTTAACAGACAATAATAAGAGGATATATCATGTTAAACAAACAACCATTTTATAGCATATTTTAATTAGCTTATAATTAACTAATAGTTGAGTTAAATAAAGTAAACGTATAGCTAACTGAATGTACCCCACTTATTACCTAGCATTCTTTTACATAAGTTGAAAGCTATCAATGACTTCCTCACACGTTCTTCGACGTTGGTTCTCCAGTTTTACTTGGAATCGAGGATGACTTCGATTAATTTTACTTTGCCTGAAAACTCCAGAAAAAGAGCATATATAAGGAATATCTTGTAGTTTGTGAAAAGTCCGCTTGGTTATGCCACTAGAGATTGTTGATGTAAGCGGTAAATTTAATGCACCCAGTTTCTGTACATATACATATGTAATTACTCATGAGTCATGACTTAACTTAAGTTGGGAGACTTAGGCCGGGTTTCACAGTGGCTATTTAAATCTAATTTGCAAATTGAGTTTAAATCTAGTTTAACCTTCCTTGAGTTTCACAGTGCAATTACTTAAATACGGAATAATGAATGGCAACTTCGAATATTTGACAATTGAAGGTTGGTACAACATGCTAAAAACATATGTTCAATTGCAAAATTTATTTTTTTTATTATTATTTACATTGCAACTAGTTATGACATTAAAATAACTAACGAGTAATTTTCAGTTGATACAATAAATTCAAATATTTACAAAAGTGTGAGTTTACTTCAGCTGGCAAGATCTTGTGGTTTGTTCCGTTTGAGCCTTCGTTTCCACCCAGCAAAGTCAGCGAGAACAGAAGCTTCTTCATTGACATGCTTGTCGAGCCTCATTTTGTAAGACTTAGCAATTTTTTTGTATTGCGGCTGAAACGGAGTCCATTGCGAGATCGCGTTCTAGGTCTGCGCCACGTATGTACCAGGGCGCATTGACGGCACATTTTAGCACTTTGTTCTGGAACCGTTGAATCAAAGAGTATGTTAATATAATAGAGTGCGCTTCACTCAAATTTTCGGCAAATCGAAGTGAGGGCCATTTTTCATATATCGGTCGCGGCAAAGGAGGACACAAAAACTACTCGAGAATTCCGTTGACAGTCGTTGATTTGGCATTTCGGGTATGCTCAAAGCACGAAAAAAGCATTTTTCCACAATGTTAGTATGTCTTGTGTATGTGTATACATATGTATGTATTTGCAGCTGCTCTGCTCAGCCAATAACAAACACAAGGAATTTCAATACAAGCGTACATACATACATATGTCGAATTTCCTGGCATTTGCGTATGCTGTGTTATGAATGAAATCTGCTTGCAGCTTCCAACTCGTTTTGAAATATCAAAGCGAAGTTAGAATTTGTTGAAATATCGCAAACATTTTTCAAATGTGCGACATTTCCAGAGATAAAACCAAACTTATATAGACTTTTTCTGAAGCATTTATAAATATTTTGACAAATCATGAAAACTGTACATATATTAATATTAGATATTTTTTGCCAATATCACCTTAATAAAAGTGATGTTCGGCAAATAAATAACTATTTAACATAGTCATTGCCCTATAATAAGATCAGCGGAGGGAAATTGAAATAAATTTTAAATCGCCAAAATTTGCATTTGCCATGGACAAGAAGTACACAACAACAACAACACAGAAACAACCAAAATCGTCTAGACGAGCTCGGCTCTGATTCCTTGTTTTTGTTGTTGGCTGAACTCCCGCTATGTCACAGAGTACATGCACACGACTTTCATAACACCATGCAAAATACGAAAATCAGCCGCAAAAAATGCTCGTTCGCCGAAAAACGAACGAACCAAGCCATTGAGTCGAAAAAAAAATTCTCCCATGGGAATTGGCACTTCAGTCACATTTTCATTCAAAATAATGGTAGTAAAAAACATAAAACAATAAATAAAATAGTATGGCTGAGTTCCTAAATGCTGTAATACAAAACATCAGCATTTTGTTAAGAATATGTAGAAAAAGAGTTCGAATTCCCACAAAATGGGAGAATTTTCTCACAGTTAGCAGCCCTCGTTATATTTACTTTGAGTTTGGAATTTCTTGTAGCTGAGCGGTTCTCTGAGAGGACGAGTGACTGAGCGAAACTGAGTGGAAACATGGGCCATTGTACTATGGCCCAGGTGCGAAATTTTCGAAGCCAAAATTTTATATGAGATGCGCACTCTATTATATTAATATTCTCTTTGGTTGAATGTTTTTTAAGCTGCTTGCACTAGAGCAACCCCAAAGTTGAGCCCCGTATGTCCACATTGGCTTAAGTGTTTGTTTATACAAAAAAATTTTATTGTGAGCCGATAAGGCACATCGCCTTCCCATAAGCCAATTCATGGTTTTGAATTTTATTTCTAGTTCTTCCTTTTTCTTTTTTATATGCTCATTCCATTAAAGCTTGGTATCTAGTGTCATACCTAGGTACCTGGCTGTATTTGAGTACGGGATTTGTACACCGTTTATATATAGTGGTAGGTATCGCAATTTATTGTACGAGAAATCGATATGAACTGATTTGCTGTTATTTAATTTTATGCGCTACTTAGGGCCAGTTTCACAGTGGATATTTAAACTCTGATTGCAGTTTAAATAGGGAATTTCAGTTTCACAGTTGGAAGTTAAATACGATTTAAATAGCCGACTGTGGATATTTAAGTACGGCACAGAGTTGCAATCGAAAACAAATAAACAGCTGATTTCGGATGTGCAAGCAAGCTGCGTCGACAATATTGCAATTTATAAGAGATCAAATTAAACATAAAACTGCATGGTATAGCACATATAAATGATCCCGTAGTATTATAAATAATATAAACTGTGGATTCTTTGCACAATATCCAATAATTCACTTCTTTCGGCCGACGAAAAATTTTTAGCTCGCGCTGCCTCCATAATTGAACAATTGAACATATGTTTTTGGCAAGTTGTGTCAACCTTCAATTGTCAAATATTCGAAGTTGCCATTCATTATTCCGTATTTAAATAAATGCACTGTGAAACTCAAGGAAAGGTAAACTAGATTTAAACTCAATTCGCAAATTAGATTTAAACATCCACTGTGAAACTGGCCCTTAGCTGTCCATTCAGATATTAGGTTTATAGCCTGTTGTAGCTGCGCGGTTGACTCGCACTCTGTTTTGCCTACTGATAAAATCGCTGTGTCGTCAGCGAAGGTTGCTGTCGTGCAGTTTTGTGAAGTTGGTAGATCGCATGTGAATAGCAGGTACAGGAGCGGTCCCAGCACACTGCCCTGTGGGACTCCAGCTTTAATCTCCTTTAGTTCGGAATACGATTTGATAATCTGGTAGAACTCTATCGGCAAGAGGGCTTTTATTTGGTTAAGTAACCCAGCGTGGCATACCTTTAATTTAAATACGGTATATTTGACATTTGAAGGTTGGTACAACTTGCCAAAAACATATGTTCAATATAATGTTCGGCCGAAAGAAGTGAATTATTGGATATTGTGCAAAGAATCCACAGTTTATATTATTTATGATACTACGGGATCATTTATTTGTGCTATACCATGCAGTTTTATGTTTAATTTGATCTCTTATAAATTGCAATATTGTCCACGCAGCTTGCTTGCACATCCGAAATCAGCTGTTTATTTGTTTTCGAATGCAACTCTGTGCCGTACTTAAATATCCACAATCGGCCATTTAAATTGTATTTAACTTCCAACTGTGAAACTGAAATTCCCTATTTAAACTGAAATCAGAGTTTAAATATCCACTGTGAAACTGGCCCTAAGGAGTTGAATTTATGAACAGCTGATTTCGGATGTGCAAGCAAGCTGCGTGGCCAGTATTGGAATTTATAAGATTAAAATTATGCATAAAACTGCATGGAATAGCACATATAAATAACACAGTACATAGTACATAAATAATATAAACTGTGCATAATTTGCACAATATCCAACAATTCACTTATGTTAGTCAACGAAAATTTTGCTGCCTCCACAATTGAGCAATTGAACATATGTTTTTAGGAAGTTGTACAAACTTTAAATTGTCAAATATTCGAAGTTGCCATTCATTATTCCGTATTTAAGTAAATGCACTGTGAAACCCAAGGGAAGTTAAACTAGATTTAAACTCAATTTGAAAATTAGATTTAAATAGCCACTGTGAAACCCGCCCTTATGATCTAGTTAGTTGTGATTTAGCCGTAACTTAATAATAATAATTGATTGGCGCAACAGCCCGTGTGGGCTTAGGCCTAGCTTTCTCGCATTATCTTGTGTGTGCTTGTTATTTTTTGTACAAGTTAAAGGGACCTAGATTAACCGAATCCGAACGGGTTGAGAAGCTTTTCATAGCAAAGAATACTCTCGGAGAATTGCAAATTCATTGCGAGAAGTTGCGCCGCGCAAAGAAACAATTTTGAAAACAAATTATTATTCTTTTTATTAGATGGTGTTGCGACTGGTTTTGAACCCAGGCGCTCCCGTATCAGCGACCAAGTACTTGTCCACTGAGCCACCGCGGTGCCGTAACATAACTTGAATTATTTTCGTAGAAACTTAGAAGCTATTAGAGTAGAGTTCCAGTGGTGCGTGGTTGCGTTCAATTGCTGAATCAGAACTTTTCTTCATTTTTTTAAACTCAAATTTATTTTGTCTATTCACTGCTTATAATTGGTGTTGAATTTATCAAATAATTGCTATTTGATTGAAAAAAATATATGTTTAAGCTTTTTGTCGTCCATTTTCACCAGTTCGACATTTTGTTTATGAATGAAGCTAAGGTTGCCATTGCGGTCCACTCAATTGAAAACATAAATTATATTTGGTTTTGTGATGAAAATATGACAACAGAATTTACGAAAAATTATAAAAAGTTCTTATGCCTGATACAGCGTAATTTTCCATGTTTTATATCGAAGTTTCCAATCGAGTTTATTTCAAGCCTAAAAACCATTGCAGAGGCAACGCTGCTTGCTGCAGAGCAATTCGCTCACGCTCTCTTTTGACGCAGTGACATAACTTAGAAACCTAAAGGGCTCGTCACATAGGGCACAATGAATACGCTGGCAGCGCATAGAAAATCATCTGCTTCGTCTTTTTTATTAAAACATTTATATTGTTGCGCCAGCAGCAGAAACCCCAGCATTTTCCTTCAGAAGCTTCTTGCGGTAGACCTGAGCCGATTTGTCATAAAGGCAAATTTACTGTTGTACTGTTTCTATTAATTGTTCTTCGAAACAATTGCAAATACAGAAAATTTCAATGAAACAAAAAAAATTACACAGAAAATTTCAAGTCGACAAAACAATAAAAACAGCTGATATCTGTCAACGTTCTGCCGGACGGCAAAAGTTGAAAGTTGCTAAACTTTTTGCGTTGTTTCGACGTATCCGTTGCTTATGTGCCATACCTCATACGATTGCATACATTTCAACTTTGCTGTCAGTTGAAAATTCGCTCTCACGGACGCAACGGATTCTATGTGACGACCGCTTAAAAGCTCCAGCTGAATGAAACGAAATGATAGGCTTGGTTACTTTTGTACACACGAATTGTCAATACAGAAACAGCTAATATCTAAGCCATAAGTAGTCGCTCCTAAGTTTCTACCGAAGCTAAGTCAAGTTAAGTTACGGCTAAAGTGGATAAGTCATGACTAATGACTAAGGGTAGGACAAGAACTTTGACTTCAGTGCGCAGTTTCATTTATCTACTGAATTAATGATATCAGTTTTACTATATTATTATTAAATATATATTCTATTTTCATCAGATCTGCTCTGGATACTTTAACAAATTCCAAAGTGGCTATCAAGAAGATTTCCCCATTTGAGCACCAAACTTACTGTCAACGTACGTTGCGCGAAATTAAAATTTTAACTCGCTTCAGACATGAGAATGTACGTATTTTTAATTTGCACTACAAGATTTGCAGACAAATTAATACTATTTGATTTAACTTTTTTTAGATTATCGATATCCGTGATATATTGCGCGTTGATAGTATAGAACAAATGAGAGATGTATATATTGTACAGTGTTTAATGGAGACTGATCTATACAAACTTTTAAAAACCCAGGTAAGTCTGATGGAGCAATCTGAACTCTGCCAGTGTCTGAATTTTCTATCGTTTTACAGCCTCATTTTTTAAAACACCATAATCGAACGCAACGCAAAGAAATGCCTGCCTTTTAAATCGCTATTATATAAAGCGATGCTTAATTGCGTTCGTTTACTTACGTTATTACTTGAGTTGTCAACTTCTTGGGAGAAAGGTAGCCAGTTACGCTGAAAAACGGAAATTTTTTGTAGAACATTTTTCTCTCAAGCAACAGTTCCTCTTTTTAACTAATGCGCAGATATGGTACTTGTGTTACGCATGTCATGTATCATTTTGCGTCGCAAACAAAAAAATATGTACGATATTTCGCCCACGCTTCTTCTATTTGACTAACACCCGAGAGGTTGCGAGTTCGATCCGAGGTGGCGGTGCTAATATTATTTTGTTTGTATACATGGCTTTAAAAAGTATTTCAATATCTATGACTTGCTTCTACTGATTACCAGAAATCAATTTACACAAGTGATACGTTTAAAAATTCGAGCACAAACCCAAGTGAAAGATTTTACAGTTCATGTGAGGCTTTTATTGTTGCTAATTGTATTACTAGCTGTCGTGTATCCAGGCACACACGACAGGTGGCCCCACTTGTTTTTTTTATAAGCTTTATATTAACTTCACTTTGGTATGTCAGCGGTATGTCAGTGGTATGTCGTCAAATCTAGTAATCAATTTTTCACCCACTTCCCGACTACTTAGAGATCTGAAACTTTGCATACATGCCTAAACTAGAGCCCAATACATGAATCAAAAAATTTTATGGGCGTAGGATAAGGGGCGTGGCACTTTTTTATAAACTCCAGATTTGTGTATAACTTTAGAACTACACATCACACTTCAATGAAACTCGGTAGGAACTTACTACATTTCCATATCCTTCTACTGAGAAAATAAGGGGGCACTGGATAAGGGGGCGTGGCACCCCCATACAAACAAAATTTTTGATCTCGATTAGCTTTTGAACTAAAGGTCGTGCAGCATTGAAATTCCGTATACAGGCCCCTCTTGGATGCTTCGTCCCACTGGTAAAATTTTATGGGCATAGGACAAGGGGCGTGGCACTTGTCAAGCAACTACACACTTGGGCTTCAGTTTATAATTATAGGTACACCACACATCAATGAAACACGATAGAAACTTACTCGCCGCGCCTTGCAAGCAAAACAACAACAACTCACCGCGCCACAAATATGCCACGAATATTAGGGTCGATCACAGCCGTATTATTTGTTAAATTGAGGATATGACGATAGGAGGCACTGTGAATACCCTAAATATTGTGTACTGCTCTGCAAGTTTTAAATTCTTTTTGCGAAAAATTTCAGAGCTCTAAAATTGAATTTATGGAAGACTAAAAAGTAGAAAATAAAATTATATAAAAAAAAAACTTTTTAAAAATAAGCTTTAATTTATTTAATGTACTAAAAAGTAGAAAATAAATTGTTTCCAAGTCACCTGTATCTTACTATTAATAAAAGCTTGTGCGCTCAATACCTATATTCACAATTATCTTTCATACATTGGGTTATTGATGCGTGAATAGTTCACCTAAGTCACTAACAGTTTGATTGTACTGCCTATTCTTTGATTTAAACTTGTTAAACTCAAAAGTAGATTAAAATTCAGAACTTTGTTGCATGCTTTGTTTTTCAATCCCATCTATTTGATTGATGAATTTTAGTCAGTTATGCTTTGAAAGTATGAGCTGTAGTAACTTAAGTTCGACTATTATTATTAAATCACTTAAGTACAATAATATTGGCCTGCAAATGATATAAACTGTTTTCTCAACAGCAGCTACTCTTTGCTATTATTTTGCGCCCAACGTTTTTAGTTTTAAATCTTACTAGTATTTCCATATCAATTGAAAAATCAAAATCAAACATTATCAGGACCATCTATATTGGTTCAGAAATCTGTTTATGGCAATGAAAAATTATTTTATACTTTTTAGTCCATTTTAAAAACGTTGAATATTAAATTTATTTTTTACTTAATAATTATTTTCTGATTTTTAGTCTTGTGTGTGTAAAATTTTTCAAGTAATTTCAAACATTTTGATGAGATTATAACAGAGACATGTAAATTTCAACTGATTATATCCGAAATAGAAAATTGTTATATCTACCTATCAATCTGTTTATTTCTCATGATATATAAAATAAAGAAGCTAGCAAAATTAAGTTTTTAAAAATTTATATTTCAATTAAATTATATCAATAATATTGCATTCTTATGGTCTAAGTTGTCGCATTCTTTCCATCTCCTTCAAGGCATCTTCATTGCACGGTTTCTTGCCAGTGAGTTTTGAACAGTCGAGCTCCTCTATTTTTAATCCGTCTAATGATCTCACACGACTTAATGCGACATATGCCTGTCCTTTAGCAAATAGTGCAGATCCGAGATATACAACAGCATGGTCCACTGTACATCCTTGCATTTTATGAACTGTGCAGGCCCAGCAGAGTATTAGTGGGAGCTGTGTTCGCTCGATTGTTCCATAGTTTCGGAGTGCCGGAAACTGTATTGATTTCGACTTGATCAAATGAATTCCATCTATACCAAAGTCGATGCGAACACATGGAATGTCGGTATCATACATCTGATCACGACGGTATAAAGGCCAAACAATTTCAGTGATAGTGCCCATTGCACCATTCACAAGGCCTTGCTCTATATTAATATTTGAGCGAAGCATCACTCTCGCTCCGTTGAAAATTTGCAATACCTTTTTATAGCAGGCCAATTAAAAGGAACGAATGTATGTATCAATATACCAGAGTTGGAGCGTGGTGGGTTTGAATGTGTTGTTTGAGTGTGGTGAGTTTGGTTGTGGTGAGTTTGGGCGTGGTGAATTTGAGTGTGGTGAATTTCTGTGTGGTGAGTTACATCATACCACATATGACAGGAATGTAAGAAACGACTATTAACACCTCAATACCAAATTTGATATTGATATTGCTGTAAAATTAGCCGAGATAAAGCATTCCTTAAGTTGGAGTTGTATAGGCGGGGCCACGCCCCGTTGTCCAACACCAACCACATTTAGGAAAACTGTTGGAAACGAATGTATGTATCAATATACCAAAATTCGTTAACATTGCTTATACAAGTGCCGAGATAAAAAGTATTTCATTATTTGTGGGCGGTGCCACGCCCACACAGAAAAAATTTTGATATAATATTGCATTGTCATCCAGTTCTGAGCTATGTTGAAAATTTCAAGTCTCTAGCTTATCGGGAAGTTACTTTAAAATTAATTCCAAGATTTGTACGGGACATACAAACAGACAAGAAAGCGACCTAATAAAAACGTTTTAATTTAAAATAAATTGTTTCCAAGTCACCTGTATCTTACTATTAATAAAAGCTTGTGCGCTCAATACCTATATTCACAATTATCTTTCATTACTAGAATCTATTTACAAAAAATAAATTAAATAAAATATTGACAAATTTTGAACAAATGAAGCGCCCCAAGCTTTTATTAATAGTAAGATACAGGTGACTTGGAAACAATTTATTTTCTACTTTTTAGTACATTAAATAAATTAAAGCTTATTTTTAAAAAGTTTTTTTTTTATATAATTTTCTTTTTTATAAAACTACGTACATAACTCATCGTGCGCATTCACTGAGAAAGGGGATGCGTTTTATATACTCTATATACCGATCGCTCGGTCTTGGTTACCGAACAGTTCGGTCAAAAGATTCGGGTTCGGTCTCGGCTACTAAAAGGCCGAGTATTTAGCCGAACAGTTGAGAAGAAAATCGTATAGTTTTAAACAAAATTTAAATTTTTAATCATTATTTCAATTGATTTTTCATAAAACAGATGTTTAATGTAGGTATTTATCGAATGTTGTAATGTTGCTCAAATAATATTATTGTTTTTTGTAAATTTCCAGTTTTCCACATTAAAATTCTTCTTTTTATTATAAGCTTTATATTAACTTCACTTTCTGTCCGCGGTATGTATGTCGTCAAATCTAGTAATCAATTTTTCACCCACTTCCCGACTACTAAGAGATCTGAAACTTTGTATACATGCGTAAACAGGAGCACGATACATGAATAAATAAATTTTATGGGCGTAGGATAAGGGGCGTGGCACTTTTTTATCAACTCCAGATTTGTGTATAACTTTAGAACTACAAATCACACATCAATGAAACTCGGTAGGAACTTACTACATATCCATATCCTTCTACTGAGAAATTAAGGCGGGCACTGGATAAGGGGGCGTGGCACCGCCCATACAAACCAAATTTTTGATCTCGATTAGCTTTGGAACTAAAAGTTGTGCAGCATTAAAATTTCATATGCAGTCGCCTCTTGGATGTGTCGCCCCACTGGTAAAATTTTATGGGCGTAGGATAAGGGGCGTGGCACTTATTTATCAACTCCAGATTTGTGTATAACTTTAGAACTACACATCACACATCAATGAAACTCGGTAGGAACTTACTACATATCCATATCCTTCTACTGAGAAAATAAGGCGGACACTGGATAAGGGGGCGTGGCACCGCCCATACAAACAAAATCGTTTATATAGAATAGCTTTGGAACTAAAGGTCGTGCAGCATTGAAATTCCGTATACAGGCCTCTCTTGGATGCTTCGTTCCACTGGTAATTTTATGGCCGTAGGACAGGGGGCGTGGCACTTTTCAAGCAACTACACACTTGGACTTCAGTTTATAATTATAGGTACACCACACATCAATGAAAAACGATAGGAACTTACTCGCCGCGCCTTGCAGGCAAAATAGCAACAACTCACCGCGCCAAAGCAACGGGAGTTTTGCGCATGGGCCGGTACACCATACATCAATGAAAAACGATAGGAACTTACTCGCCGCGCCTTGCAAGCAAAACAACAACAACTCATGGCGCCACAAATATTCTACGAATTTTAGGGTCGATCACAGCCGTATTATTTGTTAAATTGAGGATATGGCATATGACGATAGGAAACACTGTGAATACCCTAAATATTGTGTACTGCTCTGAAAGTTTTAAATTATTTTTGTGAACAATTTCAGAGCTCTAAAATTGAATTTATGGAAGACTAAAAAGGAGAAAATAAAATTATATAAAAAAAACTTTTTCAAAATAAGCTTTAATTTATTTAATGTACTAAAAAGTAGAAAATAAATTGTTTCCAAGTCACCTGTATTTTACTATTAATAAAAGCTTTTGCGCTCAATATCCATATTCAAAATATCTTTCATTACTAGAATCTATTTGCAAAAAATTATTTAAATAAAATATTGTGGTAACTGGTTGACAAATATTGAACACATGAGCGCCCCAAGCTTTTATTAATAGTAAGATACAGGTGACTTGGAAACAATTTATTTTCTACTTTTTAGTACATTAAATAAATTAAAGCTTATTTTTAAAAAGTTTTTTTTTTATTATATTATAAGCTTTATATTAACTTCACATCAGGTATGTTTGTCGTCAAATCTAGTAATCAATTTTTCACCCACTTCCCGACTACTTAGAGATCTGTAACTTTGCATACATGCCTAAACACGAGCCCAATACATGAATCAATAAGTTTTATGGGCGTAGGATAAGGGGCGTGGCACTTTTTTATAAACTCCAGATTTGTGTATAACTTTAGAACTACACATCACACATCAATGAAACTCGGTAGGAACTTACTACATATCCATATCCTTCTACTGAGAAAATAAGGGGGCCCTGGATAAGGGGGCGTGGCACCCCCCATACAAACAAAATTTTTGATCTCGATTAGCTTTGGAACTAAAAGTTGTGCAGCATTAAAATTTCGTATGCAGTCGCCTCTTGGATGTGTCGTCCCACTGGTAAAATTTTATGGGCGTAGGATAAGGGGCATGGCACTTATTTATCAACTCCAGATTTGTGTATAACTTTAGAACTACACATCACACATCAATGAAACTCGGTAGGAACTTACTACATATCCATATCCTTCTACTGAGAAAATAAGGGGGCGTGGCACCCCCATAAAAACAAAATTTTTGATCTCGATTAGCTTTGGAACTAAAGGTCGTGCAGCATTGAAATTTCGTATGCAGTCGCCTCTTGGATGTGTCGTTCCACTGGTAAAATTTTATGGGCGTAGGATAAGGGGCGTGGCACTTTTTTATCAACTCCAGATTTGTGTATAACTTTAGAACTACACATCACACATCAATGAAACTCGGTAGGAACTTACTTCATATCCATATCCTTCTACTGAGAAAATAAGGCGGGCACTGGATAAGGGGGCGTGGCACCCCCATACAAACAACATTTTTGATCTCGATTGGCTTTGGAACTAAAGGTCGTGCAGCATTGAAATTTCGTATGCAGTCGCCTCTTGAATGTGTCGTCCCACTGGTAAAATTTTATGGGCGTAGGATAAGGGGGCGTGGCACCCCCCATACAAACAAAATTTTTGATCTCGATTAGCTTTGGAACTAAAGGTCGTGCACCATTGAAATTTCGTATGCAGTCGCCTCTTGGATGTGTCGTCCCACTGGTAAAATTTTATGGGCGTAGGATAAGGGGCGTGGTACTTTTTTATCAACTCCAGATTTGTGTATAACTTTAGATCTACAAATCACACATCAATGAAACTCGGTAGGAACTTACTACATATCCATATCCTTCTACTGAGAAAATAAGGGGCGCTGGATAAGGGGGCGTGGCACCCCCCATAAAAACAAAATTTTTGATCTCGATTAGCTTTGGAACTAAAGGTCGTGCAGCATTGAAATTTCGTATGCAGTCGCCTCTTGGATGTGTCGTTCCACTTCTAAAATTTTATGGACGTAGGATAAGGGGCGTGGCACTTTTTTTTATCAACTCCAGATTTGTGTATAACTTTAGAACTACACATCACACATCAATGAAACTCGGTAGGAACTTACTACATATCCATATCCTTCTACTGAGAAAATAAGGCGGGCACTGGATAAGGGAGCGTGGCACCCCCCATACAAACAACATTTTTGATCTCGATTGGCTTTGGAACTAAAGGTCGTGCAGCATTGAAATTTCGTATGCAGTCGCCTCTTGGATGTGTCGTCCCACTGGTAAAATTTTATGGGCGTAGGATAAGGGGCGTGGCACTTTTTTTTATCAACTCCAGATTTGTGTATAACTTTAGAACTACACATCACACATCAATGAAACTCGGTAGGAACTTACTACATATCCATATCCTTCTACTGAGAAAATAAGGCGGACACTGGATAAGGGGGCGTGGCACCGCCCATACAAACAAAATCGTTTATATAGAGTAGCTTTGGAACTAAAGGTCGTGCAGCATTGAAATTCCGTATACAGGCCCCTCTTGGATGCTTCGTCCCACCCATTTTATGGGCGTAGGACAGGGGGCGTGGCACTTTTCAAGCAACTACACACTTGGACTTCAGTTTATAATTATAGGTACACCACACATCAATGAAAAACGATAGGAACTTACTCGCCGCGCCTTGCAGGCAAAACAACAACAACTCATCGCGCCACAAATATGCCACGAATATTAGGGTCGATCACAGCCGTATTATTTGTTACATTGAGGATATGGCATATGACGATAGGAAACACTGTGAATACCCTAAATATTGTGTACTGCTCTGCAAGTTTTAAATTATTTTTGTGAACAATTTCAGAGCTCTAAAATTTAATTTATGGAAGACTAAAAAGTAGAAAATAAAATTATATAAAAAAACCCTTTTTAAAAATAAGCTTTAATTTATTTAATGTACTAAAAAGTAGAAAATAAATTGTTTCCAAGTCACCTGTATTTTACTATTAATAAAAGCTTTTGCGCTCAATATCCATATTCAAAATATCTTTCATTACTAGAATCTATTTGCAAAAAAATTATTTAAATAAAATATTGTGGTAACTGGTTGACAAATGAGCTGTAATTTTTGAAAGTGGAATAACTCCACTTTCTGTTATTGCGAGATATTTCATTGTTTACATTTCACTCTCAGTGTCAATACTAATCCCAAATACTAGAATACAAATTTTTTTTACCATAAATTGTTTGCCCATAGAAAGATCATAAAAAGTTTTGTCTATAACTGCCATTATCTACATTTTTGTAAAAAATGGACTTATTCTACTTTCAAAAATAACAGCTCAAATATTGAACACATGAGCGCCCCAAGCTTTTATGGATAGTAAGATACAGGTGACTTGGAAACAATTTATTTTCTACTTTTTAGTACATTAAATAAATTAAAGCTTATTTTGAAAAAGTTTTTTTTTATATAATTTTATTTTTTATAGATATTTGAAAGGTTCGGTCTCGTACTCGGTCGAACATTAAAAAAGGCCTCGGCCCAAAATTTCGGGTTCGGTCGGACTTTTGTTTTATACAATACCAAAATATAGCAATCAGTACTACATAAATGGGCTAACAACTTTTAATATCAATTGCTGTATAAAATGTTAACTTAAAAAAGTATTTTTAGTATTTAACTTTCTGATCATATATTTTTTCAGAGGCTAAGCAATGATCACATTTGCTACTTTCTGTATCAAATATTACGCGGCTTGAAATACATTCACTCTGCAAATGTATTACATCGCGATTTGAAGCCAAGCAATCTTCTACTAAATACAACGTGTGACTTGAAGGTGCGTACATTTAAAAAAAAACACTTCATTTGATTGATTTATTAATAACACTGTGTTACAAAAATAACAAAATACAATGAAACGGTCATCGCTACGTGATATTTACCTATCCCTACAATCAAGCCTCTTTACTCAGGGTCTTAAACAAGGGGACCGGGGAGGGAACTTGCCCTACCTCACTTCAGACAAGTAACACTTTATTGAATAAAATTAGTTCTAATTTGGTAAATTTTGAATAAAATGACGAAAACAGCACACGTGAACTGAAGCGAACGTCAATTTGAGTGGGTCCCGTTAATTTGTGCTAAAATAAAATCTGGGCCTAAGCTCGCACGGGCTATTGCGCCAATTATTTATATTTATTTAAATGATTTTTGGCGTTGCAGTGGCTTAGTGGAAGTGTGCTTGTCATTTGATCGAATCCTAATAGACTCATGCCGTCTAATAAAAGACAATATGTTTTCAAATGGCTTCTTGCGCGGCGCCATCCCTCGAAGAGTTGGCAACTCTCTGAGAGTATTCTTTGCTAATGAGAAAAAGCTTCTAGATCCCGTTCGGACACGGGTATAGTATATTTTTCTAGGTCCCGTTTCAAAAATAGAACGAGCTCACACAAGTTAGTGGAAAAAAGCAATGCCTAAGCCTTAGTTGCTGTTGCGCTTATTATATAATGTTTGTGCGAAATCGCCCACGTGACGTTCCAAATAAAACTCACGATCAATTTAAACGTTATAAACTGTATTGCTGCTTAAAAATCCCGTGTGACGCGCCGCGGTCGGGCGTAAACTGTCCTGGTCGATGATTCGTCGTGAACTGACGCGTTCGTAATTGTCGCTCACTTCTAATGTTCAGTCACTTGTCATTCTACGGTTCGTCAATAGTCCGTCCATGCAGTTATGCATTTATTTGTACTCTCGTCGTGAATTTCCACATTCGGCCATCCTGCGTCTTCATCCGGCCCGGATGAAGAATTCCGTCAAAATCACCCCGCTGAAGTACTTTTAAAGGACTTCAAAATGTAATAAATTTTCTTCCAATTCCATTACCTGGAATTGCAAGAGTACTTTCGTTTTCTCAATTCCATTCCTCAAAGTACTTCAAAAAAAATTACATTACTAGCAAGTAATTTATTTTAATAAAAAAAATTCCAGAATAACTGAACAATAAAGTTAACCACCGAACTATGTAACCGACACGGTGCGACAACATTCGTCAAATTCAATATAAAATTTCAATTTCAATAAAGGTAAAACTTCGACATAAATGCCTTGGTGAATGGATTAAACACACACAATATTCTCGACAGGACCTTGCATGCGATTGCAATGAGGCTAATGCCCCGGAAGTTTTCGCAGATTGTCGGATCGGCTCTCTTTCGGATTTGCATAACTGCATGCGAACTTTGGTTGCAACAGCGGGGGGTTCAAGTTTATATTTGCACTGGATCGGATCCATGCCTTCCGTTCATCTCAACATAATCAATTTTTTCGCGTCCTTAGATCGTGGATTGGCCCCCGCGGCGAAGTCGATCAGCCCCATACCTTTCTTTTGAGCATTCCTTGTTCATCGCATTATCTGGATGGCGGTGATGGTAATTTTTTACGAGAGCTTCCGGCAATTGGTTACCTTCCCTATTGAAAGACCGAACATTCCGGGTGCATATACGTAAATTGTAGTCCGTAGTACGTTTGCGGGTTCGTATCATCCGAGGCTCGTCTTCTTTTCATTGGATAGGCCTTAACCTGGCAAGTCCCAAACCCCGTGACCCAGTAAATAAGAACTCGGTCGCTGATGAGTGAAGTCAATCCCAGCCAACAGATAATATTTAATAAAAAAAAGAAACTTCGTTTCTTTGCACGCGGTGCCGTCTCTCGTGAGCTAGTTGGCAACTCTCCGAGAGTATATTTTGCCATGTAAATAAAAGCTTCTCAACCCCTCAACACAAATTACGTTGGAGCACGTGGATGCTGTGTGCCAACTTTGTAATAGAAGAAACGGGGCTCGCTCTGACTATTCCCAATCGGAAAGCAGTCAGAAACTTTACCATGCACTTTCAAACCAATGTTTAAGTCCTACTTTCAGAACATACAGGAAGCTTGTGACAGACCCCCACAACTAAAATTTTTTGCAGTCACATAATGTAATTTTTATAAATTTCTTCCGATGTACTTTTAGATATGCGATTTTGGCTTAGCACGTGTTGCCGATCCAGAACATGATCACACAGGATTTCTAACGGAATATGTTGCGACTCGATGGTATCGCGCTCCAGAAATCATGCTTAACTCAAAAGGATACACTAAGTCTATAGACATTTGGTCAGTTGGGTGCATTTTGGCTGAAATGCTAAGCAACCGTCCTATATTTCCTGGTAAACACTATTTGGACCAATTGAATCACATTTTAGGAGTTCTTGGATCTCCATCCCAAGAGGATTTGGAGTGTATTATTAACGAAAAGGTATTTTAGAAACATTCGCATTAAATTTATCTCTTATATACATCAGAGAACTACAAGAACGCTCTTATTCGACGCTATGTATCATTCGCTGCTCGCGAGACTGCCGAGTAGGTAGATGTCAAGAACATTGTCGAATCAAGCATCTTTCGAACATAAAGCATAGAATCTAAAATCTAGCAAAATCATTACCTCTCTCTCCGCCCTACCCACCTGCCTGCTCCGTACATTTACCTCGCAAAACATACACAGCTGCACGCAGGCGACTCGTCAAAAATGAGCGTGGTCCGCCCACAATAGAGTCGGTAAATTTTATATACCCAAAATTTTTGTTGTACATTACGTGCATTAATATTTGGTATACGAGTATATAATTAATGCTTCCTCAATACTCTTGTTTAAAATTAACAATATTAGTTTTGCTGTAATGTTAACGGTTTCCAAAATATTTTAATTTGAAATATTTGTTAAAAATCTGATTGGCAGTTGAAAAATTTCTGGATACCAAATTGCATAACGATACCTTTCGGAACTTTAACATTTTGTGGAAAAACATCGAAAAATTACAATCGATTCGTTATCATTTATTATTTTCAGAAAGGATGCTAATTTTAAGTAGTGTTGTTACACTACAAATTTTAGTTTACAGAAAAATAATCGCTTCTTTGATCATTTGTCATTGAGTCATGCCAATCCTTTTATAGGGTTCCCTTCCCCTAAAGGAAAAAATGAAACGTTCTATGTCGCCTTTGTTTCGGATGTGTGTTTATAAATCTACCTTTTTTTTAATGTAGAAAACTGAAATTTGGCATGATGTTAGGTCTTCATAGCGATAACATATTTTCACTATAAAAAGTTAAAAAATATTTTTAAAGGAGTTGGGTTGGCCCAAAAAAAATATTTTTATATCATTTAGTGTGGGGTATCGAACGAAGAAAGGGCTACTATTGATTCCAAAAAGGCAAACGGGTTATAAAGATATAGCTCAAATATCGAAAATCTTTACCTGTCCCATGATCCTATCGGCTCACTATATTTCTCAAGCTAAATTATTGATAAAATCAGGGTAACTGGTATTTGGTCACGTACACTTATGGTAATAGGGTATAATAACGTTGTGCGAAAATTGTAACCCATTAAAGGATCCATCTTAGGTATAGACATAAGTACATACACCTAATTCTGTTTTTAGACGGTAATTGGTTCCAGGAAAATCCGTGTAAAAAAAACCGTGTAAAAAAAGACATTGATCGTATGCAAAATAGGTGATTGGTTCCTTATCTCTAAAACCTATTGAAATTAGTGAAAAACAAGGATTATTAAGAACAACTATTTAGGTTTATTTTATTAAATCACATATATAATGTGTTTTTACACAAGCATAGTTATTAAAAAAAAAAAGATATGCACTCTAAGCTTAAAAGTTATGTAAAAAAAATGTACGACAAGTTCAGGAACTAAAAACAATTATGTATAACAGCTATGTTGTTAACAAAGAGAATAGGTTATTCAATTTTTAAGATAAAAAAAAATTAAAAAAAAAATTTAAAAAAAAATTAAAAAAAAAAATTAAAATGATAATCATAAATACAGGAACATACATTTAATTGCTGTCATCATCAGTTACTCGCATTCGCTTGCATCGAATGGGTATAAAATCACTATCATCGCTGGAATAATTTTTAACTTTCTCTTGCTCGTTCGGAATCTACATTTTTAACAGTGAACTCTGTTATGAGCCGCGTTAAAATTAAATTTAATGTAACGTTGGAAAATCAAATTTGCCTATAAAAAATTCCTTTAACAAACACGTCTGATTGCATGGATAGTTCAGAAAATATTAACACATTCTAGTTGCTGTCACAAATAAATTTGATTTTATGCACTAAAAGGGAATTCCCCTAAATTTGTGCTATTTACAATTGCTCTGACCAGTAAATTTGCTTGTATCCACAAAAAGGGAATTCCAAAAAAATTTTGGATCGTGCTAAATGGAATAAAATCGTGTAAAAAAATTTAAAATTTGTTTATTTTCAAACCGTGTTAAATTAAAACCGTGTAAAAAAGACCGTGTAAAAACAGAATTGTTAGGTTTTCACTGAAGGAAAACACTCGATGATTTAAGATTAAAAAATACTTTATTTGCGCTAGTTCAGTTGCGCGTCTTAACGCTAGCACGTCAGTCCAGGGAGAGAGCTTTGTTAAGGCCCGTTGCCAGTAGGTTTCAATTTAGTACCTTGATAAAAGTGATGCCAGACTTTCTTACATTCTCCCAGACTTAAATACGTGTATAATATATAAGGTAAACAAAAGTTAACTCAAAATAAGAAATTATTTTTGAGCAAGGGGATTTGAATCGAATCTAACAGTCTTTGATCGAATTCGTTCCGACCGTCTAAGTGGCAAAATTCCCATAGAAGTAGTAGGACTGAAAGACACCGTCGTCCCCTCACCACCGCTGCCGGGACATGCTGTCGTTTGTTCTGTCTGTGCACGGCGCTCTTCCATGTGAATGTCGATATCTGTAGTATCCGGTACGCGATGTTGAAAGCGTTGGGTTTCCATCCTGTTGGTACGCAATTGATTTCGATGGCGTCGCATGTAGCCGTTTTGCGTTTGGATACCATACATTTTTTTGCCTATTGTTCGCTGTACTGTGCCAACGTTTCGGACCAGAATAATTACGAACCCAAACATGATTACCTTTGGAAAATGAAGGGTTTGGCGTTGATCGAGACGTAGTTCGAGGCGTAGAGCTTGGAACATTGCCGCCAGGATTGTTCTGGGTTGACGGCCATGTAGCAGCTCCGCAGGTGATTTGCCGGATAGCGGGTTTGGAGTGCTTCTGTACGTCGAGAGATATTTATATAAGGCCCGCTAGGCCTGATACTCTTCCCTTATAATTTTCGAAAGTGCCTCCTTAAAAGTTCGAACGGTCCTTTCTGCTAACCCATTAGATGCAGGGTGAAATGGCGCTGATGTGAGGTGTTGAATAGCATTCCTTTCACAAAACTGTTGAAAATCCTGTGAAGTGAATTGAGTTCCGTTGTCGGTGACAATGGTATGAGGAAGACATTCGACGGAGAAAATACTCTGAAGTGCGGCTACGGTTGATGCCGTAGTTGCTGCCGATAGATCAACAACATACGGAAACTTCGAGTATGCGTCTACAATTACTAACCACATACCGCTGAAGAACGGTCCCGCAAAGTCTAAATGTATTCGCTCCCACGGCTGCGTTGACTCGGGCCAGGGTGAAAATTCCCTCGGTGGATTTGCAGCGGAAGATTGACATATGGAGCAATTGTCATGCAGCTTCTCAATGTCTCGATCGATAGTAGGGAACCAGACGTATCGCCTTGCCATTTGCTTCATACGGCTTTTTTCCCAGTGCCCGTCATGCAGCAGTTCCAGCACTCTAGCTTGAAGTGCCTGAGGCACCACGACCCTGGAATAATCAGTGTGGAGGAGTAGTACACCACTCTGTAATGACAAGCAAAGATTTCGTTTGAAATAAGGCTCGAGGTTAGCGTGTGCGTTTGGCAGCTGATCAGGCCAGCCCTCTTGTACATATTTGCACACCAGCTTTAATACTTCATCGGCTTCGGTGACGTCTTTGATGGTATGCTCCTTGATTGGAAAGTCGTTTACCACGGTCTGGTAAACTTGGTCGATGTTGAATAAGGTGTCCTCCTTTGCGTCAAATGCGGTGTCTTCCCCGCACGGTAACCGTGATAATGCGTCAGCATTAGCGTTATCTGACGACCTCTTGTAGCGAATTGTATAGTCGTAGGCTTGCAGCACGATCGCCCAACGTTGCAGACGATGCAAGGCCATTACTGGTAGCTTTTTCGATGGATGAAATAGTGTCGTGAGTGCTTGGTGGTCGGTAATCAGCTCGAACTGTCTTCCGTAGAGATACTGGTGAAACTTCGTCACCCCATAAATGATAGCCAGTGCTTCTTTCTCGACCTGCGAATAGTTAATCTGACTGCTTTGAGAGTTTTGGATGCATAAGCGATTGGTTTTTCGTCGTTATTAACAAAGCGATGTGATATCACTGTACCGATTCCATGTTTGGATGCATCCACTGCAAGAACTATAGGAAGTTTGTCATTATAGTGAACGAGGCGAGTAGCTCGAATAATTAATTCTTTTAAAGTCTGAAATGCGTTCTCCTGCGATTGCTTCCAATAAAAGTCCGAATTTTTTCTTCTTAATTCGTTTAACGGCGTTGCTATTGCTGAAAAATTATTTATAAACTTGTTATAGTAATTGATTTTGCCAATGAAGGCTTCGACTTCCTGCAGATTTTTCGGTCTAGGCATGCATATGATCGCTTCTACACGCTTCTCAGATGGTTTGATACCCTTTGAATCTATAATGTGCCCGACATATTCTATTTCTGACTGTGCAAAACTACACTTCTCCAGTTTGCACTGTAAGCCATGCTGGCGTAATCTTTTGAAGACGGAATCAACATTTTTGTAATGGTCGTCGTTGTTTCTACCCGATACAATTATGTCGTCCAGATAGACGGCACAATGTGGCACGCCAGCTATAACCTCTTCCATAAATTTCTGAAACAACCCTGGAGCGCTCGCAATACCGAAAAGCATTTTTTGGAATTGAAACATACCAAAAGGCGTATTTATGACCATGCATTTTTTCGACGCATCTGACAGCTCTACTTGTAAATATGCCTCACTCAAGTCTATCTTCGTAAAGTATTGCCCTCCTTGAATTTTATGAAATAGTTCCTCGATTCGTGGAATTGAATAACGATCAATTTCGATTTATGAATTAACTGCAACTTTGAAATCAGCGCAAATTCGAAGTTTGCCATTCGGCTTTTTGGCAACAACTATGGGGGATGCCCAGTCACTTGCGCTTATTGGTTTGAGGATGTCTGTGCTTACCAGACGCGTTAATTCTGAGCGCACATCTGCATGCAGCGCGAAAGGCAAGTTGTACGGCTTAAAAAATTTCGGCGTGGCATTTGGCTTCAGCCTTATATTCGCTTTGAAAGTTTTGCATGCGCCCAACTCCGCAGAAAAAAGATCTTCATAACTCTTGGCACATTCGTTCAATGAAGCGATCAAATCTTGTTGCGATGCCTGACCTAGAATAGAAAGGTTGCATTCATTTTGTTCTATGTTGGGTATTTGCAATTTAAAATTTAAAGCGTTAAACCAGTCCAATCCTAGAATATTAGAAGCTTGACTCGAATCCACGACGAGCAGTGGCAGACTCCTGACGATGCCATTCCACATTACATTGACGGTGATAGTCCCCTTCAAATCTAGGAAATGTCCACCGTAAGCCTTTAAAACCTTGTACGTTGGCTGGCACGCCGGCTGTCCCAATTTTAAGTAGGTAGAAAGACCAATCAGAGAGCAAGATGCTCCAGTATCCACCTGAAAGTTCACTATTTCCTTATTAATAGCGATGTCGACTAAAAATTTTTTGTATTGAAGATGAGAATCTGAAGATGCCTGGACTTCACAATCGTTTTCGTTGAATGTCAGTTCGACTAATCCAATGCTCTCGAATGACGCATTCTCCACTGTATGCACATTTTCATCGCTTTTGTTTTGATAACGCTTTCGTCGACTATCCATTGGTTTATGGGCAGCGGCTGATCGACAAACAGCCGCGATATGTCCGGGTTTCTCACATAACCGGCACTTCGTTTTGTTTTTGTAGTGAAAGCATTGATTTCTTGCATGAGATATTCCACAGTTGGTGCATGATTTTCCATTTCCTGACGAATTTCGAGACATACTGCGAGTTCTATTTTGTTGAGTGCCACGAAAAGCACTTCTACCGCGATACACAGCGTTGACCGCAGC
Organism: Neria commutata; assembly: GCA_963457695.1. Lineage (NCBI taxonomy): Eukaryota > Metazoa > Arthropoda > Insecta > Diptera > Micropezidae > Neria > Neria commutata. The sequence continues at coordinate 29,456,573 of OY735246.1, forward strand.
TCTCTCCTCTCCCTTAATTTCCATGCACGTTCTCACAGTGGCTTCATTCACGTTGGCAATTTGTAATACTTCATCCAGTGATGGATGTGGCTTCTGGAGTGCGGCGCTTCGCACTTTATCATGAGGCGCATGTATGATTATCATGTCGCGAATATTATTATCGACGAGAGATTCGTGACAATTTTCCTTGGGGCACTCGAACATACATTCCTTGGCAGCTCCGCGAAGTTCTGCGACCCAGTCGGCATATGTGTGGTTAGCTTTCATCCGTATGGAATCGAACTTGAAACGAGAAGCAAGAACATGCTGCTTTTCCGTGAAGTGCGAGTCGAATTTCGCCGTCAACTCACTGAAAGTCTTACTGGTAATGTCATTTCCACACAGCTTCTACAGCAGTTCGAATGCCTCGGTTCATATCCATGACAGGAAACATGCACGCCGTAATTTAACATCGGAGACCCCGTTTGCAGTGAAATGATGTTCCATTTGCTGTATATAGGTGGACCACTTTTCCACGCAATTATCGAAACTTCTGAAATTTGGAACTCCGTTCGCATGAATTCCATTGCTTAGAACATTATTTAGCGTTGCAACATTTTGTTCGAGGATTTTTGTTAGAAATTCCTTGTTCGATTCCTGAAATCTTTGTAGGACAGTATGTAGCTCTTTCGGGTCCATTTTCTCGTCGCCAATTGTTAGGTTTTCACTGAAGGAAAACACTCGATGATTTAAGATCAAAAAATACTTTATTTGCGCTAGTTCAGTTGCGCGTCTTAACGCTAGCACGTCAGTCCAGGGAGAGAGCTTTGTCAAGGCCCGTTGCCAGTAGTACAATTTAGTACATTGATAAAAGTGATGCCAGACTTTCTTACAGGTGTATATAGAAATGATCAGAATAACTCTCTGTCTTGATTTCCGATTGTCCGTCTGTCTGTCCGTGGTCGCAGGAGAGACGGATTTGTCCTATTTGAACCAAAGTTGGTAGATACTGAGACTGAACCGTAACTTAGATTAAGTTCTGAGATTAGCTAAATCGGTTGAAGGATACGCCTACAATAGGCCTGTAGGTCCGGATTTTTTTAGGTAAAATGGCTATAATTTGTCCAATTACCCATTTAAAGGAATGGTGTTTAGTATTTAAGGTAATGTGTGGCCCATCTACGTCATCTACGCGTGGTCCGCCCACTATATAGGCGGTAAACGGAAAATCCACATAACTTTCATAATATATACACCAGAGAGTCCATATTTGACACTTCATTTCTGTTACGACTACCTTTAAATTTTCCAAAAATTCGCGTGATCCGCCTACCATGGAGGCAGAAAATAAAATATACCGATAATTACTGTTGTGCACGTTTCAGAGTATTAATATCCGGCATATATGTATAGTCCTGTTACTGTCGGGCTAACCCGACTGATGCTTCCTTACTTGTTTTCTTTTAGGGCTTTTTCATTTCATTTCATATTTTACATTCCCATACATACCCATTCTGCAATTTAAAATAAACCAAAAATTTCAGAGGGACTGTAAAATTTCAAATTGTTCCTATATATTTCCTATGTTCCTATATTAAAACTCTGAATCAAAATTTTAAAACCCCGGGAGCCGGGTTTGAGCTCGAGTTCTTCGCGATCGCCAGCCTCTACCAATTCAGCCACACACTCTTTTGTTTCTCCTTGGATAGAATACGATAATATACGATCTCTGGTCTAGCGGTTTGGAACGCATTTTAATTTGGCTGTATTCCTAAACGGCAGTTGCGCTGCATAAGTACAAAGCAGTATGTTCCTAAACGCAAACATAAAAAGTTTTCACGTGCACCCTATTCCTAAACGCAGGCATCAAGTTGTCGATAAGCATCAAATGCGCAAACTGCTCATCACAAATTTTGTTGATGCTTTGTGATTAGTTAGGTTATGTTTTTTCGGCTTCACTGAAACTTTTAGGACGCGATTAAATTTCGCCTCCTTTTTCTCAATTTTACAATTAATTTAGAGTTGCTGGGAAGTTATTCGCTACTCAAATGCAAAAATGTTTTGAATATGTAGTTTTTTACAATTTTCATTTTGTGAAAGCAATGTTGAACATCAAGTGCGTTCCCAAACAAAAAAGTGGTGCCAACCTAATTTATGCAATGCATCGCAGTAGCACTCAGAAAATAAATCAGTAGAACATTGGGGGCGGCAGCACTGCTTTGCATAAGTACGTTTGGGAATACAGCCTTTCTGTAGTAAGTGAAAAACTTTTTTTCGCTAATATCTTTATTAAAAGTTATAATTTTTAATTACTACAAGGATATTGACTACAAGATTTGATCACAAACAAACAGAAAGTGAAGTTAAATAAGAGCTTATAATAATTATATAAAAAGGCAAACGTTTGTGTCTGACATGGATTTCCTTCGAATTTCTTTTTTAAGGCAATCGATGCGAAGAATTTCGGCGCACTGTGACGGCGACCGCTAGCAGTGCTTTTCCTTGCCCTTCTGTCCCCGGAACGTGAGTTGATGTATTTGATGTTGCGGCTGTACGGGTCCTATCTCAGGAGGAATAAAAAAAGTTATTTAGCCCAATTCTGAATAGAAAATTCCTGGGAATTTTTTCCCATTTCCCAAGTTTCCTATTCTGAATAAAAATTTTTTGGAAGTTTTTTCCCTGTTCCCAATTCCCCTATTCTGAATAATGTTCGAAAAGTCAAAAAAACTCCCATTGGAAAAAGTAGGCATCGCCAATGTGAAAAAATGGGAGAAGGAGCTACGATTTTTTGTGAGTTTTTTCACAAGCAACTTAGGTGGGAGCAGCAAGGAAAAATGGAAATATTTTAGTAATGTGCGGCAATATATGGGACAGAAGCGGCTCAAAATTTCAATGTCAGGATTGAAGCAATCCAAGAGGCCATAACACAAGTGGTGGAGGTTTTCATCGGTTCCTGGATAGATTCGCTACTTAAAAGCAGACGCATCCAGGCTGAAATTGGTCTAACAAACAAAATTAAATTTGTTCCTTAGCCCAGGGTCAGTTCTATCTCCTATACTATGGCTGATCATTATGAACAAACTGTTGCTAACGATGGAGGCGGACAATGCCAGTGTAGTGGCCTATGCTGACGATGTGGTGATATTCATATCAGGGTTATTCCAAGGCATAATTAGTAAAATTCGATCGAAAATGGTGGAGGATGGAACTGTTAATCCTGGCTAGAAGATTTATAGGAACTCTGGTATGAATACCAGTTTGCAGAAATATATTCGGACTGCTGATGAACTGGCGAAGCTAGGCTCTGCGCTCGACGATTCTAGCGCGGCAGACGTGGGTGCTTCGATAAGCGAGATCGAAGGTAGAAGCAAAACGACAATGAAGAGGTTTGGTGACATGCAGAATCACCAAGAATATCTGCTGCACGTATGACACCGGAAAACAGCCAAATGGTTGCAGGTTTATTGAGGCGTAGCACTCAATGCTAATTGATAATCATTAAGCCACTTAAACCAGCCAACCAAACATTTTTCACACAATTTTTGCACTTTTTTTTGTCTCCCAGGAAAAATAAAATTCTTGGGAACTAAACTCCCAGGGAATATTCAGGATTGGGCTGATTGTGTTTTGGGACTTTTTATGTTTTAATAGGAAACAAGATTTAAATCTAGTGACGATCACAACAGTATCTTCCAATCGGAGGTGTAAAACTTCCTCAACAACTTAAGCGTAAAAAAAATCTTGTGAGGTATCGTTAGAAAGGTTTACGTCCATGGATTCTAAATTTTTTTTATTTTAGGTGAATTGGAAACGAAGATATTGCTTAAAATTTCGAAAAAATTACCATGCCTCTGGCTTTCTAGGTTTCTGATGCAAAAATTGTTTGATATTTAGTCGTAGATTACTGCAAAACTGCACATATTTTCGAAATATTTGTTTTACTATTTTTTTTTTTGAAATTTAAGATGATCCCTTAGCAAAAATTTTTTGTTTGTGATATCTTGTGGGGCACCGTTAGAAGGGGTTACGTCTATAGATTCCAAAATTTTTTTATAATTTTAGGTGAATTGGCTATGAAGATATAGCTAAAAATATCGAAAAATTACCTCCCCAAACCCCTCAGTAATCAATTGTTTCTTGTATGGCCACGAACGTAGGTATTTGTGATATGCGTTTGAGATTAAATTCGAACGGAAAAGAGGGTATTTCTGGTACGGAACCCTCTGTGCGCGAGCGCGACTCGCACTCGACTGCTATTAAAGTGCTTCTCCTTGTCCTTCTGACCTAAGAAGCTGTGTTATTGTTTCTCCTTGTCCGTCTGGCCGTGAAAGCTGTATAGACGTGTATTCAACGTGATTTAATGTTATATTCAATGACTTCTAATCTTCTATATATTTGTAGGGGCTTGAATTAGGCGTAAATTTAGGTCCTTACAGTACTTTTAGATATCATCTCAGGGTTGATCGCTTTCTCCAGCGCATCCGCCTCCGTTCCTTCCCGCGATGTTAGTGAGGCTTCTAGAATCTCACGATCCTTTTCTACCATCATTAACGTATTGTGGTTGTTGTCTGCTGGGTGGCGTGTTTCGCCATCTTCCCAATCCTTCCCAAGGCATTCTATCCTTCGGCAACCTGTTGATCTGCAAGACGTAGCTTTGACCCGCATTCATGTCTGCTGGTTTCACTATATGCAGTACCTTCCAGCCGCTCGTTCGCAAATCAGGATTCTGTCCTTGCAGCAGACGCAGAGCATCTACGACTTTCGAGTTAGGAAAAGATGTTCCAACGCAGAGACGGATAAAAATATTTCTTACTAAAATTTAATCAATGCATTTGTTTTCTTCTTCAACAACTTACTAATTAGGTAAATTAGTAAGTTCATCAGGTAAATTTTAGATCGAATGACTTAATAAAATGCCCTTTTTGTATCTATGTATAAGAAAAACTAATAGTATCACCTTCGCAGTTTGTGAGATGATCACATTTTTTTTAATGGTGAGATACTGCAATTAAAATCTTTTTCTAGGCTCGTAATTATTTGGAATCGTTACCATTTAAACCCAAAGTGCCATGGTCTCGACTTTTTCCCAATGCTGATCCTCTCGCCCTGGATCTGTTGGGTAAAATGTTGACATTTAATCCGCATAATCGAATTCCAGTGGAAGAGGCTTTAGCGCATTCATATTTAGAACAGTACTATGACCCTGGCGATGAGGTAAATTTGTGTTAACAACACTTTCCTATCTACTTTTCCAAACTTCATACGTTTCTTTGCAGCCTGTTGCGGAAATTCCATTCCGCATTGGTATGGAGCTTGATGATCTTCCTAGAGAAACGCTGAAAACCCTAATATTTGAGGAAACACTTAAATTTAAGGAACGACAACCAGATCAAACAGTGTGAGCAGCTTACCAATTCCCCATACACGAGGAACATGAACATAAATTTTTTCTTTTAAATAATTTATTAAAATATCTTGAGCTATAGGCATTATCATTGTGATTCTTAAATAACGTATGGAAGGATTATTATTCGAATTGAAAATAAGGTAAAGAATTTTAAACGTTTCTTCGTGCTGTAAACATATTACATATCTTCTATATTGTTTTTCATATCTTTATTTGTAATTTCTTAAATCGGCAATTTTGTCTGCTGTTACCATTTTACTTATCAATATGTTGTCTAGTAAAATCTGTAAGATACCTCACAATGAAAAATCATCCGTTTATAATGTATTTGTATATGTAGCTTAATAGACCTAATATCTATTTGATTTTTAATATGCTTAAATTTTGTACTTCAAACGGTTGACCACAAAACGTTAAAACATAAAATACTGTCGTATACTATACTTAATGCACAAATAAGAAAACAGTATTTATTTATGAGTTACATATGTATGTATGTACACATATATGAATGTATATGTCTGATTGGAATCAGAATTTCTGTATTTTAAGATTGTGTGAATATTTTGGACACAGCAACACCTTTTGCCTCTTTCTTTCGTTAAGCATAATCCCCCTTTTCTTTTCCTAGTCTAAGCTATTAATCAGCTACAATTTTATTATCAGCATCGAAATGGCCTAGTGTTGGCATATTCTCAAACCGTTGGAGTTAGTCTAATTAAAGATTTATGTATGTGTGAGATGTTCGAAGCGCCGATGAAGATTTTCAATCTTAGTGTTAATAGTCAAAGTGAAATGAGATACAAGGAAAATGCGTTTGAGGGTTTAATTAATTAATTATTGGAAGTTAGTTATTATCAGTTTAAGCAAATTGGAACACACATTATGTACAATCTATAACCCCTATATACATATATATGCATACGCCTATAACATTTTAATAATTTGACTGTTTTCTATATAAGAAATTTTGTTTTGGGTGTATTTAGTGATATATAATGATATTTCTAAATTTGGACAGTTTAGGAATATGTGTACTTAAAATCATATCCCCTTTTAAAATTGAAACTTAAGAAATTGCATTTATCAAAATAAATTCTTCAGTATGTAAAACACTTGATAGGTACAACCATTTGTATTTCTAAAATTTTCGAGTTAAAGTTTGAAGTAATCGTGCATATAGTTCAAATATACCTAATGTTTTTCAAATTCTTGTCTGAACATTTGCTTGTGCATTCCTGAGGATAAGAATCGGTCGGTGCTAGAAATCACCAATAAATTTCTGCAAATAAATGTATAGAATAGATCAAAGTGGAAGCAGCGCTGAAAACCCGCGGCTTGCACGTACAGCACAGGATGGATGGAGCGGTTATTATTATCTTAATTATGTTTGTATGATTGTATTTAAAACTTAATAATGTTATTCATCTTGAATAAATTACAATGTCTTTATGAATCAAAAGATCGCTATCAAATTTGAAAAAACAGGTTTGGTTTGTAATTTAAATATTATTTAATTTTTTCCATTGTTCATCATTAGCTGCGTTACCATTATAATTGGCCCTAATTCGAGTCCAGTTTTTCCACTGGATAAACAAGGAGTTAATATATTAAGTAATAAATTTTTAAAATCCGCATAGTATTTTTATGCTAATAAATTCGGCACTGCAGCAATGACGCTTTTGTCGTGAACTCATTGGACACCAGTCGTAGTGGTGGTGCGTACGTTTTATTACATTTTGTTGTGTTCACACTGGGTGCGTTCGTAAATGCAGTCAGTACTGCGGTTCCAAGTGACAAATAAAACACGACTTCTTCGATTGAGGTGTGAATCATCTCTGACATTAGGTACGTTCGTAAATGCAGTAAATTCGTGCAGTGACAGTAGCAGTGCAGCCAACTTTAGTTGCCACCGCCCGATCAGCTGATTTCGTTTGCAGGTTGCCTGCAGAAACTTTTGTTTCATTAACGAACGCGATTCAGGATGGAAATTTTGGTTAACGCATTAATTGTTAGTTGTGAAACTCGAAGTGAGAGTCTTTTAATAAATTTCAATAAAGAAAGAGTAAAACGAGTAAAAAAAAGATATGTATGTCGTGGTAAAAACCTTGTGGAAAAAGAGAATTAGATCCATCCCGAAAGTAAATAATTACTTTAAAACAATAAAAACGTATTCCATCTTTATACATGACTAGCTGTCCCGGCAAACGTTGTTCTGCCTAAAATAATTATTTTATTCCAAGATTTGTTTTGAAATGTATCTCAATTATGGTAGAAATTTTTTTAATAATATGTCAACTTTAGTATTAGGTATATGGTTTAAATTTGAGCCAAATCGGTCCATAAATAAGAATTTTCGAAAAAACGCCACCGTGGCAACACTTAGGAAGGTCTAACATGAAAAAACACGTGATGCTGCAACATACATACGCACAAACGTTTTTATATATTAAGATAACAAACAAATTTTGATCCAAGTATAATAAATTTTCTACGTTTCCATTTCGTGTTCTGTAACCGGCAACAGTAGAATCTTGAGAGCTGCTAAGACCCCTTTAACAAGAAGAAGACTTTACACAGCTAATACCAAGCGAAAGAGGTAAGCAAAACATTAAATGTTCATTTTAGGTTGTAAATTTTGCAAAATATTTTGATTTATTTCAGAATTTCAATTATTTTAATCTATTATCTTATTTTCAGACATGGAAAACTCGGAAAATACTCAAAACACACCGCAAAGTGCGCCGAAACGCCAAAAGGGCCTCAACAAATTTTCTGATGTTGAAAAACACGAGTTGGCGAAGCTGGTGAAAGAAAGGCCAAGAATTTGGGACCTGACCGATCCAAACCATAGCAACAAAAATGCTATGGATCAAGCCTGATTGGCCTGGTGTTCCGCTTCCGAAGCAAGTGTGGCTCCAACATGATGTACAATTCTTCGAAAACTTCCGGTGGCATGTGGAAGTTTTCGATGAAGAGCGAAGGGTCTCTTTTTAAGTTTTCAAAGTCCGTCACGAACCTTCCCTTATCATTTCGCTCTTTTAGGTAGGGGCAAACCCAATATCTTTTGGTTTTAGCTTGCTTGTCCCTCTCTCCCGCTTCAAATTGTTCCGCACAAAACACCAAAATTGCTGTATTTAGTGTGGACACCATATTATGCCTGAAAAATATATATAAATAATGCATTAGTCAAATAATAGTAAATTTTGTGAAAACTTACCAATCTTCATTTAACGACATTTTGCTTTGATTTGCATCAGCTGTAGCTGTCAAAATTACTTGGCTACTACTATTTTTCCCTCAAGAAATAATGCAAAATTTTTCTTGAGCGATTTCTTGAGAGCTGCTAAGACCCCTTAAAGTAATAATAGGTACGTTCGTAAATGCAGTAAATTCGTGCAGTGACAGTAGCAGTGCAGCCAACTTCAGTTGTCACCAAAGATAATAGAAGGAGAAGATATTGCAACCCGTTCCAGTGCTAAAAATGCGTGACTTTAGTACAAAAAAACTAGTAGAAAATTCATCCACTCTACCAAGAAACTTGCTCATTTTTCTCGAGTGATTCCGGCCACTGTGCTGCCGTTTGTGTGGCGGAGATTGAGTAAATTCGAGAATTCGAGTTTGTTCGGCGCAGGATAGATTCAGTTTATTTCGCATTGAGAAAGCAGTCGGATCCGAGAGTATCGCTGCTGATGTCAAGCAGAACCGGAAAAACCGGTTTTGGGAAATATATTTAGTGTGTGCGTGTGTGTTAAAAGCAGCACTCGAAGTAACATTTCATTTCTTGATGCTTTGCCGTTTTGTCGAATTTTCGTTTCGTGACAAAGTGACAAATGACAATTTCCTATTAGGCAAATTATGTTTGCTTGGCTATAAATTTTATCAACTTTATTTATGCGCAGTGCATTTTATTATATTTTATTTGCAATGATATTTTTTAATTTTAAAATTTTTTCAGATTTTGCAGATACTTATTGTCAAATATTTTGTCATATCACATTTTTTTAAAGATCACATTTAATACACATATAAATTTATGACATTTCTGCAATATATAGCCCTTTCAACTCATATTTCTGCATCTGCAAATAACGGCAGCAATATTTTTTATCAAATTTATATGTAATTCATCCGGAAAATTTTATTTTATTATATAAATTAACTATTTGGTATGTGTTTATGATCAAATCGATGAGGCTGGTAAAAAGCAAAAATTCAGTTTAATGCAATGCCATTTCGCCTATTTTCGCTAAAGTTATAATGGCTGCCATGTAATGTCAAATTAAAATCAAAAGCAAAAATTGTTCAGTGCAATTTTTCAAGTTTACAATGCTTATAAATGTTCAGTTGCACGAATTTCCGTAGGAGCATAGAATGTCGACATTGCCACCATAAAAACGAAACTACGTCCGTTGAATCGGTGAAAAGAGGCACGCTACATTCCACTTTTTTCCTTCAATTCAGCGACATGCAGAAAGAAAACCGCTTAAAAATGTTGCGACGTAATTTTAATGAGCGAATGAGCAAGTGATCTTGTCGACATTGGCCTCAGAGTTTTTGCTTTGATTTAAAATTGCTAAATTGGTTGCATATTGAAAAAGTACGTTCTCTCATAAAAGCCTCCCTCAATTTCGAATTTATTTATTTTGTAAACTGCTTCTTAAAGATCACAAAGGCCAGTTTCTTCTGCTTGACATCAGCAGCGATACTGTCGAATCCGATGCAAAAGGAACTCAGGCTAGCCAGCGTCGAACAAACCGGTTCTCGAATTTACTCAACATCCGCCACACCAACGGCAGCATAATGACCGGAATTGCTCGAGAAAAATGAGCAGGTTTCTGGGTAGAATGAGTGAGTTTTCTACTAGTTTTTCTGTACTAAAGTCACGCATTTTTAGTCCTGGAACGGGTTGAGCCATCTTCTCCTTCTATTATCTTTGGTTGTCACTGCCCGATCAGCTTGGTTGCAGAAACTTTTGTTGCATTAACGAACGCGATTCAGGATGGAAATTTTGGTTAAAGCATTAATTGATAGTAGTGTGAAACTCGAAGTGAGAGTCTTTTAATAAATTTCAATAAAGAAAGAGTAAAACGAGTGAAAAAAGATATGTATGTCGTGGTAAAAACCTTGTTGAAAAAGAGAATTAGATCCATCCCGAAAGTAAATAATAACTTTAAAACAATAAAAACGTATCCAGATGATGTATTCCATCTTTATACATGATAACAAACAAATTTTGATCCATTTATAATAAATTTTCTACGTTTCCATTTCGTGTTCTGTAACCGGCAACAGTAGGATAATGACTGCAAAAATTGCATAAATTTGTCACTGCGGTTCCAAGCCGTTGCATTAACGATCGCGCTGTACGCGGCAGTATTGCGCCATTTTGCTTTTACGAACGCGTTGCTTTGCAGTGCAACCGCTGGGTTGCATTTACGAACGTACCTTCTACTTCTAAATTTCACAATATGATCAATGTGATCTTCTGCTTTTTATCTAATCTTTTTCTGGAGTGTCCTGCGATGACAAAGTGAGTACCAATTTCGTATTATCTTCTACTTTCATTTAAATTCGCTATCCTCCTTTGTTTTTCAGCTTCGGTATTTTTTTTAGGGGGTTCTTTATTGAAAAATATGTTGTACGGGGTTTGGCCAGTGGTCAAGTGGCTTATAGTATGATTATAAGTGAAAGTGGTTTGCTCGACTGCATAGTGTTGAATCTCGTTATCTTGAGATATATTAATTATTCGTAATTTTTCATTGTCATTCATTGACGTTTCATGTCAGCTATACCAGTTTTCCCTGTTGTAATTTCGGTTTCTTTATTAAGATTCCTTAACCATTCCTGCAAACTTGTATTCATTGCTCCGCTGTCCTGGTCCATTTTAAGTTTTTTTGGAGGACCCATTGAGTTAAAAATTCTAAGCAGTTCTCGTTTGGCTTCTAACCAATTTAATTGATAAATTTTTTCGGCCATAGCGTATTTTGAAAAGATGTCGATTCAAGTAAGTAATTTTGTCCAATTTCTTTTGCAATTTCTTCCGTCATAGCATTGTAAAATATTGTATGTTTCTTTCAAGTTATGAAGCCATTGTAAATCTATGATTGCTATATAAGTAAGGACGAAATAAGCTCTTTCTCCGTAATCGAGTAGTTGATCTTATGTACATTGAGTGTTCGAATAGTGAAAAAGATGGGGTGTCCATCTTGTCTGAGGACCGCTCCCATTACGAAGTTTGAAGCAGCTGTGGTAAATGTAAATTTCAATTAATTATAGAATATAGAAACCTGCCAAACCTAAAATCTGCTTAATCTCTTTTTCTGCTTAAGGTATTTCTAAATTCTAAAGTGCTTTTATTTTATTACTGTTACGTTTTATTCCTTGTGGAGTAACAAAATGCCCTAAAAACTCTGTTTCTTTTCTTAGAAACTCGCACGTGTCTAATTGTATTTTAAGGTCCTTACATTTTTTAAAAACTTTATTTAAGGAAACCAAGTATTCCTATAGAGACGTGCTAAATATTATGACATCATCAAGAAAAACCATACAATCTACACCTATTAGTTAACTTAGCACAGAGTTCATGAGCCTCTGGAAGGTCGCAGGCGCATTTTTAAATCCCAATGGCATGCGCAAGAACTCATAGTGGCCATCCTGGGTAGGAAAAGCAGTTTTCACTCGACTTGATTCCTCAACTTCTAACGGGTAAAATTCCTTAGCTAAATCTAGGGTGGTGAAGTAAAGAGAGCGTCCTAGTTTATCCAGCATTTCTTTGATGTTAGGAATAGGATACCTATCATCTATTGTTATATCATTAAATTTTCGGTAGTCGATTACGACCCTCCATTTTTGGTTGCCCGGGGCGTCTATTTTTTTTTGGATTACCCATGATGGGGCGGAGTATGGAAATTGACATGAAAAAGAATGTTGGGCAATAAATGGGGTCTAAAACCGAAGATTGTACATTGGATGTATACGGCCATAGTTCGCCCTATATTATCTTACGGCGCGATTGTCTGGTGGCCAGCGCTAAGTAAGTTGTACATACAAACAAAACTCAGTCGAGTAGAAAGGACAGCGGCAGTTGTTTTTTTTTCGCTTTAACCAACACTCAGGGGATGCCCCCTATACATGTAAAGCACTTGTTGGTTTAGAAAGGATCATAGGTTAGTGGGTGGGGGGAAAGTGGAGTAGTGGCGGTGGACGTTTGCCTTGAATTCACGAATATTGTAATGACGTGGGAAAACTTCGGCAGAAAGACTATTGCACAACCTCGATGTGCGACCGAAGAACGAATTCTCCCTGTAATGCGTTGGAGTTAAGATCTCTTATCTGAGCAGAGCATCTACCGTTAAAGTAACGATAGAAAAGGCTTAAACATCCCACGTTCCGACGGTGCTCCAAGGAATCAATAGAATCGTATTGATTGGTACAATTTTAAGACATACATACATATTCATTTGGAATACCTATCCATTCCCCTTGCACGCACTCCCAGAGCCGGTTAATGCCATTCGGAGGCTCAGCGTAGTTAGCAAACATTTTTAGGTAAGCCCAATAACTTTAAATTGGATTTAGATCCGGATTATGTGCAGGCCAATTCAGAACCTTAAATTGTTTGGTATCCAGCCAATCCCTTACAATTTTGGGTCTGTGTTTCGGATCGTTGTCATACTGAAATGTTGTTTCCTGAGGATTCGTCCCAGTTTTTTACTGTGTGCGGGATGTCAGTCATCAAAATGTTTAAATAATCCTCCTTACGCATGGCTCCATAGATATTGACCATAGATCCGATCCCCAAAAGGTGTTACACACCCACATCATTAACGATTCGTACAATTCGGTCGAAGGAAAAGCATTTAAGAAACTTAACATTGGCGATCCGAATGTGCAAGGAAACTATCGACAGAAATTTGAAAAATATTTTCGCAGCACATTAATGCCGGCAACGTATCAACGAGAAAGAGAAAGGAAAAACTATAATTCCAAAAGCTGACTGGACAAATCCTTCGAAATCCTGCTCTCTTTTTATCTTCACAGCTCACTTCATAGAAGGATCGTGCCGACGTAAAGTTATTTTATTCAATTCAATTCGAATCATTCCTTTCTGAGCCCATAATACTTAGGGAACAGTAGCTAGAAAATACTTGTCTGCTCCCCCATTGAGCGTTGTGAGCGAGCAACTTTTTAGCGCTGCTGGTCACAAGGAATAGCTTACACGGGGAAAATGCAAATAAGTTATTATTTTTGCACTACAACATAAAACTATTCAACTTTGAATATTAAATTAAATACATATAAAGATATACCTATACATACGGTGACCATATTTTTTTAATGAAAATAGAGAACACACCACCAACATACCTTTTTTTTGCTTAAAATTTCAAAATGGCAAATGTTTTAAAAATGTATTTTTTATTCAAGCATATGAGATCATGTTGCAAAATAACTTACAATTAGAGCCAGACCGAACCCGAAATTTTGGCCGAGACCGACACCGAACTTCGGCTTCTTTTTTAATGTTCGGCCAAGACTGATACCGAACCTTTAGAAATGCATGAAATGTGTGTTAAATGAAAACAAATGCATACATTTTTAGTTCATTTGAGGTATAAATATCTACATTAAACATCTGATTTATGAAAAATAGATAAAAATTTGTATTACAAAATTAAAATTTTGTGTAAAACTATACGATTTTTTTCTCAACTGTTCGGCTAAATACTCGGCCTTTTAGGAGCCGAGACCGAACCCGAACCTTTTGGCCAAACTATTCGGTAACCAAAACCGAGACCGTGCGTTCGGTCGAGCTCTACTTATAATTACAATTACAAAAAAAAAAAAACAGTTTACCCAGTAAACTGTATACAGGGTGGTGCCTTTAAGATATTCAATGATATATCGATCTATGTTCCATTTTAAAAGTTTTGTATCAAATATAGAACAAATATAGAACACATTTTAAAATAGAGAACCTTTCCATGTTTTTAGGGTTCCGTTCCCCTAAAAAATTGCAAAATTGCCATTTCGTTTTGTTCGTCGTGCTGTTAACATCGTGCGCATGTCGGCAAACAAAACAAGCGACGCGGAGAAACAATTTTTGTCGCGAAATTTATGCGATAACTGACTTCTTTTTCTTAAGCACTATTTAATCCGAGTGCTCTTCTCTTTATTTTTTCACTTTTTAACGGACTTTGCCAGTGCAAAATATGCGATACAATCGTCCGTGTCACTCATCGTATGTCTGCACACCACAAAGAGTCGGAAATTATGAAGATTGAATGGCAATGTTTGTTTTGTGTAAGGGCTAAGCATCAGTTTACACGGACACATGCTTGACTCAATCAAATTGACCATGTGGTGGCCGGTCCGACCATGCTTGAGTCAAGCATGTGTACGTGTAAACATCGAAATGAGCATGTGTCGGGGCCGGTCAAATGGTTTGAGTCAAACGTGAGCATGTGTTAGAGAATATTTGTATGTATGGTATGCTTGACCAATAACGGGAACACTTATAAGGTCACTTTTGTTTTGGGAGTGTGTATATAAAACGACCTTATTTTCATCGTAGAAACCTGAAATTTGGCACGAGGTTAGGTCTTGATAACCTAAACACATTTTCACTATAAAAAGTTAAGAAATATTTTTTTATAATTTTTAAAGGTTTTCGGGTCGGACAAAAAAAATAAAAATATTTTTAAAACGTATTGTGTGGGGTATCGTTAGAAAGGGCTACGTTCATAGATTATAAAATGTATTTTATTTTAATTTTATGTAAACGGGTTAGGAAGATATAGTTAATAAGGTGAAAAAAACAGACCTGTCCCCACATGATCCCATCTGCGCACGCCATTTCTGAACCGAAAATTTTGATAAAATCAGGCTTACTAGGTATTTGATCACGCATGACTGAATGGCTGCCCCTTTTTTCTAATTTAAAATTTTTTTATTTAAAAAAAATTAAGATGACCCCTTTAAGAAAAAAATTTTTGTTGTTTATATCGAGTGGGGTATCATTAGAAAGGGCTACGTCCATGGATTCCAAACGTATTTTTTATTTTATATTATGTAAACGGGTTAGAAAGATATAGTTAAAAAAACAGACCTGTCCCCACATGATCCAACACGCTCAGGACATTTCTCAAGCTAAAATTTTGATAAAATCAGAGTTACTAGGTATTTTATCACGCATTACCGTAAGGGTGGAGCTTTTTTCGATATTTTTTATTTTTTTTTTTATTTTTTTGATTTAAGAGAACCCCCCGCAGAAAAAATTTTTTTTTGTTTATATTTATTTATTTATTTATTTCAGTCTACAGAATAATTATCTTACAGACTACGACAAAGTGCTTATAAATATATATTTAGGAACTCAATAAAAGATTTTAAACAAATTTTGCTTAAAGCTTTCTTCGCTAGTATTAAAATCTAAAAAGGAGCTATAAGTGTTGCAAAGATGAACACATCTAGCGATCGGTTCATTTCTGCAGTAATTTGTCCTATGCAAATCCTCTAAAAATATGCGATTATTTCTCAAGTTCCTGCATGGTTCAAAAACGTTAAAGAAATTTAAAATCTGAGGACAATTAATTCTTTTAGATAAAACATTATATACAAACAACAATGATAAGAATATTCTTCTATCACTGAGTGATTGTAAGCCCAGCAGCTTCCGCCTAGGCAAATAAGATGGGAGACCATCTGGCCAAGGTATTTTGCGAAGTGCAAAACGTGTAAACTTTTTTTGCACCATTTCGATTCTATTACAGTGAATGTCATAGTAAGGGCTCCAGATAATAGACCAGATTCGGACCACAGCTACATAAAGTGCTTTAAGAGTTAATGGATCCTTGAAGCTCTGGGCATTTCTTTTTATAAACCCTAGCATGGCGTATGATTTCGAGGTGACATAATCAATATGGCACGTGAAACTCAGTTTGCAGTCAAATACAACTCCCAGATCTTTGAACTCATTCTTTCTTGGTAAAATAGTTCCATTGAGAGAATAATTGAAAACATATGGAGATGTACTCCTAGAGTAGGAGACTACACAACATTTTCCAATATTAAGGTGTAAATTGTTGGAAGCGCACCAATTAAAGAACTTGTCAAGATCGCTTTGAAGCATGTTGCAGTTTGATATTTTTGTAATGTTAAGAAATAATTTCACATCATCAGCAAACATCAGACATTTTGAATGTATGATGTGTTGTGGTAAGTCATTAATGAACAGTAAAAACAAGAGAGGTCCACAGTGCGTTCCTTGAGGAATTCCCGAGGAAGCATCCACGGCAATTTCAGAATTGACTGTTCCGATTCTAACAACTAACTTCCGGTTAGATAAAAAACTTTTGAAAAATTGTAGCAATATACCAGCAACTCCGAACTTTTCCAATTTATATAGCATAATATTATGATCCACTTTGTCAAATGCTTTAGAAAAATCTGTATAAACCACATCAAGCTGTGCACGCTGTGCCATGGCAGAAACAATGTTGTTCGAAATAAGAGTTAAATTAGTGACTGTGGATCTGCCTGGGCAAAATCCATGCTGGCAATCGCAAAGAGCCATCTTAATATGGTCAAACAGTTTATTTTTGATGATGAGATCAAATAATTTTCCAAAAATACCTTGTTTGACAATTGCTCTGTAGTTAGTTATATCGCCTTTGTCACCCGATTTGTATATCGGTGATATATAACATAATTTCCAACAGTCCAAGAAATATCCACTTGATAGACAAGCATTAAATAGAAAAGTAATTGGCTTGAGCACACCATCAATACATTTGATAAAAAATATAGACGGAAATTCATTGGATTCATACTTAAAACTTGGTTTCAGTTCGTTAATTGCTGATGCAACATCTTGGTTGCTGATGTTAAACATATTGATTGTTCGAAGTTTTGGGGTTTCAAAAGATGGGTTAGGTGATTGATGATATATTTCATAAACTTTTTGGTAGAATTTTGCAAACAAATCACAAGTTTCACGTGTATTATTTGATATGTTGGACTCGTATTTCATACTAGCGGGTAAACCATTACTATTTCGCTTAGAATTTATATACATGCCAAAACCCAGATGGGTTAGACTGTAAGTCTGATTAAATTTTGAATGTATATTGCTTAAATAGAAAGCTATGCAGGAAATTAAATTCTGTTCGTAAGTTTTCAAATGTTTGGCGATCTTCAGCAAGCTGAGATATTTTAAATTTTTTCAATGCTTTATTCTTCTTATTTTTTAAATTGCTTAACCGGGAATTGAACGACGGCGGTTTATTTCTCGACGAAGGGAACAAATTCTGAAATTAATGACGAAAATTTCTCACAGATGTGTTCATATATTAGCTCTGGCTTAACAGATTTATTAAAGAAATTCCAAACATGTGATTCTAAGCCAACATTGATTGCTTCAAAATTGGCCTTCTTAAAATCGAAAAATTTAATATCATTAGTATTGTCGACTTTATCAAAATTATAAAACTGAAATAAAATTGTTAAAGCTTTGTGATGCAATGTATTGTTAAATATTGGGGATAGATTTAGTTCACAAGATGCTTTTAAATCATTTGTAATAAATACTAAGTCTAAAATCCTTCCAATATCATTTTTACATGAGTTAAGTTGTGTAAAGCCATTAGATAGGAAAAAGCTCGTTACAAAGGCCTCTGTATCTGATTTTATATTAAAGGGTAATAAACATTTATCATCTAAATTCCAAGAGATGTTGCCCAAGTTAAAATCACCCATGACAATTAATTGTTGATTTGTGTCAGTATCTTCAGAAATAAGGTTGATATTATTCACATATTTTTGATAGGTTTCCAAACTAGCACCAGGCGGTATATATAAATTTATAATGGTAATAGACTTATTTTGTGAGAAATCTATTTGCACACATAATAGTTCAATATTGTTGTCGGCGAGTGGTAAAGTTATAATTTTACTTGGAAGATCAGCTCTAACTGCTAGCAAAACGCCACCTCCCCGGATTTTACCAGTGGTAATTGAACACCTATCCTGGCGATAAACGCAGTAAAAGCTGTCAAAAAAACTCCGCATTGGATATATCCTTATTGAGCCATGTTTCCGTAATAGCAACAATATCATATTCATGTAATGACATTGCAAGTTGAAAGTCCCTAGATTTAGTCCTGATACCGCTAGCATTTTGATAGTATAGGGAATACTCAAATTCGGGAAATCGTGAATCAATGTCAGGAACCTCGCAACGTCCTAGGAGGCTGGATCTGGGGCCTTGGTCCGCCGAAAAAAAACGACGAAATGGACGAAACGGGCTTACTTTGATATTAGCTGGCCAAAGCACCGGATTGAAAAGTGTTCCATAAAACTGTTCTGAGATACCAAGTTTAAAGGAAACTCTGCTGAGGGAGTCAAGCTGTACCCCTTTTTTCATTAACTTGTAGCAAGTGATTTGGTTTGCATCTATACCCGCATATTTCACAATATGATTGATGATGGTATCTTCTGTAACAGAAGTCTTAAATGACGAGGGATGCAGCCATTTCCTCTGGGTGGCAGCCTCAAGATCGTAATTCGTATTCGAGCCAATAACGACCATATCGCTGTTGTTTTTTCTCTTTGCGTGGTTGTTGTTAGCAACCTCAAGATTGTAATTCATATTCGAGCCAATAACGACCATATCGCTATTGTTTTTCCTCTGTGTGTGGTTGTTGTTAGCATAATTGACATGAGAGTCAGAAGACAGCGAGGCAGCGGCGGCAGCAGTAGCAACAACATTAGCGTAGGAGAGTGGCAGATTAGATTTTTCGACAAATTTGTTTTTCTATTTTTTTTAATTTTATTTAAGATTACCATAGTAAAAAATTTCCTAAGCGAAAAATTTTTGTTGTTTACATATTGTGGGGTATCGTTAGAAAGGGCTACGTCCGTGGATTCCAAATATATTTTTTTATAATTTAAAGTGAATTGGTTTCGAAGATGTAGGTCAAAATGTAAAAAATTTTATGGCCAGACGGGCAAAGAGAAACTAAATTCGAAGGCAAAAAAGGGTATTTCTGGTACGGAACCCTCAGTGAGCGAGCCCGACTCAAAATTGACTGCTTTTTTAGGGTTCCGTTCCCCTAAAAGGGAAAAAACGGGAACACTTATAAGGTCACTTTTGTTTTGGGAGTGTGTATATAAAACGACCTTTTTTTAATCGTAGAAACCTGAAATTTGGCATGATGTTAGGTCTTAATAACAAACACATTTTCACTATAAAAAGTTAAGAAATATTTTTAGAAATATTTTTTTATAATTTTTAAAGGTTTTCGGGTCGGACAAAAAAAAATAAAAATATTTTTAAAACGTATCGTGTGGGGTATCGTTAGAAAGGGCTACGTCCATAGATTATAAAATGTATTTTATTTTTATTTTATGTAAACAGGTTAGAAAGATATAGTTAAAAAGGTGAAAAAAACAGACCTGTCCCCACATGATCCCATCTGCACACACCATTTCTGAACCGAAAATTTTGATAAAATCAGACTTACTAGGTATTTGATCACGCATGACTGAATGGCTGCGGCTTTTTTCGAATTTTAAATTTTTAAATTTTTTTATAAATTTAAGATGACCCCCTCAGAAAAAAATTGTTGTTGTTTATATCGAGTGGGGTATCATTAGAAAGGGCTGCGTCCATGGATTCCAAACGTACTGTTGAGAAGCTAGAAAAGACTTCGAATTTTTTCAACTAATTTTTATTGAGTTAAAAAATTCCTGAAATATATAAATATTTAGTTAGCCAATTTTTCATTACATCTTTTAAAGTATTACTTTTAGTTTTCCTGCTTAGGATTATTTACAAAAAGGCGAATTTAAATAACTTTCTTCCCACGAAGCGATGTTGGCCTTAGAGATGTCATCAGAGAAAGAGTTGTTGCATAGTTTGTCAAACGCAGGGTTGCATCATGTTCGTAGTAGCAGCGTAGGGCTGTGTTAGTTCGTTGACGTCGTAACACTCCCCTCCGTAAGACCCGAAGGGCTTACCTCTTCCGCTGGGCTTCTGACGTCAAGGATAGCTAACTTTGTGGCTGGTCGCATGAAATTACCTGCAGCCGTCTTAACTGTAGCACTGCGCACTTGTCCGTCTGTTGACTTTTTGACTGCCTCCACTCTTCCCATAGGCCAACAATTTCGCGGGCTGTCGGGGTCAGCGATGACTACTATATCATCCACTTGAATGGGCTTTACCTTTTCAAACCATTTGCATCGTCTGGTCAGAACAGGCAGGTACTCCTAACCCATCTCCTCCAGAAGCTGTTCGCCAATTGCTGCGCTATTCTCCAATTGCGTCTAGGTTGTATGCCATCCGTATATACTTCACTGGCCAGCGGCTTTCCTCAACTAGAATGGCCCAATAAGAAATGGTTGGGTGTAAGTGCTTCGTCTGTATCCCTAGTAACAGGCATGTAAGTAAGTGGACGCGAATTTACAACCATTTCGATTTCCAGGAGCGTCGCACTCAACAGCTCATCCGTAGGGTGGCGTGACGGCATTATTTGATACAGCGCATTCTTCACTGACCGCACCAATCTTTCCCATGCTCCTCCCATATGCGGGGAGGCGGGAGGTATAAACATCCATTTTGCCGAGGCCGTCGTAAAAGTCTCTACAATGCGCTGCTTGTCCATCAAGGCAATTGCTTCTGTAAGCTCGCGCTCCGTTCCTTTAAAATTTGTGCCGTTGTCACTCCAGAATTCAAGAGGTGTGCCACGGCGAGCCATGAAATTTCGAATGGCCATGATGCAGGAATCGGTTGTTAAGGAGTGCGCAATTTCGAGATGAACCGCGCGCGTCGTAAGGCAAGTTAGCAGTACACCGTATCTCTTCTCGCTGCTCTTTCGAACGCTTACTATGAGAAGCCCGAAGTAATCTACCCCTGTGTAGGAAAACGGCCGGCTGAACGATGCTAGACGAGATGTAGGTAGACGGCTCATTTGTGGTGGTTTCGGGACGACCTTTCTCACTCGGCAATGCTGACATCGGCTACACACCTTCTTTAGCGCGCTTCTCAGGCTTGGTACCCAGAAACGTTGGCGGACTTCGTTTGTTACAGTTTGGTTATTTCCATGATGAAACCTGCAATACTCATCGGCTAAAATGAGATCGCTGATGTAGTGGCCTTTTGGAAGTATGACTGGGTCTTCTTGAGTTTGAAACTTTACTCGACTGTCAAGTCGAAGAGTTCCAGCGCTGTCCAAGTATGGTGACAGATTATATATAGCGCTGGATTTAGAGATCGCAGTTCCATTCCTCAGATAAGAAATTTTTTCTAAGTACCTACTCCTCCCTTTGTGCAGCCCACCATAGAGCGGATTCGGCAAACCTGATGTTTTTTTGGAGCGTTGGCCGCGGCATATTCATCTTCTTTAAGCTGCTTTTCCATATAAGCACACAATCAAAGAAGCGTGCGGTGGCCCGTAATAATCGCCGCCACGAGGAGAAGCGCTTAGGGTCGGGTAGCATGGAATCTGATATAGAATTTTGCATGGCAGCATGAGCGCCAACATATTGTGGACGTAAATCTTCTTCGGAGGGCGGTACTTCAATGTTCTCATGAGGCCAGTGGTTGCATCCAGTTGCAGAAACGATGGCCCATTCAGCTACCTACTGTTGTTAGAGAAGTCAGGCTTGCGTTGCCATTTAGTAGCGTCGTCAGCTACATTTTGAGCGGATGGTACCCACCGCCATGAACGTACGTCTTTTAGGCTCAGGATTTCACTGACTCGGAAGGCCACAAATTGACGATAACGTCGGTGATCCGAAAGCAGCCAAGCAAGAACTGTCAGCGAGTCACTCCAAAACGTCTGCGTCGAGATCTTCACTGAGTGGGTTTCTACTATGTTGCATGCCAGACGGGCTCCTAGTACCGCAGCTTGAAGCTCTAGGCGTGGTATCGAAAGACTCTTTAGTGGTGCTACCCTCGTTTTAGATCCCACCAGTACACACTTCGCCTCTTTGTCATCCGTGTATCGAAAATATCTCACAGCGGCATACCCATTCTCACTGGCGTCAACGAAAGTATGTAAGTCAAGCTTTGGATAGTGAACATACTTGCCGGTGATGTAGCATCTTGGAATTTTAACGTCTTGAATCTCGGGCAGCATGCGTATCCACTGCGACCACTTCAAGAACTGCTGCTCCGGGATCGGCTCATCCCATCCACAACCTGAACGCCACGTTTCCTGGAACACAACCTTCGCAAACATGACATAGGGAGCGAGAAGACCTAGGGGATCAAAGACTGACATGATTAAACTTAGCATTTCTCTTTTTGATGGTCGTCGCTGCCCAGTCAGCACGTCATTGCACTTATAGCGGTTGCACAATTTGAATATAAAATTGTCTTCAGTCATGTCCCACCACATACCAAGGACCTTTTCAGTGGCAAGCTCCATTTCAACGTTCAGGTCAACTGCGTTTGGGGGATTGGAACTTAGTGCGCTGAGAACAGTTTTAGAGCTCGAAACCCAGTTTCGTATATGGAAACCGCCGCGAGAATGGATGGTGCGAACGTTCAGCGCCAGTTGAATAGCCTCAGCTTCTGAGTCGACACTATCTAACATGTCGTCGACGTAGTGATTTTCGACAATACAGCGCGTAGCTTCCGGACACTCCTCTTTGAACTCTTCAGCGTTTCGATTCTTTACGAACTGCGCGCAGCTGGGCGAGCACGTCGCTCCAAAGGTCATCACTGTCATTGCATAGGTAGTGAGTTGATTGGAGTTCGAATCGTACCAGAGAAAGCGTTGAAACTGCTGATCTTCTTGCCGAATTTTTACCTAATGGAACATCTCGGCAATGTCCCCTCCAATAGCCACGCGTCTTTGCCGAAACTTTCGTAGTACCGCCACCAGTGAAGTGAGTTGATCTGGACCCTTGAGCAGCATGGCATTCAGCGAAGTCCCACCTACTTTGGCTGCGGCGTCCCAGACGATGCGAAGTTTGCCCGGTTTATTTGGGTTTGTTACCGGAAAGATTGGAAGGTACCATCTGTTTTGCGATGAGATTTCGCTCGGAGACAGCTTTCGAGCATATCCCTTTGCAACGTAGTCAGCTATCTTGGACTGCAATGCATCAGCGAGCATGGGAACGCGCTTCATTTTCGATAGCAATTACTTTGCTCTGCGCTCGGCCATGAGAAGGCTGTCTGGAAACGCTATCTTGTCACGTTGCCATAACAAGCCCGTCTCGAAGTGATCACCGACTCCTCTCGTGTTATTTTGAAGCTGGCTTAGAGCGTGTTGCATATCATCCGAGAGTATAAGTTCGCGGGGCATCGCAACGTCCAAGCTATCAAGGCAAAAGTAGTTACGGACCAGTTGAAGCAGCTCTGTGTTGGCGGCCGGATCGCAACTGCATACGTGGAAAACATGTCGTCTAGACGGCTGGTTGGAAGTTGTTTTTTCAGATATCTGACCTTTCAGAGTCCATCCTAAACGAGTTTTCTCTGCCACAGGCTGCGATATTCCGCCATCCTTTGACTTCAGGCTTACCCCTAAGTAGCTGTTATTGAGACCAATAAGTAGCCTTGGTACCGAGTCAGAGTACGATTTTAAGGGCAAGTTCTTTAAGTAGCTATATTGTTCCGCTAACTTCTCGACGTCCAGGCTTTGCTGTGGAAGACTAAGCTTCTTTACCGTGTGCACATCTCGTAGTGGATACCGCCTTGTTCTATCCGCCCCAGCGATCTGCATGTCCATTACCACAGAGTCATCCTCATAGCGATGAGCATCGGATGTCCATCGCAGACAGAGTGGCTTTGGTGACCCTTTGAGGTTTAGTGTTTGCATGAGCTCTTCATCCATGAGCGTAAGCGAAGACCCGTCGTCGAAAAATGCAAACGTGTTTATGTTGACGCCATTACCGAAGAGGGTAACAGGCAGAATTTGGAAAATAGTCGTGTCATGCTGCTGCCGATGAGTGTTGCATTCTTCCCTTTTCTGCGGTTTGGCCGGAACGCTAGTCGTCTGTTTATCGGCTGATGGCATAATGGATACGACTACTTCCGACGGTTTCGCGACGATAGCAGTGGTGGATGGTGCTTCGGATGACGCTATAGAATTTATATGCAAAAGGGGGTGGTGGGCTGCGCGACAGCCATCTACATTGCACCTCCTATTTGATGTGCACGGTTTGGGATAGTGACGCCTTAAGCATCTTCTGCATAGATTATTCTCGCGTACAGCTTTCCATCTCTCGGCTCGGTCCATTAATTTGAAGCCGTCACATTTGCTTACCATGGTACAGCCATTCTTACAGATGCAGCATTTGCCAGCACTAGCCGGCTCCTTGACGTTGACATGCGCGTTCATATCACCTCTAGTTCTCGCCTTCGAATTGCCGGGTATAATGACGCAGTTGGCTCCCTGGGCTAACTGATACAGCCAGCTGCTGAAGTCTTCGAGATCGCTATTCTCCAGTGTCAGTTTGTGCATACCCCAGAGAGCTGCGAGCAGGCCCGGCAATTTATCCACCAGCTCCTGTTCTAGCTCAGGGTTGTTGAGATGGTTACGCAAAGCCGCGGCTTTCATGGTAGCGCAAACATTTTGCACTTCTAATGCATAGTCAACAATTGCCTCAAGCCGGTTTTCCTTTAGCTTCGGCATGTCCCTAATTTGAGAAAGCAATGTACGTATAACCAGTTCGGGTCTTCCAAATTTCATGCGAAGCGTGGAAATTATTTGCGGTACGCACGCCTCGTGTAGCAGCAAGTTTCTAACAGCGATCCTAGCTGGCCCTTCTAGTGCCTGTCGCAACCTAATCAAATTTTCCCCGTTCGAAAACCCACACAGCGCGGTGCTCTGCTCATATGTAGCAGAAAAGAGCGGCCGCTCTTCTGGTTTCGCAGTAAAGCGAGGAAATTCCTTTATTAGGCCTTGTCCCGCCGCTAATTGGTCGCGGGTTATGCGCTGCTGGAAGCTTGCTTCTTGGACGAACCTTACTTGATCCGCTGCAACGGTACGGTTGTTCGTTGAATGGGCTGGCGGAGCTCCTGACAGCCACAGCGAGAAGTTTGGGTTGTGCATCAACCCTGGTGCCGGCGGATTGGCACGGTGCGAATTGTATGGGATAGCACTTGAATTTTTAGAAACTGGGCGCGTAGGGGCATCGACGTCATTTCTGGGTGCTGTTGCGCTGGCGTGTTTCTTGCTGGCTCCCTGTAGCGAATTTTCCACCTGCTCCTGATTGTCGTTGTCACTAGCAGAGTCAATGTCTTCACAATGTGCCAACAACTCTCGGCGCTTCTGTATTAGCTTGTGCTTCTGCTCTAGTATGGCTTCTTCCTCTTGAAGTAGCAGCATTTCGGCTTGGAATCGACATGATTCAGATGATATAGAGCGCACAGACTTTGGTCGTTGGTGCCTTGGTCTATCTGAGGTGAATGGTTGGGTGCATAGGTTGGCACCGTTCAACACTGCGTCGCTGAGATCGACATGCGCCGAATTTCCCACCACAGCGCAAGGGTTGGCGCCAGGTGGACGAATAGTGTTTGGAACTGATTTCGTGACTGCAGGCGATTTTGTTCTCGCAGTGGGAGATAGCTCCTTCTGAGAGTCAGTACCTTGGTTGGCAGTATTATTAAAGGGCACTGCATCGCCCGTTTGCACGTTGGCTGTATCGGGCACCGACTCTGCATTCCTCGTTGCCAGCTGAGGCCCTAGTTGCGCACTTAACCTCAACGCTACACATTGCCGACAACTCCACGGTTCTCGTTCAATAGCATCCGTCACACCGGTCACACCGACACAGCTAAAATGGAACCAGCTGTCACAGTCATCACAGCATACCATGTTCAAGTTGTCTGCGTTACGGCATAGTGTGCAGCTATACGACTTCGTGTTGGGGTGACTTTTCGTCGACATTGCAAAATGAAAATGAAATAAAATAAAAGAAATGAAATAAAAGAATTTTTTTAAATGTTGATTTTTTTTCGTCAGCACCATTAGATTATGGAATTCACTTCCAAACTATTTAAAACAAATAACTTCACTAGCCAGCTTTAAACATGCCCTCTTTCAACACTTCACTACCTCTATCCAATAATCTATTTACCTTTCCTATCCTATATTCTACTTCATCCTAATTCTTTCTCCTATGTTAATTCTACTTAGTTTTAAGTTTATATATTTTAAGTCGTTAATGTTATTCGTTGTACGTTGTTAATTTTATATTAATTTAATGTCCTCTCTTGACCTGTGTTTAGATTATATTTTAATTATTTAAGTGACTGTTAACTTTAAGTCATATATCTGATGAAACATGTTTTATTTTCAATGTAGTACTAAAAAAGACAAAGTCTTAGTGTACCCCACAATCATAATAATAATAATAATAAGCTAGAAAAGACTTCGAATTTTTTCAACTAATTTTTATTGAGTTAAAAAATTCCTGAAATATATAAATATTTAGTTAGCCAATTTTTCATTACATCTTTTAAAGTATTACTTTTAGTTTTCCTGCTTAGGATTATTTACAAAAAGGCGAATTTAAATAACTTTCTTCCCACGAAGCGATGTTGGCCTTAGAGATGTCATCAGAGAAAGAGTTGTTGCATAGTTTGTCAAACGCAGGGTTGCATCATGTTCGTAGTAGCAGCGCAGGGCTGCGTTAGTTCGTTGACGTCGTAACACGTACTTTTTATTTTATATTATGTAAACGGGTTAGAAAGATATAGTTAAAAAAACAGACCTGTCCCCACATGATCCAACACGCTGAGCACATTTCTCAAGCTAAAATTTTGATAAAATCTGAGTTACTAAGTATTTTATCACGCATTACCGTAAGGGTGCAGCTTTTTTCGATTTTTTTATTTTTTTATTTTTTTTTTATTTAAGATGACCCTCCTGAGGAAAAATGTTTGACCTACATCTTCAAAACCAATTCACCTAAAATAAAAAAAAAGATTTTTGGAATCCGCGAACGTAGTCCTTTCTAACAATACCCTACAAGATCTAAAAAAAAAATTTTTTGCTGGCGAAATTTTTTACAAAGGTTGTCTTAAATTAAATTTGAAAAAAGTAGAAAAACAAATAAATCGAAAAAAGCTGCAGTTTTCTAGTAATTTATGACTAAAGACCTACTAACCCTAATTTTATCAAAATTTTAGCTTGAGAAATGTAGGAAGGCAAGGGGGTATGGTGCTATATCTTCGAAACCACTTCACCGAAAATTATAAATATGTTTGTAGTCTATGGATGTAGCCCTTTCTAACGATAGGATTTGATTGAAGTGCCACCCCCCTGTCCTACGCCCATAAAATTTTACCAGTGGGACGACTAATCCAAGAGGTGCCTGCGTACGGAATTCCAATGCTGCGCGGTTTGTGGTTTAAAAGATATGCCATATCATAGAGTTAAGTTATATGAGGGGTGACACGCCCCTTATCTCACGCCCCTAAATTTTTTCCAGCAGGAAGACACGACTAAACAGTAACATAATACAAAGCTTTAATGTTGTACACCTTGTAGTTTTAAAGATATGCCAAATCAATTATGACGCTTACGGAGAGCCTGGCAAACAAGTAAATCTCCTGCATCTAAGCACAGTTTGAAGGTAATCCAGAAAATACTGAAAAACGCTTTGGACCAAGAAGAATCTGATAAACAGGAAAAATATGTTGAACAACTTACACCCACAAGGTCAAGTAACTATTCACTGTGGAGAGCTTGTAAAAGTATACAACCACCTGTAGAAGGTGAGCCACCGTTGAGAGATGTACTCGCAGGTGGATCAAACAAGTGGGCACGTAGCGAGGAAGATAAGGCCGCATTATTTGCACGTTTCTTGAGTACGGCTTTTCAGCCAAATCCGCCGACTAATGATTTCGCGATACCGCACAAAAACAAAAGCACCTGGCTATGATATGATCAGTGCTAAAATGTTAAAAGAACTACCAACTATCGCAGTTGTTCTCTTCACACGTGTTTTCAATGCAATCCTTCATATCGGATATTTTCCTAAAGCATGGAAAAAATCGTTGATAATAATGATAGCAAAGCCAGGCAAAGATAACACCCTGCCAAGTTCCTATAGACCTATCAGCTTGCTTCCGTGCCTATCGAAACTTTTTGAGAAATTGTATATTGCTAAACTGGCGCAATTCCTAAACGAGAACAATGTTATACCATCCCATCAATTTGGCTTCCGAGAAAAACATGGTACCATTGAGCAAGTTAATCGGATAACCAGCGAAATAAGAACTGCCTTCGAAGACCGTAAATATTGTACTGCCATTTTTATTGATGTTGCACAAGCCTTTGACAGAGTATGGCATGATGGCCTGATACATAAAATAAAGCGACTTTTGCCTGCTAGTTCACACAAGATTCTAGAATCATACCTTACCAATCGGACTTTCCGAGTAAGATACAGGAAACACACCACGCCTGACTTTGATATTAAAGCAGGAGTGCCGCAAGGTAGCGTTCTTGGGCCCCTCCTATATGTCGTGTATACTTCAGATCTGCCCACGGACACACGCTTGGTGACATCTACATTTGCTGATGATACAGCTATATTGTGCACTCATCAAAATTTAACAGCTGCAGCTATTATCCTAAATAATCACCTGAGGCTTATTGAAAAATGGTTGTCGGACTGGCGAATAAGTTCAGAAGAGTAAGCATGTAACGTTTGCACTGAAAGCTGGCATCTGTCCAACAGTTATGCTTAATCATATAAACGTCCCACAAGCAAATGAAGTAACTTACCTCGGCATTCACTTATACAAGCGATTGACATGGCGTAAACACATTGAAGCAAAGAAAACCCAGATGAATCTGAAATCAATCAGCTTACATTGGCTTCTGAACCACAGGTCGAAACTATGCTTGGACTACAAGATACTTCTATATAATAGTATAATCAAACCAATATGGACATATGGTATCCAGCTTTGGGGCAACGCATGCGCATCAAACGTTTAAATGATTCAGAGATCGCAGTCGAAAACTTTAAGAATGATAACAGGAGCCCCATGGTATATTAGGAACGAAAATATCCACAGGGACCTGAAAATACCTATGGTAAAAGAAGTATTCGATTCAATCAAGCAGAAATACTTTGACAAGCTGGAAACCCACCCGAACACCCTTGCAAGAAACCTGTTACACAGAAGAAGATTTACTCGCTTGAAAAGGAACGATATGCCATCCCTGTAGCTGTGCCGGAGGATCGTTGCTCTAATTCAGCTCCAATTTAACAGCGGAGTAAAATTTAAGTATTAGTAGTTAAGATTTTATAACCTATTGTTAGTCCCGTTCAGGGAGAATTCAATAGCTATCAAAGAACGTTTAATTAAAAAAAAAAAAAAAAATTATTTATGTTGTATGGGAGGTGCCACGCCCTCTTGATGTATCAAAATTTTTTATAGCCTATGACTATCCTTGGAACATCTATAGTCTATGTGCCAAATTTGGTTATGATCGAACACGCGGTTTAGGACGCAACTCCGAACATACATACATACATATATGTATATATACATAATTTGAATTTTATATATATAGATTATGGAAGTTATGAAGATTTTCCGTTTATTACCTATATAGCGGGCGGACCACGCCCATTTTTTCGTATGACATAGAACACCCAACCCTTTGCTTGAATTCCAAGTATTTTTTCAATGACTAATTAGAGAAATTACATCAATTTGATCGAAAAAAAAACGTGGTAATCTGACTTACAGGCCCATTGTGGGCGTGTTCTTCGACCGATTCGGCTAATCTTAGAAGTCAATCTAAGTTAAGGTTCACTCTAAGTGTGTGTTTGGTTTGGTTCACATCGAACAACTTCCTCTTTCTCTCCTGCGCGGACAGACAGACGGACGGACGGACATCCGGAAGTCAAGACAGAAAGTGATTCTAGGGCATATATACTTATGTCTATACCTAGGACGGCTCCTTTAAAGCGTTACAATTTTCGCACGAAGTGAATATTTCCTATTACCATGTGTATAGGGTATAAAGATTCTTTGTTTTTCAAATAATTTCATTGCACGGCTCCACTTCTCACGATAAATTGGTAATTCTCCAAGAGAATTCTTTGCCTTGAAAAGCTCCTCAGTCTAATGGCACTAGTTTCTTTAAAAGTGTCCAGCTACTGGCATACGTCGATGATATTGATAACGTCGGTCACACCAAGCGTGATGTTTCCGCTGCTTTCTCCATTATCGAAAGTGTTTCATACACTTTCATACAATGGCTTTCTCGCGGAAAAGACGAATTATAGCCATTTTACCGAAAAAAGTCCTTGGTAGTCTGACTTACAGGCCCGTTGTGGGGTGTCCTTCGGCTGATTTTGTTAATCTCAGAACTTGAAGTAGTGGAAGGTTCACTGCGACTGTGTGCCAAAACGTTCTTATCGATAACAATTCATAAATACATTTATGTATATATATTTTTTTGAACAAACATAAAGAACAAAAAAAATTTTGTTTAACCCTTTCGCTATATTGTATCCATATGGATACACTCAAGTTTGTGGGCATCTGACAATCTCCACGCCAAAAAAACAACTTGGTTTTCAACTGATTATGATTTTTTAAGGTCTTAGTAAGCACCTACAATAAAAATATTTAGGTTTTTCTTTAAACTGAGAAATATATAGCATTTTAAAAAAGTGCCATCTATATATATATAAAAATCAAATTATGTATGTATGTATGTTTGGAGTTGCGTCCTAAACCGCTTGATCGATCATAACCAAATTTGGCACATAGACTACAGATGTTCCAAGGATGGTCAGAGGCTATACAAAAGTTTGATACATCAAGAGGGCGTGGCACCTCCCGTACAACATAAATAATTTATTTGGCATATCTTTAAAACTACAAGGCGTACAACATTAACGGCCTTACCGTATAAATCACCGTGATCGAACGCAACGCGAACACGAAGCCAACGCCGGGATCAAAAAACGGCATTTTGTAAATCACGGCGTAATTGCGTTCGTTGTCTTACGGCATCACTTGAGCTGTCAAGTTCTTACGAAAAAGAGTTGTATTTTTCTTAATTTATCAGCCAAATACAAAACACACAAAATTTTCTGCATCCATTGCATACCTCCCATAGCCTAGTGGTTAGAGCGTTCGACTAGCACGCGGGAAGTTGCGAGTTCAATCCTCAACCGCGATGCATTTCTTTTTTTTTTGTGATTTCGATCCTCAACCGCAGTGCTAGTATTTTCTTTTTTTTGTACTTTTTTCTTTAGTATTTGCCTTTAAAAAGTATTACAATACTTATTATTTGCTTCTGCAGATTACCACAAATCAATTTTCACTCGAAATTACCAAAAATTTTGCGTTTAAAAAACTGAACGCGAGCACAAACCCAAGTGAACGATTTGACAGTTCATGTGAGTGAATGCGCAGCGTTGCGTTTTACGCGGTACCGACACACAATACCAAATTAGTGAACGCAGGGTGAAGTGAGGCGTTGGGATTTACAAAATAAGCAGCTAAAACTTTGTATTATGTTAATGTTTAGTCATGTCTTCCTGCTGGAAATTTAGGGGCGTGGGACAAGGGGGAGTGGCACCCCTCATATAACATAACTCTATGATATGGCATATCTTTGAAACCACAAGTCGCGCAGCATTGCAATTCCGTACGCAGGCACCTCTTGGATTAGTCGTCCTACTGGTAAAATTATATGGGCGTAGGACAAGGGGCGTCGCACTTTTCAATCAACACCTATTCGGGTATAACTTAAGAACTATACACCATACATCAATGAAACTCGGTAGGAACTTACTACATATCTGTATCCTTGAGCTGGGAAAATAGGACGGGCATTGGACAAGGGGCGTGGCACCGCCCATACAAACCAAATCATTGATATCGAATAGCTTTGCAACTAAAAGTCGTGCAGCATTGTAATTCCGTATGCAAGCACCTCTTGGATGAGTGGTCCCACTGGTACAATTTGATGGGCGTAGGAAAAGGGGCGTGGCACTTCTCAACCAACTCCACATTGGTGTATTACTTTAGAACTATACATCATACATCAATGAAACTCAGTAGGAACTTACTATATATCCATATCCTTCAAATGGGAAAATGGGATTTAACACGAGGCGTGGCACCCCATATACAACTTAAATATTTGATTTGGTATATCATTAAAACTACAAGTCATACAACATTAAAATTCTGTGTTCTGTTAGTATTTCGTCGTTCCTTCGTGCATAAAAATGGTAGGCCATGAAACGAGGGAGCGTGGCACCCATCACACAACTTTGATCTTTGATTTGGTATGTCTTTATAACTACAAGTCATGCAACATTAAAATTTTGTATTCTGTTAGTATTTAGTCATACACACATGTAAACATTTGACATAATTTGGGTTTTATATACAAACATATATAGATTTAGAGTCATGGGACAAGGTGGCGTGGCACACCTCAATTGTATGTACCGTCAATCCCGCCAATTGAGTGAAGGAAGGGGGGATCGTGACTTTAATTTTGGAGTAATCCAAGGTAAAAAGTAGTAATCTACATACACAGATGGTTCTGTAAGGACCTACATTTATGACTTTCCCTAAAAATATATAGACATCACAAGCATAAGCAAGGAGAAGCCCTGCTGTTCAACAGAAAACAACAGAAACGAAGAAAATGATAGACTGACAAACACTGCTATTAAATTAAATACAATTAAATACAGCAACATCCAATCAGAGCATCACTCACATTACGTATTTTTATAAAAGCGTGGGGTGAAACCCGCGGGTAACAGCTAGTTTTTTTATATTTTTTTTTATGGAAAAGGGGTTTTGTTATATAAAAACTACGTGTATATGTGACCACATGTACTATTTCCGAGCCGTAAGACCTGGAGTCAAGGAGGACTCCAGACCAGTGACGAGATAAGTATCTTCACTGACGGATCGGGAATGGCTGGCGGTGTAGGAGCTGGATTCTTCATAGAAGAACTCAACCTCAAACAATCGTTTCGTTTACCCAACTACGCAAATGTCTTTCAGGCTGAGATACTAGCAATTCTAGAGACACCGAAACGGCACGCTCTCTAGAAACGGGTAAAACCAAAATGTCAATTTACCCTCATAGCCAGGCTGCTATACAGGCTCTATCCTCAACCACCATTAGGTCGAAACCACAGGCTACTACCAGACGTCCAACTGTCCGTCCAGGGAACAAAAATTTCCATTTTTTTTAAACTTCCCTCACACTGATATCGTATGTGTGATTCGCAATGCATTTTGTTTTTGTAATTCCTTACAGAGTTGCATTCACAAAAATTCCTATGTTTACATATCGGACTAACAACTGTCAAACCCCAAAAAATTTGTTCGCATTTGGTTGGCAATTCGATACAGCGGATAGCTCGTATCTTACAACTGACGCTCCTATCTTATACGGCCTTTACACGGTCAGTCATTCTATGTCAGGCATGTGTACGTGTAAACTGATGCGTAGCCCTTATGGTCTAATTAGTCCAGACGGATCACATTCAAACGTGCCGGATAGCAATTTGCCCAGTTACTCTAATACCTAAATGGATTGCAGCTGTCAGTCTTTTCTTTTTGGTAGTGCTGCCGATGATGAATCTGAAATCAATCAGCTTACATTGGCTTCTGAACCACAGGTCGAAACTATGCTTGGACTACAAGATACTTCTATATAATAGTATAATCAAACCAATATGGACATATGGTATCCAGCTTTGGGGCAACGCATGCGCATCAAACGTTTAAATGATTCAGAGATCGCAGTCGAAAACTTTAAGAATGATAACAGGAGCCCCATGGTATATTAGGAACGAAAATATCCACAGGGACCTGAAAATACCTATGGTAAAAGAAGTATTCGATTCAATCAAGCAGAAATACTTTGACAAGCTGGAAACCCACCCGAACACCCTTGCAAGAAACCTGTTACACAGAAGAAGATTTACTCGCTTGAAAAGGAACGATATGCCATCCCTGTAGCTGTGCCGGAGGATCGTTGCTCTAATTCAGCTCCAATTTAACAGCGGAGTAAAATTTAAGTATTAGTAGTTAAGATTTTATAACCTATTGTTAGTCCCGTTCAGGGAGAATTCAATAGCTATCAAAGAACGTTTAATTAAAAAAAAAAAAAAAATTATTTATGTTGTATGGGAGGTGCCACGCCCTCTTGATGTATCAAAATTTTTTATAGCCTATGACTATCCTTGGAACATCTATAGTCTATGTGCCAAATTTGGTTATGATCGAACACGCGGTTTAGGACGCAACTCCGAACATACATACATACATATATGTATATATACATAATTTGAATTTTATATATATAGATTATGGAAGTTATGAAGATTTTCCGTTTATTACCTATATAGCGGGCGGACCACGCCCATTTTTTCGTATGACATAGAACACCCAACCCTTAGCTTGAATTCCAAGTATTTTTTCAATGACTAATTAGAGAAATTACATCAATTTGATCGAAAAAAAAACGTGGTAATCTGACTTACAGGCCCATTGTGGGCGTGTTCTTCGACCGATTCG
This sequence comes from Neria commutata, assembly GCA_963457695.1. Lineage (NCBI taxonomy): Eukaryota > Metazoa > Arthropoda > Insecta > Diptera > Micropezidae > Neria > Neria commutata. The sequence goes on from OY735246.1 coordinate 29,491,507, forward strand.
GCTAATCTTAGAAGTCAATCTAAGTTAAGGTTCACTCTAAGTGTGTGTTTGGTTTGGTTCACATCGAACAACTTCCTCTTTCTCTCCTGCGCGGACAGACAGACGGACGGACGGACATCCGGAAGTCAAGACAGAAAGTGATTCTAGGGCATATATACTTATGTCTATACCTAGGACGGCTCCTTTAAAGCGTTACAATTTTCGCACGAAGTGAATATTTCCTATTACCATGTGTATAGGGTATAAAGATTCTTTGTTTTTCAAATAATTTCATTGCACGGCTCCACTTCTCACGATAAATTGGTAATTCTCCAAGAGAATTCTTTGCCTTGAAAAGCTCCTCAGTCTAATGGCACTAGTTTCTTTAAAAGTGTCCAGCTACTGGCATACGTCGATGATATTGATAACGTCGGTCACACCAAGCGTGATGTTTCCGCTGCTTTCTCCATTATCGAAAGTGTTTCATACACTTTCATACAATGGCTTTCTCGCGGAAAAGACGAATTATAGCCATTTTACCGAAAAAAGTCCTTGGTAGTCTGACTTACAGGCCCGTTGTGGGGTGTCCTTCGGCTGATTTTGTTAATCTCAGAACTTGAAGTAGTGGAAGGTTCACTGCGACTGTGTGCCAAAACGTTCTTATCGATAACAATTCATAAATACATTTATGTATATATATTTTTTTGAACAAACATAAAGAACAAAAAAAATTTTGTTTAACCCTTTCGCTATATTGTATCCATATGGATACACTCAAGTTTGTGGGCATCTGACAATCTCCACGCCAAAAAAACAACTTGGTTTTCAACTGATTATGATTTTTTAAGGTCTTAGTAAGCACCTACAATAAAAATATTTAGGTTTTTCTTTAAACTGAGAAATATATAGCATTTTAAAAAAGTGCCATCTATATATATATAAAAATCAAATTATGTATGTATGTATGTTTGGAGTTGCGTCCTAAACCGCTTGATCGATCATAACCAAATTTGGCACATAGACTACAGATGTTCCAAGGATGGTCAGAGGCTATACAAAAGTTTGATACATCAAGAGGGCGTGGCACCTCCCGTACAACATAAATAATTTATTTGGCATATCTTTAAAACTACAAGGCGTACAACATTAACGGCCTTACCGTATAAATCACCGTGATCGAACGCAACGCGAACACGAAGCCAACGCCGGGATCAAAAAACGGCATTTTGTAAATCACGGCGTAATTGCGTTCGTTGTCTTACGGCATCACTTGAGCTGTCAAGTTCTTACGAAAAAGAGTTGTATTTTTCTTAATTTATCAGCCAAATACAAAACACACAAAATTTTCTGCATCCATTGCATACCTCCCATAGCCTAGTGGTTAGAGCGTTCGACTAGCACGCGGGAAGTTGCGAGTTCAATCCTCAACCGCGATGCATTTCTTTTTTTTTTGTGATTTCGATCCTCAACCGCAGTGCTAGTATTTTCTTTTTTTTGTACTTTTTTCTTTAGTATTTGCCTTTAAAAAGTATTACAATACTTATTATTTGCTTCTGCAGATTACCACAAATCAATTTTCACTCGAAATTACCAAAAATTTTGCGTTTAAAAAACTGAACGCGAGCACAAACCCAAGTGAACGATTTGACAGTTCATGTGAGTGAATGCGCAGCGTTGCGTTTTACGCGGTACCGACACACAATACCAAATTAGTGAACGCAGGGTGAAGTGAGGCGTTGGGATTTACAAAATAAGCAGCTAAAACTTTGTATTATGTTAATGTTTAGTCATGTCTTCCTGCTGGAAATTTAGGGGCGTGGGACAAGGGGGAGTGGCACCCCTCATATAACATAACTCTATGATATGGCATATCTTTGAAACCACAAGTCGCGCAGCATTGCAATTCCGTACGCAGGCACCTCTTGGATTAGTCGTCCTACTGGTAAAATTATATGGGCGTAGGACAAGGGGCGTCGCACTTTTCAATCAACACCTATTCGGGTATAACTTAAGAACTATACACCATACATCAATGAAACTCGGTAGGAACTTACTACATATCTGTATCCTTGAGCTGGGAAAATAGGACGGGCATTGGACAAGGGGCGTGGCACCGCCCATACAAACCAAATCATTGATATCGAATAGCTTTGCAACTAAAAGTCGTGCAGCATTGTAATTCCGTATGCAAGCACCTCTTGGATGAGTGGTCCCACTGGTACAATTTTATGGGCGTAGGAAAAGGGGCGTGGCACTTCTCAACCAACTCCACATTGGTGTATTACTTTAGAACTATACATCATACATCAATGAAACTCAGTAGGAACTTACTATATATCCATATTCTTCAAATGGGAAAATGGGATTTAACACGAGGCGTGGCACCCCATATACAACTTAAATCTTTGATTTGGTATATCATTAAAACTACAAGTCATACAACATTAAAATTCTGTGTTCTGTTAGTATTTCGTCGTTCCTTCGTGCATAAAAATGGTAGGCCATGAAACGAGGGAGCGTGGCACCCATCACACAACTTTGATCTTTGATTTGGTATGTCTTTATAACTACAAGTCATGCAACATTAAATTTTGTATTCTGTTAGTATTTAGTCATACACACATGTAAACATTTGACATAATTTGGGTTTTATATACAAACATATATAGATTTAGAGTCATGGGACAAGGTGGCGTGGCACACCTCAATTGTATGTACCGTCAATCCCGCCAATTGAGTGAAGGAAGGGGGGGTCGTGACTTTAATTTTGGAGTAATCCAAGGTAAAAAGTAGTAATCTACATACACAGATGGTTCTGTAAGGACCTACATTTATGACTTTCCCTAAAAATATATAGACATCACAAGCATAAGCAAGGAGAAGCCCTGCTGTTCAACAGAAAACAACAGAAACGAAGAAAATGATAGACTGACAAACACTGCTATTAAATTAAATACAATTAAATACAGCAACATCCAATCAGAGCATCACTCACATTACGTATTTTTATAAAAGCGTGGGGTGAAACCCGCGGGTAACAGCTAGTTTTTTTATATTTTTTTTTATGGAAAAGGGGTTTTGTTATATAAAAACTACGTGTATATGTGACCACATGTACTATTTCCGAGCCGTAAGACCTGGAGTCAAGGAGGACTCCAGACCAGTGACGAGATAAGTATCTTCACTGACGGATCGGGAATGGCTGGCGGTGTAGGAGCTGGATTCTTCATAGAAGAACTCAACCTCAAACAATCGTTTCGTTTACCCAACTACGCAAATGTCTTTCAGGCTGAGATACTAGCAATTCTAGAGACACCGAAACGGCACGCTCTCTAGAAACGGGTAAAACCAAAATGTCAATTTACCCTCATAGCCAGGCTGCTATACAGGCTCTATCCTCAACCACCATTAGGTCGAAACCACAGGCTACTACCAGACGTCCAACTGTCCGTCCAGGGAACAAAAATTTCCATTTTTTTTAAACTTCCCTCACACTGATATCGTATGTGTGATTCGCAATGCATTTTGTTTTTGTAATTCCTTACAGAGTTGCATTCACAAAAATTCCTATGTTTACATATCGGACTAACAACTGTCAAACCCCAAAAAATTTGTTCGCATTTGGTTGGCAATTCGATACAGCGGATAGCTCGTATCTTACAACTGACGCTCCTATCTTATACGGCCTTTACACGGTCAGTCATTCTATGTCAGGCATGTGTACGTGTAAACTGATGCGTAGCCCTTATGGTCTAATTAGTCCAGACGGATCACATTCAAACGTGCCGGATAGCAATTTGCCCAGTTACTCTAATACCTAAATGGATTGCAGCTGTCAGTCTTTTCTTTTTGGTAGTGCTGCCGTATAGTTTTGTGCACAAAGGAAGAACAAAATTTATGGCACAGAATTATCATAATTGTTATATCTCTACATTGTGTACTACTTTTTTTAACTAATTTCGGCAAAAACAATCCACTTCTTTTGTTGAACTAAAATCGAAGGTCACTGGCAACACTTTTCTACAACAAAGTTCACAAGCAAAATATATCGTGAATAATTATTAAGTAAAAAAAAATTTTTAATATTCAACGTTTTTAAAATGGACTAAAAAGTATAAAATAATTTTTCATTGCCATAAACAGATTTCTGAACCAATATAGATGGTCCTGATAATGTTTGATTTTGATTTTTCAATTGATATGGAAATACTAGTAAGATTTAAAACTAAAAACGTTGGGGCATACATTGGGTTATTGATGCGTGAATTGTTCACCTAAGTCACTAACAGTTTGATTGTACTGCCTATTCTTTGATTTAAACTTGTTAAACTCAAAAGTCGATTAAAATTCAGAATTTTGTTGCATGCTTTGTTTTTCAATCCCATCTATTTGAATGATGAATTTTAGTCATTTATGCTTTGAAAGTATGAGCTTTAGTAACTTAAGTTCGACTATTATTATTAAATCACTTAAGTACAATAATATTGGCCTGCAAATGATATAAACTGTTTTCTCAACAGCAGCTACTCTTTGCTATTATTTTGCGCCCAACGTTTTTAGTTTTAAATCTTACTAGTATTTCCATATCAATTGAAAAATCAAAATCAAACATTATCAGGACCATCTATATTGGTTCAGAAATCTGTTTATGGCAATGAAAAATTATTTTATACTTTTTAGTCCATTTTAAAAAAGTTGAATTTAAAAATTTTTTTTACTGAATAATTATTTTCTGATTTTTAGTCTTGTGTGTGTAAAATTTTTCAAGTAATTTCAAACATTTTGATGAGATTATAACAGAGACATGTAAATTTCAACTGATTATATCCGAAATAGAAAATTGTTATATCTACCTATCAATCAGTTTATTTCTCATGATATATAAAATAAAGAAGCTAGCAAAATTAAGTTTTTAAAAATTTATATTTCAACTAAATTATATCAATAATATTGCATTCTTATGGTCTAAGTTGTCGCATTCTTTCCATCTCCTTCAAGGCATCTTCATTGCACGGTTTCTTGCCAGTGAGTTTTGAACAGTCGAGCTCCTCTATTTTTAATCCGTCTAATGATCTCACACGACTTAATGCGACATATGCCTGTCCTTTAGCAAATAGTGCAGATCCGAGATATACAACAGCATGGTCCACTGTACATCCTTGCATTTTATGAACTGTGCAGGCCCAGCAGAATATTAGTGGGAGCTGTGTTCGCTCGATTGTTCCATAGTTTCGGAGTGCCGGAAACTGTATTGATTTCGACTTGATCAAATGAATTCCATCTATACCAAAGTCGATGCGAACACATGGAATGTCGGTATCATACATCTGATCACGACGGTATAAAGGCCAAACAATTTCAGTGATAGTGCCCATTGCACCATTCACAAGTCCTTGCTCTATATTAATATTTGAGCGAAGCATCACTCTCGCTCCGTTGAAAATTTCCAATACCTTTTTATAGCAGGCCAATTAAAAGGAACGAATGTATGTATCAATATACCAGAGTTGGAGCGTGGTGGGTTTGAATGTGTTGAGTTTGAGTGTGGTGAGTTTGGTTGTGGTGAGTTTGGGCGTGGTGAATTTGAGTGTAGTGAATTTGGGTCTGGTGAGTTACATCATACCATATATGACAGGAATGTAAGAAACGACTATTAACACCTCAATACCAAATTTGATATTGATATTGCTGTAAAATTAGCCGAGATAAAGCATTCCTTAAGTTGGAGTTGTATAGGCGGGGCCACGCCCCGTTGTTCAACGCCAACCACATTTAGGAGAAATGTTGGAAACGAATGTATGTATCAATATACCAAAATTCGTTAACATTGCTTATACAAGTGCCGAGATAAAAAGTATTTCATTATTTGTGGGCGGTGCCACGCCCACACAGAAAAAATTTTGATATAATATTGCATTGTCATCCAGTTCTGAGCTATGTTGAAAATTTCAAGTCTCTAGCTTATCGGGAAGTTACTTTAAAATTAATTCCAAGATTTGTACGGGACATACAAACAAACAAATAAACAAACAAACAAACAGACAAGAAAGCGACCTAATAAAAACGTTTTAAATAAGTATTAAGTAAAAAAAAATTTTTAATATTCAACGTTTTTAAAATGGACTAAAAAGTATAAAATAATTTTTCACTGCCATAAACAGATTTCTGAACCAATATAGAGATGGCCCTGATAATGTTTGATTTTGATTTTTCAATTGATATGGAAATACTAGTAAGATTTAAAACTAAAAACGTTGGGGCATACGTTGGGTTATTGATGCGTGAATAGTTCACCTAAGTCACTAACAGTTTGATTGTACTGCCTATTCTTTGATTTAAACTTGTTAAACTCAAAAGTAGATTAAAATTCAGAATTTTGTTGCATGCTTTGTTTTTCAATCCCATCTATTTGATTGATGGATTTTAGTCATTTATGCTTTGAAAGTATGAGCTGTAGTAACTTAAGTTCGACTATTATTATTAAATCACTTAAGTACAATAATATTGGCCTGCAAATGATATAAACTGTTTTCTCAACAGCAGCTACTCTTTGCTATTATTTTGCGCCCAACGTTTTTAGTTTTAAATCTTACTAGTATTTCCATATCAATTGAAAAATTAAAATCAAACATTATCAGGACCATCTATATTGGTTCAGAAATCTGTTTATGGCAATGAAATATTATTTTATATTTTTTAGTCCATTTTAAAAACGTTGAATATGAAATTTTTTTTTTACTTAATACTTATTTTCTGATTTTTAGTCTTGTGTGTGTAAAATTTTTCAAGTAATTTCAAACATTTTGATGAGATTATAACAGAGACATGTAAATTTCAACTGATTATATCCGAAATAGAAAATTGTTATATCTACTGTTGAAAGGGTTAAATGGTTTTAAGACTGGGCCAATAAAAAGAGTGATAATTTTTTAAATTATGGGTTGGTAGGTAGTTTTTTTAAATTGTTTTATTTTTTTTTATAGCAGGCCAATTAAAAGGAACGAATGTATGTATCAATATACCAGAGTTGGAGCGTGGTTGGTTTGAATGTGTTGAGTTTGAGTGTGGTGAGTTGTGGTGTGGTGAGTTTGGGCGTGGTGAATTTGAGTGTGGTGAATTTGAGTGTGGTGAGTTACATCATACCACATATGACAGGAATGTAAGAAACGACTATTAACACCTCAATACCAAATTTGATATTGATATTGCTGTAAAATTAGCCGAGATAAAGCATTCCTTAAGTTGGAGTTGTATAGGCGGGGCCACGCCCCGTTGTCCAACGCCAACCACATTTAGGAGAAATGTTGGAAACGAATGTATGTATCAATATACCAAAATTCGTTAACATTGCTTATACAAGTGCCGAGATAAAAAGTATTTCATTATTTGTGGGCGGTGCCACGCCCACACAGAAAAAATTTTGATATAATATTGCATTGTCATCCAGTTCTGAGCTATGTTGAAAATTTCAAGTCTCTAGCTTATCGGGAAGTTACTTTAAAATTAATTCCAAGATTTGTACGGGACATACAAACAAACAAATAAACAAACAAACAAACAGACAAGAAAGCGACCTAATAAAAACGTTTTAAATAAGTATTAAGTAAAAAAAAATTTTTAATATTCAACGTTTTTAAAATGGACTAAAAAGTATAAAATAATTTTTCATTGCCATAAACAGATTTCTGAACCAATATAGAGATGGTCCTGATAATGTTTGATTTTGATTTTTCAATTGATATGGAAATACTAGTAAGATTTAAAACTAAAAACGTTGGGGCATACGTTGGGTTATTGATGCGTGAATAGTTCACCTAAGTCACTAACAGTTTGATTGTACTGCCTATTCTTTGATTTAAACTTGTTAAACTCAAAAGTAGATTAAAATTCAGAATTTTGTTGCATGCTTTGTTTTTCAATCCCATCTATTTGATTGATGGATTTTAGTCATTTATGCTTTGAAAGTATGAGCTGTAGTAACTTAAGTTCGACTATTATTATTAAATCACTTAAGTACAATAATATTGGCCTGCAAATGATATAAACTGTTTTCTCAACAGCAGCTACTCTTTGCTATTATTTTGCGCCCAACGTTTTTAGTTTTAAATCTTACTAGTATTTCCATATCAATTGAAAAATTAAAATCAAACATTATCAGGACCATCTATATTGGTTCAGAAATCTGTTTATGGCAATGAAAAATTATTTTATATTTTTTAGTCCATTTTAAAAACGTTGAATATTAAATTTTTTTTTTACTTAATACTTATTTTCTGATTTTTAGTCTTGTGTGTGTAAAATTTTTCAAGTAATTTCAAACATTTTGATGAGATTATAACAGAGACATGTAAATTTCAACTGATTATATCCGAAATAGAAAATTGTTATATCTACTGTTGAAAGGGTTAAATGGTTTTAAGACTGGGCCAATAAAAAGAGTGATAGTTTTTTAAATTATGGGTTGGTAGGTAGTTTTTTTAAATTGTTTTATTTTTTTTTATAGCAGGCCAATTAAAAGGAACGAATGTATGTATCAATATACCAGAGTTGGAGCGTGGTGGGTTTGAATGTGTTGAGTTTGAGTGTGGTGAGTTGTGGTGTGGTGAGTTTGGGCGTGGTGAATTTGAGTGTGGTGAATTTGAGTGTGGTGAGTTACATCATACCACATATGACAGGAATGTAAGAAACGACTATTAACACCTCAATACCAAATTTGATATTGATATTGCTGGAAAATTAGCCGAGATAAAGCATTCCTTAAGTTGGAGTTGTATAGGCGGGGCCACGCCCCGTTGTCCAACGCCAACCACATTTAGGAAAAATGTTGGAAACGAATGTATGTATCAATATACCAAAATTCGTTAACATTGCTTATACAAGTGCCGAGATAAAAAGTATTTCATTATTTGTGGGCGGTGCCACGCCCACACAGAAAAAATTTTGATATAATATTGCATTGTCATCCAGTTCTGAGCTATGTTGAAAATTTCAAGCCTCTAGCTTATCGGGAAGTTACTTTAAAATTAATTACAAGATTTGTACGGGACATACAAACAGACAAGAAGGCGACCTAATAAAAACGTTTTAAAATGAATTCAATCGACGAAATAATTGACTCAATGTTTTTAGTGTTGTGTAAAATGTACGATGTGTACAAATTAAAAGCAAACGAAAGCGCAGGTGGACTGTATTTCCAATAAACATTCGCTTGTTTTAGGGCCAGTTTCACAGTGGATGTTTGCGAATTGAGTTTAAATCTAGTTTAACTTTCCTTGAGTTTCACAGTGCATTTATTTAAACACGGAATATTTGACATTTGAAGGTAGGCACAACTTGCCAAAAACATATGTTCAATTGTTCAATTGTGGAGGCAGCGCGAACTAAAAACTTTTCGCCGTCCGAAAGAAGTGAATTATTGAATATTGTAAGTGCAAAGTGCAAAGAATGCACAGTTTATATTATTTATAATACTACGCGATCATTTTTATGCGCTATACCATGCAGTTTTATGTTTAATTTGATCTCTTATAAATTGCAATTTTGTCCACGCAGCGTGTTTGCACATCCGAAATCAGCTGTTTATTTGTTTTCGATTGCAACTCTGTGGCGTACTTAAATATCCACAATCGACTATTTAAATCGTATTTAACTTTCAACTGTGAAACTGAAATTCCCTATTTAAACTACAATCAGAGTTTAAATATCCACTGTGAAACTGGCCCTTAATCAGTGTTGCCGTTTTAATTCTTGCATAGGAAAAGCATTATTTCCATTTAAATTTTCCAGTGACTTTTTTGTATGGCAACATTCTTTTCACAGCTGACACGATTTTTGTAGTAGTTTTCTAATTGACGCAGATATTTCTACTACGCAATCCGTTTAGAGTAATAACGCACATTGGGTTCGGGTAAAATAGATTGTGTCAGCTGACACGATTTCTCACTTTACTACTAGAGTAATTCTACCATTACACTCAACAGTCATTGCCATTAAATCTTCATAATTTCCGACTCTTTGTGGTGTGCAGACATACGATGAGTGACACGGACGACCATATCGCATATTTTGAACTAGTAAAGTGCGTTAAAAAGCGGTAAAATAAAGAGAAGGGCATTCGGATGAAAGAGTGCTTAGGAAAATAAAGTCAGTTATCGCATAAATTTCGCGACAAAAATTGTATTTCCGCTTCGCTTGTTTTGTTTGCCGACATGCGTACGATGTTTACAGCGCGACGAACAAAACCAAATGTCAATTTGCCTTGACACGGATGCAGCGGCTTGCCGTGCATCGAAAAATATCTAAACCACTTTGATTTTTCATCAGTCATTTCCCCGTCGTGTCTGTGTGACCACACATTCAAATTTTCTCCAACACATGCTCACGTTTGCTTTCAATCGATTGACCGTTTAGGCTAGGGATGGGTAACGCAGCGCTGCGTTGAGTTATTGCGCTAGCTCACTGAAATGCGCCATTGCGCTGATACATCATTTGGCAACACTGTGGCGCAGTAGCGCAACTCAGCGCAAATTCAGTTGATACATTCAGCGCAGTGTTGCCAGAGCCTAGCGATGCGCAGCGCACCGTTATTCTAAAGCTAGGATCCCACTATCGGCGCAACTAGCACAATCTCCGCCGATTTTTATCGTACCAGATCGGTACACAATTAAAAAGTTGTGACAATTACATTTTGAGCGGTCCCACTATCGGCGCACATTGTGCGACGATTTGTCGGCGCATATCGGCCAAAACAAAATTGTGACGATAATCGGTGCAATACGGTCCCACTATCGTGCTTTATCGGTGCATTAAATTAAGTACAATAATATTGGCCTGCAAATGATATAAACTGTTTTCTCAACAGCAGCTACTCTTTGCTATTATTTTGCGCCCAACGTTTTTAGTTTTAAATCTTACTAGTATTTCCATATCAATTGAAAAATTAAAATCAAACATTATCAGGACCATCTATATTGGTTCAGAAATCTGTTTATGGCAATGAAAAATTATTTTATATTTTTTAGTCCATTTTAAAAACGTTGAATATTAAATTTTTTTTTTACTTAATACTTATTTTCTGATTTTTAGTCTTGTGTGTGTAAAATTTTTCAAGTAATTTCAAACATTTTGATGAGATTATAACAGAGACATGTAAATTTCAACTGATTATATCCGAAATAGAAAATTGTTATATCTACTGTTGAAAGGGTTAAATGGTTTTAAGACTGGGCCAATAAAAAGAGTGATAGTTTTTTAAATTATGGGTTGGTAGGTAGTTTTTTTAAATTGTTTTATTTTTTTTTATAGCAGGCCAATTAAAAGGAACGAATGTATGTATCAATATACCAGAGTTGGAGCGTGGTGGGTTTGAATGTGTTGAGTTTGAGTGTGGTGAGTTGTGGTGTGGTGAGTTTGGGTGTGGTGAATTTGAGTGTGGTGAGTTACATCATACCACATATGACAGGAATGTAAGAAACGACTATTAACACCTCAATACCAAATTTGATATTGATATTGCTGTAAAATTAGCCGAGATAAAGCATTCCTTAAGTTGGAGTTGTATAGGCGGGGCCACGCCCCGTTGTCCAACGCCAACCACATTTAGGAAAAATGTTGGAAACGAATGTATGTATCAATATACCAAAATTCGTTAACATTGCTTATACAAGTGCCGAGATAAAAAGTATTTCATTATTTGTGGGCGGTGCCACGCCCACACAGAAAAAATTTTGATATAATATTGCATTGTCATCCAGTTCTGAGCTATGTTGAAAATTTCAAGCCTCTAGCTTATCGGGAAGTTACTTTAAAATTAATTACAAGATTTGTACGGGACATACAAACAGACAAGAAGGCGACCTAATAAAAACGGTTTAAAATGAATTCAATCGACGAAATAATTGACTCAATGTTTTTAGTGTTGTGTAAAATGTACGATGTGTACAAATTAAAAGCAAACGAAAGCGCAGGTGGACTGTATTTCCAATAAACATTCGCTTGTTTTAGGGCCAGTTTCACAGTGGATGTTTGCGAATTGAGTTTAAATCTAGTTTAACTTTCCTTGAGTTTCACAGTGCATTTATTTAAACACGGAATATTTGACATTTGAAGGTAGGCACAACTTGCCAAAAACATATGTTCAATTGTTCAATTGTGGAGGCAGCGCGAACTAAAAACTTTTCGCCGTCCGAAAGAAGTGAATTATTGAATATTGGAAGTGCAAAGTGCAAAGAATGCACAGTTTATATTATTTATAATACTACGGGATCATTTTTATGCGCTATACCATGCAGTTTTATGTTTAATTTGATCTCTTATAAATTGCAATTTTGTCCACGCAGCGTGTTTGCACATCCGAAATCAGCTGTTTATTTGTTTTCGATTGCAACTCTGTGGCGTACTTAAATATCCACAATCGACTATTTAAATCGTATTTAACTTTCAACTGTGAAACTGAAATTCCCTATTTAAACTACAATCAGAGTTTAAATATCCACTGTGAAACTGGCCCTTAATCAGTGTTGCCGTTTTAATTCTTGCATAGGAAAAGCATTATTTCCATTTAAATTTTCCAGTGACTTTTTTGTATGGCAACATTCTTTTCACAGCTGACACGATTTTTGTAGTAGTTTTCTAATTGACGCAGATATTTCTACTACGCAATCCGTTTAGAGTAATAACGCACATTGGGTTCGGGTAAAATAGATTGTGTCAGCTGACACGATTTCTCACTTTACTACTAGAGTAATTCTACCATTACACTCAACAGTCATTGCCATTAAATCTTCATAATTTCCGACTCTTTGTGGTGTGCAGACATACGATGAGTGACACGGACGACCATATCGCATATTTTGAACTAGTAAAGTGCGTTAAAAAGCGGTAAAATAAAGAGAAGGGCATTCGGATGAAAGAGTGCTTAGGAAAATAAAGTCAGTTATCGCATAAATTTCGCGACAAAAATTGTATTTCCGCTTCGCTTGTTTTGTTTGCCGACATGCGTACGATGTTTACAGCGCGACGAACAAAACCAAATGTCAATTTGCCTTGACACGGATGCAGCGGCTTGCCGTGCATCGAAAAATATCTAAACCACTTTGATTTTTCATCAGTCATTTCCCTGTCGTGTCTGTGTGACCACACATTCAAATTTTCTCCAACACATGCTCACGTTTGCTTTCAATCGATTGACCGTTTAGGCTAGGGATGGGTAACGCAGCGCTGCGTTGAGTTATTGCGCTAGCTCACTGAAATGCGCCATTGCGCTGATACATCATTTGGCAACACAGTGGCGCAGTAGCGCAACTCAGCGCAAATTCAGTTGATACATTCAGCGCAGTGTTGCCAGAGCCTAGCGATGCGCAGCGCACCGTTATTCTAAAGCTAGGATCCCACTATCGGCGCAACTAGCACAATCTCCGCCGATTTTTATCGTGCCAGATCGGTACACAATTAAAAAGTTGTGACAATTACATTTTGAGCGGTCCCACTATCGGCGCACATTGTGCGACGATTTGTCGGCGCATATCGGCCAAAACAAAATTGTGACGATAATCGGTGCAATACGGTCCCACTATCGTGCTTTATCGGTGCATTAAATTAAGTACAATAATATTGGCCTGCAAATGATATAAACTGTTTTCTCAACAGCAGCTACTCTTTGCTATTATTTTGCGCCCAACGTTTTTAGTTTTAAATCTTACTAGTATTTCCATATCAATTGAAAAATTAAAATCAAACATTATCAGGACCATCTATATTGGTTCAGAAATCTGTTTATGGCAATGAAAAATTATTTTATATTTTTTAGTCCATTTTAAAAACGTTGAATATTAAATTTTTTTTTTACTTAATACTTATTTTCTGATTTTTAGTCTTGTGTGTGTAAAATTTTTCAAGTAATTTCAAACATTTTGATGAGATTATAACAGAGACATGTAAATTTCAACTGATTATATCCGAAATAGAAAATTGTTATATCTACTGTTGAAAGGGTTAAATGGTTTTAAGACTGGGCCAATAAAAAGAGTGATAGTTTTTTAAATTATGGGTTGGTAGGTAGTTTTTTTAAATTGTTTTATTTTTTTTTATAGCAGGCCAATTAAAAGGAACGAATGTATGTATCAATATACCAGAGTTGGAGCGTGGTGGGTTTGAATGTGTTGAGTTTGAGTGTGGTGAGTTGTGGTGTGGTGAGTTTGGGCGTGGTGAATTTGAGTGTGGTGAATTTGAGTGTGGTGAGTTACATCATACCACATATGACAGGAATGTAAGAAACGACTATTAACACCTCAATACCAAATTTGATATTGATATTGCTGTAAAATTAGCCGAGATAAAGCATTCCTTAAGTTGGAGTTGTATAGGCGGGGCCACGCCCCGTTGTCCAACGCCAACCACATTTAGGAAAAATGTTGGAAACGAATGTATGTATCAATATACCAAAATTCGTTAACATTGCTTATACAAGTGCCGAGATAAAAAGTATTTCATTATTTGTGGGCGGTGCCACGCCCACACAGAAAAAATTTTGATATAATATTGCATTGTCATCCAGTTCTGAGCTATGTTGAAAATTTCAAGCCTCTAGCTTATCGGGAAGTTACTTTAAAATTAATTACAAGATTTGTACGGGACATACAAACAGACAAGAAGGCGACCTAATAAAAACGTTTTAAAATGAATTCAATCGACGAAATAATTGACTCAATGTTTTTAGTGTTGTGTAAAATGTACGATGTGTACAAATTAAAAGCAAACGAAAGCGCAGGTGGACTGTATTTCCAATAAACATTCGCTTGTTTTAGGGCCAGTTTCACAGTGGATGTTTGCGAATTGAGTTTAAATCTAGTTTAACTTTCCTTGAGTTTCACAGTGCATTTATTTAAACACGGAATATTTGACATTTGAAGGTAGGCACAACTTGCCAAAAACATATGTTCAATTGTTCAATTGTGGAGGCAGCGCGAACTAAAAACTTTTCGCCGTCCGAAAGAAGTGAATTATTGAATATTGTAAGTGCAAAGTGCAAAGAATGCACAGTTTATATTATTTATAATACTACGGGATCATTTTTATGCGCTATACCATGCAGTTTTATGTTTAATTTGATCTCTTATAAATTGCAATTTTGTCCACGCAGCGTGTTTGCACATCCGAAATCAGCTGTTTATTTGTTTTCGATTGCAACTCTGTGGCGTACTTAAATATCCACAATCGACTATTTAAATCGTATTTAACTTTCAACTGTGAAACTGAAATTCCCTATTTAAACTACAATCAGAGTTTAAATATCCACTGTGAAACTGGCCCTTAATCAGTGTTGCCGTTTTAATTCTTGCATAGGAAAAGCATTATTTCCATTTAAATTTTCCAGTGACTTTTTTGTATGGCAACATTCTTTTCACAGCTGACACGATTTTTGTAGTAGTTTTCTAATTGACGCAGATATTTCTACTACGCAATCCGTTTAGAGTAATAACGCACATTGGGTTCGGGTAAAATAGATTGTGTCAGCTGACACGATTTCTCACTTTACTACTAGAGTAATTCTACCATTACACTCAACAGTCATTGCCATTAAATCTTCATAAAATCCGACTCTTTGTGGTGTGCAGACATACGATGAGTGACACGGACGACCATATCGCATATTTTGAACTAGTAAAGTGCGTTAAAAAGCGGTAAAATAAAGAGAAGGGCATTCGGATGAAAGAGTGCTTAGGAAAATAAAGTCAGTTATCGCATAAATTTCGCGACAAAAATTGTATTTCCGCTTCGCTTGTTTTGTTTGCCGACATGCGTACGATGTTTACAGCGCGACGAACAAAACCAAATGTCAATTTGCCTTGACACGGATGCAGCGGCTTGCCGTGCATCGAAAAATATCTAAACCACTTTGATTTTTCATCAGTCATTTCCCCGTCGTGTCTGTGTGACCACACATTCAAATTTTCTCCAACACATGCTCACGTTTGCCTTCAATGGATTGACCGTTTAGGCTAGGGATGGGTAACGCAGCGCAGCGTTGAGTTATTGCGCTAGCTCACTGAAATGCGCCATTGCGCTGATACATCATTTGGCAACACTGTGGCGCAGTAGCGCAACTCAGCGCAAATTCAGTTGATACATTCAGCGCAGTGTTGCCAGAGCCTAGCGATGCGCAGCGCAGCGTTATTCTAAAGCTAGGATCCCACTATCGGCGCAACTAGCACAATCTCCGCCGATTTTTATCGTGCCAGATCGGTACACAATTAAAAAGTTGTGACAATTACATTTTGAGCGGTCCCACTATCGGCGCACATTGTGCGACGATTTGTCGGCGCATATCGGCCAAAACAAAATTGTGACGATAATCGGTGCAATACGGTCCCACTATCGTGCTTTATCGGTGCATTAAATTAATTGTTCTCGTTGTTTTGTAAATTTCACTCAGTCTAAATGGATTACTTGCGAAAACAGAAAATTGTTGTGGCCGTGTATATTATTGCGTCATTAGTTAAAAAAGCAAAAACAGAAAATAAAAAAATATCTAAAATACGGAGCATTTGGATCAGATACCATGTTTATACGACAGCCCCAGTCGATTCACTTTGATTCGATGCGCTTTCGAGCCAGATGTTTATACATTAACTTTTGAAGCGAATCGACTGAATACGGTTTAAAAAATTTGAAATTTTTCCAAAATTATTTAATATTTCTTTTTTAATTTATTTTTGGCATCTAATGAAAATCAGCTTGCCTTTTGCATAAAAATGCACAGAAAACTAGATTTTCAAACCACTTTGAAAGTTTTCACCCGTTTATACGCATTTTCAAATCGACTCAAAAATTTGAAACTCATTTGAAAAGCGCTTTGACTCGATACGTTTAAAATTTTCAAAGCGATTTGAAATTTTGTTTATACGACTGTTTTGAGTCGATGCGATTTGACTCAAACCAATTTGAAGTGTTATATAAACGTAGTAAGAGATTGGTTACAAAAAAGGTGTACACGTGGTGCATATGAGAGCACTTTGCGTGAATTTCGTGAAGTCGATAACCAACATTTTCTTTTTAAAAATTTTGTGCGTATGAATGAACGCACTTTCAATGAATTAGTTGAACTAACATCGCCACTCATTAAAAAACAAGACACTTCTTTTCGAAAAGCTATTCCGGTATGTGAGCGTTTACTTGTACCCTTCGCTATTTGGCTACTGACGATAGCTACATAGTACAAAAGCATCTCACCTTTTTTTCGAATTGCTCCAAACACAATATCCAAGTTTATTCCAGAAGTCTGTGATGCAATTTTCTCTGTACTTAAAAATAATGACCTAAAGGTACAGTATTTCAACATTAGCATACATATGTATATACCGCGCCATTTGGCAGTCTTTTTTTCCTTCTTTTTCTGAAAACAGATGTTTGAAAGCAGTGGTGCTCATAAATATCGGCGCAGATTGGCGACTTTGATCGGTACACAAGGGGCCGACAAAAATCGCATTTTCTCCAATTTGATCGGTCTATGTCGGGCAAAAGACCGTTCACATTATCGGCACAATGCGGTTGATTTTAATAGGCCAAAGTCAGCACGATTTCGGCCCATATCGTCGCACTTTGAAAAATTTTGAGCGTTCACACTATCGGTACATGATTTGCGCCGAAAATCGGTACATTGCGCCGATAGTGGGATCCCAGCTTAAGACCCCCTTTGTTGGCGGAGACTTAATATAGACGCTGGTGTTGCATTGACGAATTTGTAACTCAAAGCGCAAATGTGTTGAACCAATCTTATTTTGCAATATTAGGTTTGCTCATTATATTCTACAAGCATACTTAGGTCTTCATTACATTCGCATACAAAATAACAAAACAAACCGAGCCACAATTTTCATAAATAAACAATCTTTTTATTAAACAATTCAATTGAAAAAACACTTAAAACGTTACAAACACGTACTTACTACAAAAATTCTTATAGATATAAAGTTATGCATAAAAATTGAGATCATTGTTAAATATTTGTACAAACACATGCAAAAATTTTTAGATAAAAAGTTATACATAAAAATTGATATCACTGTTAAAAATTTGTGCAAATCCACTTAGTGGTCATTATTTCCTAAATTATACTTCAAGAAAATAATTTGGGAGAATTTAAATATAACCGTGCAACTTTCACAAAACCGCCAAAATAGTTGATAACCAATACAAACCGACAAAACCGCTGTAAATCGTGGGTATCATGGCGCAATTGAGTTAACGCATTGCGCTGGCTTCAGTGTATCAACGCACAAAAATTTGCGCTATTACCCATGCCATGGCGCTGTATCATTTTGGGTATCATGGCGCAATTGAGTTAACGCATTGCGCTGATACACTTCACTGCGCTAGCTTCAGTATATCAGCGCACAAAAAATTGCGCCATTACCCATGCCTAGTTTAGGCCCGCATTACAGTTGATAGGGCATACAAATAAATTACACGACACGGCTATCGACTACAGATGCCTTCGAGTACTCGGTTCCCACGCGACAAAAGAAACAAAATAAAATATTTGATGTACACAAAAAATATCAGCACATATATTCAAACTGAAATAACAATCAAATTGTTTCAATAATATAAGTTTGGTCGAATACTGATGGAATACCGATATTTGAAGAACCGAATACCTGGCTACCCATAACCAGATATCGAAAGTCTATCGTGTATTTTGTGATTGTGTTGGTGATATTTTAGCGCTTGTGTGCGAGTTGGATATCTGGTAGTCATCTGTGGTCGAAACTAGTGAAGGGATGTAGGATGGAACTGTCAACCCTGGCTAGAAGATTTATAGTAACTGGTATGGGTACCGGGTCACAGAAATATACTAGGGAATGAAACTACTGATCAACTGGAGAAGCAAAGTTCTACGCTCGAAGATTCAAGCTAGGCATGGGTAATGGCGCAATTTTTGGTGCGCTGATACACTGAAGCTAGCGCAGTGAAGTGTATCAGTGCAATGCGTTAACTCAATTGCGCCATGATACCCAAAATGATACAGCGCCATGGCATGGGTAATAGCGCAAATTGTGCGTTGATACATTGAAGCCAGCGCAGTGCGTTAACTCAATTGCGCCATGATACCCAAAATGATACAGCGCCATGACATGGGTAATAGCGCAAATTTTTGTGCGCTGATACACTGAAGCCAGCGCAAGTGTATCAGTACGTGTTTGTAGTGTTGTGCATAAGTGTTTTTACAATTGAATTGTTTAATAAAAAGATTATTTATAAATACATATATACAAATTATGGCCCGGTTTGTTATATTATTTGTTTGGGAATGTAAAGAAGACCTAAATATGTTTGTAGAACATAATTAACATACATAATATAGCAAAATAAAATTGGTTCATTTGCGCTTTGAGTTACCAATTCGTCAATGCAACACCAGAGTCTATATTTAGTCTCTGCCAACACTGCGCTGAATTCAGACCGGCGTGTTTGTTGTTGCTTCTCGACAACAGAGGGAGTCTTAGCACAATAACGCTGCGCTACCCATCGTTGGGCGCTCGCAACACTGTATCAACTGAATTTGCGCCGAGTTATTGCGCTACTGCACCACTGCACCACAGTGTTGCCAAATAGTGTATCAGCGCAATGGCGCATTTCAGTGCGCTAGCGCAATAACTCAACGCAGCGCTGCGTTACCCATCCCTAATTCAAGCGCGGCCGACGTGGGTGCTTCGATAAGGAAGATCAAAAGCAGAAGAGCAGAACACTACCTCTCCAAAGCTAAACGGAAATGGAGAGGTCTGGTGACATGCGGGACCACGAAAAATATCTGGTCCACGTAGACTTACTGCCGTATGCACAGGGCACTGGGCGGTAGGTAAACATGCTGCAAAACTCGGCATTCCCGTGAATCGGTACTGTCGCAATTGCGAAAACCCGAATAAAGAGGAAACGATAGATCACTTTCTGTGCAAATGCCCTGCCCTAGCAAGAGGAAGGCTTAAAACACTAGGATAGGCTTTTCTAGAGAACATCAATGACATCCAAGGTATGGATATCATTAATGTTCTAAATTTCCTGAATTCCGCCAAATGGCTGTAGGTTGATCGAGGTGTGGTAACAAAACGGCACTCAGTGCAAATTGATAGTCAGGACTAGCCACATAAACCAACCATTGCAGTTGACTGTTGAATCATACCTGATTTAACATTTCGCTTATCTGTTTATTCAGTTCGGCTTTGTGAATTTGTGGACAACGATAAGATTTCACATAAATTGGGTCTTTATGTTTGGTAATAATTTTGCGTTAAATAGCGTTTGTAAAGCTTTGATCTTTCTCATCTGAATGGAAAAGTGAATCATAAGCTTTAAGAAGTTTCGCTAAAAGCCCAGTTAAGGCTCAGTTAGTTATGATGTATCATATATATTCGTAATTAATCGTAGTGGCAAAATTTGGGGCATTAGTGAAACATAAAAAATCGTGTTGCAGCTGTCGATTTTCTCTCACAATTTTGTAACAAAGTGAAAAATTATAAGTGTCAAAGTGAGAAATTGCAAAATAAAAAGAAAAGTAATGGATTCCTTGGCGATGTCTGCCCGAATTCCCTTTTTTTGCTCATAATTTTTGTATTGTGGACTAGTTTTATCAGAGACAATATATGATAGAGATACCTATTCGGCTGAAAAACATTAGGTGCCTCACTCGCTTGAAGCAACTCGCGCTGAGCGGCAGAGCGCAGATATCGGCGAGCCCGCACAGCACAGAAAACCCGAAAGAGGATAAATTCGAATCGCTCGCTCGTTGCTTTGGTCGCTTTTTATTTCTTTCACACTTACAGCTCTATTCCTGCGACCGTCGCAATACTCATTTCGTCACAATAGAGCATTTCGTCACAATTTTTACTTTTCCTTATTCGGAACAGGAATCAAAAGCTCGAAACGTATCAATTGTGACGGTCGAATTAGGAGGTCACAAGTGAAAACAACTGTTGCAAAACGTGAATTTTGAAGCAAAAAAGCAAAAAAAAATTTTATTGCAGCAATTTAAAGGAAGTTAGAAAATTTTTAAACACAACACATGTATGGCCTGCTACTAAAACTCCTTTATATCGGGAGTTCGAGGTCCTCTGCCACTGCTCCCACAAATTTTGCACTGCTCGCAGCGCTATCGGGCTGTTTTCCCGGCTTGCTGCTCTGGGTGCTGTTTGCAACTTTAAATGAAATGCTGCAGGTGCTCCTACGTCCTCCTGTTAAATATACGATGTCTAGAAATTAAAAGAAATAAGATAAAACACCAAATTATTGAAAATTTCCAAAAAATACTCACTTTCCGCTTTTTTTGTTTCCATTTTTCGTTTATTTTTGAAGAAGAGGAAGCCCAAACAGCAAAGAACTTCGCAAAGCTTTTTCGTGATACGGTTGGCAAGGAATAGGGTTGCAGAAAGCTCGTCACAAGGAAGCGGATCACAATTGCGTCACAATCAATTGTGACGGGAACGCAAGAATAGGGCTGTTAATTCTCAAGCGCCGCATTGAGAAGGCAATTATTTGTGTGTGTGTGTGTATATTTTTTGTTATTTTCATTCGCTTTCATTCATACCGCGAGTATTCAGTGCTACATGTCTGTCCACATGTTTGCAGCAAGACAGAACAAATATGTATTTTTCTTTTTCTGCATTATTTTATTTTTCAGCATTTATGGCTTATTACTTTCTTATTATTAACTTGTATGGGTTTATAGTTGATGTTTCTGTAAATTTGTATTGAACTTTTCCCCTTTTTTGGAAAATTTATTCAAAAAATCCAAACAGTTAATCAAATAATCTTCAAAATTCATATCTTTTTTCAAAATTTCAGTCATTTTGGATGTGACATTCTTAGGCTGAAGTACATGAAAACGTCAGGAAACTGCGAAGAAGACAATGGTGAAATGCTGATTGGAACTGCGAGCTGGACTCAAATGAGACGGAACCAAGGGAAAAAGAGAACGAAGCAATAATACGTTTTATCAATATGTCTACGTCCGGCCACCTTTGACTGGCAAGCCGCTGCCCAATGGAGCCAGAGCTTTTGCCCCAGCTCAAAGCTGGCAACCTTAGGATATAAGTTAGATTAAAGTTTGAAACGAGATGGAAAGTGGAACAGAGGTCGGACTTTGGAGTGTCCTCCATTACCTTTTACTGGGAGCATAACCCCGAACGAGTTAACTTAAAAAGTGATTTCTTCTTGCGAGTAAAGCTAATTTTTCCGTCATTAATAACCCCGAAAACCCCGCTCACTGAAAGACAAAATACTTAAGGTCCGACCCCCGCTTCTCCATCTGCTGTCTAGACGTAAGTTACTGAAGTGAGAAAATAAATGAATTGTGTTGCACCTAGTGCCATTGAAATTCCGTGCTTTTATTTGTTGGGATTCTTTCCTCAAGCGATTCCAATCGCAGCTCTAACCGCTATCACCAAACTCCCAAGCCTCACCAGCACCCCCGACAGGCGTCTAATCGGCACCCCGGCCAGTTACGCCATATTTATGGTCCTTCGAGCCGGATAAGGCTTTGGAGTGACTAGCGGCGGAGCACCCCAAACCTCAACATACAATTCTTACTTTTACTTTCACTAATCACCTTTTATTTTTTTCTTTTCCATGTTGCTAAACAAAACAAACTGAGATTGTTCAATCTACAAGTGCTTCAGCACTATCACATCTGAGAGAAGCTGCTAACAACATCTGAACTTTGATGACTGTCTGCACTTCAGCTTTTACTTTATCTTCGCATATTATAGCCGCCCAACAACCGCAATCCAGTGCAACAACCAACCACAGCATAGACTGCAAAAAGGAGGGGTAAGTTGCATTTTCGTTTCTTATACTCAGTGCAATTCAGGCTGTGATTTAAGCCACCCGAGCTACTTACCAATTTCATCCAAGAGTAGAAACGCGGTAAAACTACGATACTCCAGGCCTGCTCACAAATATTCACTGTCAGACAGCTCCAGATCGAAGTTATTACACTTCGTGAATTCGCACTCAGTGACCCACGGTAGTAGGATATTTTTCCAGCTGCGCATATCCATTCGGCGTCTGTGGTACGTCCGTTTTAGGCAATTGGAATTCACACCGCGTTATTTTTTAAATTTTGTGCAACTGTCCAATTATACTTACGGCGCTATTTCCGCAATTGCCAATCTGCCAGCGTGTGTTTAATAGCAGAGCAAAGTGTATCTTGAAAGAAACATTTGCGTTCGATGTCTAAAATATATTCCTAAATATATGTACATATATATCAACGATAAATCTGTGGTCATATGCAATAACGACTTAAGTCGAAAACAACTGTTTCGAGAAAATGCAATTCGAAATTTGAAATGCACATAAGTGCATGTACATAAGTGCATGTTTTTTTTAAATAACTTTTTTTCTGAGATGGGTACAGATACCGGGGTTTGAACAAAATATGCGCATCAACGTCAGGAATACAGTGGTAACGTCAACTCAATTTTGTCTTAAGTCGACTTAAGTCGTTATTGCTTTTGACCACAGAAATATCTCACCTGCACCAAATCCTACCATTTTTTCTTTGTAAAACCGCTCTGCGCAGCTCTTAAGAACAGCGAAACAAAGTAAACAATAAAACATCAAAAGTATATAGGGTTGCCAAGTGCCAGTCCCAAAATCAGGGCTGCAGTTCAACACAAAACAATCGTTTTATTTCATACACGTATAGGCACTGCCACTTGAGATTCGATAACATCTCAAACAAATGTCGCAAACGATACGAACGATCTCCTGCATCACGGCAGAAAATAAACTTATATAAATTTTGAATAACACTTCTTGACTTTAAATCCGAAAAGCAAGGTGTTTTTGGTAATAACCAGCAATAATAATAATACATGGCGCTTGCAATCGCGAATCGCATGACATAAATTATTGCTTAACTTTTCGGCAATTTTCGAGTATTTGCTTTGCCAGTTTTGCTTTCCGGCGCATATAACTCGAATTATCGCAGAGCTATCTCGGGCATAATATTTTATTTATTATTAATACCACTTTTCCTCGCGCGTAGTAATCCGCTGGTGATTACAAAAAATAGCGGTTTAGCAACAATCAAATATTTAGCCACCGCGTTTGAGTCCGTATCCGCAAAATATAAAATCAATTTCCCTAGGCCAGGACCAAACCTTCTGGCCATTTGTGGGCTTGCGTATCTGTCCGCGTACATTGATTCACTTCTCGAATACCATGTCGACCGTCGCTGAATTTGTCCACTTGGCCGACGAACTTTTAGAGTTCGAAGCCAGCTTTAGCCAAGAGCTAAGCGCCCACACCACCCACACTCTGGAAGTTCAAAGGGAGGAACTTAAATCTCTGTGGGAGCAAGTGAAGGTGGCATACAACGAGCGTATGCGTGCGCTACCGGCCTCTGTCGCTGATGAGACGTTGGAGGTCGACGCCATCAAGGACAAATACCGAGATTGCTACCAAGCGTACGTATGCTGTTCCGGCCAAATGGGCGCCTTCACAGAGTCCCTCTCACCCCCGCGCCTCCGAAACTCCACTATGGTTCACACGGATAGACCAGTGGAGCCGCCAGCAGCCAACTTTAGTATAAGCCTACCACCGTGTGATGTTGAAGTATTCAATGGCGATTATTTGTCGTGGCCCACCTTTAGGGATCTCTTTACCGCGCTTTATGTGAAAAATCCGACACTAACCCCCGTTGAGAAACTTCTTTACCTTAATCGAAAGACCCAAGGAGAGGCGAAGGACATAGTTCAAAGGTGCCCACTTACGAATGAAGGCTTCGATTTAGCATGGAAGAGCTTGAGGGAGAGGTTTGAAAACCAAAGAATGCTGATGCACAGTCAGCTTAAGGTTTTGTTCAACTTGCCCGTGGTCACGTCTGAGTCCGGTCCCGCTCTTAAAAACCTTCAGCGGGAAATCAATAATTGCATAGCAATTTTTGGCCAGTACGGTGCCGAAGTTGAAAGTTGGGACCCGATTTTCACGTTCCTGTGCTCGACTCGGCTGCCTAAGACTACCCTTTCCCTATGGGAACAGACCTTACAGGATCCGACCACCATTCCGAAGTGGAAGGATTTTGATCAGTTTCTGACGCACAGATTCCAAACTATGGAAACAGTTTCTGACCTTCTCTCTCCTCTGACCCCAAAAAAGTTTGAGCGACCACGCGGTGGAGCAGTCCGATTAATTAAATCCTACCAAGTGCATATGAGCAACCCCCTCTGCCAAGTGTGTTTATCCACGCGGCATGTACTAAAGCGTTGCCATCAATTCGTGGATATGCCGATCGAGGATCGATGGGCCGCAGTACGCAGGCTGCAGCTCTGTGTTAACTGCCTAGCCCATTCTCACGAGTTCAGTGACTGCCACAGCCCGTTTAACTGCTCGAAGTGCAAACAGCGGCATCACACGCTTTTGCATTCCCAAGAGTCCCCCGAGCAAAACAGTCATCATGGTCTGTCCGTTGATCATCTTGACCCCCGTCCGCCCCGTGATTCTGATCACGCTTGTCCACTCAGGGACTCTGATCACCCCCGCTATCATCGAGACTCCAGTTCTCCCCGTCCCCATCGCGACTGTAATGAACCCCGTTCCTCTTATGATAGTGATAAACCACGTTCTGCACATGACACTGATCGCCCCATGCCCTCTCGCCCCGGGCTATCCGCTCAAACCAACAACAATTCTTCGAGCCAACCCCCGCGTAAATATTTACAACCGTGTTTCACGACAGGCCAAAATGATGTGTTATTGGGAACTGCTATGGTAGATATTTGCCATCGCGGAGAAACATTTTCGGCACGGGCACTTATAGATTCGGGGTCTGAGAGGACATTCATTTCCCAAAGATTGCAGAAAACGATTAAGCTTCCGTGTGACGACATTCAGGCCCAAGTGTCCGGACTGAATAGTGTGGTATCGGCTAATACCAGTAAATCTTGTGAGCTGGTCATAAGCTCTATCCGCGACCCAGCCAAAAGAATCAAGACGACTGCTCTCATTCTCCCCCGACTCGCGGAAAATCTCCCATCCCGTTCGATTCACCCCGACGTTCGAAAGGCACTCCCCGATATACCACTGGCTGATCCAGCTCTACACGCAAGCGGCGCTGTAGACATATTGCTTGGAGCCGATGTTTACCCGCAAATAATTTTATCCGGACTCCGATCAAATGTTTTAGGTACGCTGGTGGCCCAGGAAACCATATTTGGTTGGACGTTCGTTGGGCCAATGCCATGAAGTGACGAGCGATCAGTCTGGAGCAAGACCGCGCCCGTATTGCCCAGCTGAGAGCTCGCCAGAAGGGTCGGCGACAGCCGCTGCCGGAGCAATACCGCGCCCGTATTGCCCGTCCACCGCCGTGGTCGACGGGAGGGCGTTTATGCGGTTCGAAGCAACACCGCATTCTCTTGGCTATACGGCCCGACCTAGAGTGAACGGAAGCGGAGCAATGCCTCGCTCGCATTGCCCGCTACCGCCACGTATTCCAGGCCAGAGGCGTCCTCCCAATCGCGTCGACCTAGACGCGGCTCGCTCACGCCGGAACGGTCGCGGAGCAATACCCCGTTCATATTGCCCGCGGCCGCCTCGTAATGACTCCCGATCAGCCATCACCCGAGCGCAGAAGCGGCGCCAACGAGGTGAAGACGCGCGATACCCGCATACCTATTGTCCCGAGGCAGCCAGTCGGCACTATACCCGAAACGCGGAAGTGGTGAGCTTGGATGGAGCAATACCTCGCTCGTATTGCCCCCCACCACCGCCGACAAAACCCCCCGACGAAAACATAACAAAGAATTGCACTGAGTAAGAATAAAAATGCAACTTTTGTACTACTATATTTATATATTTATTATTGAATATTTTTCATCATCCCCCGTTTGCGTTGTTGGTTGCAGTGATGCTTCAAGGTGGGCGGGATGTCTACGTCCGGCCACCTTTGACTGGCAAGCCGCTGCCCAGTGGAGCCAGAGCTTTTGCCCCAGCTCAAAGCTGCCAACCTTAGGATATAAGTTAGATTAAAGTTTGAAACGAGATGGAAAGTGGAACAGAGGTCGGACTTTGGAGTGTCCTCCATTACCTTTTACTGGGAGCATAACCCCGAACGAGTTAACTTAAAAAGTGATTTCTTCTCGCGAGTAAAGCTAATTTTTCCGTCATTAATAACCCCGAAAACCCCGCTCACTGAAAGACAAAATACTTAAGGTCCGACCCCCGCTTCTCCATCTGCTGTCTAGACGTAAGTTACTGAAGTGAGAAAATAAATGAATTGTGTTGCACCTAGTGCCATTGAAATTCCGTGCTTTTATTTGTTGGGATTCTTTCCTCAAGCGATTCCAATCGCAGCTCTAACCGCTATCACCAAACTCCCAAGCCTCACCAGCACCCCCGACAGGTGTAATCGGCACCCCGGCCAGTTACGCCATATTTACAATATATTTCATTTTTCACATCTTTTTTAATTAAAATGCGGACTTTAATAAAATGACCTAATGAATTGAATAAGCCATGATACGATAACTAGAATACCACGTATTTTAGGGTTGCAAAGCCACTTGGAACAGTGAGAGGACGTTCAGACTTTGGACTACACACTCAAACAGAACAAATTACATTTGCAACTTTATACTCAGTACACAGTAAAGGAAAGAAGTGAAGCAATGAAAGTGTCTTTAAAGGTTGCGTACGATAAGATAATTTCTGCAATGATCGAGCAAGTAGATGTAGTACTCCTTAGTACTATACGAGCACAGGGAAACGTGGCACTAGCCACATCATCGACCGGAATTCTGCGAACCTTTTAAACGGAGGCAGAACTTTTCACTCACAATTCAAAGTACCAGTTCCTGTATCTGAAAATTCAGTTTAATTACTAAGAATGAACAGCATTGA
This sequence comes from Neria commutata, assembly GCA_963457695.1. Lineage (NCBI taxonomy): Eukaryota > Metazoa > Arthropoda > Insecta > Diptera > Micropezidae > Neria > Neria commutata. The sequence continues at coordinate 29,519,380 of OY735246.1, forward strand.
TGCGGATCTGATCAGAAAGGCAAAAGTTTTAATATGAGATGAAACCACAATGGCAGAAAATAATTCAATTAATTGCATTAACAAACTTCTTCAAGAAATTATGGGAAATGTTTGGGATAGATTTGAGATATTAGAATTAAGTCACAATGTTTGGTCCGTTGATCCGATTTTTAGCGATTGGCTACTAAACTTAGGAAACGGAGATCTTACGAGTGTCCACGGCTTGCCTGAAGATATTATAGAAATTTCTGATCACTTTGTTTGTAAAGGTTCGCTTATAAAAGAAATTTCAATACTCCAAAAATGGAGCCCAAAAAATTCTGATGTCAATGAAGTTAATAAGCCAATTCTCAAAATGTTATTTGGTGACACAGTGACATACCTTAGCACGGATTCTATCGAAGACAGTGATGATAACGATAAATAAAATTACCCTGTCGAATTTTTAAATGACTGCTGTCCATCAGGAATGCCGTGGCATAAGTTAAATCTCAAAATTGGAAGTGTCATTATGCTTCTTCGAAATTTAAATACCAAAAGAGGTCTCTGCAATGGGACATGTCTAGCTATGAGAAGCCTAAAGGCTAATTTAATAATTGCACAAGTTTTAACATGCACTGCCGAAAAAGAGATAGTTTTCATTCCAAGAATTGATTTACCCCTACAAACACAGAACTGCCTTTCACTCTCCGGCGCCGACAATTTCCCATTAAATAGGCGTTTTCAATGACCATAAATAAATTTCAAGGTCAAACATTGGGAAAGGAAAGAGTTTTTCTAAAAGAGTCGGTATTTAGTCATGGGCAACTTTATGTAGCCATGTCTAGAGTCCAGCGATCTGATGTCGTAAAACTATCTATTATAGAGGGAAATGGGCAAGGGGAATTGATTGAAAATTCTTAAAAGCTTTTTTCTTGAAACGTTGTATATAAGGAAGTTTTAGTAAAATAATTCCACCGTATATGCATGTGTTATTAATTATTATTTCGATCAAAAATGTTGTGTATACTGATAAATTTTTTGTCGTATATGTATTTATTCTCAATAGTATGAACCCGTCATAGGACGGGCTTTTTTACCCTAGTCTTAATATATAAACACGTTTGTGCTTATGTATGTTGCAGCATCACAGCTGAACCACAGAAGTGATCGACCTTATACTCACAACATATGTTCGTGTGGTGCTCTGAATGATTTTTTTTATGTTAGACCTTCCTAAGTGGCGCTGCGGCGGCGGTTTTTCGAAACTTCTTATTTATGGACCGATTCGGCTCAAATTCACACCATATAATAATAAAGTTGACAGAAAGTCGTCGACAAAATTTGAACCCGATAGCTGTTGTCAGGGTAGAAATATTCACGAAAACATATTCTTCCTGAAATACATTTCAAAACAAATCTTGGAATAAAACAATTATTTTAGGCAGAACGACGTTTGCCGGGACAGCTAGTATTCTATAATAATCTTATAATATTTTATTATTTTGGTGCAGTGAAACAGGAACAGTGAAAAGAAACAGGAAGTTCAGAGTCGAGTGGCTCAAAAAATTCCCATGGCTGCAAAATAAAAACGGCACGGCATTTTGCAAAGCGTGCAATGAAAGTGCTGTGAATATTTTGTCACAGCTAAACAGACACGAAAATTGCTCTGCACATTTACAAAACATAGAAGCCAGAAGAAGCCAAATATCGATACTCCTTTTTAGATGCGAAAAAAGAGCAGATGAGCAAAATGGTGAAAAACGTAGAGCTCACGATTGTTATGTTGTGTATGGTCAACAAAATAAGGTCTTTAAAAATGGACTAAAATTTAAATTTGGTTGTGAAATATTTTAATGCTATGTTATTTATAAAAAGCAGTCAAGTGCGAGTCGGGCTCGCTCACTGAGGGTTCCGTACCAGAAATACCCTTTTTAGCCTTCGAATTTAGTTTCTCTTTGTCCGTCTGGCCACACAATTTTCGACATTTTGGCCTACATCTTCGAAACCAATTCACCTAAAATTATAAAACAAACATTTTAGGAATCCACGGACGTAGCCCTTTCTAACGAGACCCCACAATATGTAAACAACAAAAATTTTTCGCTAAGGAAATTTTTTACTATGGTAATCTTAAATAAAATTAAAAAAATAGAAAAACAAATAAATCGAAAAAAGCTGCAGTTTTCCAGTAATCTATGACTAAAGACCTACTAACTCTGATTTTATCAAAATTTTAGCTTTAGAAATGTAAAAAGCCAGGGAGGTATGGTAATTTTTTCGACATTTTGTGCTATATCTTCGAAACCACTTCACAGAAAATTATAAAAAAAATATCGTTGGAATCCATGGACGTAGCCCTTTCTAAAGATACCCCACTCGATATAAACAACAAAAATTTTTTTCTCAGGGGGTCATCTTAAATTAAAAAAATAAAAAATTCGAAAAAAACGGCAGCCATTCATGCGTGATCCAATACCTAGTAAGCCTGATTTTATCAAAATTTTCGGTTGAGAAATGGCGTGGGAAGATGGGATCATGTGGGGACAGGTCTGTTTTTTTCACCTTTTTAACTATATCTTTCTAACCCGTTTACATAAAATTAAAAAAAAATACATTTTGTAATCTATGGATGTAGCCCTTTCTAACGATATCCCACACGATACGATTTAAAAATATTTTTATTTTTTTTGTCCGACCCGAAAACATTTAAAAATTATAAAAAAATATTTCCAAAAATATTTCTTAACTTTTTATAGTGAAAATATGTTTAGGTTATTAAGACCAAACATCGTGCCAAATTTCAGGTTTCTACGATTAAAAAAAGGTCGTTTTATATACACACTCCCAAAACTAAAGTGGCCTTGTAAGTGTTCCCGTTTTTTCCCTTTTAGGAGAACCTTAAAAATGTGAATTATTTTTGATGTTAAAAACATCGTTTTTTTTTTTTTTTTTATTGTTTAAAACAAGAATTGTTTTATTATGTTTAAACATTATTTTAAGTGTTTTTTCTTTGAATATTGCTATTGAATTGATAATAAAAGTACTGAATATATATATATATATATGTACTTTATTTAATGATTTTGATTTTTTTTTAAATTCTACCAAATAGCTATATCCAATTATTATTGCTAGGTTTGATTATTTTTGGCTACATTACACTTGGTTACATATTTTGCTACGGAGAAATTGAAGTGAGTGGCAACACTTGTGCTAAGCGGGCCGACTGCATATCTGCGCTCCCTCGCTCACGAAAGCACCAGTGAGAGCGTGAATTCGCCTGCTTGATTGTAGACCCACCCAATGTTTTTCAGCCGAATAGTTTCCACTTTTGGACTGCTTCATCTCTATGATATATTATCTCTGGCTAAACTGACCACTCGTCCGTCATTGTGCTGGACTGTCCAGCATGAAAAATTTTACGTGAAAAGGTTCACCATTTCACAAAGTACCCCAGTTTGTCCAGCATTCTATAAATTCTGCAATAAAATATCAACCACCATGACCATTTCAACACTGAAATACGCGTTTTGACATACAGAGTTCAATTTATTTTGGCCAGTTTGAAGAAACACATTTTTTTTTGTTAAATTTGAAAAAGCGGTTGGATTGGCAAGAAGTGCAAAAGTTATTGGAATATATTAAGGGTATTCATTTAAGCAGATAATTTTGCACATTACCGAGATTTATCAATTTATCAAGTGTGTTAAATGAACGCACTTGGCAAAGTGTTTGTGCAAATGGTGTTTGGCTGTCAAAAAGAAAAAACTAAAATGCCGAGAATCAGTGAAAAAGTAAAGATTAATGTTGGAGCTGTTTGGAAAAAATTACTGTAACCCTTTTTCGTTTATTTTGATTGTTCAATACTAAACTTTTATCATTAAAGATCATAGCTAAGCAGAGTTGCATTCGTTGCCGTCTAAGTTTACAAACATCGTTTGCACAGCGAAATCATTGGGCAAATTTATCACATTTGTGCAAATGAACTTTCATACAAAATTTGACAGTTCGTTTATCAGGTGATAAATTTGTCACGTTATCAGGCATTTGCGCGTTTAAATGAATACCCCTATTGTAAGTAATGTACCAAATCCCGAAATTGATGAAAATTCACAATTTTATGAAATATCATACGCAAAAACTTATGCCAGTGAACTTATAGTAGCCGACTGGAACAGGAATTTAAAAAAAACTGACATTAGATGGATTTCTATTTTTCCCATTTTAAAAATAAAAGTGTTCCTTATAAAAACTTATTGAAAGTTGTAGAATATGCACTATGTTTGCTTGGAACAAATGCGGGCACGGAACGAGTATTTTCTCTCGTTAACAAAATTTGGTCAACCGAAAAAAGTCAACTTTCAATAGAAACTGTTAAGGCAATGGCAAATCATTAAAAATAATTTGTCAAACTAAGAGTTTATTGAAAAATTTGTCGAGAATAATGAATTACTAAACAAAATTTGTTCCGCAGAAAAATATTTGTGATTTACTTTGATCCTAAACAATCTTAATTTTTCAATTATACATATATGTATATTGTTCGGAGAAGCGCTTACAAACTCAGATGATTTAAGTTCATAATTCTCTCTTGTAAATATTTGCTTTATCTTTTGTTTCGCATTTTAACTTTCTCTTTTTAGTTGCTTTTACACTCTCTTAAATTGTATTGCTTCTCACCTTGCTTTGTTTCTCACCCTGCTTTGCTTTGTATTCTCATTTATATTCTTACGGAAATAACGGCTCTTAAGGCTCTTACACATTTTCTCTAGCCTATGTTAAATTCTTAGTTTTAAGATTGTTGCATTGCCGAAAAAACAGCACCTGCAATTAGTCGTGCCTCTAATAAATTGCGTTTGATTTGCAAAATTAAAATTCGTTGGCAAAAAAAGCTTGCCAATGGGTCATGGTGACCCCGACGTGATCGGCAATATCGGAGTATAATTTAACTCGCGTTTTTTCAAAACTTGGTAAATTCGTAAATTTAAAATCAATTAATTCGTTGTTAGATTTCGTTGGCGTTGCGATTACATAATCCAACGCATTCATCTACCGTTATACGGCGTACCTAGATCCAGTTGTTCGATCACGCCACCAACATGCCAGATCCATTAGGGACAAACAGCGTGGAACGTTCTGGAGCTAATTCTGTGTTCTACAAGCGTAAAGGTGAAGCCCTTAAAGGGCAACTCGTCGGAATCCAGAATTTGCTGGACCCAACAAAGCTTCGAGAATTGGACTCCTCTGCGCTCACCGTATGGCTCGAACAAGTTGAGCGTTTAGAAAAGCAGTTCGATGACGCCTAAACCAGCCTCGAGGAGATTGACCATATGGAATTGGAAAGCAGTGCTCGCTCGGACATGCTCGCAATCTACATGGACGTCAAAACTGCAATTATGAGGGAGAAGTCACCAAGCAGCTGAAAATCGTCAGCCATTTGCAGCTAGGCAGTTTTCGCTGGATGAGCCGCCATCTTTTACCGTTACGCAACCAAAAATGCGACTGCCTATTCTACAAATTCCCAAATTTAATGGGTCGTACATTGATTGGCCGGACTTTTACTCGATGTTTTGTACCGTCGTCGATAGGGATGCTGATTTGACGAACATCGAAAAATTCCAGCACCTGCGTTCCAGCCTAAAAAACTCGGCGCTGGATACTATTCGGTCGATCGAAATTAGTGACGAAAATTACAATAAAGCTGTAGAACTGTTGGTAAATCGTTTCTCTAACAAGCGTTTGAATTTCCAGGCTCATATTCGAGAAATATTTGCACTAAAGCGTGTAGAGAATGATTCAGTGGCAAAACTCCGCGAATTAAGCGACAAAGTGAACGCGCAATCCATGGCTACTGAAGGAGCAATTTGCTGACTGCATGCTCATTCACCTCATCAGCAGCAAGCTCGACTTGGCATCACAGACAAAATGGGAAGAGGATACCCCAACTAGCGCAATACCAACGTGGGAGTCTATGGGAAAATTTCTAGAGAAAAGATGTCAGCGCTTGGAGAGTGTGGAGATAGCCTTGGTAACTGAAACACCAGGCCACCAGGTGGGAACAAGATCTTTTAAATTTACCAACAACAATCGTAATGCACTCGTTGCGTCCACCAAAAATTGTTTGCTTTGTGGCTCTCAAGAGCACATGATATCTTAGTGCTTCAAATTCGTTGATCTGTCGCCCTCGTTAAGGTATAGAAAAGTAAAGCGATTACAGTTATGCCTTAAGTGCCTACAGAAAGGCCACATGTTAAATGCATGCACGTCGAGCTGCTGTCGACACTGCTCGTCGAAGCACCACACTTTGTTACACATGCAGTCTGCTGCCAGCCAGCCCCAACCAACTTAGACGGTGAGAGCAACACACTTGCATCTCGTGCGCAATCAGCTTTAGTGTTGGCGTCTCCACTTGGGAGCGCGCCAGAGTACAATACAACATCATCGTCTCAAAACATCGTTCTACTCGCTACAGCTATCGTGCTAATAAAGAATAAAGCTGGCTCTCTCGTGCCTTGCAGAGCCCTGCTTGACTCAGCTTCACAACCAGTGTTGCCAGATAAAAATATCCCAAATCGTCAAAATATTTAAACAAATCGTCATTTTGGGTCCTAAATCGTCATTTCAATGAAAAGTAAAAATATACTAGTATATTTTATTTCTGATTAAGGAAAATTATATAAAAGTTCAGATCAAGTTTCAAACATTGTATTATAGGTATTATTCACAAGAAATTCATTAACAACTTTGTGTTTTGATTTTTCCCCGTTTATCCCCTTAATGGGTGAAACAGAATACCGACCAAAACGCAGACCGCTGCGTTATTCCGCATTTTGAAACGAGTAGGCTTATGAGAACGTCAGGAATGGAACAGAACGGCCGACGACCATCGCAAAACGCAACGACCGACGATAGAACTGGTTCTAATTTCACGCTGCGTCCAATTTAGGGTTGCATTTTCTCAACAGCCGCAGTAATGATTTCATTGAATTTCATTACAGCTGCTTATAAGTTTTCTATTTTTAGAAATTTGAGAGACCCTCGTTCTGGTTAATTTTAAGCGACCGAAGGAAACGCGACACGTTGGTCAAGTGGACAAACGCTTGGCTGCTGAAACGGAAGACCCGAGTTCAAATCTCAGGCGAGGCACATAGCATCTAATAGAATAGAGTACAATTATTTTTTTTTGCATAACAGACCTGCCGAATCAGCATTGCTGCTACGGCCGTCATTTGGCCGTATTGTATTGCTTCTCACCTTGCTTTGCTTTGTATTCTCATTTATATTCTTACGGAAATAACCGCTCTTAAAGCTCTTGCACATTTTCTCTAGCCTATGTTAAATTCTTAGTTTTAAGATTGTTGCATTGCCGAAAAACAGCACGCGCAATTAGTCGTGCCTCTAATAAATTGCGTTTGATTTGAAATATTAAAATTCGTTGGCAAAAAAGCTTGCCAATTGTTCATATATATAAGTAATTGTTATGTGTTGTTGAAAAAACACTGTTTTGTTTTGTTTAATATATAACTAGTTTTTGAAAGGAGCCCGTGGCGCCCACTGACTCAATTTCGGGCAATTTTTATTTTTTGGGTCATGTTTGCCCGTCTAATTTTTCGAGTTGAAGGATACGGATATGTAGTAAGTTCCTATTGGGTTTAATTGATGTGTGGTGTATAGTTCTAAAGTTATACCCAAATGTGTAGTTACTTGAAAAGTGCCACGCCCCTTGTCCTACGCCCATAAAATTTTGTCAGTGGGACGACGCATCCAAGTGGTGCCTGCATACGGAATAATAATGCTGCGCCACTTTTAGTTCCAAAATTATTCGATATAAACAATTTTGTGTGTATGGGCGGTGCCACGCCCCTTATCCAATGCCCGTCCCATTTTCAAAATTGAAGGATACGGATATGTAGTAAGTTCCTGCCGAATTTCATTGATGTGTGGTGTATAGTTCCAAAGTTATACCCAAATGTATAGTTGCTTGAAAAGTGACACGCCCCTTATCCTACGCCCATAAAATTTTGCAAGTGGGAGGACACATCCATGAGACGACTGCATACGGAATTTCAATGCTGCACGACTTTTAGTTCTAAAGCTGTAGATCAAAATTTCTCTTTAGTTGCGAGAGGTCATCTTGCGGTCAACTCAGAAACTAATAACTACTGTGGCCCTTCCGGTTATTAATTAATACCGAAAAATAATATTATATAAAAAAACTTTTTAAAAATAAGCTTTAATTCATTTAATGTACTAAAAAGTAGAAAATAAATTGTATCCTACTATCCATAAAAGCTTGGGGCGCTCATGTGTTCAAAATTTGTCAACCAATTAACACATTATTTTATTTAAATTAATTTTTGCAAATAGATTTTAGTAATGAAAGATAAGTGTGAATATGGATATTGAGCGCACAAGCTTTTATGGATAGTAAGATACAGGTGATTTCGAAACAATTTATTTTCTACTTTTAAGTACATTAAATGAATTAAAGCTTATTTTTAAAAAGTTTTTTTTATATAATATTTTTTCTTCTTTTTAGTCTCCCATAAACACTCGCGTGTTTTTGAGTTCTTTTTGTAAAATTTAAAATTTTTCCTATACATGTACTAACATATTTGTTAATTTAAATGAGTGTAAAAATTAAAATGAAAAACAAAATGTTGAAACACTGCGGGGGATACGAACCCACGACACAGCGAATGCAAGCGCGGGACTCTAACCTCTGCCTCTGCCATTGATCTTTGCAATCTAATATATAAAACGCAGACTGACTAAAAAGCGTTTGCATGTTGTCCACTTTCCGTCTTTTAAGACTTTAGACGAACGGAAGCAGTTCACTGTGTAGCCCAGTGGGTAGAGGCGCGCGCTTGCATTCTGTAATTCGGTATGTCATGGGTTCGAATCCCAGGTTTTCAATTTTTTATTTTTTATCTTTTTTTATGGGCTTATTTATTTTTTACTTTGCTTTGCCATTAATTGTTGCTAATTGTTTTACTAGCTGTCGTGTGTGCCTGTATACAGGTGGCCCCACTTGTACGCTAATATATTACTAGCACGACAAAGAATGACGGCGTATCTTGGCGGCTGCAAAGAAATTCTATTATGTATTTATTTCCATACACAATTTACATACAGTCAGTCAATAAAGTTTGTATGCAAGCATTAAAAAAAAGCAGTCAAATGCGAGTCGGGCTCGCTCACTGAGGGTTCCGTACCAGAAATACCCTTTTTAGCGTTCGAATTTAGTTTCTCTTTGTCCGTCTGGCCACACAATTTTCGACATTTTGGCCTACATCTTCGAAACCAATTCACCTAAAATTATAAAACAAACATTTTAGGAATCCACGGACGTAGCCCTTTCTAACGAGACCCCACAATATGTAAACAACAAAAATTTTTCGCTAAAGAATTTTTTACTATGGTAATCTTAAATAAAATTAAAAAAATAGAAAAACAAATAAATCGAAAAAAGCTGCAGTTTTCCAGTAATCTATGACTAAAGACCTACTAACTCTGATTTTATAAAAATTTTAGCTTAAGAAATGTAATGATACCCCACTCGATATAAACAACAAAAGTTTTTTTCTGAGGGGGTCATCTTAAATTAAAAAAAAATTAAAAAAATTAAAAATTCGAAAAAACCGGCAGCCATTCAGTCATGCGTGATCCAATACCTAGTAAGCCTGATTTTATCAAAATTTTCGGTTGAGAAATGGCGTGGGAAGATGGGATCATGTGGGGACAGGTCTGTTTTTTTCACCTTTTTAACTATATCTTTCTAACCCGTTTACATAAAATTAAAAAAAAATACATTTTGTGCTATATCTTCGAAACCACTTCACAGAAAATTATAAAAAAAAATATCTTTGGAATCCATGGATGTAGCCCTTTCTAATGATACCCCACACGATATAAACAAAAATTTTTTTCTGAGGTAGGTCATCTTAAATTAAAAAAAAATTTAAAAATTAAAAATTCGAAAAAACCGGCAGCCATTCAGTCATGCGTGATCCAATACCTAGTGAGCCTGATTTTATTAAAATTTTCGGTTGAGAAATGGCGTGGGAAGATGGGATCATGTGGGGACAGGTCCGTTTTTTTAACTATATCTTTCTAACGCGTTTAGATAATAATTTAAAAATATATTTGGAATACATGGATGTAGTCCTTTCTAACGATACCCCACACGATACGTTTTAAAAATATTTTTATTTTTTTTTGTCCGACCCGAAAACATTTAAAAATTATAAAAAAATATTTCCAAATATATTTCTTAACTTTTTATAAAGAAAATGTGTTTAGGTTATTAAGACCTAACATCGTGCCAAATTTCAGGTTTCTACGATTAAAAAAAGGTCGTTTTATATACACACTCCCAAAACAAAAGTGACCTTATAAGTGTTCCCGTTTTTTCCCTTTTAGGGGAACGGAACCCTAAAAATAAATCATCTAGAAATTATTCGCACACCCTGTATGCATTTTGATGTTTTACTTTCTTGTTTTATTCCCTACTATATTACCTTCCAGGATTGTGAAAGAAAAACTTCTTTGAATGCACCGTTAGATTTAGATTAGAATTTTTTTTGCTGATAAGTACAGAAATTATGTCAAAAAAGTGTGTATGCAAAACGAGATACATATATGAATGTAAACTAATTTTTTTCGTAAACTTACTACTAAACTATAAAGTATTTAATATTAATTTGGAGAGCCATTGTGTATTACAGCTCTTAGTCTATTTTGCATTGAAGACATGAGGCTCAATGTCACTATTTTCTCCCATTCTGCCAAAAGTATCAAAAGTAGTCTTCTTTGCTTCTTATTTCATGTTTTCGGATTGGGCTGTCCAGATGTAACCAAAAATGCTTAATTGGATTAATATCCGGCGATTGAGGTGGCGTTATAAGCTGACGTTTGACTTTATATTGAAGCCACTCCTTCACAAGAAGCAAAATATGTTAAGGATCCTTGTTTTGCTGGAACACAAATGAATCCTGAATCCCAAGTTTTGCGGTTTTGATGCAAATTATTTTAAAATATGTTTAAATAGACAAGGGGATCCATTATAGCATCTAAAAAAAACGAGTTTACCTACACTACAGGCTACCATACACCCCCAAATGAGTACCGATCATACGCCATGTTGGACTGTATCCATCATAATTTGTGGATCTTCATCAGTGTTCGCTTTTCGCCATACCTTGGTTCGTCCATCTGATCCATGGATGTTAAACTTACTTTCACCCAAGAATATAATAGTGTTCCGGAAATTTTAAAAAAACTTAGCAAAAAATTTGCTCAGAGATCCAGAAGTCACATTGAACGCTAAGATTGCAATGAATTGTGCGTTTTGCATACATACTTTTTTGACATAATTTCTGTACTTATCAGCAAAAAAAATTCTCAAAAATTAAATCCTGGAAGGTAACATAGTAGGGAATTAAACTAAAAGTAAAACATCAAATTGCATACAGGGTGTGCGAATAATTTCAAGATGATTTCTCTTTTAATGCTTGCATACAAACTTTATTGACTGACTGTATGTGTTCATTCGCTCTTTGCATACATATGTACATGTATATTTTTGACTATGTATTTCTAAAATTTTGTCAGTACATATTTTACTGTTTGATTAATATGAATGCCTTTGTTGAAGAGCCATGTTCTTGTAAAGCAATGCTACAAGTAAAACAATATACCTCCTCATCGCGGGTGCAGAAATACTTCATTTTGCAATGAAAGTAAATGAAGACTGACTACAGAAATGATCCTGTGAAGTATAGTCTTAACTTGAACACAACAAAGTAGGGTATAACCACCGTCAAACTATAAACCAAACGAGAATTACAAACCACCATCAACCACACAACTACTGTCTGTCCATACATGCTTCTTCTTCTGTCTGTGCTCTGATTGGCTATTGCAGTTGCGCTAAAAACTTTGATTTAAGTAAAAGTTTTAATATTTTTATGATTGATTCATGTATTGCGCTCCTGTTTACGCATGTATGCAAAGTTTCAGATCTCTAAGGGCCAGTTTCACAGTGGATGTTTAAACCCTGATTGCAGTTTAAATAGGGAATTTCAGTTTCACAGTTGGAAGTTAAATACGATTTAAATAGCCGACTGTGGATATTTAAGTACGGCACAGAGTTGCAATCGAAAACAAATAAACAGCTGATTTCGGATGTGCAAGCAATCTGCGTCGACAATATTGCAATTTATAAGCGGTCAAATTAAACATAAAACTGCATGGTGTAGCACATATAAATGATCCCGTAGTATTATAAATAATATAAACTGTGGATTCTTTGCACAATATCCAATAATTCACTTCTTTCGGCCGACGAAAAATTTTTAGCTCGCGCTGCCTCCATAATTGAACATATGTTTTTGTCAAGTTGGGCTAACCTTCAATTGTCAAATATTCGAAGTTGCCATTCATTATTCCGTATTTAAATAAATGCACTGTGGGCCAGTTTCACAGTGGATGTTTAAATCTAATTTGCGAATTGAGTTTAAATCTAGTTTAACTTTTCTTGAGTTTCACAGTGCATTTATTTAAATACGGAATAATGAATGGCAACTTCGAATATTTGACAATTGAAGGTTAGCACAACTTGACAAAAACATATGTTCAATTATGGAGGCAGCGCGAGCTAAAAATTTTTCGTCGGCCGAAAGAAGTGAATTATTGGATATTGTGCAAAGAATCCACAGTTTATATTATTTATAATACTACGGGATCATTTATATGTGCTACACCATGCAGTTGTATGTTTAATTTGACCGCTTATAAATTGCAATATTGTCGACGCAGATTGCTTGCACATCCGAAATCAGCTGTTTATTTGTTTTCGATTGAAACTCTGTGCCGTACTTAAATATCCACAGTCGGCTATTTAAATCGTATTTAACTTCCAACTGTGAAACTGAAATTCCCTATTTAAACTGCAATCAGAGTTTAAATATCCACTGTGAAACTGGCCCTGTGAAACTCAAGAAAATTTAAACTAGATTTAAACTCAATTCGCAAATTAGATTTAAACATCCACTGTGAAACTGGCCCTAAGTAGTCGGGAAGTGGGTGAAAAATTTATTACTAGATTCCACTACAAACCTGAAGCCAAGTTGATATAAAGCTTATAATAATAATAAAAAGTAAGAAGACTCTGCCCACAGCAGGGATCGAACTCATGCTCTTTCGATTTCTCCGCCAGCGCCTTACTTACTGCGCTATCACCACTCTTGCTTTCTTATGTTCTAAACAAGTGATGCCCAGAGCCTATTCCCTCGGTGCTCATTTGTTTTGGTAAATACCCTTGGGTATAGGCTGCGATTTCTTCACACAGACACAGCTCTTCGCGCTAAGCAGTACGAAAAGCACGAACAATGCCAATGCCCGAGCGAAAAGCAAGAACACTTTCTTAAGCTTTGTTGGTACACTTTTGCGACAGTTAACTTCAACGCAGACTTTGTTGTTGTCTTGCGCATGATTTCGAGGAAAAAAGTTTACAGCTGTGGAATGAGAAGCACTTGAAACCATTTTTGCACATATTAAGTTTGAAATTTAAATTATGACAACTTTGCAAATGAAGAACATATCTTCAGAAGAAAAGTAGGAAATTAATTTTTTTGACTGGGAAATTGATTTGGATCATTTATTGGAAGGGAGATTTTTATGAATTTTGAGTTGTTGTTTTTGGTTTTCATTACATATAACTAAGCAGAATATGGAATTCATTTTTTTTACAGTGCACATATTGAACTAAATTTTTTTTCCTTTTTTATCATCATAACAAAGTTTGTAGGTATTGATGTTTACCCTTCCATAAGGAGCTTTTGGCCATCACTGTTCTAAACTCCTATAAGAAGCCGTTCGCGTTAATGAGTCAGTGACGAGGACTTTTATATTATACTAGCAGTCCCGGCAAACGTTGTTCTGCCTAAAATAATTATTTTATTCCAAGATTTGTTTTGAACTGTATCTCAATTATGGTAGAAATTTTTTTAATAAAATGTCAACTTTAGTATTATATGGTGTGAATTTGAGCCAAATCGATCCATAAATAAGAATTTTCGAAAAACGCCGCCGCAGCGCCACTTAGGAAGGTCTACATGAAAAAAAAACCATTCAGAGCACCACACGAACATATGTTGTGAGTATAAGGTCGATCGCTTCTGTGGTTCAGCCGTGCAACATACATACGCACAAACGTTTTTATATATTAAGATATTTATGTACACTAAAGAAATAGCAAAGGTTTTTAATTCAATTTTATTACTTATTAAGGCTCAAATTGAATTTAGCTGTCAAAAACAAATTTAGTACTTATTAATTAAGGCTGAAATAAAATAATAGCTGAAAAAATTTAACTTTTTTTTGTACAGCGTCCAGCATTGAGATTGTGAAAATCTGGTCACTTTAGGTAATGCCAAAGTCTTCAACCGCATTATATTTCTGTCACTCCCCTACTTCGGTGACACTGGCACTGCCAATGCTCTTTTGCAGTGAATCTCTCTGGCTTAATTTTCACACAAGTTGAGAGCACAAGCAGGAAGTGCTATCTGCAATCGGCATGTTACAATAGCCAGGAGCTCTCAGTCCCGGGTTGACTTTTGTACGGTTAAGTTTCTCCGGAGCGCTTGCGATGCTACCAATTTACTAGTGTATTCGATTTATAAGCGCAGTACCAAGTGTTTGCTCTTGCGGTTGTGATTCCTTCTCTATAATTTAAAATATTGTCACAACACATAATGGCCAAAAGGCTTCGGTATATTTATTAGCTATTTTGGTGACATGGCGACATTGACGCTGGCAATCGTGAAGCTGTGGAGAAACAGAGAAAGAATATTCTTATTTATAGAAAACAAGCAGTAAAATCAATGTAAACTGTAGTGCTAACAAAAATTTTGTGACAAAATCAATTATTTAAAGTTAACCTTGCATGTGAAAAAAGCCTTCCAAAGCCTAAATAAAATACAGATATATGAATCCAGTGTGTATGTGCGGCATGGAGTCCGATAGGAATCTTATTATTCAAACAACACAATAATAAAAACAATGGTAAATAGAATCGAAAAAAGTTGAAAATCCTCCAATAATAATCAAATTGCCCTGCAACCACCCACAAATGTACTCGTACCTTTCACTTTTCCAAGAGAATATAACAGTCTCAATGGAATTGCTTCCTTCACATGTCTAAACTTCCCATAGCATCGTAATATAAATTGTTCCTTTCAATGCTTTTAACGCATGCAATGAGACGGAAGCATTCATCAGTTGCATTCATAGATGGTCTTCCTATTCTCGGAACAGGATACGCAGGTGACGGTTGTGCACAAATTTGTGAGCATGAATTAAGTGGACAAAAGAGCACCTACAGTAGTTGATAAAATTAATATATAGAGATAAATAAAAAATATAATCCTGTGGGATCTGTTAAAATTGATTCACACAATGACGCAATAGTTAAATTTGTGCTAAGATATAAGAATATAAGAGTTACACGAGAGGAATGCAAAATACTTTTAATAAAAAGTACTCGCCAATTGATCGCCAAACGCTTTTCTGAAGTCGAAGATACTCTTTTTTTAATAAAACTTCGTCATATTAATCCTTGCTACCCTTCGTGTTATTAACCTCGGAGGTGAAACTTAACGATCGTACCTCGAATTTCTATTCTTGTTCGGTCTCGACACCGACACAACAATTCTTAGGGCCAGTTTCACAGTGGATGTTTAAATCTAATTTGCGAATTGAGTTTAAATCTAGTTTAACTTTCCTTGAGTTTCACAGTGCATTTATTTAAACACGGAATATTTGACATTTGAAGGTTGGCACAACTTGCCAAAAACATATGTTCAATTGTGGAGGCAGCGCGAACTAAAAACTTTTCGCCGGCCGAAAGAAGTGAATTATTGGATATTGTAAGTGCAAAGTGCAAAGAATGCACAGTTTATATTATTTATGATACTACGGGATCATTTTTATGTGCTATACCATGCAGTTTTATGTTTAATTTCATCTCTTATAAGTTGCAATTTTGTCCACGCAGCTTGTTTGCACATCCGAAATCAGCTGTTTATTTATTTTCGATTGCAACTCTTTGGCGTACTTAAATATCCACAATCGGCTATTTAAATCGTATTTAACTTTCAACTGGGAAACTGAAATTCCCTATTTAAACTACAATCAGAGTTTAAATATCCACTGTGAAACTGGCCCTTAAACGATACTAGTGTATATTAACATATGTGTAATGGTTCAGTTAGTTATGATTTAGCCGTAACTTAGCTTGACTTGGGCCAACCGGCCATACGGAAACTCTGTACATGCTGTTACTCATGAAATAACATAACTTTACTTAGAGAACTGCAGGTTTTATAGTTCAGTTAGTTATGATTTAGGAATAACTTAACTTAGCTAAGTTTCCGTAGAAATTTAGGAACTAATACTCATGACTTCGAAATAAGCTTTTATTGTGTTAACAGTTATTTACATAAATTTTTCAATTTGCAGAACAAAATTCTTTTATTTAATTGGAATGTTGTCTAAACTTAAATTGTGCGCAATGTTCTTGAGCTTTCTCAAGATATATTAAACACGACAACAGCAGCTAATTCGCTATTTGATTGTAGCAAAATTATAAGCTTCTCGTCGTCCATATTCATACGTTTTGACATCTTGTTTACGAATGAAACTAAGGTTGCCATTGCGGTTCACTCAATTGAAAACGCAAGAATTATATTTGGTTTTATGTTGAAAATATAACTTTATGGAATTGATGAAAGATTATTTTAAGTTTCAAAAGTTATTTTATCTGATACAGCGTAATTTTTCACGTTTTATATCAAAGTTTTCAACCGAAATTATTTCACGTCTGAAAACTATTGCACTGGCAATGCTGCAATCCGCTCACGCTCTCTTTTGACTTAATGACTTATGGTAGAATTACTCTAGCGGTAAGGTTAGAAATCGTGTCAGCTGACACGATCTATCTTACCCGAACACAATGTTCGCTATTACTCTGACCGGATTGAGTAGTAGAAATTTCTGCGTCGATTAGAAAACTACTACAAAAGTCGTGTCAGCTGTGAAAAGAATGTTGCCACCCAAAAAATTCATTGAAAATTGAAATAGAATTATGCTTTTCCTATGCAAGAGGTAATATGGCAACACTGATTAAAACAAGCGAATATTTATTGGAAATATAGTCCACCTTCGCTTTCGTTTGCTTTAAATTTGTACACATCGTACATTTTACACAACACTAAGCACATTGAGTCAATTATTTCGTCGTTTGAATTCATTTTTCACGATATATTTTGTTTGTGAACTTTTTGCAGAAAAGTGTTGCCAGTGACCTTCGATTTTAGTTCAACAAAAGAAGTGGATTATTATTGCCGAAATAAGTTAAAAAAGTAGTACACAATATAGAGATGTAACAATTATGATAATTCAGTGCCATAAATTTAATAAAGAATGTAAAATTTCATCTCAGAAGAAAATAAACAGTGTGTTTCTTTTGTGCACAAAACTATACGGCAGCACTAGCAAAAAGAATAGACTGACAGCTGCAATCCGTTTAGCTGTTAGAGTAACTGCGCAAATTGCTATCCGGCACGATTGAATTCGACACCGCTGGACTAATTAGACCATTAACATAGATTCCTGATAGTCCCATTAGTTATGATTTATGGTTCCATTAGTTATGATTTAGGAATAACTTAACTTGACTTAAGCCAACCTGCCATACGGAAACACTGTACATGCTGTTACTCATGAAATAACAAAATTGAAATAGAAATAGAGAACCGCAGGTTTCAGGTTTCTATGTTAATGGTAGAATTACTCTAGTAGTAAAGTAAGAAATAGTGTCAGCTGACACAATCTATCTTACCCGAACACAATGTACGCTATTACTCTGAACGGATTGAGTAGTAGAAATATCTGCGTCGATTAGAAAACTACTACAAAAGTCGTGTCAGCTGTGAAAAGAATGTTGCCACCCAAAAAATTTATTGAAAATTCCTATGCAAGAGGTAATATGGCAACACTGATTAAAACAAGCGAATATTTATTGGAAATACAGTCCACCTGCGCTTTCGTTTGCTTTTAATTTGTACACATCGTACATTTTACACAACACTCAACAAATTGAGTCAATTATTTCGTCGTTTGAATTCATTTTTCACGATATATTTTGTTTGTGAACTCTGTTGCAGAAAAGTGTTGCCAGTGACCTACGATTTTAGTTCAACAAAAGAAGTGATTGTTTTTGCCGAAATTAGTTAAAAAAAGTAGTACACAATATAGAGATGTAACAACTATGATAATTCTGTGCCATAAATTTAATAAAGAATGTAAAATTTCATCTCAGAAGAAAAAAACCAGCGTTCTTCTTTTGTGCACAAAACTATACGGCAGCACTAGCAAAAAGAATAGACTGACAGCTGCAATCCGTTTAGCTGTTATAGTAACTGGGCAAATTGCTATCCGACACGATTGAATCCGACACCGCTGGACTAATTAGACCATTATGGTACTTTTTCGCCAATTCCGTAAAGTCATATTTCCATTACAAAAGCAAATATAATTCTTGCGTTTTCAATTGAGTGGACCGCAATGGCAACCTTACTTTCATTCGTAAACAAAATGTCAAACTGGTGAAAATGGACAACGAGAAGCTTTATATTTGGTTCAATCAAATATTTGATAAATTCAACCTAAATTATACGCTGGGCCAGCAAATTCAACAAAAGTTACTGACACTGTTATGCAAGGCAGCAGAAATGTGTAAAAAGGCGTGCGCCGCAATTGAATGCTTCGCACAAAATGTAGCTGTTCACGCATTTGGGCAGATGATAGCCGCCAGCATTTGCACAATTTTGTATCATATTTTATTAGCATTACTACCAGATATGTAAATGTGTTCATCATGAGACTAAATAAATTTGAGTGTGAAAAAATGAAGAAAAGTGCTGAATGGGTTTTTAGTTTAGGCAGCATTTCAATAAAATAATTTTGTTCTGCACTTTCAAAAATAATTTTAGCTGTCAACACAAAAACAGCTGATTTCAAAGTCATGAGTAACAGCTCCTAAGGGCCAGTTTCACAGTGGATATTTAAACTCTGATTGCAGTTTAAATAGGGAATTTCAGTTTCACAGTTGGAAGTTAAATACGATTTAAATAGCCGACTGTGGATATTTAAGTACGGCACAGAGTTGCAATCGAAAACAAATAAACAGCTGATTTCGGATGTGCAAGCAAGCTGCGTCGACAATATTGCAATTTATAAGAGATCAAATTAAACATAAAACTGCATGGTATAGCACATATAAATGATCCCGTAGTATTATAAATAATATAAACTGTGGATTCTTTGCACAATATCCAATAATTCACTTCTTTCGGCCGACGAAAAATTTTTAGCTCCCGCTGCCTCCATAATTGAACAATTGAACATATGTTTTTGGCAAGTTGTGTCAACCTTCAATTGTCAAATATTCGAAGTTGCCATTCATTATTCCGTTTTTAAATAAATGCACTGTGAAACTCAAGAAAAGTTAAACTAGATTTAAACTCAATTCGCAAATTAGATTTAAACATCCACTGTGAAACTGGCCCTAAGTTTCTACGGAAACTTAATTAAGTTAAGTTATTCCTAAATCATAACTAATGGGACTATTATAAAATGATATATAGACAAAAAATATTCATTCTATGGAAAAATTCTTGTTTAATGAAATAATTAAAAGGGATGTAAGCATAATTAGTATATTTTCGTTTGAATTAATAAAATGCTTCATTTATTTACTTGGAACTTTATTTTAAATTTTTTCGTCCTTTTTTTCATTGTAAGAAAATTAACCTAGTACATGGACGCACAACATCAATTCTTTCAGTGGATTATCGCCGCACTTGCTTTTTGGTGTAAGATATTATTCTATCGAGCTAACTCGACTTTCGTTTCCTTACTTGATTGTAATTAACAACGCTTTAAGAAATGTGATTGATTTATTTTTTGATAATTAATTTTTTCCGCGCCGCAAAGGCTCAGGGAATAAGTGCTCGGTCTCTGATGCGAGACATCATTGATTCGAAAACATCAGGCTCACATCATTTAAAAGGAAATATAATTAGTTTTCAAATTCATTCTTTGCGCGGCGCCATCTCTGGCGCGAGTATTCTTTGCCATAAGAATTAAGTTTGCAAATCGTGTTCGGATATGCCTGCAAAAAATTTTTTTGGGTGCCAATAACTTGTGCTTAAACAGAACGAGCGCACACAAGTTAACAAGAGAAAGTTAGGCCAAAGTCTCGTTTTAGTTTTTTTATAAGCTTTATATTAGGTTCACATCAGGTATGTATGTTTGTAATTTGGATAAGGGGCGTGGCACTTTTTTATCAACTCCAGATTTGTGTATAACTTTAGAACTACAAATCACACATCAATGAAATTTGGTAGGAATTTACTACATATCCATATCCTTCTACTGGGAAAATAAGACGAGCAGTGGACAAGTGGGCGTGGCACCGCCCATACAAACAAAATCGTTTATATAGAACTAGCTGTCCCGGCAAACGTTGTTCTGCCTAAAATAATTATTTTATTCTAAGATTTGTGAAAGTATATCAATTATGGTAGGAATTTTTTTTAAAATATGAAAATTATGCACAGGAAGAATACGTTTTCGTGAATATTTCCACCTCGACAACAGCTATCGGGTTCAAATTTTGTCAACAACTTTCTGTCAACTTTGATATTATATGGTGTGAATCTGAGCCAAACCGGTCCATAAATAAGAATTTTCGAAAAAACGCCACCGTGGCAACACTTAGGAAGGTCTAACATGAAAAAAAACCATTCAGAGCACCACAGGAACATATTGTGAGTATAAGGTCGATCGCTTCTGTGGTTCAGCCGTGATGCTGCAACATACATACGCACAAACGTTTTTATATATTAAGATATGCAAATTATGTACAGGAAGACAAAAGCTACCGGGTTCAAATTTTGTCGACCACTTTCTGTCAACTTTAATATTATATGGTGTGAATTTGAGCCAGATCGGTCCATAAATAAGAATTTTCGAAAAAACGCCACTTAGGCAGGTCAAATTGAAAATAAACCATTCAGAGCACCACACGAACATATGTTGTGGGTATAAGGTCGATCGCTTCTGTGGTTCAGCCGTGATGCTGCAACATACATACGCACAAACGTTTTTATATATTAAGATAGCTTTGGAACTAACGGTCGTGCAGCATTGAAATTTCGTATGCAGTCGCCTCTTGGATGTGTCGTCCCACTGTTTAAATTTTATGGGCGTAGGATAAGGGGCGTGACATTTTTTTATCAACTCCAGATTTGTGTATAACTTTAGAACTACACATCACACATCAATGAAATTTGGTAGGAATTTACTACATATCCATATCCTTCTACTGGGAAAATAAGACGGGCAGTGGACAAGTTGGCGTGGCACCGCCCATACAAACAAAATCGTTTATATAGAATATCTTTGGAACTAAATGTCTTGCAGCATTGAAATTCCGTATATAGGCCCCTATTGGATGCTTCGTCCCACTGGTAAAATTTTATTGGCGTAGGACAAGGGGCGTGGCACTTTTCAAGCAACTACATACTTGCGCTTCAGTTTATAATTATAGGTAGACCACACATCAATGAAACACGATAGGAACTTACTTACCGCGCCTTGCACGCAAAATAGCAACAACTCACCGCACCAAAGCAACGGAGGTTTTGCGCATGGGCCGAGCTCGCCGCGCCATGCAAACAAAACAACAACAACTCATCGCGCCACAAATATGCCACGAATATTAGGGTCGATCACAGCCGTATTATTTGTTAAAATGAGGATATGACATATGACGATAGGAGACACTGTGAATAGCCAAAATATTGTGTACTGCTCTGCAAGTTTTAAATTCTTTTTGCAAAAAATTTCAGAGCTCTAAAATTGAATTTATGGAAGACTAAAAAGTAGAAAATAAAGTTATATAAAAAAAAACTTTTTAAAAATAAGCTTTAATTTATTTAATGTACTAAAAAGTAGAAAATAAATTGTTTCCAAGTCACCTGTATCTTACTATTAATAAAACCTTGTGCGCTCAAAACCTACATATATTCACACTTATCTTTCATTACTAGAATCTATTTACAAATAAAATTATATAAAAAAATCTTTTTAAAAATAAGCTTTAACTTATTTAATGTACCAAAAAGTACAAAATAAATTGTTTCCAAGTCACCTGTATCTTACTATTAATAAAAGGTGACTTGGAAACAATTTATTTTCTACTTTTTAGTACATTAAATAAATTAAAGCTTATTTTTAAAAAGTTTTTTTTATATAATTTTATTTTCTACTTTTTGTCTTCCATAAATTCAATTTTAGACCTCTGAAATTTTTCGCAAAAAGAATTTAAAACTTGCAGAGCAGTACACAATATTTAGGGTATTCACAGTGTTTACTATCGTCATATGTCATATCCTAAATTTAACAAATAATACGGCAGTGATCGACCCTAATATTCGTGGCATATTTGTGGCGCGATGAGTTGTTGTTGTTTTGCTTGCAAGGCGCGGCGAGTAAGTTCCTATCGTTTTTCATTGATGTGTGGTGTACCTATAATTATAAACTGAAGCCCAAGTGTGTAGTTGCTTGAAAAGTGCCACGCCCCCTGTCCTACGCCAATAAAATTTTACCAGTGGGACGACACATCCAAGAGGCGACTGCATACGAAATTTCAATGCTGCACGACACAAATCTGGAGTTGATAAAAAAGTGCCACGCCCCTTATGCTACGCCCATAAGATTTTACCAGTGGGATGACACATCCAAGAGGCGACTGCATACGAAATTTCAATGCTGCACGACCTTCAGTTCTTAAGCTAATCGAGATAAAAAATTTTGTTTGTATGGGCGGTGCCACGCCCACTTGTCCACTGCCCGTCTTATTTTCCCAGTAGAAGGATATGGATATGTAGTAAGTTCCTACCGAGTTTCATTGATGTGTGATGTGTAGTTCTAAAGTTATACACAAATCTCTAGTTGATAAAAAAGTGCCACGTCCCTTATCCTACGCCCATAAAACTTTACCAGTGGGACGACACATCCAAGAGGCGACTGCATACGAAATTTCAATGCTGCACGACCTTTAGTTCCAAAGCAAATCGAGATCAAAAATTTTTTTGTATGGGCGGTGCCACGCCCCCTTATCCTACGCCCATAAAATTTTACCAGTGGGACGACACATCCAAGAGGCGACTGCATACGAAATTTCAATGCTGCACAACCTTTAGTTCCAAAGCTAATCGAGATCAAAAATTTTGTTTGTATGGGGGGTGCCACGCCCCCTTATCCAGTGCCCCCCTTATTTTCTCAGTAGAAGGATATGGATATGTAGTAAGTTCCTACCGAGTTTCATTGATGTGTGATGTGTAATTCTAAAGTTATACACAAATCTGGAGTTTATAAAAAAGTGCCACGCCCCTTATCCTACGCCCATAAAATTTATTGATTCATGTATTGGGCTCTATATTAGGCATGTATGCAAAGTTTCAGATCTCTAAGTAGTCGGGAAGTGGGTGAAAAATTAATTACTAGATTTGACGACATCTGCAAAGTGAAGTTAATAGAAAACTTATAAAAATAAATAAAATAAAATATTGTATCAATTGGTTGACAAATTTTGAACAAATGAGCGCCCCAAGCTTTTATTAATAGTAAGAAACAATTTATTTTCTACTTTTTAGTACATTAAATAAATTAAAGCTTATTTTTAAAAAGTTTTTCTTTATATAATTTTATTTAACTTTCGTAACGGTGAATTGCGTTATTTCTAAATTGTTAGAACATTTTTATACCCCACACCTATGGTAATAGGGTACATTAACTTGTAACGCACTAAAGGAACTTAAGCCGGAGTTCTAATGGTGCGTGCATGCGTTCAATTGCATGAAAAAAAGCATATATTAATTTGAAATATTTTGGCCAATATCATTTTAATGAAATGGGAAATAAAAAACTGTTTACACCCTACACTTATGGTAATAGGGTTGTTTACGCCAAACGCCAAATTTGTATAACATGCACTTATGGTCTAGCCGCTGTAATATACCGTGTTCGAAAGATATTTATATACACGAAACGGTTAAGAACACGATTGCCTTGATAGCAAGGGTTCGTGGGCTTAACTCGTTGTAGCTTGCACTCTTACCACTTTCGACCACCAAACTGTACACATCGATCTTTTGTTAGTACATACACATTTCACACAAATAAGAGGAAAGTTTTTATAGCCCCAAAATTCTAATTAACCTTTTTTCCACTTTTTTTTGTTGCTATTTTTTGGGTTCCGTTCCCCTAGAAGGGAAATAAAATTATATAAAAAAAACTTTTTAAAAATAAGCTTTAATTTATTTAATGTACTAAAAAGTAGAAAATAAATTGTTTCCAAGTCACCTGTATCTTACTATCCATAAAAGCTTGGGGCGCTCATGTGTTCAATATTTGTCAACCAGTTACCACAATATTTTATTTTAATAATTTTTTGCAAATAGATTCTAGTAATAAAAGATATTTTGAATATGGATATTGAGCGCACAAGCTTTTATTATATAATTTTTTTTTTATATAATTTTATTTTCTACTTTTTAGTCTTCCATAAATTAAATTTTAGAGCTCTGAAATTTTTCACAAAAAGAATTTAAAACTTGCAGAGCAGTACACAATATTTAGGGTATTCACAGTGTTTCCTATCGTCATATGTCATATCCTCAATTTAACAAATAATACGGCAGTGATCGACCCTAATATTCGTGGCATATTTGTGGTGCGATGAGTTGTTGTTGTTTTGCTTGCAAGGCGCGGCAAGCTCGGCCCATGCGCAAAATTCCCATTGCTTTGGCGCGGTGAGTTGTTGCTATTTTGCGTGCAAGGCGCGGCGAGTAAGTTCCTATCGTTTTTCATTGATGTGTGGTGTACCTATAATTATAAACTGAAGCCCAATTATGTATTTGCTTGAAAAGTGCCACGTCCCCTGTCCTACGCCCATAAAATTTTACCAGTGGGACGACACATCCAAGAGGCGACTGCATACGAAATTTCAATGCTGCACGACCTTTAGTTCCAAAGCTAATCGAGATCAAAAATTTTGTTTGTATGGGCGGTGCCACGCCCACTTGTCCACTGCCCGCTTTATTTTCCCAGTAGAAGGATATGAATATGTAGTAACTTCCTACCAAATTTCATTGATGTGTGATGTGTAGTTCTAAAGTTATACACAAATCTGGAGTTGATAAAAAAAAGTGCCACGACCCTTATCCTACGCCCATAAAATTTTACCAGTGGGACGACGCATCCAAGAGGCGACTGAATACGAAATTTCAATGCTGCACGACTTTTAGTTCCAAATCTATTCTATATAAACGATTTTGTTTGTATGGGGGTGCCACGACCGCTTGTCCACTGCCCGTCTTATTTTCCCAGCAGAAGGATATAGATATGTAGTAAGTTCCTACCGAGTTTCATTGATGTGTGATGTGTAGTTCTAAAGTTATACACAAATCTGGAGTTGATAAAAAAATGCCACGCCCCTTATCCTACGCCCATACAATTTTACCAGTGGGACGACACATCCAAGAGGCGACTGCATACGAAATTTCAATGCTGCACGACCTTTAGTTCCAAAGCTAATCGAGATCAAAAATTTGGTTTGTATTGGCGATGCCACGCCCCCTTATCCAGTTCCCGCCTTATTTTCTCAGTAGAAGGATATGGATATGTAGTAAGTTCCTACCGAGTTTCATTGATGTGTGATATGTAGTTCTAAAGTTATACACAAATCTGGAGTTGATAAAAAAGTACCACGCCCCTTATTTTACGCCCATAAAATTTTTTGATTCGTGTATTGTGCTCGTGTTTAGGCATGTATGCAAAGTTTCAGATCTCCAAGTAGTCGAGAAGTGGGTGAAAAATTGATTACTAGATTTGACGACATACATACAAACATACATACCTGATGTGAACCTAATATAAAGCTTATAAAAACGGGAACACTTATAAGGTCACTTTTGTTTTCGGAGTGTATATATAAAACGACCTTTTTTTCATCGTAGAAACCTGAAATTTGGCACGATGTTAGGTCTTAATAATCTGAACATATTTTCACTGTAAAAAGTAAAAAAATATTTTTATAAATATTTATATATTAAATGTTTTCGGGTCGGACAAAAAAAAATCAAAAATATTTTTAAATCGTATCGTGTGGGGTATCGTTAGAAACGGGTACGTCCATAGATTACAAAATGTATTTTTTTTATTTTATGTAAACGGGTTAGAAAGATATAATTAAAAATGCGAGAGTAACTGACCTGTCCCCACATGATCCCATCTGCACACACCATTTCTCAACCGAAAAATTTTATAAAATCAGGCTTACTAGGAATTCGATCAAGCATGATTGAATGGTTGCCCCTTTTTTAAATTTTTAATTTGAAAATTTTTTTTAAATTTAAGATGACCCCTTATTAAAAAAATTTTGTTGTTCATGTCGAGTGGGATTCCGAAGATATTTTTTTTGTATATGTATTATGTAAACGGGTTAGAAAGATATAGTTAAAAAAACAGACCTGTCCCCACATGATCCAATGTGCTCAGCACATTTCTCAAGCATTGATAAAATCGGAGTTACTAGGTATTTTATCACGCATTACCGTAAGGGTGCACCTTTTTTCCATTTTTTTATTTTCAAACTTTTTTTTGATTTAAGATGACCCCTCTCAGAAAAAAATGTTTGTTGTTTATATCGAGTGGGGTATCATTAGAAAGAGCTAGGTCCATGGATTCCAAACATATTTTTATAATTTTCGGTGAAGTGGTTTCGAAGATATAGCACAAAATGTCGAAAAAATTACCATACCCCCTTGCCATCCTACATTTCTCAAGCTAAAATTGTGATAAAATCAGGGTTAGTAGGTCTTTAGTCATAGATTACTGGAAAACTGCAGCTTTTTTCGATTTATTTGTTTTTCTATTTTTCTCAAATTTAATTTAAGACAACTGGAAAGCTACCAAGCTTTTTTGGTAGCTAGCGAATTGAAACGAAATTAAAACTCAAAATTTTCCAACCACGTTATAAAATTTATTCGAGAGTAAAATTGGCTTCTAAGCTACGAATGTCGAAAACGAAGTGATACAATTCAAAAATATATGGTGTGATCAAAGCTAATGATGTGACTGCATGGCACCATATGAACGTTGCCACACTGTACAATCTTCAATGCATAGAAAGATTTAGCTACTAGAGTTGCCATCTCTCAACATCCTCCCCCGTTGGAAGGTTGTCTCTTTCAACATCATCGGCAATGGGCAATGCACAAACTTTGTTGATACCGCGCCTGGTTGTTCCACTGCTGGTGCGAAGAATGGCCACGCGTGCCACACCATCTGATCCTTTGATTGTTTCTATTACTCTAGCCAGTTGCCATATGAGGGGTGGGAGATTCTCATCTTTCAACAACACCATTGCACCTGCTTCCAAGTTCGAAGTTTTCGCATTCCATTTGGAACGTTGCTGAAGCAGCGTCAAATACTCGGTGCTCCACCTCTTCCAGAATGTCTGCTGTATGAAGCTTACCCTTTGCCATCTGCTCAGGCGATTCACGTTAAGCGCAGAGATGTCAGGCTCAGGTACCGCCGAAAACGATGCACCAATAAGGAAATGTGCGGGTGTTAGCACTTCAAGGTCGTCCGGGCTTTCTGTAATGGGACATAAAGGGCGTGAATTTATAATGGCAGAAATCTGACAAATTATAGTTCTAAGTTCATCGAAATTTAGGATTGACGGGTGTGCAGCGCGCTAGAAGTGGAATTTTGCGATCTTTATTGATGCTTCCCAGAGGCCCCCGAAGTGGGGAGATCTGGGCGGAATAAACTGCCAGTCGATGCTGTCTTCCAGGCACTGCTGCTGCACTGCCTGCATATGATTCTCGCTTTGGAAAAGTTGTTTCAGCTCCGCTAGTTCATTCTTCGCACCGACGAAATTCGTTGCGTTGTCCGACCAAATAATGCTGGGTTTTCCACGAATGCAACAAAAGCGTTTCAAAGCGGCTAAGATTGAGGGCGTAGACAAATCCTTCACTAGCTCCAAGTGAATGGCCTTTGTTGTAAAGCATATGAATAGGCAGACATAGCATTTTATGGGCGGCCTGCTACGGACTTCTGATTGATACAGAAATGGTCCACAGAAGTCGATTCCAGTCGTCAAAAAAGCTCTACCAGGCATCACTCTCTCGGCTGGAAGGTTTCCCATTATGTGCTCAACCAGCTTCGGTTTTGCCCGAAAGCATCGAATGCATTTATTGACCACGCTTGCTACTAGCTTTCGTCCACCAATCGGCCAATATTGTAGTCGCAATGAAGCTAACAGAGACTGTGGGCCAGCATGCAGCATCTGCTTATGAAAATGATTAATAATTGTAATGGTAAGTGGATGTGATTTCGGAAGGATTATTGGGTGACGCGCCTCGAATCCCAAACTCGAATTTTGAAGACGGCCTCCAACACGTAATAAACCATTAGCGTCTATAAATGGATTCAACGAACGCAGCTTGCTGGATTTATCAACTGGCTTGCTCTCCTGTAAAAGTTTGTAATCTGCAGATAACGAAGATTTCTGAACCATACGAAGCAAAAAATATGTCCCATGTTTGAGTTCAGTTACAGTTAGCGTATTGGAGCGAATTTTCATACGAAATTTGTAAATATATGCATATATTCGTTGCATTTTTCTAAACGAATTTATGAATTTGCAGTCAATTGAATAATCTCTTGTGCTTGCTGTAACTACCAGTACTTGTTTGCGCCTCTCAGGTAAATCTTGCTCAGCAAGTGGACTAATAGGCCACTCGCGCCTTGGACATCGAAGAAATTCTGGGCCATGCTTCCATAACAATGACTGTGTTAGCTCTCTTGGAGTTGCTCCTCTTGACAAGATATCCGCTGGATTCAATGCTGTTGGAAGATGCCGCCATTCCATGTCCTTAGTGTGAGTCTGAATATTAGCAATCCGATTAGCAACAAATATGCTAAAATTAGAAGGCTCCTCTCTCAACCAAGAAAGTACTACTGTAGAGTCAGACCAACAATAGAACTTGCAATTGAAAATTTGCGTTTTCGAAATCGAATGTATTAAATCCGCCAGCAATGCAGCTGCCGATAATTCGAGCTTCGGCACTGTGAGTGTTTTCAATGGCGAAACACGAGACTTGGAGCAGAGTAAGTGCGTTGTAATGCTCTCATGATATACCGACCGCACATAGATGCAAGCACCATATGCAGAGAGACTCGCGTCACAAAATGCATGCAGCTCCAACTCAGCCTCGGGAACCAAAACAAAACGAGGAAAACAGCATTTGTCTGCCAGCTCAAATTCAGCACATGCTTCAATCCAATGTTTTTGAAGAGCTTGCGGAAGACTTTCATCCCACTCTAGCCTTTCCTTCCACAAGCGTTGCAAAAAGATTTTAGCCTTCGCGACGACGGGCCCGATTAAACCAAGTGGATCATAGAATCGAGCAATGAGCGAAAGCACAGCACGCTTCGTAACTCTCTTTTCTACGGTGTGCGGAATAAAGGAAAACCAAAAATTGTCAGATTTAGTGTCCCAAACTAAGTCAAGCGTCTTCATAATGTCTGTACCGTCATGGAATTTAACGAACTGCTCTCTTTCTGACTCTTCTACGCCTGCTAGCACTTCCAGTCTGTTCGAGCACCACTTTCTTAGCTTGAAGCCTCCTTTTGCGAGCAGCTCCGACGTTTGAGTCATAATATCTCGCGCTTCCTCTACAGACTTTCCTCCTGATATCATATCGTCCACGTAAAAATCCCTATGAACTATAGTCGAGCCAATGGGAAAGAATTCGATTTCATCAGAAGCCAATTGCTGCATTGCCCGTACAGCCAGGAACGCCGCTGGTTTTGTACCATATGTTACAGTATCAAGCCTATATATTCGAATCGGATCCGCAGGGTCATCTCTCCATAATATACACTGCAGATAATTATCAGGGTGTGACAATCTAACGCAGCGATACATCTTGCATATGTCTCCAGTTAGCGCTACTTTAAACGATCGAAATCGCAATAAAATGTCAAAAAGTTTTGGCTGAATTGTTGGCCCTTTCATTAAAGTATCATTTAATGAATAACCAGATGAACTACAAGCCGAGCCATCAAATACCACACGCAATTTTGTGGTTGTGCTATCGGCCTTTAAAACGCAATGATGTGGCAAAAAATAAATCGACAATCCCTGTGGTAATTGTTCTACCTGCGTCATATGCGAAAGTTCTAAGTACCTACTCATTCATAAACGTTGAATATTGAGCCTTGATGTCTGCGCTTTTCTGTAGACGTCTTTCCAGATTTTTAGACCGGTTCAGAGCCTGGTGGTATGAATCTCCAAGCTCATCGTAGTTTATTTTGTTGGGAAGCCGAACCAAATATTCTCCTGTATCTAACCGACTATAATTCTCAACGAAGTGTCTTTCACAGAGCGCATCTTCCTTTGTTGTCTTAGCAGCAGAATCTGTGCAGCTTTCGACATCCCGAAATGCCTTGACTAAATCTTCCAAAAAATAATCACTCTCCTTCCTTATTTCCTGCGACACTGCAGCTGCTAAGCAAGACGAATTTCGATCGCCGTTTCTACTACCACCACAGACAATCCAACCCAAGCAAGTTTTCTGTAGCAGCGGCAGACCTTGGCCCAAACGAATTTGGCCCACGCACAAGAGCTCAAAGAAAAGGCTAGCACCTATGAGCAGATCAACTCTCTGCGATTTGAAAAATGATGGATCGGCAAGTTTAATATTGGCTGGTATCTTCCAATCAATATTATCCACGGAAAGGCTAGGTTGGTTTCCAGTGATGGAATGAGCGACAACGACAGAAAGCGAAGTTGAATATTCAGTTGTTCTTGACTGCATAGTGATGTTAACTACTTGATTTGCAACGAAATCAGATTCTCCTATTCCTGATACAACTGTTGTGGACTTCACACTATTTAGCTGCAGCTGTTTCACCAATCGATTAGTTGCAAGATGAATTTGAGAAGCTGAATCTAAAAGCGCTCTGCAAGGGACCAGGGAACCAGCACGATTTTTAATAAAAACCACTGCTGTCGCAAGAAAAACATTGGTGTTTGGAAACGGACTTGCATTCTCGTTCTGTTCCGAGTGAGAGTTGAACGATGACGAAATTAAAACAGACGACGAAGAAGTGGGCTGGTATGTCGATGTAGTTGGCAGAGAAGCTAATGGTGGGTGGGAGATATCTAAATGTAGCAGAGTATGATGCCTGGATGAGCACTGGCGGCAGCGTTCTGCTTTACATGCTCTCACCAAATGACCTGCGTTCAAACAGTTAAGACACAGCTGCAATCTTTTAACTTCTTTATAACGAAGAGAAGGCGAAAGATTATAAAATTGTTGGCACTGTTGAATAGCATGCTCCGACGACTAGCAAAGCGCACAAGACTGAGTTGCCTTGGTAGCGGTTACAAATACTTTTCGCTTTTGGTTAACATTTGAGTATGTGTTTTTTTTTCCCACCTGTTTGCTTGGTGTTTGGGTTACCATAGCGTTCTCCACATTTTCCAACATCTGACATCTCTTTTCCAGGAATTTTGCCATTTCGTTCCATGTTGGAATTTTGTTAATCGGTGTCTCCTCTTCCCACCTCGTTTGCTATGCGATATCTAGCTTTCCTCCAATCAATTGAATAAGTAGACAGTCCGCCAGCTGCTCTCTCGTGCCCATTCTTTGCAATGCATGTATGTAAGTGCGAGTTTACTTTGTCGCTCAGATCACGAAGTTTTGCCACCGACCCTGTCTCCACACTTCGTAATGCAAAGAGATCTCTAATATGGGCCTGAAAGTTTAAACGCTTGTTATCAAATCTGTTTTTTAATAATACTAATGCTTTATCATAGTTGTCTTCACGAATTTCCAATGAACGAATGGTTTCCAGTGCAGCATCTCGCAAGCTCGAACGTAGATGCTGGAATTTCTAAATTTTTGAAAGCTCGCTGTCCTTGTTTACGAGCGTCTGGAACATTGAGGAAAAGTCTGGTCACTCCGTGTAGCAGCCACTGAACTTTGGAATCTGGAGTACTGGTAAGCGCTGCTTAGGCTGCGCTACAATAAAAGATGAATGCCGCTCGTCCAACGAATATTGACGAACTGTTGACGACGGGCGTGCTGCCATTCCAAAACGCGTACTTATTTCACCTTTAAGCCGAGACTTAACGTCGATGTATAGCACAAAGAAATCTTCGCGAGAGCTGCTTTCGATCTCATCCAGGTCTTCTTCCTCGAGCTTCGATTGCACTGACTCAAAGTCTTTCAGTAGCCGTTCAATCAACTCGAGCCTTACTGAAAGCCCCGCTTCACTGAGCTCGCCCAGCACATCGCTGCTGAATGAATTGGCAAATGTCTCAAGCTGCCTACTAAGCGAAATGCTCTTCCTTTTCAGCAGTGATAAATTCGCGTCTGATTGAGCATTGCTAGCGCTCATTGGCAGCTGGACTTCATTTGAAGTCATTTTTAAGCACTTTCTATTCACGCGTTACGTAATGTTCCAACACGTTGTGTGCTTGTAACCCACAAGACCGTACCGACAAGAAAGTTCAACGATATGAACGCTTCCAAACGACTGCGAACCGATCTAGTTTTGACGTGCGAATCACGTCGGGGTCACCAAAATGGAAAGCTACCAAGCTTTTTTGGTAGCTAGCGAATCGAAACGAAATTAAAACTCGAAATTTTCCAACCACGTTATAAAATTTATCCGAGAGTAAAATTGACTTCTAAGCTACGAATGTCGAAAACGAAGTGATACAATTCAAAAATATATGGTGGGGTATTGTTAGAAAGGGCTACGTCCGCGGATTCCAAAAATGTTTTTTTTTTTAATTTTAGGTGAATTGTTTTCGAAGATGTAGGTCAAAATGTTGAAAATTCTATGGCCGGACGGGCAAGAGGAAGCGCTGCTGATCAACAGAAAACAAGCAAAGGTCAGACGGGCAAAAAGGAACTTAATTCGAACGCTATAAAGGGTATTTCTGGTACTGGTAATTGGTAATTGTAACACATTGCAAAATGAAGAACTTGTCTTCAGAAGAAAAGTGGGAAATTAATTTTTTTGTCTGGGAAATTTATTTGGATCATTGATTGGAAGGATCATAGGATATTCATATGACTTTTAAGTTATTAAGTTGGTTTGTTTTTCATTACATATATCTAAGCAGAATTTGCAATAAATTTTTTTTACAGAGTACATATTGAACAAATTTTACTTTCCTTTTTCATCATAACAAATTGTGTAGGTATTGGTGTTTACCCTTCCATAAGGAACTCTTGGGCATCACTGATTTCAACAAATAAAATTTCGTTCCCATGTTTATATGTATATCTGCCTTACATGTCATAAAAAAAAATGGGCGCGGTCCGCTCACCATATAAGCGAGAACGGAAAATCCTAATAACTTCCATAACATAAACGCCAGAGCGTCCATATTTGGTTACTTCATTGCTGGTAAGAATACCTTTTAATTCTCCAAAAATGGGAGTGATACACCCAAAGTAGACCACAATATATATACATATTTAAAAATTAACACAATTCTATACCATAGATTTTATAAAGAATGTAAAATTTAACCTCAAAAGCAAAATGAACAGCGTGCTTACTTTTTGCACGAAACTATACGGCAAAACTGGCAAAAAGGTAAACGAAAGTGAACTATGGACGCCGAAAGGCTGATTACACTAGTGGAGGAAAATATGACAGCTGCGGTACTATTTTTTACGTTTTTCACTAAACGGCCCAAATTTTGCCGTTACGATTAATTACGAATAAATACGATACGTCATCACTAACTGACCCTTTACTTGTTTTTTTTTCTCTATTTATTGAAATCTGTACATAGTACATTCAGAAAAATTTGCAGTTAAATTATGTTATACATAGCATATATGGAGTGCACCCTGTGGTACAACCATTCCTTAGCAGTTCGTTTTCAACGGATAAGGTCTGTCGTAGACTTTCTCTTGAGTCGTGTGAAAGTTGTTGACTGGGATGTGAATATTGATATGAGTGGATTTGGGTGGTTTTGGAGCCTCCGGATGTACGACGTGGCATGCTTATTTATTTCTTGAACGACTGTGGGAACTTTAAGATCTCGATGTATATACACTAATGTATAGTAAAAATTGGGATGTGTTCCATTATTTTCAAAAAGCGCATAAAATCCCAAAATTCGCATAGAAAAGACATTAATTACATTGCATAATTAGGGATTAGGGAATTACAATGGTAACCCAGTACGAAAGAGTCATAACAAAAGTGCGCTATCGACAGAAAAGCTTAATTCGGTGGTATAAAGAGAGATATTAATACCAAACCTCATCGCATCAGCATTTCCGGCGCTCCTGATCAAGGAAAGATTGAAATCCAGCGTTCCTGTGTCGTTTTCTGGGGTGAGTGGAAGTATTTTGGCAGATTGAGGCTCCAGCGGACAGGCAAATCAGTACACAAAACAAATCTGGCAAAAATTTTTGCGGCGAGATAGCGGCAACAAGTATTTGTCTGCGGTCGTACCTTCCAAAAAGAGTGAGAAGTCACCACAGAAAGCTCAAGCAAGGTCACCAACCATATAATCTGGATCACCTGCAAGTAGAGTGAAGCTCCGATTGCACTGCATTATCGACATCAACGTAAGCGATTTATTTTGAGAGACCCTAAAAGTATACTAGAAAATGTCACTGCAGCATTCTCCAGCAAAGCAGGCAGGCCGTATGAATAGCGCCGCAGTTACACCTACGCCAAAACGGCACCGCGCAGTATCTTCACCAGAATTATGCCAGTTGCAAGTGGGAAATATGGCTATTGGCGGTTTGAAAGCACTTATAGAAAACTCGATGGCTAACCTCTTGGATGTCAAACTGCAGAATATGGCGCCAAAAAAGGATGTCGAGGAAATCTCGCAAAAAATGGATGTACTGCAACAGAACAACACAACGATGGAAGAAAAATTTACTGAAATGGAAAAGCGTTGTCATGACTTAGAAAAGCAGGTGGCACAACTCTCAATGAAAGCAAATGAAAAAAATGTTATTATGCACTTAACGATTCAGGAAGGAGAGGTAGTCGCTGAAATGGCCAAGTCAATATGTCTTGAAGCTCTGAAAAATGATTCAATTGTAATTGAAGAGGTGAGGGAGTTGCGATCCGCCAATCCTGGTAAAGCCAATGTTAATATTGTGATGAGAAGCAAGAGCGATGCGGAAAAGGTATTAAAATCCCACGAAGTTTTCCGGAAGAAAGGAGTGTCTGTACACAAAGACTATCCCTTTGAAGCTAGAGAGAGAAGGAGGCAGCTGATAAAAGTAAGAAGCAATCTGTCGAAGAACTATCCAAACACAGAAGTAAAGATTAAAGGCGATAAAGTGGTGATGGGTGACAAGGCGTTCTATATTGGTAGCACTGGTAAACTTCAATGTAATGTGCAGGAAGGAGAACCGATTTTGGAGCAACTTATGCAAATGAACGCAAAGGGTTCCGAAGAGCAAGCTGCAAGTTCCGCTTCCACGCACCACGCTGCACCAAAATATAATTTTTAACGAAAACGCCGTCAGCCATTTAGATACAAATTGTAATATAGTTATAAGTAATCATTCATTATCGATATTAGCTTATAATGTTGCAGGTCTTAAAAGTAAAATTTTGTTTAAAACCTTTTTTGATTTTATTAACCGCTACGATATTTTTATGCTGTTCGAAACATTTGTAGAGGAGAACGTAGAAATGTATCACAGCATGTTTAAAAATTTTGAGCTTCAGTGGATACCAGCAGTACGCGTGCATAGCAGAGGTAGAGCCAGCGGAGGATGTGTATACGGTTTCAAAAAGGATTTGAAAAATATCATCAATTGTCAATTTACGACCAAATCAAACCGAACCATAATCCAGATACGGTCACAGTGTGAAAACCTGTATATTATTCCTGTTTATCTTAACTGCAATAACTGGATGCACGATTTCTCAAAATTGTAGGACTTTTTAATGGAATTTGGCTATAATGATGTAATGGCTGTAACGACACTTTTCGTTGGTCAGTCTCCGCACAGGGGCGGACGACGATAAGAGCTGAGGTAACCTCAGCGGCTGTCCAGGGGTTGGGTCACAAAACTATTTATTTGTTTCAAGGACTAAAGAAGTAAAGTACACGTTTTGGCAATGAAGATTATTAATTTTATTTAAATGGGTTTTTTCTTGCTTCAGTCACCACGAGGTGACGTTCTTAACACTATTATACAATATTCATATATTCACACAATTAAACGATAGATATCTGGGCTAAATCCTGTTTTGCGGGTAGGATCTGTACAGAAACCGCACAGCTACTAAAGGAAACACGGGACGCGATTCTGTTCGAGCGACTTCTCACTCTGAACAGAGATCGCACAGTTATCAAACGGAAATGCGGGAGGCGATTCTGCCCGAGCGACTTCTCACTCTGAACAGAAACCGCACAGCTATCTAAAGGAAATACGGGAGACGATTCTGCCCGAGCGACTTCTCACTCTGAACAGAAATCGCACATCTAACTAAAGACCACGAGAGGCGATTCTGCTCGAGCGACTTCTCACTCTGAACAGAAACCGCACAGCTAACTAAAGACCACGAGAGGCGATTCTGCTCGAGCGACTTCTCACTCTGAACAGAAACCGCACAGCTAACTAAAGAAACAACGGGAGGCGATTCTGCCCGAGCGACTTCTCATTCTGAACAGAAATCGCACAGCTAACTAAAGACCACGAGAGGCGATTCTGCTCGAGCGACTTCTCACTCTGAACAGAAACCGCACAGCTAACTAAAGACCACGAGAGGCGATTCTGCTCGAGCGACTTCTCACTCTGAACAGAAACCGCACGGCTAACTAAAGAAACAACGGGAGGCGATTCTGCCCGAGCGACTTCTCACTCTGAACAGAAATCGCACAGCTAACTAAAGACCACGAGAGGCGATTCTGCTCGAGCGACTTCTCACTCTGAACAGAAACCGCACAGCTAACTAAAGAAACAACGGGAGGCGATTCTGCCCGAGCGACTTCTCACTCTGAACATGAATCGCACAGCTAATTAAAGACCACGAGAGGCGATTCTGCTCGAGCGACTTCTCACTCTGAACAGAAACCGCACAGCTAACTAAAGAAACAACGGGAGGCGATTCTGCCCGAGCGACTTCTCACTCTGAACAGAAACCGCACAGCTACCTAAAGACCACGAGAGGCGATTCTGCTCGAGCGACTTCTCACTCTGAACAGAAACCGCACAGCTAACTAAAGAAACAACGGGAGGCGATTCTGCCCGAGCGACTTCTCACTCTGAACAGAAACCGCACAGCTAACTAATGACCACGAGAGGCGATTCTGCTCGAGCGACTTCTCACTCTGAACAGAAACCGCACAGCTAACTAAAGAAACAACGGGAGGCGATTCTGCTCGAGCGACTTCTCACTCTGAACAGAAACCGCACAGCTAACTAACGACCACTAGAGGCGATTCTGCTCGAGCGACTTCTCACTCTGAACAGAAACCGCACAGCTAACGAAAGACCACTAGAGGCGATTCTGCTCGAGGACTTCTCACTCTGAACAGAAACCGCACAGCTAACTAACGACCACTAGAGGCGATTCTGCTCGAGCGACTTCTCACTCTGAACAGAAACCGCACAGCTAACGAACGACCACTAGAGGCGGTTCTGCTCGAGCGACTTCTCACTCTGAACAGAAACCGCACAGCTAACTAAAGACCACTCTAACTATAGTGATGTCTTACCCCACACTTAGGCGTCACGGCTTGTTACTTTTGCTGGTTCTTTGCTTGTCGTTGATTTCCTGGGTTGCGTTGCTTGGTGTTGACGATGTAGTCTCACTCGCGACTCGACACAAACTGTCCAGAGTCAAATTTCGTTCCGCCTTTTATAGGCCGAGCTGGGCTCTGCCGTCATGCACGGCCGCCGTATTTTCTTCGTGTCGCGGGGTTCGTGCACTTGTATTGTGCTATGTTTTCTGTTTTCCCCATACGCTTACGCCTCTGCTTCGTCATCGCGCGACCTAACGGTACTTCTGCGCCGTCGATTGCTATGCATGGTTCTTGCGCCGGCGATCGACCGTGCGCAAGTTCTATTGTTGTTGTTGTTGTTTTCGGCGCGCCAGCTAGTGCCGGGTGCTCATATCGATGCTGTGGCGCGGTACGTTGTTGTTTGCTTTTGGCAAGCTTGCTTGGTGCCGTGTGCAAATCGTATGGCTATGGCGTGTTGTTGTTGTTTTTTTCGTTTGCAGGGATGCGTACTGGCCAGCTGCGCTTTTCATTTTAGATTATGCCTATTACTACTGTATAAAGGAATAACGACTCTTAAAGTAATCTTACAAGTAATGTAATATGCGAAAAGGGTATTATACAATGGTACAATGGTACAATGTAACGTATTTGGCTTCATGCCGATATATATATAATGATAAAAAAAAGGAAAAATGGTACAAGGTAACGTATTTGGCTTCATGCCGATATATATACATGAGAGAGAAAAATGTAAACGCAAAGAAAGCGTCTTCAATGTGGCTGCTTTAGAAATTGGTGTTGATGGCCTGCCTTGGTTCGTGAGGCGGGCGTTCGGAGGTTGTGTGGTCATCAATTTGCCAGAAATTATGGCCGTCACACTCCCCCTATACTTCCCGCGGGCCGAGGTTTATGACCACCCTTCCGTTTCGGCGGACGCTGATCCGGTACTCCTTGCCCTCGACGTAGCATTTAGTGCTGTAATGCTGGCCTAGTGTGCTGTTGGTTAGGGTGGCACGGATCTTTGTCATGACCCTTGCTGGGATTGCCTCGTTGGTGAGGTTTTCGATCTCTCCGTCTTGTCCTTCCGGCTCGGTTCCGATGGACAAGGTGTCATCTCGCGTTGCTAGCGCTGGCAGTGGGACGTCGTTGTTCTGTATTTCGCCCCCAGTTTCGGACTCCACGCGGGCTACCTGGACGGTTTCTTGGCTGGGCGGTGTGACGGTGCTGACTTGCGGGCCCACGGGACCGGTATTGTCACTGCTGCTGCCTGGCGTTATCGTGCCGTTGAGGCCTCCGTCGATGATTTTGGGAGCGGTGTTGGGGCTGCTGCCGGTGTTGGACTCTTTGTCCTCTGCTGGGACGATGGTGCTGTTGACGTCTTCGGCGAGTGCTATGCCATACACCCGGCACAAGTGGCGTACTGTCTGGATGGCGGCCTGGCGGGCTTCGTCCTCGTTGGTCTCGTTGATCGCGGCCTCTCGCGACTCGGAGATCTCCGGCGGGGTGCCCCAGTGGTCTCGCGGCGGTTCCGTGGGCTCCTGCTCGGAGGGTGGTGGGGGTTCGTGGTTAGGTGTGGTGGCAATTAGTCCGAAGACTCGCCATGATATGGCTTTAATTCGCCCAGATGCGCGTTTCGGATGCGTTTGTCGCCTGGGGCCTGTACTTGCGCGATAACGGGGGACGTGAAGCCCACGATTGTATACGGTCCGTCGTATCGCGGTGCTAACTTAGCGGCGAAATCCTCGGCGGCTTTGGATAGATGATGTTGTTTCACCAATACCCTGTCTCCGACCTCCGGCCTCCAGTTGCGGCGACGTAGGTTATAATGCCGCGCATGGTCCTGTGTTGCTTTGGCCATGTTCCGGCGTACCAGCTGGAATATCTCATGGAGTCGTTCCGCGCGCTCGCTCGGCGTTTGCTCTGCTCCTCCGGTTCCAAGGGTTTGTTGGTCGTAGAGCGCCTTGGGTAGCCGGAGCTCCCGTCCTTGCGCAAGGAACGCGGGGCTGTATCCTGTTGATTCCGAGGGGCAGCTGTTGATGGCTAGTGATATTTCTGGTAACAACTCGTCCCATGCCTTCTGCTGCTCCTTCGCGTATTGGGCGATGATGCGCTTGACCGTGCGATTGGCCCGCTCCGTCGGATTCTCCTGCGGGGTATATGGCGCGGTGAACTGCTGTCGTACCCCTACTTCCCTGAGGTAGTTCTGGAACGCCTTGCTGGTGAATTGTGCGCCGTTGTCTGACAGGAACACCTTTGGGGTACCATACCGTGCCAGGATGCGTTCACGAAACGCCTTCTTCAGCGTGTCAGCCGTTGCTCGTCGCAGGGGCACAACTTCTGTCCACTTGGAAAACTTGTCGTGGAAGACTAGCAGTATGTTGTTGCCATGCTTGGACCGAGGTAGTGGCCCCACGAAGTCGGCGCAGACCGTAGCCCATGGCTCCTCCGCAATTTTGCTCAGCATGTGGCCGGCGGGTTTTTGTTGACTCGGCTTGTACCTTTGGCAGGATGGGCACCTCTTCACGTACCTGGAGATACCGCGGATCATCCCGGGCCAGTAATAGCGGCTGGTTACCCGTACGATCGTTTTGCGGACTCCCATGTGGCCGGCACTTGGCTCATCGTGATTCTCCTTTAGAACCTGTTCCCGGAGGTCGCTGGGCACGCATAATTTCCATGGCGTGCTGTCTTCGTCGCCTGGTTGACGTGGAATGTGCCGGTACAATTCCCCGTTCTCGAAGCTGTAATCTGGGAACTTTTCCTGGTTTTATCTTACCTCCTTCATCCGCTTCTGGAGCCACTTACATCTAGGTTCTGCATCTCTGATTACTGTGGTCTGGCGGAGGGTTGCTTGTGGCTGCCTCGAGAGTGCGTCGGCCATGACATTAAGCCACCCCTTACGGTACTGGACCTCGAACGAGTATTGTTGTAACTCCAGTGCCCACCTGGCTATACGTCCGGATGGGCTCTCTATTGCATTGAGCCATTTCAGCGCCAAGTGGTCCGTGATGACTGTGAACTGATAGCCCTCGAGGTAGGGACGCATTTTCCGGATGCCCCATATTATCGCCAGACATTCCTTTTCCGTCGGTGAGTAATTGCGTTCAGCCTGGTTGAGGTGTCGGCTGGCATAGGCGATCACCCGTTCCTGCCCGTCGATCGTCTGCGTAAGTACGGCTCCTAGGCCGTATTCGCTGGCGTCCGTTTGCAGAATGAACCGTTGTGTAAAATCCGGGCAGGCTAAAATAGGGGCTTCAGCCAACTTACTCTTCAGACAGTCGAATGCGGCTTGTTGTTCCGGGCCCCACTTCCAATGTTTCCCTTTGCGCAGCAGCTGCTCACTACGTGGCCGAGATACTTGATCTGCTGCTTGAAGAATTCGCACTTATCCGTGTTTAGCCGAAGGTTTGCCGCTTTTAACCGCTGGAACACCTCCTTCAAGTTCCGTTTGTGATCTTCGAGCGACGTCCCGGTGACGATGATGTCGTCCAAGTAGGCGAATGCGTATGGCTCGAGGTCGGCTCCAATGACGTGGTCTAAGGCTCGCTGGAACGTTGCTGGGGCGGAATGGAGGCCGAATGGCATGACCTTCCATTGGAATAGCCCCCGCCCGGGCACCGTGAATGCCGTATACTGCTTGCTGTCTTCGGCCATCGGGATTTGCCAGTAGCCGTTCTTCAGATCGAGGCTGCTGATGTACCTTGCGGCGCACAGTCTGTCGAGGATGTGCTGGATGCGGGGTAGCGGGTATGCGTCCGGTATGGAGCGCTCATTGAGCTGTCGGTAGTCGACACATAACCGCCACTGGTCGTTTTTCTTCCGCACCAGAACTATCGGGGCACTATGCGGACTGCGGGAGGGCTCAATACAGCCCTTTTCCAGTAGTTCGTCGATTTGTTCGTTGATGATTTCGCTCATGGCCGGATTCCGGGGAAAGTAGCGCTGCTTGATCGGCCGGTCGTCCCTCATGACAATTTTGTGGGTGGTGATGTTAGATACCCCTACCAGGCTCTCCATCTGCTGCAACTCGCTTGTGAGGAAGGATTTTATGTCTTCTTCTTCGTTGGACGCCTCCTGGGTGCGGGCCATGGTGCAGCGACTTCTCCTATGCTTCGAGTGATCTCCTCCGTAATCCTGTAGTGTGATGGAGCTTCCACCGATCGCCAGCGTTGCGTTGGCTCGTCGTAGAAAGTCCATGCCTAGAAGGAGGTCATCAAGCATGTCTGGGAGTATCAGGAGCTGGAGTTGGCAGACCCTGTTGCCTAGCCGGATCCTCGTCGTCATTGCATCGGTGATATCTCGTGAACTACTGTCCGCCAACTGGATCCTTGTCTTCGTCGCCACTCGTCGTATACCTTCTCTGTGTTCCAGCTTCTTGGCGCATCTCTCGCTAACGAAACTTTGCGTAGCGCCGGTGTCGATGGTGGCCTCCCACACACTGTTCCCTACGGAGACGGCGGCGACAACGTGGTCGGTGTCATACTGGAGTAGATTTATTGACGTCGAGGTGGTTGGGGATCGGACCCGGCAGTCCTCGTTCCTGACGCGGTCCTACCTCGTTTCCCGATCGTTGCCGGCAGCAATCGTAGGTTCTTACTCCACGTCTTCCGCAATCCCAACAAAACAAGACTTGTGGGTTTCTGCATCCTCGTGCCACGTGTCCATCCTGGCCGCACCGTCGGCAGGCTGTCTGGGGGTTAATTCGGGTCGCGGCGTCCGGTGCTACCATGCGGTTCTTCTCGACTCGGGCTCGTGGGGGTGCTGGTGCTTGTGTTTGGCGCCGGTCTCCTTGGATGTCTTCCAGGTCCTCAGCCAATGCGACTAGCTCGTCTAGCGTGTCGAAATCTTTTCGCCGGACGTACAGTTTATACTCGGGCTGGCAGTTTCGGAACACCCGTTCCAACTTCTGGGCGTCTGAATACCCGGCGTGTCGCATCAAGTTTTGTAACGTCAGCAGATATTCTTTGAATGATTCCTGTGGCCTTTGAATGCGCTCGCGAATTTCATCCCCTAGCCGCTCAAAGTAGCGTGCCGGCAGATGAAACCGCAGGAAGTCCTTTGTAAAGGCTGGCCACTCCTGCCAGTCCCGATTGTTATTTCGGAACCAGATGAGGGCGTTTCCCCGGAGCAGCTCCGGCATGGTGCGTGGCAGCTGGTCCATGGGGATTCCGTAGACCTTGGCCAACTCCTCCAATCTTTCGAGGAATGCCACGGGATCTGGGCCGCCCTCATACTTTATGGACCATTTTCGTACGGGGTCGATCACGGCGGCATACGACATTCCTCTCGCCGTTTGTTCCCCGAGTCGTT
Source organism: Neria commutata (assembly GCA_963457695.1). Lineage (NCBI taxonomy): Eukaryota > Metazoa > Arthropoda > Insecta > Diptera > Micropezidae > Neria > Neria commutata. Next base: position 29,562,614 of record OY735246.1, read on the forward strand.
CTGTCACGGGGGGCGGTGCTGCGACCAGGTACGCTCTGTTCGCGCTGGGGCCGTCCGTGTATGCAAGTGGCGGCGCTGTGGGTGGATATCCTCTGCTAGCGCTGGGGCCGTCAGTGTATGCAAGTGGTGGCTCTGTGGCTGGATACGTTCTGCTAGCGCTGGGGCCATCAGGGTATGTAAGTGGTGGCTCTGTGGCTGGATATGTTCTGCTAGCGCTGGGGCCATCAGGGTATGTAAGTGGTGGCCGCTCATGAAGTCTCAGGGGTACCTCCAATGCTACTATGCCTGCCGGGCCGGTGGGATCCGGCGTAGAGCTTCGTCGATATTGGGCTTCCAACTCGAGGAGGCGGGCACTAATCTCAGGCTTTAGGTCGCTGGCTCCAAGGAGCGTGTTTAGTTCGCGCCGCAGATCTTCTACGTTCCCTGATGCGTCTAGCCCGAATTCCTTGGCCACGGCAACGAGGTCATCCTTTTTCATGTGGTATACCCACGACTTTCCCATTTTGCTGGTTTCGTTGAGCTCCCCTTGGTTTTAAAAAATCTTAACGTTGTATCAATGTGTTGTCTTGCTGTGATTCTTCTGTCCTCTATGCTCGCTTTGTTTTTACGTGTGTCTTCCTTCTAGTGTCCCTGCTCGGGCGCCATTTGTAACGACACTTTTCGTTGGTCAGTCTCCGCACAGGGGCGGACGACGATAAGAGCTGAGGTAACCTCAGCGGCTGTCCAGGGGTTGGGTCACAAAACTATTTATTTGTTTCAAGGACTAAAGAAGTAAAGTACACGTTTTGGCAATGAAGATTATTAATTTTATTTAAATGGGTTTTTTCTTGCTTCAGTCACCACGAGGTGACGTTCTTAACACTATTATACAATATTCATATGTTCACACAATTAAATGATAGATATCTGGGCTAAATCCTGTTTTGCGGGTAGGATCTGTACAGAAACCGCACAGCTACTAAAGGAAACACGGGACGCGATTCTGCTCGAGCGACTTCTCACTCTGAACAGAGATCGCACAGTTATCAAACGGAAATGCGGGAGGCGATTCTGCCCGAGCGACTTCTCACTCTGAACAGAAACCGCACAGCTATCTAAAGGAAATACGGGAGACGATTCTGCCCGAGCGACTTCTCACTCTGAACAGAAATCGCACAGCTAACTAAAGACCACGAGAGGCGATTCTGCTCGAGCGACTTCTCACTCTGAACAGAAACCGCACAGCTAACTAAAGAAACAACGGGAGGCGATTCTGCCCGAGCGACTTCTCACTCTGAACAGAAATCGCACAGCTAACTAAAGACCACGAGAGGCGATTCTGCTCGAGCGACTTCTCACTCTGAACAGAAACCGCACAGCTAACTAAAGAAACAACGGGAGGCGATTCTGCCCGAGCGACTTCTCACTCTGAACAGAAATCGCACAGCTAACTAAAGACCACGAGAGGCGATTCTGCTCGAGCGACTTCTCACTCTGAACAGAAACCGCACGGCTAACTAAAGAAACAACGGGAGGCGATTCTGCCCGAGCGACTTCTCACTCTGAACAGAAATCGCACAGCTAACTAAAGACCACGAGAGGCGATTCTGCTCGAGCGACTTCTCACTCTGAACAGAAACCGCACAGCTAACTAAAGAAACAACGGGAGGCGATTCTGCCCGAGCGACTTCTCACTCTGAACATGAATCGCACAGCTAATTAAAGACCACGAGAGGCGATTCTGCTCGAGCGACTTCTCACTCTGAACAGAAACCGCACAGCTAACTAAAGAAACAACGGGAGGCGATTCTGCCCGAGCGACTTCTCACTCTGAACAGAAACCGCACAGCTACCTAAAGACCACGAGAGGCGATTCTGCTCGAGCGACTTCTCACTCTGAACAGAAACCGCACAGCTAACTAAAGAAACAACGGGAGGCGATTCTGCCCGAGCGACTTCTCACTCTGAACAGAAACCGCACAGCTAACTAATGACCACGAGAGGCGATTCTGCTCGAGCGACTTCTCACTCTGAACAGAAACCGCACAGCTAACGAAAGACCACTAGAGGCGATTCTGCTCGAGCGACTTCTCACTCTGAACAGAAACCGCACAGCTAACTAAAGAAACAACGGGAGGCGATTCTGCCCGAGCGACTTCTCACTCTGAACAGAAATCGCACAGCTAACTAAAGACCACGAGAGGCGATTCTGCTCGAGCGACTTCTCACTCTGAACAGAAACCGCACAGCTAACTAAAGAAACAACGGGAGGCGATTCTGCCCGAGCGACTTCTCACTCTGAACAGAAATCGCACAGCTAACTAAAGACCACGAGAGGCGATTCTGCTCGAGCGACTTCTCACTCTGAACAGAAACCGCACGGCTAACTAAAGAAACAACGGGAGGCGATTCTGCCCGAGCGACTTCTCACTCTGAACAGAAATCGCACAGCTAACTAAAGACCACGAGAGGCGATTCTGCTCGAGCGACTTCTCACTCTGAACAGAAACCGCACAGCTAACTAAAGAAACAACGGGAGGCGATTCTGCCCGAGCGACTTCTCACTCTGAACATGAATCGCACAGCTAATTAAAGACCACGAGAGGCGATTCTGCTCGAGCGACTTCTCACTCTGAACAGAAACCGCACAGCTAACTAAAGAAACAACGGGAGGCGATTCTGCCCGAGCGACTTCTCACTCTGAACAGAAACCGCACAGCTACCTAAAGACCACGAGAGGCGATTCTGCTCGAGCGACTTCTCACTCTGAACAGAAACCGCACAGCTAACTAAAGAAACAACGGGAGGCGATTCTGCCCGAGCGACTTCTCACTCTGAACAGAAACCGCACAGCTAACTAATGACCACGAGAGGCGATTCTGCTCGAGCGACTTCTCACTCTGAACAGAAACCGCACAGCTAACGAAAGACCACTAGAGGCGATTCTGCTCGAGCGACTTCTCACTCTGAACAGAAACCGCACAGCTAACTAACGACCACTAGAGGCGATTCTGCTCGAGCGACTTCTCACTCTGAACAGAAACCGCACAGCTAACGAAAGACCACTAGAGGCGATTCTGCTCGAGCGACTTCTCACTCTGAACAGAAACCGCACAGCTAACTAACGACCACTAGAGGCGATTCTGCTCGAGCGACTTCTCACTCTGAACAGAAACCGCACAGCTAACGAACGACCACTAGAGGCGGTTCTGCTCGAGCGACTTCTCACTCTGAACAGAAACCGCACAGCTAACTAAAGACCACTCTAACTATAGTGATGTCTTACCCCACACTTAGGCGTCACGGCTTGTTACTTTTGCTGGTTCTTTGCTTTTCGTTGATTTCCTGGGTTGCGTTGCTTGGTGTTGACGATGTAGTCTCACTCGCGACTCGACACAAACTGTCCAGAGTCAAATTTCGTTCCGCCTTTTATAGGCCGAGCTGGGCTCTGCCGTCATGCACGGCCGCCGTATTTTCTTCGTGTCGCGGGGTTCGTGCACTTGTATTGTGCTATGTTTTCTGTTTTCCCCATACGCTTACGCCTCTGCTTCGTCATCGCGCGACCTAACGGTACTTCTGCGCCGTCGATTGCTATGCATGGTTCTTGCGCCGGCGATCGACCGTGCGCAAGTTCTATTGTTGTTGTTGTTGTTTTCGGCGCGCCAGCTAGTGCCGGGTGCTCATATCGATGCTGTGGCGCTGTACGTTGTTGTTTGCTTTTGGCAAGCTTGCTTGGTGCCGTGTGCAAATCGTATGGCTATGGCGTGTTGTTGTTGTTTTTTTCGTTTGCAGGGATGCGTACTGGCCAGCTGCGCTTTTCATTTTAGATTATGCCTATTACTACTGTATAAGGAATAACGACTCTTAAAGTAATCTTACAAGTAATGTAATATGCGAAAAGGGTATTATACAATGGTACAATGGTACAATGTAACGTATTTGGCTTCATGCCGATATATATATATAATGATAAAAAAAAGGAAAAATGGTACAAGGTAACGTATTTGGCTTCATGCCGATATATATACATGAGAGAGAAAAATGTAAACGCAAAGAAAGCGTCTTCAATGTGGCTGCTTTAGAAATTGGTGTTGATGGCCTGCCTTGGTTCGTGAGGCGGGCGTTCGGAGGTTGTGTGGTCATCAATTTGCCAGAAATTATGGCCGTCACATGGCTATTGGTGATTTCAACGCAAGAATTGGCAACGCGCAAGTATTCAACACCAGCCTAATGAAGCATGCGCACCTACTACACACGCTTAGACGATCTAAAGACCAAAAACTAGATGGAAATGGTGGCAAGCTTCTTGAGATGAGCGAAACAATGGGTTTAACTGTTTTAAATGGATGCACAACCTCGGACGTTTATGGTGAACTAACGTTTATGAGAGGAGAAACTGGAACGACAATAGACTATTGTTTTGTGCGTGGAGCTTGGCGAGATTATATCACGGACATGGAAGTGTGCAACACGAATTACTCGGACCATTTCCCGATTGCAGTCCAAGTTAAGCCGGATGTGTCATTAAAACCGAATACAATCGAATTAAGTCTGCTCCCAAAGTTAAAATGGAACCCAAAACATGCCGAAAAATACAAATCCAAACTGGAATCAAATCTAAAAACCGTTTCTTCAGAGAAGTTAAACTCGATCCAGGGAATCAAAGCACTAACAACTTGCATAATGGAATCAGCAGTACAACAGCAACACCCGAATAAGATAGTTTGGAAGCAAGACTGGTATGATAATGATTGTGAAGAGGCAAGAAAAAACTCTTTTAACCAGCTGCAGGCAATGCGGAAAGTCAACACTACGGAGTCATATAAGCAGTACAGCAAGGCTAACCAAATATATAAGAAGCTATGCAAAGAGAAGCAAAGAGCGCACGCAAACAATCTCGCAATGGCCTTGGCTAAAAGCAGGGATTGTTGCGAATTTTGGGTAAACGTGAAGAAATTAAACGGCGGAACATTTGTAAGAAGTTTGCAATTGCAAGCGCCAGTGCTAGCTGCCCATTTTGAAAGTCTGCTTAATGCTGATTGTACCAAAAGCGTTATAGCTTATGCGCTACCACATGTGGAAAATGCATCGCTGGACCGTGTAATCTCGGTAGAAGAAGTAACCATGATACTACAAAGATGCAAAGCAGATAAGGCTCCTGGAGAAGACCGTATTCCCGCAGAATTTTTCCAAAACGCAACCCCAACTTTCATCGACATGTTAACGGAAGCCTTTAACTACTTGTATACATCGGGTGAAGTACCAGAAAGTTTTCAGAAAAACATAATTTTTCCGCTGTTTAAAAAAGGCGACAGCAGTGAACCGAGCAACTACAGAGGCATTTCCTTTATAAATGCGGTATCGAAGATATTTTCGGGCTTATTGTTGCAGCGCATAACAGACTTTGTTAATCGTCAAGGCTTACTAACCGAGTTTCAAGCGGGCTTCAGAAAGGAGTACTCTACGGCCGATAATATCTTCGTTTTAACTAATATCGCAAAATCTTATGTGGATAACAGCAAAAAACTATATCTGTTCTTCGTTGACTTTAAAGCAGCGTTCGATTCTATCGACAGAAATGCACTAGTGTATAAACTTAGCAACCTAGGGCTCTCCACTAAGATGCTAAAAATTATAGAAAGCTTATACGCGAATAATAAAACGACAGTGTGGGATGGAAGTACAGTATCCAAGTGGTTCGATACAAAAATGGGAGTAAAGCAAGGGACAAGTCAAATTTCTTTAGAAAATATGGCAGGTATTATAAATGGGCCAAAGTGGCTAAATTTAGCATACTACATAAAAGAAGCACTAAACTACAGGCAAAGAATTGTTAATGAGAGCTTTTAAGAATAATTTTGTAATGTAACCAAAGGAAATACACATTGTACATGAATATGTTTTGTTATACCTATATATGGCTGACGGCTTAAGCCATTGCTATATGCAAATAAATATAAATTGTAATGAAATTATATAGAAAATAAAACTACTACTACTACTAATTAGGGATACGTTCCAAAATTTTTTAAAAGCTCATAAGACCAAAAAATCGCAAATAAAAGTCGACTCAGAAAAAATGTGGATAGCTAAGAATTTTTGAACAATGAGTAAAAAATTTAAATTAATTCAAATAAAATTCTTAACATTACTTTATTTTTAATTAAATATATATATTTAAATTTTTTTATTGCTTCGGAGTTATATGAAAATTAGATACAGTTTAGATTTAGTCATTTTCTTCGCTTTCCGATAACACCGGCAACCGTTTGTGAACTGGCGCGAAATCATCGTCATCATTGGAATAGACAGTCAGTTCATTTTGTGACGAGATTGCTTCTACAACAATAGATTCAACGTTAGTTTCGACTGCTGAAGGTTCAGCTGATTTGATAAGAAAATCAGTTATTAAGCTTCTCTTTTGTAATTTTTTATAAAGTTCCTGATACCCAGAAATTAGTCAGCTCACGCTGGAATTTGAATGCCCGCGCAGTATTCGGGTCATTATTAAGAAAATGTGTTTCTAATTTTCGGCAAAGTTGAAGAGCTTCTCGAACTATTTTTGTAGTGAGTGGAAAAGGATTGCTATCTTCTTCTTCACTATTATTTACTGGATTTTTGACTGAATCAAACAACATTCCAATAATTTCATCATCACTTAAGGGCTTATCTACAAGCAAGTCATTGATATCAATCTCGTTAAGGCTATCAAAACTTTCGCCACCAATTTCATGTTCCAAAGCAATAATATCAGTAGTAACTGTCATTGTTTGATTAGTAGCATTGCCCTTTGTAACGCATCCAGGCCAGATTGCTTTCCAGCAGACATTTAAAGTTTTTGGTCTTATTTCACTGATTGCAGAAGAAGCATGTTTTATGCAGCCTAAAATCGAAAACTTTTTCCAAACGTCGGTTACTGTTACTGGCTCACTATCAATTCGTTCAAAAATAAATTGAAAAGAATGTTTTACATAATATTTTTTAAACGTAGCAATTATGCCCTGATCTAGTGGTTGAAAAATGCTCGTTGTATTGGGTAGAATTTGAATGTTCATGTCGCTGGCTGCGACATTATCAGGGAAAGAAAAGCGAATTTAACGTTGTAACGGAACCAATAGGACGACCACGACCAAGTACAAGAACAAGTCGTTGTCCAAGAGCAAATAGAAGACGAACAAGGCGTTTATTTCTGTAATCAGGCAAATTAAAGAAATTATACAAATTTAGGAAAAGGCCTTACCGCAGTCTCACTCCTTCCCTGACAGAAATGCAAATGACTGCCGGCTTCAAACTACCGATCTGTCTTACCGGCGAATCGCTAGCTCGAGTGAACGAGCAACGATTGGGAACAAAGTGGAATGAAACTGCAGTAGGTTCATAATGACAAATTTCATAATTTCATGACGGACGTTCAGTGACATCCCCGGCTCCGTGGATCGGCCACGATTCACTACTCTGAACATCTAAAACAGCAAGCTTCGACACTGGGCGTCGCAGGATACCACCACTTGTAAGAACCTCTGCACGTCTGGCAACTCCGTCTTTGCCAACATGTATTGTAACGAGACGTTTACGTCGCGTTGTCTCCGCACAGGGGCGGACGACAATAATAGCCGGGGTATCCTCACCGGCCGTCCAGGGTTCGCTACAACACTATTTATATTTGGGAGAAATAAAGGAAAGAACACAAGAGCCTTGTTCCGAGAACTTTGCAGCTTTATTACACAGGTTTCTTAGCCTAGCTTAATACAAAGGATCGATACTTAACACTATAGCGCCTTATGATATTGAAATAAAACCCACAGGGCAGTGATAGTCACGGCAGTCTCGCCGCTCGAAACCACAAAGCGGGAGAATGCTCAACGAAACCTTGCAAGGATAACTTGCCCACAGAAAGGAACGCTCTGCTCGAAACCACAAAGCAGACGTCCAGAAAATAGCAAAGTCTCGCCGCTCGAAACCACAAAGCGGGAGAATGCTCCACGAAATCTGGCAAGGATAACTTGCCCACAGAAAGGAACGCTCTGCTCGAAACCACAAAGCAGACGTCCCGAAGATGGCACTGGCTCACAGCTCGAAACCACAAAGCGTGAGGATGCCCAAGGGATTCTGGCGAAGATTGCCCAAGGAAGGTGACGCTCTGCTCGAAACCACAAAGCAGACGTCGAGAAAAAAGCAAAGGCTCGCCGCTCGAAACCACAAAGCGGGAGAATGCTCAACGAAATCTGGCAAGGATAACTTGCCCACAGAAAGGAACGCTCTGCTCGAAACCACAAAGCAGACGTCCCGAAGATGGCACTGGCTCACAGCTCGAAACCACAAAGCGTGAGGATGCCCAAGGGATTCTGGCAAAGATTGCCCAAGGAAGGTGACGCTCTGCTCGAAACCACAAAGCAGACGTCGAGAAAAAAGCAAAGGCTCGCCGCTCGAAACCACAAAGCGGGAGAATGCTCAACGAAATCTGGCAAGGATAACTTGCCCACAGAAAGGAACGCTCTGCTCGAAACCACAAAGCAGACGTCCCGAAGTTGGCACTGGCTCACAGCTCGAAACCACAAAGCGTGAGGATGCCCAAGGGATTCTGGCAAAGATTGCCCAAGGAAGGTGACGCTCTGCTCGAAACCACAAAGCAGACGTCCCGAAGATGGCACTGGCTCACAGCTCGAAACCACAAAGCGTGAGGATGCCCAAGGGATTCTGGCAAAGATTGCCCAAGGAAGGTGACGCTCTGCTCGAAACCACAAAGCAGACGTCCCGAAGATGGCACTGGCTCACAGCTCGAAACCACAAAGCGTGAGGATGCCCAAGGGATTCTGGCGAAGATTGCCCAAGGAAGGTGACGCTCTGCTCGAAACCACAAAGCAGACGTCCCGAAGTAGGCACTGCCTCACAGCTCGAAACCACAAAGCGTGAGGATGCCCAAGGGATTCTGGCAAAGATTGCCCAAGGAAGGTGACGCTCTGCTCGAAACCACAAAGCAGACGTCCCGAAGTTGGCACTGGCTCACAGCTCGAAACCACAAAGCGTGAGGATGCCCAAGGGATTCTGGCAAAGATTGCCCAAGGACGGTGACGCTCTGCTCGAAACCACAAAGCAGACGTCCCGAAGATGGCACTGGCTCACAGCTCGAAACCACAAAGCGTGAGGATGCCCAAAGATTGGCAAAGATTGCCCAAGGAAGGTGACGCTCTGCTCGAAACCACAAAGCAGACGTCCCGAAGTTGGCACTGGCTCACAGCTCGAAACCACAAAGCGTGAGGATACCTAACAAATAACTATTGGCAAGGAGAATCTGCCAGGGAAAGGTAACACTCTGCTCGAAACCGCAAAACAGATGTACTGAAGATGGCAAAGTCTCACCGCTCGAAACCACAAAGCGTGAGACTGCCCAAGAAATTTACTAAAGAAAAGAGTTTTACTTACTGTGGGATTGACTTCCTTGTATGCTGCGCTCGGTGTTGCCTGGTCCGCGGCCCGCGATCGACTCTCCGTTGGCTTGGGTTCCTCCCAAGTATGCTGGCTCGCGACCAGCGGACGACTGTCTCGAGTGAGCTTGCGCTCCCCTTTTTATAGGCCGGCGCGGCTCGGTCGCCCTTGCACTAGCGCCGTGCAATGTCAGCAGCGAAGGGTTTGTTTACATACGTTTAGCTGTATGCCCTGTGCGCTCCCATGCTCAACGCCTCTGTTGTCACGGCGCGCGACCTAACGGTACTCCTGCCGGCGCGAGTGACTGTGCATGATGCTGGCGCGAGCGACCGGCCATCTGGCGCCGTGTATGTTGTTGTTGTTGTTTTCTCGTGCCTGGTCGCTGTGCAAACCTTTGTTATTGGTTTTCTTTGCTTGGTCGCTGCTGTGGCGCGGGACTTTTGTCTGTTTTCAAAACCTAACGTCTTATTTCAAATTTAAACTTAAATGCAATACTTATTTTACAAACTTAGGTATATTTGGCTCCATGCCGGTATGCTATATAGATATAGATATTTATATATATATATAGAACAAGGTTAGAAATAAGGAATATAAATGAACGTACATTCTACCGAAGGAGGAATAAAAAATATATATGTCTACTGTAGTAGGCTACCATGGCCAATGCAATGGAAGTGGGTGCGGTGCTTCTTGCTTGTGAGGCCGGATTTGGCCCGCAAATTCCGGTCCTTACAGTATCTGCTCCACTCGTCCTCGTCGCCATTGCCGGCGAGGAACGTTAGCATCGCAGATGAGCACCAGATCTTCTGGCTTGATAGGTATGGTGCGCTGGCACCACTTGGAGCGCCTTGTTAACGTAGGCAGGTATTCTGCGACCCATCGCTTCCAAAAGCGATCTCGAAGTTGTCGTGCAATGCGCCACTGCTTCCTTGTAAATATTGTCTTTTCATTCGCATCTTCGGTTGACACTTCGGCTGTGTTGCTGGATTCGAGTAGAAAGTGATTTGGGGTGAGAGGGTCCTCCTCATCCGCGGCCCCTGGGAAATGGGTTAGCGGTCTCGAATTAACAACGTTCTCTGCTTTGATCAGGAGGCTCCGCAGCACATGCTCCTTAGGCGCAGTGTCTCGAAGTGAGTGATGGAGCGCCCTTTTTACGCACTGAACCATGCGTTACCATACACCACCTTCTGCTGAGTTATATGGGCAGTTTAACTCCCACTCGATTCCCTTCGCTGACATCTCATTCTGTATGCGCTCGCAATCGAAGACTTCTGCAAATCGTTTGGCCTCTTGAGCCACGCTTACAAACTTCTTACCATTGTCACTTCGTATCTTGGTTGGCATTCTGCGGCGGTTGGCGAAGTTACGAATGGCAATGATACACGCATCTGTTGACAAATCATATGCGAGCTCCAAATGCACGGCTCGCACGGCTAAACATGTAAATAGCGTCACCCAGCGCTTTTCAGTGCGTCGACTAACTGACACAGATATCGGACCGAAATAGTCCAAGCCCGTATATGCGAATGGCCTCACATATGGCGTTAAGCGGTCCGAGGGCAACGAACCCATACTCGGCGGCGCTGGCTTCACTCTCGAGAGTCTGCAAACTGGGCAATTGGCTACGACCTTCCGCATTATATGCCTTAATCTTGGAATCCAAAATTTAACGCGAATCTGGCAAATGGCTGCTGCCACGTTCTGATGCTTCATCTCACTGTGATAGTGAGCGACGACCAATTCGGCTAATTTGAGGGTGGGCGGCAAAATTATAGGACGCCTCGTGCTCCACGGCAGGAAGCTGGCGGCATCAATTCGTCCATAAACACAGAGAAAATCGCAATCGTCGACATATGGCATGAACTTGTAGAGCTCGTGCCCCTTGGCCAAAGTCCCTCCTTGTGTGATTATGGCCAGCTCCTCGGCATACGACTCAAGTTGTGCTTGACGACACAAATGTATATCTGCCGTAGTAAGCTCGTTGGCAGACAATCAATACTCTTCATTTAGTGGTACCTTACCACGGCACCGATATGCGAAGCGTAGTATCCAGGCAAATGTAGGTCTCAGGCGGCAATACTTTGAAAAACGAAAACAATTAATAACATTGTGATTCACATTAAATAGGGCGCAGCTCTTCCTCTGTCGCGTTGACGGCTACCGCGATATTGGCTGGCACCCTCCTTCATCCTCTGACAAAAACTTTGGTCCCGTCAGCCAACGTAACGAAGCATCTATACGGCTCTTCAATCTGGTTGCTTCATCGGCAACGTTGTGCTGTGTGGGTACCCATCGCGAATTGGCGACCTCTGTTGCTTCAAGTATTTCTGCTACACGATTAGCGACAAATGGCTTGTAGCGGCGGCTTCCGGAACCGATCCAACTGATGAAAGTCGTAGAATCACTCCACAGCACGTCGACACTGAGGTCGTGCTCACTGACAATTGTCTGCATCAGTCTGGTTCCCAGTACGGTGGCTTGAAGTTCCAGTCTCGGCATACTCATTGGTTTCAGTGATGCGCACCTCGTCCTGCGCACACAAACGCGACGTCGACTTCTCCATTGGTGTTGACCGATCGCCAATACGATACGGCGGCGAAAGCATCTTCACTGGCACCACAAAAGGTGTGAAGCACCAGCTCTCTTGGAACGCCACGGGGAAAATAGTAGCGTGGGATCTATACCTCGGCGACACCTTTCATTATTTGCATCCAGCTACTCCATGCTGCCTGCATACTATTAGGCAACGGCTCGTCCCAGTGTCTGTCATGCCTTCAAACCTCCCTCATCAGAAGCTTACCCGTGATTGTCCGGTTAGGTAGGAAACCCAACGGATCGAAGACTGACATGACGACACTCAGTAACTCCCTTTTGGTTGGGCATCTGGAACCCGTCGATACTTCCTCCGACACAGATCGAAATTGTAGTCGATATTTGAATACGTCGTCGACTGTATGCCAATATAAGCCAAGAACCTTTTCGGGCGAAAATACCCTCTCTTCCATGTTGATCCTCATATTAGCGTATACATCGACACGTCCCTCCAATGCAGCAAGCACCTCGGCTGAGTTCGACGAGAAACTACGTAGATCGAACCCAGCACTCTTGTGAATCACACGCACCTGTTCTGCAATGCGCAATGCCTCTTCTGCCGACGTGAAACTATCGACAAAATCATCCACGTAGTGACGCTCCAAAATTGACTTGATAGCACGCGCGTCCTGATCCGTGTGCTCAAGTGCGTTGACGACCTTAACGTACTGCGCGGAGCATGGAGAACATGCGGCTCCGAATATCATGACCTGCATCTCGATAACATCTGGCTGTGCATTGACGTCATTACGCCAAAGGAATCTTTGGGCGCAGCGATCCTCCGGCTGTATGACTACTTGATGGAACATCTCTTTGATATCCCCGGTGACGGCTATGGCACCAACACGAAAAGTGAAGAGCACCGACGGCATAGGCAGGTACTCTTGCGGCCCCTTAATTAAGTGTGAATTTAGGGAAATTCCCTCGACGGCGGCATCGAAAACTGAGCGAATCTTGCCTGGCTTATTGGGATTCAATGCGGCAAAGTGTGGCAAGTACCACGTTCTGGGCCCAACTTCGGTGACTTCTTCGGCCTTTAGCTTTCGTGCATACCCTTTCGTAATGTAATTTTCAATTATAGCGCCTCAACGCGCTTCATCTTGCGCTCGAGACCATTCAGCCTTTTTGCTGCCATGTTGTAACTGTCCGGCAACGCTACGTTTGGACATCTCCAAAGTAGTCAAGTTTGGTCTCTCCCTTCTATGTAGTAGTTGTCTTTTCTAGGACCTCGCGCACACGGGAGTCTTCTCGACACTGAAATAATCTGCAACCTTGTCATGCAAGCTCTGTTCATTGGCAGAATGTGTTAGCAAACATAAGCGAGCGTTCGCAGCTTTGCCCTTTGCAGGACCGTAAACGACCCAACCTAGAGATGTCATCGCAGCGTATGGTCCACCTTCTTCCAACACGACCAATTCGTTCGGAACACCTAAGTGGCAGTGGTCCAACCCAATGAGAATTCTCGGCGTGGCGTTGGAGTAGCAATGCACTGGCAGGGCTTTCACTACACTGATAAGCTTGCTATCACGAATACTTTGCGAAGGTTCAGGTTAGACACCGCATATACATTACGCAGCGCGTGCATCTGGCGTTTACGCGAACCACTGATGTGCAGGTTCACTACAGTAACATCTTCCTTGGCGCCTTTACCAGCATACCAATGTACATTCAACTTGCTCTTACGACCCTGTAAACCGAGCTCGTCGACTAGTGTGCATCCATCATCGTAATAGACCCTTCGTCCAATAAAGCGTACGTTTCTACACGCTTACTGGTGCCATGAAGCACGATCGGCACATCTCTGAACAACAGCTCACTCATATCGTGCACGCAACTTAGCACTGATTCGTCTTGGCTCACCCTCGCTGGCTCTGTGGCTGTGCGCACCTTTGTGTCGTGAAGTAATCTATGGTGCTTTCGAAAACACCCTTCGGTTGAGCATTGCTGGCGACTGCGACAACTTCTCATAGAATGCCCTACTTTCAGACAAGAGAAACACATACCTCTTTGCTTTGCTTCAACCCACCTGTCCCTGACACTACCGGCAATAAACTTCTTGCACTCAGCAGCCTTGTGGGGACCACGACACACTGGACACTCGCCATCTCTTTCTGTCTCCTTTGCGTGAAGCACAACCCTACGCTTTGGCTCTTGCGTTGTACGTTCAATACTATCCTGCACCATACGAACCAAATTAGCAACTTCGGCTAACCAATTACTAAATTCAACAATAGTCGGGTATGGCCTTATCAGTGTGGCATACCGTGCCCACTCGAGCTTCTTACTCATCGGGAGCTTGCTTATAAGTTCCTCCAGGAGCGTCGAATTTCCGAGGTGCTGTTGCCCGTTAGCGGTCTGCAAAAATGCGACAAGATTCCGCGTCATAGTAGCAAACGGCACTAGCTTACCTGTTGCATTTTCGGTGAACTTCCTTAATCTGGCGTATCTGACTTCTAATAAGTTGCTCTGGGCGACCGTACTGAACGCGTAACTGTTCCATAATTGTTGACACATTGTCCGGGTGGATTAGCAGCGATTTCACACACTCTCGAGCTTCTCCCTTCAATGCCTTCTGCAGGCGTTGGCAATTCTCGAATTGTGTGTACCCTTAGGCGTTCGTCAAATGGCTAAAGGCAGTAGAAAATATCGGCCAATCCTCGGGTGCACCGTGAAACTCTGGCAAATCAAGCATCTTCCTAGGCTGTATGGTGTGTGCACCCAAATTATTGATGTTCTGTATATTTGAAAACCAGCTATTGTGAACTATATTATCGACACCAGCTGTTTGAGAAACCTGAGCGGACAAGTTTGTAACAGACGGCGTGGTTACACTTGCAAAGCTCTCCCTGGCAAAAATAGGAGTTTCCCAAGAGCATGACGATATGGTCTGGCGTGGAACGTTCACGTCGGCGTTAATATGTGATGGTTGTGGCAATGGCGGCGTATCGGTTGGGACAGCTCTCCACGGCAGAGTTCGATTGGCTTCCCTTAAGGCATTTTGTGCAAATTGTAGCTGTGTCTGCAATGCACTGATCTGCTTCTGCATATCGGCTATTGTGCAGGTCGGTTCCGTTAACTCGGCGACGACATTGTGTGTTGCTGGGCTATATGCACTATATGTTAACGGAATAGGTGGCATGTTGTTTGTTACGACGACATGGGTAACGGTAGGTAGCCAACAACTTGACGCGGCGCTAGGCGTTGATGGGGCTACGGCTGTATTTGCTGCTCCGGCGGGTGCAACTGACGATGGTCCACTGGCAGACTTCAGAGTAGCGTTGACGGTGCTCTTGACGACAATTGAGCTTCCGTCGACTTTAGACCGGCTTGCAACTGCGCTGGCAGTAGCAGTAGTGTTCGCGGCAGTAGGCATTGGTATTTGGGTTCCTCGTATTCCGGTGGCTCCGGCGGCGACGTTAACCTCAATTCCAGATGTGGGGAAACGTGGACTCTTGCGCGTTGACGCGCTTTGCATACCTAGTTCAAGGCGTGCAACTCAAAATGACGGCGGCTCGCAGTCAAATGGCGGCTGATAGACTGCGCTGTGGGTACCGTTAGCAGTAACGGCTTTCGCAATAGAATGCAGATTACGCAATAGGCGAAAACTCCATAGACAAGTAAAACGGTACCGCAGAAATGCGCGTTGTGCAATTGGCGAAGACTCCGTACACAAATAACGGTATCGCAATTATTGCACTGCAATCTTCAGAGGTGCTCCGCTGGCCACGGGCGTGATTAGCGAAATAAAATTATGTCGCTGGCTGCGACATTATCAGGGAAAGAAAAGCGAATTGTAATGAAACTGCAGTAGGTTCACAATGACAAATTTCATAATTTCATGACGGACGTTCAGTGACAGTTCAAAATGCGGATGAGATGGAGCATTATCAATTGTTCCGGTTTAAATTAAAACTCGATTTTCTGTTAGCACTGTGCTCTTTTATTAAAGAAATATTAGGGGTATTCCCTATCCGGTGCAATTGGTCCTGCAAGGGAGCAAAAGCAAAATATTTTTCCACCTTTTGCATACACAACAACAAAACACACTGGTTTGCTTTTGCATTAAAGTCACAATTTTCCTAGACCAAAATCCATTGCGTTTAGTGGAAAATATTTGATGCAAAATATGAGCATAGTTGCCAGCTTGAAAAGTCGCACTTGTCGGTGATCTAAGCTGCCAACAACCAAAGAGAGTATAAGGAGAAGAGGTAACAACCCGTTCCAGTGCTAAAAATGCGTGACTTTAGTACAGAAAAACTAGTAGAAAACTGACTCATTCTACCCAGAAACCTGCTCATTTTTCTCGAGCGATTCCGGCCATTATGTTGCCGCTTGTGTGGCGGATATTGAGTAAATTCAAGAAGCGGTTTGTTCGGCGCAGGATAGATTGAGTTTCTTTCGCATTCCGCATGCAGTCGAATTCGACAGTATCGCTGCTGATGTCAAGCAGAACAGGCCAAAGTGTGGATGATCTGCTTGTTCTCATGTATGTTCCAACACGTGGCAAAAACCGGTTTTGGGAAATTGGTTTGCTGCGAGTGCCGTACATTTCTCAATTTCTTGATTCTTTGCCGTCTTGTCGAATTTTCGTTTTGCCGACTGCAAACTGACAAATGGCAATTTCCTATTAGACAAATAATATGTTTGCTTGTCTTTAAATTTTATCAAATTAAGCGCAGTGCATTTTTCAAAAATTTGTCTTTCTTTAATATTTTTTCATCTATTTTATTTGCATTGATATACATATCTTGGTAAAGCACTTTTCTCAGATTTTGCAGATACTTTTCGTCAAATATTTTTTAAGGTCATATTTTTTTAAAGAGCACATTAAATATACATTAATTAATCACATTTATCCAATATACATACTTACATCCCTTTCAACACTTATTTCTGTCCTTAAGCAGCACACCCGACGACAGCATTATTTGAGCTGTCCGTCCGTTTGTTTACATTTTTTATACACACTTGCCTGGGATGCTGTTTTGATGTGTGTGTGTGTTGCCTGCAAATTTTTCGCCTTTTTGAACGCATTCTACCTAGTAAGTATTTTTTATGTCGCGACCACTGCGGACGGCTAGGCGTGCAGGTGTTTGGCGCGGTTGTCTATGATAAGAGGTCGGTTGCAGATTTTGTAATAAAGGAACGTCATTATGTTGTGGAAAAAACTGGCCTTTGTGATATTTAAGAAGCATTTTACAAAATAAATAAATTCGAAATTGAGGGAGGCTTTTATGAGGGAACGTACTTTTTCAATATGCAACCAATTTAGCAATTTTAACACAAAGCAAAAATTCTGAGGCCAATGTCGACAAAATCACTTGCTCACTCACTCATTAAAATGACGTCGCAATAATGTTCAACAAATTTATTTGTAATTCATCGGGATAATTCTATTTTATGGTATAAACTAACTATTTTGTGTGTATTTATGATCAAATCGATGAGGCTGGTAAAAACTGAAAATTCAGTTTGTTGCAATTGCATTTCTTTCTATTTTCGAAAATTTTTAATGCTGGTCCTGTAATATCAAATTAAGATCAAAAGCAAACATTGTTCAGTGCAATTTTTCAAGTTTACAATGCTTATAAATGTTCAGTTGCACGAATTTCCGTAGGAGCATAGAATGTCGACATTGCCACCACAAAAACGAAACTACGTCCGTTGAATCGGTGAAAAGAGGCACGCTACATTCCACTTTTTTCCTTCAATTCAGCGACATACAGAAAGAAAACCGCTTAAAAATTATTGCGACGTCATTTTAATGAGTGAGTGAGCAACTGATTTTGTCGACATTGGCCTCAGAATTTTTGCTTTGTGTTAAAATTGCTAAATTGGTTGCATATTGAAAAAGTACGTTCCCTCATAAAAGCCTCCCTCAATTTCGAATTTATTTATTTTGTAAAATGCTTCTTAAATATCACAAAGGCCAGTTTTTTCCACAACATAATGACGTTCCTTTATTACAAAATCTGCAACCGACCTCTTATCATAGACAACCGCGCCAAACACCTGCACGCCTAGCCGTCCGCAGTGGTCGCGACATAAAAAATACTTACTAGGTAGAATGCGTTCAAAAAGGCGAAAAATTTGCAGGCAACACACACACACATCAAAACAGCATCCCAGGCAAGTGTGTATAAAAAATGTAAACAAACGGACGGACAGCTCAAATAATGCTGTCGTCGGGTGTGCTGCTTAAGGACAGAAATAAGTGTTGAAAGGGATGTAAGTATGTATATTGGATAAATGTGATTAATTAATGTATATTTAATGTGCTCTTTAAAAAAATATGACCTTAAAAAATATTTGACGAAAAGTATCTGCAAAATCTGAGAAAAGTGCTTTACCAAGATATGTATATCAATGCAAATAAAATAGATGAAAAAATATTAAAGAAAGACAAATTTTTGAAAAATGCACTGCGCTTAATTTGATAAAATTTAAAGACAAGCAAACATATTATTTGTCTAATAGGAAATTGCCATTTGTCAGTTTGCAGTCGGCAAAACGAAAATTCGACAAGACGGCAAAGAATCAAGAAATTGAGAAATGTACGGCACTCGCAGCAAACCAATTTCCCAAAACCGGTTTTTGCCACGTGTTGGAACATACATGAGAACAAGCAGAACATCCACACTTTGGCCTGTTCTGCTTGACATCAGCAGCGATACTGTCGAATTCGACTGCATGCGGAATGCGAAAGAAACTCAATCTATCCTGCGCCGAACAAACCGGTTTTAGAATTTACTCAATATCCGCCACACCAACGGCAGCATAATGGCCGGAATTGCTCGAGAAAAATGAGCAGGTTTCTGGGTAGAACGAGTGAGTTTTCATCTGGGTTTTCTGTTCTAAAGTCACGCATTTTTAGTACTGGAACGGGTTGAGCCCTCTTCTCCTTATATTCTCTTTGCTCCTTATACTCTCTTTGCCAACAACGAGCGTTAACAGCGACCAGCTGATCATTTTGATTTTTATTTCACTTTTTATTTCAAAAAATGGTGTCTTAAATATTTTCGGGTGAATTCATTTGCTGCATTTTCAATTAAAATTATTAAACTCTCAAATAAAACAGCTGTTTGACAAAAGAATTTGCATGGATTTCGCAATCGGTCGTTCCCGATTATAAAAATTCAAATGCAAAATTTTGATTTTGCTTTTGCATTCGCTCCGGATAAGGAATACCCCTATTAAATCAGTAAAGAATTGGAAACTAAGAATTTTTGCTTTACAGTGTGAGCTTATGCGTGAAGCGCTTTAAAAAACTTCGTGTTTTCTCCACCGCGTGTTATAACCGAATGGCTTCGGCTCGTTTAGGGTTTGCGATGTTAGGGGCAAGCGCAGAGTTGCATACCGTCGGCAACATTCTCCCCTCGTAAGAGAGCTACGTGAACTTACCTCCCAGTGCCGACGTCCAGCACCGCCACCTTTGCTGCGGGTTGGTGCATGACTCCGCCTGCTGTCTTGACAGTCACCCTCCCTACCTGCCCGTCTTTGGCTACGATGTTATCAATTACCACGCCTTTTGGCCTGCAGTTTCGGGGCCAACCATCGTCCGTTACAACAACTACATCTCCAATTGCAATCGGTGGGCGCTTTTGGAACCATTTCGTTCTGCGTTGTAGAATCGGTGTATAGTCTCTAATAGAGCCCTGCATGAATATATTCGTTTTGGCAACAACAATACTGCACTTGCTGTACGGGTACTCAGTATTCGAAGAATGTAAACAACAAAACGAATAGAAACGAGAACCAGCGAGCGTAGGATCTCGGTTTTACTCGTATTCGGTGGGCAGAGAACACTGCTCGGTTTCTGTTCAGTAATCGAGAACTTTGCAAAGTATCCGAAGACTAACTGTTTACTCGAATATTTCAGCTATTATTCGGAATATTTATTTTATTTTAAATTATTTATAATAAAGATTTTAAATAAATAAATTATTAAGTTGTCTATATATTGTTTCCATTGTTAATTTTAAAACAACGTTCAACAATTCCACTTGTTTAATAATTCGCAATAGCAACTTATTTCTTTCTGTTCAATGAAATGAATATATTTGAATATTCAAACAGTGTGCAGGTATTCGAGCACTTTTGTTCCCGTTTTCCCGCTTCGACCGAATATGAATAAACAGTGTACGTCTACTCTCTTCTCTTCGAAACTTCTTGTACTCTAAGAGAGCAGTGCTCGTATTTATTCGGACCGGTTTGCAAAGAGGAAGTGAAGTAATCTATTCAAAAGCATGTGAATGTTTTCGAATAGCAGGTTGCTTTTGCAGGAGTCTAGTCTCTAAGCCATATGCTCCAGAACTCGTCTCCAAAGGCTTGCGTTTGTTGCCATCTCAATCGCAGGCTGCTGTTGTCGTCGCCGATGTGCTTGTAGCCGCTTGAAGAGCCCAGTAACAGGTGGTTCGGAGTGATAGCCTCGTCATCGTTAGCATCCAAAGAGACGAATGTTAGTGGTCGCGCATTAATTATGAACTCCACCTCGCATAGCGCATTCCGCAGTGTCTCGTCGTTAAAGCGCATCGATGAATTCATCTTGTGCAGTGTAGTTTTGATGGAGCGTATTAGACGCTCCCATGCTCCACCCATGTGGGGTGCAGCGGGTGGATTAAACTTCCATTTGATGTCGTCAAACTCTGCTGCTAGCTCTTTGTTGGTTGCTTTTCCTTCTTGTCGAAGAACTTTCTCAGTCGCGATGAAATTTGTGCCATTGTCGGTATAGATTACCTTCGGAGTACCGCGTCTCGGTGTAAAATTCCGAATCACCAACACGCAGGAACTGGTGTCGAGGCTGTGCGCGGCTTCAATATACACCGCCCTTACTGTTAAGCAAGTGAATATAACGCCCCATCGCTTCTCACGGCGCCTTCCGACAGTGCTGTCGTTTCATGTGACAGGTGATGCAGCTTTTCATGATACTCACGTACCAGTAGGAATGTTACATGGTGCTTGTTGGGCAGTACGACAGCGTCTCCGTAGTTACTTATGGTGTCTGCCCTTCCGCGTACGCGTAAAATCTCGTTGTCATCAAGGTATACATACATTCATCGGCAGCAGCGTGCTGGTTTTTGGCAAATCCTTGCCGCCTCTTAGGTTGTTGATTTCCGTTGAGTACTCCTGCTGTTGCGCCTGCCAGTATAGGTACAACTTAGCTTTGCCTATCATATCGACCGTGCGACGTTCAGTCCGGTTGACTATGGACTTAAGCCTGTCGACGTAGAGCATAAAAATAGCGATAGCTCGAGGCGCCTGCAGGTGCCTCCAGTTGGAAAAGTGTTGTCCGTTCGGATGTGGTCGTTTGAAGCAAGCATTGCCGATATCCATGACGTGATGGCGTAGCTCAGTACCGTCAGCAGGTCCAAGGTCGACGCAGGATGGCCACTCAGATGGTTCGCAGCCCAGAAATGGTGGTCCTTGGAATCACATAGTGGAATTCGTACGCTTCGTTGCCAGGTCGGCAGGGTTCATACTAGACGGTACCCACCTCCACTGGCTGATGTCAGTCTCTTCCAGGATCTCGCCCACACGGTGCATCACATATTGTTGGAAATTTCGCTAAGCGCACGCCAGCGACCGCGCTTTGTAGCTCCATTCGGGGTATTGACATCGGTTTCAGGGGCGACCTTTGACTTGGCAGCCACGAGGGCGACGTTCACATCACTGCTCCGCTGTACCCTGAGGTAGCACACCGCAACATACGCAAGCTCACCTACATCTACAAATGTATGCAGCTGGGTCTCGCTGGCTCCGCTTAGGAAGGCGAAGTAACATCGGGGGACTTCTACTGCAGCAGCTGATGTCGCGTTATGCTTCCACATAAGCCATTTGTCGTATAGTGGATCGGGCAGCGCGTCATCCCAATCGATGCCAGAACGCCACACCTCCTGCAGCAAGATTTTCAATTTGACTGTATAGCAGGCCAGAAAACCAAGGGGGTCGTAAATTGACATGAGCACATGCAGCGTCTCTCTCTTTGTCGGCAGAACGTCGTCGCCTAATGGTAGAATTACTCTAGCGGTAAGGTTAGAAATCGTGTCAGCTGACACAATCTATCTTACCCGAACACAATGTTCGCTATTACTCTGACCGGATTGAGTAGTAGAAATTTCTGCGTCGATTAGAAAACTACTGTAAAAGTCGTGTCAGCTGTGAAAAGAATGTTGCCACACAAAAAATTCACTTGAATATGAAATAGCAATAATGCTTTTCCTATGCAAGAATTTAAACGGCAACACTGGTCAAAACAAGCGAATATTTATTGGAAATATAGTCCACCTGCGCTTTCGTTTGCTTTAAATTTGTACACATCGTACATTTTACACAACACTAAGCACATTGAGTCAATTATTTCGTCGTTTGAATTCATTTTTCACGATATATTTTGTTTGTGAACTCTTTGCAGAAAAGTGTTGCCAGTGACCTTCGATTTTAGTTCAACAAAAGAAGTGGATTATTATTGCCGAAATAAGTTAAAAAAGTAGTACACAATTCAGTGTCATAAATTTAATAAAGAATGTAAAATTTCATCTCAGAAGAAAATAAACAGTGTGTTTCTTTTGTGCACAAAACTATACGGCAGCACTAGCAAAAAGAATAGACTGACAGCTGCAATCCGTTTAGCTGTTAGAGTAACTGGGCAAATTGCTTTCCGGCACGATTGAATTCGACACCGCTAAACACATCGTTATGGGGGTCCCAATATATACCTAGTATTTTCTCCGCCGAGCTGAGATCCAGGGTCTTGCTGTTTGTTTGCGATTGCTCATTAAATTTTTCCGCAACAAGGGTTGAATTTGATACCCTATTGCGGATGGTGAAGCCTCCGGCTGCATGGATGCGCTTAACCGTCTGCGTCTGCGCCAAGTCCAATGCTTCTTGCTCGTCGCCTATGCTATCGATGAAATCATCACGGTAGTGGTAGCGCTTAATCGCCTGTAAGTTAAAAACGTGTGTGCTCTCTCGCTCACTCTTCTCGAGGCCTTATTAATTTTCAAAATCAATCTTTCTCTCTAGAATTCTTAAAGCTAAACTTAAAGCTACGTCAGCATTCCCACGATGCAGATGATGCTGCACTGCACTGCAAGAGTTGTTGTTGTGCTTATGTGGATCTGCTTTCCCACCGTCGCTGCCGACTAGTAGTCAGCATATTTGTGCATATTTGTTTGTTTGAAGCGACGGCGGAATTTTCGGTGTTATGTTAACTATCCTCCCCTTTGAATTAAGTCGTCCTCGACTTTTTGACAACCTCTTGAAGGACATTTACTGATTGCATTTTTTATACCCTACACCTATGGCAATAGGGTATAATAACTTTGTGCGAAATTTGTAACGCATTAAAGGAGCCGTCCTAGGTATAGACATAAGTATATAGAAATGATCAGAATCACATTCTGTGTTGATTTCCGGTTGTCCGTCCGTCTGTCTGGCTGTCTGGCCGTCCGTTTACACAGGAGAGAAAGAAGGAGTTGTCCGATTTAGACCAAATTTGGTACACAGTTAGAGTGAACCTTAACTTAGTTTATGTTCTAAGATTAGCCAAATCGGATGAAGGACACGCCCATAATGGGCCTGTCCCACTACCTCGGGTTTTTTGCGATCAAATTGTTGTAATTTGTCTAATTACTCATTGAAAAGAATAATACTTGGTATTCAAGTTATGGGGTCGGTCATCTATGTCGTACGAAAAAATTGGCATGGTCCGCCCTCTATATAGGCGGGAAAATATTTCCGGTAAAATGGCTCCCAATTGACTATTTACGAATTTAAATGAATGAAATTTGGTTCCCAAGTTGATATATAGGTTTTAGATGCCATACAAGAAAATGGGCGTGATCCGCCCACTATATAGGCGATAAACGGAAAATCCTCCTAACTTCCATAATATATACACCAGAGCATCCAGATTTGGTTACTTCATTCCTGGTAGGAAAACCTTTTTATTCTCCAAAAATGGGCGTGGTCCGCCCACTATGTAGGTGAATTATCGCCCTATTCGGTTATTTGGTGTAGGGTATTACTCTGTCGGTGAAACCCGACTGATGCTTCCTTACTTGTTCTTAAATGTGGACGTCCTCGGACATTATCCTGGAAACGCGTGCTGCAATGTTCTCTCTACTTTTATTGAGGTCTGGGTATGACGTTTTGCGGTTGATCGCTTCGAGCTGCAATCTTTATCACCCTCGGTTTCAATTTGCTGTATAGGATTGCTGCTATAACTACGGTGACCAACCGTACTATATTATATAGGACAGTACTCTATTTTAAGCCGATGTTCTATATGATATATATTATTAATAAAAACAAGGAAATGTTCTCTATTATAAGCTTTATATTAGGTTCACATCAGGTATGTTTGTATGTTTGTATGTCGTCAAATCTAGTAATCAATTTTTCACCCACTTTCCGACTACTTAGAGATCTGAAACTTTGCATACATGCGTAAACACCAAGACAATGCATGAATCAATGGGCGTAGGATAAGGGGCGTGGCACTTTTTTATCAATTCCAGATTTGTGTATAACTTTAGAACTACACATCACACATCAATGAAACTCGGTAGGAACTTACTACATATCCATATCCTTCTACTGAGAAAATAAGGCGGACACTGGATAAGGGGGCGTGGCACCCGCATACAAACAAAATTTTTGATCTCGGTTAGCTTTGGAACTAAAGGTCGTGCAGCATTGAAATTCCTTATGCAGTCGCCTCTTGGATGTGTCGTCCCACTGGTAAAATTTATGGTCGTAGGACAGGGGGCGTGGCACTTTTCAAGCAACTACACACTTGGGCTTCAGTTTATAATTATAGGTACACCACACATCAATGAAAAACGATAGGAACTTTCTCGCCGCGCCTTGCAAGCAAAACAACAACAACTCATCGCGCCACAAATATGCCACGAATATTAGGGTCGATCACAGCCGTATTATTTGTTAAATTTAGGATATGAGATATGACGATAGGAAACACTGTGAATACCCTAAATATTCTGTACTGCTCTGCAAGTTTTAAATTCTTTTTGCGAAAAATTTCAGAGCTCTAAAATTGAATTTGTGGAAGACTAAAAAGTAGAAAATAAAATTATATAAAAAAAAACTTTTTAAAAATAAGCTTTCATTTATTTAATGTACTAAAAAGTAGAAAATAAATTGTTTCCAAGTCACCTGTATCTTACTATTAATAAAAACTTGTGCGCTCAATATCCATATTCAAAATATCTTTCATTACTAGAATCTATTTGCAAAAAGTTATTTGAATAAAATATTGTGGTAATTGGTTGACAAATATTGAACACATGAGCGCCCCAAGCTTTTATTAATAGTAAGATACAGGTGACTTGGAAACAATTTATTTTCTACTTTTTAGTACATTAAATAAATTAAAGCTTATTTTTAAAAAGTTTTTGTTTTTACGAAAACCCTTGCTGTGGTCCGGGGTGACCACGCAGGTTATGTATGCGGGGTGCCGGTGAGGATTTGGAGTCGTCGCTTGGAATGAGGAAGTGGAATAGTTACGGGGATATTCCGGGAGAAAACAATACAAATTGTAGTGTGGGTTGTATGTAATATTAGGTTTATTTTCGGGGTTTTATGAACTTACAATATTATCAAGTTGCAGCTATAACGATGGCTTCCTGTCGGCTCGGGATCACTTTGCTTATTAACAAAGGTGAAAATCGCAGTAAAAGTCACAGCTTTCATCTTGCAACAATGCCCCCAAGCCAGTTGACAGGTAGGCCTGTTAAAAAGGCTGTCATCCTGGCCTGGGTTGCCAACTGCCTTCGGGAAGGGATCCAACGCGAAGGGGTTTGGCATGAACATTACCGCCTCCCTTGCAGCGTCACTGCAACATGCACCCTTATTTTACAAATACTACTTAGAAATACCTACAAAAAGTTGCCTTTCCGTTGTATTCAGTGCGGGGTTTAATAAAAAGTGTTTACTATAGGGGAAAAAAAAATTGAATATACGGGGTTTTCTGCAGCACACAATTTATTATGTTGCATTGTGCCGTTAAATGCACAGAAGCACTCAAGGGGCCGCTCAATTCCGCAAATTGGAGCGGCCCCATCCGCGCGCTTTTGCGTCGATATTTCCAGCAGTATTTTTTGCTAGGCTGCCGGATTCTTGCCGGGAGGTCGGAGCTAATAGGCAGGCGGTAGGGACGGTTGCTTGGCCTTGGTTGTGCTCCACGCCAGCCACCAGTACACCGCTGAAGGGGTCCCGCAGCTGGGCGATATGATCGCGATCGAGCTACAGCCGGGCGGACCGCCTTCATGTCGTGGAACTCCATGTTGCACAACTCTACACGAAACGAGGCGTTTCGCTGTTGCGCGACGGTCCCGAACCGCACTTAACATCTTGTCCATATCAGTCCGATGGACGCGAGCAGCGATGCGTGCCTCCGCGTTGCAATAATTTCTGCAACGCTGGGGTAGTTGACAGCTTCTGTCAGCTCCCAATACACTGGCGGGCAGACCTAGGCAAGAAGCCGGGCCCCTTCCAATGCATGATCTTTCGACGCGTAGGCTGGGCTTTGGCAATCGAGAGGTCCGTGCCGAGCGGTCAGAGTGCAGGGGCGGACGGAACTGACGGTTGATCGGCTGCCCGCAAACTGGACGTTGGGGCCCGCCGTCAGTATGCCGATTTTGGGGTCCCGCAGCTGGGCGATACAACGGTGATCGCGCTACAGCCGGGCTGACCGCCTCTGTGCTGGGAGGGGTCTCGCGTGGGCGAGCCCTCCTCCTCCGCTTCGTCCAAAGACTCATCAGCTGGGCGGGACGGACCGGGTCCCGCTCCATACTGGTCGTCCCTGAACATCTGCTCCGAGCGGTGATGAAGCACAGACCGCGTGCACTCCTCGATCTCCATGTTGCGGAAGGCAACACAGAACCGCAACGGGTGCCGCACAGGGCTTACACGGCGCGCACCAGGAAAGCCAGTTCGATCGCACCTGTTCGTTGATGTGCTTTGTGTCAGATCAATGCGATCAGATTCCTCGCTTTGCCGTGTAGCATCTGTTTGCACGGGGGAATGCGGTGAATTGTCGAGGAGTAACGAATTTATTAATTTGTTATCTGGCGGGGACGGAGTCTGGAAATGTAAGAGCGGATTATGACGCTGTTTACATTTTGGGCAACTAAACGGACTGTTGCACTTCGCAAGCTCATGGGCATGCGACAGACAATTATGGCACATATTGAGTCGGATCACTTCTACCATACGATCCTCCACAGACATGCCCAAAAAATTCGGGCAAGTTTTTAGCACATGTCGTGCAGAGGAGCAAGATCGGCAGAAGATTTCGGGGCCAATTGAGAGGTGGGATTTCACACTTTGGGAAAATATGCCATTTGGCAAACGGGGTGCATTTGATTGTGCACAAACGGGGGCACTTGGCTGCACGATCGTGGAGCTGGCCGGTAACGGGGCCGCAAACGAGTGAAATGTTTGCGTAAATTCACCCATTTGTGCGGCGCACAAAATATAGGCAGTGTAGCATGATCGATATTTGTCCTTTATGACGTCAATACTGAATTGATCGTCGGACACAGTGCTCGGCATCGTATCCAGGCATTCATCGTAAGAAGCCCGAACTTTGTTCCACAGGGCTATTAATTCTTCCTTTTAAATCTCGAGAGAATGGAAAGAGTGATCATCCCAATTCTGGCTAAAGCTTGACTCGAACTCAAGCAGTTCATCAGTCAAGCGTTCAAAACGATTCAAGGACGTCATAATTGGTATTCACGGGCAAGTCTACGCAGTGGAAAATGACACAGAAATATTTTCAAAAGGCATAATTTTTTTTCAACAAAAATTAAAAAGTTGTTTACTTTAATTATTTACTCGACGAGCCCAACTCGAAAAAGGTTGGCTTATTCGCAACGCGACGGAAGTAAAAAGGGAAAAACCAAAAATTTTAAAAGATAAATTTAAACTCTAATACGAGAGAACATTTTTAAAATATTCCTGCGTATCCACTGGTTGAATAATATTGCCGAGCAACTTTCACTTTTCCAATGGCATTGCGGAAAGACGACCGATTTTTTTCTTTTTTCGGGGTAGCCTGGTCAGAAATGCTGACCAAACATTTCTATCGAACCGGGTACTAGTGCTCAAGGAACGTGGCAGCACTGACGATGCTTTTGATTTCGGGATTATAAAAACTAAAAGTTAATTTCGCTTCACTTCATTTAAAAAACAGGTACTGGGCTTTCTTGACCGCGTACGACAAAATCCCTTTTATTCGCTTTAATTTTTCCCGTGATATTTATTAAAGGAAAAGGAAAATTGTTATATAACAACTTTGCCGCGGTGGCAACGCAAAAAATCCCCCACCTCTAAAGTGGGAAGAAGAAGAACCCAACTAGCTTGAAGATGACTACGAAGATCGGATCAAAACGAAAAGGGCGATGAGCAAGCACGAGAATGACAGCAACGCGCGTGTTTAAATTGGTAATAATTGGCAAATAGTGATTTTGATTTTATTGAAATATTTTACAATACACTAGGCGCACTGAATAACAACGGGAAGGCAACTCACCGGGTTATGAGTTGGTATGAAAATTTCCGTGCTGTGTTGTGTATTGTGATTGTTTGTCCACCGTTAACGCAGATGCAGATTATAGCTGCTCGGTGCTGCTGACCTGGACAGGAAAACTTGTTGTGATGAAGCGGCTGTACTGATTGTAGTTGTGGCTGCTGCGTAAAGCTGGTGTTGCAGTGAGATTCTGCAGGTGCTGCTGATCGACAAATTTCGGGCCTAAATGCATCTGGAAATTACTGCTGGTTGGCGGGAGCTGCTCTGGCGATGCAGTTGTTGCTGATGTCTTGAGCCGTGGCAACGGAACGCAGCTTTGGTCGCGTATGAGTAGGCGCAGCAAACAAAGTCGCGGTGGTAGTGCAGGAATTCCGGGTACCACGCGCACTGGAGTCACCTTTTTTGTGTGGCACAATTTTCAAATCTGCAGCTTATTACCGCACGAAGTTAGTTGTAGCTCAATGCTGCTGTTGTCGCGACGGTGGCACTTGTGGCAGAAAAATGCTGCTGGCACGCAAAAATGTGGTGTTAGTCAAATACAGATGTAGCGCAAAAATATGGCGAGGTTAGCAAATGATGCAAAATGTGATTTCCGGTAGAATGTGGCGAAAACACTGGAGATACTTTCTGGCACTTTCAGGTTAGTTGTACGCACAAATTGAAGCGTTGCGGCAGGTAAAAGCGTGTAAAGTGTAATTGACGTCCAGTGTTGAGACTCCGTAGTGCACCGGGCAAATGTAAATTTGAAAGTAGAAAGAAAACTGAAAATTGAAATTAGTTCCACGTTTACACGGGTATTTTCGCTGCGACGTGACTCCAGAGCCTCATCCGGCTCAAAGGACCATATGTTTTTTGCAAAAACCTTTTGCGGTGGTCCGGGGTGACCACTCAGGTTATATATGCCGGGGCCGGTCAGCACTTGGAAGTGTCGTTGGGAGAAATGAAAGCACACTGCTTTGGGTAGGTTTAGTTTAATTTAGATATTTATTTTCGGGTGTTTCTTTTCAATTAACTTACAATAGTACAATGTATTTAGTTGACACGGGATGGACGTCTTCAGGCTTCGGGGTCACTTTGCACAGTATCGTGGCAAAGTCAAATGCCAAAGTCATAGCTTTCAGCTTGCATCAATGCCCCAAGCCAGTTGACAGCTAGGCCTGTTAAAAAGGCTGTCATCCTGGCCTGGGTTGCCAACTGCCTTCGGGAAGGGATCCAACGCGAAGGGGTTTGGCATGAACAGATTTTTTTTATATAATTTTATTTTATAATGTGTTCTATATTTGTTCTATATTTGATACAAAGCGAATTAATATCGTATAAAAATATAAATATCAAACATGAATTACGAGCTCATGTAAACTAAGATTTTTAATCACTTTGACAAAAAAGTATACTTTGTAAAAATTGTGGAATTCAGTCTTTGCTTACCAGGGTCAAATGCTCCTACAAAAAGGGGGTTTCTCTCTTATGAACAACATTTAGACTGCGGAAAAATCGCAAATGAAAATTAACACAATTAAATCCATTTTAATTACAAAATGCAATTATGAACTTTCTTGCTTGGAATTTAAGGAGTACTTAGAGGAAAATCACAATTTGATAAAAAAAAATTCATTCCACAGAAAAATATCAAAGCAATTAGAGCTAAAACGTCTTGTATGTTATGTTAAGAATTTATGTTATACAGTTTGGTTGCCATTAAGGATGCTGATCTGGTGGTTCTTTGGTTCAAACCATAAAAAAAGCTTACCTTGATATAGGGTCCATTTTGAACCCATTACCATTACCCATTACCACCCTGTATACAGTTTACTCGGTAAATTGTTTTTTTTTTAATTATAAATTTAAGTTATTTTGCAACACGATCTCATATGTTTGAATAAAAAATAATACATTTTTAAAACGGGCATTTGCCATTTTAAAATTTTTAGCAAAAAAAAGGTATGTTGGTGGGTGTGTTCTCTATTTTCATAAAAAAAATATGGTCACCGTAGCTATAACCAATGATAGTAATCCAACAATACCATACCACATTCACTTGCTATTTTCTATAACAATTTTAAATTCCTCTAGCCGTTCGTTATTTTGAATTTTCAGTTTGTGCAAAAACGGTAGAGATACACGTGTTTGGTGCGCCGTCTCGTTCAGGATGGTTTTCTTTGGTGCTGGTAGTTTAATCGTATTAGTTGGATGAGAAGTTTCGAATTTTTTCCCATTTATAATGATAGATTCCTCAAATGTTATTAGTAATGTTCCATTAGTATGAATTTGTTGTCCATTTTCTTCGACCTTTAATTTTTCGCTGATGAGTTGACGTAGTTGGGCAATTGGCTGTATGATTGTTGAGTAATTGGGAAACACAAGTGTCATCTCGGTTAATCTTGCACATGCTGATTTTCTGTTTTCGAGAAAATAATTATATCGTCGATGTAAACGAGTCATATTTTCCGAATTTCATCTTTCAGAACATCGTCAATAGCCCGCTGAAATATGCTTGGGCCATTCTTTAATCCAAAGGGCAATCTGCAGAATTCATATTTGCCATTGTTAACGGAAAATTCAGTTTTTTCCCTATCATTTGGGTAAAGTGTGTTTTTTTAGACGTGTGGTTTTCAATCAAGCAATACTTTTTTCGGAGTTGGTCTTTCTGACAGCTTGATTTGTACTCAGATTGGTTTGAAATTTCATAATGAATAGACTTACTCCTGAACAACGTTTATTTATTTATTTATTTTCAAGATTCAAGATTTGCTAGTACAACAAGATAAATATCTTATAATTAAAGCACTAGCTGCACAATGATATGAGATGTAGATATATGTATAAACGAAAAATTATTTAACATAATGAGCGAAATAGCTACATACATGTACAAACATGTATAAGATAGAGTTTCAAAGTAATAAGTATATAATACAATTTATTTAATTGTCCATTGATTATCATTATCATAAAGTAAAAATCATATTAAATTAAGTTATATTAAATTAAGTTATATTCAAAAAAGTCATATTAAAGTTAAGTCAAATCAGGGCACTTCACAGGAACATAAACGTATAAACATATAATATAAGCAACATAATTTAAACGGAGAGGAAATTAAAAAGTTTACTTTTGAATTTGTATGCATTGCCAGTAGTTTGGATATCTCTGGGAAGTGAGTTCCAAAGACGTATTGCGTGGACGAAGAATTGTCGTTCAGACGTTAGACAAGTATGACGAACAGGTATTAAGTTATTGTTACGATCAGAACGTGAAAATTTCAGCATTTGAAACAATTCTGGCGGTGATTTAAATGTTATAATTTTGTGTAAGATCAAAATTGTTCTAAAGTTTAGTAGTGAGTTGAAGGGCATATTAAAAATTTTGCAAGCATAACGCGAAACGTGGTCAGAACGTCTATTGCCAAAGATATATCTAGCTATATTATTAAAAACAACATTCAGTTTAGCTTTACTCACGCTATCACAGTTTGCAAATATTTCACAACCATACAGTAAAGTCGGAATCTTGTAAGTTTTTGTCAATAGTAACCGAATTCAGACAGGAGTAAAGTATTGTACGGTCCACAAACTACGCAACATACCATACACTTTACCAACTGCTGTATTTATGTGATTATTCCAAGTTAAACGTTGATTAAACGTAATTCCTAAGTTTTTTGCACAGTCGACGTATTTTATTTCTTTGTCATTTATGTTAATGCAAGGAATGGAGCTAAGATCAATTCGATTCTTGTGAATAACTAATGGTCTAATTAGTCCAGCGGTGTCGAATTCAATCGTGCCGGATAGCAATTTGCCCAGTTACTCTAACAGCTAAACGGATTGCAGCTGTGAGTCTATTCTTTTTGCTAGTGCTGCCGTATAGTTTTGTGCACAAAAGAAACACACTGTTTATTTTCTTCTGAGATGAAATTTTACATTCTTTATTAAATTTATGGCACTGAATTATCATAATTGTTACATCTCTATATTGTGTACTACTTTTTTAACTTATTTCGGCAATAATAATCCACTTCTTTTGTTGAACTAAAATCGAAGGTCACTGGCAACACTTTTCTGCAAAGAGTTCACAAACAAAATATATCGTGAAAAATGAATTCAAACGACGAAATAATTGACTCAATGTGCTTAGTGTTGTGTAAAATGTACGATGTGTACAAATTTAAAGCAAACGAAAGCGCAGGTGGACTATATTTCCAATAAATATTCGCTTGTTTTAATCAGTGTTGCCATATTACCTCTTGCATAGGAAAAGCAATAATTCTATTTCAATTTTCAACGAATTTTTTGGGTGGCAACATTCTTTTCACAGCTGACACGACTTTTGCAGTAGTTTTCTAATCGACGCAGAAATTTCTACTACTCAATCCGGTCAGAGTAATAGCGAACATTGTGTTCGGGTAAGATAGATTGTGTCAGCTGACACGATTTCTAACCTTACCGCTAGTGTAATTCTACCATAAGCATTTTGACTTAACTGGATTGAGGCACAGTCCGTTCGTCGATGCCCAGTTGTGAATACTATTAAGATCAGCGCAAAGCTTGGCTATGCACTCTTCGATAGCTGAACACTTAGAATTAATGTACAATTGGACATCATCAGCGTACAAGTGAATATTGCAGTGTTGTGGTATTTTAACTATGTCGTTAACGTACATAGAAAACAATAACGGTCCCAGTATTGAGCCTTGAGCAACACCTCTTGACAAACACATAAGGTCAGAAACTTTATTACTAACGCACACAGCTTGTCTTCTATTAGATAGGTAAGATTTCAAAAATTTCACAGCGGTATCGGAAAAATTGAACAAGTTTTTAAGTTTTAAGCACATTAGATTGTGATCTACTGTATTAAAGGCCTTGGAGTGGTCGAGGAGAGTTAGAAAATTGACATTGTTACTGTCTAAGGCTTCACGTATTTCTTCTGACACTTGTATTAAAGCTGTTATGCAGTCTCTTTTTGCCCTAAATCCAGATTGTTTTTCGGTAATCATAGGGTTCAGAGTGATAAAATCATTTACTTGAGTGTAGAGAATACGTTCAAGAACTTTAGATAGGAATGGCAATATAGCGATTGGGCGATATTCAGAAGTTCTCTTAGGCAGTGGAATTATTTTAGCAGATTTCCAACAGTCAGGGGAAGTTGAGCAAGTTATTACGGAATTAACAAGGTAGGAAGAAGCGCTTTTAAGAACATCGGGTGCATTTCATCAAATCCTATTGCATTTGATTTAACTGTCAAGACACATCGCAAGACTTCCATCTGGTCAACGCAGCTGAACCTGAAAAAAGGTGCCCTTACCGGAGAGGTATTGTATGTGTTGTCTGTGTTTAAGTCACTTTCGACTTATTTATTTTGAGTCGATACGACTTCTTTTAATAAGAGGAACGCAAGGGTTTTTAGGTTTATCTGCGCGGATTTGCGCGTTTAATTTTAAAGAATTTAAAATTAAAAAACAAAGTTTATCGGAAAGAAATAGACTTAGGAAGCTCCGTCGCGGTCACTTGAAAGTTGATTGTAGAGTCGATCAGATCGGGCGCATAAAAGCGCGAGAGCGGAGAAAATGGGAAACATGACAGCTGGAAGGGTGCAAATTGGAAATGGAATACGGGAAAGAGAAATGTAAATACAAAGAAGGGGTTTACACGGGATGAAAAGAAGTTGCTCATTGGCGCTTAGCCATTCTGCCCGCCTTGCAGGACTGCAACATATAGTCCCGTTGGGGTAATGCAGCGACTGCTGTGACTGGTCCAGAATATCCAGTGCAGGAGCAGTTGGTGAGCTCGCCGCCCGCGAAGCGGCGAAAGCCGTATCCCAACTCCTGGGTGTGAGCACACTTGGCGCCTTAGGGACTTAGCGGTGAATATCCCACGATGGAAGCGTGCAGCAAGCTGCGCGGTAGGGACCGTGTGTCGTCGGCTGATATTGCTCGGGCCAACATGATGAGCGGAAAAGATTTGGATGAGCCATCGCGCACGCCCTTCAGCCTTCCAAAGGATTCCAGCT